>CM061748.1:206147278-207443307 GCA_030979885.1 Lolium multiflorum | reverse complement strand
TTCAGGATCAGGCACAATGGACCTTGCTGAACGTCTACACAAAGGCGGAGATAACACTTCCTTCGATTCGCAATGTTGGGATCCATCCGGATGACCATTTCAGGTATTGCTGGACAAGTCACTATTTCACCATATTTTGATTCATTTAAGCCAACAGTTCTTATATAATACCAATCAGGTATCACTGGGAGATGGCTAGTCTCGTGTTACTAAAGATTCAGATTACTGGTGAACCATTCTTGTTTGAAGGCAGATGGCACTACTGTGCTATAGCGGTGTTTGACAAGACAATAGCAATCATGATGGGTGGAACGGACACTGACTGGAGGATCCTTAGAAATGACTTCCTTCGTCCGTCACTTTATGCTGATGCCATCTATGATGAAGGTAGGATCTATGCTGTTACGGAACCCCGTGGGGATGTACTTGTGTGGCAGCCGATGGAATATGGTAAGTTCGCATTCTATTTAATTTACAACAATATTGCACTTTTGATGTTAATTATGCCATCAAATACAGTTCACTGTTTCATAGACCAATTATAAGGCAGACTGCAATGAAAAATCTTTCAATAAGAAATAATTTGTTCAAAATCCCCTACATTTTTTACTTTCTTCATAATTCACTTGTTTACTTAAATAACTGTCATGTTGAATATAATATAGGTATGTTCAATTTTCTCTATCCCCATTTTGATGTACTTTGCGTATATAATTTATTTTTCATGATTTTTTTTCTTAAAACAAAAATAAAAGGTGCAAGATCAGGTCCCCGTGTAATCTCGCCGCCCTTGAACGTTAATGCTGGTGACCATGATTACAGAGTCTGGTTCCTAGCGTCTGGTCTTGGTGGCAACATTATATTGGTTTGTATCCATGGTCAAGGCCAGTCTGTTGGTATTCCAACCAATTACAAGGGCAAGGATGTGTGGAATTGTCCTTCCCTGCATTGTGAAGTATATGCAAGGAATGGGCAAGTTACCGATCCCGTTGATACAGACTGGCTGAGGCAGGGAGATCTACAGGGTAACTCTTTGTTCCTCGGCGTAAACTACCCATTCTTGCTAGATGCCCCAGAGCCAGAAGCTCACAACGCTGGCAACACATTCCCGTTGTTCAAGCCGGACAGTATTTTTGCTGCACCCAACTACGTCAACCATATACTACGGTTCCCAGATTGGTGCCGCATACCAGTTGATGGTGGGGATTCTGTAGGCTCGAGTTTTGTTTGGCGTGACCTCAACTGGGGTGAGTTTCACGAGGTACCGATGTGGTTTGTGCCAACCCTGCCATGGCCAGATATGTGAAACTTAGGTGTAGGATGTGATTTTTATGCTTGTGTGCTATGCTTTCTAACTCAATTTGTGGAACCTTGAATCTATGTATTGTATTTAAATATGTAAATTTAACATTCCCTTGAGCATCGCTGATGTATGTATTTTGTTCTTTATGTTAGATTTTTCAACTATTGTTAAGGAAAACCAACAAAGAAAACCTGGTACTATTATTCGTGCCGCATCTGTACTCGTCTCAGTAGAACCACCGTACTCGGCTTTATCATCAACTGTACCTACCCCAAAAAAGCGAAATTACGAACGAAGACCAACATATATAATCTTGTACTCCTTTTCGTGCCGCAAATTTACTCCTCTTAGTATAACCGTCGTACTCGACGTTCCTAACAACTATACATACCCCAGATAATCGGATATATGAAGGAAAACCAAACTAACTAACCTGGTACTTGTCTCCAAGATGCACTTGTACTAGTCTCGGTTTCACAACTGTACTCTAGAATACTAACAACTGTAACTACTGTAAATAAAAATTGAACGAAATCTAGCAGAAATAGAAGGACCTGCGTATCTGATCTCCCTGAACATCCTGCCATGTCTGTACACGTCTGGAAGTAGAAGGACCTGCGTGTACACATATATCTGATCCAAGCCACAAGCTACGTTTTCTATATATATGCATCTGGCAGCAGCTTATTACCTCTATTGCACAATTTTCCTATGATGAACTAGCAACTCCTTGTCTGTACAATTTTCAGCAACCATGCCGTATAAACACTTTTGGAAAGAGGATGACCTGTAGCTTATTAAGGTATTGCATAGGCAACTATCGTGAAAAAGAAATAACAACCCAAAATGTTCGCTGAAAAATAAAGATGACACACATACAGATTGCTTAACATAAGACATGGTTCACGTGATCACGTCACAGACACATCGATGTCGAAGTTTACGTACAATGTTCATGCGCAACAAATGCTAAAACCATGTCCCAACATGGATAAAGTAATCAAAAGCTTAATACAAACAAGACAATGCACTCAAACTTCAAATGACATCAACAGAGATAACAACACCCTGCCTGCGTGTGATGATATCACCATAAGGATGGAAGAGAAACATCACCACTTGACCAGCCACTAGTCCCTTCTTTGTAGCAAAATCTTCCCATGCGTCAGGACTTATTATCATCCTACCATCAGTGGAAGGATAGAACTGTCCAACAACATCTGGTGAGTTATCTACTGATAAAACTACAGCACCTGAAGGTTCTAGCTGAAGACCTTGTACAACAATGGTTGGAATTTTCTGCACAGTACAACATAAAAGAAACAAACTAAATATATAAACAAATATATTCATGTGATGATTTGGACTTCGAAAAACATTTAAAAAATAGAGACACATATTACATACTTACCATCAGGGATCTGTTGATATTTGTGGCAGTGAGTTTGTGGATAAACAATGGTCCCAACCCAGTGCCTCTCCTATTGATAATTGCTCTCCAACTAACCAAGATGTTTGTAGACCAATCAAGTGGCCTTGTCATAACAACAACACTGTGTCTACCATACACTGATAACAAAAAAGCAAAACGAAGAAAGTCCGAATAAGCTAATGTTTGTTTAAGGTGGAGACATATTGCATCATAAGTAAAACATATGAAAAAATAAAAATCATATAACCTTCATCTGGTTCTTCATCACTTGATTCACTGTAAGAAACACTCGAAGTACCAGCCTGGACATTAATGATCTGGGACATTGTTGCTGAATTGCAAGGTCCTACTCTAATTGGTCTATCGGAGTTGTTGGTCATTTGAAACATAATGAAATCACCAGGACGAGAACCGGAATTGCATAGAAATTCCTTCCACCCCCAACCATAAAAACTAGTTACCGACTCATTCTCCACGACATTGAAAGTGTAATTGTTGCCTACATAATCAGAGACACGGACTTCACTTCTGCCAGCACATATCATGTTTATCTTGTTCCTAACATAGCATGGGACATTCTACAAGAAAGGGAAACATGCAAAATCAAACATAATGTAAAAATATAAATAATACGTTGGTGCATAAATAAATATAGTAAAAAAATGTACCAGCAAATCTTCAGACTTAACCAACAGCTCTGATATGAAAAAAGAACAATCCCTTGTTTTGGACCTGCATGGTCCATCTGGATTACCACAAACATTGCAGACCATACTGAAGAAAATCCTGCACACATGGAAAAGGAGATCCGTAAGTAAAGTTTCTTAGTCACAAAAAAAGCATAAAATAGATGATCTCACAGAGATTACATGTAATAGATATAGAAAGTATTAATTGTTAATTGTAGATCTGATCTATTACGGTTAAATCTTCAAATATGATTTGTTTTTAAAAGTTGTAGTCCATGGTACTTACCAGTTTTAGGATAAACATAGCAAAGAAAACGAAGAGACAAAAAAAGGCAAAGAAAGAGTAAGATTTCTTACTGCACAAACAAGGGGGTAACGGGAATCAACAGAGATATGAGAAAACAAATATATACCCGATACAGCTATGGAGAAGACCCACCGAGACAAAGAAAGAGGACGATTACTTCGATATGGTCTGATGGACCAGCAGCACCAGCAGAATCTCTCGGCGCAGCAGAATCTCTCGGCGTGGGTGTAGATCTAGACGAGGGAAGATGGAAGAGGGAAGATGGAAGGGGGAATAGCTGTAAAGTGATAAGGTTGTCTATATATTGAATCCGAGCCGTCTCACTTCCCCAACACTGTAGCATTAAAAAAACCGGAGTAATAAAAGCATTTGACTCGGGCAGTAATAAAAAAGCATCTTGACTCATATGCTCCCTCCATACCGGATAACTAGGCATATAACCTGACCCAGCGGGACCTACGTAATCCCTGATTGGCTCCTAATTTATACGCAGTTTCTGATGAGTAATTGGAAAAGGCAAGCAGCAGTTCCGTGCATGCGTTGGCCTCATTAGCACCACTGTACCCATCGTTCTTTACCTATGCCAGAGTAGTGGGTAAACTATCAGAGAAAAAAGGTACTCGTCTTCGAGGCGCACTTGTACTCTACTCAACAGGAAGACTGTACTCGAGAATTCTAGCAACTGTACACTACATATAATATAAATTGTGAACTAAAAGCCAACATCAGAAACTGTCGTGCCGTACCTGTACTTGTCTTAGTTGCAACTTCATACTCTAGGCTATGAACAACTGTACCTGCACAGAGAAATAACGAAACCAACGGAAAACAATATGGTAATCCTCTTTATGCGGCACCTGTACTCGGTTCAATTGCTCCGCCGTACTCCACAAGTCTTGCACCTATACCTAGAGAAAACGGAGTTCTTTACAGAGAAACAAACAGAGACACGGCCCTGTACTCCTCTTGGTTCCGACGCTGTACTCGTCAATCATCAACGCTGTACTCCCCAAACAATGAACCTGTACCTGCACTAGAAAAAACGGATTTCTTTATGGAGAAACAAAAAGAAACAAGGTGCCGTAATCCTATTAGTGTGGACGCTGTACCCGTCTGTTATGCATAGCTGTACTCTTCAAGCCTTACATCTGTACCTGCGCAGAGGAAACGGATATCTTCATAGAGAAACAAACAAAGACACGGTCACGTAATCCTCTTGGTACGGACGCGGTACTCATCTTTCCTTCACCGCTGTACTCCTCAATCCTTGCGTATGTACCTGCACTGGAGGAAAACGAAGAACCGTGCAGAGAAACAAACAGAAACAATGTCCCGTACTCCTCTTGGTACGGACGCTGTACTCGTCTCTCCTTCAACGCTGTACTCCGCAAGCCTTGCACCTGTACCTGCACTAGATAAAACGGATATCTTTATAGAGAAACAAAGGGAAACGCGGTCCCGTACTCCTCTTGGTGCGGACGCTGTACGCGTCTACTCTTCATAGCTGTACTCCTCAAGCCCTGCATATGTACCTGCACTAGAAGAAAACGAAGATCTTTGCAGAGAAACAAACAGAAACAATGTCCCGTACCTCTTGGTACGGACGCTGTACTCGTCTCTCCTTCAACGCTGTACTCCTCAAGCCTTGCACCTGTACCTGCACTAGATAAAACGGATATCTTTATAGAGAAACAAAGGGAAACGCGGTCCCGTACTCCTCTTGGTGCGGACGCTGTACGCGTCTACTCTTCATAGCTGTACTCCTCAAGCCCTGCATATGTACCTGCACTAGAAGAAAACGAAGATCTTTGCAGAGAAACAAACAGAAACAATGTCCCGTACTCCTCTTGGTACGGACGCTGTACTCGTCTCTCCTTCAACGCTGTACTCCTCAAGCCTTGCACCTGTACCTGCACTAGATAAAACGGATATCTTTATAGAGAAACAAAGGGAAACGCGGTCCCGTACTCCTCTTGGTGCGGACGCTGTACGCGTCTACTCTTCATAGCTGTACTCCTCAAGCCCTGCATATGTACCTGCACTAGAAGAAAACGAAGATCTTTGCAGAGAAACAAACAGAAACAATGACCCGTACTCCTCTTGGTACGGACGCTGTACTCGTCTCTCCTTCAACGCTGTACTCCTCAAGCCTTGCACCTGTACCTGCACTAGATAAAACGGATATCTTTATAGAGAAACAAAGGGAAACGCGGTACCTGTTCCAGTTGCAACGCTGTACCGTTGGCTTTTAATAACCGTACCTATCCCGCAGAAGCTGCAAAAACGGACGAAACAAACAGAAACAACCTGGTACTCCTCTTTGTGCTGAACTTCTACTCGTCTCAGTTCTAACGTTGTACTCAAGGTTATTAACATTTGAACGTATCCAAAACAAGAAAAAACTTGAACGTAAACCAACAGGAACTATCTAGTGTTCTGATCAAATCCGTCTCACATTGTATTAATCACTCTTACCAACTGTACCTACTACAATGAAGCCCGTAGTGAGCTTGCATGCCACAAATCACCAGCAAGGTAAAGGAATCCATGCTCCCAGACAGTCAAAACATTCCATGTCTCCTGCTTCGGGCTCACCCCTCGCAATAGGGCATAGCCCGGATCATACCGAGCGTACACCCTCGCAAAGGCGTCCGGACACAAGATACATTCATATGAAAAAATGTCTATTTCAAACATTTCGTTGATACCAACAAAGCAAAAAAACAATACAGACAACAGATACATTCATACTAAAACAAGGCATAGTTCAAAAAAACAAGCAAATATGTGTTCATTAGAAACAGCATTACAACTTTTCCTGACAGGGCAGCACTTCATTGAAAAAAGAGGTGGGAACACACTCCCAGCAAAAGATTAAGCAAACAAACTAATAGTTCACACGAGACATAACTAGTATTGTACAACATAGGAGTGCCTGGTCTAGCATTGATAACCAATGGATATCTTCAACTTGTCCTTCAACAAACACTTGATTCCACGTTCATCTGACATTGCAAAAACTTATATATATAGATTTATGCTGACTCAACAACATCCCAGGTGTCATTGATGTTCTGCCTGCTATAAATTGACTTGAACGATCCATCAAAATCAGGGTGTCTTTTCCTTACAGTAGCAACTTTATAAAACTTCAACATCAAGCGACCACATATGAAGAAGTGATTTATGGAAGTGAAATCAAACGCGTAACGATTGGAGAACTTCAAGTACAGCGAGCCTTCCTCATCAACAGCCCACTTCACATCTGGCAAGTTTGCAACACGCAATGCATACACAAAATCCTTAGGGCCAGCAAAATACTTCAACTCCACCCTGAGCAAACAATCAGCAGGCCCTTCCTCCACACCAAGGATCCACATTGTTGTCGCAGACAGTGTTGGGTTCTGATGGAGCTCCACATCTTCAGGTGACGTACCAAATCCCCTCGGATAGTTGAGTATATCCATCCCTTCGTGTATAGCAAGGAACTGCTGCACATTTCCGTAGAAAAAGATATCTTCACTTGGTGGCATCAAACTAAGCGTTTGAACCTTAATACATATGATCAACTTTTCATCATGTTTGAACATGATTCGTTCTGAACCCAACAAGTATGTATCAAATGGATTACTGCATCTAACAAGCAGTTGAGAATTGTTGGATGTGTTGATCATGTATCTTATTGGAGCAGTGAAGAGTGACTGCACTGTGTGTATTGCGTTGAACAAACTCTCAGTACGAAAAGAGAAACGAACACACACAAGCATCACATCGTTCACTGCACCAGGTTCCAACCCCAGGTACTCCAAAACAAAACGTGAAACAACGGGCCTCCTAGTCTCCTCATGAGCCATAATGTGCTTTCTGTCCAAACAAATATACACATGTGTTACATGCATTCAATGATAAACTTATTAGACTATATTCCTTCACATTTATTTTAAATTTATACAGTAAAAACCAAACATTAAACTATAATTTTATGAGTGCACACATAGTACATTTTACTTGGAAAACAGAGTCAGAAAAGAAAAAAACAAACTAATTGCATACAGCCACCCAAATACCATAGATACAACAAACACGAGTACAAAAAACAACACAAGGACAAAAATGGTACAAAAAAATAGCATGTATTAAACCAATAATATACAGATCTGTATTAGGTGGACAGCGGAAATACAACAGCGGAAATATATGAACAAAACATCAATACTAGGTGGACAAACATCAAAATCAACTGTCGGATCTGTCTATTTCAGCACTTGAAGGATAATCAATTTTTTTACCAGAAGAACAAAATGCCACCGGTAGAGGAAAGAGGGTATCCGATTAACCTGGCAGCGACGAATGAGGGCCTCCGAGGTCTGTGGCCCCGAAGAATCCTCCCGGCGACGAACCACCGAAGCAAATCTAACCACCCCTCCCCTCACCTCCGCCCCGCCCCACTAGATGATATCGTTTCGTTTCCCCTTGCAAAATGTCTCCCACGCTACAGTTTGAACAGGGGGAAGAGGGTCACGGGTCTTATCCAGAAAAGAGAGGGAGGCCGTGGTGAGACACGTGCTCCCGCGCAACGCTTACACCTGTGACCTAAATGAGAACACTTGGTCACACACATTAATGATTTAAGTTCACACACTAATTCCAATCTCGAATCACATCCAACGGCACCATGGCATCTGCCGTTCGGCATTCGCGGCAGATATCCTAGCAACGTGTCTGCGACTTGTCGCCGGGTACTGCCACGTGCCAACGCGTACACTGACGGCGCGACAATGGCAACCGCAGTATCGTCACACCGCTTCCTGCCACGTGCCACAGGGTAGAAACGAACCGTTCCTCCCTCTCTGTTCCTCCTCAATGGCGACTCACTGCGACTACGGCGATGCGTTAGATGGTGGAAGAGGCGGCGGGCATTGCGACGAATATGGCGATAAAGTCTCGGAGTCCTGCGACACCTCGAACCCAGTCGACGGCGACGTGTCGCTGTTCCCGGCGGCTGCGTCGCCATTGCCGAAGGTTTGGAAGGAGCGCCCGACTGAGAGCCATCGGTGGACCTCATCACTCGGCGGCGTCGAGTAAGCTTCCTTCCCTCCTCTTAGATTAGAAAATCTAGGGTTTGGCAATATCCAGAATTTTGATTTGATTTTCCTGTGGTTTTTTCTTAGCTTGGAGGATGAAGTGTGGGATGTTAGGTTTCACCTAGATGGAAAAGATAATTTGGAGAAGAAACTAAGCAAATCTTACATTACATATACCAATATGCTAGCAATGTTAGAGATACGCGGATATGGCCGGGGTTACAGCCTGTACTATGTAAAAGAAGAGGGCACGGGCATAGAAGGGATGGCACTCATCAAGAGCATGATTGACGTTGAAGAAATGCTGGAACTGTATAAGGATGCCGGATGTGTTTCCATTACTGTAACCAAGGGTGAATCAGGTCTGCCTGCAGATATAAACAGGAAACAATGTGAAGAACAAATTCCTATATCTGAAATAGGAGTGCCTGTTGTTTATTCAGTAGACATGCAGGGTGTGCTGACTACAAAATACCACTTAGTACATGCCATTCCTATATCTGTAATGTATGAGGATTGTCTGTCGATTCAAAAAACCCAGGATCCAGTTATTACAAAAGGTTCAGATGATGATATGTACTCTAGAACCACCGGGTCACAAAGTTTTCAGACTCCAACGAAGGATTCAGAGTACAATTATGTAGATGTTGAGCATACTGATAATTTAGACAAAAAGAAGAGGAAACTTGTTTCTCCATCTGACGCCACGGCAACAAAGAGACCAAAACATACTGCAAGAGATCATCGCAAGTCTGTGGCACAGTATAGACCAAAGAAGTTCAAACACCAATGCAAAGCAAAAAGACTGTACAACCTCCTAGTGACATCAAACAAATTTGCATCGTAAGTAATTTATCATGCCCTGCATAATGTTCATATCCTCCACTTGTTAATTTTAACCTTTTGGATTTCCTTGCAGAACTGAGGTATTCAATGCACCAGTTATGCACAGTGCTATTCCTGACTTCAATGTACCAAACAATGGGGATGACATTGCTAGACAATTTAGTAGTGGTCAGTTACTGGATGGTACTACATTGGACTACATCATTGACGAGATGAGGAGTACCTCCGATTTGTACGCTACTGGAGAAAGAGTGTTGTTAAGCCCAGGATTTATCATGGTATGCATTGCAGTCAACAATATATGTTGCATTATAACAGTGATTATATTGTACAATAACTACTGATATAATCTGATATAATCTATGTTTGCAACGTATGATGCAGCATGTTCTCCAGGTGGGTATTTGGAATCAGACAAAAGAACAAATAGAAGAAGCCTCTAAAAGAAGGGATCAAACATTCAACTACAAAAAAGATTTCGATCTGCAAACTGCACTGGACACTTTCCCTAGATATGTTGACAAAGAAAAGAGCCTTCTTGACGCAAAACTTGTAAGCTCCCTACTTCTAAAGGTGCAATACAATTACAGCATACAGAACTACATTTTTCATCTTGTTCCTATATGTCCAATCTCAAAACAGATATTGATGCCGTACTTCAAAAGTTATCACTATACTTTGTATGTGATGAACAAATACAAAAAAGAATTCGAAATATTGGACTCTAGAAACTATGATGACACAAAGGGATGTAGTCCACTGTATACAAGGAGCACATACCATACGGAATGCGATATCATAGTAAGTAGAGAATAATTTTCCATGCTTTCAAAATAATAATATTTGTTGTTGTGGATCATTAGTTTGGAATCATTTATTTCCTGATTCCTACAGATGGCAAGGATGGAACTTCTGCTCAAAAAAGTATATGGTTTAGACGCATACAATGCAAGTAATCAACCAAAAACATGGGTTTCCCTTGCAAACAAGCCAATATATATCAGGTGCCCACAGCAAGGAGTAAATCAGTGCGCATTTTACTGTCTGATGGGTGCGTACCTATACGATGGAAAGGTTCTGTTGGGTAAAAGGGAAGGATATGAGCCAATTCTAAATGATCACGTAAGTGTTAGTGAACTACACATTGTTAGTAAGATACAGTGTTTATAAGATATGCAGTAACTACTATTGTCTTCGTCCATTGCAGCCCTTTATAAATGACATTAAAGCTGAGTATCTGTACATCTTAATATTCACCGTGCACAACAAGGCCAATTTGCCAGAGGAAATCCTAGAATTAAAACCTTCATGCTCATTATATGAGTGAAGAAATCATAGTAAGAATGTTCACATGTTCAAAACTGATTTTTCATACAACAATTAAATCTCTCATATATTTATTAACTTCTTATTCACTGTTTCCTTCTATAGTTTGAAGCACATCCCCTATGGTGAATGGTGGAGCACTACACATGAATCGTATGTGTCGGTTCATTTCCTCGAATACCTTTTGATGCTGTTTTGGTGACAAAAACTTGAAAACATTGTGATGGTCTTAGATCTTACTACTTGTGTTGGACCTTCATCGTGTACTGTAAACCTATATCGTGTAGAACTTTGTATACACTATAATCCAGTTTTTTTTAATGCATTTTACAAGTAAGTACTTGTGTTGAACTTGCCCTTTTATCTGGTGTTTACTGATGAGTCGCATACTAGTGAATATGCTGCAGTATGTACTTTTTATATCAGTACTTATGTATCCCAGAGAACTGAAAACTTCGATAAAACATGAATAAACACTATGTACTCCTGTTGGTGACAAATATGTACCGTGCAACGTTGACAACTGTACTCGACCCTTCTAGCACCTGTCCCTAATCAGAGAAAACAAAACTTGCAGAAATCATATAGAAACAGTCATGTACTCCTTTTGGTGCTAAACCTGTATTCATGCAAACTTCACGACTGTATTCATCCCATGCACCTGTGTCTTCCTAGCGAACCCAAAACATGCAGAAAACATGAAAAAAAACTCACGTACTCCTATAACTTCCGAGTGTGTACTCGCGAAACATTCACCAATGTACTTGATACAGCTCACACCTGTCACTTCCCAGTGAACAAAAAAACATGATGAAAAACATAGAGAAATAGTCCTGTTATCCTCTTTTGGTGCCAAAGATGAACTCTTAAAACCATCACAATTGTTATCGATTCATTGTGACACCTGTATATTCCCAAAGAAACCAAATCTTGGAGAAAACATGAAGAAAAGCAGTTCTGTACTCCAGTTGCTGTAAAACCTGAACTCGTGCAACCTTCACAACTGTACTCGACAAGTTGTGGCACCTGTATCTTCACAAAGAACCCAAATATTGCAGAAAGCATGAAGAAACACTCCTGCAATCGACTTGGTGTCAAAGCTGACCTCGTTCAGTCTTGACAACTGTACTCCATCCATTGTGACACCTGTACCTTCCCACACATAACCAAATTCTTGCTGAAAACATGGAGCAACATACTTGTAATCAACTTGCTGTTTAAGTTGAATTCGTGCAACCTTCACAACTGTACTCGATCCATTGTGGCACCTGTACCTTCACAAAGAACCCAAATATTGCAGAAAACATGGAGCAACATACTTGTAATCAACTTGCTGTTTAAATTGAACTCGTGCAACCTTCACATCTGTACTCGATCCATTGTGGCACCTGTACCTTCCCACACATAACCAAATTCTTGCTGAAAACATGGAGCAACATACTTGTAATCAACTTGCTGTTTAAGTTGAACTCGTGCAACTTTCACATCTGTACTCGATCCATTGTGGCACCTGTACCTTCCCACATAACCAAATTCTTGCTGAAAACATGGAGCAACATACTTGTAATCAACTTGCTGTTTAAGTTGAACTCGTGCAACCTTCACATCTGTACTCGACCCATTGGGGCACCTGTAACTTGTCAGAGAACCCAAAATTTGCAGAAAACATGGAGAAACACTCTTGTACTCAACATGGTGCCAAAGCTGAACTCGTGCATCCTTCAGAACTGTACTAGACCCATTGTGGCACCTGTACATTCCCAAAGAACACAAAACTTGCAGAAATCATAGAGAAACACTATTGTACTCGACTTGGTGCCAAAGCTGAACTCGTGCAACCTTCAGAAATGTACTCGACCCATTGTGGCACCTGTACATTGCCAAAGAACCCAAAACTTGCAGAAATCATGGAGAAACACTCCTGCACTCAACTTCCTGTCGTAAAAGCTGAACTCGTGCAACCTACATAACTGTACTCGACCCATTGTGGCACATGTACATTGCCAAAGAACCCAAAACTTGAAGAAATCATGGAGAAACACTCCTGCACTCCACTTCCTGTCGTAAAAGCTGAACTCGTGCAGCCTAAAGAACTGTATTGTACAACAGAAACCAATCATTGCAGAAAACATAGAGAAACACTCATGTATTCTACTCGGTGCCAAATATGAACTCGTGCAGCCTTCACTACTGTACTCGACGATTTTCGGCACCTGTACCTTTCCAGAGAACACAGATCATGCAGAACACATGGAGAAACACGCTTGTAATACTCTTCGCACCGTAGCTGTACTCACGCACCTTTCACCACTGTAATCTTTACAAAAAAACATGCTGTACTAGATCGCCCAGTGAACAAAAAACATGCTGAACATAGATAAACACTTATGTACTCCTATTGCTTCCCAATCTGTACTCGTGCGCCCTTCACAACTATACTCGATACAACTTGCACCTGTATCCCAGACTAAAAGCGGGTATACTTAAGGCCCTTATCGAATGTACGTACTACAACTGGTACTCATACTTTATCAGCAGCTATACTCGTGCCAATACAACCGCTCAACCCAGTACTGATATACAAAAGAAAATTTCAATATCCAAATCACACATTAACACACATTACATTGATTAATAATTGTATATAAACACATTACAGTAAATCATATGAATGATAACAGTATCAGTCATACATTGTAAATTTATCCAGTAATATCGTATCCCTTAATTGCCCATTTTTTCCTAGGAATTTCAAAGCTTAGCCGTGCATCCAAGGCTGCATATTTGACCTGCTCAAAACTTAATTCGGGGCTTGCCCAACCTTCCTCTCTTATTTTCTTGCACGAATCACCTTTCTTTTCCAAACTTGTCCCCAACACAGAATTTGACAGGTCATAGAGTGATGGTATTCTTACATTCTTAACACCTTGACCTAGTTTATGGATATTGATCATCTTCTGCAAGTCGAAGGCACACCTGATTTTTAATCCGTACGGCATCAGCATCCTGCGATCCATATCAATTGCTGCACCAAAAAAACAGACCTTCGCCGAGCTCAAGAATTTCTTTAACAAATCTGGAACCTTTGTTGCGTGAAATATCTGAGAAAATCGAAAATAAAGATGAACGACGTATATAATTCGGAACATTTGGTAGAAAAAAAGTATGGTCTAATTCGTGATACCTGGAAAAGAATGATGTCATTGGCAACACATAGCTGCAAAACCGCTGCACGTTGCCGTCTATCCTCTGGAAGATGTTTCTGCTTTATTCCTTTCACTTTGTCAGTGAACTCGCAATCAAGACCAACAATCTTTGGCCTGGCGTCGCAAAGGAAATCTTCTGATACGCGGTATATCCACTTCTCCATTGTTGCAGACCTTGTAGTTACAGTGACCTTGAAATCCATTGAGAGATGCTCGAACGAATATACGGTGTCACTTCCTTGGCGAGACATAACGATGGGAGAAGAAAATGATTCAAATGATGGTTTTGACACTTATCTGCTTGGTTTGAGGTTCTATTTTATAGAAGATTAACGTGGTGACGATGAGTGAGAAAACATCACTGCCGAATTATATTCCCTCATTCGGATGTGAACAGCCAGATAGCCTAAAAGCGGATTAATTACATTTAATAAATAATAACTGTGAGTTATACGTGCAAACGTGCAGACGTACGGACGTGCGAATAAGGAAGGCGTGAGGAGGGATGATTATAATCAATTTTCCCTACTTATCCTATAGGGTTATCAACAAAACGGCAGGACGTTGACCGACAAAGTGCTTCCTTTTTTTTGTTCTTGCGATCGTTGTGTTCCTAGCACTTTAGATGTGACACGTGCTTCAATTGATTCGGCCATACCATGTCTAGCAGGAAGCACCGTTCCGATGTATCTGCCACACTACCATATACTACATTAAATACCTAACAAATGACATATTTTTATCCACTACATTGCGCGGAAATTCTCCCGACACGACACGGTGCGGGAGGTTTCCTGCCTAGCCGACGTTCTATATTATCCCTCCCTCCCGCCTCATTGGTTCAAAAACCCTAGAAATATAACAATGTTCGATTCGTGCGACGACACGGCGCTAGAGACGGCCGTATAAGTCGTGTTAGCGGAACCACAACTTGCATAGTATGAGGCGTCGGAGGAGATGACACCATCAGCAACCGTAGGTGCCTATGTCGCAGACGAGAGGCAGAGCTAGGAGGCGGAGCGAAGAGAGCGCAAGGAAGCACAACAACTGTAGGACGCACGGCAGCAGGCGGAGTAGTGGGGTCAACAGAAAGAGCAGTAGAAGCGGTAGGAGGAGGAACAACTAGCATTCAAGGAGGCGGAACGACTATATCGCCAGGAGGCATGGCGGTGGCGGGAGGCGGCAAGCCAGCGCTGGTGCTAGCCAGGCCAACATCAGTGGTGGGAGGAGCTTGCGTGAAAAACGAAACATTAGGGCGTCACCCATAGCGAAGTGCCGACGTCTCTGCCGACAACTATTTCGGGGGCGCAGATGCTCTTACATTACAAATGAAATGATTATATCACCTGTTATAATAATAATAATAAAAAAATGTACAACAGGTGTTGGATAGAAGATGATGTGACACAATTTACTAACAATTACAACCGCTGTTACTAAACTGTCCCACATCACCTCATATCCACACTCAGTTTTACCTCAACATAAATGACACGTAAGAGTAGTTGAACTCACGACCTATGCGTAACACCTTGGAACCACTAGGATATGTCATCCTTTGTGTTGCAATTCTTGTCTAATTAAACAAATACTAGTACTACCAGTACTACATAATATTCTCCCATTCCCGATGATTTTCAAAGCATTATTAAATTCGACTGACTGCCAAACACGGTTAGGGTTAGGTTTATCCACTCCTCAGCACCAGCACGGCGCGAACTATAACAGGATATTCAGAATTGCTGATATACTATAAGTCTGCCTGTGGTGAGCCCCAAACTCCCATAGGTAATTTTGTGTCAATTTTACTTTCCTGGTCCTGAATTAGACATCTAAATTATGAAAGTTCAACATAGCCAAAGATGGCAGAGGAGAAGCGTCAGACGAAACTGTGACGGAAGCTACTGCTACTGCAGATATGTTTAGCATCATCGTGGGCACACTTGTCAGGGCAGGGCCTAGAGGAGCAAATTGCAGCGGCGCAGGCAATGTTTGGATCTCAGGGGTGAGGATGACACATCGCGGAAGATGGCGGTTAGAGGACTCAACGATCTGCAGGAGATGACGCCGTAAGAGTCGTCGTGCCGGTGGTGAACCAGCTCTAACAGGCGACTCATTTAACAGACTATGTTTAAAGGTTAATGTAACAAAACATGTTTAGAGGAACAAACAATGATACTTTTAATACAAACAAAAATGGTTCCAATTTTACATATATTATTATATAGATGGCTTTGTTGGTGCCACAGCTGTACTTGTACTAAGGTAACATATGTACTCCACCACGCTGGCACAGAAAAGGTGTGGATAAACAGATAAATAAACAGTTAAGAACAACAACATCTTGAATAACCAGAAGTCTGTTAAAATTTACAATACTACATATAAGATTCTTCAATACAACACAAACAAAGGAACATATAAGAATAAAACATCCTTGAAACAAACTTTAATACAAATTCAACCCATGGTTTAAAGAACACATCTGCAATAGAACTGACTTAAAAATACTTCACTAGCGACACTTATAGAGTTCTCAGACACTTCTTCATCTCTAAAAGCCAAATCCCCACACTACAACTGGCAAAGTAGGAATAAACCACATAGGAGACTCCACAATATCACCCCAGTTAGCCACACCATACTCAAAAGTAGAACCAATGCCAACTCCACCATTGACTGACATCCTGCACCAATCTGGAACAGGCTGTGGTACTTGGTGGAAACGCTTGTGAGTAGCAAACACACAGTCTGGTGTGAAAACAGGAGCTGCATGGACACCGTCGACACCAGCTTCATCAGGAGGACCAAGCAGAAAAGGGTAGTTTATACCAACGAACACAGAAGTGCCTTGCAGATCTTCAAGCCTGACCCAATTTGGTGTGACGGGGTCTTCATTGTAAGAATCTCTTGCATAAACATGACAACGCATCGACGGGTAATTCAGTAGCGCCCTACCCATATGATCCATGGGATCACCTTCACTGGGTTCACCATGACCTCTAACATTAATCCAAAGAATGGTGCCTTCATGCCCCGGAGAAAGGAACCACGTGCCGGGAGGAATGTTGTTACCATCATGAACAGCACCATGTAAGTTTGGCTGCTCAATAATCTCTGGAGCAGCTATCACCCGAGGAGCAGCACCAGCACCTGTTTATTTGTTTAGATGTAGTTAAGATACATCAGATATTACATAACTAGGAATAACGTCATGCAAAGAACACTACGCAATAAAAAATAATAAGAGCAAAAATAAAGAAAAAATTAAACTATAAGCACAGAAATCAAAAACTAACCCCAAATAGTAGGTTCCCAAACAAGGACGTCCCCTCTGGGTGCAGTAACAGCGTAGATCCTACCAGTCGTAAGAATGGCATCAACATACCTTGAAGGTGCAAGGTAATCATTGCGAAGGATCCTCCACTGCACGTCCCTACTACCACCACGCATGATTGCAATTATCTTATCAAACACTGCTATGACATAGTAGTTCCATTTGTTTCCAACCCTGTATGGTTCAGCAGTTATCTGAATCTTCAACAACTGCATGTGTGCCAAATCATACCGATACAAGAAAGGCCCATCAGGAACGATGCCAACGTTACGAACGGATGGCAGAGGGATCTCCTCATCTGTGTAGACGTTAAGCAGAGACCACCGTGCTTGCTCCTGAACAACTGCAACCCATTCGCCATTGGAACCAACCCAGTGCTTGTCGCCAGGCCCCTCCTGTGTAAAAGGAACAAATGCTTTTGCGGAAGGAGAGTCCAGTGGCATTAGCGATGCGTCAATACCCTGCGAATTTACGAATTATCTAGTGTAAAATACAGTACACAAACATTTTCATGCAATCAATGGAAAACAATGAATACCTGTTCAGTGCGATCAGCGGGCCATGAACGAGGATCAGAATGCAGCAGACACGGCGATCCAAAAGGAAACCTTGCATCCTCACGGATAGCATTGCGCATACCTGGCATACCTCGGGACATTCTAGCAACGGTGATGACGTCTGAGTGAGCGCTGATATGGGTCAATGGACCAGAAGCGATCTCAGAAACGAGAGAGGAAGAACCCTGCTCCATTGATGATGATTGCAGAGAAAAAGAGTGGATTTTCCTGTACGGCAGTATGTTGTTGTTTCTCAGCGGATGATGTGGTAGAGACACAAGGAAATGTTCATGTTCAGAATATAAGGACTGGAGTTGGCAGTTAGTAGTAGCGGTTGCTAATTATAGACCATGAAAAACACTTATGCGCCAACACCTATAAAACCGTCAAAAGTAGTGGGGGTGAAAGCAGTTACAGGGATCAAGGGGTCGTCCATCAGTTCCAAAAATAAGTTTAATACATAGCATTAAAATAATCCATTTCATTTTATGTAACCGTACTTACGCATCGATTGCATACTATGCAACCATACTTATGCATCATGCTGTACAGCAGTACAGTGCACCTGCTGGTTTAGCACTCCATCAACAACATAAATGTACCTATGCAGCACATCGTTAGGTACTTATACATACTATGTATTAGTACTCGTGATTCTGATTGGACAGTACTCCATAACTATCAACTGGGATCAGCTGTACTCTACCCTATTACCAACTGTACCTATCACATAGAACAGAAGAAACCAACGGAAACAATCTGGTTCTCCTCTCCATGACACAACTGTCCTCGATTTAGTTGCAACACTGTACTCTACGATATTACTAACTGTACCTATCTCCTAGAACCGAAGAAACCAACTATACCAACAGAAACAATCTCGTACCCCTCTCCATGCAGCACCTGTACTCCTTTCAGTTGCCACGGACTACTCCAGGCTATTAACAATATATACCTTATATAAAATGAAACATGAACAAAAACAAACAGAAACAATCTGCTGTTGCTCTTCGTAAATCAGATGTACTCCCGTCAATTTCATTTTTGTACTCCGCCCTCTTAGCAACTGTACCTACAAGAAAGAGAAATTATTATCTAAAACCAACAGACACGATATTTCTACTCGTTCCCGTTGAACAGCTGTACTGATGACAGTTTTACCACAGTACTCGTAAAGAATGTATACCATTTGAATAAGAACAAAACCAAGAAGTACAAATTCAAAAAACAAGTACCCAGAAATCCTTGCAACTTCAGTAATACCATGAAAATTACATCATACGGAAATACAGAACAGAATACAAGAACGAAGAGTGAAACAAATCAGAAGATTCCACAACCAGGTTCGTTGTAGACGACGTCGCTAATACTAGACCAACAGTGGGAGGAATGAAACGCGGCACGCCTCGTTGTTGAAGACCTTGACAACGAAGCTAGCAGTATCCTCCCTGTGGCGAAACGACAGGACATTCCCAGACTGAAGACCGTAGAGAGCAGCGAACATGCCCCAATCGCCAGCAAGGTACAGGCTTCCATGCTCCCAGACAGTCGACACCTTCCATGGCTCCTGCTTCGGACTCGCCTCTCGCAAGAGTGCATAGCCCGGATCGTACCGCGCGTACGCCTTGGCAAAGGCGACCGGAAGCCTCAGCTTCATCAGTCCTGGGACGGTGACGAACACCAAGAACTCGTGCGCCGGTGACAAGGTCATCGACACCTCCTTCCACGAGCATTTCACTGGCGGCTTATTTTCCACGACGGCCACGGCCGGAATGTCCCGTGGCACCGAAAAGGTTGTTACGGCACCGGCGGACGCGGCGGCCGCGACGCTCACGAGGCAATTCTCGCCGGTGGCAGTGACGCCCCAACTGGGCCTCGGTACATCCGCAGGCGGGGCAGCGGCAGCCTTCAACTTCCTCGACGCCCGGGGGACCTTGTCCTTGCTTCCAATAGGGCGACCGCGTCCCCGCTTCAGGTTGCTGACCGTGGAATTGGACGCCATACCTACCGTAGATGAAACAACCTGAAAAAGATGAACAAGACAAGACTTTGGTGGATTGGAGCAACGGAGAAACACAGGAAGTTATGGAGAGCTCCACGCAATCTATATAGAGAGCGAAAACAGATTCCGAGGCGACGGATGGGACATGAATGAGCTCCCCACAGTCTCCAGTCGGGAACAGTTTTCGGAGCGACGGATGAGACTCGACGATTCCTCTCTCGAGGCAGATCCAACGGCACCACAGCAACTGCCGTTCCGCATTCGCGGCGAAGATACTAGCAACGTGTCACGCGTCCTGCCACATGCCACCGGAGGTACATGTGCAACCTTGGTTCAACCCTTACCAACAATCTGTACCCGTTTTCGTGCCACGCCTGTACTCGCGCATACAGCACAAACGAACTACATAATATCAGCAACATTAGATATCACAGAAAACATAAACTATCAACTAATACCAAAAAGATACAATATTTGATCTTCGCGCCGCATCTGTAATATCCCCAGCAAAACTGATCTAAAAAAAAAGCTGCAACAAATACCAAAAGAAACAACCTGGTAATAATATCCATTATTAAAATAATGAATTAAATCGTTAGAGTATAAGTGGTATTGTTCAGAATATCAAAAAATCCCGCAAAAACCTGACGTGGTGGGTCCCACAATATCAACCAAATTCGTCTTCTACATCTATATTAGAACTGTATTAGGGCAAAAACCTACATACTCAACTCTAATCTACTCAAACACACACGGAAGAACTCAGCGCAAGGACGCGGTACAGGCCGACCCCGTACAAGAACTTGTCGGAGAATCAAGAAAGTCTCCACTGCTGCTCCATCCGAGGTTAGTTTCCCATCAAGCAACAGACTGCACTACGATGCCTGAATTCGTTGTCTCCACAACTGTATTCCTTATATACAAATTAGAACAAATAGACTGTGTGGCAGCTCCCATTTCTTCCCCATCACCGGTCAAGCAAAAAGTGAGGGCAAACCCTAGCGAGCAGCCAAACACCTATCCTCTCTACAATCCCCTCCTCCTCATCGACCAGCGGTGACGGAAGCTGTGGAGATCTGAGTTGTTGCTGCGGGGATTACAGTGGCTACTCTACTCACTCCGCCGACTCCGCCGGCCACACTTCAATCCGCGACGGCGCGTGCCTTTAGAGATCTCAGATCTGTGAGTTCGGGCACAGTATGGATCAAGTCAACCGATTGCTCATCCTTTAGTTTCTTCTCCAATGGAATAGAAATTAAAGAAATAAATGGCATCTGCGTATAAAGAAGACCTTTCGTTATTAAATATTTATTTGCTTAGTAATCTGACTGTTGTAAACAGTTTTAGAACTGTAATGCACTCTGTATCTCCAGGTACAAACCTTATTAATCTAAGGCAAAACTACAGCAATATGTGTGTAACCATGAGTAGAAACCAAGGAAAATTTAAATAATAACTTTAACCCCCTGCACATATTGCCTTATCAAATTAAAACATAATCACAGCTTTATGTGTGAAAGTGCGCTATGGCACTCATCGTAACAAAATTAATTTAAGAATAGTTTCCATGATAAACTTAAACAATTGCTTTCCTCCCATGCAGATTTTTGCATTTCAATTTCAGGAAGAATAGCAAAACTCCGGTATGACAAGTCAGCAGGAATCACCGTCCTTGAATGAAGGTAATGTACAAACTTATCAATCAATGCAAAAATGTGTTACTCTTATGATTCTTTTGAAGTCAAACAGGCTTATCTTTAAAGAATATAAAAACAAAAAAATTCAAAATTTCTAATATAAAAATTTTCTGGTACTTATCATCCGTGACAATGAGTTTAAGATTAACTAAAACGTCTCTACAACTAAAACGCGTCTATATAAAACTATAATAGCTTCAAACTATTATATTAAATTTTAAATACGATTTCCATGTATTAACCTTTGGATAGATGATTTCTGCGATATTATTGCAGCCACTATAAATCACGAGGAAGCTCCAATTGCCCCACTAAACTTGAAGCCACTGGCGGTTGTGTTCCCAGAAGATCAAGACAACATAAATGCATTAAATGCAAATATACACTCTAAAAGGAAAAATTGTGAAGCAAGAACAAGCGCAGATTGCTCTAAAAATATTGCAACAGCAGTCAAACCGCCTCCTCGCAGAAACAATTTGAATAGCCTTGCAGGAAGAAAGCACAAGAATATATCATCAGAGAAAGAGGCAGCAAGAATGGAAAAAGAGTCTGAAACTGCCGATATTGGTTCTAAAAGTCCAAGGAGAAGCAAACGATTGTCATCTACAAAAGAGACAGTAGTCACCAGCTCTAGCCAAAGTGCTCCAAATATCAATGAAGAAGAAAAAACAAAGCCTACAAAATCTGACAAAGGAGGAAAGAAATCAGAAAACGCCGCCGCAATAAGAAAATCGTCTCGCAATACCAAACATCACGCTGAGCATGACGACAACGAAGAGAACAACACCACCGTTGAAGAAAACGATGAATACAACGAGGTAAATATGAGTATTTTCTTAGTACATTGGATGCAAAATAAATGCATTTATTATATTGTTAAACATTTTTGTCTAACACAATTGATTTTAATCATGCAGAAAATATCTGAAAATTCAGAAGATAAAAAAATAAAGGCAAGAAACAGGAAAAGGCAAAAAGGATTGCAAAAAAGGCAAAAATAAATTTTATGGCCAGAACGATCAACAAGACAGTAAGATGCTCACTTAGACAGCTATTCACCTGTGTTGAAATATTGGAGGAACGGCATATAAAAAGGCTTCGGGATGCAGGTTTGGGTCCTTTGCTTGACAGCAAGATCAGGCAAAACATTAATATCCGACTTGCCTGCTTCCTTATGAATAGAATAGATCCAGCAACCATGACTCTGAATCTAGGAGTAGCAAACAAAGTAATTGAGATTACTTCTTATGCTATCCATCTGCTGTTTGGGCTGCCAGACGGTTCAAACACAACTCCTAGACCATCAGAAAGTGGCAACGACAAAACATTACATGAGTTGAAGATTGAGCTTGGATTTAGGAAAAATGAGGATATGAATACTGATGACCTTCGCAAGCTCCTAAGACTGTTGGTTAAAGACGAAGCAAACGACGATTTAGCTCTGAAAGTATTTGTGTTGATTATGTACATGAAATTCATATGCCCTGGAACAGCTGTCCGTGTGTCAAGGGAGGCAGCAATGGTAAAAAATCTGGACATATCAAAGTTGAAGGACATGGATTTGTGTCAGTTGCTTGTAGATGAGCTCAAGAGAGCAGTCATCCAGTACAGAAAATCTAAATCAAAATGGACTGCCCTGCCTGGCTGCATCATAGCACCAGTTCTGTTATATCTTGACTGTTGTATGAAACAAGGCCTTTCAGACCTGGACACAAGAACACCTCGTACACACTTCATGGATTATGAAAAACTAAAGAGCATCGCTGCAGCAGACTGTGCTAAAAAAGGCGGGGAAGACCCCAATACCTGGATATTTGGAAACTTACCTGTAAGAAAATTACAATGACCCTTTATCTTTTCTGTTAATTATATCTCGTACTGCATAAGTTAATACAATGTTTTCATTTTCTCATAATAACAGTGGAAAGCACCAAATGACATAGTTTACTACCAGAAAAGGAATCCACTGAAAAGAATGTATCCGCATCATGAAGACCAAATGATGTCGGCAAAGCGTACTTTCAGAGGATCAAGCATTCCAACTGGTGGTTCCATTGAAGAAGAAAACACCAGTATATCAGAAGATACATTGGAACAGATTGACATCTTGCTGACTAGCGCATACGACCTATCACACAAAGTACCAACTACATTTGACCGACTCAAAAATGGAACAGCTGCTGAAAACCAAGCAACTACTGTCAAAGAAATTTCTGACAACGAAGCTAAAGTTATAGAAAGTTTACAGAAGACAACATTTCATCTCAGACAAACTTTCGCATTGTTCAAGAAAGCACAGGATGAACGTTGCAAGCAAATTCAGCAAGATGAAAGGATAGCAAATAATGAGGTACGACAAAAGACATAATCACACTTGCAATTTTTTGTTGTCTCTGTTCAAATTTAACTAATTGAACTGCTTACAAATCATAAATTTAAAGTTAAAAGTACAACAATTTAAGACTAACAAAATTTAAATACAAAAAACCAGGTCGACAAAGAAGCTGCATCTCCAACTCAAGAAGGCACTGCAGAAAAATCAAGAAGTGGAAAAAATGTGAGTTAACCTCAACTACATGTCCAATACAGCAACCGTTTAAATTGTTTTTTAAACTTGTTAATGTATCATAACAGGGTGCGAAGTAACCTGCTTCTCCAAAACAAAGGATTCAGGTACAATCAAAAAATAAAGATAATATTAATTTGCTCATTGAATACAAAATAAAGTAATATTATTAAGTTGTTGTAGTGAATTTACAAAATAAATAATGTTTTCCTAATTTTTGATTTTAAGGTGCAAAATGATGGCCCAGTGGAAGCATCAGGAAACTTTTACTTCTACAACTGAAGTTTGATAAAAGATGCGAATGCAATACTTTTCTTTTTCAAACCTCTGTACTAAGAAGTTGCTTTGAACTACCTACAACTTTTTTAGTGTCTGTACTTTTGTAACGTATGCAAAGTTGAAACTCCGCAAACATATGTTTCGAACCAGTGTTTATCAATGTGTAACAAGTGTACTCTTTCGAACAACCATGTTGGTTGGTGCATAAGTTTCTGCTCCTCTTAGTGCGGACGCTGTAATATTTGAGAAACTCCTCGAATTTATTGACACTGTAATGTTAATGCTAGTATCGTATGTCTGAAATTCTGTTGCTGCGAACTCTACTCGACTCGTCATCACCGTTGTACTCGACAAGCCTTTGCACCTGTAACTACGGTAGAGAAAAAGGAAAGAGACACATTCCTGTACTCTTCTTACTACATAAGTTGTACTCCTCTTCCTGCGCTAGACAAAACGGAAATCTATCCAGAGAAACAAACAGAGAAACAACGACCTTCGTACTCCTCTTCGTTCCTACGCTGTACTCGTCTCTAAGGCGGGGACGTACTTCACAGTCCTCGGAACATGTACCTGCACTAGACAAAACGGAAATCTATCAAGAGATAAAAACAGAGAAACAACGACCTTCGTACTCCTCTTGGTTCCTACGCTGTACTCGTCTCTACGGCAGGGATGTACTTCACAGTCCTTGGAACATGTACCTGCGCTAGACAAAACGGAAATCTATCAAGAGAAACAAACAGAGAAACAACGACCTTCGTACTCCTCTTGGTTCCTACGCTGTACTCGTCTCTACGGCGGGGATGTACTTCACAGTCCTTGGAACATGTACCTGCGATAGACAAAACGGAAATCTATCAAGAGAAACAAACAGAGAAACAACAACCTTCGTACTCCTCTTGGTTCCTACGCTGTACTCGTCTCTACGGCGGGGATGTACTTCACAGCTATTGGAATATGTACCTGCGCTAGACAAAACAGAAAATCTATCAAGAAAAACAAACAGAGAATACTCCTCTTGGTTCCTACACTGTACTCGTCCCTAAGGCGGGGATGTACTTCACAGCCCTTGGAACATGTACCTGCGCTAGACAAAACGGAAAATCTATCAAGAGATAAAAACAGAGAAACAACGGCCTTCGTACTCCTCTTGGTTCCTACGCTGTACTCGTCTCTAAGGCGGGGATGTACTCCAGAACCCTCGGAACATGTACCTGCGCTGGACAAAACGGAAAATCTATCAAGAGAAACAAACAGAGAAACAACGGCCTTCGTACTCCTCTTGGTTCCTACGCTGTACTCGTCTCTAAGGCGGGGTTGTACTCCAGAACCCTTGGAACATGTACCTGCGCTGGACAAAACGGAAAATCTATCAAGAGAAACAAACAGAGAAACAACGGCCTTCGTACTCCTCTTGGTTCCTACGCTGTACTCGTCTCTAAGGCGGGGTTGTACTCCAGAACCCTTGGAACATGTACCTGCGCTGGACAAAACGGAAAATCTATCAAGAGAAACAAACAGAGAAACAACGGCCTTCGTACTCCTCTTGGTTCCTACGCTGTACTCGTCTCTAAGGCGGGGTTGTACTCCAGAACCCTTGGAACATGTACCTGCGCTGGACAAAACGGAAAATCTATCAAGAGAAACAAACAGAGAAACAACGGCCTTCGTACTCCTCTTGGTTCCTACGCTGTACTCGTCTCTAAGGCGGGGTTGTACTCCAGAACCCTTGGAACATGTACCTGCGCTGGACAAAACGGAAAATCTATCAAGAGAAACAAACAGAGAAACAACGGCCTTCGTACTCCTCTTGGTTCCTACGCTGTACTCGTCTCTAAGGCGGGGATGTACTCCAGAACCCTTGGAACATGTACCTGCGCTGGACAAAACGGAAAATCTATCAAGAGAAACAAACAGAGAAACAACGGCCTTCGTACTCCTCTTGGTTCCTACACTGTACTCGTCTCTAAGGCGGGGATGTACTCCAGAACCCTTGGAACATGTACCTGCGCTGGACAAAACGGAAAATCTATCAAGAGAAACAAACAGAGAAACAACGGCCTTCGTACTCCTCTTGGTTCCTACGCTGTACTCGTCTCTAAGGCGGGGTTGTACTCCAGAACCCTTGGAACATGTACCTGCGCTGGACAAAACGGAAAATCTATCAAGAGAAACAAACAGAGAAACAACGGCCTTCGTACTCCTCTTGGTTCCTACGCTGTACTCGTCTCTAAGGCGGGGTTGTACTCCAGAACCCTTGGAACATGTACCTGCGCTAGACAAAACGGAAAATCTATCAAGAGAAACAGAGAAACAACGGCCTTCGTACTCCTCTTGGTTCCTACGCTGTACTCGTCTCTAAGGCGGGGATGTACTTCACCACCCTTGGAACATGTACCTGCGCTGGACAAAACGGAAATCTATCAAGAGAAACAAACAGAGAAACAACGGCCTTCGTACTCCTCTTGGTTCCTACGCTGTACTCGTCTCTAAGGCGGGGATGTACTCCACAGTCCTCGGAACATGTAGCTGCGCTAGACAAAACGGAAATCTATCAAGAGAAACAAACAGAGAAACAACGGCCCTCGTACTCATCTTGGTTCCTACGCTGTACTCGTCTCTACGGCAGGGATGTACTTCACAGTCCTTGGAACATGTACCTGCGCTAGACAAAACGGAAATCTATCAAGAGAAACAAACAGAGAAACAACGACCTTCGTACTCCTCTTGGTTCCTACGCTGTACTCGTCTCTCCGTCACCTTCGTACTCCACAATCCTTGCACATGTACCTCCGCCAGACAAAACACAAATTGCTGCAGAGAAAAAAAATAAACGCGGTTCCGTGTTACCCTTTGTGCGGACGCTGTACTCGTCTCTCCGTCACCTTCGTACTCCACAATCCTTGCACATGTACCTCCGCCAGACAAAACACAAATTGCTGCAGAGAAAAAAAATAAACGCGGTTCCGTGTTACCCTTGGTGCGGACGCTGTACTCGTCTCTCCGTCACCTTCGTACTCCACAATCCTTGCACATGTACCTCCGCTAGACAAAACAGAAATTGTTACAGAGAAACAAAGAGAAACACGACCCCATGCTACCCTTGGTGCGGACACTATACTTGTCTCTCCGTCACCTCCGTATTCCAAAATGCTTGCACATCCAGAGAAACAAAGAGAAACAAGGTCCAGTGCTCCTCTTAGTGAAGACGCTGTACTCGTATTTCCGACACCGCTGTACTGTATAAGCCTTGCACTCGTACCTGCGCTGGAGAAGAAGGAATTTTTTTCTTATTCCCCTTGGTACCCGCGCTTTTGTCTTTCCTATTCTTGTTTTTTCGAGAACAATCCCATCCACAAATTTGAAACTAATGAACCACAACATCCACAGGATACTGGAACAATATAATATATGTAAAAAGCAGTGGACGACAAAGCCCCACAGTAGGTCCCGTATATCATAGTGTAAAAGAGAGTGGACGACAAGGCCCCACAGTAGCTCCCGGGTGTAATAGTGGCAGAATAGAATAAACATAAAAGCGAGTGGACGATAATGCCCCCAAGTAGGTCCCAAATGTATAGAGGCATAATAGAATAAATATAAAAGTGAATGGACAATAACACCCCGAAGTAGGTAAGAAATGTCATAGGCTAGAAACCACACCAAAACTACTCCAGTTGGCTTGTAAAATCAACAGTTCCACACCAACCGCTTTGCAAGAATCCACCTCCTTATCCAAAACAGGAAAAGAAAGCAAGGGAGCATCGCCGGCATCTCCATCACAGCACACCAGCTGCAATTCGGAAAACTATCCAAGGTTTCGGATCATTGGTATGTATATCTCCAAAACTTGTAGATTCGGTGGAAACTCTATGATCTAAATAGATCAGTCGCATACCACAATAATGCAGAAAACAGATCTAGGGTATAGTCGAAAACAGTCTCACTACGCTTTCTTTTTTAACCTCGTGAATCAAGCACGAACTTGAAGTTCCGCTCATGGATCTGATAGGAACAAACATTACACACATACATCGTATTCCAGGTCAACCAAGGAAAAAAGGTCAAATCTAGGCGGACACAGAGATATTAATAAGTATATAAAATTTTAATCCCAAATCAACCAAGAAAACAAGGTTAAATGATTAATATAGATCATGAACAATATATTCGTTGCTAAAATATACTAATACTCCACACTATGATATTTAAATGACAAATAACAAAAGATATAACTATAAATCACATAAATTTAACTATCACTTCGAACTAAATTGAAAGAAATAAATTATTTATATCCAAAATTTATATGTTTGCATTCATCAATAAACTGTAGTTCTATGGTCTCCAAAATATATTGCAAGCATATGAAATTTGATGGTTACCTTTTTGTTCTACATAGAAAATGCTTTCAAGACTGCAAGAGGCTGCACACAACAGGGCAAAGAAGTACGGATACTTGTGCAGAAGCTGTCCAATATGCGAGTCCGACCCTCACTACCAGGTTTCAAATAATCAAATTTAATGCTTTGTTCAACAAAAAATATATTACTACTCATCAAGTAAAATGAATGTTGACCTAAATTCAATTTAAATATGATTTACAATGAATGAACTGATACTAATTGAAATGTCAACTCTAGGAAACACTGCTTGCAAGAATTCAGGAGACTGCGCAATCAAGGGCAGAGGAGTACGGATACTTGTGCAACAACTATCCAACATACGGCGTCAACCCTCAAGACCAGGTTTTCAAATAATCATAATTTAATGCTTAGTTGCCTAGAAACCATATTATTTCATGCCGTGCAATGAAAGTTGATTTGATTTTGTTTAAATCTTAATGCATCTAAACTATATGATCTACAAACAATGAATCATCATATTCAGGAAATTCAGGCATCAGGTAATCAGGGTACAACCAACACTGCCATTGAAAACAGCCAAAGCAATGATGAAAGTGACAACAGCACAGACAAAACTGTTGACAGAGATATTGATGAAAGTTATGCACAGTTTATCTCACATATGGGCAAAATAACTGTTAGAGGTACAAATACTAGCAACTAAGAAAGCAAACATTACAGTCAATATATAGTTTTCAATGAAAATTAATACCTCTTGATTGTAGGACCTGGACTCTATGGAGACGAAAATTTTGACGAAGCATGCGTCTTTGGAAACCACGTGGAGATGAATTACACTCAAGTACTCCACCTGACAAATGAAGTCATCACGAACCAGACACCAGCTATTAAACATTATATTTGCACCATGACTAAATCATTTGTTACAAGAGACATATGTAAGATGGTAAGTTTATCGGAGTTTTCGTAAGTTTATCTCGTCAATTATATTAAATACTTACTGTCTACATGACAAGAAAACTTCTGACATAGTGTACCACAAAACTAATAATGGTTCGTTAATATCTTTTTAGGAATTTTCAGAAGAATTCACTAATGAACACATTTGGGGATTCATACAAGAACCGGTTAAAGTTGCTGTCAGCTGCTCATCGGGAGACATTACAATGTATGCTACCATGAAGATGGATAAGAATGGGAAAGCTATGATAAAGAAAGGTTTCCGAGATATAGTTGAAGAATTTTACCTGAAAGAAGGAGACATTTGCTCATTTACCTTCAAAGATGAAAGAGGATCTCCATTCTTACGTGGCAGTGCCTGGCTCAAGCTGGTCATAACAAAGTTACAATGTGAGGCGTAAGTTAAAATAAGTACAATGTGTCGTACTGAAACAATGTGAACAACGCAACGAATTACGTACAAGTATTTCTATTTGGTTATTAGTTAATGCTAGTGTCATGCGTACTTTTCAATATTTTATATGTAATATTTGAGAAACTCCTCGAATTAATTGACACTGTAATGTTAATGCTAGTATCGTATGTCTGAAATTCTATTGCTGCGAACTCTACTCGATTCGTCATCACCGCTGTACTCGACAAGCCTTTGCACCTGTAACTACGGTAGAGAAAAAGGAAAGAGACACAGTCCTGTACTCTTCTTACTACATAAGTTGTACTCCTCTTCCTGCGCTAGACAAAACGGAAATCTATCCAGAGAAACAAACAGAGGAACAACGGCCTTCGTACTCCTCTTGGTTCCTACGCTGTACTCGTCTCTACGGCCGGGATGTACTTCACAGCTATTGGAACATGTACCTGCGCTAGACAAAACAGAAAATCTATCAAGAGAAACAAACAGAGAAACAACGGCCTTCGTACTCCTCTTGGTTCTACGCTGTACTCGTCCCTAAGACGGGGATGTACTTCACAACCCTCGGAACATGTACCTGCGCTAGACAAAACGGAAATCTATCCAGAGAAACAAACAGAGGAACAACGGCCTTCGTACTCCTCTTGGTTCCTAGGCTGTACTCGTCTCTACGGCGGGGATGTACTTCACAGCTATTGGAACATGTACCTGCGCTAGACAAAACAGAAAATCTATCAAGAGAAACAAACAGAGAAACAACGGCCTTCGTACTCCTCTTGGTTCCTACGCTGTACTCGTCCCTAAGGGGGGATGTACTTCACAACCCTCGGAACATGTACCTGCGCTAGACAAAACGAAAATCTATCAAGAGAAACAAACAGAGGAACAACGGCCTTCGTACTCCTCTTGGTTCCTACGCTGTACTCGTCTCTACGTCGGGAATGTACTTCACACCCTCGAACATGTACCTGCGCTAGACAAAACGGAAAATCTATCAAGAAAAACAAACAGAGAATACTCCTCTTGGTTCCTACACTGTACTCGTCCCTAAGGCGGGGATGTACTTCACAACCCTTGGAACATGTACCTGCGCTAGACAAAACGGAAAATCTATCCAGAGAAACAAACAGAGAAACAACGGCCTTCGTACTCCTCTTGGTTCCTACGCTGTACTCGTCCCTAAGGCGGGGATGTACTTCACAGTCCTTGGAACATGTACCTGCGTAGACAAAACGGAAATCTATCAAGAGAAACAAACAGAGAAACAACGACCTTCGTACTCCTCTTGGTTCCTACGCTGTACTCGTCCCTAAGGCGGGGATGTACTTCACAACCCTTGGAACATGTACCTGCGCTAGACAAAACGGAAAATCTATCCAGAGAAACAAACAGAGAAACAACGGCCTTCGTACTCCTCTTGGTTCCTACGCTGTACTCGTCTCTACGTCGGGAATGTACTTCACAACCCTTGGAACATGTACCTGCGCTAGACAAAACGGAAAATCTATCCAGAGAAACAAACAGAGAAACAACGGCCTTCGTACTCCTCTTGGTTCCTACGCTGTACTCGTCCCTAAGGCGGGGATGTACTTCACAACCCTTGGAACATGTACCTGCGCTAGACAAAACGGAAAATCTATCCAGAGAAACAAACAGAGAAACAACGGCCTTCGTACTCCTCTTGGTTCCTACGCTGTACTCGTTCTAAGGCGGGGATGTACTTCACAGCTATTGGAACATGTACCTGCGCTAGACAAACAAACAGAAAATCAAACAGAGAAACAACGACCTCTCTCTTGGTTCCTACGCTGTACTCGTCTCTAAGGCGGGGATGTACTTCACAGTCCTTGGAACATGTACCTGCGCTAGACAAAACGGAAATATATCAAGAAAAACAACAGAGAATACTCCTCTTGGTTCCTACGCTGTACTCGTCTCTACGGCGGGGATGTACTTCACAACCCTTGGAACATGTACCTGCGCTAGACAAAACGGAAAATCTATCCAGAGAAACAAACAGAGAAACAACGGCCTTCGTACTCCTCTTGGTTCCTACGCTGTACTCGTCCCTAAGGCGGGGATGTACTTCACAACCCTTGGAACATGTACCTGCGCTAGACAAAACGGAAAATCTATCCAGAGAAACAAACAGAGAAACAACGGCCTTCGTACTCCTCTTGGTTCCTACGCTGTACTCGTCTCTAAGGCGGGGATGTACTTCACAGCTATTGGAACATGTACCTGCGCTAGACAAAACGGAAAATCTATCCAGAGAAACAAACAGAGAAACAACGGCCGTTCTCCTCTCTTGGTTCCTACGCTGTACTCGTCTATAAGGCGGGGTTGTACTCCAGAACCCTTGGAACATGTACCTGCGCTGGACAAAACGGAAAATCTATCAAGAGAAACAAACAGAGAAACAACGGCCTTCGTACTCCTCTTGGTTCCTACACTGTACTCGTCTCTAAGGCGGGGATGTACTTCACAACGATTGGTAAAGAAAAATATCCAGAGAAACAAACAGAAAATCAAACGGAAATATTTCCAGACAATAAAAGAGAAAACGGAAATCTTTCCAGACAATAAAAGAGAAAATCAAACGAAAATATTTCCAAAGGAATAAAATAGAAAAAAAAACAATAGTTTGATGCGCCGAAGGCGCCTTGATACGAGGCGAAGCCGAGCCGTAGCACTCGCTTCGACATATGGGGGTAACGACAAACGGGGACAACGACATATGTTTGCCATTCATTATGTTTATTAATGTTTGATGCGCCGAAGGCGCCTTGATACGAGGCGAAGCCGAGCCGTAGCACTCGCTTCGACATATGGGGGTAACGACAAACGGGGACAACGACATATGTTTGCCATTCATTATGTTTATTAATGTTTGATGCGCCGAAGGCGCCTTGATACGAGGCGAAGCCGAGCCGTAGCACTCGCTTCGACGTATGTCATCTTGTAGCACTCTGTTGGAATTTAAAAAAAATGTTATTTGAAAGTGCTACCTCCCTCCCATTAATTCCCCAGAAAACTCACAGCCCGGAAATACAAAGGGAAAAAGCCAAAAAGGAAGTCCCGCCCAATTTTTTGAAAACGTACAGCGCGCGTAAAGGGAAAAAGAAGCGTAACGGGTCCGCATATTGTTAACGGGTCTACCGGAGCGCAAAGGGAAAAAACCAAACCCGGAAAACGATTCGCGTCTTTTCCCGGGGACACGTTCCGCGCGCGACACGTGTAGTCGCGACAGCACGCGCGCGGGATGGGTTTTTCCCTTCTCAAAGGTCGGTCTCTAGGTAGTGGTACCCTCACGCGCATCAGCGCGACGCTGACACGTGGCGTTAGAAATTCTATGCAGCCCGCCCCGCGACGCGCGCAATCGACAGACGAACGAGTACAGCGTACGCTGGACAGGTACGCGCGCGAGTACATCCATGACGCGGACCAAATGCGAGCAAAAAAAAGTCTTCCCCGCGAGATTGCATTGAGCCGCATCACGCATGCATTGATCGGGTACCACATGCGAGTACTGTTATGTATATAGCACGATTACAGTTACATACAACAGAGGAGTACACTTATGTGTACCACACGAATACAGCCGCGCACACGAGACAGGTATAGTGGCGCACACGAGTAAATACAGTCGCATACACGAGCGAGTATATGTACAGTCGCGCACACGAGACAGGTACAGTGGCGCACACGAGTAAGTACGGTCACGTACACGAGCGAGTACAGGTACAGCCGTCCACATAAGACAGGTACAGTCGCGCACACGAAAGAGTACAGGTACAGTCGCTCACATGAGACAGGTACAGTCGCGCACATGAGTAAGTACAGTCGCACTACGAGATACAGTCGTCGTATACATAAGACAGGTACAGTCGCGCACACGAACGAGTACAAGTACAGTTGCTCACACAAGTAAAGGGAAAAATGCACTAAATACCTTCAAAACATAAGTACTTATCAGTTCATGCACGAGTATAGTTAGATACACAACACGAGTACAACCATAGTAGTATAGGAAGTACGGAAAAAAAATATCTCGAAACCTATCAACATGGGATCTAGTTTTGAAGATCTCGGCGAGAGGATCTAAAAAGTGAAAACGGTTCGCCATTTGGACTTATGGTTATCAAGATATTTCATTTTGAAAAAACGAATCTATGAAAAAAAAGGAAAAACTGACACAACCCAGCTCTTCTCTCTCCTCCCTCATCCCCACCTTGGTTCCCCTTGCGACACGTGGCGAGCAGGGAGACAACTTCCCAATGATTTTCTGGCACCACAGCGCGCCACTTGTCGCATGCAGAGCGAGTTGTCTTCCCTTCGCGAAGGTCGGCCTTTTTTTAACGATTTCGAATGAAAACAGCAGCTCTGCTACCGTTCTTAAAAATAAATAAATGAGAACTCCTCAAGGAAGTCCCCAGGCCCACGTGAGTATGGAAGCGCCTTATTCGTTGAAAATGTAGGGAGTACAGATTTTGAGTCGATTTTTGATCGTTGCAGGCATGTGTCCAGCAAAGAAATATGCAATGCAGGCATCTCGTAACTTAGAACAAGTACAATAAAGTCTAGTCAGCTGGCTATATGATTTTAAATAATATATTTTAGACGAGTTGGATGAGAGAGAAGAGGAGAAAGATTAGAGGTAAGCTCTCATGCAATAGCCAGCTATTGCACGTGCTTCTATGCATTTTGTGAGAGTAAAAGGTGGGCCAAATCTTAGTAAAGTATATTATTTTTATATCCAACTATTGTACATGTAAGGAAATGACATGTCATTTTTTTTATAGCTACCAGATGGCTATACTATTGAAATTGCTCTTAGTTAGTTTCCCCTGTGCGTGTGGGGTCGTGTATGATCCAATGCATTGGCAACCATCTCAATGTAATTATAATTTTCTTGGTGAATCAATAAAACTATAGTTTTTTTTGCGATAACAAAACTATAGTTGCTTCATCAATAAACTGGCATTAATCGAGTCCTAAGTATGGTCCTAGTTAAAGAGCCCTAGGCGGCCTAGGCCTTAGATAAACCGAAATTCCTAACCATACTGGTCCATTCAATGGAGGAAACTTACCCCCTGAGGGCCTGTTTGAAACACAGGGTTTTCATAGGAAATATGTAGGAATTGACAATCCTGTAAAATAGGTACTGTAGGGCTGTTTGGAACGCAGGATTTACTCATAGGATCTACAGGAACGTTTGCTTTGCCCCCTAATTTCAAAGGGAAAGTACATGAATGAAAACATTGGCTCCGGCCTCTTTTTATTTTTCCTGTGCGAGGAGCGTAGCAATATCATCACAAGAAGTTGTTTGCATGGTTCTTAAATTTTCCTGTGTTTTTCCTGAGCTCGCCCAAACGCCCGCGTAGGAAGTTTTCCGGTGCTTTCTAATCCATAGTTTGCAGGTGCATTCCTGTCATTTTCCTGTAATTTTCATGTTCCTACAATTTTTCTATCCTGTGTTTCGAACATGCTATAATTCATTTCTGCTGGAGTTTTTCCAAAAATATATGTTTTTGCTGGGGGAAGAAAAAAGGAACTAGCGGAATTAAGAGGAAGCGGACTCCCCATAAAAAAACCTCTAATTTTTTTTTGAAGCTGAACAGTGAGTTTCCTCACTGCATATTTTTATATTTTATTAAAATAAAAAAAACCTCTAAAATTTCGGTGCCACTAGCAAAAAAGTAGATCTTTCTGAAGTTCTGTTGATGCAGCATGGAGCGCTCGCATGCTGTTATGTGCCACATCCGGCGTGATTCCCGCAAGCATATTTTTGTGCCCGGGTGTACTTCCGCGTGCACGTACTTCCCTATGCATCCCATAAGTGTACTCAAAAGGTTCATAAGGCGTGCTACTCAAAATATTAGTAATGTGCACTCATGGGTTTCCAAAAGTACAACTACACAGCGAAATACCAAAGTACACATGTGGTGAAACCTGAGATACACCGAAGTAAAACTATGCTGAAATCGAAGTACATCAAAGTATACCCGTAATTAAACCTGAAGTACAACTTAAGTTAGGAACCCGGAGAACAACTTTGCTGAAATAGAAATACACCAAAGTATACCCGTAATGAAACCTGAAGTACGCCGATGTACAAGTATGCTGAAACCCTAAGTACAACTTAAGTTAGGAACCCGAAGTACAACTAAAATTAAAACACAAGCAGACCCAAAGTATAATTGCGGTAGTTTTTAAATTACGAAAAGGAAGTTTCACGAAACCTATTAATATAGGATATAATTTCGAAATTCTCAACGCGAGGATCTCAAAAATAAAAACGATTTGTAATTTGAAAGAATGGGTTTCAAGAAATTTCTTTTTTGAAAAATTGAATTAAAAAAAGGAAAACCCGAGACACCTCACCCCTCCTGTAGCCTTCATATTGAATGCATAGCACGTTGTCGTTCCCTTTGCCAAGGTCAACCTTTTTTTATGGATCTCGCTAAAATTTGCTTATATTGGTCTCTAAGTAAATTCACTAGTAGGAGAAACACTATAGAGGATGCTCACTGGCACCGCACTAGTCTAAACACACGCGACTGCTATTTATAGGCCAAAAACATGCACGCGACTAGTGTGCTCGTACCGGTAGCATAGAGGAGAATAGCTCACACGACTATTTCATGAGCTCTGTATGCACTCGGGTCAAAAAAGTACCCACGGAGGGCACCAGTGGAGGTAGGTGGACTGCTATGTCCATACCCCTCGCGAGTCCCTTTGTTAGCCCCCATCAATATATTTGGTTGACGGGGCGGGGTGAGCCAAAATATTGATAGCGTGGCTCATTTCAGCATCCTACTACTAACTCTTACTAGTAGCGTGCCATATTTTGCCATGCTACTACTAATTAGCTTATTGGTAGCACGCCAAACCATTATTTCGGCATGCTACAACTAATTCCCACGATTTTCAAACCCCCCCCCCCATCAATATATTATTTTTATTTTTTAAAAAAATATAGAAAATTCAAAAAATCCTCCTAGATGCCCATGTGTTATGTCATCTAGTTTTAATAAAAATTAACAAACAAGAATAATTTTGATATATTTTGCAGAATGACGTCATCTTCGGTAAAATGGCTTTAGATTTTCCATACGACCTCCGATGAAAAAGTTTTTTTTATATAAAAATGTATCTACGAAAAGAGTTACATCCGAATTCAACGCCTGGCCGTTTACCAATTTTTTAGAATCCAAAATATCGAAAAGGATAAAAGAGATTTTGGAGGTTGAAGATTTCAATGCAAAAAAAAATCATATCTAAAAAATTTCAAAAAAAAAAATCACTTTGCGCATCCCACTTCTCTCCACCCACTTTCCCTCATCCACTTCCAGTTCTCCACCATCTCCCCTCCTCCTCCTCCTGCAACGGCAACCACCTCCTCCCTAACAACAGTGACCACCTCTTCCCCGACGACGGCGACCACCTCTTCCCCGACGACGGTGACCACCTCCTCTCCGGCAACGGTGACCACCTGCTCCTTGACGATGGCGACCACCTCAAAAGCCTTGCTCCGATGCCCATCTCCGACACGCTGCGCTGCCACCGCGGACGCCCTACTTCGTATCCTCTCCTCTCCTAGATCTCGTGAACGCCATGAGCAGGCGACATGGACTCGATTGCTTTATTTTGGTTTTTAGAGTGTTTTGTGTAAAATCACGTGGCCATCTAGGCGATGGTCCCAATTTTTTTTTAAATTGCAATAAACACATACTAGCAACGGACCGAAAATACGCACGCGACCGGTATATTAATAGTAGCGCGCCAAAATAGAGATGCGACTAGTACCTGGACTACCTGTCGCGTGCGCGGTTGGCACACGATTGATACTGACTACCCGTGTCGAGGTACCAGGCGTGGGCCGGGGCCCGTGACTGGTACCCAAAATACAGACGTAGCTAGTAGGCTTGTCCCTACTAGTGAATTTATAGTCTCCACAATGAGCACATAAATTTTATATTTTACTTACATGTAGATCCAACTTCTGAATCATGCCCAATCCCGCACTGCTCTCGGTCTCGTCGGCGCTCCACGTTGGCCAGTTGCTCCTAGTTCTTACTCCCTCCATCCTCAAATATAAGACAAGTTCTTTTGCTTAGTCGTTGATGCACAATTTTGACCAGTAATATATACAAAATTATATGGGTTTGGAATGTATAAATGGCATCGTTGCATTTGTTTTGTAAATATCTTTCATTTCTTATATATTTATATAGATTTAGTAAACTTATTATAAGTACATATCATGGTCAACTTTCTAAGTTGTTGACCAACGAGATTTAAGAGTGTCTTATATCTTCGAACAGATGGAGTATCAAGTTATTTTAAAAATAAACACTCCTACGGAGGGAACATTTCTTAGAGCAGATGTATCCAGAGGTTGCCATATGGAAAGGGTTCCGCCTGGCAGTTGCCATTCATTGTTGATAAAAAAAAAATTGTTAGCCACCTGTTCACTACACAGTAAAATTTAGATGGAAGGCTCAAAAAGAGCTCGGCTTTATATTAATATAGCCACCACTAACACAATCATAGAAGATTTAGAGATTACAAAACATGGATGATCCATCCCAAATAAGACAAGAACCAAAGATACTTCCGATACAAGGCAAGTCTTTGCCCCAATGCAACACAACTATATGCTAGAAGCTAAGATAAGGGCAGGATAGCGGCTCCCCCTAGGATGGAGAGTCGCAAACAGTGATGTGAAGCGCACGAATCCTGCTAATCGTCAGCTCCACCGTCTCCCGGTCATGTTTTCTAGCAACTGGCTGAGCTAGAAAAGTTCCACCAATAGTGAACTTGTTTCTGATGTTTCACGTGGTCCAACACAAGGCCGCACATCAAATTCAAAGAATGTGCTTGTTTGCCCTATGCATTTCTGTTGTAGCCTATAAATATCTCTTAAATACAAGTGGTTCTAGGAGCAACCCAGCAGTTCCCTAACTGCGATCCACAGATCGGCCAAGGAAACATGAAAAAGATATGGTTTGTATTTTCTTACTTCCACATAAGGGGCGAAGTCCCGTAGAAAGTCCAAGCCTTTGTTAAATATTACCATTAGAGGGTAGCCGCTTTGAGACTCGGTGCCAAAGGAACACATGAATTTTGAGTGGGATAGCAATATTCCACGGTTCGATATAGTGTTTCGTTTCTGTTCCTTGGCACAACTTAAGGGTTTAACGACCGCACCAAGAATTTTCCAGATGGCTTCAGGGCCCATGAGATGCCATTCGGACTAGGGGAGAAGGAAACCCCCTAAAGGCCCCTTATCAGATTTTTTCCATCTCGATACGCTCTTCAAAGCCAACTTCATGGTGCAATGGTATATGCCAACCATCCCTCCCCCAACTCTGCACCATGGAGGCCTTAGGGTCAATTGTGATGGCTTAGAGAGATGTGAATCTATCTTTTACAGGGCCCCCTCCCCAGCCACGAGTAACCTAGAATCCTGTGGAGGCGCCGTTGTGCACATGAAGTTTGGCCCCAGGCCAAAGACGCCCTTAATATTCTACAGAGAGTTCCAAAACTACGAACCCGATGAGTGGGAGTCGATTAGTAAGCCTTTAGTTTGCAGGTACTTTCTTATGATGATGTCGGACCACACTGAAAGTTCAGTGTCGGTAACCTAGAGGGGAGTGAATACTGAATAGGTTCTACAAAAAAATTCTTGACTTGTTTGTAATTTTAGGCTATGAGAATAAATAATGTGGCATGCAAACTAAGTGAAGCACCCTATATGATAAAATACAAATATCAAGAACTTCAAGCTCGATGGCTATTAAATTAAATAAGTGTAGAGGAATAACTAAAGCACGCGGAGAAGTGACATAATGAAATTTAAACAATTTCATAATAAAATTTAAATAAGTGGAAAGGAATAACCAAAGCAACCTTGGGTTAAATGTAAAGATGCTTTCATTGGAAAATACTATCCTCCTGCTAAGATTATATCCTTGAGAAGTGACATAATGAAATTTAAACAATTTGATAATGAACATGTTGCTCAAGTTTGGGAAAGAATGAAATCATTGGTAAAGAACTGTCCCACTCATGGACTAACTACTTGGATGATCATCCAAACTTTTTATGCAGGACTAAATTTTACTTCAAGAAACCTTCTAGATTCAGCTGCTGGAGGTACCTTTATGTCCATCACTTTGGATAAATTATTCTGAACGGCACACTGAGAGGGCTCCACAAGGTAAGAAGGTAAATTATGTTGAAGAAACCTCTTCCTTGAGTGATAAGATTGATACCAATATGTCTATGCTTGTTAATGGTAAAGCTCATGTTGATCCAAATAATATTCCTTTAGCCTCTTTGGTTGCTCAAGAAGAGCATGTTGATGCGAACTTCATTAAAAGCAATAATTTTAACAACAATGCTTATAGGAATAATTTTGATAGTAACAATTATAGGACATATCCTTCTAATAGTGGTAATGGTTATGTCAATTCTTATGCTAATTCCTACATCAACAATAGAAGTCCACCCTCTGATCTTGAAGTCATGCTTAAGGACTTTATTAGTAAACAAACTGCTTTTAATAAATCTGTTGAGGAAAAGTTTGGTAAAATTGATGTTCTTGCTTCTAAAGTTGATAGCCTTGCTCTTGATGTTGAACTTCTTAAACTAAAGGTTATGCCTCATGATGTTAAATAAAGCAATACATTAAATGCCATTCAATTTAGAATTGATCACAATGTTAGGATGTTGGCTGAATTACATGCTAGGTGGGAAAGAGAGGATGAAATTGCTAGAAATAATAATATGAGTAAAGTTTGTACCATTACCACCACTAGTAGTGTTGAAGTCTCAAATGTTAGCAAACCTGCTACTATTAATGGTAAAATAAGTGGTGTAGGAAAAGTCCCCACTCCTTCTACAAAATTGCCTAGAACCACTGGAACTGTTTCTAATAAGAGTGCTGAAATTTTTCGAAGTATGCGATACATCCAAAACGTATCTACTTTCCCGAACACTTTTGATGTTGTTTTCCCTCTATCTTGTATGTTTTGAATATAACTAACGCGAACTAACGTTGTTTTCAGCAGTATTGCTCTGGTGTCTTGTTTTTGTGCAAAAATCCAACTTTTGGGAAAATTCCCGGAAAATATAGAAAAACCAATATTTCACCTGAAGACTCCCAGAGCCAGAAGACGAGACGGAGGGGGGCCATGAGGGGCCCGCACCCACCCTTGGCGCGGGCCAGGCCTTGGCCGCGCCTAGGGGTGGTCTGGCCGCCTCGGCCACCCCTTCAACCTCTCCTTCGCACTATAAGAAGCCCCTGGACCTGAAAACCGATGGGGGTTCGATGTTTTTCCAGAAAGAGTTCCGCTGCTCCGCCTCCACCATAAACCCCAATACGGGGACCAGATGTTCCGTTCTGGCACCCTGCCGGGGCGGGGATTTGGAGGAGATCATCGGCATCGCCATCACCGACGCATCTCCATCAACCATCCATGATTCCCCCATCCATGTGTGAGTAATTCCCCGGTGTAGGTTGTAGGGGATGGTAGGGACTGGATGTGATTGGTCATGTAATAGCTATAAGATTGTTATGTGCATAGTGCCTAGTATCCGTTGTTAGTATTTTTGACATTGTTGCAACTTGTTATGCTTAATGCTTGTCACTTTGGGCCCGAGTGCCATGATCTCAGATCTGAACATGTTATTGATTCATGAGGATAATTATTGTTTTTGATCATATCTGCAAGTTGTATACACATATTGTTGTCCGGAACCCGAGGCCCCAAAGTGACCAAGAATTGGGATAACCGGAGGGGATGGCTATGATGTGAGGATCACGTGTGTTCATGGAGTGTTAATGCTTTGCTCCGGTACTCTAAAAGGAGTACCTTAATTACCGGTAGTTTCCCTAGAGGCCCCGCCGCAACGGGCTGGTAGGACAAAAGATGTCGTGCAAGTTTCTCATTGCGAGCACACACGACTAAATAGGAACACGCGCCTATGGATATATTATGCTAGGATGCTTTTATCATTATTATTTGCAATGCCTATGTCTTGATGTTACATGGACTCTCTCATTCATGCAACACCAATTCATCCATCCCTGTGCCTACAGTATTTTAATCCTATTGTCTACTGCAATCATTGCTACTGTTGTTTTCATTTCACTACTACTGTTACTTCACTACTACCACTGCTATAAAACTGTTACTACTGATAAACTGTTGCGAGCAAGTCTATTTCCAGGTGCAAGTGAATTGACAACTCATCTGTTAAAGCTTATAAATATTCTTTGGCTCCCCTTGTGTCGAATTAATAAATTTAGCTTTTACTTCCCTCGAAGACTGTTGCGATCCCCTATACTTGTGTGTCATCAAGACTATTTTCAGGCGCTGTTGCCTGGGAGCATAGCTTTATTTACAAGCCCACTTGAATGTAATATTGTTCTCTGCAATTTATTTATTATGGGGAAATCTCCTGAATTGAAGTTCCCTATACTGCCATCCACTACAAGAAGAGGTACAACTCTGAACACCTCTGTTGCTCTTGATTCGCCATCTGTTATGAGTAAGCTTCTTACTCCACCACATGCTACTGCTACTTCTGCCGAATCTGATAATGCTCCTGATGATTTTGATGATACTTCTAGTATGCTTGATAAGAGTGGTTCGTTAGGTCCTTTCCTAGATACTACAATTGCTAGAACTAAACAAATTGAAAATGTTGAGAGTATTATTACACCTGTTAGTTCACCTCAATCTAGGGGGAATCCTAGCGATGATCTTGATAAACTTATATTGAACTTGATGATGACTTCATTGAAGATGTCATGCTACTAGAGATGCAAGTGCTATGAAAAGTCTTCTTGCAAGATGAGCTGTTAGATATAATTTGTCTCCTGATTCTAAATTTGCCACATCTCCCATAAATATTAGAGATAAAGATTATGATTTTTCTCTGGATTTGTCTTACATATATATTGCTGAGAAAGAACCTTTCTATGGAACTGACAATGAAAGTGCTATGAAACATATGAATGAACTCTCTACTTTGAGCAATTTATTCTCCGATGATATTAAGATACGCACTTACTTTGTCACTAAAATTTTCCCTTTCTCTCTGAAAGGAGCAGCTAAAATTTGGTATGATAATTTGTCTCCTGGATCTATTGATAGTCCTATTGGTTTGGTTAATGCTTTCTTTCGGAAATATTTCCCTGCTAGTGCTCAACATGCTGTTTTGCAGAAAATCTTTGACTTTGTGCAGATAGAAGGAGAGAAATTGCCTGAATCATTGGCAAGATTTTGTTCTTTAATTAGAGCATTACCTAAACATCCATTATCCAAAAATGAACTCCTTGATATTTTTATAATGTACTAACTATTGAATCTAGGACATACCTGGATAGTTGTGCTGGTTGTGTTTTTACGAAAAGAACTCCTGCTGAAGCTGGGGAATTTTTGGCCAAAATAAGCAAGAATTATGATGATTGGACTACACCGGAGCTGATACCAACACCGAAGAAAAGGGGAATGATTGAATTAAATAATGAAGTGATGAGAGAAGCCAAGAGATATCTTAAGGAGAAGGGTATTAAATCTGAAGATGTGAAGAATCTACCACTATAGAAGAATTATGTAAGCCAATCCCTCGTTCTTCCACTATTGAGGTACACTCTCTCCAACGCTTTGATAATAGAGATATTCCCTACTCTAAACCTCCTGATCAATGCTTAGATGAATTTGATAATTATACTGTTAAGCAAGATAATTTTAATAAGAGAGTGGAACATCACCTAATGGAAAATTATAGAGCTATCAATAATTTGCATGATATTGTGGAAAGAACCTCTAATGATGTTAAAATGCTTGTTAAACATTTCCATATGGTTCAAACTCAAATTGATCTGCTCAGTAAAGTGCAAAAAGATTTGCTAGTTAATGCTTCTAGAGAAACACATGCTTATGAAATAAGAACTAGAAGTGGTGTTTCTACTCAGGATCTTCTATATCCTGAAGGACATCCAAAGAGAATTGAACAAGATTCTCAACGAGTTGATGATACTAGGACTAAGTCTAAGAAAAAGAAGAAGAAACATAAAACTGTTGTAGAATCCTCTGAACCTGCTAAAGATCGTAATAGTATATCTATTTCTGATGCTGAAGCGGAAAGTGGTAATGATAAAAATGATGCTTCCAATAAAGAAGAAATTGAAGAAGAACCTGAAAAGCATAATAAGAATACAAAATACACTAAGGAAGATTTCATTGCTACTAAACATGGTAGTGAAAGAGAACCTTGGGTGCAAGAACCAATGCCTTTTCCTGATAAGAAACATAAATCAAAGGAGGAAGAACATTATAATAAGTTCTGTGAATGGATGAAACCCTTGTTTTTGCAAATTCCTTTGACTGATGCGATTAAATTGCCTCCTTATTCAAAGTATTTGAAAGATATTGTCTCTAATAATAGAAAGATTCCAAATGAGGAAATTTCGACTATGCTCGCTAATTACTCTTTTAAGGGTAAGGTTCCGGAGAAGCTTGGTGATCCAGGTATACCCACTATTCCATGCTCCATCAAAAATAATTATGTTAGAACTGTTTTATGTGATTTGGGAGCAGGAGTTAGCGTTATTCCTTTTTCTCTCTATAGAAGACTTGATCTAGAAAAATTAATACCAATTGATATATCCTTGCAAATGGCTGATAAGTCTACTACTATTCCTGTTGGTATATGTGAGGATGTTCCTGTTCAAGTTGCCCTTCATTGTATGATATTAACTGACTTTGTTGTGTTGGAAATGCATGAAGATGATAATATGTCTATTATTCATGGGAGACCTTTTCTTAATACTGCACGTGTTGTGGGTATACTTTATGGGTATATCAACAACATGGCCTGGATCTGGCAAGCCCGGGTGGCCCATAGATGGTGATGGTGGCATACGGCCCATCGGGGCCAGCTGCCGTAGGTCAAGATGGATGAAGTCCAGCCCAGGTAACAGGAGCCGGATCTTAACCGCCATGTGATGTTAGTCGGATCTGAGAAGGCCCATGAAGTATCTGAATCCAATACAGCGCATAAGGAAAGGTGGATCCTTGACGTGCACGGCAATGTAATATTCCGTAGTTAGGTCTCTTGTATTCCGGCTAGGACTCTCCATGTAAACCCTAGATCTGAGCGCCTTTATAAGCCGGATCCTGTGAGCCCTAGAGGCACAACCACAACTCATTGTAACAACGCGAAAGCGCCCAAATAATTCCGGCAAGCGCAGTAGGCCCTGTCTTCGAGCAGTGTTCCGGCTGCAAATCGCGTACCACCGTCCTGAGGATTCTCCGCCCAATGGCCCCTACTTCTTCTCCCCTCGTGAGGATCCCTCTTCTGAGGCACCGTCGAATAGGCAACGACAGTTGGCGCCCACCATGGGGCCAGCGGCGTCTGGAGGCCGGAACCGGGAGGGTTCCACCATGGGAAGCTACGACGAATCCATCGTTGTGGGACGTGTCCTTTACGCCGGGAATTTTCCGATCGTCCCTCAGGACGAGTGCTGGATTCCGGCTAAGACCGACCCCATCAAGCTCTCCATCGTCCCAATCGGCAGCATCCACATCTTCATCGGCGAGACCGTCGATCCGACGGAAACGCATCGGTAAACACCGACGCGACCGCCGAGCAGGACGCAGTCGCGAAGATCCGATCGGAGACGGAGGAACTTCCTAAGGAAGATTCTGCCTTAGATCTGGAAAATTCAAAGCCCACCCAATCCGCCCCTGAGTAGGAAATTACGGTGGAAGACCAATGCAGATCCGCCTGGGTCTCCCAGGTGTTAGAGAAACAAAGGTGTCACTTCGTGCACTTCCTCGCCCATACCGCAGGAACCGCCCATCCTCAGGACGGAGATGGTCCTATGCAGGTGGAGGCACCCGGAAACAGCAACGCTCCGGATCAGCAGGAGGCTGTCGGAGACAGCGACGCTCCGGGACAAGAGGATGCCAGAGATAAAGAAGAATCAATCTTGGGCAACCTGAGCCCAACATCTGACGACGCTTCCTCCATGAACACGGAAGAGTACGACCACACACTGAAGGAACACGGAGGTGATGGACAATCCGAAGCAGAATCCACCCAGCCTAAGGAGGTCCTTGCGACCATAGCAGCTTTGGAGCAGGAAGCAGAAGATGAAACCAACCCTTCCGACCCACGGACCCAGGACCGTCCAACGCAGGATCTCCGCTTTGGCAGGAACGGCAGCACCAGGAATACTTAATCTCGGAGGAGCTAGTGGAGCAAGCAGGTATAGGCGCTATAGCGCACACAGAAGTCCTCAACAAGCCTATAACTCCTGACGAAGCCGCATATCCGGAAGCTCTAGAAGCTACAAGGAAGGAGATGCTGGTCACTGCCAGGAAAATCACCAACACCGCAATGGCGATGCTGGAGGAAAGGAAAGAGGCTGAAAGCATCATGAACAATTTCCTCAAAAGAGAGCGCGAAGCTGTTGAATCGCTGGAACAGGCCAAGAAACTCTGGAAGCACTGGGAGTCCAAGATGGGCGAGGCCTAGAAGGATTGTAACATCCCAAAATTTCAAATCAATAATGAGAATCAATTTCCATTATTCAAAATTTGGAACCAACAAAAACTTGAATTGAGTTATATGGTGTGCATAGTGCTCATGCATAAATGTTTTGATCTTGCTATGATGTTTGTGTGAAGTTGTTTAACAATGTTCTAAACCCTAAACCATGCCAAATTGAATCAAAGAGGGACAAAGAAAAAGAAAGGAAAGTCAAAATAATATTACACATGAGCCTATGGCTATTTTTGTAAAATCTTAACCTAGGCCATTTTACTTTGTGTAAATGGTTTGGAAACATTACTGAACTCAAAATAATACCATTTGAATCAAAGAAATGCAAAACAAATCAAAAGAAATACCAAAACCAAGTCACATATGATAATGGTCAAAAGTGACAATTATATCAGGGTACCCACTTTGAGCCCTTGTATTAAGAAATTTCTAAACTAAACCTTCTTAACTCTTTACACCTCATCCAAGAACTCATAAGGTGATTACTTTTGGTGTTGACCAACCCTACAAATTCTTTTTCAATTGCTTACTATAAGCCTGCAAAGTTGCAACATTAAAACAGAAACAAGATCAGCCCCATTTTGGATTTCACAAAATTTATTCCATTTTGCAAACCAACACCACCAATAGATGCCAAACATTATTTAGATCACACCCAAGAAATATTTTTACAAAATTCAAATTTACACTTCATGCGGCCATTGTGTCGAGCACCTTGTGTGCACTAATCTGCCAACTCCATACACTCTATAATCCAGCAGGTTTTAGCCTAAACCATCAAGCCCTATGTCACCCACAGTCTCCTCTTGCACCCCTTGAGCAATGCCAAGCACCAGAGTCAATGATCATGCATGATTTCATCAAGTACATGACCATGTCGTGTGTGTCATGTCACTCCCCATGTCAACCTCTTCTCCTCTCAGTTCTGGCTTGCATCAGCTTGTCCTTGAGCCTCCCCTTCCTCTCCTGATCACGCTCGTGCCAACCATTTACCAAGGAGAGCATTGCAACGGCCTAGCCAGGACGTGCCCACGACGTCCAGTGACGCCAGCGCGCGCACGGACACGCCCCGGAGCGCGCCAGAGCACCGCCTCGTCCCATCACTGCTGACCTCCCCTCGCTCTCTCCTCTCGCACACACACTCGCCAGTACATCGTCTACCTCCCAGACACACTCAAACGGACCGGAGACCCCTGTCGCTGTCGTCCTTGTCATCGACTTCGTCCACAGTACTGCAAGCTCGCGTCACGTTCCCCGCCGTGGCAGACCACCATTTTCCGTGCCATGATGCTCGTGATCATCGCCGTGACGTAGAGAACACCGATGCGTCATCGCCCACGCCTCTCCGCCACTGTAGCGTCGTCGCCATGGTCGACCTGCCCCGTGCGCCTCGGCACCTCGCCGCCGCTATAAATAGAGCGCTCCCCCGCTCATTTTCTCCACACCAATCGCCTCCTCTCCTCTCACAACCCCTCCTCGAGCAGCGCCACCTCCCAATTTAACCCGTAGCCCACCAATTTCTTGCCGGAGTACCGCCGGCCCGTCGCAGATGCTCGCCGTCGATTGGAGCCGCCCCAGGAGTTGCCGCCGTTACCAGGAGCACCGCCGTCGTCGACAACCTCGCCCTGCATCAACGCTGATCATCGTCGGATCGCCGGTGAGCCACCGCCCACCTAGTGCTCATCGCCAGTAAGGGTGGAGCTCGTCGTCGTCGACGACGGCTCTTGACCGTTGGATCTGATTCTAATCCTATGGCTCATATCGCGCGTACCGTTTCGTTGTTTAAATAGTCACTGACCAGTGGAGCCCACTGTCAGGCGGCCCGTGCGTGCGAGACGTGTAGCTGGGCCGGCCCTTTTCTATTTTTCCTCTCCTGGTCCATTTTCGTTTCCCGCCAAGCCCACTTATTTGAATTTGAATTAATTCATTTAGCTGAATTCAATACTGATGCCATGTTCAAATTTAAATAGGAAATTATCTACCGAGCTAAAATTCATGAATTAAATATTTTTGGAAAACTTATGAAATTATCTAGCCAACTACACTGGTCTCAACCCTTGATTTATTGTATAACTCTTGTAGTAAAAATAACAAGGCAGTACCTTTTCGAACTTCAAACATTTATTAAAAATCAACCATAATTCATTTTGAGTTCATTCCAACTCTCATAATTCACATTTCAAATGATCTGCATGAATATGTAAAAATATAGCATTAGTGTTTACCATGATCATGGGCTAGAGCAAAGTAATGGCTATGTGGCCATTTCTAGTCCATTTAAATTACCCCAAATTATTTATTAAATAGTATGAGAGGTATCCTCTCATTTAAATCAATGTCCCAAGTAATTCAATATGAGGAAATGACCCTAGTATATAGAACCTCATATTTGATTACTTAGTGATATTAAATTGTTTCCATAGTAGTGATTAAATTGTATGAGATGTATTATCTCATTTAAATCACTTTCTCAAATGAATAAATATGAAGTGTTGACCTTGGTCAACATGATTTCATACTTTATTATTTGAGGGGATTAAATCTTACTAATGTTCAATGAGAGGAAATTATTTCTCAAAGGAAATAAATAGAAATCCTAATAAATATTTCAATGAGAGGAAACTATTTTTCTTAAAAGAAAACAAAGCCAACCACCATGTTAATAATGTTGTGATGCTAGATTAGCTTGTGTGAACCATTTGTGTGTTAAGTCTAGTACTTAAGTATTGTTTGGTGATTATATACCTCATATCCGTTTATAGACACTAGTACCGAAGGCTACGAGGAGGAGGAGGTCTGCTACGAAGAAGAAGAAAACTTTATCACTGTACCACTCAAGGCAAGCTATACTCTTGCAAGCTACCCTAATGCAAGCTCTATTAGAGCAAGGCACCTTTGCAATATTATTTAGTGTTTAAGGCTTTTCCTTTCCAAGCCCAAGTTTTTATCTTGCAAAGCTTTTACTTTGATTATCAAGGCTTACTTTGATAGTTAACTTTGGTCTAAGTATAGACTACTGCAAAGAGTATCAAATTTAGCCTAGAGAGCTACAAGTTAGTTAGCACCCCTCATGACTAGTTGCTAGTGCTAAAACTAAAATTGACTACTCTAGATGGGAACATGTGAATCAAATGACTTTGAAAACCTTGGAATGATGAGTCATTCTATTGAAAGATTTTGAAGGTGAATATGACTTGAATGACATGGTGATTTTGACAAAAACTAATGATTGGGTTCGTCTGCGATACCATTCCAATTTTAGAGTACCCCCACAATACCTGATTATGGGTAGGGCTTAACTGGAAGTTTATGTATTTTAGTATGGGTTCCCTCTAAACAAGCGTCATGGGGGTTATGCCGAGGCTGCCTCCATGAAATGTGAAATGACGTGAAAATGAGGTGAATGTCTGACCCAAGCCCTGTGCCCGGATGGCAGATTGCTCACTGGGAGGCCAAGCTCATGGGGGAGGTGCCTATACTAGGGTATGTAAGTGAAAGGTTAATGGTTGATGATCCGCATACTGAGTATGATTATTCAGGGCTATCCCTGACGGATGTAATCAAAAGTTGTGGCACAAGTGTACAACCTCTGCAGAGTGTAAACCTATTCGAATAGCCGTGTCCGCGGTTATGGACGGTTGGATGGCCATACTGTTCCATTGTTAGATGTTTTCTAAAAATGAATGGTGAATTGAAAGGTGAATTTGACTTGATCACAACAGAGTTGTGGGAATGACACTAATGTTCCCACTTGAGTTAGTTAGGAAAATCAAGATTCTTTTATTACTAAGTGCTTATGAAATAAAACTGGCTTTATGCAGATGAACCTAGAGCTTAGAACCCCCCTTACTATGATTGATAGTGCTTACACTAGTATTAGTTTGCGAGTACTTTAAAGTACTCATGGCTGTGTCCCTGGCTATTCAAATGGCCAGGCTATGAAGAAGAGCAATAGTATCAGGATGATGGACAGCAGGACGTCTACGATGACTAGGATTGTCTCCTGACGTCAAGCGTTGCGTATGAAATAGATGGACCGCTACTACTTCGCTTCTGCTATGTGTTTTGTATGTTGATCTGTAGATCATCTGTTGTTGAATATTGGATCATGAGATCCCGTGTTGTAAGAAGATTATGGTTTGTAATGAATAATTTTCTGTGATATCAACTGTTATGTCTCGCAAAAACAATCTTCCTGGGATTGCGATGTATGGCATAATAGGCATCTGGACTTAAAAATCCGGGTGCTGATGCTGATAGGATCTGGCGGGAAGCTATTACCCCTCGCAAGATCACCTTCGCAACTCCCACTGACCAACAACCGCTCACAACTCCAAAGAATAACAGGAAGAAGGCTGCGGAGCTATTGAAAAAGAAAGATGAGGAGGTTGACATCAACAACATCCGTACGCTCATTGCTTCAGCTGTTAAGCAGCATAGCAAGGTAGATACTTCGCGCAGGTTGGAATCCAACCCGGAACACTGTGTGTCCACCGCGCAGAAGGACGCCCCCAGAAGAGAACATCGTGATGATGAGTCACTGATACGTCCAAAACGTATCTACTTTCCCGAACACTTTTGCTATTGTTTTGCCTCTAATTTGTGTATTTTGGATACAACTAACACGGACTAACGCTGTTTTCAGCAGAACTGCTCTGGTGTCTCGTTTTTGTGCAGAAATCCAACTTTCGGGAAAATCCTCGGAATTTCTTCAGATGGCCCTATTTTACCAAAATATTGACGGAGCCAGAAGGGCAAAGGAGGTGGAGGCCCGAGGGCCCCACACCACATGGCGGCGCGGCCGGGGGGCCCGCGCGGCCATGTGGTCTGGCCCCCTCGGCCTCCGACGCCCCCTTCGGACTACTTATTGGTTTCGACCCGAAAACGCACGGAGAGAAGTCGAAGTCGCCAGAAACCCTCCAGAGAGCCGCCACATCGCGAAACTCCGTCTCGGGAGCCAGAAGTCTCCGTTCTGGCACTCCGCCGGGACGGGGAATTGGAGGAGATCTTCACCGCCATCACCGCCAACGCCTCTCCATCGACCAGCAATGTTTCCCCCATCCATGTGTGAGTAATTCCCCCGCTGTAGGCTGAAGGGGATGGTAGGGATTGGATGAGATTGGTCATGTAATAGTCATAAGATTGTTAGGGCATAGTGCCTAGTATCCGTAGATGTCACTTTTATGATATTGTTGCAACTTGTTATGCTTAATGCTTGTCACTAGGGCCCGAGTGCCATGATCTCAGATCTGAACATGTTATTGATTCATGAAGATATTCGTTGTTTATGATCTTACCTGCAAGTTGTATACACATGTCGCTGTCCGGAACCAATGGCCCCGAAGTGACAGAAATCGGGACAACCGGAGGGAATGGTAGTGATGTGAGGATCACATGTGTTCACGGAGTGTTAATGCTTTGCTCCGGTACTCTATTAAAAGGAGTACCTTAATATCCAGTAGTTTCCCTAGAGGCCCGGCTGCCACCGGCTGGTAGGACAAAGATGTTGTGCAAGTTTCTCATTGCGAGCACGTACGACTAAATATGGAACACATGCCTATTGATTGATTAGTACTTGGATACCGTTTTATTATTATCTGCAAATGCCCATGCTTTGATTGTTACATGAGTTTCTCTCATCCATGCAACGCCCGTTAAATCCGTCCCTGTGCCTACAGTATTTTAATCCTGCTGTTTACTATAATCACTACTGCTGTCTTTATTTCATCGGCTGTTATTTCGCTATTTCCACTGCCATAGAACTGTTACTATGATAAACTCTTGCGAGCAAGTCTGTTTCCAGGTGCAGCTGAATTGACAACTCCGCTGTTAAGGCTTACAAGTATTCTTTGTCTCCCCTTGTGTCGAATCAATAAATTGGGTAATACTTCCCTCGAAGACTGTTGCGATCCCCTATACTTGTGGGTCATCAAGACTATTTTCTGGCGCCGTTGCCGGGGAGCATAGCTTTATTTGGAAGTTCACTTGGATTGATATTGTTCGCTGCAAATTCTCCATCATGGGTAAACCTCGCGATACTAAGATCGCCATATTACCATCCACTACAAGAAAAGGTACAACTCTGAGTACCTCTGCTGCTCTTGATTCACCCTCTGTGATTGATAAACTTGTTTCACCGCCACACGCTTCGCGTGCTGGTACTTCTGCTGAATCTGAAAATTCTCATAATATTGATAATGTTTCTGCTGTGCTTGATGATAGTGGTTCATTGGGATCTTTTCTAGATGCTACAATTGCTAAGTCTAGACAAATTGAAAATACTGAAACTCCTAATGAAAATGTTGCTACACCTGTTAATTCACCTGAGTCTGTTGAATATTCTAGTGATGATCTTGATGAAGATTATGTAGAGCTTGATAATGATTTTATTAAAAAATGCAAGGCTACTACTGATGCAAGAAAAATTAAAAAGTTGCTTGCAGAACATGCTGTTAGATATACACCATCTCCTGATCCTAAATTTGCCACATCTCCTATAAACATTAGGGATAAAGATTATGATTTTTCTCTTGATCTATCTCATATAGCTATTGTTGAGAAAACACCCTTTTGTGGTACTGAAAAAGAAAGTGTGTTGAACACATGACTGAGTTATCTACTCTTAGTGGCGTGTTTTCTGATGATGTCAAGATGCGTACTTATTTTGTCGCTAAAATTTTTCCATTCTCATTAAAGGATGATGCTAAAACTTGGTATAATAATTTGCCTCCTGGTTCTATTAAAAGTCCAACCGACTTGCGTGATGTTTTCTTTCGAAAATACTTTCCTGCTAGTGCTCAACATGCTGCTTTGCAGAGAATTTATAATTTTGACCAGGAAGATGGAGAGAAATTGCCTGAGGCTTGGGCGAGATTCTGTTCTCTTATTAGAGCTCAGCCTGACCATGATTTGGAAAAGCATGATTTACTTGATATATTTTATAGTGGACTAACTATTGAGTCTAGGGCATACCTGGATAGTTGTGCTGGTTGTGTTTTCAGGAAAAGAACCCCAGAAGACGCTGAAGAATTATTGGCTAAAATAGGCCGGAATCATGATGATTGGTCTACACCTGAACCAACCCCGACACCGATAGTGAAGAAGAGGGGTATGATTAAATTGAATGATGAAGATATGAGGGAAGCCAAGAAGTCTCTTAAGGAGAAGGGTATTAAACCTGAAGATGTGAAGAATTTACCTCCTATTGAAGATATATGTGAGACAATTCCCCCTTCATCCATGATTGAGGTACACTCGCTTCAACACTTTACTAGGGAAGATATTCCGTATTCAAAATCTCCTGCTCAATGCTTAGATGAATTTGATAATTATATTGTTAAGCAAGAAAACTTTAATATGAGAGTAGAGAATCATTTAATGGAAAATTCCCGAGCTATTAGTGAATTGCATGGTATTGTGGAGAGAACCTCCAATGATGTTAAGATACTTGTTAAACATTTTCAAATGGTTCAAACTCAAATTGATCAACTTACTAAAGTGCAAAATGACTTGTTAGGAAATAATTCTAAAGAAAAACATGCTTATGAAGTAACAACTAGAGGTGGTGCTTCTACCCAGGATCCTCTATATCCTGAAGGGCATCCTAAAAGAATTGAACAAGATTCTCAACTAATTAAAACTAGTGCTCCATCAAAGAAAAAGAAAAAGAAACATAAGAATGTTGTAGAATCCTCTGAACCTGTTAATGATCCTAATAGTATTTCTATTTCTGATGCTGAAACTGAAAGTGGTAATGAACATGAGGAAGATAATGATAAGAATGATACTCCTGATAAAGAAGAAATTGAAAAAGAACCTGAAAAGCATGCTAAAAATAAAAAGTACACTAAAGAAGATTTTATTACTGAGAAGCATGGTAATGAAAGAGAACCTTGGGTTCAAAAGCAAATGCCTTTTCCTGCTAAGAAACTAAAATCAAAGGAAGAGGAACATTATAATAAATTTTGTGATTGGATGAAACCTTTATTTCTGCAAATCCCTTTGACTGCTATTAAATTGCCTCCTTATTCAAAGTATATGAAAGATATTGTTACTAACAAAAGGAAAATCCCCAATGAGGAAATTTCTACTATGCTCGCTAATTACTCCTTCAATGGTAAGATTCCCAAGAAGCTTGGAGACCCAGGTATACCGACTATTCCTTGTTCCATCAAGAATAATTATGTTAGAACTGCTCTATGTGATTTAGGAGCAGGTGTGAGTGTAATGCCTTTTTCTCTTTATAAGAGACTTGATTTAGATAAATTGATACCTACTGATATATCTTTGCAAATGGCTGATAAATCTACTGCTATTCCTGTTGGTTTATGTGAAAATGTTCCTGTTCAAGTTACTCAGCATTGCTTGATATTAACTGATTTCGTTGTGTTGGAAATGCCTGAAGATGATAATATGTCCATTATTCTTGGAAGACCCTTTCTTAATACTGCAGGGGCTGTTATTGATTGCAATAAAGGCATGGTTACTTTCAATGTTGATGATAAGGAACACACTGTCTATTTTCCCAAGAGGATTGATAAAGTATGTGGAGTCAATACAATTTTTAATGTGAAAACTATCAAAGTGGGATCCATTGATTGTCCTATATATGAGCCTAAAGAAGAATATCAAACTCTTGTGATTGGATCCATATCAATTCAATATAAGGTAACATGATTGATTTGAGGTTTATTTCTTCTTATGTCATATAAAATTTATTTGATAGCAAGACTTGATCAACCTTGTTAACAAGTATATTTTATTGCATAAAAGAGCTAAACAACACTTCTTTCTTTCTTTCTCCCTTCACCTATTTTATTTGCTGTAGCACTTTTATTTTGCAATATGCTTTAGTCATTTAAGATTTTAGAAATCATTTTCCTGCGCAGTAATCATTAATTTAATACCCAGAAATGTGCATTTTTCGAAGTTCTCTAAAAATTACAAAAATTACACCGTTGGTCCTATTTTTCGACGAGGCACCTGGGAGCACCAGAGGATGACCTGTGGGGCACCAGGGGGTGCCACACCATAGGGCGGCGCGGCCAGCAAGGGGGCCGCGCCACCATGTGGTGTGGGCCACCCCTTGCCCCACTACACCATCTCTTCCTCCCAGCACCTTCTCTCTCCCGAAAAAACTCGTACCAAGTTTCTCTCACTCGTGTTTCTGCTCAAGAACTCGCGATTTTTCGATCTCCTTGCTCAGCCCAGATTTCTGTCTGAAATTTGGCATATTTACTCCTTGGTATGTGACTCCTTTGATTGTCCAATTAGAATTTCATTTGGTTGAGTATATCTTGAATATTTTGCTGCTGTAGATAACATGTTTAGTGAGCTTGCATGCTTGTTCTAAGTGGTAGAAATTAGTTTTGATGCATGTGTAGTACTCTAGCAAGTTCCTATAGTAGTTCCCTTCAATTACACACCTTGAAATCAAATTTTATAATGATTGTTGAAAATTTCAGAAGAGGAAGATGAAGAAATTCAAATTTGGAGAGTTGTTCAAGAAAGCAACAACCAGCACCGGTAGGCCCTCAAGGGCGTCTACTCAAATTAGGCGATCCTACAATGAGGATGTCATCGCGCCTAGCTTCGCGCCCGAGGAGGACCATGGGGCTCCTAATGCTTCATCCTTCCCTTGTTATGAGTTTCTGACCAATGCAGGGATATTGGATGACTTCTTCACCCTCGTCAACAGGGCAGGCCTAGCCACCTACGTGGGAGACGAGAGGGGACAATATTACAGGCTCACCAAAGTTTTCGTTGAGAGCTTCAAGTTCCACAACACGGAATATGAGCCGACAGTCGCATTCAAGATTTATGATATTCCTGTTACCATGAAATTGGAGGAATTTTGTTTTGCATTGGGTATTGCCCCTGTAGGTACAGCAAGGAGGATTGATGACAACCCCCGGGACTTGTTGGAGCTCTACCGAGGGATCACCGGGGATGATTGCCGCACCATCCAGCGAGGGAAGATAAGAAACATTCAACTCCCCGCTATTAAGTATTTCGCATATTACATTAGTACTAGCATTTTGGGTAGAGAAAATACTAGTAACATCTCTAGCTACCATCTTGCTTTCTTGAATGTTGCACTTACTGGAGAGACACCTTACCATCTTGGTTCTCTTATTGCTCGCCGCCTGTCTAGCAGGGGGCCTATTTTTGGAGGAACTATTGCACTGCGCATTTTAACACATCTAGATATTCCTCTTGATTCTAATGATGTACCATTAACCCCTAGGAAGCTAGATATTGCTGCTATGAAGAGCCATCGTTTTGTTACTACTAACTCCACTATAGATAATATTGTCTATAAAATGTTGTTTGCTGATGGGAATGAGAAAGAAATCCCTCTTCCCCAGCAGGGTTTGTTTAATATTGACAGGCAATCATGGTCGCTAACAAAGGAGGTGGTGGAGGAACATATGAAGATACAAGAATTCCACCAGCAACATGACTCCGAGAACGTCGAGCCCTCCTACGACTACACCGTCACGTACCCCGACGTTTCCTCCAGCACATACATGGAACCGGGTCGTTCTTCGTCATATTACGAAGACACCACTTCATGGGGACCGTGGGAATGAACTCCACTTAGGCCAAAAGCCTAAGCTTGGGGGAGGTATACCGGCATCACTCATTCTTTGCATATTATGGTTGCTGGATACTTGTACATACTTGTTTAGTCTCTAGAGTGGTTTTCTAATGAGAGGGAGATGATATTTGGGGAAGTGCTGTCCAAAAACAGATTCTGTGCTGTTACCAAAAAAATTCGTACGCACAGCCAGAACGTTATTTTGAGTTGCCAATTTTTGAGCATGTTCCCCAGGTTGTTATCTAACTTTCATTAGTTGAACACTTTTTGGTCTGAGCAATGGAAGATTTTTGTTAAATTCGATTTCTGTACTGCTGTCAGGATTTGGCAGATTTCTGTCATCCTGCTTTTCTGTGTTTCTGTTAGTTTGCATTCTTTTGTTTTCACTTTGTTTCTTTCCTAAAACACAAAAAGACCAAAAATATTTCTGTTGTTTCTCTTCACCATTTGTTTATTTGGTACCTTGCTCTTAGTTTGCTTTATTTGCTATCGTTAGTTTGCTATAAGAAAACCCAAAAAGATTTTGCTTTGTTTGCTTGTTTTCTTTCGTGCTTGTTTCTAATTCGAAAACACCAAAAATATTTGCTGTTCTTCTTTGGTTTGTAAATTTCATCATGAGTTCAATGGTCTTCGGTGGCTGGAGCGTGGTTTTCATTTCATATTATCCAAGCTACACAAGTGAAAAGGCAATAATGACGATCTACGACAATCTGATTGTGGTGAGAGGCTGGTATGAACTCTATTTGCTTTCATTTTTGTACATATACTCATCCATATGAGCATGCTTAGTTGGTTCATGTGAGGTATATGTTATTTGAGAAAGTCTAGTAGCTCATGATCTCTCATGTTTAGTTCCAATCTATTAATATGAGTAGCATGTCATGGATGTTCGCTTGCATTGTTTTATTCATAAGTAAGTATGGCATTGTGGTATCCTCCTCTGAATAATTCATTTATATCGACTTGGCACATGCTCACGCATGCATATGACTGAACAAAAATTCAATTAAGCCTCGATGATTTATATTGCTTCAGAGTTCTTGTATCACTTTTATGCCTCCGTTAATTTATTTTGCCGCAAGCATAATTATGACAGTTACTGCTCTCTTGATTTGTCGCTCCCTAGTCTTTTGCTAGCCTTCACTTGTACTGAGCGGTGACGCCGCTCGTGCTTCCAAACACCTGAAAACCAAGTTGTTCCAAAAGTGTCCACCATAAATACCTATGCATGGCATTTCAAACCATTCCAAGTAAATTCTCATGCGCTACCTTTAAAACTTTCAAAATGCTTCTCAATTTGTGTTAATGTTTCATAGCTCATGAAGAAGTATGTGGTGTTTAGCTTTCAACCTTGTCATTTACTTTTGACGGACTCTCATATGGACTAGTGGCACATCCGCTTATCCAATAATTTTGCAAAAAGAGCTGGCAATGGGATTCCCAGTCCCAAATTAATTAACTTAAATAGACACTCCTCCATGGTTTGTGATTGTTGGACGGCACCCGAAGGATTCGGTTAGCCATGGCTTGTGTAAGCAAAGGTTGGGGGAGTGTCATCATCATAATAAAACTTAAATAAAAAGGCACTCCTTCATGGTATGTGATTGTTGGCAGGCACCCGAGGATTCGGTTAGCCATGGTTTGTGAAAGAAAGGTTGGAAGGAGTGCCAACCAAAAATAAATAAATGGGAGCCGCTCTTGTGAGTCCGGTTGATGAGGTAGTTAGTGTACCCATTACCATTCGTTGACAACAACAAACACCTCTCAAAATAATTTTACTCCTGTTTTACAAATGAAAAGCTCTAGCGCATGTTAATCCCTGCTTCCCTCTGCGAAGGGTCAATCTTTTACTTTTTATGTTGTGTCTCCATTCTTTCTTTGAGCACTATCTTGAGAGCACGACTGTCATTCTTAGTATAATATGCTTGTCTCAAAATATGATTAATTGTGGTATAACTTTGATGCTTTTATCTTTGACAATCACTATTTCTAGTCTTTCTATGAACTCAAGAGGTGCCTCGGCATTTATGTTTTGCCGATCAAATACAGGCAAGCGAGATACCACTTTATCATATTCTCTTATGAACATTGCAATCCTGCTTATATACATGATTCATGGTGCTTATTATTAATTGTTGGTACCTCTCCATGATTGACATAGCTGTTGGATGATCTTATTTGCATGTATCTCATTATGAACTGCTTAAGTATTAGCCATAGCATGAGAATATATACATCATATGAGCAAATGTGTTCGTGAAAGTTCTTTTATCGCTCAGTTGTTAACTGAATTGCTTGAGGACAAGCAATAAGCTAAGCTTGGGGGAGTTGATACGTCCAAAACGTATCTACTTTCCCGAACACTTTTGCTATTGTTTTGCCTCTAATTTGTGTATTTTGGATACAACTAACACGGACTAACGCTGTTTTCAGCAGAACTGCTCTGGTGTCTCGTTTTTGTGCAGAAATCCAACTTTCGGGAAAATCCTCGGAATTTCTTCAGATGGCCCTATTTTACCAAAATATTGACGGAGCCAGAAGGGCAAAGGAGGTGGAGGCCCGAGGGCCCCACACCACATGGCGGCGCGGCCCAGGGGGGGCCCGCGCGGCCATGTGGTCTGGCCCCCTCGGCCGGCCTCCGACGCCCCCCTTCGGACTACTTATTGGTTTCGACCTGAAAACGCACGGAGAGAAGTCGAAGTCGCCAGAAACCCTCCAGAGAGCCGCCACATCGCGAAACTCCGTCTCGGGAGCCAGAAGTCTCCGTTCTGGCACTCCGCCGGGACGGGGAATTGGAGGAGATCTTCACCGCCATCACCGCCAACGCCTCTCCATCGACCAGCAATGTTTCCCCCATCCATGTGTGAGTAATTCCCCCGCTGTAGGCTGAAGGGGATGGTAGGGATTGGATGAGATTGGTCATGTAATAGTCATAAGATTGTTAGGGCATAGTGCCTAGTATCCGTAGATGTCACTTTTATGATATTGTTGCAACTTGTTATGCTTAATGCTTGTCACTAGGGCCCGAGTGCCATGATCTCAGATCTGAACATGTTATTGATTCATGAAGATATTCGTTGTTTATGATCTTACCTGCAAGTTGTATACACATGTCGCTGTCCGGAACCAATGGCCCCGAAGTGACAGAAATCGGGACAACCGGAGGGAATGGTAGTGATGTGAGGATCACATGTGTTCACGGAGTGTTAATGCTTTGCTCCGGTACTCTATTAAAAGGAGTACCTTAATATCCAGTAGTTTCCCTAGAGGCCCGGCTGCCACCGGCTGGTAGGACAAAGATGTTGTGCAAGTTTCTCATTGCGAGCACGTACGACTAAATATGGAACACATGCCTATTGATTGATTAGTACTTGGATACCGTTTTATTATTATCTGCAAATGCCCATGCTTTGATTGTTACATGAGTTTCTCTCATCCATGCAACGCCCGTTAAATCCGTCCCTGTGCCTACAGTATTTTAATCCTGCTGTTTACTATAATCACTACTGCTGTCTTTATTTCACCTGCTGTTATTTCGCTATTTCCACGCCATAGAACTGTTACTACGATAAACTCTTGCGAGCAAGTCTGTTTCCAGGTGCAGCTGAATTGACAACTCCGCTGTTAAGGCTTACAAGTATTCTTTGTCTCCCCTTGTGTCGAATCAATAAATTGGGTAATACTTCCCTCGAAGACTGTTGCGATCCCCTATACTTGTGGGTCATCACACGCACCAGATCCACGGAGCGCAGAAGGAGGACCAGAGAACATCCAAACCCGATCCCGGTGCCTTCGGAAACACCTCCGGCAGATCCAAACAAGGGAAAGGGCCCGATGTATACTGGCAGGGACAAGTACCCGAACGCATCACCTCCGCCCCGGATCCCACGCCCTCCGCCACCTCGCCGCCACAGTCTAGCCGGAAACGCCAGACCTCATGGGCCTGGTGAAATCAATATCCGCGACAATGTGTCGCCTCCGAGGAATAGGAACACGGAGCGTGCGCCGGAACCCTGCCGCAGCCGGAATGACGAACACGAGCCTGGGCCACGCAGAAGCCGGAACGATAAGCCTCGCAGAAGCCGGAACGACGGAGGCGACCATCACCAAGAAGGTAGCCACCGAAGCCGGAGACAGCCAAAGGAAGGACGCATGGAGTCTGAAGGCGGAAGCAAGAGATCCACAGGCCCCCTCGCAGATCTCCCTCCCCACCACCAAGTGGAGGAGGTGGAGGCGGAGGCCGGAGATCCCGCTCCCGTTCCAAAACCCCCGGCGGTGGCCCGCGCGATGCCGGGAACATCTCAATGAGTACAGATCCGACTACATTGGCCCAAAGTGCTTTGGCAGGATGATTCGAGAGGAACCAAAGCCAAGGAGCTTGAACCTCAAGCTACCCGGAAACCTGAAGCATTATGATGGCAGTGAAAGGCCGGATACCTGGATTGAGGATTACTATAATGCAGTAACCTTCGCCGGAGGAACCCCTAACATAGCCTGCCGCATGCTCCAGCTGTACCTTGTTGGTCCAGCCCGTATTTGGCTCAGCGACCTCGAGAAGAACTCCATCTTTTGCTGGTTCGACCTGAAGAACGCCTTCGAGAAGCACTTCAGGGGCACCTACAAGAGACCTGCCACAACAAGCGATCTGCAGGCATGTATTCAGAAGAAGGGTGAAACATCAAGGAATTTCCTCACCCGATGGTTAGCAATCAGAAACGAGTGCGAGAACATGGATAACCGCACAGCTATGCACGCCTTCATAGGAGGATTGCAGAGGGGAGGACTGCTGCGCCATAAGCTTACTTGCTTGGTCAATAAGAACAAGCTGACTTTGGATGACATGATCAACATTGCCAGCAACCGCACTGCCGCCGATGATGACGCAGGCGGAGACCTCGCAGCAACAGCCATACCCCTGCACCAAAAAGAAGAACCGTGACAATGGGGGCAATAGCAACAACAAGCGGAAGAACCCTCCGAAGACCAGAAGAGCGGCGGATCCGACATGGTCGCCATGACGTTCCAACGCGGAGGTCAAGGAGGCGGAAGAGGCCGCGGACGTGGTGGCGGAGCCGGCCGGGGCCAGCAGCGCGCTGACGAAGTCACGATTCGGAACCCGCGCTCCCCCCACGTACGAAGATTACAGGGATATGCCATCCCTAGCCCATATAGATCCGGCTACTGGCCAATCCTCTCACACCAACCGCAACTGCAAATGGGTCAATGATCTCAAGACTGACCCAGAAGCAGGCTACAAGCGAGCCCGGAAGCACCGCCCATGCGGCAAAGGAGGCAAGGGAAAGAACAAAGACAAGGACGAGGACAGCTCCGAGGCGATGGACGAGGATGACGCTTCGCCGGATCCCAAAGAGGGTTCCGCAGCTAACAAATCCAACCCCTTCGTGAAAAAGAGTATTGGTGCCTACCACACTTTCCTCGGAACCCCAACGGTCCGGGCCAAGAAGTCGGCCCTCCGGCTCTTGAATGCCACAGTCCCGGCTGTGCCGCAGTATGTCAAGTGGTAGGAAAAACCGTGCACCTTCGACAGGTCGGATCACCCGACCATCATCCCCAAAGAGTGCTACGCCCTGGTTGTAAGTCCCGGCATCGACGGGTATGACTTCTCCAAGTGCCTATGGACAGCGGAGCCAGCTTGAACATCATGTACCTGGAGACTCTGGAGAGGATGAACCTTACCAAGGAGCAGCTTAAGCACAGCACCACTGAGTTTCATGGTGTGGTTCCGGGTAAAAAGGCAAACTCCCTGGGCAGCATCAAACTTCCCGTGGCCTTCGGCGACGTTAATAATTTCCGCGAAGAGATGATCACGTTCGAAGTAGTGCCCTTCAAGAGCTCCTACCATGTAATCTTCGGCAGGCCCACCTACCACAAGTTCCACGCAAGGGCATGCTACATCTACAACAAGCTCAAGATTCCGGGTCCTAACGGTATGATCACCGTATCCGGAGACTACAAGAAAGCTAGGGACTGCGAGGAGGGCGAAGCCGCCTTTGCAGAATCCGTCATATCTGGAGAGGAGCTGCAAGGCTACAGAGCCGCGGTGGATCCGACTGAAATGCAGACCACCAAGAAGCAGATCTCCGAACAGAAGACCTCGTTCAAGGCCGCGATAGAAACCAAGAAGCATGACCTCATTGAAGGCGACAGCTCCAAGCAGGTTTCAGTCGGAGCCAACATGGACCCCAAATAGGAAAGCGCGCTCGTCGAGTTCCTCCGAGCTAACATGGATATCTTCGCATGGCAACCTTCTGACATGTCCGGAGTACCAAGGGAACTCGCCGAGCACTACCTCAACATAAATCCGGGTGCAAAACCGGTGAAGCAAGCTATGCGACGCTTTGGAGATAAGAAGCGCCGCGCCATAGGAATGGAATTAGCAAAGTTACTAGAGGCAGGTTTTGTAGTAGAAGTTATCCATACTGATTGGGTCGCAAATCCCGTCCTTGTACCCAAAAAGAATTCTGAAATACTAAGAATGTGCATCGATTACTCCGGCTTGAACAAGCATTGTCCGAAGGATCCGTTCCCCTTGCCGCGCATTGACCAAGTCATTGATTCGACGGCGGGGGCGGAACTTCTGTGTTTTCTTGACGCATATTCCGGGTATCACCAGATCCGGATGAAGAAGTCCGACCAAAAGGCGACCTCGTTCATCACACCCTTTGGCACTTACTGCTATGTTACTATGCCCTTTGGCTTGAAAAACACAGGTGTCTGATACGTCTCCAACGTATCTATAATTTATTATGTTCCATGCTAGTTTTATGACAATACCTACATGTTTTGTTCATACTTTATGATGTTTTTATGCATTTTCCGGAACTAACCTATTAACAAGATGCCTAGCCACTGTTTTGTGGTTTCAGAAAAGCTAGTTTACAAATATTCTCGGAATTGGACGAAACAAAAGCCCACGGTCTTATTTTCCACGGAGCCTTCCAGAACACCGAAGAGGAGACAGAGTGGGGCCACGAGGCGGCCACCCCACCTGGCGGCGCGGCCAAGAGGGGGGGCGCGCCGCCCTATGGGGTGGGCCCCTCGGGAGCCCCACTACGCTGCCCCTTCGCCTATTTATTCCATCCGTCGCGAAAACCCTAGTACCGAGAGCCACGATACGGAAAAGTTACTGAGACGCCGCCGCCGTTAAACCCTATCTCGGGGGTTCGCGCCTCCGGCACCCTGCCGGAGAGGGGAATCATCACCGGAGGGCTCTACATAACCTTGCCAGCCTCCTGACTGATGCGTGAGTAGTTCATCCTTGGACTACGGGTCCATAGCAAGCTAGATGGTTGTCTTCTCCTCTTGTGCTATCATGTTTAGATCTTGTGAGCTGCCTATCATGATCAGGATCATCTATTTGTAATGCTACATGTTGTGTTTGTTGGGATCCGATGAATATTGAATACTATGTCAAGTTGATTATTGATCTATCATATATGTGCTATTTATGTTCTTGCATGCTCTCCGTTGCTAGTAGAGGCTCTGGCCAAGTTGATACTTGTGACTCCAAGAGGGAGTATTTATGCTAGATAGTGGGTTCATGTCTCCATTGAATCTGGGAGTGACAGCAACCCCTAAGGTTGTGGATGTGTTGTTGCCACTAGGGATAAAACATCGATGCTTTGTCTAAGGATATTTGTGTTGATTACATTACGCACCATACTTAATGCAATTGTCTGTTGTTTGCAACTTAATACTGGAAGGGGTGCGGATGCTAACCTGAAGGTGGACTTTTTAGGCATAGATGCATGCTGGATGGCGGTCTATGTTCTTTGTCGTAATGCCCTAAGTAAATCTCATAGTAGTCATCATGATATGTATATGCATCTCTATTTGTCAATTGCCCAACTGTAATTTGTTCACCCAACATGCTATTTATCTTATTGGAGAGACACCACTAGTGAACGGTTGACCCCGGTCCATTCTTCTACATCTGAAATACAATCTACTGCAATCACTGTTCTCTGTTGTTTTCTGCAAGCAAGCATAATTCTCCACACCATACGTTTAATACTTTGTTTTCAGCAAGCCGGTGAGATTGACAACCTCACTGTTAAGTTGGGGCAAAGTAGTTTGATTGTGTTGTGCAGGATCCACGTTTGCGCCGAAATCACTGGTGTTGCGCCACACTACACTCCTCCACCAATAACCTTCACGTGGCCTTCATCTCCTACTGGTTCGATAAACCTTGGTTTCTTACTGAGGGAAAACTAGCTGCTGTACTCATCATACCTTCCTCTTGGGGTTCCCAACGGACGTGTGCTTTACAGTCACAAGGAAAGCTGCTTCCACGCCGCAGCAGTGCCACCTACCAACGTACAATGCAGCGGTGCCTGAAGGACCAAATTGGCCGAAACGTGCACGCCTACATCGACGACATCGCGGTCATGACCCGGAAAGGATCCGACTTGATCAGCGACCTCACGGAAACCTTTGAAAATCTCCGACGGTACAAGATGATGTTGAATCCGCTGAAGTGCGTCTTTGGCGTACCAGCCGGAAAACTCCTTGGCTTCATTGTCTCTCACAGAGGCATTGAGGTTAACCCGGAAAAGATCAAGGCTATCCTGAGCATCAAGAGGCCAACTTGTCTCAAAGATGTGCAACGATTAACTGGTTGTGTTGCAGCAATCAGTAGATTTGTTAGCCGTCTTGGCGAGAAGGCACTACCTTTATACAAGCTGCTGAAGAAAACGCAGTAGATGCAACACTTCAGGGGTTGAAGAACATACTCTCCTCCCCACCTATCTTGGCAGCTCCAAGTGAGTCTGAGCCTATGCTCCTCTATTTGGCAGCATCCAACAAGGTCGTCAGCCTAGTAATCGTGGTGGAGCGACAGGAAGAAGGTCATGAGTACGGAGTTCAAAGGCCAGTCTACTATGTTAGCGAAGTCCTGACGGAATCCAAGCAAAGATACCCTCACTTTCAGAATCTAGCCTATGGCGTATTCCTAGGTAGCAGGAAGCTGAGACACTACTTCCAGGAGCACCCATGACAGTTGTGAGCAAGGCTCCATTGTCAACCATCATCAACAACTCCGACGCAACAGGGCGTGTAGCAAAGTGGGGCATTGAATTATCTGCCTTTGACATCAACTACGAAGCCAGAACCGCGATCAAGTCTCAAGTTCTAGCGGATTTCATCGCGGATTGGACTGAAGCACCGGAGGGCACACCTGTGCCGGAACCTGGCCTGGGTCATGCATTTTGACGGATCCAAGCAACATCAAGGCTCGGGGGCTGGAGTCACCCTGAAGTCACCTACCGGAGAAGAACTGTAGTACGTCCTGTAGATCCACTTCGAAGCTACAAACAATATGGCGGAATATGAGGCTCTACTACACGGTCTGCGCATCGCTAAGGAAATTGGGATCAAGCACATCATATGCTGCGGAGATTCCGACCTGGTGGCACAACAAGTAGCCGGAACCTGGAACGCCAGAAACTCCATCATGGCGGCTTACAGAGACGAAGTTGACGAGATCGCCAAGTGCTTCCTCGGATATGAAGTCAAGTACGTCAGGAGAGACGATAACACAGCGGCAGATATGCTGTCCAAGCTCGGATCCGGCAGAAAACCAATTCCACCTGGAATCTTTCTGGAGCACTTACGGATACCCTCGGTGAAGGGCGCTAACCCGGAAAACCCGGATATGGCAGTATCTCCGGCTAAGGAAGTGATTGTTATCATTCCGGCCTGGACGCAGCCGTTACTGGATTACCTCATTGACCGAAAGTTGCCAGAGGACGAGGTCCTCGCACGATAGATCATCAAACAAGCAAGATCCTACACAATTGTCGATGGACAGCTCTACAAACGAAGTGCAAATGGGGTATTTCTCATGTGCGTATCAAATCAAGATGGCATCGAAATCCTCAGAGAGATCCACGCAGGGGATTGCGGGCATCACGCTGCCCCCAGGTCCCTCGTTGCAAAAGCTTTTCGGCTAGGATTTTACTAGCTCACAGCTAAAGAAGATGCTGAGAAGCTGGTGAAAACTTGTCGAGGTTGCCAGTACTACGCTACTCAACCAAACGCTCCAGCTCAAGAGCTGAAGACCATCCCTATCACTTGGCCGTTTGCGGTCTGGGGGCTCGATATGGTCGGGAAATTAAAGAAATCATCTCCTGGCGGTTTTGAATACCTTTTGGTCGCTATTGACAAGTTCAGTAAGTGGATCGAGGCAAAGCCAGTGAGAAAAGCCGATGGTGCTACGACACTAAAATTTGTTTGCAGCCTCGTGACGAGATTCGGCATCCCACACAGCATAATCACAGACAATGGCACAAACTTCGCAGAAGGAGAACTTAAGGATTATTGCCATGATGTAGGGATCCGGCTTGACCTTACATCTGAGTCTAATGGTCAGGTCGAACGAGCCAACGGCCTTATACTAGCCGGAATCAAACCTCGCCTTGAAGAACCGCTGCGCCGCGCAGCCGGAGCTTGGGCTGATGAGTTAGACTCTGTTCTGTGGAGTTTACGAACTACCCCTAACAGGTCAACAGGATTTACTCCTTTCTTCCTGGTATACGGATCCGAAGCTGTGCTCCCCACTGACATCATCCACGATTCACCGCGAGTTTCCGCCTACAATGAAGAAACTGCTGACGAGGCTCGACAGCTATCTGTGGACCTGATCGAAGAAGCTCGGAACCTAGCTGACCAACGCTCCACCATTTACCAGCAGAAGCTCCGACGCTACCATAGTCGTCGAGTTCGGAACCGCTCGTTCATGGTCGGAGACTCTGTCCTCCGCCTTCGCCATGTGAAAGATCATAAGTTGCAATCTCCATGGGAAGGACCCTTCGTCATCAGCAAAGTGCTTCACAACGGATCTTACTACCTCGTCGATTTCCAGGAACTGAATGATAGACCTGCTAATTGGTACCGGAAACGCAAACGGGAGGATCCAGATGACATTTACGATGAAACAGACCGTCCCTGGAATATAGCACAGCTACTTCCTTTCCACACTTAGCATTTTCCGCATTACATGCCTTGTAATATCCATGATACATGATCAATGAAATAAAGCATATGGTTCACTCTTAGAGTCTTTTACCTCCTTTAGTTTTTCATTTTTGGATCGTGTATGTTTTCCGACTAAAACCGCAGAGCTGGATCTTTCCGCCTAGGCGTGTATGAAAGTTGTGATTTTCAAAATCGTCCTTTAGGACGTAAGCTTAAGTTTTCTGGTGGAAAGTTCTCTGTTGCGAACTCATGGATTCCTGGTAGCGACTTCCGGCACCTTGGCTGGGGGCTTGTTTCCGCGGTTATTGACGGATTGCCATTGGGCTTCGTCGCCGCAGGCGAGCGTTTCCAGCTAAAGGTCTTCCGGCTCGTGGAAGGTCAAGTGAGCAAGCCAGAAAACTTAGAAACTAGCACTTGCTTTTTAAACAGATGAAACATGCAAATATATTTAATGGATTGCAGGATAAGTTTCCACCCACATGCAGTTGTTTCATCCCTAGCTACTTAAAAATACTTAAGTTATATGTTACAAACCCTCGGTGGGGCCAAAATACATACCTCTCAAAATACATTTTCAGCACCTCTGTTTTATTCAAAATAAAAAGCTCTAGCACATGAGTAATCTCCGCTTCCCTCAATGAAGAGCATTTCTTTTACTTTTATGTTGATTCTTCATCTTCTAACTTTATTTACCAATTAAGAGAGCATAGTTGTCACTCGGAGTATAATGTGCATAGTCCCAAGATTTATTATTGATTTATTCATAATTATGTTATTGCTTGTTCTCAAATTATTTGTATCTAGTCATCCTTTTGAACTTTAAAGGTGTCCTATGCATTTATGTTTTGCTATTCCATGAAGGACAATCTAAATACAACTTTGCTATGTTTTCTCTATGCTAAAAAACAAACTGTTGCTTTCAGTGCACTATTATTCATGATCTTTTGTTTGAGTTACTTCTCATGTTGTAACATAGTTGCTGAGTTCTATTGTTATAATTATATCTATTATGCCTATGTTTAGAGTACTTTGATCTTAGCTCACAACGCTTTTACAATAACTTGATCAAGATTGTGTTGACTACATGTCACCTCAAAAATTATCTTTGTTATCACTTACTGATATCCCATAAGTATAGGGGATCGTGTGTAGCCTTTTCGATAAGTAAGAGTATCGAACCCAACGAGGAGCTAAAGTTAGGATAAATATTATCTCAAGTTTTATCAACCACCGATACAACTTACACACACTAAACGTTTACTTTATCTAGGAAATAATACTAGAGCAATAATATGGGTATGAGAGATAGCTTTGCAAGATAATAAATACAAGAAAGTAAATGTTAGTGCTGCAGCAATAAAACAAACTAAGTAACCATATACTAACAGTACCATGAGTGTGGAAAAGTGGTGGTAATTGTGGTGGCTTTGTCCAAGATTAATTAGTGAAGACATTTAGTTCATTGTCTTTGATGTAGTTTTCAATGTGGGAGAGGCTAAATATACAAGCGCTCCACTACTTGGGATTACAAGTACTATATGATTGGATTGTTAGCAAACATCCGTAAATACTAACAATGCATTAAGGTTTCCCCAACCATAGCCTTAAGTTTATGGTCCTCTTACTCCCATACGTGCAACGTTCCGGTTCGAGTCCTCAGGTTTCTATCACTCAACTTCACTACAAGAAAAGTTGCCATGGCCGACGAAGTTGAAGTCGCGCCGTGGTTGCTGGTGCACCATGGCCGACGATTTTTGGTCCCTCCGTGGTTCATGTCAAAACTTTTTTTTCTCGTTTTTGAGGCCACCTAGCCCGACGAAAGCGGCCAAAACGTCGCGTATGGTGGCCCGGGACGTGGTGCATCGCGAATTCTCGGGTTCGCCGGCCGAGTCAACGCAAATCCGCACCGCCCAGGGATGTAGGGCCCACATGGCAGCCTCTCTAGCATTGTTTTTTTCTCGATCGCGCCATCTCGTTCAACGCTCTCCGATCGAGCCGTTTACGATGCAGGATCATGGGTCCCGCTTGTCATCCTCTATGAACCAAATTTCTTTCTTTTCTTGGATTTTTTGACCCCCTGATTTCTGGCTACTTCTTTTTTCTTTTGATCCCTGCCGCCTTGGAAACGTTGATACCGCTGCAGCTAAATGGGACCCGCATGTCATCCTATATGTACTACATAAAACTTTCTTTTCTTGGATTTTTTTTGGCACCTCATATTTGGTCACTTGCCTTTTTCTTTCGATCCCCTGCCGCCTCTCAAACGGTGATACCGCTGATGCTAAATGGGACCCGCATGTCATCCTCTATGTACTATAAAACTTTCTTTTCTTGGATTATTTTTGGCTCCTGATATTTCGTTACTTGCCTTTTTCTTGATCCCCGCCGCCTCTCAAGTGATACCGCTGCTGCTAAATGGGACCCGCATGTCATCCTCTATGTACTATAAAACTTTCTTTTCTTGGATTATTTTTGGCACCTCATATTTGGTCACTTGCCTTTTTCTTTCGATCCCCTGCCGCCTCTCAAACCGCTGATGCTAAATGGGACCCACATGTCATCCTCTATGTACTATAAAACTTTCTTTTCTTGGATTATTTTTGGCACCTCATATTTGATCACTTGCCTTTTTCTTTCGATCCCTTGCCACCTCTCAAACGGTGGCCGCTAAATGGGACCCGCATGTGTCATCCTCTATGTACTATAAAACTTTCTTTTCTTGGATTTTTTGGCACCTCATATTTGGTCACTTGCCTTTTTCTTTCGATCCCCTGCCGCCTCTCAAATGGTGATACCGCTGATGCTAAATGGGACCCGCATGTCATCCTCTATGTACTATAAAACTTTCTTTTCTTGGATTATTTTTGGCTCCTGATATTTCGTTACTTGCCTTTTTCTTTCGATCCCCGCCTCTCAAACGGTGATACCGCTGCTGCTAAATGGGCATGTCATCCTCTATGTACTATAAAACTTTCTTTTCTTGGATTTTTTTTGGCACCTCATATTTGGTCACTTGCCTTTTTTTCGATCCCCTGCCGCCTCTCAAACGGTGATACCGCTGCTGCTAAATGGGACCCGCATGTCATCCTCTATGTACAATCAAGTTTCTTTTCTTGAATTATTTTGGCTCCTGATATTTGGTCACTTGCCTTTTCTTTCGATCTCATGCCACGTTTGAAAAGTTGAGGAACCTGCAGGCTCATGGGACCCGCATGTCATCCTCTATGTACTATTAAACTTTCTTTTCTTGGATTTTTTACCCTCTGATTTTTGGCTATTTCCTTTTTCTTTTGATCCCCTGCCGCCTTGGAAACGTTGAGTAAGCTGCTGCCTCATGGGACTCGCATGTCATCCTCTATGTACAATCAACTTTCTTTTTCTTTTGATCTCAAGCCGCATTTGAAACGTTGAGACCGCTGCTAAAGGGACCCGCATGTCATCCTCTATGTACAATAAAGTTTCTTTTCTTGGATTATCTTTGGCTCCTGATATTTTGTCACTTGCCTTTTTCTTTCGATCTCATGCCGCCTTTGAAACATTGAGTAAGCTGCTGGCTCATGGGTCCCGCATGTCATCCTCTACGAACAATAAAAGTTTCATTTTTGGAGTTATTTTTTACCCCTAATTTCTGGCTATTTGCCTTTTTCTTTTGATCTCCTGCCCCCTTTGAAACGATGAGGACGCTGTTGGCAGGTCGGTCCCACAAGTCATCCTCTATGAACAATAAAAGTTTCCTTTGATGGATTTTTTTGAACCCCTAATTAATTTCTGGATATTTCCTTTTTTCTTTGATCCCCTGCCGCCTTGGAATCGTTGAGGATGCTGCTGCCTCATGGGTCCCGCATGTCATCCTCTCAGAACGGTAAATGTTTCTTTTCTTGGATATTGTTTACCAAATGATTTTTGGCTTATTTTTTCTTTCGATATCCTGCCGCCTTTAAAACGTTGAGGACGCTGCTGGCTCACGGGTCCCACATGTCAGCCTCTATGAACAATAAACGCTGAGGATGCTGCTGCCTCATGGGTCCCGCATGTCATCCTCTCAGAACGAAAATGTTTCTTTTCTTGGATTTTTTACCAACAGATTTTTGGTTTATTTTTTCTTTCCATCCCCTGCCGCCTTTAAAACGACGCTGCTGGCTCATGGGTCCCCGATGTCAGCCTCCCCGTACAAGAAACATGTGATATCTTGATTATTTTGCAGACAATAAACAGACGGATAAATTAAATCTTTATTTTTACATAAACAAATTTATATGCTGAATCTCCTTGTTTTTTGTTTTTGCGAAGCATAGGACTTTCCTGTTTTTTTTAGAAAAATCCGAACTATCCTGTTTTGGAGTGGGCTGAAATTGTACAAGTCAAAAGGCCCAGCAGGATAGTTCGAATGCCCAGATGTCCACATGCAGCCCAATTGAAATCTTTCTTTTTTTGGATTTTTTCACCCCCTGATTTCTGGCTACTTCATTTTTCGTTTGGTCCTGTGCCTTGGAAACGTTGAGACCGCTGCTGCAAAATGGGACCCGCATGTCATCCTCTATGTACAGTAAAATTTCTTTTCTTAGATTATTTTTGGCTCCGATATTTGGTCACTTGCCTTTTTCTTTCGATCCCGTGCCGCCTCTCAAACGGTGATACCGCTGCTGCTAAATGGGACCCGCATGTCATCCTCTATGTACAATCAAGTTTCTTTTCTTGAATTATTTTTGGCTCCTGATATTTGGTCAATTGCCTTTTTCTTTCGATCTCATGCCACGTTTGAAATGTTGAGGAACCTGCTGGCTCATGGGACCCGCATGTCATCCTCTATGTACAATAAAACTTTCTTTTCTTCGATTTTTTTGGCACCTCATATTTGGTCACTTGCCTTTTTCTTTCGATCCCCTGCCGCCTCTCAAACGGTGATACCGCTGCTGCTAAATGGGACCCGCATGTCATACTCTATGTACAATAAAGTTTCTTTTCTTGAATTATTTTTGGATCTTGATATTTGGTCACTTGCCTTTTTCTTTTGATCTCATGCCACGTTTGAAACGTTTAAAACCTGCTGGCTCATGGGACCCGCATGTCATCCTCTATGTACTATAAAAGTTCATTTTCTTGGTTTTTTTTCACCCTCTGATTTTCGGCTATTTCATTTTTCTTTTGATCCCCTGCCGCTTTTGAAACGTTGAGGACTCTGCTGGCTCATCGATAAAACTTTTCTTTCTTGGAGTTTTTTTACCCCCTAATTTCTGGCTACTTTCTTTTTCTTTTGATCTCAAGCCGCATTTGAAACGTTGAGACCGCTGCTGCTAAATGGGACCCGCATGTCATCCTCTATGTACAATAAAGTTTTCTTTTCTTGGATTATCTTTGTCTCCTTATTTTTGTCACTTGCCTTTTTCTTTCGATCTCATGCCGCCTTTGAAACGTTGAGGAAGCTGCTGGAGCATGGGTCCCGCATGTCATCCTCTATGAACAATAAAATTTTCCTTTCTTGGAGTTATTTTTTACCCCTAATTTCTGGCTACTTCCTTTTTCCTTTGATCCCCTGCCGCCTTTGAAACGTTGAAGACTTTGCTGGCTCATGGGTCCCACATGTCAGCTTCTATGAACAATAAACATTTCCTTTCTTGGAGTTATTTTGTACCCCTAATTTCTGGCTATTTGCCTTTTTCTTTCGATCCAAAGTCGCCTTCGAAACGTAGAGGACGCTGCTGGCTCGTGGGTCCCAGATGTCAGCCTCCATGAACAATAAACCTTTCCTTTGTTGGATTTATTTTTCACCCTCTGATTTTGGCTATTTCCTTTTTCTTTTGATCCACTGCCGCCTTGGAAACGTTGAGTAAGCTGCTGACACATGGGCCCCGCATGTCATCCTCTATGTACAATCAACTTGCAAGATCTTGGAGCAAAAGAGCTTGTATTAGTGGGACCCATATGTCAACCTCTATGTACAATAAAAGTTTCCTTTCTTGGATTATTTGTAGCTCCTGATATTTGGTCACTTTCCTTTTTCTTTCGATCTCAAGCCGCCTCTGAAACGTTGAGTAAGGTGCTGGCTCATGGGACCCGCATGTCATCCTCTATGTACAATAAAGTTTCTTTTCTTGGATTTTTTTACCCCTGATTTTTGGTCACTTGCCTTGACGCTGCTGGCTCATGGGTCCCACATGTCAGCATCTATGAACAATAAACCTTTCCTTTGTTGGATTTATTTTTTACCCCTAATTTCTGGCTATTTGCCTTTTTCTTTTGATCCCTAGCGGCCTTTGAAACGTTGAGGAACCTGCGGCTCATGGGACCCGCATGTCATCCTCTATGTACTATAAAAAATCTTGGATTTTTTTCACCCTCTGATTTTTATTTCCTTTTTCTTTTGATCCCCTGCCTTGGAAACGTTGAGTAAGCTGCTGACTCATGGGACCCGCATGTCATCCTCTATGTACAATCAACTTTCTTTTTTTGGAGTTTTTTACCCCCTAATTTCTGGCTACTTTCTTTTTCTTTTATCTCAAACCGAAACCTTGAAACCGCTGCTGCAAAATGGGACCCGCATGTCATCCTCTATGTACAATAAGTTTCATTTCTTGGATTATTTTTGGCTCCTGATATTTGGTCACTTGCCTTTTTTTCGATCTCATGCCGCCTTTGAAACGTTGAGTAAGCTGCTGGCTCATGGGTCCCGCATGTCATCCTCTACGAACAATAAAAGTTTCATTTCTTGGAGTTATTTTTGACCCCTAATTTCTGGCTACTTCCTTTTTTCTTTTGATCCACTGCCGCCTTTGAAACGGTGAGGATTCTGCAGACTAATACAAGCTTTTTCTCTCCAAGATCTTGCAAGTTGATAGATTAAATCATGGAATTATTAGGATATGTTTTAAATTTCAAATCCACTTTATGAATTATTAAAAATACCGTTATCCATGTGGGTATGGAGCGAACAAGGATTTTCATATTGGGCATGAGCAGTTTCAAAAATTGGAACCCAATAATTCAAAATAAATAAAAACAACTTTTATGTAGAATCTCCGCGTTTTTTTCTTTTGCCATTCATAGGATCTGTGTTTCATTAGAAAAGGGCCGAAATTGCATGAGCAGAAAGGCCCATTTGTAGTTATTGGGCTTCGACAGCCGGAGCAAGTAGGCCGATAGCAATTACCATGTAGATGGCCGTTGGCAACCCAAAGTGAAATATTGGGCCCAACAGGGGAAGGCTGAACAGTACTATTTTCTAATTGGAAGGTGGTACATGGCGTAATCCTGCCAAAAAAAAAGATGGACACGGGTTGCTGAAATTTGCCCATCTGCGCCTAATATCGCCGCCGCGGCTCCGCTTCCGCCGCCGCCGCCATGCCTCGTCTCGCGTCGAGCTCGCGGTACTGCCGCGTCTCGGGCACGGGGTACCGCGGCGTCCGCGCGCGCCCCAAAGGTACGTATTACGCGGAGATACGTGACGGCGGCGAGCGCATCGGCCTCGGCACCTACGAGACCGCGCACGAGGCCGCGCGCGCGTACGACGCCGTGGCGTGGCGGCTCGGGCGCCCGCGATCGTCGATGAATTTCCATGACGTGTGGACGCGCCAGCAGGCCGAGGATCTCGCGCCGCCGCCGTACATCGTTAGACAGGAGGAACAGCGCCGCCGCCGCGAGACGGAGCGCCGTTTGCGCATCGCCGAGCGGGACGAGCGCGCGGCGCGCGAGTGGGCGGCCCGCTTCCCCGAGGACGTTGCCGCCGAGAACGAGCACTTCCGCAGACGGAGGGCGGAGAAGGCGACGAGGCGGGCAGCGAAGAAGGAGGACCGCGCACGACGGAGGGCGGAGAAGGCGACGAAGCGGGCCTTCATCGAAGCGCAGCTCGCCGGGCCGACCACCATTGGCGAGGACGACCCCCGTTGGATTGACCTCTTCTCGTCGGATCCGGTGTCGGGCACGACACCGGACTCGTCAGATGTCGAGTTTTAGTTTAGTTTTATCGCACTACTTTGTAAAAATATGAACTACGGAGTATCTATCAAGCTAATTTTATCCTATTTTATGTCTATTTCTAGTCTTTGTTTGATCTTCTGTTTTACTGCACTCTATTTTTCATTATATTCTGTTTTTGGCGCTGCATTTATAGCGCCTCTGAAAATACGCTGTTTCAGCCCTGCATTTGGCCGCCACAGTTTGCAGCTTCCGGTGAAGCTATTGCCGGCTCCATGCGCAGCATCAGCCATTCAGCCCACAGCGCCAAAATATAGAGCCACTGCTGGAGTTGCTGTAATATGTTTGTCAGCAGGAGCTTACCTAATTAGTTAAAAAAAAGATGTTCAGCGTGGGATTCGAAAAAAAGATCTTCATGTTTTTTTCCTAGCTATCCTAGTTCGGACTTTTTATTGTGTTGGCTAGTGCATGAAGCTTGACACCTGTATTATGTGATCCTGATATGAGGATAAGAACACCTTCAGCTTGCATTGCTAATGGTGTCTACTGCAGCAGTGGCGTACATTCAATGGAGACTGATGCAAGAGAGTTGGTACTGGTGAGCCTGCACTTGACATCATCGTGCCACCTGAAGTAGGTGGTGTATTGGGATTAGACTGATAAGCATAGCACCTTGCAAAGAACAAGATGATGCTAGTGTTGGTTAACGTGATTTTACGCCAAAAGTCATGTATGCTCAACAGGTGCCGTACCTAGTTTGGATATTGTGTTGTTACCCTTTTGTGGTTTGGTGTTTGTCCAACAGAGAAAGCTACTCTTTTCCCGTGTAAGTGTTATTATGTGAACAAAAGTTGTGTGTACATATATATCGGTCAGAGAACCAAGATTGCATATTCTTGCCTGGTTATAACACATAAGTCATAATAACAATTAAAGAGAAAAGGAACATTTGCCTTTGCAATGTGATTGTGCCAAGTAGATTAGACAACCAACCACAAACATTACAGGTCAACAGCCAAACGCATGCGAAAGTCCTAAGGTAAGCTCCATAATACATGTTGAAACCAAAAGCCTAGAAACCATAAGAAAGGTAGCTCCACATCACAGTTCCACGACAGCAGCATACTGATCATAAAACATATATCAAGTCAGGACAGCTGCACCACTGGGTAAGCATCCATGGGGTCTGGCTCAAGAGCGAAGACTGTGTGAATGCTGCAAAATGTGGCTCTTGCCTCACCCCACCCATACATCTTATCATGGAACCTTACCAAATCAGCATGAATCATCTTGACATAAACATAGCTCCTCTCTCCATGCTGATGGGATTGAACAATGCGCCAGTTGCAGTGCTTCAGCTTGTCAAACAGTATGCAGGAGATGACGAAGCATGCTGGCTGGTCTTTTGTAGTGACAATGGCTTGGAGTAGCTGGTCCTGTGAACCACCCAACTGGATCTTTAGAGCTTGAAGGACAGTCCGTGCTATATAAGCTACCGTTGCTGACTTCAGCTCGGGTTCAGGTGAATGACAGCTGACATCTTGTCCTAGAGATGCAGATCCTTCTTGATCAGATTCAGCGGAATCATCACCACTACTTACAGGTGCGTCAGGTTCTACAGAAGGCACATCAGGTACATGCTCCAGTTCATAGGAGTCGGGTGGGACAGCACCGTTTGCTGAAATCTCTACAATACCAGCTCCAGGTAGACCACCAGTCTCTACAGAGGGTAAACCACCAATATCCACTTCAGAGGATTCTCGTGGCACGACACCTTTCGCTAGAGGCTCTACCCTACCAGCTCCAGGTCCACCACCAGTCAGTACTGTGGGCATAGTCATGACGGGTTCTACCAATACAAAACCTCCTTCGGGTGCAGGATCATCAGTAGCAACTCCAGCATCAGCACCAGTTAAATCGGTCTTGACAATAGGTAAACCGTTTTGCTCCAGTTCAGAGAATTCCCGTGGCACGACACCGTTCACTAGAGGCTCTACACTAGCAGCTCCAGCTGCACCACCAGTTTCTACAGCAGGGGGTAAACCCAATCCACAACCTTCTTCATGTGGCACGATGATGCCAGGTATAGGCTCATCAGTACCAGGTCCAGCTGCATCAGTCTCCATAGACAGTAAACAAGGTGGCGTCGGAGGTTTAAAAGACTGGCATGCCATTTCACCTTTGTCATCAGACAATATAGAGTTTTCTTCAACTCTATGTTTCTGCAATAATAAGCACATGAACAGAAATTAGACCAGAGCATCTAGCCATCTAACAGGGGCAGCGGCAAAACAAGCGTCGGTCCATATGTTTACCTTGTCATCTGGGATATCAGAACACACAGATTTAGAAGTCATTTCACATAGCATCCGCTTTTTCGTTCCTTCCCCTACGTCCATCTGGAATAAGTAATACTATTGATCACATAAAACTAATTAATCAAATATATGCATATGTTGAGAAGTTTGCACGGCAAATTGTGGATTCTGCTTTTATCACCTACGAATCGTCGTTCTATATATTTACCTTGTTATCTGGGATATCAGAAGTCACAGAATGAGAAGTCATCTCACTAAGTATCGGTTTTTTCGCTCTTTCCCCTCCATCCATCTGCAATAAGAAGTACTATTGATCACATAAAGCCAATTCATTGAATATATGCATATGTTGAGAAGTTTGCACAACAAATTGTGGATTCTACTTCCAATCACCAAGTAATCTCGTGAGAAATGCATGATCAAGATATGTTTCTCCCTCTTGATCGACATCTGCATCTCCATTAAGACTAATCATCGTGCGATGGTGCTAGCGCATACACTTCCAATCACCAGACAAGCAAAAAATTGTTGATTCTAGTAATGCTTAATCAGCAGTGGCCATGGAACGACCACAGATCGACCAAGCAAAAAAATAAATCATCAGCCTACTGACCACCAGGCAAAACAAACTAGGCCCATACATGGCCTCACAAATCATCATCAAACGTCGATCAAACTAGCAAGTTTGAACATGGATTACTAATTTATTTTCTGATAAAGTGAGTATATTAATATCGAAAGATATTGATTACACTGAGCCTCTGCAACAACGCAATACCTTACTGGTAGTACGGATGCACATGGATTCCTAATACTCCCTCTGTTCGGTTTTAATTAGTCGACGCGAGGGAGAGAAGAAAATGAACTGTCGATGCTTTCAACTAGAGTCAATTAAATACGAACGGAAGAAGTACGTAGTAGTATTGACAAATATCCGGATCTAGTCTAAAAACAAATTGGCATGTAAATCCTAGTAGTCTACTAAACTAGGATCAATACCCTAGATTAGGGTTGCAAGCGGCGTCCGCGAATCGTCCCGCAAAGCAGAAAATTAGAGCAAATAGTGGTTGAGATTAGAGCAGATTTAAAGCACTCGCACTGAAACTAGCTAGCCCGCTACCCACCCCGCTTGACACCCTGCCCTAGATGTGAATCTACACCAAATATTCAAACAAGGATGAGCAACCGCCAATAAAATTTTATCCGCACATCATCATCTCTACCATACACAAGGGTATGGTGATTTCACATACAGCCATTGTTGCCGCGGGACGAGGATGAGTGATGCGCCGCGGAGAAGGTGCCTCACGCCTCTGTCGCCGCCGCCGTCGAAGAGGAAGTCGAAGCCGCGCGATTGTGGTCCGTCGCCGATATGGAGGTGGAGCTACTAGGGAAGAGATGGAGGTGGAGGTGGAGAGGGAGTGATGGTTTGTACTAGTGGCGGCCGGTGAGGTAGTTATAAATACAGCCTCTCTCTCTTTTTTGGCAAGGAATGCAGCTTCTCTTGGAAGGCAACGAGGCAACGCACTCCAGATTTCGTATATTACTATAATAATATGGGCGGAGAAATTTGGACGCATCTGTGTTGTCTTGTCAAATGAATCACCAGGATTTGCTTTTAGTACTCCAGATTTGGGCGACCCAAGGAAGTAGAGATAGTAATGTACGCCATCTAGCTGCACGCTATCAAATCAAATAAATGGTCATGCCATTTACTTTTAAGATGGTGCAGCAGTTATTCTGACCAAAGAAACATGCACGTCTGCTGATTATTTCTGATGGGTATACATTTACCGTCCGCTAGCAAAGATTGTTTGGCACATTGTTCTTATGGCTTTCAACATCACACCCCTTAATAATATTATTAATCAATGTTTGGGCAATCAATTGAGTGTGTTAATAAAAAATTAAAACCCACAAATCCAACTGTACTATTTTTAGGGCCATATGAAGGACAAGGAATGATTTTAAATGCCATATGGAGTACCTCCAACCATGTGAAATATGGTTCTGTCATGCAGGTGATACCCATGGCTTCGCATTGGATCTGTATGTTGTCCTACATACAGTCAACTATGAAGTACCACGATTTGGTTTTTGGGTGCAACCGGCTAGAGAATGATGCACGGGTTTGTACAGCCAGTACAATTCACATTAAGATTTTCTGATAGGATGTTGATGTGTATATGTAAGAATCATACACTAGAATGTCTTCTATGTTTAGATGGTTGATCTACGTTTATACTTTCTGTGAACCATGAGGTTAAGACCTTTGTACTGTAATAAAGATTGCTAAATAACAGTATATATGTATGCCTCTAGGGACACTGAAACAGCCAAACAACCATGCATGTGTATAGACCGTATTTGATCAAATTAAAAGAAGCACCTCGGTTCATGCAAATAGCATCAGTTAATCACCTAAGTCCATTAGCTATAAATAGTTAAATAGGAGTCAAGACCAACTGAGCTAGCTAGTAGTATGATCCTACTATTACATAAATATCCCTAACTCTGATTGTCTTTGTTCCAGTCCAGCGCGTTGGTGTAGCTTGGGATGAACCAAAACCCCGTATGCCAGTTGGCCCCTGGACCGCTGCTTGAGAAAGAGATGCTTTGGTGGTCTTCGCCATTTAGACTGAAGCGGAAAATTTCCTCCAAGTGAGAGTTTGTAGAACAGCAGCAAGTTTCCCTTAAGTGGATCACCCAAGGTTTATCGAACTCAGGGAGGAAGAGGTCAAAGATATCCCTCTCATGCAACCCTGCAACCACAAAGCAAGAAGTCTCTTGTGTCCCCAACACACCAAATAGGTGCACTAGTTCGGCGAAGAGATAGTGAAATACAGGTGGTATGAATATATATGAGCAGTAGCACGACGCCAGAAAAGTGCTTGCTGGCGTGCAGTTGATGGTAGTAATATTGCGGGAAGTAAACATGCAGTAGAACAGTAAACAAGCAGCGATAACAGTATTTAGGAACAAGGCCTAGGGATTACACTTTCACTAGTGGACACTCTCAACATTGATCACATAACAGAATAGATAAATGCATACTCTACACTTTTGTTGGATGATGAACACATTGCGTAGGATTACACGAACCCTCAATGCCGGAGTTAACAAGCTCCACAATAATGCTCATGTTTAAGTAACCTTAAGTGTAAGATAGATCAACATAACCAAATAGATCACATCAATACCATCATAGTAATAGTTAACTTCACAATCTACAAGAGATCATGATCATAGCCTACGACAAGAACCACACGGGGCACACACTAGTCACCTTTACACACGTGCAGGAGGAATAGAACTACTTTAATAACATCACTAGAGTAGCACATAGATGAATTGTGATACAAAACTCATATGAATCTCAATCATGTAAAGCAGCTCATGAGATCATTGTATTGAAGTACATGGAAGAGAGATTAACCACATAGCTACCGGTACAGCCCCGAGCCTCGATGGAGAACTACTCCCTCCTCATGGGAGCAGCAGCGTTGATGAAGATGGCGGTGGAGATGGCAGCGGTGTCGATGGAGAAGCCTTCCGGGGCACTTCCCCCGGCAGGTGCCGGAACAGAGACTCCTGTCCCCCATCTTGGCTTTGCGATGACGGCGGTTCTGGTTTCTGTTTCGTCCGCCATAGGGTTTTCGCGACGGAGGCTTTATATAGGCGAAGAGGCGGCGCAGGAGCGAGGGGGCCACACCATAGGGCGGCGCGGCCCCCTCTGGCCGCGCCAAGGTATCATCTGGGGCCCCTGTGTCCCCTCTCTGGCGGTTCTCGTGTGTTCTGGATGGTTCCGGGAAAAATAGGAATCTGGGTCTTGATTTCGTCCGATTCCGAGAATATTTCGTTACTAGGATTTCTGAAACCAAAAACAGAAAACAGGAACTGGCACTTCGGCATCTTGTTAATAGGTTAGTTCCAAAATGCATAAATATGACATATAATGTGTATAAAACATGTAGATATCATCAATAAAGTGGCATGGAACATAAGAAATTATCGATACGTTGGAGACGTATCAGCATCCCCAAGCTTAGTTCTGCTCGTCCCGAGCAGGTAAAACGATAACAAAGATAATTTCTGAAGTGACATGCCATCATAACCTTGATCATACTATTGTAAAGCACATGAGATAAATGCAGAGATTCGAAGCAATGATGAAGATAATGAGTAAACAAATGAATCACATAACAAAGACTTTTCATGAATAATACTTTCAAGACAAGCATCAATAAGTCTTGCATAAGAGTTAACTCATAAGCAATAAATTCTTAGTAGAAAGCTTTGAAACAACACAAAGGAAGATATAAGTTTCAGCGGTTGCTTTCAACTTTAACATGTATATCTCGTGGATAATTGTCAACACAAAGTAATATAACAAGTGCAATAGGTAAACATGTAAGAATCAATGCACACAGTTCACACAAGTGTTTGCTTCTAAGATAGAAAGAATAGGTAAACTGACTCAACAATAAAGTAAAAGAATGGTCCTTCAAAGAGGAAAGCATCGATTGCTATATTTGTGCTAGAGCTTTGATTTTGAAAACATAAAGAGAGCATAAAAGTAAAGTTTTGAGAGGTGTTTGTTGTTGTCAACGAATGGTAGCGGGTACTCTAACCCCCTTGCCAGACAAACCTTCAAAGAGCGGCTCCCATTTTATTTTATTTTTGGGTGGCACTCCTTCCAACCTTTCTTTCACAAACCATGGCTAACCGAATCCTCGGGTGCCTGCCAACAATCTCATACCATGAAGGAGTGCCTTTTTATTTTAGTTTTATTATGATGACACTCCTCCCCACCTTTGCTTTCTCAAGCCATGGCTAACCGAATCCTTCGGGTGCCGTCCAACAATCACATACCATGGAGGAGTGTCTATTTTTGTTAATTAATTTGGGACTGGGAATCCCATTGCCAGCTCTTTTTGCAAAATTATTGGATAAGCGGATGAAGCCACTAGTCCATTAGTGAAAGTTGCCCAACAAGATTGAAAGATAAACACCACATACTTCCTCATGAGCTATAAAACATTGACACAAATCAGAGGTGATAAATTTTGAATGGTTTAAAGGTAGCACTCAAGCAATTTACTTTGGAATGGCGGAGAAATACCATGTAGTAGGTAGGTATGGTGGACACAAATGGCATGAATATTGGCTCAAGTATTTGGATGCATGAGAAGTATTCCCTCTCTATACAAGGTTTAGGCTAGCAAGGTTATTTGAAGCAAACTCAAGTATAAAATGGTGCAGCAAGACTCACATATAAACATATTGTAAGCATTATAAGACTTTACATCGTCTCCTTGTTGTTCAAACACCTCAACCAGAAAATATCTAGACTTAGAGAGACCAATCATGCAAACCAAATTTTAACAAGCTCTATGTAATTATTCATTAATGAGTACAAGGTACATGATGCAAGAGCTTAAACAAGATCTATATGAGCACAACAATTGCCAAGTATCACATTATTCAAGACATTATATCAATTACTACATGTAGCATTTCCCGTTTCCAACCATATAACAATTAACGAAGCAGTTTCAACCTTCGCCATGAAAATTAAAAGCTAAGAACACATGTGTTCATACGAACCAGCGGAGCGTGTCTCTCTCCCACACAAGGATGAACTTATTCAGAGAACTAAGATAACAAAACAAAAATAAAAGCACACACAGACGCTCCAAGTAAAGTACATAAGATGTGACCGAATAAAAATATAGTTTCACTAGAAGAAACCTGATAAGTTGTCGATGAAGAAGGGGATGCCTTGGGCATCCCCAAGCTTAGATGCTTGAGTCTTCTTAAAATATGCAGGGATGAACCACCGGGGCATCCCCAAGCTTAGACCTTTCACTCTTCTCGATCACATTATATCACCCTCTTCTATTGACCCTTGAAAACTTCTGCCACACCAAACTTCAAGCAAACTCATTAGAGGGTTAGTGCATAATCAAAAATTCACATGTTCAGAGGTGACACAATCATTCTTAACACTTCTGGACATTGCACAAAACTTCTGAAAGTTAATGGAACAAAGAAACCCATTCAACAAAGCAAAAGCGGCAATGCGAAATAAAAGGCAGAATCTGTCAAAAACAGAACAGTCCGTAAAGACGAATTTAAAGATGGCACCAGACTTGCTCAAATGGAAAAACTCAAAACTAATGAAAGTTGCGTACATATCTGAGGATCATGCTCGTAAATTGGCAGATTTTTTCGAATTTTCTACAGAGAACTGTGCCCAGATTCGTGACAGACAGCAATGCTGTTTCTGCGCAGCGATCCCAAATATAACATCAACTTTAACATAGAAACTTTACTTGGCACAAAAACATGATAAGGAGAGGTTGCTACAGTAGTAAACAACTTCCAAGACACAAATATAAAACAAAGTACTGTAGCAAAATAACACATGGGTTATCTCCCAAGAAGTTCTTTCTTTATAGCCATTAAGATGGGCTCAACAATTTTGGTGATGCACCCGCAAGAAATAGTATTTGAAGCAAAAGAGAGCTTCAAGAGGCAAATTCAAAACACATTTAAGTCTAACATGCTTCCTATGCATAAGAATCTTGTAAATAAACAAGTTCATGAAGAGCAAAGTAACAAGCATAGGAAGATAAAACAAGTGTAGCTTCAAAAATTTCAGCACATAGAGAGGTGTTTTAGTAACATGAAAATTTTTACAACCATATTTTCCTCTCTCATAATAACTTTCAGTAGCATCATGAGCAAACTCAACAATATAACTATCACATAAAGCATTCTTATCATGAGTCTCATGCATAAAATAATTACTACTCCCAACATAAGCATAGTCATTCTTATTAATTGTAGTGGGAGCAAATTCAACAAAGTAGCTATCAAATATAGGAGGTATATTGTAATCATAATCAAATTTATCCTCCATAACAGGTGGTAACAAAAGACTACTATCATTATAATCATCATAAATGGGAGGCAAAGTATCATCAAAGTAAATTTTCTCCTCAATGCTTGGGGGACTAAAAATATCATGCTCATCAAAGCCAGCTTCCCCAAGCTTAGAATTTTCCATAGTATTAGCAACAATAGTGTTCAAAGCATTCATATTAATATGTTCCATGGGTTTTTTAATTTTCGCATCAAACCATCCATGTCTTAAATCAGGAAATAGAATAAGAAGCTCATTGTTGTCCATTATGCCTAACTAGTGTAAACAAGAAACCAAATGTCGCAATTGCAGAGTCTAAAGGAAATAGCTTCGAGCACACACACAATGGCGCCAGAAAAGTACTGTTACCTGGAACCGAAGTATGAGTGCCTTTTACCTTTCCTCCCCGGCAACGGCGCCAGAAAAGTGCTTGATGTCTACGTTCCCCCTCCTTTCCTGTAGACAGTGTTGGGCCTCCAAGTGCAGAGGTTTGTAGAACAGCAGCAAGTTTCCCTTAAGTGGATCACCCAAGGTTTATCAAACTCAGGGAGGAGAGGTCAAAGATATCCCTCTCATGCAACCCTGCAACCACAAAGCAAGAAGTCTCTTGTGTCCCCAACACACCAAATAGGTGCACTAGTTCGGCGAAGAGATAGTGAAATACAGGTGGTATGAATATATATGAGCAGTAGTAACGCCAGAAAAGTGCTTGCTGGCGTGCAGTTGATGGTAGTAATATTGCGGAAGTAAACATGCAGTAGAAAGTAAACAAGCAGCGATAGCAGTATTTAGGAACAAGGCCTAGGGATTACACTTTCACTAGTGGACACTCTCAACATTGATCACATAACAGAATAGATAAATGCATACTCTACACTTTTGTTGGATGATGAACACATTGCGTAGGATTACACGAACCCTCAATGCCGGAGTTAACAAGCTCCACAATAATGCTCATGTTTAAGTAACCTTAAGTGTAAGATAGATCAACATAACCAAATAGATCACATCAATACCATCATAGTAATAGTTAACTTCACAATCTACAAGAGATCATGATCATAGCCTACGACAAGAACCACACGGGGCACACACTAGTCACCTTTACACACGTGCAGGAGGAATAGAACTACTTTAATAACATCACTAGAGTAGCACATAGATGAATTGTGATACAAAACTCATATGAATCTCAATCATGTAAAGCAGCTCATGAGATCATTGTATTGAAGTACATGGAAGAGAGATTAACCACATAGCTACCGGTACAGCCCCGAGCCTCGATGGAGAACTACTCCCTCCTCATGGGAGCAGCAGCGTTGATGAAGATGGCGGTGGAGATGGCAGCGGTGTCGATGGAGAAGCCTTCCGGGGGACTTCCCCGCTCCGGCAGGTGCCGGAACAGACTCCTGTCCCCCAGATCTTGGCTTCGCGATGACGGCGGCTCGGAAGGTTTCTGGGTTTCGTCGTTCGCCATAGGGTTTTGCGACGGAGGCTTTATATAGGCGAAGAGGCGGCGCAGGAGGGCTGACAGGGGGCCACACCATAGGGCGGCGCGGCCCCCCTCTGGCCGCGCCAAGGTATCATCTGGGGGCCCTGTGGCCCCTCTCTGGCGGTTCTCGTGTGTTCTGGATGGTTCCGGGAAAAATAGGAATCTGGGTCTTGATTTCGTCCGATTCCGAGAATATTTCGTTACTAGGATTTCTGAAACCAAAAACAGCAGAAAACAGGAACTGGCACTTCGGCATCTTGTTAATAGGTTAGTTCCAGAAAATGCATAAATATGACATATAATGTGTATAAAACATGTAGATATCATCAATAAAGTGGCATGGAACATAAGAAATTATCGATACGTTGGAGACGTATCAGGTCTTCGCCATTTAGACTGAAGCGGAAAATTTCTTGATGTGATGTGTCAAACTGAGAGCCAATGGCCTGAGGCGTGGTGTAGATGCAGTTTCTTCTTGTCAAATATCCTGGGGGAAATGTTGCACCACCCACTGGCATGAAAATCGGATAGTTCAACCCAAGGAACATAGAATAGTCTCCAAGATTAGTAACCCTTTCCCACGGGTTGGCTGGAAGTAACCGACTAGTGTCATTCGAGAATACAATGCAGGTATACCCCGAATAGCTGTGAACAGCGCGACCGCAATGGACAGAAGGGGTACTATCATAATAATACATTGGAGCACCGTCAGCGTCAAAATCCATTACGCCACGTGCATAGACCAGGAGAAGTCTAGAACGATCTTGAGATCTTGCCAGCCACCACGTACGACTATTAGAGTCAAAATCATCATAGCCATCAAATCCAGCCGTCCACGGAATGAATGGAGCAGGGAGCACTATAGGACCTTGAAAAAGGAAAGAGCACGTCACATGAAAATATATTTCATGATTTATCTACTAGTGATATTGATTTGATATTGGGATGCCAATACTGTTGGAGATATGCCCAAGAGGCAATAATAAAAGTGGTTATTATATATCTTTATGTTTATGATAAATGTTTATATACCATGCTATAATTGTATTAACCGAAACATTGATACATGTGTGATATGTAAACAACAAAGAGTCCCTAGTAAGCCTCTTAACTAGCTTGTTGATTAATAGATGATTAGTTTCATAATCATGAACATTGGATGTTATTAATAACAAGATTATATCATTATATGAATGATGTAATGGACACACCCAATTAAGCGTAGCATAAGATCACGTCATTAAGTTATTTGCTATAAGCTTTCGTTACATAGTTACCTAGTCCTTATGACCATGAGATCATGTAAATCACTTATACCGGAAAGGTACTTTGATTACATCAAACGCCACTGCGTAAATGGGTGGTTATAAAGGTGGGATTAAGTATCCGGAAAGTATGAGTTGAGGCATATGGATCAACAGTGGGATTTGTCCATCCCGATGACGGATAGATATACTCTGGGCCCTCTCGGTGGAATGTCGTCTAATGTCTTGCAAGCATATGAATAAGTTCATAAGAGACCACATACCACGGTACGAGTAAAGAGTACTTGTCAGGAGACGAGGTTGAACAAGGTATAGTGTGATACCGATGATCAAACCTCGGACAAGTAAAATATCGCGTGACAAAGGGAATTGGTATCGTATGTGAATGGTTCATTCGATCACTAAAGTCATCGTTGAATATGTGGGAGCCATTATGGATCTCCAGATCCCGCTATTGGTTATTGGTCGGAGTGAGTACTCAACCATGTCCGCATAGTTCGCGAACCGTAGGGTGACACACTTAAAGTTGGATGTTGAAATGGTAGAACTTGAATATGGAATGGAGTTCGAATATTTGTTCGGAGTCCCGGATGAGATCCCGGACATCACGAGGAGTTCCGGAATGGTCCGGAGAATAAGATTCATATATAGGATGTCATTTTATGTGAATTAAAATGATTCGGAAGGTTCTATGGAAGGTTCTAGAAGGTTCTAGAAAAGTCCGGAAGAACACACCTAGGAAGGTGGAGTCCACATGGGACTCCACCTCCATGGCCGGCCAACCCTAGGTGGGGTGGAGTCCCAAGTGGACTCCCCCTTAGGGGGCCGGCCACCCCCCCATATGGAAGGTGGAACTCCCACCTCTAGTGGGAGTCCTAGCTTGGGAAGGTTTCCCACCATATGGAAGGTTTTGGGTTCGGGTCTTATTCGGAGACTTGTAGTCCAACACTTGGGGCTTCCACCTATATAATGAGGGGCCAAGGGGAGGGGGCCGGCCACACCAAGACCACAACCTGGCCGCCCCCTTAGTGGCCGGCCACCCCCTCTCCCCAAACCCTAGCCGCCCCGCTCCTCCACCATATCCCGCACGCTTAGCGAAGCTCCGCCGGATTTCTCCACCGCCACCGACACCACGCCGTCGTGCTGTTGGATTCAAGAGGAGCTACTACTTCCGCTGCCCGCTGGAACGGGGAGGTGGACGTCGTCTTCATCAACAACCGAACGTGTGACCGAGTACGGAGGTGCTGCCCGTTCGTGGCGCCGTGATCAAGATCTTCTACGCGCTTTTGCAAGCGGCAAGTGATCGTCTACCGCAGCAACAAGAGCCTCATCTTGTAGGCTTTGGAATCTCTTCAAGGGTGAGACTCGATAATCCCCTCGTTGCTACCGTCTTCTAGATTGCATCTTGGCTTGGATTGCGTGTTCGCGATAGGAAATTTTTTGTTTTCTATGCTACGTTTTCCTACACCAGAATCTGACCAAGCCAGAGGTGGGCCGCGATCAAGATGGATGTGAAGGTTATACATGGGAGAAATACGTGAATCGGCCTTTTATACCAAGTTGGGCTAAACTGCCCATGTATCTGTAACATATTAGATCGCATCTTAGTTTAGAAGTTAGAGTTTTACCCGTGCACGGTTTGGTGCACGCCCACATTAGAAAGTCCCCTGGACTATAAATATGTACCTAGGGTTTATGGAATAAACAACAACCAACGTTCAACACAAACCAATCTCGGCGCATCGCCAACTCCTTCGTCTCGAGGGTTCCTCCGGTAAGCATCATGCTGCCTAGATCGCATCTCGCGATCTAGGCAGCACAAGCCTGCCTAGTTGTTCATGCGTTGCTCGTACTGAAGCGTTTTTGATGGCGAGCAACGTAGTTATCGTAGACGCGTTAGGGTTAGCATCGTTCTTAGCATCATATGCTCGCGTAGTGCAACCCTTGCGCGTCTAGCCGTCCTTGTGCCTCATCATGGGTGCAGGGGCGGCACCCCGCTTGATCTTTATTTAGTAGATCTGATCCGTTATGGTCGATCCTTGATTCATCAAGGATTAGTTTAATATCTGCAATAGTTAGGCCTTACAAAGGGTTGGAGGATCCAGCGGCATGCAGGGTGTAGTTTGCTGCCCCTAGACAGGACGTTCCGAGGATCAACCTAGTGTTGGTTTTTAGGCCTTGTCTAGGGCTGGCTTACGTTTACCGTGCGTGAGCGCGAGGCCCAATCGTGAGTAGGATGATCCGATTATGCGGTGAAAACCCTAGATCGTCGTGGATCTCATACGCTTTATATTGATCAAGCAGGACCACCATATATTCGGCCACCTTGGACGAATCATGGGTGAATCGGCTCCCTGAGCCGATTCACAGGACAACCTGAGAGCCGATCGAGGCTCGTATTTAACGTGTACGTGTGTGCCCTGCAGGAAACTAAGCGAGGCATCATCCACACCTTCCTGACCAGGTATAGGTCAGGTGGCACGCCCTTGCGACCCAGCATCGGCGCGCGACCAGGAGGCTTTGCGGGCCGTCGCTCTGAGGGACTGGGGCCAGCCGCAGCCCTAGTCATTCCCGGCTCTACCGTGTTGGCCAGTCACTGCCCGCCGGTGGGTTTCTGACGCCAACACATTCTGGCACGCCCGGTGGGACAAATCTTCAACGACAAATCATCGACATCCACCACATCGCCATCTACATCAGAGATGGCGGAAAGCACTCCGGTCAAGCACGAGGGCCTGGCTGACGACCTCAAGAGGAAGCGTAACAAGGCCAAGGCGGCCCTCGAAACCAAACTCGTCGGCTTCCGTAGGGAGACATGTTTGCGCGGCATCAAGCAACGGAGACACACACCCGCATCCTGGTGTCAACATGGCAGATTTTAACCATTGCGGAGGGAAGCTAGAGTTCTCCTTTGGCATCAGCACGGCGGGGCTCGCATGCCGCCGTGGCGAATACAAAGGGAAAATCTACCCGACGAGCTCGAAAAGGCGGCGTACTAAACATAGCATCGCCAGACTCTTGTGGGCCTACGAACGTAGGAGCCGATTTTAGGAGTCAGCTAAAATCGTGTTCCGGTCCGGGCTCAACATCGATCTAATGAACAATGGGATGCGTTGTCTGTGGCGCTGGAAGGAATCCACGTTGGTCCTAATAAAGCCGACGTTTGCACTATAGTACCTTAGCTAAACATAGAGCCGATTTCAGCACCTGGCAGAATCGGCTCGGGGGGCACCCAATCGGGAGCGCGCGACGCCGTTGGACATATGTGGAGAAGATTTTATAGCCGAATATAAAAAAAAATTCGGATGCGACCGAACTGATACGTGGCAATTGACTTGACAGAGAACAGAAAACAAGTTTACAAGTGGCAGTTCATTAAAAAGCCCTACTGAAGAAATGCATTAAGAGCGTGGAGAGCATCGGTACGGATTCGATCAACCTCAGCGATCTCGACCTCGTCGTCCTCGTCTCTCCCCATCACCAGCTGGCTGCTGAGGGCACGTATTTCAGCCAGGTCGGTCTTCAGATCAGCGGTGAGGCCTTGCGCTTCCTCTTGGGAGCGAGCAATGATGGACTCCTCGTCTTGGATGAGTTGTCTGGTCTCCCTGGCCCTCCTTTCGAGGTCCTCCAGCTCTTTGCGTAGGGTCTCAAGTCTGCACTATGAGTGGAAGTGGCGGTTTTTGCGTCTAAAGCAGCCTTCTTCTCGTTGAGCCGCTGGCATTTTTCTGCAATATCAGCTCTCAACGGGAGTTGGGCGCGGCGGAGATTAATCCTTTGACGAGCCGACTGCACCCTTGACTTGAAAACTGACAAAGTCACTGTCGGCCAGAGTTTAGCTACCAGCACCACTGGGAGACGAGGCTGGATGTCCACAAGGATGCCCCTGATCGTCTCAGGGTCCTCAACCAGAGCGTCAACCGAGGAGGAGAGCAGGACTCGGAGACGCTGTAGCGGGCCGTCGACTGCACCAAGATTTGGCTCTTCACCTATTTTGGGGGCAGCTGGCTCGATGGAGTCGGGGTCGAATGTCAGCAAGCTCGAAGGATCGCACCCCTGGCAAAAGAGCAAGAACGGTATGGGCATACGGCAGATATAAAGGAAGTAGAGAGAGAGGAAAGTGTACCTCTCCCAAGAAAGGAAGGGAAGCCGAGGTGGTAACAATCGGCTTCGCAGTATGCTGGTCAGACGATTGGTCCTTCACACGTGGCGAGTTGGAGGGACCAGGGGCAGTAGGCGGCATCGGCACCTCTTCAACGACCCCGCTAGAAGTCTCATTGATCTACAAGGGGATTGGTAAAGTGGTCCGGTTAGCGACAAGACAACAGGGAACACGAGCTTTCAAGAGGGTTACCTTTGAAACTTCCTGGCTAGGGAAGAGGGCCCGTGCGGGCCCTTTGAACACATCGGCGCTTTATGCGCGACCTCGTTTGGACTGAAGACTGAAGAGCGGCAGGCTCGGGAGTCGACCGTTTTCTAGAAGCCGGGATTGGCGAGTCCGTCTGGCTCTGTGTAGTGGATCTGTCCGTGCCGTGTGGGTAGGAGGCCCTGGGACTGGACTGTTCTCCCTCGCTGGAGTTTTCTTCGGTGGAAGTCTGAAAGAAGGAATACGACCATCTTACAAGGGTTGGGAAGGCAAGTGCTATCGATTGGCATATGGTGCAACTTACCTGCGAATTCGCTGGGGCAGGAGTTCTGCGCGGCAGGGTTTTCCTGACAGCCACCTTCCTCACCGCCGTCCTCGCCCGGGTCGAGGCTCGGGGGGCAACTGACTCCAAGGATGCTTTGTTTTTAGGAGCCGATTTCGGTGAAATCGGCTGGCCTTCCATTATAACTTTCTTCAGAGGTGGTGAACGCTGACAGAAGAGGACCACTGGGGCAGGAGGGAGGAATTCAAAGGGAGAGCCATCGGCTTGCAGGGGAGCTGGGCCGTCTTGTTCCTGCCAAGAAGTGAAGTCAGTTCGCAGGCAAGTTACTATTAAAGGGTTGCGGGAAATATTTTAAGGAACAGTACCTGGTCGGCGGAGATGACATGCGTGGTGTCAAGTTGTTTCAATTGCGGTCCTAGCGCCCTCCTAAAAACATGAGTCTTCCACATGGACCACCAAGTCTCGAAGCCATCAGTAGTGGAGGAGAAACGAAGGTTGTGAGGGATTGGGAGGGCCAGAGCATCAAAGAAAGTGTAGCACCTATGGCTGGTAAGGATGTCAGGCAGTTCGGCTCGGCTTGAGGTCAGATGGTGTAAGAATAAGTGCGGAGGCACTTGCCCAAGGCCGAGCTGACGGGCTACCACTACTGGTTGATAACACTCATAACCGGGTTTGATAATCCGGTTTGAAGTGCTCATTCCAACAGGGAGAAAGCAAGGACGAATCATGATAGAATATAGATGCCGGGTGCTATCGTCATCGGCAAAACTATCCAATCGGAAGGAGACTGGGTTTTCAAATTCCTCCGTTTCGGTATAAGGAAAGAACAGGGGGTTGTCCAGACCTTGGAAGAAGATTTTGAACCACCCTGCTGCTTCTTTAGGGATCAGCCTGCTGCCTGGGAGACCATACAGGGCTTGTCCATAGCTGGTGCATCGAATATCCTTCCCGTTAACATCTGGGAAGGTGCAGGAGGTCAGAGGTGGGAAGTCTGGGATCTGATCCCGAAAGTATAACTGCGCCCATAGCTGAATAAACCACCAGGGGCCGCCAGTTTTAACTGTCTTCTGAGAAAACAGCTTGACAGACATCAGTTGAAGAGATCGATAGACCTCTCCAAGGAACAGTTTGCCGATGCCGAGATGGGTGCCTTTGGCCAGTTCATAGGCTAGGGAGAGGTAATTCTTGGTAGGGGCAAGTGATGGGCCGCAGAATATGAAGTGTTCCAACCAAAAGTTTAGGAAGGCTGTGTGTTCTCGCTCTGTCACAGGGCCTTTGGTTTTCATATGGCGATCGAGGTAGGCGCCCCAGCTGGTACACTCCTTTTTAGAAGAAAGAGTGAAAGGGACTTTCGGCAGTTTGAAAGCAGAAGGGCTTGGAGACGCAATGTCCAGGCCTGTAATCATGGCTACATCTAGCAGGGTTGGTGTCATCGGGCCATGGCCGAATATGAAGCAGTTCATTGCGTCAGACCAGAAGTAGCCGATGGTTTTCAGAATATTTTCATTCTTCTCAAGGGGAGACAATGATAATGATAAGGCATCGGCTATCCCTATAGATTCCCAGGTGGCGTAATGGGTTTTGGATACTCTATTGTACCATGGCACCCAACCTTCAGGGGGATTAGGCCAGGCTCGCAGGCAGATGAGTCAGATCTAGGTGCTGATGCACGAAGGGGATTCTGTTAGCTTCACAGGAGATTAAATGAGCAGGGCTCTCGGAAGAACGGGGGCCAAGACACATGGAATTTGGGAGAGAAGGATGCGGCAATAGGATGTCGGAGACCTAAAATCAATGACGGAGTAGAACATTAAGTCAGGTGTTCCTCTAGTCAATCCTTATATTGGCCCTAATGAAGGAGAAGCGGTGGAGTATTACCTTCAAGCCAGAGACCATGGTGGCGGCGTTGGATGATTCCGCCATTCGGTGCGCTGCGGAGTTTGGAGCGCTGTGGTCGAGATCTGAAGCTCGCGAGATTGCGTAGGTGGCGGATTTTGGGGATCTGAGTTTGCTTTCTCAGACGGAGGTTGCAGGTGACCGTTTGGAGGGGTAACCGGGTTTGCCTTTGTTTGTTATATGGTAGGGGCCGGTGCGACGCCATCGGCTCTTTCGGGGTTTGTTTGACTTTGACTATCGGCTAAGTTAACTAGAAGCCGATTGCGTAGAAAAAAAAAAGAGCCGATTGCTTAAAGATTGCTGGAATCGTCGAGTTATGTGGAAGAAGTGCTAATAGACAGTATTGCGACGGTTTTGCTCTGCTACGACATGACCCTACGAGAGGAAAGCATAATGATTTTGGAAATGTCATTTCCAAAACCAGGGGGGCATGTGTTATCACCAGAATCTGACCAAGCCAGAGGTGGGCCGCGATCAAGATGGATGTGAAGATTATACATGGGAGAAATACGTGAATCGGCCTTTTATACCAAATTGGGCTAAACTGCCCACGTATCTGTAACATATTAGATCGCATCTTAGTTTAGAAGTTAGAGTTTTACCCGTGCACGGTTTGGTGCACGCCCGCATTAGAAAGTCCCCTGGACTATAAATATGTACCTAGGGTTTATGGAATAAACAACAACCAACGTTCAACACAAACCAATCTCGGCGCATCGCCAACTCCTTCGTCTCGAGGGTTCCTCCGGTAAGCATCATGCTGCCTAGATCGCATCTCGCGATCTAGGCAGCACAAGCCTGCCTAGTTGTTCATGCGTTGCTCGTACTGAAGCGTTTTTGATGGCGAGCAACGTAGTTATCGTAGACGCGTTAGGGTTAGCATCGTTCTTAGCATCATATGCTCGCGTAGTGCAACCCTTGCGCGTCTAGCCGTCCTTGTGCCTCATCATGGGTGCAGGGGCGGCACCCCGCTTGATCTTTATTTAGTAGATCTGATCCGTTATGGTCGATCCTTGATTCATCAAGGATTAGTTTAATATCTGCAATAGTTAGGCCTTACAAAGGGTTGGAGGATCCAGCGGCATGCAGGGTGTAGTTTGCTGCCCCTAGACAGGACGTTCCGAGGATCAACCTAGTGTTGGTTTTTAGGCCTTGTCTAGGGCTGGCTTACGTTTACCGTGCGTGAGCGCGAGGCCCAATCGTGAGTAGGATGATCCGATTATGCGGTGAAAACCCTAGATCGTCGTGGATCTCATACGCTTTATATTGATCAAGCAGGACCACCATATATTCGGCCACCTTGGACGAATCATGGGTGAATCGGCTCCCAGCCGATTCACAGGACAACCTGAGAGCCGATCGAGGCTCGTATTTAACGTGTACGTGTGTGCCCTGCAGGAAACTAAGCGAGGCATCATCCACACCTTCCTGACCAGGTATAGGTCAGGTGGCACGCCCTTGCGACCCAGCATCGGCGCGCGACCAGGAGGCTTTGCGGGCCGTCGCTCTGAGGGACTGGGGCCAGCCGCAGCCCTAGTCATTCCCGGCTCTACCGTGTTGGCCAGTCGCTGCCCGCCGGTGGGTTTCTGACGCCAACAACGTTATCCTTCAGTATCAGAGCCGTGTCTATGCATAGATGGTTGCACGAGTAGAACACAATGGTTTTGTGGGCGTTGATGCTTATGTTATCTTTAGCTTGAGTACTTTGCATCTTTGTGGCATAGTGGGATGAAGCGGCTCGGGCTAACTTTACATGACCGCGTTCATGAGATTTGCTCCACGCTTGACATGCAACTTGTATTGCATAAGTGGCTTTGCGGGTGTCTGTCTCTCCTACTATAGTGAAGATTCAATTTACTCTTCTATTGACAACACTAGTATCACCGTTGTGGTTCATGTTCGTAGGTAGATTAGATCTCACTCGAAAACCCTAAACCACGTAAAATATGCAAACCAAATTAGAGAACGTCTAACTTGTTTTTGCAGGGTTTGGTGATGTGATATGGCCATAATGTGATGATGAATATGTATGAGATGATCATTATTGTATTGTGGCAACCGGCAGGAGCCTTATGGTTGTCTTTAAATTTCATGTTGAGTAGTATTTCAAAGTAGTTGTAATAGTTGCTACATGGAGAACAATCATGAAGACGGCGCCATTGACCTTGACGCTACGCCGACGATGATGGAGATCATGCCCGTTGATGATGGAGATCATGTCCGTGCTTTGGAGATGAAGATCAAAGGCGCAAAGACAAAAGGGCCATATCATATCACATATGAACTGCATGTGATGTTAATCCTTTTATGCATCTTATTTTGCTTAGATCGCGACGGTAGCATTATAAGATGATCCCTCTCACTAAAATTTCAAGATAATAAAGTGTTCATCCTTAGTAGCACCGTTGCCAAGACTTGTCGTTTCGAAGCATCTCGTGATGATCGGGTGTGATAGAATCAACAAGTGCATACAACGGGTGCAAGTCAGTTTTGCACATGCGGATACTAAGGTGGCCTTGACGAGCCTAGCATGTACAGACATGGTCTCGGAACACGTGATACCGAAAGGTAGAGCATGAATCATATGATTGATATGATGAACACTTTGAGTGTTCGCCATTGAAATTACATCTTGTCTCGTGATGATCGGGCATAGGTGTGATGGATTTGGTTCGTGTGATCACTAAGACAATGCGAGGGATATTGTTTTGAGTGGGAGTTCACCTAGGTTTTAATTTTGTTAAATTAAAATTTGAACTCAATTTGTCATAAACATTAGTCTAAACTATTGCAAATATGTTGTAGATATGGCGTCCCCAATCAATTTTAACCAGTTCCTAGAGAAAGAAAAGCTTAAGAGCAACGGTAGCAACTTCACCGACTGGTTCCGTCATGTGAGGATCTTCCTCAATGGCGGAAACCTGCAATATGTGCTTGATGCACCGCTAGGTGACCCTCCTGCAGAAACTGAAACCGATGAAGTAAAGAATGTTTACGCAACTCGGAAAACTCGGTACTCTCAAGTTCAGTGTGCCATCCTGTGCAGTCTGGAAGCCGATCTTCAAAAACGTTTTGAGCACCACGATCCACATGAGTTAATCAATGAGTTGAAAACTATCTTTGAGACTCATGCGGCCGTGGAATGCTATGAAGCATCGAAACACTTCTTCAGCTGCATGATGGAAGAAGGCAGCTCCGTTAGTGAGCACATGCTCGCCATGACCGGGCATGCGAAGAAACTCAGTGACTTGGGAATAGTGATTCCTAACAGACTGGGGATTAATCGTGTCCTTCAATCACTGCCACCTAGTTATAAGAACTTTGTGATGAATTACAATATGCAGAACATGAACAAAGAGTTACCTGAACTCTTCGCCATGCTAAAATCTGCTGAGATTGAAATTAAGAAAGAGCACCAAGTGTTGATGGTCAACAAGACCACCAGCTTCAAGAAACAGGGCAAGTCTAAAGGCAAGAACAAGAAGAGTGGCAAGAAAGCTGCCACGCCTCCTGTGAAACCTAAGACTGGCCCTAAGCCTGATGCTGAGTGCTATTACTGCAAGGAGAAGGGACACTGGAAGCGTAATTGCTCCAAGTATTTGGCGGATCTGAAGAGCGGCCTTGTCAAGAAGAAGAAAGAAGGTATATCTGATATACATGTTATAGATGTTTATCTCACTGGTTCTCGTACTAGTACCTGGGTATTTGATACTGGTTCGGTTGCTCATATTTGTAACTCGAAACAGGAACTAAAGAATAAACGAAGACTACTGAAGGATGAAGTGACGATGCGCGTTGGAAATGGATCCAAAGTCGATGTGATCGCTGTCGGCACACTTCCTCTACATCTACCTTCGGGATTAGTTTTAAGCCTAAATAATTGTTATTTTGTACCCGCGTTAAGCATGAACATTATATCTGGATCTTGTTTAATGCAAGACGGTTATTCATTCAAGTCTGAGAATAATGGTTGTTCTATTTTTATGAATAATATCTTTTATGGTCGAGCACCTGAAAAGAATGGCTTATTTCTGTTAGATCTCGATAGTAGTGATACACATATACATAACATTGATGCTAAGCAAATTAAATTGAATGATAATTCTACTTATATGTGGCACTGTCGTCTTGGTCATATTGGAGTGAAACGCATGAAGAAACTCCATACCGATGGATTACTTGAATCACTTGACTTTGAGTCACTTGATAGATGCGAAGCATGTCTGATGGGAAAAATGACTAAGACTCCATTCTCGGGTATGATGGAGCGAGCTACTGACTTATTGGAAATCATACATACCGATGTGTGCGGACCAATGAGTGTAGCATCGCGCGGTGGTTATCGTTATGTTCTAACCTTCACAGATGATTTGAGTAGATATGGGTATATCTATTTAATGAAACATAAATCCGAAACTTTCGAGAAGTTTAAGGAATTCCAAAGTGAAGTAGAAAATCAACGTAACAAGAAGATTAAATTTCTACGATCTGATCGTGGAGGTGAATATCTGAGTTATGAGTTTGGCATGCATTTAAAGAAATGCGGAATACTTTCACAATTGACACCGCCGGGAACACCACAACGAAACGGTGTGTCCGAACGTCGTAATCGAACTCTCTTAGATATGGTTCGATCTATGATGTCTCTTACTGATTTGCCGTTATCATTTTGGAGTTATGCATTAGAGACAGCCGCATTCACTTTAAATAGAGCACCATCAAAATCCGTTGAAACGACACCGTATGAATTATGGTTTAATAAGAAACCTAAGCTGTCGTTCCTAAAAGTTTGGGGTTGCGAAGCCTATGTAAAAAAGTTACAACCGGACAAGCTAGAACCCAAAGCGGAGAAATGCGTCTTCATAGGATACCCTAAGGAAACTATAGGGTACACTTTCTATCACAGATCCGAAGGCAAGATCTTTGTTGCTAAGAACGGAACCTTTCTTGAGAAAGAATTTCTCACTAAAGAAGTGACTGGAAGAAAAGTAGAACTCGATGAGATTGAAGAATCTCTACTCGTTGATCAGAGTAGCGCAGTGCCGGAAGATGTTCCTGTACCGCCTACACCGGCAACAGAGGAAGCTAATGATAATGATCATGAAACTTCAAATGAGATAGCTACTGAACCTCGCAGATCGACAAGGGAACGTGCCACTCCAGATTGGTATGATCCTTGTCTAAATGTCATGATTGTGGATAACAATGATGAAGACCCTGCGACGTATGAAGAAGCGATGATGAGCCCAGATTCCAACAAATGGCAAGAAGCCATGAAATCCGAAATGGGATCCATGTATGATAACAAAGTATGGACTTTGGTAGACTTACCTGATAGCCGAAAGGCTGTCGAGAATAAATGGATCTTCAAAAGAAAAACAGATGCTGATGGTAATATTACTGTCTATAAAGCTCGACTTGTCGCAAAGGGTTTCCGACAAATTCAAGGTGTTGACTACGATGAGACTTTCTCACCTGTAGCGAAGCTAAAATCTGTGAGGATTTTGTTAGCAATAGCTGCATTTTTCGATTATGAGATTTGGCAGATGGATGTCAAAACGGTGTTCCTTAATGGAGACATTGAGGAAGAGTTGTATATGGTACAACCCAAAGGTTTTGTCGATCCTAAAAATGCTGACAAAGTATGCAAACTTCAGCGTTCAATCTATGGACTGAAGCAAGCATCAAGAAGTTGGAACCGACGCTTTGATAAGGTAATCAAAGACTTCGGGTTTATACAGTGTCATGGAGAGGCCTGTATTTACAAGAAAGTGAGTGGGAGCTCTGTAGCGTTCCTGATATTATATGTAGATGACATATTATTGATTGGGAATGATATAGAACTATTAAGCAGTGTAAAAGGTTATTTGAATAATAGTTTTTCAATGAAAGACCTTGGTGAAGCATCATATATATTAGGCATCAAGATTTATAGAGATAGATCAAGACGTCTAATAGGGCTATCACAGAGTACATACCTGGACAAGATTCTAAAGAAGTTTAGAATGGACGAAAGTAAGAAAGGATTCTTACCTATGTTACCAGGCAAGGTCTTGAGTAAGACTCAAGGACCGGCTACGGCAGAAGAAAGAGAAAGGATGAGTCAGATCCCCTATGCCTCGGCAGTAGGCTCTATCATGTATGCCATGCTATGTACTAGACCGGATATAGCACATGCTGTTAGTTTAACTAGCAGATATCAAAGTGATCCAGGAATGGAACACTGGACAGCGGTCAAGAATATCCTAAAGTACTTGAAAAGAACTAAGGATATGTTTCTTTGTTATGGAGGTGACCAAGAGCTCGTTGTAACAAGTTACACCGATGCAAGTTGGAACACTGATCCTGATGACTCTAAGTCACAATCTGGGTACGTGTTTATATTGAATGGTGCTGCAGTAAGCTGGGCAAGCTCGAAGCAGTGCACGGTGGCGAAATCCTCAACAGAATCGGAGTACATAGCGGATACGTCTCCAACGTATCGATAATTTCTTATGTTCCATGCTACTTTATTGATGATACCTACATGTTTTATGCACATTATATGTCATATTTATGCATTTTCTGGAACTAACCTATTAACAAGATGCCGAAGAGCCAGTTGTTGTTTTCTGCTGTTTTTGGTTTCAGAAATCCTAGTAAGGAAATATTCTCGGAATTGGACTAAATCTTCGCCCAGGGTCCTATTTTTGCACGAAGCTTCCAGAAGACCGAAGAGATAACGAAGTGGGGCCACGAGGCGGCACCACGGGCGGCGGCCTGGCCCCCGGCCGCGCGGCCCTCATCCGGCCCTCGTCCCCCCGACCTACCCTTCCGCCTACTTAAAGCCTCCGTCGCGAAACCCCGTACCGAGAGCCACGATACGGAAAACCTTCTAGAGACGCCGCCGCCGAATCCCATCTCGGGGGATTCAGGAGATCGCCTCCGGCACCCTGCCGGAGAGGGGATTCATCTCCCGGAGGACTCTTCATCGCCATGATCGCCTCCGGAGTGATGAGTGAGTAGTTCACCCCTGGACCATGGGTCCATAGCAGTAGCTAGATGGTCGTCTTCTCCTTGTTGTGCTTCATTGTTGGATCTTGTGAGCTGCCTAACATGATCAAGATCATCTATATGTAATTCTATATGTTGTGTTTGTCGGGATCCGATGGATAGAGAATACTATGATTATGGTGATTATCAATCTATTGTTTATGTGTTGTTTATGATCTTGCATGCTCTCCGTTACTAGTAGAGGCTCTGGCCAAGTTTTTACTCTTAACTCCAAGAGGGAGTATTTATGCTCGATAGTGGGTTCATGCCTTCATTGACACCTGGGACAGTGACAGAAAGTTCTAAGGTTGTGATGTGCTGTTGCCACTAGGGATAAAACATTGATTCTATGTCTAAGGATGTAGTTGTCGATTACATTACGCACCATACTTAATGCAATTGTCTGTTGCTTAGCAACTTAATACTGAATGGGGTTCGGATGATAACCTGAAGGTGGACTTTTTAGGCATAGATGCAGTTGGATGGCGGTCTATGTACTTTGTCGTAATGCCCAATTAAATCTCACTATATTTATCATATCATGTATATGCATTGTTATGCCCTTCTCTATTTTTCAATTGCCCGACTGTAATTTGTTCACCCAACATGCTTTTATCTTATGGGAGAGACACCTCTAGTTAACTGTGGACCCCGGTCCTATTCTTTACATAGCATACAATCTACTGCAATTGTGTTTTACTGTTTTCTTGCAAACAATCATCTTCCACTCGATACGCTTAATCCTTTGTTACAGCAAGCCGGTGAGATTGACAACCTCACTGTTTCGTTGGGACAAAGTACTTGGGTTGTGTTGTGCAGGTTCCACGTTGGCGCCGGAATCCCTGGTGTTGCGCCGCATCACATTTCGCGACCATCAACCTTCAACGTGCTTCTTGGCTCCTACTGGTTCGATTAAACCTTGGTTTCTTTCTGAGGGAAAACTTGCTACTGTGCGCATCATACCTTCCTCTTGGGGTTCCCAACGAACGTGTGAGTTACACGCCATCAAGCTCTTTTTCTGGCGCCGTTGCCGGGGAGATCAAGACACGCTGCAAGGGGAGTCTCCACTTCTCAATCTCTTTACTTTGTTTTTGTCTTGCTTTATTTTATTTACTACTTTGTTTGCTGCACCTAATCAAAATACAAAAAAATTAGTTGCTAGTTTTACTTTATTTACTGTCTTGCTCTCTATATCAAAAACACAAAAAAATTAGTTACTTGCATTTACTTTATCTAGTTTGTTTTATTTACCGTTGCTAAAATGAATACCCCTGAAAATACTAAGTTGTGTGACTTCACAAATGCAAATAATAATGATTTCCTATGCACACCTATTGCTCCACCTGCTACTACAGCAGAATTCTTTGAAATTAAACCTGCTTTACTAAATCTTGTCATGAGAGATCAATTTTCTGGTGTTAGTTCTGATGATGCTGCTGCCCATCTCAATAATTTTGTTGAACTTTGTGAAATGCAAAAGTATAAAGATGTAGATGGTGATATTATTAAATTGAAAGTGTTTCCTTTCTCATTAAGAGGAAGAGCTAAAGATTGGTTGCTATCTTTGCCTAAGAATAGTATTGATTCATGGACTAAATGCAAGGATGCTTTTATTGGTAGATATTATCCTCCCGCTAAAATTATATCTTTGAGAAGTAGCATAATGAATTTTAAGCAATTAGATACTGAACATGTTGCTCAAGCATGGGAGAGAATGAAAACTTTGGTAAAGAATTGCCCAACCCATGGACTGACTACTTGGATGATTATTCAAACCTTCTATGCAGGACTAAATTTTTCTTCGCGGAATTTATTGGATTCAGCTGCTGGAGGTACCTTTATGTCCATTACATTGGGGGCGGCTACAAAACTTCTTGATGATATGATGATAAATTACTCTGAGTGGCACACGGAAAGAGCTCCACAAGGTAAGAAGGTAAATTTTGTTGAAGAAACCTCTTCCTTGAGTGATAAGATTGATGTGATTATGTCTATGCTTGTGAATGGTAGATCTAATGTTGATCCAAATAATGTTCCTTTAGCTTCATTGGTTGCTCAAGAAGAAAATGTTGATGTGAATTTCATTAAAAATAATAATTTCAACAACAATGCTTATAGGAACAACTCTGGTAATAACTATAGGCCATATCCTTCTGCTAATGGTAATGGTTATGGTAATTCTTATGGGAATTCTTACAACAATAATAGAAGTGTACCCTCTGGTCTTGAAGCCATTCTTAAAGAATTTATTAGTACACAAACTGCTTTTAACAAATCTGTTGAGGAAAAGCTTGATAAAATTGATACTATTGCTTCTAGAGTTGATAGGCTTGCCTCTGATGTTAATCTTTTAAAATTGAAAGTTATGCCTAATAATGATATTGATAATAAGATTACTACTACAGCAAATGCCATCCAAGTTAGAATTAATGAGAATATAAGATTAATGGCTGAATTGCGTGCTAGGTGGGATAGAGAAGAAAATGAAAAACTAGCTAAAGAGAATAATGTAGCTAAAGTTTGGACTATTACCACCACTAGTAATGCTAATTCTTCACATGTTGCTGCACCTCCTACTATCAATGGTAAAATAATTGGTGTTGGCAATGTTTCTACTCCTAGTGCAAAGCGAACAAAACTGCCTGAAATTGCTAAAACTGCTGAAACTGCTTGTGATAAAACTGCTGAAATTTTTTCCAACCTTGGGAACAATGATCCCATTGCTGTAGCTCATAATGATTTAGACTTTGATGATTGCCACATCTCTGAAGTTATAAAGTTCTTACAAAAACTTGCTAAAAGTCCTAATGCTAGTGCTATAAATTTAGCCTTTACAAAACATATTACAAATGCTCTCATAAAAGCTAGAGAAGAGAAACTAAAACGTGAAACTTCTATTCCTAGAAAGTTAGAAGATGGTTGGGAGCCCATCATTAAAATGAAATTCAATGACTTTGAATGTAATGCTTTATGTGATCTTGGTGCAAGTATTTCTGTTATGCCTAAAAAGATTTATGATATGCTTGACTTGCCACCATTGAAGAATTGTTATTTGGATGTTAATCTTGCCGATAATGTTAAAAAGAAACCTTTGGGGAGGATTGATAATGTGCATATTACGGTTAACAATAACCTTGTCCCCGTTGATTTTGTTGTTTTGGATATCGAATGCAATGCATCTTGTCCTATTGTGTTGGGAAGACCTTTTCTTCGAACTGTTGGTGCTGTTATTGATATGAGGGAAGGTAATATTAAATATCAATTTCCTCTCAAGAAAGGTATGGAACACTTCCCTAGAAAGAGAATGAAGTTGCCTTTTGATTCTATTATTAGAACAAGTTATGATGTTGATGCTTCTACTCTCGATGTTACTTGATTTGCACTTTCTGCGCCTAGCTGAAAGGCGTTAAAGAAAAGCGCTTATGGGAGACAACCCATGTTTTTTACTACAGAATTTTTTTGTTTTGTTGAGTCTTGGAACTTGTTTACTACTGTAGCAACCTCTCCTTATCATGTTTTTGTGCCAAGTAAAGTTTCTATGTCAAAGTTGATGTTATATTTAGGATCGCTGCGCAGAAACAGCATTGCTGTCTGTCACGAATCTGGGCACAGTTCTCTGTAGAAATTCGAAAACATCTGCCAATTTACGAGCGTGATCCTCAGATATGTACGCAACTTTCATTAGTTTTGAGTTTTTCCATTTGAGCAAGTCTGGTGCCAGCTTTAAATTCGTCTTTACGGACTGTTCTGTTTTTGACAGATTCTGCCTTTTATTTCGCATTGCCTCTTTTGCTATGTTGGATTCATTTCTTTGATCCACTAATGTCCAGTAGCATTATGCAATGTCCAGAAGTGAAAATAATGATTGTGTCACCTCTGAATGTGTGAATTATTAATTGTGCACTAACCCTCTAATGAGTTTGCTTGAAGTTTGGTGTGAAGGAAGTTTTCAAGGGTCAAGAGAGGAGAATGATATACTATGATCAAGAGGAGTGAAAGCTCTAAGCTTGGGGATGCCCCCGTGGTTCACCCCTGCATATTTTAAGAAGACTCAAGTGTCTAAGCTTGGGGATGCCCAAGGCATCCCCTTCTTCATCGACAACATCATCAGGTTCCTCCCCTGAAACTATATTTTTATTCAATCACATCTTGTGTTCTTTACTTGGAGCGTCGGTTTGTTTTTGTTTTTGTTTGAATAAAATGGATCCTAGCATTCACTTTGTGGGAGAGAGACACGCTCCGCTGTTGCATATGGACACATGTGTCCTTAGGCTTTACTCATAATGTTCAAGGCGAAGTTTCTTCTTCGTTAAATTGTTATATGGTTGGAATTGAAAAATGCTACATGTAGTAATTCTAAAATGTCTTGGATAATGTGATACTTGGCAATTGTTGTGCTCATGTTTAAGCTCTTGCATCATATGCTTTGCACCTATTAATGAAGAAATACATAGAGCTTGCTAAAATTTGATTTGCATAATTGGTCTCTCTAAGGTCTAGATAATATCTAGTATTGAGTTTTGAACAATAAGGAAGACGGTGTAGAGTTTTATAATGTTTACAATATGTCTTTTATGTGAGTTTTGCTGCACCTGTTCATCCTTGAGTTTGCTTCAAATAACCTTGCTAGCCTAAACCTTGTATCGAGAGGGAATACTTCTCATGCATCCAAAATCCTTGAGCCAACTACTATGCCATTTGTGTCCACCATACCTACCTACTACATGGTATTTCTCCGCCATTCCAAAGTAAATTGCTTGAGTGCTACCTTTAAAATTCCATCATTCACCTTTGCAATATATAGCTCATGGGACAAAATAGCCTTAAAAACTATCGTAGTATTGAATATGTACTTATGCACTTTATCTTTTATTAAGTTGCTTGTTGTGCGATAACCATGCTTCTGGGGAACGCCATCAACTATTGTTGAATATCATGTGAGTTGCTATGCATGTCCGTCTTGTCTGAAGGATCTATCATTTTAGTGGTTGGAGCATGCAAAATTGTTAGAGAAGAACATTGGGCCGCTAACTAAAGCCATGAATCATGGTTGAAGTTTCAGTTTTGGACATATATCCTCAATCTCATATGAGAATAATAATCATTGCTACATGCTTATGCATTTAAGAGGAGTCCATTATCTGTTGTCCATGTTGTCCCGGTATGGATGTCTAAGTTGAGAATAATCAAAAGCGAGAAATCCAAAATGCGAGCTTTCTCCTTAGACCTTTGTACAGGCGGCATGGAGGTACCCCTTTGTGACACTTGGTTGAAACATGGCATGCAAAGATCCGGTAGTCCAAGCTAAGTAGGACGAGGTGCGGGCACTATTAGTATACTATGCATGAGGCTTGCAACTTGTAAGATATAATTTACATAACTCATATGCTTTATTACTACCGTTGACTATTTTCGTGCCGCTTCGTTAGTTGTACTCAGTTTTCCCCAGCTCGTTAGTTTTTCCTCAGTTTTCCCCTCCCTCTAGTTTGAAACCCATCGAAGACGCGGGTTGCCGTCAGGTCAGAGGCCTTACCGTTACCGTGAGGTCAGTTCCTCGCTGACCGTCTCGTGCTGACGGGTGGATCCATCTACCGCTGACGCGTGGGCCGTTTTATTTACTGATTGTATACGCGGTGCTGCCAATGACAAATGGGGCCGCTCTATGGGGCTGCCGCAGCCAATGACCAGTGGGTCGTCTATTTATTTATAGAAAATTATATATTGCCGCTCTGTGGGGCCTCCGCAGTCAATGACCGCTGTGGTCGTCTATTTTATTTAGAGAATATAATATAGAGCCGCTCTGTAGGGGCCGCCTCAGCCCATGGCAGGTGACTATTTTCGCAGCTTAATCTAAAGTGACTTTTATGCTAAACATTGTGCATCCCGGCGTTGACCTAGCAGTGGCGGCGAGGATGTGGTGCTCGAATAATAGTGGAAATGCGATATTATTTTTTACATGCATAATATATAGAAAATAGCTAGATCTCTAAATCGATGCATATGAAGCTACATATATATTCTTGGTCATGATCCCCTTAATTATCTAAAGGGGATGGATGCATGGCTTCACGTCGTCGTCGCTTTCATCATCAGTATCTTCGTCGTCTGAGTAGTAGTACCTCCTGCACATTGTTCCGTCAAACACCTTCACTGTGAGCACATCATCGCCTTCATATTTGAAGTGTACGAACCAGCCGAAATCCACACCGTGCGCGATGGCGAATTTCTCCCAGCCCTTGTCGAGGTACATCCGGCCTTGTCCGTCAAATAGGACCTCCACGGTCCAGAGACGAGGACCGCAGTCAGCTGCTCGCAGATACACCTTAGCTGGCTCCTTGCCGTCAAGATAGTCCGCAAATTTTTTTGGGAGTTCCTGCAAAGAGATCGAGCGCCGATCGTTTGAAATTAGGGAACCCTTGAAATTAAAGGTTTTTTAGAACATGCCCATAATTAATCACATGCATCATATATGTGGGAACGCGTACGTACCTTCTTGACCAAAGGGTCTTCATAGACGACGATGAAGAACTCCTCTATGATCAATGGCAGTGTTGACGGTGGTGGTGGCAATGATGATGATCCACTTCCCATTCCCCTTCCCCTTCCCCTTCCCCTTCCCCTTCCCCTTCCGGTCCGCGTCCGAGACGTGGAAGCCATGGCAATGGATAAAGTGTATGTGAACGAAGAAGAGAGAGGCAGAACCTATTGACACAAGGGATGGCCGTGTGGGTGTTTATAAGGGAGAGATGACCGTTGTAGGGGTTTACACAATAAAATAAGGAGGAGATGACCGTTGTGGGGGTTTATACACAATAAATTAAGGAGGAGACGACCGTTGTGGGGGTATATATCTCAACAAAAAAAGTAATGCGGACTATGTTGACTAGTTTATCATTTTACGGTGAAAAGTAATGCCTAAGACTACTCATAGTGGGAGTAACTTGGGTAGTAACATAGAGCTATGTTACCATAACATCACATTTTCCAAGATTAGATGAGTCTACAACCTAATTAATATGGCTTTGCATGACACTACACATATGTTACTTCCCACTATGAAGGTAGTAACATAGAGTAGTAACATGTGCATGTTACTACTCTATGTTACTCTCCACTATGACTAGTCTAAAAGAAAAGTAATGGCTACGAGAAATCGGTGATGGTTTATCGTTTTTTGCGTGAAAAGTAATGGCTACAAGAAATCGGTGATGGTTTATCGTTTTTTGCGTGAAAAGTAATGGGTACAAGAAATGGGTGATGGTGTATCATTTTTTGCGTCATAAGTAATGGGTCCAAGAAATGGGTGATGGTGTATCATTTTTTGCGTCATAAGTAATGGGTCCAAGAAATGGGTGATGGTGTATCATATTTTTGCGTGATAAGTAATGGCTACAACAAAATCGGTGATGGTTTATCGTTTTTTGCGTTGAAAGTAATGGCTACAAGAAATGGGTGATGGTGTATCATTTTTTGCGTGAAAAGTAATGGCTACAACAAAATCGGTGATGGTTATCATTTTTTGCGTGAAAAGTAATGCATGGCTACAAGAAATGGGTGATGGTGTATCATTGTTTGCGTGAAAAGTAATGGCTACAACAAATCGGTGATGGTTTATCATTTTTTGCGTGAAAAGTAATGCCTAAAAAGAGTTTATAATTTAGCTCGTGAAAAATAATGCAGAAAACCAAACTTTAGCGTACTAGGTAACCGCCCTTTCGCATACATAGAGTGTGGAAGCTAACCGACGAGAGAGAGAGAGAGGGTGGTGGCCCCGACCAGAGAGAGAGATAGGGGTTATCCTGCCCGTTAGATCATACGATCAACGGTCGGCGGGCATGATCCGCGTGACATGGGCTAGACCAATCAGGGCAATGTTGGGCGTCTGTGAGAGTTTGTGAAGGGAGAGGGCAAAACTGAGTAGTATCAAGAAACCAAGGGCAAGTGAGTAGTAAACAGACTAAGGGATTCAAATATGAGATTTAAAAAATGGAAAATGCGTGTTTTGTACAATGAAACCCATCTTGGCCTACCTCAAACTATTTGCAATACCAATATACATCAGTGTGAGAATTGTGGCCTCATTTAGACAAAGTATGTTTTGGGGAAAGCTGTTTTGGGTAGGGCTTATTATGGAAAACCATGCACCTTCATAGCTACTAGGTGATTTGAGAAGTGGCAATTTGTGGTGAAACTTGATTTATCTATGATTTATCTATGATTTGAGAAGTGGCAATTTGTGGTAAAGACTCCATGAGTAAGTGCCACTCTTTTTCGGATTTTTTTGCACATTAAATAACTCATTTAACTAGTTAATCCCATTTGTTGACTCTCTGTTGACCAGCCACTTGAGGGTAAAACTGAGTATATTGCACTAGCCAGTATTAGCACTCGAGGAGAAAACTGAGCACACAAAAAATGCTAGTATATGACTCGAGGGTATACCTGAGTATATCTAAATTTCCAGGGTTAGACTCGAGGACGCGTGTTGCGGTGCAGAAGTGGAAGACGTGCCATTGTTGACGCGTGTCGCGGTGCAGACGTGCAAATAGTGGACGCGTAGGACGCGGGTCGCATTTAGGACGCGTAAGCCCCTCCCTCCCTCCCTCTGCACACAGTCGTCTCATTCTCGCTCACGCACGAAACCACCCCTCTCACGTCCCATCAACTTCTCCAAATCGAAAAAACCCCAACCGCCGTACGCACGCTACCCTGCCGGCGATGGAGAAGAAGAATGCGCCGGCGGCCGTCGCCTCCGAGCCCGTCGCCTCCGAGCCCGTCGCCTCCGCGCCCGTCGCCGCCGAGCCAGTCGCCGCCGAGCCCGTCGCCGCCGAGCCAGTCGCCGCCGAGCCCGTCGCCGCCGAGCCAGTCGCCGCCGAGCGCGTCGCCTCCGAGGGCGGCGCATCCAAGCGCGGCTCCTCCGTGAACTGGGCCTCTCTCTCGGCTGATGGACCACTTCACCAGATCGGCGAATGCTTGCTGGCGAACGAGGAGTACGCCGACACGTACTCTGCCATGAGGCAAGTCTGTAGAAATTGGCGCTCAGGTTTGCCTGAGCCCGACGTGCACCTGGACGAATGGATCATGCTAGACCACGCCCTTCCACACGTCGCTGAGTTCACCTTCCTCCAACTCGGCACATCACGCTACGTCACCATAGATCTATCGGAAGTTCATACAAGGTTCAACTTCCTCCATATCTACCTCTTTATTTTCAATCTTAAACATCTTAGTGCTGAATGTTATCGTGCTTGCCCAGATACTACTTCGTCGGATTTTGCCGTGGCGTCATCGTGCTTGCCCAGAAGAACCCGCCGCACAAGATACGGCTTCTGAACCCACTCACAAAGAAATACACTATGTTTGAGGCGCAGATGCCATCTATTTTCCTGAAATCAGTCGCTGTGATCAAATCCCCGACTATGGTCTTCGTTACCGCACATTACCCGTCGGAAATTGGTTGGGTCGATGAGAGCACTCCAACTAAGGATATAGATAAAGATTGGGAAAACAGATTTTCGATGAAGAACCATTGTCTGCGTTGCATTACACCGTTCAATGGTGAACTGTATGCACTAGCTGTGGACAATTTAGAGCACGGAAGAATAGTGTGCACCAATGTACAGTTGCAGCAGCGCACGAGCACTGTCAAGATGGAGACACTAATTTCATTTCCAGAACTTGGACATCAGAAGTTCTACCTCGTGAAGTCGGATGGTGATCTGCTGCTTGTGTTGTTGGTCAGCGTGGCTTTGGCGGGCAGACCATTGGTGTACCGTGTGGACACTCAGAGCCGCTCTCTCCATCCGGTCAGTAACATTGGCAGTAATGCCTTCTTCGTGAATTATATCCGGTGTATCTCCGTCGACACCAGAGTGTACCCGACACTTCGACCTGGCTGCATCTACTACACGGATTTGGGTTATATCAGAGAGTACTCTCATGATACAAAGGCCTGGGAGGAGTGGCCAGAACGTGTGGATAGAATAGGAAACTACGGTATGAGAAATGAACACAAGCCATACCGTTTGGAGGATGTATTGGCCGCACACTGCAGACGGAGGGAGTTCAATCAATATTTCCTTGGGGTAATGCACGGCTGGCGCAACGACGAAATATATGAGGAGGAATGAAGAACAAATTCATTCATCCTAATCTTCTTGTTGTCCATACATTGCGTGCGTCTTGTATATTACAACGTTATTGGCTGCTTTTGGCTGCTGTATGCAGTTTCCCTATGTATTATACTTAGCTTTCTGATTATGCAGTTGTCAATTTATCATATACTAGCTTCTACATTTGGTACTAGATTTGCTGCCATATTGGGCAAAAAACGAGGGCCAAAAGGCATAAATAACCCCAGAGATTTGCTACTAGATTTGCTGCCATATTGAAGAAAGACAGAAATAGAAGCTTCTCTAGATTTGATACTAATTTGGTGAAAAAGACAGAGAGAGAAAGAGGGGAAAAGGTGCTCTTAAAAATGCCAATTTGGGCCGAGAGAGACAAAACCCAGCTCCTGCTCACGTGCAACCAAACGCTTCTCGTCCTGTCCCACGCGGTCCCTTTCTACCAGCCCCACGCGACGCGGCCCCACACGTCGCGGCCCCACAGACGACGCGGCGCAACACGCCAGCACAGAACGTCCAAATAAACGGATTCCTTCCGTCTGAGCTCGTTCTGCGGGTTTCAAACTAGAGGGAGGGGAAAACTGAGGAAAAACTAAGGGGCTGGGGAAAACTGAGTACAACTAACGACCCGAGGGCACGAAAATAGAAATCCCTTATTACTACCGTTGACAAAATTGTTTCATGTTTTCAACAATAAAAGCTCTAGCACAAATACAGCAATCGATGCTTTCCTCTTGAAGGACCATTCTTTTACTTTTATTGTTGAGTCAGTTTACCTATCTCCCTCCACCTTAAGAAGCAAACACTTGTGTGAACTATGCATTGATTCCTACATACTTGCATATTGCACTTGTTATACTACTTTATGTTGACAATATCCATGAGATATACATGTTATAAGTTGAAAGCAACCGCTGAAACTTAATCTTCCTTTGTGTTGCTTCAATACCTTTACTTTTATTTATTGCTTTATGAGTTAACTCTTATGCAAGACTTATTGATGCTTGTCTTGAAGTACTATTCATGAAAAGTCTTTGCTATATGATTCACTTGTTTACTCATGTCATTACTTTTGTTTTGATCGCTGCATTCATTACATATGTTTACAAATAGTATGATCAAGATTATGATGGCATGTCACTTCAGAAATTATCTTTGTTATCGTTTTACCTGCTCGGGATGAGCAGAACTAAGCTTGGGGATGCTGATACGTCTCCATCGTATCGATAATTTCTTATGTTCCATGCTACTTTATTGATGATACCTACATGTTTTATGCACATTATATGTCATATTTATGCATTTTCTGGAACTAACCTATTAACAAGATGCCGAAGAGCCGTTTTCTGCTGTTTTTGGTTTCAGAAATCCTAGTAAGGAAATATTCTCGGAATTGGACGAAATCTTCGCCCAGGGTCCTATTTTTGCACGAAGCTTCCAGAAGACCGAAGAGATAACGAAGTGGGGCCACGAGGCGGCCAGACCACAGGCGGCGCGGCGGCCCGGCCGCGCGGCCATCTGGGCCCCTCGTGTGGCCCCCTGACCTACCCTTCCGCCTACTTAAAGCCTCCGTCGCAAAACCCCCAGTACCGAGAGCCACGATACGGAAAACCTTCCAGACGCCGCCGCCGCGAATCCCATCTCGGCGGATTCAGGAGATCGCCTCCGGCACCCTGCCGGAGAGGGGATTCATCTCCCGGAGGACTCTTCATCGCCATGATCGCCTCCGGAGTGATGAGTGAGTAGTTCACTGATGACCCACAAGTATAGGGGGTGTATCGTAGTACTTTCGATAAATAAGAGTGTCGAACCCAACAAGGAGCAGAAGGTGTTGACAAGTAGTTTCGATGAAGGATTCACTGTAAATGCTCACAGACAAGTATTCAGGGGGTTTTGATATTGCAGATAAATAAAGTACAAGTAAATAAAATGCGAGAGAAATAATTGCAGCAAGTGGCCCAATCCTTTTTAGCACAAAGGACAAGCCGGTTTGATTACTTATAATGACCAAACGTTCTTGAGGACACACGGGGATTTTAGTCTAGTGCTTTCGCTTCATGTGGCTAAATAATCTTCATTGTTTTGATAAGTGTTGTGTGGGTGAACCTATGCTAATGCACCGCCCTTCCTAGGACTAATACATACTTGTGATTATACCCCTTGCAAGCATCCGCAACTACAAGAAAGTAATTAAGATAAATCTAACCACAGCCTTAAACTCTGAGATCCTGCGATCCCTCCTGCATCGATATACTAACGGGGGCTTAGGTTTCTGTCGCTCCGGCAACCCCGCAATTAGCAACCGAATACAAGATGCACTCCCCTAGGCCCATAAATGGTGAAGTGTCGTGTAGTCGACGTTCACACGACACCACTAGAAGAATGACACCACAACTTAAATATCATAACATTGAATATTACTCAACCATAATTCACTACTAGCATTTAGACTTCACCCATGTCCTCAAGAACTAAACGAACTACTCACGAGACATCATATGGAATACAATCAGAGGTGATATGATGATGAATAACAATCTGAACATAAACCTTGGTTCAATGGTTTCACTCAATAGCATCTACAACAAGTATAGAATAACACCGGGAGAGTTTCCCCTATCAAACAATCAAGATTTAACCCGAATTGCTACAGCGATGACGAGGTGCAGCGGTGGTGATGGCGGTGTAGATGGTGGAGATGATGATGATGATGATGGAGATGATGTCCCGCTCGATGACGATGGCGATGGCGTCGATTTCCCCCTCCGGGAGGGAATTTCCCCGGCGGATTCCTGCCCGCCGGAGAGCTCTTTTCTCTCTGGTGTTCTCCGCCCCGCAGAGGCGGCTGTAACCCTTCGTGAGGTCCTCTCTGTGGCTTAGGTTTTCGGGACGAAGGAGTACGCGAAGAAAAGGAGGCGAAAGAGGCTGTGGGGCCCCCAGAGCATAGGGTGGCGCGGCCAGGCCATGGGCCGCGCCGCCCTATGGTCTGGGCCCACAGTGGCTCCTCTCTTCTTCCCCTTCTGGCTCCCTCCGTCATCTGGAAAAATAGGAATTTACGTGAAATTCCCTTCCACAGTTGATCTTCCGAAATATTGCGTTCTGACGGTGCTTTTTCCAGCAGAATCCTGGCTCCGGTGCTTGATCCTCCAATGATGATGAAACATGCAAAATAGATGAAATAACATAAGTATTGTGTCCCAATATGAAATATATCAATGAATAACAGCAAATTATGATACAAAATAGTGATGCAAATTGGACGTATCAACTCCCCCAAGCTTAGACCTCGCTTGTCCCCAAGCGAAACTGAGCTCGATAAACAAGACCACATGTTTATGGAGTGAAGAGTCGATAAATAAAATACGGACAAGAAGCATCATATTCATTCACACAAGACATTCTAGTAAACAACTTCCTCATATAACTCATCTTGAAATAGGTAAAGAGAAATCACAAGTAAAGGTGCATAAGAAATCATAGTTGGTGATGGCAAACTTCGTTCTTGGTCAGAGAACTACTAACGGATTGTACTTCTAAGCAAAGCTTTCATATTAGAATTTATAGCTGAGCCTTCATATTTAAGCATAACAATCTCTTCATAATCATTGATAACTTCAAAGTCATATTCATTCAAATAAAATTGGTACTAAACAAGAAAGTATAAGAAGACATGATTAACTGAATCATAGCATAAATGATTGGTTCACAACAACTCAATTGCTTGCTTGAGATAGAGAGAAATAGGTTTACTGACTCAACATAAAAGTAAAAGACAGGCCCTTCGCAGAGGGAAGCAGGGATTAAATCATGTGCTAGAGCTTTTCAAGTTTTGAAATCATATAAAGAGCATAAAAGTAAGATTTTGAGAGGTGTTTGTTGTTGTCAACGAATGGTAGCGGGTACTCTAACTCCCTTGCCAAGCGAACCTTCAAAGAGCGGCTCCCATGAGGGACGGCATCTCTACCAGCAAGGTAGATCATCCCCCTTCTCTTTTGTTTACACATGTATTTTAGTTTTATTAAGGATGACACTCCCCCCAACCTTGGCTTTCTCAATCCATGGCTAACCGAATCCTCGGGTGCCTTCCAACATTCACATACCATGGAGGAGTGTCTATTGCAAAATTAAGTTGCTTACTGATAAATCAGAGCAAAACATGTGAAGAGAATTATTAATGAAAGTTATTAATTGGGGCTGGGAACCCCGTTGCCAGCTCTTTTTGCAAAATTATTGGATAAGCGGATGTGCCACTAGTCCATTGGTGAAAGTTCGCCCAACAAGATTGAAAGATAAAACACCACATACTTCCTCATGAGCTATAAAACATTGACACAAATAAGGAGTAGTAGTTTGAATAATTTAAAGGTAGCACATGAAGTATTTACTTGGAATGGCAGAAAATACCATGTAGTAGGTAGGTATGGTGGACACAAATGGCATAGGTTTGGTCTAAGGTTATGGATGTATGAGAAGCATTCCCTCTCGATACAGGTCTTTGGCTAGCAAGGTTTGATAGCAAGCATAAAGGTTGAGGGAAACAAACAAATATACATATGATAGAAACAATCATGCATCTTTCTCATAAGTACAAGCAATTTTAACTTAAGAATACTAAGCATAGAGATAATGGAGTAATGTATCTAAGTGTATTTCTCTCTTTTATTAAACATCAGGGTGTTGTTGCTATTGACCAATGCTAAGTTTGCCAAAACCAAATAGATTTACTCGATGCTCCCAAAGTGATATCAATACTCATGTCAAGAGTAATCATATAATGGAGATTGCAAACTAAAATAAGGTGTGCAAAAAGTAAATGATAAGACTTCTCATTAATATTCCATAACGATAACTCACACCAACGGATACATAGATAACTAACTAAGAGAGATACTTCCACATTGCATACTATTCCATATAATAACTTCCCTACTCATGATATGACACTACTTGATAGTAAAAGATAAAGGTGGTGATGATGTGATACCGCGGCACTCCCCCAAGCTTGGAACAAACCAAGGGGATGCCAATACCGATGATGAATTACTCCTTCGGTGATGATGGTGAATCTTTGTCGTCATCAGACTTCCATGGAAGAGGCCCTCCATCAACAAAAGACATCTTGGTCTCCGGAAACCTGAAACTAGCAGCATGACTTATGCGCTTAAACCTGTTTTCATACTCACAGTTTTGATTATGAACATCATAGAGTTGAGCTTGGAGTTTGTTGGTGGTGTCGTGAAGTGAGAAGATATCGTCCCACAGCTTTGCAGTCTCCTTCTTGTGCCCATCAATGAGTTCAGACACAATCTTGTGAAAGATATCCACTTCACGCTCAGCCATCTTCTTGTAGTTGAAGACCTCTTGTTCCAGTTTCTCCATCCTGTCTTCCAAACTCCCTTCTCCCTTAGGACCCTGGACATCTTTGATCTGCAACTCTCCATCCACGAGCTGCAACTCTTTGGGGTGCATCTTCAGCTCGTTCATGTACGGGTTGACGACGTCCTCAAAGAAGCTGTCCTTCTGAGTTCCCGACGAAGACATGATGGATCTAGATCCGAAGCAGATCCTGTACTGTTACCTATTCAAAGTCCTGGCGGACTGTCAATTTGTCCTTTGATGAAAGCCTCCGGTGTTTCCACTTGAATAATATCAACATCAACATTATAAGAATCACCCGAGATATAATGCTTGAGTCTTTGTCCATTCACCACTTGTGTGGCATTGCCTTGGAGAGAGCTAATTTTAATTGCTCCTGAACGATACACCTCCTCAACAACATATGGTCCTTCCCACTTTGAGAGTAATTTCCCTGCAAAGAATCTGAGACGAGACCGATATAATAGAACTTGATCTCCAACATTAAATTCTCTTTTGATGATCCTTCTATCATGCCATTTCTTAACTTTTTCTTTAAAGAGTTTAGCATTTTCATAAGCTTCACTTCTCCATTCATCTAGAGAACTTAATTGCAACAACCTCTTATTACCGGCTAATTTAGGATCTTTATTTAGTTCTCTAACAGCCCAATAAGCTTTGTGCTCTAGTTCTAGAGGTAAATGACAAGCTTTTCCATAAACCATTTTATAAGGTGACATTCCCATAGGATTTTTATAAGCAGTTCTATAAGCCCATAGTGCTTCTTTCAATTTGCTAGCCCAATTCTTTCTAGATTTATTAACAGTCTTACCCAAGATAGCTTTAATCTCTCTATTTGATAATTCTACTTGACCACTAGTTTGAGGGTGATAAGCAGAAGCAATTCTATGATTAATACCATACTTAGCAAGAGTTTTTCTAAAACCTCCATGAATAAAATGAGAACCTCCATCAGTCATAATATATCTAGGTACTCCAAATCTAGGAAATATAACATCTACAAGCATTTTTATAGAGGTCTCACCATCAGCACTTTTTGTAGGTATAGCTTCTACCCATTTAGTAACATAATCAACAGCGACAAGTATATGAGTGTTACCGTCTGAAGAAGGGAAAGGTCCCATGAAGTCGAATCCCCAACAATCGAATGGTTCAATAACAAGAGTATAATTCATAGGCATTTCATTGCGTCTAGAGATATTACCAACTCTTTGACATTCATCACAAGATAAAATAAATTTCCTTGCATCTTTGAAGAGTGTTGGCCAATAAAAACCTGATTGTAGAACCTTTTGCGCGGTTCTATCTCCAGCGTGATGTCCTCCATAAACACTTCCATGACATTTATTCAATATCTCCTGTTGTTCATATTCAGGAACACATCTTCGCATAATACCATCCACTCCTTCTTTATACAAGTGTGGGTCATCCCAAAAATAATGCCTCAAGTCATAAAAGAATTTCCTCCGTTGCTGAGCTGAAAAGGTTGGAGGCAAATACTTCGAAACAATAAAGTTAGCATAATCTGCATACCAAGGGCTCTCTCGCGAGCTCACCTTTATCACAGCCAATTGTTCATTTGGAAAACTATCATTAACAGGAACAGGATCATAAGCAATATTTTCCAATCTAGACAAATTATCAGCAACAGGATTATCAGCACCTTTCCTATCTATAATATGTAAATCAAATTCTTGCAACAGAAGTACCCATCTAATAAGCCTTGGCTTAGCATCTTTCTTTGTCATAAGGTATCTAATTGCAGCATGATCAGTATGAATTGTGACTTTCGAATCAACAATATAGGGTCTAAACTTATCACAAGCAAAGACTACAGCTAACAATTCCTTTTCAGTTGTAGCATAATTTCTTTGAGCAGCATCAAGAGTCTTACTAGCATAATGAATAACATTTAATTTTTTATCTACCCGCTGTCCAAGAACAGCGCCTACAACAAAATCACTAGCATCACACATAATTTCAAAAGGCAAATTCCAATCAGGAGGTTCGACTACAGGAGCAGTTGTTAAGGCTTTCTTTAAAGTTTCAAAAGCTTCCTTACAATCATCATCAAAAACAAAAGGTACATCTTTTTGAAGAAGATTAGTAAGAGGCTTTGAAATTTTAGAGAAATCTTTAATAAATCTCCTATAAAACCCAGCATGACCAAGAACACTACGAATACCTTTAACATCCCTTGGATAGGGCATCTTCTCGATTGCTTCAACTTTAGCTCTGTCAACTTCAATACCTCTCTCGGAAATTTTATGTCCCAATACAATTCCTTCATTAACCATAAAGTGGCATTTCTCCCAATTAAGAACAAGGTTAGTTTCTTCACATCTCTGCAAAACTTTATCAAGGTTTCGCAAGCAATTATCAAAAGAATTCCCATAGACAGAAAAATCATCCATGAACACCTCTACAATACTTTCGCAAAACCATGAAAAATAGCAGACATGCATCTTTGAAAAGTAGCAGGAGCATTACATAAACCAAAAGGCATACGCCTATAAGCATAAGTTCCATAAGGACAAGTAAACGTGGTTTTCTCTTGATCTTTAGCTTTAACAGCAATTTGTGAAAACCCAGAATAACCATCAAGAAAGCAAAAATGAGTATTTTTAGATAACCTTTCTAGCATTTGATCAATAAAGGGTAAAGGGTAATGATCTTTCTTAGTAACTTTATTAACTTTTCGAAAATCAATGCACATTCTATAACCTACAACTATTCTTTGAGGAATAAGCTCATCATTATCATTAGGCACAACAGTCATTCCTCCTTTCTTAGGAACACAATGCACAGGACTAACCCATCTACTATCAGCAATAGGATATATAATACCAGCTTCAAGGAGTTTTAATACCTCGTTCCTTACCACTTCCTTCATCTTCGGAATTAGACGACGTTGATGTTCAACAACAGGCTTTGCATCTTCTTCCATATTAATAGCATGTTGGCAAATAGAAGGAGAAATCCCTTTCAAATCATCAAGAGTATAGCCAATAGCTCCTCGGTGTTTCTTCAATATTTCCAATAACCTTTCTTCCTCAATCTCTGAAAGCTTAGAACTAATAATAACAGGATATATTTTCTTATCATCAATATGAGCATATTTAAGATTATCAGGTAAAGGCTTTAAATCAAAAACAGGATCTTCCTTTGGTGGCGGTGTTGTACCCAAATCTTCCACCGGTAAATCATGCTTGAGAATAGGTTGGCGAAGAAAAATTTCCTCAAGCTCATCTCTTTCTTTCCTAAAAGCTTCACTTTCACTATTCTCCAAATGTTGCTGCAAAGGGTTATTAGGAACAAGAACAATAGATGCACACTGCTCCATTTTAAAATCATTACTAGGCAAGTCAGCTTTATAAGGAGTTTTGGTAAATTTAGAAAAGTTAAATTCATAAGGTTCACCAGCAAATCTAGTCAAAATTTTCTCTTTCTTACAATCTATAATAGCTCCACAAGTATTTAGAAAAGGTCTACCAAAAATGATAGGACAATGATCACTAGCAGCAGAACCAAGTACCAAAAAGTCAGCAGGATATTTAATCTTACCACATAGAACTTCCACATCTCGAACAATACCAATTGGAGAAATAGTTTCTCTATTAGCCAGATGAATAACCACATCAATATCTTCAAGTTCACAAGAACCAATTTCGTGCATAATCTCCGTGTAAAGCTCATAAGGTATAGCACTAACACTTGCACCAATATCGCATAAACCATAATAGCAATGATCACCAATTCTAACAGATAGCATAGGAACACTAACTTGTTTGGGTTTATTAGGATGTGAAACAATATTAGAAGCATCTTCACAGAAAATAATATGACCATCCTCCACATTTTCAGTCACAAGATCTTTAACTATTGCAACAACAGGTTCAATTTTAATTTGTTCTTCAGGTTCTTTAGGTTTCTTTTCACTTTTATTAACCGCACTAGATATGACAGAGTACTCCTTCATTTTAGCAGGGAAAGGAGTTTTTTCAATATAAGCTTCAGGAATAACATTATCAACAGTTTCAACCACTACACATTTGTTTACAGATGAATCAACTTTATCTTTATATGGTTCATGATACTTATCAAAATTCTTCTTAGGCAGTTCATAATGAGAGGCAAAAGCTTTATAAAGATTTGCAACAACTTGGGAATCAAGACCATATGTAGCACTCATATTACGAAATTTATCAGTATCCATAAAAGCTTCAATGCATTTATAATCATAAATTATACCTGATTCTCTATCTTTGTCGTTCTCCCATCCTTCAGTATTTTCTTGGATCCGATCAAGAAGGTCCCTTTTAAACTCTTCATTCTTGCGTGTAAATGATCCAGAACAAGAAGTATCCAGCAAGGTCTTGTCTTGAAAAGAAAGTCTTGCATAGAAATTATCAATAATAACATTACCAGGAAGCTCATGAATGGGGCATTTGAGCATTAAAGACTTCAATCTCCCCCAAGCTTGGGCAATACTCTCTCCATCATGAGGCCAGAAATTATATATGCGGTTCCGATCTTTGTGAATTTCACTTGGAGGATAAAATTTGGAATAAAATAAAGGCACAATGTCCTCCCAATCAATAGAATCACCATTCTTCAGCAATTTATACCAGTGCGCCGCTTTACCAGACAGCGATATAGTGAATAGTTTCTTCCTAACTTCATTCATAGAAATACCTGCACATTTGAATAACCCGCATAATTCATGCAAAAACAATAAATGATCACCAGGATGAACAGTTCCATCCCCTTCATAGCGGTTATCCATAACACGTTCAATAATTTTCATAGGTATTTTATATGGTACTACTTCCTCACCTGGCGCTTCATCCACTACCGTTGCAGTAGTAGTAGATTTCCCAAATAGAAATTGAAGAGAAGATCTCTCCATAATGATTTATAGCAGCAGGCAGAAATAAAATCAGCACAAACAGTAAAGGTTTTCCTTACCAATTCCACTTACCAATAGCGCTTCACTCCCCGGCAACGGCGCCAGAAAATAGTCTTGATGACCCACAAGTATAGGGGGTGTATCGTAGTACTTTCGATAAATAAGAGTGTCGAACCCAACGAGGAGCAGAAGGTGTTGACAAGCAGTTTCGATGAAGGATTCACTGTAAATGCTCACAGACAAGTATTCAGGGGGTTTTGATATTGCAGATAAATAAAGTACAAGTAAATAAAATGCGAGAGAAATAATTGCAGCAAGTGGCCCAATCCTTTTTAGCACAAAGGACAAGCCGGTTTGATTACTTATAATGACCAAACGTTCTTGAGGACACACGGGGATTTTAGTCTAGTGCTTTCGCTTCATGTGGCTAAATAATCTTCATTGTTTTGATAAGTGTTGTGTGGGTGAACCTATGCTAATGCACCGCCCTTCCTAGGACTAATACATACTTGTGATTATACCCCTTGCAAGCATCCGCAACTACAAGAAAGTAATTAAGATAAATCTAACCACAGCCTTAAACTCTGAGATCCTGCGATCCCTCCTGCATCGATATACTAACGGGGGCTTAGGTTTCTGTCGCTCCGGCAACCCCACAATTAGCAACCGAATACAAGATGCACTCCCCTAGGCCCATAAATGGTGAAGTGTCGTGTAGTCGACGTTCACACGACACCACTAGAAGAATGACACCACAACTTAAATATCATAACATTGAATATTACTCAACCATAATTCACTACTAGCATTTAGACTTCACCCATGTCCTCAAGAACTAAACGAACTACTCACGAGACATCATATGGAATACAATCAGAGGTGATATGATGATGAATAACAATCTGAACATAAACCTTGGTTCAATGGTTTCACTCAATAGCATCTACAACAAGTATAGAATAACACCGGGAGAGTTTCCCCTATCAAACAATCAAGATTTAACCCGAATTGCTACAGCGATGACGAGGTGCAGCGGTGGTGATGGCGGTGTAGATGGTGGAGATGATGATGATGATGATGGAGATGATGTCCCGCTCGATGACGATGGCGATGGCGTCGATTTCCCCCTCCGGGAGGGAATTTCCCCGGCGGATTCCTGCCCGCCGGAGAGCTCTTTTCTCTCTGGTGTTCTCCGCCCCGCAGAGGCGGCTGTAACCCTTCGTGAGGTCCTCTCTGTGGCTTAGGTTTTCGGGACGAAGGAGTACGCGAAGAAAAGGAGGCGAAAGAGGCTGTGGGGCCCCCAGAGCATAGGGTGGCGCGGCCAGGCCATGGGCCGCGCCGCCCTATGGTCTGGGCCCACAGTGGCTCCTCTCTTCTTCCCCTTCTGGCTCCCTCCGTCATCTGGAAAAATAGGAATTTACGTGAAATTCCCTTCCACAGTTGATCTTCCGAAATATTGCGTTCTGACGGTGCTTTTTCCAGCAGAATCCTGGCTCCGGTGCTTGATCCTCCAATGATGATGAAACATGCAAAATAGATGAAATAACATAAGTATTGTGTCCCAATATGAAATATATCAATGAATAACAGCAAATTATGATACAAAATAGTGATGCAAATTGGACGTATCATTCACCCCTGGACCATGGGTCCATAGCAGTAGCTAGATGGTCGTCTTCTCCTTGTTGTGCTTCATTGTTGGATCTTGTGAGCTGCCTAACATGATCAAGATCATCTATATGTAATTCTATATGTTGTGTTTGTCGGGATCCGATGGATAGAGAATACTATGATTATGGTGATTATCAATCTATTGTTTATGTGTTGTTTATGATCTTGCATGCTCTCCGTTACTAGTAGAGGCTCTGGCCAAGTTTTTACTCTTAACTCCAAGAGGGAGTATTTATGCTCGATAGTGGGTTCATGCCTTCATTGACACCTGGGACAGTGACAGAAAGTTCTAAGGTTGTGATGTGATGTTGCCACTAGGGATAAAACATTGATTCTATGTCTAAGGATGTAGTTGTCGATTACATTACGCACCATACTTAATGCAATTGTCTGTTGCTTAGCAACTTAATACTGAATGGGGTTCGGATGATAACCTGAAGGTGGAATTTTTAGGCATAGATGCAGTTGGATGGCGGTCTATGTACTTTGTCGTAATGCCCAATTAAATCTCACTATATTTATCATATCATGTATATGCATTGTTATGCCCTTCTCTATTTTGTCAATTGCCCGACTGTAATTTGTTCACCCAACATGCTTTTATCTTATGGGAGAGACACCTCTAGTGAACTGTGGACCCCGGTCCTATTCTTTACATAGCATACAATCTACTGCAATTGTGTTTTACTGTTTTCTTGCAAACAATCATCTTCCACTCGATACGCTTAATCCTTTGTTACAGCAAGCCGGTGAGATTGACAACCTCACTGTTTCGTTGGGACAAAGTACTTGGGTTGTGTTGTGCAGGTTCCACGTTGGCGCCGGAATCCCTGGTGTTGCGCCGCATCACATTTCGTGACCATCAACCTTCAACGTGCTTCTTGGCTCCTACTGGTTCGATTAAACCTTGGTTTCTTTCTGAGGGAAAACTTGCTACTGTGCGCATCATACCTTCCTCTTGGGGTTCCCAACGAACGTGTGAGTTACACGCCATCACTTCAGAGGCTTCATCAGAAGCGGTATGGATGAAGAGGTTCATTGTAGAGCTCGGTGTGGTTCCTAGTGCATTGGACCCACTAGTCATCTACTGTGACAACATGGGTGCCATCGCCAATGCACAAGAACCAAGGTCACACAAGAGGCTGAAGCATATCAAGCTGCGTTATCATTCGATTCGCGAGTACATCGAAGATGGAGAAGTAAAGATTTGCAAAGTACACACTGATCTGAATGTAGCAGATCCGTTGACTAAAGCTCTCCCTAGGGCAAAGCATGACCAACACCAGAATGCCATGGGTGTTAGGTACCTTACAATGTAATCTAGATTATTGACTCTAGTGCAAGTGGGAGACTGTTGGAGATATGCCCAAGAGGCAATAATAAAAGTGGTTATTATATATCTTTATGTTTATGATAAATGTTTATATACCATGCTATAATTGTATTAACCGAAACATTGATACATGTGTGATATGTAAACAACAAAGAGTCCCTAGTAAGCCTCTTAACTAGCTTGTTGATTAATAGATGATTAGTTTCATAATCATGAACATTGGATGTTATTAATAACAAGATTATATCATTATATGAATGATGTAATGGACACACCCAATTAAGCGTAGCATAAGATCACGTCATTAAGTTATTTGCTATAAGCTTTCGTTACATAGTTACCTAGTCCTTATGACCATGAGATCATGTAAATCACTTATACCGGAAAGGTACTTTGATTACATCAAACGCCACTGCGTAAATGGGTGGTTATAAAGGTGGGATTAAGTATCCGGAAAGTATGAGTTGAGGCATATGGATCAACAGTGGGATTTGTCCATCCCGATGACGGATAGATATACTCTGGGCCCTCTCGGTGGAATGTCGTCTAATGTCTTGCAAGCATATGAATAAGTTCATAAGAGACCACATACCACGGTACGAGTAAAGAGTACTTGTCAGGAGACGAGGTTGAACAAGGTATAGTGTGATACCGATGATCAAACCTCGGACAAGTAAAATATCGCGTGACAAAGGGAATTGGTATCGTATGTGAATGGTTCATTCGATCACTAAAGTCATCGTTGAATATGTGGGAGCCATTATGGATCTCCAGATCCCGCTATTGGTTATTGGTCGGAGTGAGTACTCAACCATGTCCGCATAGTTCGCGAACCGTAGGGTGACACACTTAAAGTTGGATGTTGAAATGGTAGAACTTGAATATGGAATGGAGTTCGAATATTTGTTCGGAGTCCCGGATGAGATCCCGGACATCACGAGGAGTTCCGGAATGGTCCGGAGAATAAGATTCATATATAGGATGTCATTTTATGTGAATTAAAATGATTCGGAAGGTTCTATGGAAGGTTCTAGAAGGTTCTAGAAAAGTCCGGAAGAACACACCTAGGAAGGTGGAGTCCACATGGGACTCCACCTCCATGGCCGGTGATACGTCTCCGTCGTATCGATAATTTCTTATGTTCCATGCCACTTTATTGATGATATCTACATGTTTTATACACATTATATGTCATATTCATGCGTTTTCCGGAACTAACCTATTGACGAGATGCCGAAAGGCCAGTTGCTGTTTTCTGCTGTTTTTGGTTTCAGAAATCCTAGTAAAGAAATATTTTCGGAATCGGACGAAATAAAGACCGAAGACCTTATAATTCCCGGAAGCTTCCAGAGCACCGGAGAGGGACGAGAGGGGAGCCAGGGGGGCCCCACACCACACCCCGGCGCGGGCCAGGGGGGGCGCGCCCCCCTGTGGTCTGGGCACCCCGTGGCCCCTCCGACTCCATCTCTTCGCCTATTTATTCGTCCCTGACCTAAAAACACCGATACGGAAGACGAGACCCGAGAAAACCTTCCAGAGCCGCCGCCATCGCGAAATCAAGATTCGGGGGACAGAAGTCTCTGTTCCGGCACCCTGCCGGACGGGGAATTGCCCCCGGAGTCATCTCCACCGCCGTCTCCACCGCCATCTTCACCGCCATCGCTGTCTCCATGATGAGGAGGGAGTAATTCACCCCCGGGGCTGAGGGCTCCGCTGTAGCTATGTGGTTCATCTCTCTCTTTATGTGATCTAGTTGAATATTATCTATGTGCTACTCTAGTAATGTTATTAAAGTACTCTATTCCTCCTCCACGTGTGTAATGGTGATAGTGTGTGCACCGTGTGAGTACTTGGCATAGGCTATGATCATGATCTCTTGTAGATTGCGAAGTTAACTATTGCTATGATAAGTATTGATGTGTATTATTCCTCCTACATAAGCATGAAGGTGATAGTGTGCATGCTATGTTAGTTCTTGGTGTAATTATGTTGATCTATCTTGCACTCTAAGGTTATTTAAATATGAACATTGCATTGTGGAGCTTGTTAACTCCGGCATTGAGGGTTCGTGTAATCCTACGCAATGTGTTCATCATCCAACAAAAGGGTGTAGAGTAGTCCTATTATGTGATCATTGTTGAGAGTGTCCACTAGTGAAAGCAGGATCCCTAGGCCTTGCTTCCAAGCATCGAATCTCCGTTTGTTTACTGTTTTGTTGCATGTTTACTCGCTGCCATATTTTATTCAGATTGCTATTACCACTCATATACATCCATATTACTTGTATTTCACTATCTCTTCGCCGAACTAGTACACCTATACACCTGACAAGTGTATTTGGTGTGTTGGGGACACAAGAGACTTCTTGCTTTGTGATTACAGGGTTGCTTGAGAGGGATATCTTTGACCTCTTCCTCCCTGAGTTCGATAAACCTTGGGTGATCCACTTAAGGGAAACTTGCTGCTGTTCTACAAACCTCTGCTCTTGGAGGCCCAACACTGTCTACAAGAATAGAAGCACCCGTAGACATTAAGCACTTTTCTGGCGCCGTTGCCGGGGAGGAAAGGTAAAAGGCACTCATACTTCGGTTCCAGGTAACAGTACTTTTCTGGCGCCATTGTGTGTGTGCTCGAAGCTATTTCCTTTAGACTCTGCAATTACATCTTTTTGTTTCTTGTTTACACTAGTTAGGCATAATGGACAACAATGACCTTTTTATTCTATTTCCTGATTTAAGACATGGATGGTTTGATACAAAAATTAAAAAACCTATGGAACCTTATTTACATGATAATAGCAATATTATTAGTATGAATGCAATTACTGCTAATGCTATGAAGAAGTCTAAGCTTGGGGAAGCTAGTTTACATAAAAATAATCTTTTTTGCTCCTCCGCTTTAGAAGAAATATTTTGCTCTGATGATGCTTTATCTCCCATATGCGATAACTCTAATGATGCTTCTGATACTTTAAATCCACCTGCTGAAAGTATTCCGTATAAAATACCTATGGAAATTATTGAACGTGTTATGGATAACCGCTATGAAGGGGATGGAACTGTCCATCCTAGGAATCATTTACTGTTTTTGCATGAATTATGCGGGTTATTCAAGTGTGCAGGTATTTCAATGGATGAAGTTAGAAAGAAATTATTTGTTATATCGCTATCTGGTGAAGCGGCGCATTGGTATAAACTATTGAAGGACGGGCACTCTCTTGATTGGAAGGATATTGTGCCTCTATTTTATTCCAAGTTCTATCCTCCAAGTGAAATTCACAAAGATCGAAACCATATATATAATTTTTGGCCTCATGATGGAGAGAGTATTGCCCAAGCATGGGAGAGATTGAAGACTTTAATGCTCAAATGCCCCAATCATGAGCTTCCAGGTAATATCATCATTGATAATTTCTATGCAAGACTTTCTTTTCAAGATAAGACCTTGCTGGATACTACTTGTTCTGGATCATTCACGAGCAATAAAGAAGAGTTTAAAAGGGACCTTCTTGATCGGATTAAGGAGAACGCTGAAGATTGGGAGAACGACAAAGGTAAAGAGTCAGGTATAAACTATGATTATGAATGCATTGAAACTTTTATGAATACTGATAAATTTCGAAATATGAGTGCTACTTATGGTCTTGACTCTCAAGTTGCTGCAAATCTTTATAAAGCTTTTGCTTCTCACATTGAATTGCCTAGGAAGAATTTTGATAAGTATCATGAACCTTTTAAAGACGCTTGCATGAAGAATGAAATTGTTGTTAATGATTGCAATAAGCATGCTCAAACTCCTAAGAATGCTATTTCTTATAAGCATGTTAATTTTTGTGGAATACATAGACCTTGTGGAATTAATCAAATAGAAGATGAATATTGTATCCATCACAGAAATGAAAAAACTAGAAAGTGGTCTAGAGCTCTAGATGATCTTGGAGAAAAAGTGTGTGCCCTCTATCCTTTTATTTGTGAACTTTGCCATAGAGTTGGTCATTTTAATTTTCAATGTTCCTCCAATGATAATTCAAACCCCATGAGTGCTGCAAATTTGTATTGTGATGATGAAATTATTCCTAATCAGCATGATGAACTTACCTTATTTTTGAAGTGTGAAGAGTTATCAAGAAAAATTTCTTTGTTAAATATTAACGATCTTGATATTGATGATGTCCTGCATGGTTGTCTTTCTTATTGCATTAATAATTGCCATACAAATACTTACATACAGAATATTTTAGAAGATGACACCTTGCCAAAATATGATAGGACCGCTGTGTGTTTTCAATTAATTAATGAAAAGGAGGGATCCTCCCAAGTTTCTTCTATTGTTTCTAAAAGTAAATCAGGTTATGCGGACAAGCCACCCTTCAAGCCTCTTCCTCCTAAAGAAGGAAGCGAGGAGAGGGAAGAAGAGAAGAAGAAGAAGAAGGGAACGAAGAAGAAGAAGAAGAAGAAGAAGAAGGAGAATAAAGAGAAAGAGGCAATGGCATATCCCCGCGTGTATGAGGTAACAATAGGTAACTGTAAGTATGTTGCGCCTAATGATTATTATGATAATGAATCTGAGTACGATGATCTTCCTATACCCTTTACCCATATTAGTGATCATGATTTGGATGAGCACACTGCCTTTGATATTGAAAATCTCTTTGGTACTGATTATGAAAGTAATGATGATAGCATTATTCATGTCCCCTTAAACGATGATATTGAAAGCTCTAAGCTTGGGGATGTTGTGCTTGAAGATCCTATATTTGAGACCTCTACTTTTAGTGAAAATGATGATATTACATATTCTGGTTTAGATAATTGCTATAGAGATGTATATGACACATGTTACAATTATCCTTATGAAACTTGTCATAATTATGATGGGCTTGCCAAAAACCATTCCCTTAGTATGCAACTTGTTTACCATGTTCAAATTCTTGATAATAATCTTGCTCCAATTACTATTAATGAGAATAACTCTTCTTATGCCAAAATTAATGATACTTCTATGCATATGAACCATGATAAGAATGTTTTAAGTGACGGGTATATTGTGGATTTCATCAATGATGCTACTGAAAGTTATTATGAGAGAGGGAAATATGGTTATATGCATCTTAATAATATTAAGTTTCCCCTCTTTATGTTGAGAATCTTTAAGTTACTCGTGTTTTATCCTCTTATGCTTGTCACTTTGCTCTTCATGAATTCATTTGTGTATAAGATTCTTCTGCATAGGAAGCATGTTAGGCTTAAATGTGTTTTGAATTGCCTCTTGAAGCTCTCTTTTGCTTCAAATACTATTTCTTGCGAGTGCATCACCAAAATTGCTGAGCCCATCTTAATGGCTATAAAGAAAGAACTTCTTGGGAGATAACCCATGTGTTATTTTGCTACAGTACTTTGTTTTATATTTGTGTCTTGGAAGTTGTTTACTACTGTAGCAACCTCTCCTTATCATGTTTTTGTGCCAAGTAAAGTTTCTATGTTAAAGTTGATGTTATATTTGGGATCGCTGCGCAGAAACAGCATTGCTGTCTGTCACGAATCTGGGCACAGGCCTCTGTAGAAAATTCGAAAAAATCTGCCAATTTACGAGCGTGATCCTCAGATATGTACGCAACTTTCATTAGTTTTGAGTTTTTCCATTTGAGTAAGTCTGGTGCCAGCTTTAAATTCGTCTTTACGGACTGTTCTGTTTTTGACAGATTCTGCCTTTTATTTCGCATTGCCTCTTTTGCTATGTTGGATTCATTTCTTTGATCCATTAATGTCCAGTAGCTTTATGCAATGTCCAGAAGTGAAAAGAATGTTTGTGTCACCTCTGAACATGTGAATTTTTGATTATGCACTAACCCTCTAATGAGTTTGCTTGAAGTTTGGTGTGAAGGAAGTTTTCAAGGGTCAAGAGAGGAGGATGATATACTACGATCAAGAAGAATGAAAAGTCTAAGCTTGGGGATGCCCCGGTGGTTCATCCCTGCATATTTCAAGAAGACTCAAGCATCTAAGCTTGGGGATGCCCAAGGCATCCCCTTCTTCATCGACAAAGTATCAGGTTCCTTCTCTTGAAACTATATTTTTATTCAGTCACATCTTGTGTTCTTTACTTGGAGCGTCTGTATGTTTTTGTTTTTGTTGTTGTTTGAATAAATGATTGTTTGGGAGAGAGACACGCTCCGCTGGTTCGTATGAACACATGTGTTCTTAGCTTTTAATTTTCATGGCAAAGGTTGAAACTGCTTCGTTAATTGTTATATGGTTGGAAACGGGAAATGCTACATGTAGTAATTGGTGTAATGTCTTGAATAATGTGATACTTGGCAATTGTTGTGCTCATATAGATCTTGTTTAAGCTCTTGCATCATGTACCTTGTACCCATTAATGAATAATTACATAGAGCTTTAAAATTTGGTTTGCATGATTGGTCTCTCTAAGTCTAGATATTTTCTGGTTGAGGTGTTTGAACAACAAGGAGACGATGTAAAGTCTTATAATGTTTACAATATGTTTATATGTGAGTCTTGCTGCACCATTTTATACTTGAGTTTGCTTCAAATAACCTTGCTAGCCTAAGCCTTGTATCGAGAGGGAATACTTCTCATGCATCCAAATACTTGAGCCAATATTCATGCCATTTGTGTCCACCATACCTACCTACTACATGGTATTTCTCCGCCATTCCAAAGTAAATTGCTTGAGTGCTACCTTTAAACCATTCAAAATTTATCACCTCTGATTTGTGTCAATGTTTTATAGCTCATGAGGAAGTATGTGGTGTTTATCTTTCAATCTTGTTGGGCAACTTTCACCAATGGACTAGTGGCTTCATCCGCTTATCCAATAATTTTGCAAAAAGAGCTGGCAATGGGATTCCCAGTCCCAAATTAATTAACAAAAATAGACACTCCTCCATGGTATGTGATTGTTGGACGGCACCCGAAGGATTCGGTTAGCCATGGCTTGAGAAAGCAAAGGTGGGGAGGAGTGTCATCATAATAAAATTAAAATAAAAAGGCACTCCTTCATGGTATGAGATTGTTGGCAGGCACCCGAGGATTCGGTTAGCCATGGTTTGTGAAAGAAAGGTTGGAAGGAGTGCCACCCAAAAATAAAATAAAATGGGAGCCGCTCTTTGAAGGTTTGTCTGGCAAGGGGGTTAGAGTACCCGCTACCATTCGTTGACAACAACAAACACCTCTCAAAACTTTACTTTTATACTCTCTTGATGTTTTCAAAATAAAAGCTCTAGCACAAATATAGCAATCGATGCTTTCCTCTTTGAAGGGCCATTCTTTTACTTTATTGTTGAGTCAGTTTACCTATTCTTTCTATCTTAGAAGCAAACACTTGTGTAAATTGTGTGCATTGATTCTTACATGTTTACCTATTGCACTTGTTATATTACTTTGTGTTGACAATTATCCATGAGATATACATGTTAAAGTTGAAAGCAACCGCTGAAACTTATATCTTCCTTTGTGTTGTTTCAAAGCTTTCTACTAAGAATTTATTGCTTATGAGTTAACTCTTATGCAAGACTTATTGATGCTTGTCTTGAAAGTATTATTCATGAAAAGTCTTTGTTATATGATTCATTTGTTTACTCATTATCTTCATCATTGCTTCGAATCTCTGCATTTATCTCATATGCTTACAATAGTATGATCAAGGTTATGATGGCATGTCACTTCAGAAATTATCTTTGTTATCGTTTTACCTGCTCGGGACGAGCAGAACTAAGCTTGGGGATGCTGATACGTCTCCGTCGTATCGATAATTTCTTATGTTCCATGCCACTTTATTGATGATATCTACATGCTTTATACACATTATATGTCTTATTCATGCGTTTTCCGGAACTAACCTATTGACGAGATGCCGAAAGGCCAGTTGCTGTTTTCTGCTGTTTTTGGTTTCAGAAATCCTAGTAAAGAAATATTTTCGGAATCGGACGAAATAAAGACCGAAGACCTTATAATTCCCGGAAGCTTCCAGAGCACCGGAGAGGGACGAGAGGGGAGCCAGGAGGGCCCCACACCACACCCCGGCGCGGGCCGGGGCGCGCCCCCCTGTGGTCTGGGCACCCCGTGGCCCCTCCGACTCCATCTCTTCGCCTATTTATTCGTCCCTGACCTAAAAACACCGATACGGAAGACGAGACCCGAGAAAACCTTCCAGAGCCGCCGCCATCGCGAAATCAAGATTCGGGGGACAGAAGTCTCTGTTCCGGCACCCTGCCGGACGGGGAATTGCCCCCGGAGTCATCTCCACCGCCGTCTCCACCGCCATCTTCACCGCCATCGCTGTCTCCATGATGAGGAGGGAGTAATTCACCCCCGGGGCTGAGGGCTCCGCTGTAGCTATGTGGTTCATCTCTCTCTTTATGTGATCTAGTTGAATATTATCTATGTGCTACTCTAGTAATGTTATTAAAGTACTCTATTCCTCCTCCACGTGTGTAATGGTGATAGTGTGTGCACCGTGTGAGTACTTGGCATAGGCTATGATCATGATCTCTTGTAGATTGCGAAGTTAACTATTGCTATGATAAGTATTGATGTGTATTATTCCTCCTACATAAGCATGAAGGTGATAGTGTGCATGCTATGTTAGTTCTTGGTGTAATTATGTTGATCTATCTTGCACTCTAAGGTTATTTAAATATGAACATTGCATTGTGGAGCTTGTTAACTCCGGCATTGAGGGTTCGTGTAATCCTACGCAATGTGTTCATCATCCAACAAAAGGGTGTAGAGTAGTCCTATTATGTGATCATTGTTGAGAGTGTCCACTAGTGAAAGCAGGATCCCTAGGCCTTGCTTCCAAGCATCGAATCTCCGTTTGTTTACTGTTTTGTTGCATGTTTACTCGCTGCCATATTTTATTCAGATTTCTATTACCACTCATATACATCCATATTACTTGTATTTCACTATCTCTTCGCCGAACTAGTACACCTATACACCTGACAAGTGTATTTGGTGTGTTGGGGACACAAGAGACTTCTTGCTTTGTGATTACAGGGTTGCTTGAGAGGGATATCTTTGACCTCTTCCTCCCTGAGTTCGATAAACCTTGGGTGATCCACTTAAGGGAAACTTGCTGCTGTTCTACAAACCTCTGCTCTTGGAGGCCCAACACTGTCTACAAGAATAGAAGCACCCGTAGACATCAGCCGGCCAACCCTAGGTGGGGTGGAGTCCCAAGAGGACTCCCCCTTAGGGGGCCGGCCACCCCCCCCCCATATGGAAGGTGGAATTCCCACCTCTAGTGGGAGTCCTAGCTTGGGAAGGTTTCCCACCATATGGAAGGTTTTGGGTTCGGGTCTTATTCGGAGACTTGTAGTCCAACACTTGGGGCTTCCACCTATATAATGAGGAAGGGGAGGGGGCCGGCCACACCAAGACCACAACCTGGCCGCCCCCTTAGTGGCCGGCCACCCCCTCTCCCCAAACCCTAGCGCCCCGCTCCTCCACCATATCCCGCACGCTTAGCGAAGCTCCGCCGGATTTCTCCACCGCCACCGACACCACGCCGTCGTGCTGTCGGATTCAAGAGGAGCTACTACTTCCGCTGCCCGCTGGAACGGGGAGGTGGACGTCGTCTTCATCAACAACCGAACGTGTGACCGAGTACGGAGGTGCTGCCCGTTCGTGGCGCCGTGATCAAGATCTTCTACGCGCTTTTGCAAGCGGCAAGTGATCGTCTACCGCAGCAACAAGAGCCTCATCTTGTAGGCTTTGGAATCTCTTCAAGGGTGAGACTCGATAATCCCCTCGTTGCTACCGTCTTCTAGATTGCATCTTGGCTTGGATTGCGTGTTCGCGATAGGAAATTTTTTGTTTTCTATGCTACGTTATCCTACAGTGGTATCAGAGCCGTGTCTATGCATAGATGGTTGCACGAGTAGAACACAATGGTTTTGTGGGTGTTGATGCTTATGTTATCTTTAGCTTGAGTACTTTGCATCTTTGTGGCATAGTGGGATGAAGCGGCTCGGGCTAACTTTACATGACCGCGTTCATGAGATTTGCTCCACGCTTGACATGCAACTTGTATTGCATAAGTGGCTTTGCGGGTGTCTGTCTCTCCTACTATAGTGAAGATTCAATTTACTCTTCTATTGACAACACTAGTATCACCGTTGTGGTTCATGTTCGTAGGTAGATTAGATCTCACTCGAAAACCCTAAACCACGTAAAATATGCAAACCAAATTAGAGAACGTCTAACTTGTTTTTGCAGGGTTTGGTGATGTGATATGGCCATAATGTGATGATGAATATGTATGAGATGATCATTATTGTATTGTGGCAACCGGCAGGAGCCTTATGGTTGTCTTTAAATTTCATGTTGAGTAGTATTTCAAAGTAGTTGTAATAGTTGCTACATGGAGAACAATCATGAAGACGGCGCCATTGACCTTGACGCTACGCCGACGATGATGGAGATCATGCCCGTTGATGATGGAGATCATGTCCGTGCTTTGGAGATGAAGATCAAAGGCGCAAAGACAAAAGGGCCATATCATATCACATATGAACTGCATGTGATGTTAATCCTTTTATGCATCTTATTTTGCTTAGATCGCGACGGTAGCATTATAAGATGATCCCTCTCACTAAAATTTCAAGATAATAAAGTGTTCATCCTTAGTAGCACCGTTGCCAAGACTTGTCGTTTCGAAGCATCTCGTGATGATCGGGTGTGATAGAATCAACAAGTGCATACAACGGGTGCAAGTCAGTTTTGCACATGCGGATACTAAGGTGGCCTTGACGAGCCTAGCATGTACAGACATGGTCTCGGAACACGTGATACCGAAAGGTAGAGCATGAATCATATGATTGATATGATGAACACTTTGAGTGTTCGCCATTGAAATTACATCTTGTCTCGTGATGATCGGGCATAGGTGTGATGGATTTGGTTCGTGTGATCACTAAGACAATGCGAGGGATATTGTTTTGAGTGGGAGTTCACCTAGGTTTTAATTTTGTTAAATTAAAATTTGAACTCAATTTGTCATAAACATTAGTCTAAACTATTGCAAATATGTTGTAGATATGGCGTCCCCAATCAATTTTAACCAGTTCCTAGAGAAAGAAAAGCTTAAGAGCAACGGTAGCAACTTCACCGACTGGTTCCGTCATGTGAGGATCTTCCTCAATGGCGGAAACCTGCAATATGTGCTTGATGCACCGCTAGGTGACCCTCCTGCAGAAACTGAAACCGATGAAGTAAAGAATGTTTACGCAACTCGGAAAACTCGGTACTCTCAAGTTCAGTGTGCCATCCTGTGCAGTCTGGAAGCCGATCTTCAAAAACGTTTTGAGCACCACGATCCACATGAGTTAATCAATGAGTTGAAAACTATCTTTGAGACTCATGCGGCCGTGGAATGCTATGAAGCATCGAAACACTTCTTCAGCTGCATGATGGAAGAAGGCAGCTCCGTTAGTGAGCACATGCTCGCCATGACCGGGCATGCGAAGAAACTCAGTGACTTGGGAATAGTGATTCCTAACAGACTGGGGATTAATCGTGTCCTTCAGTCACTGCCACCAAGTTATAAGAACTTTGTGATGAATTACAATATGCAGAACATGAACAAAGAGTTACCTGAACTCTTCGCCATGCTAAAATCTGCTGAGATTGAAATTAAGAAAGAGCACCAAGTGTTGATGGTCAACAAGACCACCAGCTTCAAGAAACAGGGCAAGTCTAAAGGCAAGAACAAGAAGAGTGGCAAGAAAGCTGCCACGCCTCCTGTGAAACCTAAGACTGGCCCTAAGCCTGATGCTGAGTGCTATTACTGCAAGGAGAAGGGACACTGGAAGCGTAATTGCTCCAAGTATTTGGCGGATCTGAAGAGCGGCCTTGTCAAGAAGAAGAAAGAAGGTATATCTGATATACATGTTATAGATGTTTATCTCACTGGTTCTCGTACTAGTACCTGGGTATTTGATACTGGTTCGGTTGCTCATATTTGTAACTCGAAACAGGAACTAAAGAATAAACGAAGACTACTGAAGGATGAAGTGACGATGCGCGTTGGAAATGGATCCAAAGTCGATGTGATCGCTGTCGGCACACTTCCTCTACATCTACCTTCGGGATTAGTTTTAAGCCTAAATAATTGTTATTTTGTACCCGCGTTAAGCATGAACATTATATCTGGATCTTGTTTAATGCAAGACGGTTATTCATTCAAGTCTGAGAATAATGGTTGTTCTATTTTTATGAATAATATCTTTTATGGTCGAGCACCTGAAAAGAATGGCTTATTTCTGTTAGATCTCGATAGTAGTGATACACATATACATAACATTGATGCTAAGCAAATTAAATTGAATGATAATTCTACTTATATGTGGCACTGTCGTCTTGGTCATATTGGAGTGAAACGCATGAAGAAACTCCATACCGATGGATTACTTGAATCACTTGACTTTGAGTCACTTGATAGATGCGAAGCATGTCTGATGGGAAAAATGACTAAGACTCCATTCTCGGGTATGATGGAGCGAGCTACTGACTTATTGGAAATCATACATACCGATGTGTGCGGACCAATGAGTGTAGCATCGCGCGGTGGTTATCGTTATGTTCTAACCTTCACAGATGATTTGAGTAGATATGGGTATATCTATTTAATGAAACATAAATCCGAAACTTTCGAGAAGTTTAAGGAATTCCAAAGTGAAGTAGAAAATCAACGTAACAAGAAGATTAAATTTCTACGATCTGATCGTGGAGGTGAATATCTGAGTTATGAGTTTGGCATGCATTTAAAGAAATGCGGAATACTTTCACAATTGACACCGCCGGGAACACCACAACGAAACGGTGTGTCCGAACGTCGTAATCGAACTCTCTTAGATATGGTTCGATCTATGATGTCTCTTACTGATTTGCCGTTATCATTTTGGAGTTATGCATTAGAGACAGCCGCATTCACTTTAAATAGAGCACCATCAAAATCCGTTGAAACGACACCGTATGAATTATGGTTTAATAAGAAACCTAAGCTGTCGTTCCTAAAAGTTTGGGGTTGCGAAGCCTATGTAAAAAAGTTACAACCGGACAAGCTAGAACCCAAAGCGGAGAAATGCGTCTTCATAGGATACCCTAAGGAAACTATAGGGTACACTTTCTATCACAGATCCGAAGGCAAGATCTTTGTTGCTAAGAACGGAACCTTTCTTGAGAAAGAATTTCTCACTAAAGAAGTGACTGGAAGAAAAGTAGAACTCGATGAGATTGAAGAATCTCTACTCGTTGATCAGAGTAGCGCAGTGCCGGAAGATGTTCCTGTGCCGCCTACACCGGCAACAGAGGAAGCTAATGATAATGATCATGAAACTTCAAATGAGATAGCTACTGAACCTCGCAGATCGACAAGGGAACGTGCCACTCCTGATTGGTATGATCCTTGTCTAAATGTCATGATTGTGGATAACAATGATGAAGACCCTGCGACGTATGAAGAAGCGATGATGAGCCCAGATTCCAACAAATGGCAAGAAGCCATGAAATCCGAAATGGGATCCATGTATGATAACAAAGTATGGACTTTGGTAGACTTACCTGATAGCCGAAAGGCTGTCGAGAATAAATGGATCTTCAAAAGAAAAACAGATGCGATGGTAATATTACTGTCTATAAAGCTCGACTTGTCGCAAAGGGTTTCCGACAAATTCAAGGTGTTGACTACGATGAGACTTTCTCACCTGTAGCGAAGCTAAAATCTGTGAGGATTTTGTTAGCAATAGCTGCATTTTTCGATTATGAGATTTGGCAGATGGATGTCAAAACGGCGTTCCTTAATGGAGACATTGAGGAAGAGTTGTATATGGTACAACCCAAAGGTTTTGTCGATCCTAAAAATGCTGACAAAGTATGCAAACTTCAGCGTTCAATCTATGGACTGAAGCAAGCATCAAGAAGTTGGAACCGACGCTTTGATAAGGTAATCAAAGACTTCGGGTTTATACAGTGTCATGGAGAGGCCTGTATTTACAAGAAAGTGAGTGGGAGCTCTGTAGCGTTCCTGATATTATATGTAGATGACATATTATTGATTGGGAATGATATAGAACTATTAAGCAGTGTAAAAGGTTATTTGAATAATAGTTTTTCAATGAAAGACCTTGGTGAAGCATCATATATATTAGGCATCAAGATTTATAGAGATAGATCAAGACGTCTAATAGGGCTATCACAGAGTACATACCTGGACAAGATTCTAAAGAAGTTTAGAATGGACGAAAGTAAGAAAGGATTCTTACCTATGTTACCAGGCAAGGTCTTGAGTAAGACTCAAGGACCGGCTACGGCAGAAGAAAGAGAAAGGATGAGTCAGATCCCCTATGCCTCGGCAGTAGGCTCTATCATGTATGCCATGCTATGTACTAGACCGGATATAGCACATGCTGTTAGTTTAACTAGCAGATATCAAAGTGATCCAGGAATGGAACACTGGACAGCGGTCAAGAATATCCTAAAGTACTTGAAAAGAACTAAGGATATGTTTCTTTGTTATGGAGGTGACCAAGAGCTCGTTGTAACAAGTTACACCGATGCAAGTTGGAACACTGATCCTGATGACTCTAAGTCACAGTCTGGGTACGTGTTTATATTGAATGGTGCTGTAAGCTGGGCAAGCTCGAAGCAGTGCACGGTGGCGAAATCCTCAACAGAATCGGAGTACATAGCGGCTTCAGAGGCTTCATCAGAAGCGGTATGGATGAAGAGGTTCATGTGTAGAGCTCGGTGTGGTTCCTAGTGCATTGGACCCACTAACATCTATCGCCATCGCCAATGCACAAGAACCAAGGTCACACAAGAGGCTGAAGCATATCAAGCTGCGTTATCATTCGATTCGCGAGTACATCGAAGATGGAGAAGTAAAGATTTGCAAAGTACACACTGATCTGAATGTAGCAGATCCGTTGACTAAAGCTCTCCCTAGGGCAAAGCATGACCAACACCAGAATGCCATGGGTGTTAGGTACCTTACAATGTAATCTAGATTATTGACTCTAGTGCAAGTGGGAGACTGTTGGAGATATGCCCAAGAGGCAATAATAAAAGTGGTTATTATATATCTTTATGTTTATGATAAATGTTTATATACCATGCTATAATTGTATTAACCGAAACATTGATACATGTGTGATATGTAAACAACAAAGAGTCCCTAGTAAGCCTCTTAACTAGCTTGTTGATTAATAGATGATTAGTTTCATAATCATGAACATTGGATGTTATTAATAACAAGATTATATCATTATATGAATGATGTAATGGACACACCCAATTAAGCGTAGCATAAGATCACGTCATTAAGTTATTTGCTATAAGCTTTCGTTACATAGTTACCTAGTCCTTATGACCATGAGATCATGTAAATCACTTATACCGGAAAGGTACTTTGATTACATCAAACGCCACTGCGTAAATGGGTGGTTATAAAGGTGGGATTAAGTATCCGGAAAGTATGAGTTGAGGCATATGGATCAACAGTGGGATTTGTCCATCCCGATGACGGATAGATATACTCTGGGCCCTCTCGGTGGAATGTCGTCTAATGTCTTGCAAGCATATGAATAAGTTCATAAGAGACCACATACCACGGTACGAGTAAAGAGTACTTGTCAGGAGACGAGGTTGAACAAGGTATATTGTGATACCGATGATCAAACCTCGGACAAGTAAAATATCGCGTGACAAAGGGAATTGGTATCGTATGTGAATGGTTCATTCGATCACTAAAGTCATCGTTGAATATGTGGGAGCCATTATGGATCTCCAGATCCCGCTATTGGTTATTGGTCGGAGTGAGTACTCAACCATGTCCGCATAGTTCGCGAACCGTAGGGTGACACACTTAAAGTTGGATGTTGAAATGGTAGAACTTGAATATGGAATGGAGTTCGAATATTTGTTCGGAGTCCCGGATGAGATCCCGGACATCACGAGGAGTTCCGGAATGGTCCGGAGAATAAGATTCATATATAGGATGTCATTTTATGTGAATTAAAATGATTCGGAAGGTTCTATGGAAGGTTCTAGAAGGTTCTAGAAAAGTCCGGAAGAACACACCTAGGAAGGTGGAGTCCACATGGGACTCCACCTCCATGGCCGGCCAACCCTAGGTGGGGTGGAGTCCCAAGTGGACTCCCCCTTAGGGGGCCGGCCACCCCCCCATATGGAAGGTGGAACTCCCACCTCTAGTGGGAGTCCTAGCTTGGGAAGGTTTCCCACCATATGGAAGGTTTTGGGTTCGGGTCTTATTCGGAGACTTGTAGTCCAACACTTGGGGCTTCCACCTATATAATGAGGAGCCAAGGGGAGGGGGCCGGCCACACCAAAGCCACACCTTGGCCGCCCCCTAGTGGCCGGCCACCCCCTCTCCCCAAACCCTAGCGCCCCGCTCCTCCACCATATCCCGCACGCTTAGCGAAGCTCCGCCGGATTTCTCCACCGCCACCGACACCACGCCGTCGTGCTGTCGGATTCAAGAGGAGCTACTACTTCCGCTGCCCGCTGGAACGGGGAGGTGGACGTCGTCTTCATCAACAACCGAACGTGTGACCGAGTACGGAGGTGCTGCCCGTTCGTGGCGCCGTGATCAAGATCTTCTACGCGCTTTTGCAAGCGGCAAGTGATCGTCTACCGCAGCAACAAGAGCCTCATCTTGTAGGCTTTGGAATCTCTTCAAGGGTGAGACTCGATAATCCCCTCGTTGCTACCGTCTTCTAGATTGCATCTTGGCTTGGATTGCGTGTTCGCGATAGGAAAATTTTTGTTTTCTATGCTACGTTATCCTTCAAATACTAGTACTTTATAAAATCATGGTCGAACATAAGATGGTTTGAAATATATTTCGAACATCTTGGTAAAACTTCATATGGATTTAAAACATGTTCCCCAAAATATTGGTCCAAATTTTAGATGGTTTGAATATAGTACTCCTTATTCTCTAGAACCGGGGGAATATAAACAAATGAAAGTCTTTATCAATATTGCATGGCACCTTTATTGATTCTATTTCTACTCTACCTTAAATTTTCTAGGGAGTAATAATAAAGAAACTTAATTACTAGGGGGCCTTTTTCCTAAGGAACAACATGCACATTAGACCATACTAAAATTCCTATAGATGTTAAATTCTATATATGTCCATACCACAAGAGGGTTATGGTGTGCGCCTATGGAATTCCTTTAAGCCAAAAGATGCCAAGACAGTTCAACAAATAAGAGGTGAAATACTATATAAGTTACGTATATAAAAAAGATAGGGAGGAAATGTTACCAAATTGATTAGGATCCCATGCATAAACATTTCCAAGCTCAGTAACGGCGAACACAAGTCCGTTATGTATAATTGCATCGCAGTATATGGCGCCGTACTGAAACTGGTTTTCAAGAAATATCCATGTACGAGGATATTCGCCATGGAGGTAGGCAATTGCAAAGTCGAAGATTGCGACAAGGGAGAAATCTTGATACCCCCTAGCAGCTGTAGGAACTTGGCAAATAGCTATCTTCTGCAGTTGAATAGCAGAACGCTGATACTCGAATATAAGTGGATTGTGTGTGGTTTCCAACTTCTTCCTCAAAGATGGAAGCTTAATCTTGCGATGAGTGTAGACATTGAGGAGGTTCCACTTGCCTTCGGGGCCAACCATGGCGATCCAATCTCCATTGGCGCCTGCCCGCTCCTCATCCTTACCGTGTGGCATTAGGCCATCATAGGAGAACCTGTCCAGCGGCAGTAGTTTGCACTTGCTGTGCACCGGCAAATCCTCCTTGAACACCCATGGTTTATCCGCCGGGTCACAACAGAGAACACACGGAAGGCCAAACGGCTGAGAAGCAGGCAGAGTGGCACTGTATTTGGCTGACTGAAGAATACTTTTGGAGGAACCGACTAGGGACGCGGCGGTGATGGCGTCGCACTGGCTGATGAGCACTTCAAGGGGGCCTTCCGTAAACACCTTGTGAAACAGCCCAGATCCACAGACCCTGCTCGATTTCGCCATCGCAATGAGGCAGGTGGTACAATGGGGTTGGTATTTTCTTGGGAGATCTACTGATTCGAACTTTGGGAGAGAGATGGCGATCAATGGCGGCAGGTGGGGGTTTGAGTTGGAGAACAGAGGCTCTCAAACTGGGCACTGCTGGATAGGATGCGAAAGCGCCATGGCGGAGACGCAGGCGCGTGCTATGGAAGCTGGGCGGAGTGGGGATAGACGACGGAGGTGAACCGAGACGCTCCTCCTCTTATGCATATACTGCCTACTGCAGTTTCGAGGAGAGTGTGAATGTGTTCAAAAAAAGAGGAGAGTGTGAATGTGTTCAAAAAAAGAGGAGAGTGTGAATGTGTTCAAAAAAAGAGGAGAGTGTGAATGTGTTCAAAAAAAGAGGAGAGTGTGAATGTGTTCAAAAAAAGAGGAGAGTGTGAATGTGTTCAAAAAAAGAGGAGAGTGTGACTGTGACCCGACACCCGAGTAGGAGCAGACGGATGATACGTCTCCAACGTATCGATAATTTCTTATGTTCCATGCTACTTTATTGATGATACCTACATGTTTTATGCACATTATATGTCATATTTATGCATTTTCTGGAACTAACCTATTAACAAGATGCCGAAGAGCCAGTTCTGTTTTCTGCTGTTTTTGGTTTCAGAAATCCTAGTAAGGAAATATTCTCGAATTGGACGAAATCTTCGCCTAGGGTCCTATTTTTGCACGGAGCTTCCAGAAGACCGAAGAGATAACGAAGTGGGGCGACGAGGCGCCGCCACCATAGGGCGCGCGGGAGGGGGCCCGCGCCGCCTATGGTGTGGGCCCCTCAGCCCCCCGACCTACCCTTCCGCCTACTTAAAGCCCCCGTCACGAAACCCCCAGTACCGAGAGCCACGATACGGAAAACCTTCCAGAGACGCCGCCGCCGCCAATCCCATCTCGGGATTCGGAGATCGCCTCCGGCACCTGCGGAGAGGGGATTCATCTCCCGGAGGACTCTTCATCGCCATGATCGCCTCCGGAGTGATGAGTGAGTAGTTCACCCCTGGACCATGGGTCCATAGCAGTAGCTAGATGGTCGTCTTCTCCTTGTTGTGCTTCATTGTTGGATCTTGTGAGCTGCCTAACATGATCAAGATCATCTATCTGTAATACTATATGTTGTGTTTGTCGGGATCCGATGGATAGAGAATACTATGTTATGGTGATTATCAATCTATTGTTTATGTGTTGTTTATGATCTTGCATGCTCTCCGTTATTAGTAGAGGCTCTGGCCAAGTTTGTACTCTTAACTCCAAGAGGGAGTATTTATGCTCGATAGTGGGTTCATGCCTTCATTGACACCTGGGACAGTGACAGAAAGTTCTAAGGTTGTGATGTGTTGTTGCCACTAGGGATAAAACATTGATTCTATGTCTAAGGATGTAGTTGTCGATTACATTACGCACCATACTTAATGCAATTGTCTGTTGCTTTGCAACTTAATACTGAATGGGGTTCGGATGATAACCTGAAGGTGGACTTTTTAGGCATAGATGCAGTTGGATGGCGGTCTATGTACTTTGTCGTAATGCCCAATTAAATCTCACTATATTTATCATATCATGTATATGCATTGTTATGCCCTTCTCTATTTGTCAATTGCCCGAATGTAATTTGTTCACCCAACATGCTTTTATCTTATGGGAGAGACACCTCTAGTGAACTGTGGACCCCGGTCCTATTCTTTACATAGCATACAATCTACTGCAATTGTGTTTTACTATTTTCTTGCAAACAATCATCTTCCACTCGATACGTTTAATCCTTTGTTACAGCAAGCCGGTGAGATTGACAACCTCACTGTTTCGTTGGGGCAAAGTACTTTTTTTGTTGTGCAGATTCCGTTGGCGCCGGAATCCCTGTTGTTGCGCCGCATCACATTTCGCCACCATCAACCTTCAACGTGCTTCTTGGCTCCTGGTTCGATTAAACCTTGGTTTCATACTGAGGGAAACTTGCTTCTGTCATACCTTCGGGGTGTGACCCGACGTGACATCCGAGCGAGCAGACGGACTATAGGAGTAGCCCCATCATTACAGAACATTAATCGTGCTTCCTACAATAAATAAGTGAAACATCCCAGGCTTGTGTTGTCTAATCAAATCGATGGCCATGTCAGTATTATGGTGAACAAATAAAACAAATACACACCAACCTTGTTCTTTTTGCAACGTACACCAACCTAGCAAGGCATCAACCTTCTCGCCATCAACTACGACTCCGTGGCTCCGTCCCACCAAAGTTGTCTCAACTTTGTAAAAAAAATACATCTATCCATCTAAATTTTAACAAAGGTGAGACACTTTTGGTGGGACCGAGGGAGTACAAAAAAACTTTACTACTCCATGCTAGTATCGGCCACTAATTCAAATTTCAACTGAAGGCGTGCTATTTTATGGTCCTGAAAATTGCCAAAAAAAATACAACCCAAAAATGCAACAGATCCATGTTAAGGGGGTACACCCTACGCAATATACATTAAGAAACTTTGAAACTTCAGCGACCTTGTAAGAATGCCCATGACAGTGCAGTTTTGCCAAATTAGGAAGAGACGAAATATGAATTCAACCAAAGAAATCTAAACGAATCCTTAGACAATAGCATAGTTAACACGTTCAGAAAAAAATGATGACTCCAAAAGAACAACATTAGCAAGAAATACTCCATTTTAGTTTGAATTTGCAGTCACATACATATACTAGTAGTACTGCCAAAATACTATAATACTCCGAGCTGCATTCTAGCACTCCAACTAGCTAGCTAATAGTTCTGGAGTAGTAGTACTACTATACAAGTCCAAAATACATCCGAACGAACCCTACTTCGAACTAAACTACTCCCTCCGATCTTCGAGTAACTACATTGCAGTATGACTAAACGAAGATTATTGTATAACCTTCTTGTTGATGCAAACGCAGATAGGCAACACACGCTGCCCTCCATTCTGCTTCGCGTAACGGGGCGGCACCGCCAGGAAAGAAGTGAGCTGCTGCAACATGATCGAGCTAGGCGTCGGGGAGCTCGTCGGCTCGATTACCGCCATCAAGGTGTCCGTCGAGAGGTCACTGGTCCCAGCCGTCGCCGGCGCCGGCGGACCAATCACCAGCAGCTGCGCCTTGTACATCGGAAACAAGCACGCGGCCGACCTGATGCACACACAGGACACAATGGTGGTCGGGCCGAGCGCGCCAACGGTGATGGCGAACACGCTACCGTCTTCTTCCCCACTGCCGATGAACAGGTGTCCCCGCGGTTGTACCGGAACACGAACTATGCACCAGGCGGGTATGCCATACTGGAACGTAAACACTGGGATGGAGTGGGATGCTTGGAGGTGTACCAGGAGCTCCCGCGGCGGGCCGGTGAAGCTGCAGCCGGTATTGATGGCCTCTGTGCAGCCGCACGGACCATGCGGGCACGCGATATAGTGCTTGTAGGACTCCGTGGAGGCGACCAAGCTCTGGCAGCCGACGCACTTGACCATTGCCCCAGATCGATTCGACGGCGGCAATCTTGCCCCAGATCGATTCGACGGCGGCAACCTCGCCGGCTGCTCGCACTTCTTGCACGGGTTCGGCGCAAGCTCGCCGACGCAGCGCCGACAGCCCATATGACCGCCCTTGCACTGCACGGAACAACGTACGTGGCATCAGTTGTCATTGACATTTCTCACAGGTGAACCTAAGAATGAAATCGGAAGGGAGCGACCTTGGATATGGGGGGTTTGAAGGGCAGCAGGCAGAGGGGGCACAAGAAGAGGGCCTCCTCCATCTTCAGAGAAGAGTGATCGGGAAAACGAGAACGGGATGGGTTCTTTTTTTATACATGCCTTGGAGTGGAGTATGGATACTACTACTTATAGGAAGAACTTCCTTGCTAAGAATCGGCGTCGGCCGTACGCAACCATAGATGCACCAGCGGCTCTGCAGTTTGTCAAAATAAAAGGACAGAGCTGCAGTGACTTGAAGTCTCCAAATCTCATTGTGACTTGGTGCCACCATCTACCAACCATTTGAGATCCAACGTTCCAAACTATCTCTTATTTCGAACCTAAAAACAAAAATTATGAAAAAAATCCAGTAAAATGTAGATGCCTTGTTCTAAAATCTGTGAATATTTCATCCCACTCGGACGATTAGCTTGTGATTAAAGAGCTTTTTACGTATACGAGCACTAGTTTAAACTAAATACTCCCTCTGATTCATATTAATTGACTTCAATATGGATGTATCTAGAACTAAAATGTGTCTAGTACATCCATATTAGAGTCAATTAATATGAACCGGAGGGAGTATATATTTGCTCACAAACCTTTGATTCAACGCAAATTCTATCTCTTAGTCGACTTCGTTCTGGTCGTACGTCGAGGTCACGCGTCCGCGCCGTTGGATGAGATCGGACGATCGCGCGTCGTCCCGCGCGGGGGCCACCACCTGGTCGTAACGTCCGCCGTTTTGGTGCGCGTAATAATTTCCCAGGCGGTTCAAATTTCGGGACTCGTGCGGTCGGCGTCATCCATTTCGCTCTTCGCCCAAATCTCTCCCGGAGCTTCGCCAAATCGCCGGCCAAATCGCCGCCGCTCCCCCGCGATTCTCGCCGTAGAGTAGGAAATCCTGGCCGCGGCGGGTGTACACCATGTCGGCTGGCGGCTGATTCGTCGTCGGAGCTGCATTTCCGTCCGCTCGGCGGGGGGAAGGTCTGCATCGCTCGTCGACGGTGAGGTATGGTTTGCGCCCTCTCCTCCCTCGAGCGCAGCACCCGCATCTGGTTTTGCTCTCTGTGGTTACATCCTTCGTATGTTCGGCAGGGATTTGGGGGATTTTTCGGCTTTTCTCTGTTTGCTGCTACATCTACTTTGGCGCCCGAGCTGTTCCTGGTAAGTGATGGCGATTTTCGTTCAGCATATGTTAGGATCTGTTGAAGCATTCACGGATCTAAGTTATTTTTCGAGGATCTCCCCTCCGCAACTGCTGATTTTAGTTGTAGCAACATATCCATGGTCAAGCTCATAGCTGATGTGTGTGGATTTTTTTTTGATACAAACAGTGTTACATTCTAGGGATTTCTATTTTCGTGCCCTCGGGTCGTTAGTTGTACTCAGTTTTCCCCAGCCCCTTAGTTTTTCCTCAGTTTTCCCCTCCCTCTAGTTTGAAACCCGCAGAACGAGCTCAGACGGAAGGAATCCGTTTATTTGGACGTTCTGTGCTGGCGTGTTGCGCCGCGTCGTCTGTGGGGCCGCGACGTGTGGGGCCGCGTCGCGTGGGGCTGGTAGAAAGGGACCGCGTGGGACAGGACGAGAAGCGTTTGGTTGCACGTGAGCAGGAGCTGGGTTTTGTCTCTCTCGGCCCAAATTGGCATTTTGAAGAGCACCTTTTCCCCTCTTTCTCTCTCTGTCTTTTTCACCAAATTAGTATCAAATCTAGAGAAGCTTCTATTTCTGTCTTTCTTCAATATGGCAGCAAATCTAGTAGCAAATCTCTGGGGTTATTTATGCCTTTTGGCCCTCGTTTTTTGCCCAATATGGCAGCAAATCTAGTACCAAATGTAGAAGCTAGTATATGATAAATTGACAACTGCATAATCAGAAAGCTAAGTATAATACATAGGGAAACTGCATACAGCAGCCAAAAGCAGCCAATAACGTTGTAATATACAAGACGCACGCAATGTATGGACAACAAGAAGATTAGGATGAATGAATTTGTTCTTCATTCCTCCTCATATATTTCGTCGTTCCTCCAGCCGTGCATTTCCCCAAGGAAATATTGATTGAACTCCCTCCGTCTGCAGTGTGCGGCCAATACATCCTCCAAACGGTATGGCTTGTGTTCATTTCTCATACCGTAGTTTCCTATTCTATCCACACGTTCTGGCCACTCCTCCCAGGCCTTTGTATCATGAGAGTACTCTCTGATATAACCCAAATCCGTGTAGTAGATGCAGCCAGGTCGAAGTGTCGGGTACACTCTGGTGTCGACGGAGATACACCGGATATAATTCACGAAGAAGGCATTACTGCCAATGTTACTGACCGGATGGAGAGAGCGGCTCTGAGTGTCCACACGGTACACCAATGGTCTGCCCGCCAAAGCCACGCTGACCAACAACACAAGCAGAAGATCACCATCCGACTTCACGAGGTAGAACTTCTGATGTCCAAGTTCTGGAAATGAAATTAGTGTCTCCATCTTGACAGTGCTCGTGCGCTGCTGCAACTGTACATTGGTGCACACTATTCTTCCGTGCTCTAAATTGTCCACAGCTAGTGCATACAGTTCACCATTGAACGGTGTAATGCAACGCAGACAATGGTTCTTGATCGAAAATCTGTTTTCCCAATCTTTATCTATATCCTTAGTTGGAGTGCTCTCATCGACCCAACCAATTTCCGACGGGTAATGTGCGGTAACGAAGACCATAGTCGGGGATTTGATCACAGCGACTGATTTCAGGAAAATAGATGGCATCTGCGCCTCAAACATAGTGTATTTCTTTGTGAGTGGGTTCAGAAGCCGTATCTTGTGCGGCGGGTTCTTCTGGGCAAGCACGATGACGCCACGGCAAAATCCGACGAAGTAGTATCTGGGCAAGCACGATAACATTCAGCACTAATTAAGATGTTTAAGATTGAAAATAAAGAGGTAGATATGGAGGAAGTTGAACCTTGTATGAACTTCGGATAGATCTATGGTGACGTAGCGTGATGTGCCGAGTTGGAGGAAGGTGAACTCAGCGACGTGTGGAAGGGCGTGGTGTAGCATGATCCATTCGTCCAGGTGCACGTCGGGCTCAGGCAAACCTGAGCGCCAATTTCTACAGACTTGCCTCATGGCAGAGTACGTGTCGGCGTACTCCTCGTTCGCCAGCAAGCATTCGCCGATCTGGTGAAGTGGTCCATCAGCCGAGAGAGAGGCCCAGTTCACGGAGGAGCCGCGCTTGGATGCGCCGCCCTCGGAGGCGACGCGCTCGGCGGCGACTGGCTCGGCGGCGGCTCGGCGGCGACTGGCTCGGCGGCGACGGGCTCGGCGGCGACTGGCTCGGCGGCGGCGCGGAGGCGACGGGCTCGGAGGCGACGGGCTCGGAGGCGACGGCCGCCGGCGCATTCTTCTTCTCCATCGCCGGCAGGGTAGCGTGCGTACGGCGGTTGGGGTTTTTTCGATTTGGAGAAGTTGATGGGACGTGAGAGGGGTGGTTTCGTGCGTGAGCGAGAATGAGACGACTGTGTGCAGAGGGAGGGAGGGAGGGGCTTACGCGTCCTAAATGCGACCCGCGTCCTACGCGTCCACTATTTGCACGTCTGCACCGCGACACGCGTCAACAATGGCACGTCTTCCACTTCTGCACCGCAACACGCGTCCTCGAGTCTAACCCTGGAAATTTAGATATACTCAGGTATACCCTCGAGTCATATACTAGCATTTTTTGTGTGCTCAGTTTTCTCCTCGAGTGCTAATACTGGCTAGTGCAATATACTCAGTTTTACCCTCAAGTGGCTGGTCAACAGAGAGTCAACAAATGGGATTAACTAGTTAAATGAGTTATTTAATGTGCAAAAAAATCCGAAAAAGAGTGGCACTTACTCATGGAGTCTTTACCACAAATTGCCACTTCTCAAATCATAGATAAATCATAGATAAATCAAGTTTCACCACAAATTGCCACTTCTCAAATCACCTAGTAGCTATGAAGGTGCATGGTTTTCCATAATAAGCCCTACCCAAAACAGCTTTCCCCAAAACATACTTTGTCTAAATGAGGCCACAATTCTCACACTGATGTATATTGGTATTGCAAATAGTTTGAGGTAGGCCAAGATGGGTTTCATTGTACAAAACACGCATTTTCCATTTTTTAAATCTCATATTTGAATCCCTTAGTCTGTTTACTACTCACTTGCCCTTGGTTTCTTGATACTACTCAGTTTTGCCCTCTCCCTTCACAAACTCTCACAGACGCCCAACATTGCCCTGATTGGTCTAGCCCATGTCACGCGGATCTTGCCCGCCGACCGTTGATCGTATGATCTAACGGGCAGGATAACCCCTATCTCTCTCTCTGGTCGGGGCCACCACCCTCTCTCTCTCTGTCGTCGGTTAGCTTCCACACTCTATGTATGCGAAAGGGCGGTTACCTAGTACGCTAAAGTTTGGTTTTCTGCATTATTTTTCACGAGCTAAATTATAAACTCTTTTTAGGCATTACTTTTCACGCAAAAAATGATAAACCATCACCGATTTGTTGTAGCCATTACTTTTCACGCAAACAATGATACACCATCACCCATTTCTTGTAGCCATTACTTTTCACGCAAAAAATGATAACCATCACCGATTTTGTTGTAGCCATTACTTTTCACGCAAAAAATGATACACCATCACCCATTTCTTGTAGCCATTACTTTCAACGCAAAAAACGATAAACCATCACCGATTTGTTGTAGCCATTACTTTTCACGCAAACAATGATACACCATCACCCATTTCTTGTAGCCATTACTTTTCACGCAAAAAATGATAACCATCACCGATTTTGTTGTAGCCATTACTTTTCACGCAAAAAATGATACACCATCACCCATTTCTTGTAGCCATTACTTTCAACGCAAAAAACGATAAACCATCACCGATTTTGTTGTAGCCATTACTTATCACGCAAAAATATGATACACCATCACCCATTTCTTGGACCCATTACTTATGACGCAAAAAATGATACACCATCACCCATTTCTTGGACCCATTACTTATGACGCAAAAAATGATACACCATCACCCATTTCTTGTACCCATTACTTTTCACGCAAAAAACGATAAACCATCACCGATTTCTTGTAGCCATTACTTTTCTTTTAGACTAGTCATAGTGGAGAGTAACATAGAGTAGTAACATGCACATGTTACTACTCTATGTTACTACCTTCATAGTGTGATGTTATGGTAACATAGCTCTATGTTACTACCCAAGTTACTCCCACTATGAGTAGTCTTAGGCATTACTTTTCACCGTAAAATGATAAACTAGTCAACATAGTCCGCATTACTTTTTTTGTTGAGATATATACCCCCACAACGGTCGTCTCCTCCTTAATTTATTGTGTATAAACCCCCACAACGGTCATCTCCTCCTTATTTTATTGTGTAAACCCCTACAACGGTCATCTCTCCCTTATAAACACCCACACGGCCATCCCTTGTGTCAATAGGTTCTGCCTCTCTCTTCTTCGTTCACATACACTTTATCCATTGCCATGGCTTCCACATCTCGGACGCGGACCGGAAGGGGAAGGGGAAGGGGAAGGGGAATGGGAAGTGGATCATCATCATTGCCACCACCACCGTCAACACTGCCATTGATCATAGAGGAGTTCTTCATCGTCGTCTATGAAGACCCTTTGGTCAAGAAGGTACGTACGCGTTCCCACATATATGATGCATGTGATTAATTATGGGCATGTTCTAAAAAACCTTTAATTTCAAGGGTTCCCTAATTTCAAACGATCGGCGCTCGATCTCTTTGCAGGAACTCCCAAAAAAATTTGCGGACTATCTTGACGGCAAGGAGCCAGCTAAGGTGTATCTGCGAGCAGCTGACTGCGGTCCTCGTCTCTGGACCGTGGAGGTCCTATTTGACGGACAAGGCCGGATGTACCTCGACAAGGGCTGGGAGAAATTCGCCATCGCGCACGGTGTGGATTTCGGCTGGTTCGTACACTTCAAATATGAAGGCGATGATGTGCTCACAGTGAAGGTGTTTGACGGAACAATGTGCAGGAGGTACTACTACTCAGACGACGAAGATACTGATGATGAAAGCGACGACGACGTGAAGCCATGCATCCATCCCCTTTAGATAATTAAGGGGATCATGACCAAGAATATATATGTAGCTTCATATGCATCGATTTAGAGATCTAGCTATTTTCTATATATTATGCATGTAAAAAATAATATCGCATTTCCACTATTATTCGAGCACCACATCCTCGCCGCCACTGCTAGGTCAACGCCGGGATGCACAATGTTTAGCATAAAAGTCACTTTAGATTAAGCTGCGAAAATAGTCACCTGCCATGGGCTGAGGCGGCCCCTACAGAGCGGCTCTATATTATATTCTCTAAATAAAATAGACGACCACAGCGGTCATTGACTGCGGAGGCCCCACAGAGCGGCAATATATAATTTTCTATAAATAAATAGACGACCCACTGGTCATTGGCTGCGGCAGCCCCATAGAGCGGCCCCATTTGTCATTGGCAGCACCGCGTATACAATCAGTAAATAAAACGGCCCACGCGTCAGCGGTAGATGGATCCACCCGTCAGCACGAGACGGTCAGCGAGGAACTGACCTCACGGTAACGGTAAGGCCTCTGACCTGACGGCAACCCGCGTCTTCGATGGGTTTCAAACTAGAGGGAGGGGAAAACTGAGGAAAAACTAACGAGCTGGGGAAAACTGAGTACAACTAACGAAGCAGGGGCACGAAAATAGAAATCCCTACATTCTAATGGTTTTTTGCTATTTTCCTATGTAGTGGTTACATGCACCCATGGTTTTTTGCATGCAGCGCTATGTGGGAATGAAAATGTAACAGTGTAGCACATGGTTATCAAAATCAAATGCTAAGTCTAGTTTAGTCCCTGAAAAAATGGTTATCAGTTGTTTTCAGGTGGCACAAAGCATGTAGCACATGGTCCACAAACCATGTAACTAGGTCACACAAACCATGATATAAGTATCTGCATTACTGCATGTCACATGATAGCTATACCTGGGGGGCATGTAACTGAAAAATGATATGTTTGTGTTCGTTGCCAGCAGCTGTAGCTGTGTAAGTGCTTGTAACATATTTTTTGCTAAGATGCATGTAACTGAATCTGGTCAGTATATTACTAAATCATGTACAGCAGCTACAGATATGGGGGAAAGGGATTTTTTTTTGTTAGGTGCATGTAATTGAATCTGGTCAGTATATTACTTCCAGACCTCGACGTAGTATGTTACATGAGATATCTTTACTTAAATTTCTTTTTTGGCTGCTTTTTAGTGGCATGTAAGGTAACTATAGATTTTTATCATCTTACATGCAGTGTTTATTGCATCACGTCGACCTTGTAGCTCCGACTCTCTACCATCTTTTTTTCTACGTTTGAGTTTTTTGGTGCATGTAACATCATAATGTGTAGGACACAAAATGGAAGATGCAGCTTTACATATATGCTATATGCAATAATAGATTTGAGCTAGCTTTTTTTCCTTCTGTATTTTCTGATTAGTTGTTTTTTGTTTTCACAGTAAAACTAACTAATTTTATTAGACATAAAATAGAGCTATGGACAACAACGAAGAATCTAGGAACCCCATGGTTTCTCGTTTAGTTATGGATTATCTTAGTCTGCAGCCTGGCCCAGTAATTGGTGTCCTCTTGGTTTGTGTCCGTTTCTCTTCATCACCTGAGGCAATTTCGGGACTCGTGCGGTCGGCGTCATCCATTTCGCTCTTCGCCCAAATCTCTCCCGGAGCTTCGCCAAATCGCCGGCCAAATCGCCGCCGCTCCCCCGCGATTCTCGCCGTAGAGTAGGAAATCCTGGCCGCGGCGGGTGTACACCATGTCGGCTGGCGGCTGATTCGTCGTCGGAGCTGCATTTCCGTCCGCTCGGCGGGGGGAAGGTCTGCATCGCTCGTCGACGGTGAGGTATGGTTTGCGCCCTCTCCTCCCTCGAGCGCAGCACCCGCATCTGGTTTTGCTCTCTGTGGTTACATCCTTCGTATGTTCTGGCAGGGATTTGGGGGATTTTTCGGCTTTTCTCTGTTTGCTGCTACATCTACTTTGGCGCCCGAGCTGTTCCTGGTAAGTGATGGCGATTTTCGTTCAGCATATGTTAGGATCTGTTGAAGCATTCACGGATCTAAGTTATTTTTCGAGGATCTCCCCTCCGCAACTGCTGATTTTAGTTGTAGCAACATATCCATGGTCAAGCTCATAGCTGATGTGTGTGGATTTTTTTTGATACAAACAGTGTTACATTCTAATGGTTTTTTGCTATTTTCCTATGTAGTGGTTACATGCACCCATGGTTTTTTGCATGCAGCGCTATGTGGGAATGAAAATGTAACAGTGTAGCACATGGTTATCAAAATCAAATGCTAAGTCTAGTTTAGTCCCTGAAAAAATGGTTATCAGTTGTTTTCAGGTGGCACAAAGCATGTAGCACATGGTCCACAAACCATGTAACTAGGTCACACAAACCATGATATAAGTATCTGCATTACTGCATGTCACATGATAGCTATACCTGGGGGGCATGTAACTGAAAAATGATATGTTTGTGTTCGTTGCCAGCAGCTGTAGCTGTGTAAGTGCTTGTAACATATTTTTTGCTAAGATGCATGTAACTGAATCTGGTCAGTATATTACTGAATCATGTACAGCAGCTACAGATATGGGGGAAAGGGATTTTTTTTTGTTAGGTGCATGTAATTGAATCTGGTCAGTATATTACTTCCAGACCTCGACGTAGTATGTTACATGAGATATCTTTACTTAAATTTCTTTTTTGGCTGCTTTTTAGTGGCATGTAAGGTAACTATAGATTTTTATCATCTTACATGCAGTGTTTATTGCATCACGTCGACCTTGTAGCTCCGACTCTCTACCATCTTTTTTTCTACGTTTGAGTTTTTTGGTGCATGTAACATCATAATGTGTAGGACACAAAATGGAAGATGCAGCTTTACATATATGCTATATGCAATAATAGATTTGAGCTAGCTTTTTTTCCTTCTGTATTTTCTGATTAGTTGTTTTTTGTTTTCACAGTAAAACTAACTAATTTTATTAGACAGAAAATAGAGCTATGGACAACAACGAAGAATCTAGGAACCCCATGGTTTCTCGTTTAGTTATGGATTATCTTAGTCTGCAGCCTGGCCCAGTAATTGGTGTCCTCTTGGTTTGTGTCCGTTTCTCTTCATCACCTGAGGCAATTTTCCATGCACTCCACACAGTCAAAGCTTTGACTACTGCTCCTATCAATTATGTCGTAAACAGCACACGGCATGCTCAACTGATTGTTAGGTGCACAAACCCAGTTGATGCACTAAACCTAGATTACACAAGGGGCACCTTCAAGTTTAATGACACGTTGATCAAATGCATCACCCTCGAAACCATCAGCATGTTACCTTATGATGAAGACGATGTTTACTCATGCACTGTCGAGCATTTCCTTGCATGCCATGAAGGCAATTCTATTATGCACTACCCTAGAGGGTTTGGGACTCCAATCGAAGACATGGACTTGCATTACTACCCCACGTTGTCCGCCACCACAATGGACATCCTTGGTGTACAAGAAGGCCCTTCAGATTCTCTGCTCAGAGTGGAAATCAAGTATTTCGGACGCCCTAGGGATTTCCTGTATGCCATACGAGTTGCCAACCTCCCAAACCACAAGCTTGCTGTTGACCAAGATGGAACAGTGTACATGAAGTATAGGACCACATTTGAAGCTCATTACACATCTATCCATCACTTTTACGTGGGTGGACACATGATGATCAAGTTCTATCGAGTAGCATATGTCAACAAAAGGATTGCTTCCCTTGACGCGTCTTTCATGCCAATATATTTTAGGGCTTCAATTGATGATGCATGGGAACGTGTTGTCTAGTCCATCTAGGGGAGGAAATACGATCAGGCTGTACCGGGGGGGAGAGGCTTCGAGTGATTGTTTTTTTTTTTGGAATTTCATAACTAGATTTTTGGGAGGATGTTCCCAAATCTTTTTGTTTGTCACATTCCCCCTGTGTTTTTTTACCTATGCTGCAATGTACTTCTGAACATGGAAATGTAATAAGTACTTTTTTATTATGTTGAACCTTCATTCTCATTTTGTATTAGTTCCTATGAACGACATTTATGGTCTGTAATTTTTTAATATATGTGTGGATTGTTCGTTTCTTTTTAGAGAGAGTCTATAACTCTTTTCTGTAATGTATTCCATCTCAATTTCTATTACTCTGAAATTTTTAAGGGTTCACTTTTTCATGGGGAAATGTCTTATGCAGGTTACATTTTTCAAATAAATTGTAACTTCTTCTTTTATGCAGATTTTTTGTTACAGGTACAATGACAAGATCTAGTAGTAACAAAAAAAACAAGTCTGTCAGAAGATATTCAAAGTACAACCAGATGCGCCATAAGCTTACACTGAAGCATTCCATGTCACCAGTCCAATTCCTAATCAAACAAGAGGAAAATGTGCCTGAAGCTAGACCAGCCATTCAATGTGTGAAACAAGAATCTCCAGGGGCTGGTAATGAACAGCACCAAGATAATATGGTTAGTCACTTTGTAACATCCTAGTCTAGTGCTTTTTTTGCTCTTTTTTCATTTGTATTTTCTGTAACTGTCATAGAGAAAAATACATCCTCTGATTGTTTCAACTACTTCTTTGCTTTGTTATGTAGACAAAAAGTAAGAAATTGTTTCAGAGGGCTTCACCTATGAGGATGGTCAGGTTATACCCAAACATTACAGAGGAACAACAGCTGTTGATAAGGAGCAATGACTATGGCGGTCTGCTGGATATTAAGTGTTCTAAGTTGCATCCCGATCTGTGCCAGTTTCTAATGGAAAGCTTTGATCCAGCGTCTTGCACATTAGTGTTCCCGGGACGTGGCGCAATACCTGTGACAGAAGAGTCTGTTCAACAAGTCATCGGTGTTCCATTTGGAGATATTGATGTCATTTTTGCTCGAGATCGAGACGCAAATGCTTTCATGAAGGAGCAACTATCGCTTACTGGGAGGAAACAGCCGACCCTTACCTCATTAGAAACTAAGCTCACTGCAATGAGACCTGCTAACAGTAAATTTCTAAGGCTTTTCATAACTTTTGCAATGTGCTCTGTTCTGGCTCCAACAACTGGAATCCGCGTCAGCCCGAGAGTATATCCTTCATTGATAAATATTAAAGAAGCAAAGCGGCTCAACATGTGCAAGTTTGTTATAATGATCTTTTGTAAATCATTGAGTGTAGATGGAGACAAGGAACAAGTCAGTCCATGCATGCTGTACCTCATGGTACCTCTTCCTTCTCCAGTTTTATTTATATGTTTTTTAAATATAACTTTTACCCATGCATCGTCTCTTCTCAACATGATTCTACAAAGGAAATGCTTTTACTTACATCCATGGTCTTCTTTTCCTTATTTTTTATTTATGACAGGTAAAATATCTTGACTCATTACAGTTGCGGGATTTGGATGTAAACCCTGAAGGTACTAGAGTGTCAGTATGGACAAATGAAATGGTTAGAAAAGCTATAAAGCAAGACATGAAAGAAAATGGCTCATTCGGTGCATTACCGGTGAGTTTTTCCCTCTTCATTTAGGTGCTTTTGGTGTTTGTTTTTTCATAAACTCCATTACTCTGAAATGTTACATTGCATTTCACACTCATGTCTTTTTTAGAAACAACCTTTATTTATATCCTTATGTTTTTTTCTCGATATAATTGCAGCTAAAGCAAGAATTCTCAGAAGTACAAGATGCATCGGATGACAGGACAATAACAGATGGAAGTGATAATGAGGATATGAATGTTGCATCCGATCCAGAGATGAATGAAAGCTGTGGTAATGATGGTTCCATGTCGGATTCTGAAGTTGCAAAAAGCATAACAAGCGGCCCATCTGATGCACCAGCGCAGGGGTATGAAAACAACAATACTGCTAATGACAATGGGCAATCAGAAGAAGATGAATATGTTCAGATGTCACAAAGCATTCTATTCTCAGACCCTCGCAAAATAACCAAGTTCATTGAAAAGAATGCTCCACAAAACGTTACACAGGAAGTAAGTCGTGCAATCGTTTTTGTTTCTATACTTGCACATTTAAATGCTGACCACTATCATTACATCCTTTTTGGAAAAACAATTTTAAATTTTCTTCTCCTACAGTACATCTCATTTCTTTCCAATTATCTTCTTTTGTAGGACAAAAGGAGATTTACAGAAGCAGTTGAGTATGCGTGCCATGGTTTTGAAGCTTCCTTGCAGATGCTAGTCAGGAACCTAGCCACGAGCCGAAGTGACCCAACGACATCAAGGAACCACAATTCTATGCCAGAGAAATCAATATTACCCAGTCAAAAAAAAGCAAGAGAGCTCCTCCAAGGAAACCAAAGGTACACAAAGACACAGAGTTGCAAGGTCCTAAACATGAGGATGTTGGTACGATTCATTCTCAAGTGGAAACCAAGGATTCAAGTAAAATAACGGCAAATGTAACTAAAGCAACACCAAGCAATACTACCAGTAAAGAGAATGTACAAGGAGAATATGAGTTGGATGGTAACACGCATGCCGCCCAACATCCTTCAGTTGGTGCAGTCATAGCAATTCGAGAGTCAGAGAAGAAAGAGTCTGATCCTGCTCCCGCAAGCTCTGATGCAAAAACCAAAAAACTTGTCAGTGAACATGCAAGTTTGGAAAAAGAAGATGAAGCTTCAGCTGATGCGAAGAATGTTCAAAAGGATGAGGAGCATGTAGTTATAGTCAACACAGAAATATCAACACAACAGAATGCAGTGTTGCCCATAGAGGACCAGCACACCACGAAACATGCTCTTCCCACAACAGAATGCAGTGTTGCCACATTCGATAATCAGCTCAGTGATCATGGAAAACTTGAAGAACAAGCTGAAGTTACAGTAGTGGAGCAGGAATGTGGAAATGTTATTCCACTCATTGGTGGCAAAGGAAATAAAGTTCTTGAAGATGCAGAGGTTACATTGGCAGATACTGATAATGTCACAACCAACACCCTCAAGTTTACTCACATTGACAGTACAAAAACTGAGCACATAGCGGCTTTGATGAGGGATCTGAAGAGGAAAAGATGTAACAGAGCAGAGAATGATGTTGACCAACATGAAATCAATGAAGAAGAAGTTGAACCAGAAACTACATGCATCAATTTTGCTGCCATCGATCGCAACGCAAACATGACTTCATCACAGAAGGAACATGTGGTACAGACACCAAACAAGTTAGCAGATTACAGCACTTGCAGTGAAGAATCAGAATCCAAAATAAAAGAAAATAGGAGGAAGGAGTTCTTGAAGTATGTTGGCACCGAGATACACAAAGAGCCTGAATTCCTTTTGTTCGAAGAAACTGAGTTCGTTGATATCGCCACACCTATTCTAGATAGGTTTCAGTTAATGAAGAACATACCACAAATGGAACCTTCAATGGATGGGCTGGAAACTGTGCATGATGCTGTTCTGAGGCCTGAGTGCCAACAAATTCTTGCTCAAATGGAGCCTAAAATTATACCAAAGAAAAGGAAAGATGTAAGGTTTGTTGACAAAAAAGACAAGAGAACCAAAGTTGAGGAAACCAATGTAACATCACCAGGCAGGTACCGAACTAGGTCTGCTGTGCGCCAAGAGCTCAAAAACAGTCCTATGAAGGATGGAATAGGAACAACACCAAGGAAAAATGCAACTGAATCGGGAGGCAGCCCAAGCAGTAGCAATTCGCGCAGGCAGACTAGGTCACAAGTTGCTGCAGCTATCAAATCAGAGAAGGAAAATTCAGGACCAAGGACACTGACGACAGATGTGCCCCAATCTGCTGCACATGATCCTATGAATAGAAAGCTTGACTTAGAAAGCTCTAAATCAAAAAAAGGGAAGAAGCAATCAGACGAGCTGCAGATCCTCCACTATTTGATCTCGACACTCCTCCAGATGTCAATGACCTAGGCGAAGGAACTGCAAACGAACAGAAAAATCTTGATGGAACTGAAGCTAGGAAGGAAGATGTAGCTCAAGATCGCATGAATCCAAAATCGAAACAACCAGCATCTAGCATTACACCAGTGGCTCATGAGTATGAAAAGAGGATTTCCAAGCCAGGACAGTATGCGAAATCGCCTTTTGTCAACTCACAAACTAGTAGAACATTTTATGTCAACAAGTCTGTTGACGAGGTGTATAGCATGGTCTGCCATCATGGATGGAAACATGCACCAAGGGACCCTTTCAACAAGGAAATAGTTATAGACCTGGATGACATATATGTTAGTCTCGGTGACCTTGCTGATTCTGTTAGGCCAAGGAACAAGTTGTACAACACTGTTGCAGAAATTGGAATCAACATCATCAAAAGGGAAAATCAAAACCCCAAAAAGGTCATTATGCCTCTGCGTATAGCTGTAAGTTATGTCCAATTTGTTCTCTTTCTCTTTTTTTGGATAATCAGATAGAACTTGAAATTAGTGGAACACATGTGCACCTAATTGTTCTTTCTCTTTTTGTCAAGTCAATAGTAATTGGTTTTACTTTTTATCTATTCAAACAGTCATACCTAATTGAGGGACGTGATAATCTCAAGGAAGTAACCCGATGTTTCGAAAACAGTCCATCAAACAGATTGGATCACAAAGACATTGTTTTTATTACTAATCATTTTCCTGATCAAACATTTTTATTACTAGAATGTTTTTCTATCTTTTCTGATTCCTCATGACAATTCCACATCTATTTTTTGTTACATTACAGGTTTGTTTCCCTACACTTCAAGCTTTTCCTGGAACACCAAAGGATGCATCAGGCCATTACTGGCTTGTTAACCTGAACATCAAAGCTCAGAGGTTCGAGATATATGATTCACTAGGAAACAATTCCGAGCCAGTAAACATGCACGCTTGCCACTTGCTAATTGCTGGCATAAAGACTAACTGGACCAGACAGTACTCCAACTCAAAGATAAAGATCATGGACTGGCCTATAGAGATAATTGATAGCCCGCGCCAAAACAATGGGTAAGCTTCATAATTCTTTTAAATTCAAGTGTATAACGCATTTTTTATTTTTTTTTGGAACAATGTAACTTCATTTTTTACTGTAGGTTTTTCATTTCTGCTGTTTCTAACAGTCTGACTGAACACACTATCTGTGTTTCATCTCCCAGGTATGACTGTGGTTTTTTCACACTGAAGAATCTTGAAGCATGCCCAAGCAGGACCCCAGCAACGTACTCGCAGAAAGACATTCCAAACATAAGGAAGCTGTACACAGACAAATGGTTACGTTTCACGAAGAAAGCAAATTGGCAGTTATTTGTCTAGCAAATGTGTCAAGTGGTAATTCAAATCTCTAACCATGCTCTCTTTTTTTCATTTTTTAATGTTACATATGTTTCAATTCTGACTTTACATAGTTACTTTTATTATTACTGTATCGAAAAGAATTCAGCAAATGCAATAAAGTATAAGTTGACAATCATAAGATACATTTTTTCGCATCAGAAAACATACTGTCTCAAAAATCATTTAAATATTCGCAAAAAGGTCTCGTACAAATTTGTTCGACAAGGTAACATGAGCCACATAATTTTTAAATCAAACACAATGTCCTTCACTTCTTATATTTTTTTCTTTTTTTTCAAATCAATGAAAAAGGCCCAACAAACTGTACTTCTCTGGGTTTGCTAGTCGCACCTCGCACGTACGAGCATCGTGACCTGGTTGCTTGCACACACCACAGAGACCTTGTTTTGGTTTCTGTAACTGTAGACCACCTTTCTTTCTTTTTGAACCTGGGCGCCCTTTTGTCGCTGACATTGGTGGGTTCCTAGCTTTCCGATTCTCCACAGTAGCAGCATCTTCTTCCATAGGTACACTTTCTTGTGAATCATTAGCAGTGTTGGTGTTTACTGCATGCTTGGCGCTCTTCCTTTTTTTGAGTGCATCAGCATTAGCCTTTTTCAAATCTGCCATCTCTTTCTCCATTGCTCTCATGTGCCGTTCAGCTATTTCATTAGTTTTCTCTGAGGCCGCTAAACCAACAGCTAGCTTAGCAAAATCACTGCAGAGGTTACCATATCTAAGCAATCTCATATCTTTTCTAGATAGTTTCTGGCCAACAGGCCTTCTTGCCTCTCATCCCGCGGTGCAACTATGTCAGGAGGGGGTAGACACCACCTGGGTAGGATGTAGTGCTCTGGGTATTTTGTAACCATCCCTAGATGTGCCATAACTTTCATTGCATGGCAGCACAAGATACCATCCCTGTTAATTTTGCAACATTCACAATTGTAGATTCCATTAGCTACATCAGCATCGACACGATAACTCCTCCTACCGTACCCGCGCACGGATCCTTGTATTGGGAAAACCTCATGAATGCTCCCTTGTTCAGTAACACCAATGTCACGAACATTGTAGGATGTAATCTTCCGAAGCTCAAGCTGAAAGCGGTGGTAGATGGGCATGGTGTATGTCTGAAGGATCTGCTTCTCCATGGGAAAGTCCCCCCAAAGCCTGACTGTCTTCTCATCACCATCAAACTCATGAGCATCTTCTGTTACATCAATTCTTTCCTGTAGTTTCATGTACTGCTTGAAGAAACGAACAAGGCTATCATGTGGATGAACATACTGCTTAAGAACAGCATTAAACCCTTCACTTCTAGATGTAGTTTGAAGGAATGGGAAAAACCGGTGGCGGAAATATGCTGGCACAAAATACTTACGCAAATCATAGAGGTCAAGAAAATGTGTGTTATATGCAACCCCATGCGTTTCCACCATATTTGCCCACCGCTGTTCAAACTCTTGTGGTGTAATGCTGTAGTCAATCACATCATTGAACTCTAAACGCAAGTCTTCTCTCTGAGCAACAAAAGTACCAAGTTTTTCCTGTACTTTTTGCATTATATGCCACCTGCAGAACCTGTGTATGATGCCAATGAACACAATGAGGATAGCAGTTCTGATAGCTGCATCTTGATCTGTAATGATGTTCAATGGATGTAGTCCATCCATTGCCTCTAAAAACCGCTCAAACAACCACACAAAGTTCACAGAAGATTCATTCCTCACAAAACCACAACCAAGCTGGATGGATTGACCATATCTATTTATTCCAATGAAAGGAGCACATGGCATGCTGTACTGGTTTGTCATGAATGTTGTATCAAAAGAAATACAATCATTGTACAGGGGGTAGACATCTCTTGCTTTGCTATCCACCCAGAACAGGTTCTCCACTTTATTTTCTGCATCTAGCTTGAACCTGTAGAAAAATCTGGGATCATCTTTCTTGATTTCTTCAAAGTACTCTAGCAGCTCTGGGATATCTTTAATCCTGTCATAGTTCCCTAGTTTTGCAGTGTAGTTACTAACTGTTTTGCTGTTGTATGGGACATTCTGCTTGCTCCCATATAGCTCCCCCATGATTTCCATGATTCTTCCTGAAGTAAGGTTGACTTCATGCAACAAGTCAATGAACTTTTTCTCTTCTGCAGGGATCTTGTTGTGTGATCTCAAGTACTTCTTAAGCGCAAACTTGTCAATCACCTCATGTGTATGCACCTCGACAAACTGAGTAACTTTCCATCTAGCACCATCACGTTTTACTCGAAGCTTTGCTTTGCAGTCGGTCAGCACAGTTAGCTTACGGTTCCTCTGCTTAACTGGGACTGCTTCTTCTTCTCTAGGCTTCCCAGATTTGTTGCAGACATAAACAAATTTATCTAGCTCACCATCTTTAGCACATCTCCTAGATGATTCTATCTTCACTGAAAAACCAATGTGGTGAGCATATCTGTTGTAGTGCTGCAAAGCTAGTTCAGGTGTGTCAAACATCATGCCAACAAATGGAACCTTTGGAACATATCCTTCAGGCGTTGACTCAACCTCAGCTTCGCCATCGCTTTCCTCACTGGAAAGTGTAACACCAGTCCGTGCACGCGAATCAGCTTGCTGATCATTGTTTGAAGGACCTGCTTCATCTCCTTGGGGATCGACACGATGGCCTCCGACTTCTGGCGGCTGCCCAGCATGTTGATCAGTTGATGTACTAGCTTCAGGAGTTGCATTGAGATCAATGCCACCAAACCAGTATTCAAATCCGCGAGCCCTTGGCATTCTTCTTTCAAAAACAAATATCTGCATGGAATCAATGACATGAATCATTAAGATTTTTTGGTTGCACAACATTTTTTCTAAAGTAAATTTACATCTGTTTTTTACAATCTTCAGTTAAATAACATTCTCCTTTTTTTATTTTTTCCCTGTTTTACAGGTGCAAGTTGTAAATATGTTCCGCAGAAAACCAAGGCAATACCAGGGAAGATCATGTGACTGACATGGCAACCAGTATGGGCAAATTTCATGCAGTACTACTTTTAGTAATGGCAAACCAGTATGAACTGATAATCAGTATGAGCATGTAACATACTAGCTGCAGTCTAGTGTTCTTTTGTAGCTCTGCCCTAACTTTGTGTTCTACCTAGTTGTTCTACCAGTTACATGCTTTTTCTTTGTGTTCTACATGGTTGTCCTACCTTTGTGTTCTACCAGTTACGTGCTATCTACTTCTTTGTGTTCCATCTTTTTGTGTTATATCCTGTGTTCTACATGCTATCTTTTCTGTTCTATGCTCTTTTTCTTTTAGACTTGTTACTTTTTGTTTGTCCTACAGTTACATTAGTGGCACATGTATCATAGCAGTAATTTATGTCTGGCACAAACTATGTGATAGATGAAACGTGGGGCATGTAACTATAGTTACATTAGTGGCAACTACTTTTTGTCTGAAGGCAGTAGTGAAGTCACCTACTAAGTGCATGTAACATACATTAGTGGCAGCTATAGTTGTCTAAAGACTTGATGCTGCCATTTTTTCGATAGATGTAGCAAAGGGAAAGGTGCATGTAACTGAATCTGGAGGAAAGATAGTACCTCTAGTCAACTGAATTTGCAGAGGGATAGACGATGTAGCAGGGGGATCAATGTAGGATGATGGACCTGCTAGTCGTCAGATGTAGCAGATCCCCTCCCTCAATGTAGCAGATCTCTCCCTCAATGTAGCAGATCTGGATTGAATCGATGTAGCAGATCAACTGGTGGAAGGAACTGGACGAGAGGAGAGGAGTTTTTTCAAGAATCTGCAATCTCTTCGTCAAGCTGATTGAATCGATGTAGCAGATCAACTGGTGGAAGGACCTGGATGAGAGGAGAGGAGTTTTTTCAAGAATCTGGATGTGACTGTTCTTCCCTGGTTCATCCTTGTTCTTGGCGTGTTGAAGAAGAAGATGGGGATCCAGCGCACATGTAGCAGGTAAGAAGAAGATGGGATCCGATGTAGTTGTAGCTTTATGCTGCGGTCCCCAAAAAAAGTGGCGTTCACGTGGGAGATGCTCGTATGCTGCGGGGGTCCCCACGGTGGGCCAAAAAAGGAAAGTGCGTGGTCCCCACGGTGGGCCAAAAAAGGAAAGTCCACCTGGTCGGACTGACCTCGTTTTACCAGGAATCAAGGTCGACCTCGATATAGCACAGCCCTTGATTCAAATCGAATGAAACTTCACCAAAATATAAATCGAAATATGCACGATTAACTGGAAGTTCTTGAAATATTTCTGAGCAATTATAATAATTATTTAGTTTAAATTCTAAGTCGATCGCATACATTGGATCTGAGATGGATGGTGGATGGTGGCACCAAGTCACTGTGAGACTTGGAAGTATCAAGTTAGTGAAGCTCTATCCCAAAATAAAAGCTTCATGAAGGGGGCAGTTTGGTTCAAAAAAGAAGACAGTGCCAAGCAGTTGTCAAACAATACCCATATAGTCAAATGTACTCCCTCTGATTCAAATTAATTGACTCAACTTTGTCTAGATATATGGATGTATCAAGTCACTGAAGCTAAAATAAAAGCTTCATGAAGGGGGAAGTTTGGTTCGAAAAAATACAGTGCCAAGCAGCTGTCAAATAGTACCATAACGTCAAATGTACTCCCTCCGATTCAAACGAAATGACTCAACTTTGTATTTTGCATGTTAAAGGTTTTTCGTAAAACTTGGCCAATCTTAACATAGTTTGCCTTTCTAAAAAAAGATATAAGCCCTAAGGCTCCTTTGATTCATAGGATGGGAAAACCATAGAAATATGAAAAACATAGGATTGAGATTTAATGGCTAGTTGAATCATATAGGAAGATGAGTTGTGTTTGATTGTGCCAAAGGAAATTTTCCATGAGGTATGACCTAATGTTTTATTCTTATAGGATTTGCACTGCAAGATTCCTATAGGATATGTTCCTATGAATCAAACAACTAGTGTGGGGAAAATTCACATGTGATCTAAATCCTACATAATTCCTATACAAATCCTATATATGAATTTTAGTTGTTAGGTCACTTAAAATGACTTCACTTGAAGGGTTACATTTTTGTTTTTTCTGAATTAGTAGTGATGCCTAACCATATATATACCTAAACCAAGAGAATCAGCATAAACTTATGTATATTAATAGTAAGCGCATATATGAATGTTTTTTATCTACAAACCCAGGGTCATATATATGTACATAGAAACATGCATATATGCTAGTTTTTGTACCTTGGTGTGTTCCTCTTTTGGGCTATCTCTTTTTTGTTCACCGGTTCACAACCAACGCCCTAGATTAATTTGGCACTTAGAAAATAACATTTTGTTTTTGGCGCACTAACACAAATAGTAGTAGCACGGTCAACACTGTAGAGAAGTACAAAATAAATGTGTGTGGGAAAAAATGACTTAAAGTGACCATTACATTGAGAAAAAGGGTAGAACCAAGCATTGCACAGGGAAAAAGCAGTGTAGTGCCCAGAAGAAAAAAAAAGTTGGGCTATACTCCCTCCATCCTGAAATAATGGGTGTAGAGTTAAAATTTGTCCATAAAAGAGTGTACTTCTCGTTTTGCAATGCACTTCAAAATTTGTCCACAAAAGAGTGGTAGTAAAAAATATTTCTTTCTCATCACGAGTGATATAGTTTCTTCACGACTAGTACGTACTACCTCCATCACAAAGCTTAAGTCTTTTTTTAAGAGTCAAAGGAAGTAAAGGTTGACAAAAATTTAGAACAATCTATCAACTAATATAATATTTTGTAGATACCATACCAAAAAAAATCGTTGTCTATGTATTGATATTAATTTTGTATTTTGCATGATAATGATTTTTGGTAAAATCTTAGTTTACCTTGACATAGTTTGAGCTTCTAAAAATAATATAAGCCTTACGCTTTGGGATGGAGGTAGTAGTATTTAGCATAATATGATTTTCTTATTTACTACATGCATTTAGTTCATTGGAGGTGGAAAAGTTGAAGAGGAAAGTGATGGTCGATGACAGTTTCCCAATGTAATAATAAAATCCTTAATATGCCTTGAAAACCCACACGTACGCTCTTTCTAGGACAGAGGCAGTATGAGGTAATGCACCCACGCGCTGTCATCTGCCCGTTCGTGCTATGTCTCCCAAATCTTGAAATATCGTCAGTTATCCATTTCACGTCCACACTTCTCCCTCTCTCCACGGACTAGGAAAAAACCCTCTCTTCACTTCCCCTTCCCATTCCACCGATGGAGAGCCCAACCGACGCCGTCAACGCAGCGAAAGCGAAAGCCGCGCGGCTGGCCTTAGCCGCAGAGGAGGCGTCCAGAGCCGCGACCGCAGCACGCATGGCCGCAACGGCGGCGATCATCGCCGCAGCGGATGCCAAAGACGAAGCGGAGGCCATTGCCGAAGGTCGGGCCATCGGTCGCTCATCGGCATCTGATGCTGTTGGTAGATGGGTCCACTCTCTTGGGAAGCATCCCCTAGATGACGAGGACGAGGTTGAACTCATCTTTGAACCGCCGCCGCCGACCTTCGACGAGAATATCGTCGACGAGGGGGAGGAAGTATGTTCCGATTCACCTCTCTCCCTTATTCAACATAGCCCTGTATCGATTTGCGCTATGGTCTCTCCCTCTCTTTTTGCGCTATAGCGTTTTGAATTAGCGTCAGAATCTTTTTAGATTCATATTCAGTATTAGTTGCAACTGCTACATATTTGCTTCACATCTGATTCACCTCTCTCCCTTATTCAACATAGCCCTGTATCGCTTTGCTCTATGATCTCTCCCTCTTTTTTTGCGCTATAGGTTTTGAATTAGCGTCAGAATCTTTTTAGATTCATATTCATTATTAGTTGGAACTGCTACATATTTGCTTCACCTGTTTATTTGGCATGTATCAGGTTGCTACTGATGAGGTTGACAGCGATGTCGAGTCGCGTCATAGGAAGGCCAGGGCCACTCTCAACAAGCTGAAGGCGGGGAAGTTCGACAAGTATTGGAGTGAACCCTGGACTGGTGCCAGGAACAGCTGCCCCTTCTGCACAAAGAGCATAAAGGTTGACTTTCGAAGCGTCCTGCAGCATGCCGAAGCCGGTGGGTCCGGCTGTCTCAAAGTTGGGGAAACTGTTAACCGATCCGGCTTCATAGCCAACCACATGGCCTATGGGCTATTCCTAAGGAAGAAATTGAACCAAGCTATCGAGACCGGTCGTGTGCCTCCTCCCAAGCCCAAGCCACCAAAGATTAAAGGTATGGGCAGCAAGAAGCAGAAGAAGCGGGACCGGGAGGAGGCGACAGGAAGAAGATGGTAAATATACTCCGTAACTGTTGTGCATGTTTGTCTCTCCTACTGCTTCAAAAGCAGCATCTTTTGTTGAACTCTGTTTATGTTTGCTGCTCAGCAGCGTTTGTGGTGAACCTATTAGCTTAATTAGGGGTTGTTGAACTATGTCTGTGTTGAACCTTGCTTAATTAGGTTGTGTTGAACTCTGTTTGTGTTGGCGTGGGAAGGGGGCATGATGCTACCCTGAATTTGCGGGACCCCCAAAAAACTTGCAAATACGAGTGATGCATCCAAAAGGAACAAACTTTTACATGGTAGACCCCAGTCTGAAAGCAAGAAATGCGATCGGGTCCTTAACAGCCACCGCCCGGATTGATCGGGTATTTTGCCTGCCTACCGCATGTGACTTGTGCTCACTAAAGTTTGGGACCTCACGCATGGGCACCACACGTAAGTGACATACCTGTTGGTGTAAAAACTCGGGTGATTATTATACTGCATTAGTACAAAGTTTCCTATGGATTCAAGGGTTGGAAAGCCAAGTTAACTCATTTTCATGACTAAGAAGGAGCCAGGCTTACTTTTTCATTTTCATGTTTTAACTTGTTTAAATCTTGGTCAAACAAAGGATTTGACCAGGATTCAAATGGGCATAAAAATTCAAAAAATAAATCAAAAAAACCCAAAGCACATAAGCTTCTTATGTCATATAGTAAGTATTACAGTTGATCAACGAAGTCTAGACATATTCAAACCAGAAAAATCATGTATACACCCCCTAACCCTAAACTCTGTCTTATGAAGTCAAGCATTAAGAAAAGTGGTTTTGGGTTTCAAACATTGGAAATTGAAAAAACTCCCAAAAGCTTCATTTTGGAGTGACTAAGAAGAATCCAGGCTTACATTTTCATTTTCATGTTTTAAATGGTTTAAATCTTGGTCAAACCTAGGATTTGACCAAGATTCAAATGGACATAAAAAATTCAAAAAAATCAAAACCAAACACATAGTCTTTTGATGTCAGATAGTAAGCATTCAAGTTGATAAACAAAGTCTAGACATATTTAAACAAGAAAAATCATGTATATACTTGGCCCCTAACCCTAAACTCTGTCTTATGAAGTCAAGCATTAAGAGAAGTACGTGCTTTTGGGTTTCAAACATGGAAATTTAAAAAACCTCCCAAAATCTTCATTTTGGAGTGACTAAGAAGAATCCAGGCTTACTTTTCATTTTCATGTTTTAAACTGGTTTAAATCTTGGTCAAACCTAGGATTTGACCAAGATTCAAATGGGCATAACAAATTCAAAAAAACCAAACACATAGTCTTTTGATGTCACATAATAAGCATTCAAGTTGATAAACAAGGTCTAGACATATTCAAACCAGAAAAATCATGTATCTACCCCCTACCCCTAAACTTTGTCTTATGAAGTAAAGCACGGAGAGATATCATTTTGGGTTTCGAACATGGAAAATTAAAAAAACCTCCCAAAAGCTTCATTTTGGAGTGAATAAGAAGGATCCATACTTACTTTTCATTTTCATGTTTTAAACTTGTTTAAATATTGGTCAAACCTGCTAGGATTTGACCAAGATTCAAATAGGCATAAAAATTCAAAAAAAAATTTAAACCGAAAACTACTTCTCTTCGTGCTTGACTTCATTAGACAGAGTTTAGGGTTTGGGGTATATACATGATTTATAATGTTTAAATATGTCTAGACTCCGTTGATCAACATGAATGCTTACTATAACTTAAGAAGCTTATGTGCTTTGGTTTTTCATTTTTTGAATTCTTTATTGAATTTTTATGCCCATTTGAATCTTGGTCAAATCCTAGGTTTGACCAAGAATTAAACAAGTCAGTAACATGAAAATGAAAAAGTAAACCTGGATCCTTCTTATTCACTCAAAAAATGAAGCTTTTGGGAGGGTTTTTGAATTTTCCATGTTTGAAACCCAAAACCATTCCTCTTATATGCTTGACTTCATATATATGACAGAGTTTAGGGGGGTATATACATGATTTTTCTAGTTTGAATATGTCTAGACCTTGTTTATCAACTTGAATGCTTACTATAAACCAAAAATTCATGTATCTACCCCTAAACCTAAACTATGCATGAAGAGAAGTGGTATTGGGTTTCAAACCTGGATATTTAAAAAACCCTCCCAAAAGCTTCATTTTGGAGTGAATAAGAAGGATCAAGGCTTAATTTTTCATTTTCATGTTTTAATCTTGTTTAAATCTTGGTCAAACCTAGGATTTGACCAAGATTCAAATGGGCATAATTTTAAAAATGAAAAATCAAGGCACATAGTCTTCTTATGTCATATAGTAAGCATTCAATTAAGTTGATAAACAAGCTCTAGACATATTCAAACCAGAAAAATCATGATGTATCTACCCCCTATATATCCCTAAACCCTGACTTATGAAGTCAAGCATGAAGAGAAGTGGTTTTTGGTTTCAATCATGGAAATTTCAAAAACCCTCCCAAGAGCTTCATTTTGGAGTGACTAATTAAGAAGCATACATGCTTACCTTTTCATATTCATGTTTTAAACTTGTTCAAATCTAGGTCAACAAACCTAGGATTTGACGAAGAATCAAATGGGTATAAAAAATTAAAAACAAGCTCTAGACAAGCTCAAGTTGAAAAACAAGTTCTAGACATATTCAACAACCAGAAAAATCATGTATCTACCCCCTATATATCCCTAAACCCTGACTTATGAAGTCAAGCATGAAGAGAAGTGGTTTTTGGTTTCAATCATGGAAATTTCAAAAACCCTCCCAAGAGCTTCATTTTGGAGTGGCTAAGAAGGATAGATGCTTAATTTTACATATTTATGTTTTAAACTAGTTTAATAAATCATGGTCAAACCTAGGATTTGACCAAGATTCAAATGGGCATAAAAATTCAAAATAAATGAAAATAAATGAAAAACCAAGGCACGTAGTCTTCTTATGTCATATAGTAAGCATTCAACTAAGTTGATAAACAAGGTCTAGACATATTCAAACCAGAAACATCATGTATCTAGCTACCCCTAGCCCTAAACTCTGTCTTATGAAGTCAAGCATGCATGAAGAGAAGTCATGGTTTTTGGTTTCAAACATGGAAATTTCAAAAACCCTACCAAGATCTACATTATGGAGTGACTAAGAAGGATATATGCTTAATTTTTCATGTTCATGTTTTATTAAACTTGTTTAAATCATGGTCAAACCTAGGATTTGACCAATATTAAAATGGGCATAAAAATTCAGAAAAAACAAAAAATGGAAAATCAAGGCACATATATAGTCTTCTTATGTCACATAGTAAGCATTCAATTAAGTTGATAAACAAGGTCTAGACATATTCAAACCAGAGAAATCATGTATCTACCCCCTAACCCTAAACTATGTCTCATGAAGTCAAGCATGAAGATATGTGGTTTTTGGTTTCAAACATGGAAATTTCAAAAACCCTCCCAAGAGCTTCATTTTGGAGTGACTAAGAAGGACATATGCTTAATTTTTCATATTCATGTTTTCAACTTGTTTAAATCATGGTCAAACTTAGGATTTGACCAAGATTCAAATGGGCATAAAATTAAAAAAAACAATAAAATGAAAAACCAATGCACATAGTCGATCTTCTTATGTCATATATATAGTAAGCATTCAATTAAGTTGATAACAAGGTATAGACATATTCAAACGAGAAAAATCATGTATCAAGCTACCCCTAACCCCAAACTCTGTCTTATGAAGTCAAGCATGAAGAGAAGTGGTTTTTGGTTTCAAACATGGAAATTTCAAAAACCTCCCAAAAACTTCATTTAGAGTGACTAAGAAGGATAAATGCTTCCCTTTTCATTTTCATGTTTTAAACTTGTTTAAATCTTGGTAAAACCTAGGATCTGACCAAGATTCAAATGGGCATCAAAAATATAAAAATCAGAAAAATGAAAAACCAAAGCACATAGTCTTCTTATGTCATATAGTAAGCATTAAAGTTGATAAACAAGGTCTAGATGTATTCAAACCAGACAAATAATGTATCTACCCCTAACCCTAAACTTTGTCTTATGAAGTCAAGCATGAAGAGAAGTTGTTTTGGGTTTCAAACATGGAAATTTCAAAAACCCTCTCAAAGAGCTTAATTTTGGAGTGACTAAGAAGGATCCATAGGAAACTATGTACTAATACAGTATAATGATCACCCGAGTTATTAGAGCAACAAGTCTGTCACTTACGTGTGGTTCCCATGCGTGAGGTCCCACACTTCACTGAGCACAAGTCACATAGTCTTCTTATGTCATATAGTAAGCATTCAATTAAGTTGATAAACAAGGTCTAGACATATTCAAACCAGAGAAATCATGTATCTACCCCCTAACCCTCAACTCTGTCTCATGAAGTCAAGCATGAAGATATGTGGTTTCAAACATGGAAATTTCAAAAACCCTCTCAAGATCGAGCTTCATTTTGGAGTGACTACGAAGGATACATGCTTAATTTTTCATATTCATGTTTTAAACTTGTTTAAATCATGGTCAAACCTAGGATTTGACCAAGATTCAAATGGGCATAAAAATTCAAAAAAAACAATAAAATGAAAAACCAATGCACATAGTCATCTTATGTCATCTAGTAAGCATTCAATTAAGTTGATAAACAAGGTCTAGACATATTCAAATGTATCAAGCTACCCCTAACCCCAAACTCTGTCTTATGAAGTCAAGCATGAAGAGAAGTACGTGGTTTTTTGGTTTCAAACATGGAAATTTCAAAAACCCTCTCAAGAGCTTCATTTTGGAGTGACTACGAAGGATACATGCTTAATTTTTCATATTCATGTTTTAAAATTGTTTAAATCATGGTCAAACCTAGGATTTGGCCAAGATTCAAATGGGCAAAATTTAAAAAAAATGAAAAATCAAGGCACATAGTCTTCTTATGTCATATAGTAAGCATTCAATTAAGTTGATAAACAAGGTCTAGACATATTCAAACGAGAGAAATCATGTATCTACCCCCTAACACTAAACTCTATCTCATGAAGTCAAGTGCATGCATGAAGATATGTGGTTTTTGGTTTCAAACATGGAAATTTCAAAAACCCTCCCAAAGAGCTTCATTTTGGAGTGACTAAGAAGGATCCATAGGAAACTATGTACTAATACAGTATAATGATCACCCGAGTTATTAGAGCAACAAGTCTGTCACTTACGTGTGGTTCCCATGCGTGAGGTCCCACACTTCAGTGAGCACAAGTCACGTACGCTAGGTAGGCAAACTCCCAGCCATCTTCTTTGTCAAGAGAGAGGCATCAACACACACACACACTCTCTCTCTCTCTCTCCAATTATCCACCTCCGTTGGCTGCCGGTTTTGGCAGGTCGTTTCTAGCTCAGCTCGTAGGCCATGGTGTGCAGGCTCTGTAGCCATGGCGATTTGGTCGCGCCAAGTGGTTCGTCCCCGGCTGCGACGAGGATCAATCCGGACGGTGCCTATTAAGGACCCGATCGCATTTCTTGCTTTCAGCATGGGGTCTACCATGTAAATCTTAGGGATTTAGACGTAATTTCCTGTTTATTTTGTGTCCTGCTGTAAACTGCGCTCTGATGCGTATTGGAAATCTGGGTCCTTCAGGATCGTTCGGTTGTCCCTCTAAAAAAACATCTCTCTCATTCTCGGCCTTTCTCGCTCGCTCGCACCCCCCTGCGCACTGACAACCCTGCACAACAGTCAACATCACCAGAAAAAGGATAGACACCATAAATAAGTGGGGCCCCGTGACTGCTCTCCCTTCGTCTCCTCCCGTGTGATCCCTCTTCCTCCGACTCCCGACCTTGCGGAAAAGAAAAATGAAATGAAAGAGTTTCACTGGACGGGCAAACACATGTGCTGCCTAGTAATAATAATAATAACGTAAAAAAATCGACCTACGAATCTATTATTAAATAAGCTAAACTAGGGTTTTGCCCAGTACTACGGATCAATTTCTGAAAATCCAACTACGGGGTTCGATTTTGGCCTGCTAATATAAAATTATATAATCCGAACTAGTATTCCTCTAAAAAATCATTTTGGTATGCATCGTTTGGTACTTTTCATAGCTAGAGTGCTTACTCCCTCCGTTAGCAAATAGTCTTCGTATGTCATATAGTAAGCATTCAAGTTGAAAAACAAGCTCTAGACATATTTAAACCAGAAAAATCATGTATCTACCCCCTATATATCCCTAAACCCTGACTTATGAAGTCAAGCATGAAGAGAAGTGGTTTTTGGTTTTAATCATGGAAATTTCAAAAACCCTCCCAAGAGCTTCATTTTGGAGTGACTAATTAAGAAGCATACATGCTTACCTTTTCATATTAATGTTTTAAACTTGTTCAAATCTTGGTCAACAAACCTAGGATTTGACGAAGAATCAAATGGGTATAAAAAATTAAAACCAAGGTCTGCTCATGTCATATAGTGAGCATTCAATTAAATTGATAAACAAGGTCTAGACATATTCAAACTAGCAGGAAAATCATGTATCTACCCCCTAACCCTAAACTCTACCTTATGAAGTCAAGCATGCATGAAGAGAAGTGGTTTTTGGTTTTCAAGCATGGAAATTTCAAAAACTCTTATGTCATCTAGTAAGCATTCAATTAAGTTGATAAACAATGTCTAGACATATTCAAACCAGAAAATTTATGTATCAAGCTACCCCTAACCCCAAACTCTGTCTTATGAAGTCAAGCATGAAGAGAAGTACGTGGTTTTTTGGTTTAAACATGGAAATTTCAAAAACCCTCTCAAGATCGAGCTTCATTTTGGAGTGACTACGAAGGATACATGCTTAATTTTCCATATTCATGTTTTAAACTTGTTTAAATCATGGTCAAACCTAGGATTTGACCAAGATTCAAATGGGCATAAAAATAAAAATAAACAATAAAATGAAAAACCAATGCACATAGTCATCTTATGTCATCTAGTATGCATTCAATTAAGTTGAGAAACAAGGTCTAGACATATTCAAACCAAAAAAATTCATGTATCAAGCTACCCCTAACCCCAAACTCTTTCTTATGAAGTCAAGCATGAAGAGAAGTACGCGGTTTTTTGGTTTCAAACATGGAAATTTCAAAAACCCTCTCAAGAGCTTCATTTTGGAGTGACTACGAAGGATACATGCTTAATTTTTCATATTCATGTTTTAAACTTGTTTAAATCATGGTCAAACCTAGGATTTGGCCAAGATTCAAATGGGCAAAATTTAAAAAATAATCAAGGCACATAGTCTTCTTATGTCATATAGTAAGCAATCAATTAAGTTGATAAACAAGGTCTAGACATATTCAAACGAGAGAAATCATGTATCTACCCCCTAACCCTAAACTCTGTCTCATGAAGTCAAGCGCATGCATGAAGATATGTGGTTTTTGGTTTCAAACATGGAAATTTCAAAAACCCTCCCAAGAGCTTCATTTCGAAGTGATTAATTAAGAAGCATACATGCATGGTTACTTTTTCATAGTCATGTTTTAAACTTATTCAAATCTTGGTGAAACCTAGGATTTGACCAAGATTCAAATGGGTATAAAAATTCAAAAAAAACAAAAAAGGTCTTCTTATGTTATATAGTAGGCATTCAATTAAGTTGATAAACAAGGTCTAGACATATTCAAACAAGAAAAATCATGCATGTATCTACCCCTAACCCTAAACTTTGAAATGTGGATTCACATAATGGATTCCTCTACCTCGACCCCCTTGGATTCCTGAACAGACTTACAGTACTACTAGTAGGGCCTACTATTTATTATTATTATTACCTACTGCAGGCAAAATTTAATCTCATCGAGCGGTAAAATTCCCCGCCAACGCCCAAATATCTCGCGCCGCAAAGTTTCAGATCTGCGAATATTTTTTTCCTCAAAAGAAGGACTGCGAAATTCCCTTTTTCTCCTCTATCGCCCAGCTTCGCCCTAGTTTCGCCCGCAAGCCCTCAGAGAAACCGCTCCTCTTACCTACCTCCCACCTTCACGGCCGCCGCACCGGAAAATCACCGCCGCACTTCGCCGTTCAAGCTGCCACGGCTTCAAACCTCGAGGCTGCCCTATCCGCTTGATCCGCACCTACTCCGGCGTCCACCGCACCGTATCTCGTTCGCCGACTCTATCGACCACCGCACCTGACCAGCTTCGCCGACACCGACGTCCCCGTGCACTGCACATCATCTGCTTCACCGACCTTCTACTTCGGCCGGCGCGCTGAACACTTCATCGACCGCCCAGCATGTCCTTCTCCGACCCCCCAAGATCTGCTTCCCCGGCACCCACCGCAACAGCAGTCCCCTCGCCGACCTCCACGTCACCCGTAAGAACGCGGAACACGTCTAAACGCCGCCCAGAAATAGGTAACCAGACATCCCTGCGCGTTTTGTTCTGTTAGGAGTATTGCAGCTGACTGTATTTCTGAATTCGTGCTAGTATATTTTTAACTTACAAGTGCTTTCGTTTGTAACCACCTCATCCTTTAGATTTAAACACGACGCATAAGTATTTTTTTCCGTGACCTAACCCACCCATTTGCTGAAACTCTACATGGTATCAGAGCCTAGGTTTCCTTCCTGCTAGTGCTAGCCGCCCCAAACAGTACCATACAAGTTCTTCCTTTGACCACAAAAACCACCGTTGAGATGTAGAAATCCAGGCGGCGGGAGGCCGCATCAGGTGCTCTGCGTGGGTTGCGGCTATCACACACAGCGATGCGAGTTGTGTGAGATCGGCGGCTGCTCGCGCGGGGACAAAGAAGAGGGTCAAGATCGTTTTGGTTTAGAAAGGAGAGAAGAGGAAGTGAATCCGTGGCAGAGAGATCTGGATCCGTGCGAGGGGGAGATGTTGGAGGCGTGCGGAGTGGGCCGAGCCTTTGAGCGCAGGGCGGAGCCGGAGGTTGGTGCTGGACGTTGACCAGCGCGAGCCGGTCGATGTGGCCAGGTGCGGTCTGCCAGGTTGGCCAGGGCGCGCAGACGAGGCGCCATCCGAGTGGAAGTGAGGAGAAAATGGAGATGTGAGGCTGTGAGGATATGTTGTGATGGAGTTGATGAGGCTGCGATTGAGTCGTGATGGAGTTGATGAGGCTGCGGTTTAGTGGTGATGGTGATGGTTGTGGATATGTCCAGGGGAAAGGCATGCGTGCCTGAGGTGAGACTGGTTGAGGCCTGACCGGGGGATAGGCATGGGTGCTTGAGGAGTGGATGGTTGAGGCAGGAGTTGGCTGGGGGTTTGTGGGAGAGACGGAAGAGGTCAGTGGCCGGGCAGAGTGGAGAAGAGAGGCTGAGGACATTGAGGCGAGTGTGGATGGTTCTGCGGAACTTGTGTGGTGAGGCAGCCGGGGTTGTTGAGGATGTGTATGGTTAGGAGTTGTGCGTATCCCAGATGGTTGAAGCTGGATGTCTTCGCTGCTGATGAAGAGATGAATCGAGATGACAAGATGATGGAAAGTGCAATGCTGTCATGTATCCTAGGAGTTATGCTGAAAGTTCATTACTCGTAGTTGTCATATGTGTCATGTTGTTGCAAGATGGCCATGGTTGTTTACCCATGATCATCTTGAGGGGGTGTGTTGGACCATGAGTGAGTTTAGTAGTAGCGCTGTAGTAATATTGTATCCAGTGTGAGGCCCATAGAGGCCCATGTCCAGTGGTATTGTAACCCTAACTCAGATGATATAAATACAGAGTGTCGTGGTCTGAGTGACCTAACCCACCCATTCGCTGAAACTCTACAAAATATGAGCCACCAATCATGAGCCGTTGAATGCTCTACATGTCCACGATTGACAACAACAACAACACCAACAACAACAAAGCTTTATTCCCAAACAAGTTGGGGTAGGCTATACAAGTCCACCATTGACACGATTACAATTTCTCACTATTTGGCCGTAGGCTACTGCTCTAGTTACATCATGTTTGATATCTTTCTGCGATCATGTATTACATGTTTATGCACGTCATAATGTTTCTACTACTGTTTGGTGTCAATTTAATTATAGCAAATCCTTGACTCGTAACTGTTTGTTGTTATTACACGTGCAGCAGGCACATCTTACACTCAGAAACGTAGAGTAAAGCTCGCCTATAATCATGTAAGTACCTGCTGTTTTTTGTATATTGCTTAATGCAAACTTCTATATCTTGGATCCTGTTTCTGTTTACAATTGGCCTCTCCTTCATGCAGAGGAGAAACAGTGTGGCACCAGGTTCTTCTGCCCAAGTACCCGATGAGGTCCGTGTGACTCAAAAAAAAGCTCACGTAAGTTCCCTGTTTTTTTTTGGAATGTTAATTTACCTCCTGTGCGTAGTTCAATTGCATCATTTTCTGTATGTTGCACTACCTAAGTTGCCTAATGGAATCTAATAAAATATAAACAATGACCATATGGAACATTGCACACTGCCTTTGACCCATCTGGCATCCGGCATGCCTGGGTATAAGTTACATGATTTGGCTATGTTAAACAAGTCCTAAAATTCTATTATGTTAATTTTTTGCCTGTTGCTTCATTGAGTTTGCCTGTTGTTCCATGGCTAGTGCATGAAGTTTGATAGAAATGATCCTAGCTGAAATGATGCACTTCGTGTTTTTTTATTGCTTTATTCCTAACCTAGCTTCCTATTCTACTTGAAACATGATTGCTTTATTCCTAACCTAGCTTCCTATTCTACTTGAAACATGATTGCTTTATTCCTAACCTAGCTTCCTATTCTACTTGAAACATTGTGAAAAAATAGTTATATTACTTGTTTAAATGTCTAGCTTTGTTTTTCTGAGTCCCATTGACATGATGTGGTATATCCATATTCAAATGATCTGGCTGTTTATATAACTAGCAAGATGCCCCCTCGCAAATGCGAGGGCACCATCTCAAAATGCTATCTACTTTTAATGATTCACTTTCTGTATAATGTTTTATATGTTATAACTTTATATTAGTAATGCTATATGATCATTAAAACTATCAAACCTAGTGTTGAATGCATTTTACCAAAATGAATTATTTTTAGTTGCTACGTATTCTTGGCTTGACTGTCAAAGGCCTTGCAATATATCTGTTGATATATGTGTTAGTTCGCTTCGTGTTCTATAGTTGGCACATATGCATGACTTGCATGAATCTAGATAAAACTGCTCATATACTATTACAAAACAAATTACTCATTAAATATTTTAAAATAAATAAAAATTCAAGTATTACAAAGCAATAAGGCATAATACTATAGTTATGCAATGCATTGCTTCCCGGGGGTTTCTACGTTCAAATGATTTCATTTTAAACTATCATATTTGCGACTACAATTGTAGTCATGAAGATGACAATGTTCCAAGTGATGTTTATTTTACTGTTATGTGTCTCGCTCAATCTGGCAATTATTCTTTCTATGATTCAGATCATGTACATGAGTTCTGGCTTGAAGTTGCCTTTTTTACTTATTTTTTGTTTGAAAAAAAATTGAGAATAATATTTTTCTGGGAACTTTCATTTCCGCAGGCCCGGTCCTAGGAAATTCTGCGAACCTTGTCATAATAATCTAGAATTTATTATGTTTTTCCATAGCTGAATTTAGACGTCATGACATGTACAAACTCCTTAGTCTGTTCCTATCATTTCTTAGAGTAATATGTTTTTGGAAATTTCTTCCCTCAGGTACGGTCCAAGGAAATTCTGCGAACCTTATCATAATAATCTAGAATATATTATATTTTTTTCTATAGCTGAATTTAGACGTCGTCATATGTGCGCCACTGAAGTCAACCTTACGGCTAGGCCTTTTCCTAGTAGTGTATGTACAAACTTCTTAGTTTGTTCCTATTATTCCTTTGAGTAACATTTTTTGGAAACTTCTCTTTCCTCACGCTCAGTCCGTCGTGGGAACCTTATCATAATAATCTAGAATTTAGTAGGCTGAATGTAGTATGTTGTTATACAAGCTCCTTAGTCTGTTCATATAGTTCCTTTTTATGTGTGATTCTTTTTTATCACTCACATGTCGCATTGAGTTGCGTTATTTGATTTTTTTACACGAAATATTTTTACTCACATCCATTTAGGATTACATGCACACACAAAGAGAGCGGTTTAAAATTTTGGAACACGCAAATGTCCCATTGAGCTGCGATATGTCTTACTATAGTTATAGTTGAATAAGTAATGTAGTTAAATAATATAATTTTGCTTACGTATATCACATTTGTAGTCTATCATGTGCTTACATGGACACGCACATGTCTAATTCCTTTGGAAACAAAATCTAATTGTCTAATCTATATCTAACGTATGACTGTAGGAGTCCTTTAAGGAAATTGCTTCCTTTTATTGTTGACATGGAAGATAATCAGTTTCTATTTTTACGTGGATTGTTTTTTTTTCACATGGACGCTGACCGCTTCCTATTTTTATGTGAAGCTTTCCTATTTTCCTACCCACATTGAACGTGTAAGTCATGTAAGTCGGGTACACAATTTTTTTTCTTGAAACTGCCTCTTATTTCTTTTTGTTTGATATGTTCATCTGTGGACCCAAATAGCTTTTACGTACCATATCTTTACTTTCCTTTTACTTTGATATGTTCACATGTGGATCCAAATAGCTTTTACGTGCCATATTTTTACTTTTGTACACGTCTATTATTGTACGTAACACTTCTTATCTTTTAATCTCAGTCGTTAATTTTAAAATCTTTGGTTTATATTTTTTTTAGCATATGTGGACTAACCTGGTGCCTCGAAAAAACACCCTTGTTTTGCTTTTAGTATATAATAGATACGCTCCATGTTCAATTGCTTCATTCATTTTCTAGTAATCTACTAGTAAGTAGCACGTGCTTTGCACGTCACGACATATATAATTTTAAAATATATTTCCATATTTTATTTGATGTTGATAATTATTATTTTTTGCTAAAATTAGTCACAAAGCCTAAAGTTTGGCTTTTGAAAAACTAATACACCCTAAAAGAAGTAATGGAAGGAGTAATATGTGAGTTCATTACAATTAAGTTTTTTAGTCAGTATGAAATAGAAGTATACCCTAATACAGTGCTGTTTGTTTGCCGTGTATTGTATTGCATTTTAACTTGTTTTGTCTTAGTTTCAGCCTGCAAACAAAGCTGTAATGTCAGTAGGGACAACCCATTTATCAAGTGTTGCGGTCATTTCACAGAGCAACAGTGACAGTGGCACGTGCTCTCATTGGTCCACTGAGTCCAGTACACCAACCGTTCCAGAAGAAATAGATGTACGAGGCTCTATTTTGGATTGCTTGCTATGTTATATCAGCTCAATGATGCTCTTGAAATTGGAGGTCTTTTATTGCATCATATGATGTTGTAACTTGTTTTATCTAAATTTCAGGCTTCAAATAAAGCTACAAAGCCAGAAGCAAGGGCCAATGCCTCAAGTATTGATGTTTCACAAAGCAGCAGTGAGAGTGCATATTGCTCGCATAGGCCCATGGTATCTATTGCTCAACTTAATCCGGCACAAAGAGATTTGGGGGATGCACTCCAAGAGGCAGTTGATATATTTGGGCGGGAAAACAAAGATGCTGATGAAATAATTGCCAACACACGCCAAGAGATACATGAATTGAAAAATAGGCAAACTTTGACAGAAAATGTTCTAAAGAATCTCCTATGCACTTGTCATGGTAAGCCAGTTGTGATGTGTCTGGGAATTGAAGGTGTCTAAATAAACTTTGATTCTGTTGTTCAGTCAAGTGGACTGCTGATGCCAATGCTGTAATTAATTACTGCTCAAAATTTCGTTCAAAATTTCGGTCTGTAATAATTGCAAATTTTGTTGTTGTACTAAAATTAGATATGTTCCATGTGGCTGCTGTATTTTGTGTGAAATAATATCCTGATGTGTACTTCAATTAAACCATAAATCGGCTGCATGCTGAAAATTTGAATCTGAGCGCACGTGTGAACTGTTTTCTGCTCGTAATGCAATAAAGGTTGTTTCTTCGAAGACTATGAACATGGTAGCCCATTAATAATACCTTAATAATTATGCCTGCTAGCAAGATAGATGGTCCTTATTATAGTCAGGCATGCCAACTTGTATGATTAAAAGTAGTTCGTACACATTAAATCTACCATCTGCATTTTTCTCTGTAATAACTTTTCTTTTTACACAACTCAAAACTTGTCATGCTAATATGAAATTCGAGATGGCAAAACATGGGAAAGATAAAGATATCTCTTTCCTGCGAAATGCTGGGTTTTGAAGCCCAAGTCCAAGTCTTTCTCTGCTCAAGTTTTGGAGGAACAACTCCAAGTAGAACGAGTTGCAACAGCTATGCTAAGAACAAAAGTTGACATGTTGAGATCGAGATTAGAAGCATGTGATGCCCTATTGCACGAGGCCAATCAAGTTCGTTATAATCTCCCAAAGACTTAGAAAATGCCATAGATAATTGGAGATGAACACTACATAGTGAGTACATTGGTCTTGTGAAATGTTTCCTTAGAATAAGGCACCGTTCCTACTTTTGTTGGTGGATGCATTTATCTGCGGTTGGGATCAACTTGGTAGTTGTTCCTGTGGATGTTATATAAATTAATTGCATAGCCTTTTTCAATCAGTTCGAACTTAAATGGTATCATAGCCTTGGTCTCAAGTTTGAATTGTCGAACGCGTGGTTTAATTTAATCTCAGTCGGGCGGCAAAATCTCCCACCAATCCTGAAATATTTCAAACGCATTTTTGATTGGGATTAAGAAGATAGGGACATAGATCCAGTGCCCCCACGTTCACAGGGCACATCAAACTTGAGATTAAATTATGCGTTCTAGTTCTATACAAAACCCAGTAGGAGGTTGAGCGGCAGCGGCTAGGGTTTAGTGTGGGAGGAGATGATATGCGTACGCTCCTGTTTATATAGGTCGGAGGCACGCGACGGCCGCTGCACGCGTGGCATCGCCATTCGCAGAGGTAGGTGACGACGCGTGCCACCCGAGGCATCGCCATTTTACGCGACCGCAGACTGCCGAAGCGGCGCCGCTGAGAAGACGCATCGACGCTGGGTCACTGCCAAGCGGGCCCGACGAAACGTTCGCCAGACGCGAGCGGACACTTTACGCGTCCACGCAGCGTCCGCGCGACGGATCCGAGACACATATTTGGGCATGTTTGCGTCGCTGCGAACGGCCCAGTCACTATGCGTCGTCCCGCTGGAGTTTGTACCAGATACATTTTTGGCCCGGACAGATGCGCTCGGAACCGAAATCATCTTCTGTTCCCTTCTCTATTTCTTCAGGTTCGAGAGAACACAGCAGCTCTTCAGCTCAGCAGAAATTAATCGGGTCACGCTGTTGCTTTCCTTGCCGTTGGATTGAAACGAATGGTGGATGGGAAGCCTCAGGTCACGTTGTGCCCTGTGAACGTGGGGGCACTGGATCTCTGTCCAGAAGATAGATCATGATCATGGTAGTGACCTATATTCAACGTGATGATGATTTGATTTTGCACTCGGCCTTGAACAGAGGTACTAGTACGGTGTCACAATTTTTTATCATTATACTTGGACGGTGGCCAAATTCAAAATCTCATAGTGGCAAAACTTCCCGCCCACAAAATACAAAAATTTCACACGCTTCCAAATTCCCATACCCCTGTGGAGATGGCAGCAAAGTCGGTTGGTGGGGGTCTGCCCGTCATTTTTTGGATCACCACCTCCCTAGCCCGGAAACCCTCCCAAAAAATTCATTTCCCTCAGACCACCCACCGGAACTTCCCAAGTCCCTCTCTCCCACCTCCATGACCACTGCACCGGAACATCCCCGCCGGACTTCCCTGGCCTACCCGAGCCCTCGTGATCCTCATCATCCGGCTGCCTGCCGGAGCCGCTTCATCGACGCCGTCATCAACCGGACCGGATCATCCCCGCCGTCTACCGCAGTCGCTTCAGCTGCGGCATCGTCCACCCCACCGGAGCCGCCGCCGGATCCGTCGTCCACCGCATCGGATTTTGCTCACCGACACCGCTGTGCATGAACCGGATCTGCTTCACCGGCGTCGTGCATGATCTAAACTCTTCTACTGTCGCTATTGCTTGCCTGCAAGTTCTTGTTTAATCTTGGGGGAACCTGTTTGTGCTAACGACGCGCCGTTACAGATGAGATGAGTAACCATGAAGTGTAATGGCCGTCTCTCCAACCCCAAGTAGCACATGTAGCGTACTTCATCACCGGATCTATCAACCCCAGGAAGATCTGCTGTGACTCCCACAGAGTGCTTCTCCTAATGTAAGTCCCTTGTTTTAGCGCCATGTTCTGGGTTCAGATGCTTGTTTGAAGCTCTTTTAGTTCATTCCTAGCTATGACCGTAACACCTTGCTATTTTCTACTTCATTGCTAACTTTAAGCGATTGAACATTTTGGTTTGCATTCCCTGCTCTGTAGATGTAGCCATCATAACTTCTATCTTGCTCAGTCGTTGTTACAAAAATTATAGGTATTATAGTAACATCCTGCTATTATTTAGTTCATGGCCAATTTTAAGTAATTGCACATGTTGGTTCGCATTCCCTGCTCTATAGCTTTTGGCATCGTAACTTCTATATTTGGTTTACATTCCCTGCTCTGTAGATCTAGCCATCATAACTTTATCTTGCTCAGTCGTTGTTACAAAAATTATGGCCTGCTACTATGTTGTTTGTGCCAATTTTTTACTCCATGAACATGTTGGCTTGCATTCCCTGTACTACAGGTGATGCCATTGTTTTGTATCTAGTTCATTGTAAGCTAACAAAGTAAGGACTTAGTTTGGCATGCTATCACTCTGCTATCTAGCCTGTAGTACAAATAAACTTGTCATACTACTAGATAATAATTTTGCGTGCCATCTTGTTCTTCAAAAGCTGCATTATTGACTTGTTTCTCTGACTTGGCATGACGCTCACATATGGAAAGCTGAACATATTGGTTTGCATTCCCTCTTATACAAGTTCACAGGTGATCCCACTATATTCTGTATCTGGTCCATCCTAAGCTCCAGCATTAACTATCCTCTATGTGTTGCTCATTACAAGTTTATATCCCGAAACATCTTGATTTGCATCCCCTTCACTATAAGTTCAGGAGTATTATTTAGTTCACGGCCAAAATGAAGTAATTGCACTTGGCACATGTTGGTTCACATTCCCTCCTCTTTAGCTTTTGCCATCGTAACTTCTATTTTTGGTTTACATTCCCTGCTCTGTAGATGTAGCCATCATAACTTCATCTTGCTCAGTCGTTGTTACAAAATTTATAGCCTGCTACTATGTTGTTCATGCCAATTTTGTACTCCCTGAACATGTTGGTTTGCATGGGACTCGACAGTAGTAAGTCTGTTGTTTCATTCTAACATGCTCTGTTATATTGGCTGTTGGTATGCGGCATGCACTCTTTGTTTGCTTATTGTGCGCATTACAATGATCTTGTTATAACGACGAAATGATGAGTTCCAAATTCTTTGGCAAACAATATTGTAGTGTCTTTGCCTTTCCATTGTTGCTGTCTTAACTTGTAATGTCTTTGTTTCAGATATAGGTGCTGCATGGACAACTTAAAAGATTGTCGGATCGCTTCATTGTATTGCTAGGTTTAATTACCATTCAATTTCTCTGGGTTCTATAATATTTTTTCAATGCCTTGCAGCTGATGTAATATTTAGTTAGTTTTTATAGTTCTTTCGCGCATTTTTTCTTTGGTGCTTGTGGTAAGTGAGGCTATCCGACAGAAATCAATGCTGCGTAAATATTCTCAGTATCTAAATCACGAATTCCCATCCCTTAAACGGCCCAATTAAGCGAAATCACATATGTGCCTGCCCGCAAAATCCTAAAGCGCCTATTATGCCGGCATATAAACAACAACTAAACGGTGCCCACTTACTTATTGGGCCAGCCCATTTGATTTACGGTGGACCCCACACTCTAATTAGGCTGGCCCACTTGCTTTAAGGTGGACCCCACCCACTACTGGGTCGGCCCACTAATTAGTTGGGCCAGCCCAATTGCTTTTGTGGTGGACCCCACATACTAAATGGGCCCCTTTAAGAGGAAAGTGGGACCCACGTGCTTTTGGCCCGTCCACTATCTTGTTGGGCCACCCACTTGCTAGATGGTGGACCCCATACTAATTGGGCCGGCTTTAAGGAAAGTGGGACCCACTGTGTTTTGGCACGGCCCACTATCTTGTTGGGCGGCCCTTGCTAGATGGTGGACCCCATACTAAACGGGCCGGCCCTTTAACAGAAAGTGGGACCCACGTGTTTTGGCCCGGCCCACTATCTTGTTGGGCCGGCTTGCTAGATGGTGGACCCCACATACTAAATGGGCCGGCCCTTTAACGGAAAGTGGGACCCACTGTGTTTTGGCCCACTATCTTGTTGGGCCGGCCGTTTGATCTATTGTGGACCCCACGTACGAAATGGGGCCCTTTAACGGAAAGTGGGACCCACCTATGTTTTTGGCCCGGCCCACTTTCTTGTTGGGCCACTGTTTGATCTATTGTGGACCCCACGTACTAAATGGGCCAGCCCGATAGCAGGAAAGTGGGACCCACATGCTAATTGGGCCGGCCAATAACTTCTTGGGCCGGCCCAGTTGTTTTAAGGTGGACCCCACTAGTTAAATATGCCGGCCTGATAACAGGAAAGTGGGTCCCACATGTCTTGTGGGCGGCCCTTTTGCCTGTTGACCGGTCAAATGAGTGCATTCGGTCCGGCCCACATGCTTAGTGGGCCGGCCCATTAAAGTTTTGACCAGTCAACCTTAGAGGTTAGGCCCGGCCCACATAACTAATGGACCAGCCCGGCTATATAGTCACTACTAGGAAAAGGCCTAGCCGTAAGACAGCCAGCAGTGGCGCACCATGACTGCCGTGCGCCACTACTACTTAGCAGTGGCGCACCACAAAACGGTGGGCCACTGTTACAAAAGTAGTAGTGGCGCACCTCGATTTGGTGCGCCATAAGTAAGTGGTGACAGGAGGCCAGCTCCTCCCCCAACCTAGTAGTGGCGCACGTCTCCGGGGTGCGCCACTGCTACATTACTTACCTATGGCGCACGTCAAAGTGGTGCGCCACTGCTAGGAGGTGTCCAGAGCCCGTTTAGACATGATAGGCTTAGCAATGGCGCACATCAGTGGTGCGCCACTGCTAAATAGGTTACCTATGGCGCATGGCTTGGAGGTGCGCCACTGCTAGGAGGTGGCCAGAGAGCCCCTTAGCGATGAGAGGCTTAGCAGTGGCGCATTGCATTGGTGCGCCACTGCTACATAGCTTACCTATGGCGCATGGCGTGAGGTGCGCCACAGCTAGGAGGTGGCCAGGACCCCTTTAGTGATAAGAGGCTTAGTAGTGGCGCACCAGCCAGCAGTGCGCCATTGCTATGTCACACTAGCAGTGGCGCACGACTAGGTGGTGCGCCACTGCTAACCTGGGACCATTTCCTGCTTTTCACCCACCACTCACATGTGCCACCCACTTTCCCCAAACACTCTTCCACCACCACCTCCCACCAAATCTGGATCTGGTCGTGTTGCCCCTCCTTCCCTCCTCATTTTCACCTCTTCATTCACCAAAATTAAGTTGGTAAACTTAATTTTCTTCATAGGTAAGTAATGGTGAAGCTCTCTTAGCTCAATACCCTACTCAATCTCAACTTTTTACCTCATCCAACACTCTAGGTCTCGCCGTATCGGTAACTTTGTTGGTTTTATGCTTTGTGTGTGACCGGTTCCGATCGTCTTGCACACACACGTGTGTGTGCACATATGTTATGTGAAGCTCATGTGTTGTGCGCATGCGCGAAAAGCGTCTCACGTGCATGTGTGTTGTATGCGAAGCCTCCACACATGTGTTGTATATGCAAAGCCTCCACACATGTGTTGCATGCATGTTTTTGTTTGCAGGGATTTGAAATGCGATGGAGTTGCCAATATTTGCCGAAATGTTGATTCATTTCCGTTTCGGCGAATAGTGGGCATACTACGCATATACATATGTCCTATTTTTAGGGAAGGTCATGCCAAAATTTTCTTTTGGTATGCTAAGATATCCATTTTCTCTATACCCGCAGGCGACCATGGTCCGCATGATGAGCGAAGGCGTTGTGGCTAGGTTTTTGAAAGCTGCGACGGCCGAGATGATTAGAAATAACCAAAAGGAGATAAGATGTCCGTGTCGAAGATGCAAGCTGACGAGCCTTATGGACCCTAAAGCCGATATGGTACGGGACCACCTTCTCGTGCGTGGTTTCATGGATGGCTATCGGTGGGAAGGCGACGAAGATGATTATGAATTTGTCCATGGGATTTCAACAAGAAATAAGGAAGGTGGTGAGCACCATGTAGAAGTTCCCGGACATGATCAGGATGTAGAAGATCAAGATGGAGGACCCGATGATGAAGATCAAGATGGAGGACCCGATGATCAAGATGGAGGACCCGATGATGAAGATCATGAAGATGAAGACGATGGACCATCGTCGATGGACTGGGTGCAGGACCCTTATCTTCAAGAGCTGCTTCTCAAGCAGACGAGTAACGCAAGGGATGCCGCCCGAGAGAAAGCCAAGATGGATCAACTGGAGGTAGACGCGGTTACTCCATTGTATGAAGGATGCAGGCCGGAGGATACCCGCCTGAAAGTAACGCTCATGGCTCTGCAGATGAAGGTAAAGCACAAAATGACCGACACATCCTTCAACGACAACATGTCATTCTGGCACGAACGTCTTCCCAAAGGTAACACGTGTCCGACTAGTATCGAGGAGGCCAAGAAAATCGTGTGTCCTCTGGATTTACCGCATGTGAAATATCATGTGTGCTTGAACGATTGCATCATTTATCGGAACGAGCACGCGGAGTGTACCATATGTCCGGAGTGCGGCGTCAGTCGGTACAAGAAGGGGAAGAAAGCTCCTCGGAAGGTGGTGTGGTACTTTCCGATCACTCCTCGTCTGCAGCGGTATTTCGCGGATCCTAAGCAAGCAAAGCTAATGCGCTGGCACGCGGAGATGAGGAAGGGAGAAGATGACGTTGATGATCCGAAGAAAAAGAAAAAGGACAGGATGTTGAGACACCCTTCGGATGCTAGCCAGTGGAATGCGTTGAACCTCGAGTACCCAGAATTTGGGGACGATCCTAGGAACATAAGGCTGGGCGCGAGCACCGATGGAGTCAATCCGTTTGGCAGCCAGAGCAGCACGCATAGCACATGGCCCGTGTTTGTGTGGATGTACAACCTCCCCCCTGGTTGTGCATGAAGAGGAAGTACATTCAAATGAGTATGCTAATTGAAGGGCCGAAACAACCAGGGAACGACATCAATCTGTATATGGGGCTTCTGAAAGAGGAGCTAGCCACGCTATGGGACGCGCCTGCCAATACGTGGGACGCCGCCGCGGAAGAATATTTCCCTATGAGAGCCGCGCTGCTCACGACGGTGCACGACTTTCTCGGTTACGGATATGTCGCGGGGCAGGTGGTCCACGGATTCAATGCATGCGTCAGGTGCATGGATGACACAACGTACCGCCAGCTAGATAGAGATCCGGGGTCCTCGAAAACGGTGTTCATGGGACATCGAAGGTGGCTTCGCGACGAAGACCCATGGAGGAAACGCAAGGATCTGTTCGATGGTCAAGACGAACCCCGAAGACGGCCACGTACGAGAAGCGGCGAGCAAATAGACGAGCTATTGAAAAATTGGAAAGAGTGCCCACCGCCGGGAAAGAAGCGAAAGGCGCCGGAGCCGCTGCTCAAGGTATGGAAGACGAGGTCTGTTTTCTGGGACTTGCCGTACTGGAAGATCTTACGTGTGCCTCACAGCCTTGATGTCATGCACATCACGAAGAACGTGTGCGAGAGTCTGCTTGGTACCCTCCTCAACATGCCAGAGAGGACCAAAGATGGGCCGAAAGCAAGGTACGACTTGCTATCAATTGGGATCAGGGAGGAGCTTCACGCGGGACGCCCTAATGATGATGATGATGATGATGATAATGACGATGATGAGGCGGAGGACACGCAAAGTCGTCGCAAGGGCAAAAAGGCCAAGAAGATCGAATATTACTGCCCCCCGCGTGCTTCACTCTAAGTCAGAAGGAGATCGAGCAGTTTTTCGACTGTCTCCTAGGAGTAAAACTTCCCTACGGGTACGCGGGGAAGATAAGCAGGTACCTAGACAAAGCGAAGCAGAGGTTCAGCGGGATGAAGTCTCACGACTGTCACGTGCTGATGACGCAAATACTTCCGGTTGCAATCCGTGGGATCATGGACGCGCACGTCCGTGAAACGCTTTTTGGCCTATGCAACTTTTTCGACGTCATCTCTCGGAAGTCTGTTGGCGTGAGGCAACTTAGAAGGCTACAGGAAGAGATCGTGGTGATACTGTGCGAGCTTGAGATGTACTTCCCGCCCGCTTTCTTCGACGTTATGGTGCATCTGCTGGTACATATCGTGGAGGATATCATCCAACTGGGGCCGACGTTCCTGCACAGCATGATGCCGTTCGAAAGGATGAATGGTGTCATCAAAGGGTACGTTCGCAACAGGGCACGTCCAGACGGAAGCATAGCCAAGGGCTTTCTGACCGAAGAGTGCATCTCCTTCTGCACGAGTTATCTAGAAATCGAGAACCCCGTTGGCCTGCCCGTAAACAGGCATCTCGGGAAGCTCGCTGGATGGGGTCACCGCGACGGTAGCCGCGAAATGCATGTCGACTTGAAGGGTCGAATCGCCGACTTTGAAAGAGCAAACCTAGTCGCGCTACAACACATAGACGTGGTCGATCCTTGGGTGGTAGAGCACAAAACCTTCATCGCAAAGACGTACAGTGATCAGGGCCAACAGAGGACGGACGGAGATATAATCAAAGAGCACAACTCAACCTTCACGCGGTGGTTCAAGGACAAGATGCTGACGTACCCTATAGACGAGGATTCTTCTGCGGAAGAAAAACTCATATTCGCCTTGTCACAGGGCGCCGAACACAACCTGATGACATTTCAGGCGTACGATATCAACGGCTACACATTCTACACCGAGGAAAAGGACATGAAGAGCGATTATCAGAACTCCGGGGTAACGATGGAGTCCTACACCGGTGACGTCAAGCAGAGATACTACGGAAAGATCGAGGAGATCTGGGAGCTGAGCTACGCCGGAGAGAATGTGCCAATGTTCCGTGTCAGGTGGGCCAAGAACGTCATAAAAGAAGACCGACATTTCACCACCATGGTTATACCCGAAGCCAAATCCAAGACAGCGGGCGCAAAGGTCACCGCGAAATATGAGCCATGGGTACTAGCTTCCCAAGTGGACCAATGCTTCTTCATTACCGACCCGCAAAAGCCCAGCCGTGTTGTCGTGAGGAGAGGCAAAAGGAGCATCATCGGAATGGATGGAGCAGCCAACGAGCTAGACTTTGACCAGTACGGCGATCCGAAGATGGAAGATGACGACGACGATGATGAAGAACCATACACAACAAGAAGAAGCAGGACCACCCTACCTAAAGGCCGTCCATTCAAGAGAAGAAGTCTAGGAGTTCCGGGGCTAAATTATTCAACCGCGAGAAAGAAGGGCAAGAAGATTGTGAAAAGATAATTATGTATCATTTTCTTGTATGAATAATGGATGTCATATTGTTAATCTACACATTGTACCGATCAAAATAGACATATAATTTATATTTTTGGATATTTTCTAGATTCTATAGTATTTTAAATATTCTACATAATTCTAATTATTTATGCCTTTTATTTTGGTGTATTATGCTATTTATTATAGTGTTAAATCAATTTAATAAACAAGTGAAAAAAATTGGGGCCGCCAGGGTTCGAACCTGGCCGGCTAGGGTAAACCAAACAGGGGGAGCTAGCCATTACGGTACAGTGCGATTCTTGTCAACTGTAGGTGCCGCGCTCGTTTTGACCTAAACCTAAAGAGGCAGTGGCGCACCCCTAGAGGTGCGCTATTGCTAAGCCTCATAGTGGCGCACCCCTAGACGTGCGCTATTGCTAAGGGGAGTCGGGGACTTAGAAAAATCCCCCTTCTCTTCCCCGTCCCGACCAAATCCCTCCTCTTCTTCCTCGCGACTGCGCCCTCCTCTCCGCCGGCCACCCCTCCCCTGAGCGACGCCACCCCTCCTCTGAGCGACGCCACCTCCCACCGGCGGCCGCCACCCCTCCCCTGAGCGACGCCACCCCTCCTCTCACGCGAGCGACCATAGACCCCGGCGGCCAGATCCCCTCGACCTCGATCCCCCTCCTCCCACCGGCGGCCAGATCCTCTCCCCCTCGATTTAACGCCGGCGACCGCCTCTCCCCGGCCTCGCCACGGAGGAGCAGCACGCCACGCGCGCGTCGTGGAGCAGCAGCTGAGCCGCGCCGACCTCGACCGTTGACGCCGCCGCCCTCGACCGCTGACGCCGCCGCCGCATCCTTCCAAGGTAGGTTTCTTGCTGCTGCTGCTCCCCCTCCTCTGCTGCTAGATGTAGTTTCTTTCTGAGCGATTTGGGAGACACGAGGTGGAGAAGGAACAAGTAGGGGATGCAGGAGAAGGTGGCCAGTGATGCATGCGAGTTCTCCTTCTGCTGAGAGCAAATGTAGTTCTTTGTAGTTCATTGGAGTTCATAGGAATGCTCTTTGTAGTGTTGAATATGTCTATGCTATGTCTCTGGTTATATGCATATCATAAAGGCAGCATCATTTCCATTGATCTTGGACTCTTGGTAGTGTAGCAAGCAGAAAGGAAGGGGGGAAAATCATGGAAAATATCATGGAAAAGTTGTTAGTGTAATGCACATTTATTTTGTTGCAAATGTTCAGTTTCGTCAGATAAACCTACTGTTTTAGATGCTTTCCCTTGCAGTAGTTTTATGCTTGCTTGCATGATGATGCTGTTTAGGTGCTGCTGCTGTTAGGTTGTTGTTCTGGTTCCTAGATGTTGCTTAGGTGCTGCTGCTGTTAGGTTGTTGCTTAGGTGCTGCTGCTGTTAGATGTTGCTTAGGTGCTGCTGCTGCTGTTAGGTTCACAATTGATGCTGCTGCTTAGGAGCAGTAGTGTTGCAGACAAGTGCTCTGCTATTAAGAGCATTGTTACATGTAAAGTACACTTTAAGCAATAAAAGTCCATTCAGATATTGTTAATGTTATTCACCATCAGGTTAATGTTATTCAGAATTTGCGCGAGTAAGATGTGCTTTGTTGCAGACAAGTGCTCTGCTACGGCTGGCTTCTTTTATTTGATTAAGGTTCTCCTGTGATGTGAATTTTGGTTTTGCATATGCATAGTAGCCCTCTTCAGTCTAGTGTAAAACAATTATCTCCTGGTATTGTTCCTCTTTTTTTGCTAAATTCCTTCCCTGCAGTACTGTTGTGTTTTATTTTTATATTTTGTTGATATTATGTGTAAACGGAGACTGTGGCATAGTATAAAATAAACACTAGAAATTTAGATGTAATGTAATGTGTCTGTGTTGGTTGACTGTTGTTTTTATGACCTTGTTTATGGTTGTTGCTTGCTGCTGCTGCTGCTAGGTTGTTAGGTTGCTTGCTGCTGCTACTAGGGCTTGCTAGGTTGCTTGCTTGCTGCTGCTGCTGCTATGTGCTTGCTAGGTTGCTTGAAAAAAAGGCTAAGTGTTAACTGAAACTAACACCTGTGGAGAGAACCCTTGCAGCAGGTTACAAAGTAGAACATGAGCTTCTGAATTTACTATGTTGTTCTTCATAGATTTAGTGTTGTTTTTCTATGGGTGTTAGAAGGATGTTTAGTGTTATTTACCATATTGTCATTCTTTCACAGCCCTGGAACAAGAGCACCTGACCGTCGCTGCCGCATCTTCCTCGACCCGAAGCAACAGCTCACCTCTCGGCGACTCCACGCGACTCACGGTGAGCTTGCTACTGGTGCTGATGGTGCTTGCTGCTGCTGCTAGCTGCTAGCTGCTGCTGCTTGCTAGATGCTAGCTGCTGCTGCTTGCTAGCTGCTAGCTGCTTGCTGCTGCTGCTAGCTGTAGCTGCCGCTGCTTGCTAGCTGCTAGCTGCTTGCTGCTGCTGCTAGCTGTAGCTGCTGCTTGCTAGCTGATGCATATAGCTAGCTGATGCATTCTGTTGAGCAGCACCTAGAGCAGCACCTGGAGGATCAATTGTATATATTTATCCATTGTTTTATTGTTGATGCTGATGTTGCTGCTAGCTTATGCTGATGCTCCTTGCCATCTGGTGCATTTTGTTGTTGCTACTGCTGCTAGCATTTTGTTGCTGGTGTGTATATGGTGGTGTCAACATTTCTGTCGTGTGTATATGGTGTCATTTTCTTGTGCAGGGATCGACAGAGTTGCCCATTATCGCCGAAATGTTGATTCATTTCCGTTTCGGCGAAAATGGGGCACTCATATGTCCATAAATTAGCATAGGTCATGCCCAATTTTTCCGTGAAATCTTGCGCTAACTTTATGCATTTTTTCCTACTTAGTTCGAACATGGCCAACAACGAAGAGGCCGGCGGCAGCGGTAGCAAGCCATTCTGGATGCTAACCGATGAAATGGAGGTGATGGAGTCACAACCTCGCCGCGACGACGGCGAGGATGATGGCACCGATCCAGAGTACCGAGCGGATGATGCCGCCGAGGATGACACCACTGATGGTGCCGCCGAGGATGACACCACGGATGGTGCCGCCGAGGATGACACCGGCGCACCGAAGAAGCTACGGAGGGAGCGTCGCCCGAATGTGCTCAGCACCGTGAAGCAGGCATTCACCGAAGTGAACGATAGTGGGCATCCAACGGCGCCCCCTAATTTAGTCAAAGGGTACTCTGCCCAACTCGGGTGCATCCTCCGGAGCACGGTCTCGATCAACACCGAGAACCTCAGGCATCCTGACCGAGCGAATTTGCGCACCCTCCTCTTCAAGAAGCTGCACGAACGATACGAGTTCCCGGTGGACTGCTCAGAAAAGCGTCTCATGCGGAACAAAGTGCACAATGCCGCCCTCACGAAGATGAGCACCGCCCTCGCTAGTTGGAGGAACCGAGTGAAGAAAATGATTAATAGTGGTGCGAGTTACGACAAGATCAAGGAGTCAAATCCCTCGATCACCGAGCAAGACTACGCTGATTTCAAGATCAAGTGCGAGAGCGAGTCAACGTCGGATTCTAGTCAGTGGGGGAAGGACATGCGAAAACTGAACTTAGGCACCCACAAACTAGGTCCTGGCGGTTTTAGGGTGGCGCAACCGAAATGGGACGCCGCGGATGAGGAGCGTGTGAAGAACGGCCTCGAGCCCCTCTTCTCGCAATACAAAAACAAGCAAACCAGGAACTTTCTCCTGGCCCGGTACCGTATTGACCCGAAAACAAAGGAGCTCACCACCACTCCGGAGGTGAAGGATTTTGAGGCTCTTCTGGTAAGGAATGCACCCGCTTAATTAGCTCCATTATGGTTGCATTCTTATTGATGAATCCAAATTTCTAAATGGTTCATGCATGTTCCTCCCGTAGGCTAAGGAGATCGCTGCGGAAAGTGAAAAGGAAGCTAGTAGCGGCGCGGGGTCCACGAGCTCCTCGCAGTGTGCCCCTTGGGATAACCCTTTAAATAGGGCGTTGAATGCCCACAAGAAGAGGGATCCATTGAGTAAGCCGACGTCGGCCGGTCGTGTGGTCGGCGAAGGATGCTCTATGAAATGGTCAGAATACTATAAGTCGGGGAAAAAGGAGAAAAAGGCCACCATCGATGAGAAGGAGGTCGCACATCTCAAGGCACAAGTTGCGCAGATCCCGACATTGGTCGAGGAGCAAGTGCGGCAACAAGTGCAACAAATCGTGGAGACCCAACAGAGGACGCAACGACAGCAAGTGGAGGACCAAGTGGGCACGACGCTTAGCTCCATCATCCCTACCTTGGTTGCCGGTCTTGACGAGTGGTATAGGGGAGGAAAAAAGGGGCCTCCCCCGGTTCCCAGTTTCACGGGCAGCAACTCCCACAGCGTGGAGCCATCGGTGAGTCCGCAGGCGGCAACAATGGTGTCTCCGGCGGCGCCAACATTGGTGGCTCCGGCGGCGCCAACCTTGGTGGCTCCGGCGGCGCCAACCTTGGTGTCTCCCGCGGCGCCAACGTTGGTGTCTCCCGCGGCGCCATTACTTCAGCTCAATGCACCCGTCGCTGCGGATAATACGCCGCCCGGCACCGCGCCAACAAGCGGCCACTCCATCAGTTGCACGCCCGCCGCCGGCGGTGCCTCGACCTTAGCCGAGCTGGACGCCATCACGGTAACCAACCCTCGGCCAATGACTTCCATATCCTTGCCTTTGACTAGCTAGCCATCCCTAACGCCCTACATGTTTTCCGCAGAGCTCCGCCGTCGACGTCCCATGCACTCTCCTGCACTTTGTGAACGGCGAGTTGATCGATGTTGCCAAGGCCACCATCGTTCAACCGAGCAACCGCCAGTTCCACGGTAGACCCATGCAACCCGACGTGTATAGGATTCAACTGGTTCGGGTGCTTAGCGGCTACGACGACGTGGTACCTCCCTTTCAACCCCATGGTGCCGACGAAGATGAGGTCCTTACCCTCCAGCATTGCTTCAATTGGTCCATGGTTTGGCCAAAGAGCCAGATTCGTTTGGGGGCGAGGGGCACCACCCCACAGACAACACCCCCAGCCCTGCCGGCGCCAAGCCATGGCAAGACCACCCCAACGGTGCCGCCATCAGCTGATGAGGACATGCAGATGGCACAGGATGAGGACATGCAGATGGCACAGGATCCGAACGATGGTCCGTACGAGGACAGTACGTTTGCCAACCTTGACTGCAACTTCGATTTTGGGGTGGACTACGATCTCAGTAGCCAACCCTCTGAAGCTGCCGCCGAGGGGAAAACCTATTGCAACAAGCGGCGCCTATTCAGTTCTCAGGAGACGCCTCCAGCTGCCGACTTCACCGAGACTCAGCCGATAGCCGGGGTGAGAAGTGTTATCAGTCCTAACACACTGAAGAAGGCTTGCGCAGAGGAGAATGCAGTCCCAGTAAATACGAAGCCGAAGGGACGGAAAAGAAAGAAGAAGGACGACAAGTCTGCCAGCCAGCCGGCACCTATCCGTGCTCAGGACGGGCCACCAGTGCCCAAGAATATCGAGGCGAGGGTGCATGTGTCGGGTGAGCGGATGCTAATTAAAAGATTGTACGATGCTGCACCCGGTCCTATGCGATCTCTGGTTGACGGTATTCAGTTTATGGAGGAGCGGCGTATCAGGGAGAGAGATAATGGATACCCGGTGTATATTGCAAAGGTGCCCTCGGGCCATGGCTTTGTCGATAGTGGCTTCGCGGAGAAGATCTTCCTGCGGTATGATGACATCTTCGCCATGCTGAACAGTTATCCGCTGCACTACACCTTCATTCGCCTATACTCGCTCAGCAAGGCGATGCGGATCATTAGACACAACATCCCGGACATCGCGATAGCCGACCCCTTCTACATGCGTGCCGTCCACTTGGCCACCGCCGGAGACCGGGCAGTCGCGAGTGGATACCTCAAAGACTTCTTTCTAGCGCACCAGAAGAAGTGTAACATCCTCCTGCCTGTATTTCCCGAGTAAGTCACCCCCTCACCGTACCGGTCTTAACTCGTGATTTATTTAGATTTCAGTCGTCATGTTCTTAAACATTATGTCTTCTACGCAGAGACAAAACCTGCACACTCATCTCCATAACCCCGAAACATTCCATGGCCACATACCTCGATGCGGACGGTAAGTCAACCACGGACTACACGAATGTCAAGGCCGTACTTGATGATGCTCTCAATGGCTACGTCAAAGCGAAAGGCAACATGCAGAGGCCAAATATTAGGTACGGGAAGCATGTGTTCAAGCACCAAACAAAGTTTCCCTGCGTCAAGAAGCCGCCTTCTAGTAACAAGGATGCCTACTACGCCCTCTATCACATGGATAAGTTCATACGGGACCAGCAGCAGCTTACGCTACCTGAGCATCTCAGAGACTGGGCCAACAAATTGGCGCGGGTCCCTGACGACGGCATCAAGCAAGACTTCTTCCGCATCCAAGTAGAGTTTTGTGAAATCATCCATCAAGATGTCATTAGAAGCGCGGGGGAGTTCTACGCCGGCCATCAGCGGTCAAACAGTGACATAGACACGATGCTCCAAATGCAGGGTGACGACTACCGCTCATGGATGTGCTTGAAGAAAGGCGGCGGTTTTATCCACGCTCCGAGTGGAAAGTCTTGATGTGCGAGCCTAGTTATGTAGTTGTGTGAACTAAAGACGTGATTGCATGTGTTGTAATAAACTTTATCCAGCACTTTACTTGCTATTAATTACTAGTTCGGCTATGTTTGTGAACTTTTATCCAGGCCCTTGTCATTCTTCCATTTGCTTTCGCACCATTGGCCGATGATTAGAATGTTTGGTCACCTATACGCCGCAATATACTTTGTAGACGGGCCCCCCTTTCCCTGGCCGCCGTTCGTTGAACGAGTCCTTGACGAGACAACAACGCCGACATGTCTCTTCGGCGCAGAACCACGCCAGTCCAGCCGTCTCCCTTGTGGCCGTGTCTAATGGGCTCTGCGCTTTTCTCCATGGCCGGACCACGATTGGACTCACCGGGGAAATACTGATAATCGCCATCACCACTATCGTCAGAGTCCACAGGTGTAGAGTACTTTGCAGCAGATGCCGCTTTTCTTCTCTCGCCGTCCCGTGAACGAGTCCTTGATGCAAAGACCGTGCCGGCCTCTGGGCAGGCCGGCACGGTCTTTGCATCAAAGACTCGTTCACTGCACGGCAAGGGAAGAAAAGTGGCATCTGCTGCAAACTGCTATGCTCCTGTGGAGTCTGGCGATAGTGTTGATGGCGATTATCATTATTCCCCCGGTGAGTCCAATCGTGGTCCGGCCATGCAGAAGAGCGCAGGAGACGCGGCCAGAAGGGACGCGGCTGGGTCTGCCGTGGTTCTGCGCCGGAGAGGCAGATCAGCGTTGTTGTGTCGTTAAGGACCCGTTCACGGAACGGCGGCCGGGGAAAGGGGGCCCTTCTGCAAAGTTATATCGGTGTATACTGCAACTATGGTTTCTGACCATAGTATTTGTGTTGACCAATAATGTATGAGGCACTTATTCCATTTTGTCATTCCATTTGCTTTGAGATTTTTAAAATGCCGATGATTATAATGGTTGGTCAACTCTCTGGGGAGGGGCAAGTGAACCTGGTGCGATGACACAAGTATCAATCTCTTGTGCATCCTACTTGGTTTCACTTACCCCTTCGCGGAATGTTAATATTTGTTCCGACCAACAATGTATGAGGCATATGCTATTTAGTTGATACCACTTGGCTCTTTCTTCCATTTTAGTGCCGATGATTAGAATGTTCGGTCAACTGTACACTCCGGGGTGTCGCTAGTGAGCCTGGTGTGATGGCACAAATATCAATCTCTTGTGCATCCTACCTGGCCTCACTAACGCCATCCCGGGATGTTCATATTTGTTTCGACCGACAAAGTATGAGGCCCTTGTCATTCTTCCATTTGCTTTGGTATCTCAAAATGCCGATGATTAGAATGTTGGTCACCTATACACTTGGGGGAGGGGTAAGTGAACCTGGTGCGATGACACAAGTATCAATCTCTTGTGCATCCTACTTGGTTTCACTTACTCCGTCCCTAAATGTTAATATTTGTTCCGACCAACAATGTATGAGGCATGCCTTTTAGTTCATACTACTTGGATCGTTTTTGAGTTTGCTCTTATTCGTTGCAAACATCTATGAGCGTGCACTAATGTTTCTTTGGCTTGTGCATATGTACGCAGATATGACGTGGTATGTCGTGTACAAGGGCAAGGTTCCCGGAGTCTACAACGACTGGGAGGAGTGTCGGAGACAGGTTCACCGTTTTAGCGGTAACAGCTACAAAGGGTACACCACTAGAGCGGAGGCCGAAGACAGATACGCACGCTATCTGGCGGGAGAGAGGACGGAGCGGAGGAGGAACCGGATGAAGACCACTTTCATCGGGACGGTGCTAGTAGTGACTCTAGCTCTCTTCTATGTGATGCTAGTTTAGATGATCGACCTTGTGCCACTACTAGCTCATTTGTGACTTGTAACACCGTAACTTGCATTGTAACCTCTAATGTGAATGCTTGTGAATCATGTGGGGCTAATGTGAAGAACTATGTATGGATAAGCTGTGCTGTTGTTTATATGCTGTTATATATCCTGTATTGTGCTATTGTACTGTCATATACAACCTGTATAAATACCTGCCAAGATACAAAAAAAAAATTCGAAATCTTAGCAGTGGCGCACTAGTGGACCTTCTGTGGCGCACTACCACTAAGTAGCAGTGGCGCACTGCTCTGGATCCAGTGGCGCACTGCCGTGTGATCCTCTCCGAGACTAGCAGTGGCGCACCAGGATAAGTAGCAGTGGCGCACGTCCTGGAGAGGGCAGTGGCGCACGTACTCACGCAGCAGTGGCGCACCTACTAGCTGGACCAGTGGCGCACGCAAGACGGTAGCAGTGGCGCACCTCTTCTACACAGTGGTGGCGCACTGCCTCTGACCAACAGTGGCGCACCACTTTGGAGTAGTAGTGGCGCACTGGAGGGCATGTCAATGGCGCACCAGGCAGTGCGCCACAGGTATCCAGCCTAGTAGTGGCGCACCCCTAGTGCGCCACTACTATGTGTTAGCAGTGGCGTGATAACAGTGGCGCACCACTAGTGCGCCACTGATGGCTATATGTGGTGCGCCACTGAAAGCCTTTTTTCTAGTAGTGAGTTGACCGGTCAAACTAAGTCAGCTGGCCCGGCCCGCAAACTTAATGGGCCGGCCCGCTTAAGACGTGGCAGGCCTCGTGTGGGCCTACCATCTACCACGGGGTTTCAGCCGGTTAACGCCGTTAGCTGGCAGTTAACGGCGTACGCCACGTGTCGTTTGCATGACGTCGTGATCAACGGGCTCCGGAAACACTTGGGCAACGGTCCGATTTTCCGTGGCGGAAGGGCGCCCAAGCGCGACGGACCGAAAAAATCGTCGTTGGACTTCGCCGCAGTTTCCACAACAGAACCCATATCGTCGGGTTAGGCCCATAGGCGACGAAAAATACCCCTTAGCGGACGATTTTGAGACGTTGTCTATCAGAACTTTTCTTGTAGTGCTTTCCCCTTCCTCTTACACATACTACAAACCCTATGATGATTAATCCATGGGCACACAAATGTAATGGACACCAAAAGACTGTATCATATGAACATACAACTCTAATGAACCAAAGACATTCAATCAAGCAATGAAAAGATAAATAAACTACACAAACATGACATAGATCATAGGATTATAACTTTTAGCATCAAACACCATGTTTAGATAGGACGGTACAGAGGTGTGTGGGAGGATGAACCACTGTATACAAGGAGGAGTTGGTGATGGAGATGGCAGTGAAGACGATGAAGGGGGCTGCGAGAGGTGCAGGGCGGCGGCTGTTATCACCCGATTTTGGCCAAATCAGGAGATGGGCCGTAAGTGAAGATGGGCTTTGGAGATTACACGTGGAGCGTCTTTGAAGCGGCCTTGCGCTAAGAGTTTGGGCTAAATTGCCCATGTATCTGTAATATAGTAGATCGTATCATGTTTAGAATTAACAGATAGAGTCTGGACCGTGCACGGTTAGGTGCACGCCTCAATTAGAAAGTCCCTTGGACTATAAATATGTATCTAGGGTTATCGGAAAAGGAGGACAATCACGTTCACAACAAACACAAATCAGGCGCATCGCCACCCCTTTCTTCGAGGGTTTCTTCCGGGTAAGCATCATGCTGCCTAGATCGCATCTCGCGATCTAGGCGTATGTTTATTCGTCTACCTTGTGCTGCTCGTGCTAAGCGTTGTTGATGGAGCAGCACTACTTATCATTAGGTGTTTAGGGGCTTGCATTGATGCTTTCTCGTGCATATCTGCGTCGCAATGCCGTCCCTCGACACCTAGCTGCCCTTACACCCAGATAGGTGTAAGGGCATCATCTTGCTTGTTCGTTACTTAGTAGATCCGATCTGTTATAGTTGCTCCTTGCCCCGCAAGGATTAGTTTAATATCTGCATAGTTAGGCCTTATGCCGGGGTCGGACGATCCGGTAGTGCGTTAGATGTTGTTTACCGTTCCTACAAGGGATGTTCCGGGAATTGACGTAATGTTGGTTTTTAGGCCTCTTGTAGGGGTAGTTTTCATCACCTTCCATATCTGCTAGGCCCGATCACGCGTAGGACGTTCCGGTTATGCGGTGAAAACCCTAAACTTTCGTAGATCGTTTCAGCTTTGTTTTGATCAAGAAGGATCCCCATGTCATTGCAAATCCAACGTGAACCATGGGGCGATCGGCTCTTTGAGCCGATCCACATGGCAACCTGAGAACCGATAGGGCTCGTATTTAATGTTTACGTGTCTACCATGCAGGAACAATCGAAGCACTCTAACACCTTCCTGATCGGGTCTAGGTCAGGTGGCACGCCCTAGCAACCGCCAGGACGTGGCTGGAAGACTTGCGGGACGACGCGAGGTGCCAGGGTCCACTAAGCGGCCTTGGGAGCCTCCCGGCTCTTCGTGTTGCTTAACCATTGCCCGCCGGTGGGTTTTGGCAGGTAACACATTCTGGCACGCCCGGTGGGACATCTTCTGCAACATCCACGTCAACACCGACATCCGAGATGGCAGAGGAACAGATCACATACGAGGATCTCCCTGCGGAACACAAGAGGAAGTACGATGAGCTGAAGGCCATCGTTGAAGCCGAACTCATCGGCTCCTTTGAGAAGACCCGTTCGCACGGCATCAGGTTCAAAGGATTCACACCACAAGGCGTCCTCGAAGGGTTGGATCTGTCTCTTCAGAGGAACGTACCAGAGCCCTGCGACAGGAAATCAACTACGTGGTGGCTCACTCGCTGCATCGGCATTCTGAGAGCCTGGTAAATACTTTGGAGCGCGTTGCGCTCCATGTGGTGCAAGAGATCATGGAGCGTCGGTACTCCCCTTCAGGACCCGTTCTAGGGACTCACCAGGGAGAGGTGCAACTCCACACCAGGCCACCATTGCCGTACGCGATGGCAGCTCCACAGCAACAAGGTTCACCGGCATACGTTGTCTACAAGGTTGGAGGTGATCCGGGCGACTATCAGTTCTTATATGAGCCGCCCAAGGAGATCCCACACGGATACGTGTGCACGTTTGTGCCGGACTGCAACAACTGGACGCAGGCGATCCAGGCTCCAACAGGAGGGATTGCCGGAGCAGGAGCAATTGTTCCGGCAGGAGGAACGGCTGCAGCGGCGGGGAGTTTGGGAGCGGATGCTGAGAAACAGGCGTGGCTAGCCAAGTATGCCACTGCACCAATTCATGATAGCTCAGCTACTTCCTCCACCGCGGATCAGATCAGTGCAGTCTTGAGAGACCAGTTCGGCATCCTGCCGAAGAAGAAGATAATCGGCTATTCCAAGCCGTGCCCCAATGAGTTTGACCTGATCCCACTACCACCTAAGTACCGGCTCCCGGACTTCACCAAATTCAGTGGGTCAGAAGGATCTAGCTCAATCGAGCACGTGAGCCGATACTTGGCCCAGTTGGGCATGGTTTCAGCATCGGATCAGCTACGGGTGAGGTTCTTCTCGCAATCCCTCACCGGTCCTGCTTTTGGATGGTACACCTCGCTGCAGCCAAATTCAGTGCGATCATGGAAGCAGCTAGAAGAACAGTTTCATACAGTACCATTCGAAGCTACGAAGCTGGCATTGCCGAACTAGCACAAGTTCGGCAAAGGCGAGGAGAGACGATGTCTGAGTACATTCAGCGTTTCAGAACTGTCAAGAACCGATGCTATTCGGTTCATTTATCTGAGAAAAAGCAGTCGAGCTGGCCGTGGCAGGCCTTGCAGCGTCATTCAAGGATCCGACGTTCCAAGTGGAGTACAACTCGCTGGCGCACATGGTCCAGAGACTGACCTTATATGAACAGCGCCATCCAGAACTGTACCAGGACAAGTTCAAGCGCGCGATAACCCTGGTCAATGCTGATGAGGATGAAGATTCTGCGGAAGATCAGGTTTCTGAAAAGTCCCGATTTGACTCCAACAAGGTTTCCTCTTGTATTCTTCGTAATTTCTACACATCAAAGTGTAAAACAAGAACATCATGCACTTTTGCAACTATTAGTAGCTTAGTCCAAATAAATCATAAAATCTATTATATACTAAAAGCAAAATACGGATGTTTAATAGAGCCACCACATTAAGCCACATCATTAAGATTATTGTAACTGTTAGATCTAAAATATATGGCTGAGATTTAATAAAATATTTATGTCACGTAGGTGGGAATCTGCTCTCACGTGATATTTGGTACTTACCAAATACAAAAAAGACTACCGTGCAGATAAGCTATTAAAAACATAAGGCATTGGTAGGGTAGTGTATTCCTACAGGACTCTAATTGCATCCAATTAAATCTACCAAAACTGCATAGATACATGCAAATATAGAGATATATAGTACATGAGAATTGGGAAGCTCTCCGTACATGCAAATTATATAGATATGGAGTCTGAGATATATTCACGTACAAGAACTGAATCTGAATTAGTTGGGTGGATTAAATATATTCACGTACGAGACAGTAAAACAGAAAAATCAAACGGTGTATATACACATCTGAAGCAAAATACGGATGTTTAATAGAGCCACCACGTTAAGCCACATCATTAAGATTGTTATAATCTGTTAGATTTAAAATATGTGGCTGAGATTTAATAAAATATTAAAAGTTACGTTAAAAGTGTAGTCTGATCTGACACGATTTATGTCACGTAGGTGGGCAATCTGCTCTAACGTGATATTTGGTACTTACCAAATACAAAAAAGACTATAAGCCATTAAAAAAAGAAGGAATCGGGTAGTATATTCCTACAGGACTCTAATTGCATCCAATTAAATCTACCAAAACTGCATATGTACATGCAAATATATAGATATATACTACATGAGAATTGGGAAGCTGTCCGTACATGCAAATTATATAGATATGAAGTCCGAGATATATTCACGTACATGAACCGGATCTGAATTAGTTGGGTGGATTAAATATATTCACGGACGAGATTGTAAAATAGAAAAATCGAACGGCGTATACACATCTGCATAGGCTAGAAAATTATGAAACTATTGATTGTGAGATCTCCGATTTAAGATTATTGTGAGAATCTCTAATATAAGTCTGGCATTTAACGAGAAAATAGGTGATCTATCCCTACAGTTCTTGAGTTAATAGATTGACACGTCCAAACATTAACTTGTATGCATATGTGATGACCGTCTTGGCATGGATTAACTCAACAAAAAGTACATATTATGACGTCAACAATCATATGCCATAAAAAACAACAATCCTACGAGTAGTATCCAGCAGCGGAAAAAAAGTTTTGGTTACAAAATTACATAATTTTTTTTCTTGGTTTTAAAATTATACCGGTGGACTATTAGGGGTTTTCGGACATGCCGAAAATACCATCCAAAATAACTCCCATAATTTATCAAACAAATTTATAAATTGTCAAAAAATTATCAAAAATCTTTTATTGAGCAGATTATATAACTACCGGGGTATTCCGTCTGGTATAAATTTGTCCCATGCTAACCGGAATAGCTGTTTTTTGGCAAGATTTTGGAAATCTCGACAAAGGAATTTTTTTATTTTAAACCAAGAGGCCCAAATCAAATCCATCTGACATCTTTTCTTGTTTACTCGGATCCAAATCCAGCTCACGCCAACCAGGACAAGGCATAGTGCATGATCACAAGAGAGTGATTGGCTAAGGTTGTAGGCGTAATGTGTTTGGATAATGGTTATATCATAGGAAAGAGAGCACGGGCACAGTTAAGCAGTTTGATGCTACGCAACCACTTTGGACCATCACTTATTCCACATCAGCGTAGCTAATGCGTACATCAGCAGATCAACCTTACCCGATTAGATTGGCTAGAAATTATGTCATTGTTAAATTTCCTAGCTCATATTTTCGTGCAATCCTTCTATTCCACACGAGGGCATCCATGAGAACAAAAAATTAGCAAGCGACTAACAGGATCAAGGCATATACATGGGGTTTGTTCTACCGTGGCTGTTGTGGAGAACCAATATAGCTCATGGGCAAGTGTTTTTTAATCACCTATATGCCTCGAAAGTTTCTTCGATTAAAATATCCTTGCCACGTCCGGTAACAGGTTAGTCAAGGCCTTATATAACATGGTTATGTGCAAGCAACTATGTGAACCATGATCAGCGTTTGTGTTGGATGTAGAATCCATTTAGAAGTTAGAATTCAATGTTCATAGAGCCATAAATTTACTTCAGTAATAGAATGGATGCATTTAAGATGATGCCCTCGCAAATGCGAGGGCCACCTAACTAGTTTACATAAAAACAAGTGCCAAAAGCATAATATTAGCATAAAGACATCAAAAATTATAGATATGTTATGGACGTATCACTTACCTACTAGAGGACGAACATGAGCTAAGCTTGGGGATGTTGATACGTTGCAAATGTATCTATAATTTTTGATGCTCCATGCTTGTTTTACACCAATTTCTATATGTTCTGTTTACACTTCATGGCATTTTCATGCATTTTCGGGAACTAACATATTAATAAGATGTCACAGTGCTAGTTCCTATTTTCTGCTGTTTTGTATTTCAGAAAAGTTGTTCTGGAAATATTCTCGGAGTTGGACGAAACGAAAGTCGAAGTTCCTATTTTGCTGTCACGAAGATTGAGTCCAAAGGGGAGACGGAGAAGAGCCGGGAGGCGGCCACACCACCCCTAGGCGTGGGCCCCTGATCGCGCTTAGGTATGGTGTCGGCCCCTCGGGCGCCCACCGCATCGCCCTTTTGCCTATAAATTGACATCCTCGAGAAAACCAAAACACCTGAGCCTTCATCCATGAAAAGTTCCGTAGCCACCGCCATCGTCGACCCTTGTTTGGGAGGGTTCTGAAGCTCTTCCCGGCATCCCGCCGGAGAGGGAGATCATCACCAGAGGCCTCTTCATCACCATGCCCGCCTCTGAAGTGATGCATGAGTAGTTCATCTTTGGACTATGGATCCATAGCAGTAGCTAGATGGTTGTCTTCTCCTCCTTATGCTTCATGTTTAGATCTTGTGAGCTACCTAACATGATCAAGACCATCTTTATATAATGTTACATGTTGTGTTTGCTGGGATCCGATGAATATTGAATACTATGATTGAGTTGATTATAGGCATGTTTTATATATTATTTGTGATCTTGCATGCTCTCTGTTGCTAGTAGATGCTTTGGTCAAGTATGTTCTTGTGACTCCAAGAGGGAGTATTTATGCTCGATAGTGGGTTCATGTCTCTAGTAATCTGGGAGAGTAACAATAACTCCTAAGGTTGTAGATGTGTTGTTGCTACTAGGGAGAAAACAACAATGTTTTATCCAAGGATAATTTTATTATTTACTTTACACACTTTATTTAATGCAATAATATGTTGCTTGCAACTTAATACCCAAAAGTGTTCGGATGATATCCTGAGGGTGGATTATTAGTCATAGATGCAGTTGGATTATGGTGTATGAATCTTGTTGTAATGCCCAAATGAATCTCATAGTAATCATCTTGTCATGTATGGTATTTATTCTGTCAATTGCCCAGTTGTAATTCGTTTACCCAACATGTTATTTATCTTTATGGAGAGACACCTCTAGTGAACTATGGACCCCGGTCTTTTATTTTACACAAATAAATCCATCGACTGCAAGCACTGTACTCTTTATTTCACTGCAAACAAACATCTTTTTCCACACTATACGTATAATCATTTGTTTTCAGCAAAACCAGTGAGATTGACAACCAAACTATAAGTTGACCCAAAGTACTTTGGTTGTGTTGTGTGCAGGTTACACGTTGTTGCCAATACCGGTAGTGCGCCCTGCCAAAGTCAACCAGCAACACCTTCAGAAGTGATTTCTCCTACTGGTCGCTTAAACCTTGGTTTTTTTCCGAGGGAAAACTTGCTGCTCTGCACATCTTAACTTCCTCTTGGGGTTTCCCAACTGCATTACTCTGCACAACATCAAGGGCCGCGAGTTCGACCTCCCGCCGGCGATGACCGACGATGAGATAGCGAAGCTCAGCGTCCTTGTGTCGCAGGTGGACCGACCGGTGCACCCGCCGCTGCCCCAGTACACCACCGACATCATGCCGCCGGACCTCACGGAGGAAGAGGCCCTACAATGGGTGCTCCAGAACTCGGCCCCGCAACCGCCGCGCCTCCACCTCCACCACCGGCGTTCAACCTGTGGGTTGCTCCACCTCCACCACCGGCGTTCAATCTGTGGGCTGCTCCACCTCCACCTTCACCGCCGGCGGCACCGGCGTATGTTCCGCCAGTTGCCAACTGGCCATGGCAGATACTGGATTTCGTCGTGCTCGACGACGACGATGAGTATGCGCAAGCATCGTGTTAGTTTATATTTTTAAATTTTCTTTCTTCACTATGTAAATTATGTTTTATGCTGAAAAACTCAAAACCGAAAAAATGCGTCGTGCCGCTAGGGACACCCGGCGCAAATGGACGGGCGATCGATTCGACCTTTTAGATCAACGCAAACGGACGCTCGCGGATATTTTGAACTTCTGACATCGCTCCATTGGAGACGCCATTAGTCTGTTAGGGGAACCCTGATTTCTCCACAGACGATACTAGGTCCTTGGGGATCCATCATCCCGTAAATAACAAAGAATAACCACTTTGAGCTATTGTCTAATTGCAAAATGTTAGCTCTGATGAAAAATGACCCACTGCTCCACTCAAGCACCTCAAAGGTGTCTTCTGGCCCCATCAACATACTCCTTGAACGCCCCGACACCGTAGTTGAACGCCAATTGTAACGTCCTCGTGGGTCTACACTTAAAGGCTCCCCGTCAGTGAAAGACTCTTAATAATTTCATGTAGCCCGACGAAGTCAAGGTGTGCTCCTAGCCATGAACTCGTTACCCAATGATGTTCCAAATCTCGGCTCTGATGAGGCATGGGAATTTGCACATTATGATTTTGCGAATTCACTACAGTACTTAACCCAAATATTTCCTCCGATCATGGTCATGAACTGAGAAAGTAACTTGTCATGTTCATGCGAACACACCTGCTTCCAGTCTTTACTGGCTTTTGATCAAAGTTAGAAACGACCAATGCTACAGTGCGTGGCCTATAATTGTACGGCTGGTGGAGTTGTCCACGTACGCGACACGATATAGCTCGGACCAGGTACATCTCCTGCAGTTGCGACCTACCTTTGGTCATTCAAAGATTCTCATGCCTCTGTCACCATCTTTATCATCTGCACGCATATACAATCCGTCTATGATATAATTGATGTCGCTGTTAGCGACATATTTCTTCTTTTGCTCCTACCTGCCGATTAATCAGGTTGTATTAGCCACATGCTCGCATGGCTATTGTGTCGGAGTAGATATGTGGCATTGACTGATTGGTCTCAAATATTTTGTTTGACCGTGGATACATACATATCTGTTGTTGATTCATGTTGTGTTTTACATAATCCATTCGACCACCTAAAAGAAATGGACACTCCATTCGATTTTAATAATGCTGGAAGCGATGCTGTGTATAAGGCGACGACCACGTTCGGTGTTGTGTACATGTCATTGCTAATCTGATTTCGACATCTTAGAACCAAATTTTCAAGTCATGGGACATGACAAAGAACCCATGTTTTATGTTGCTCCAGGTAGCGCACCTCACAGAACAAATGAGCAAAGTAGGTAATGGAATCATGCATCAACAACACATATGTTGTTGTCCGTATCTTCGCCTCGTTTGATTGTCTCGGTGACGGTCTCCTTTCCACCCTCCGGTTTACTTCCGTGCGCTACTCTCCCAAACTCGATCAAATAGTTGATCGTGAAATTTTAAGTAGCGGTGTCGTGATATAAGAACGTGATGGCATTGCCGTTTATTCTTGAAATCTCATCTTGTGTTGTGCTGATTTTACATATTTTAGCTACTCCCTCTATTCTGAAAAGTATTTCTCTCATTTGTCTCCATTTAAATTAAATGTATCTAGACACTATTTAGTGTATAGATACATGCAAATTTAAATAATCTGAGACATCCTTTTCTCGCGGATGAGTACTTGATTCCCTTATAGTCTGCAGGGATGATAGTAAATACTGCACCTATAGTTGTTTGCCTAATTAATAACCCTCTTTTGGCCTATAATAGATCAAGAGAACATTAGGTAACTAAAGCCATCGACATTGAAACAATCCTTAATAAAGATAAGATTACATCCAAGACTAACCATGATTATATGCCTAAAATTTCTTGGCGACATAGAGAGCCTACTCGTTGTCGTTGCGCCACCATAGCTCACGTTGGCGATGGACAACAACGAAAAATTCAACCACCAAAGTGCAAGCTAAGACCTGTAGATGATCAAACCTCATTGAATCACTGCGATAGAAGACCGTTGCATACACAAAGATTGACAATCTCTCCAATCATATCAGCGGGGTACACCACCCTTATTCAGGAAGACGGTTGCTTGCAAAGACTCAAAGAAGAGTTTATCGAAGGAGACAATATTGTTGTTGACGATGCCCAGGAACGATGCTGAGATAAAACAAAAAGATACAACCCAACTTCTAAGAAGAATCTTAGACTCTCCTCGGCAATGTGGGACGAAGCATCACTGAGACATGATTAGAGCCAGAGTACTTTTATCCTGAACAGCACCGCCATCTTTGCTGGAACATTGTCGTCACAACATCAGAACTTATATGTCTTAGTACAAAATGCATATCCGTCCTCTATTCACAAAAGGATGTCTCAACTTTATCTAAATTTAGATGGATCTACACACTAAAACACGTTAGATACAAGCATATTTAAACAAAGTTAAGACATCTTTTTATGAACAGAAGGAGGAGTAGAAATACTAGTAGTTGTTTTGGTCTACGGTTTAGCCTACTTACAACGCCTAATGCGAAGTTGGCCCGAGATTTGGTTTGATCGTGGCTCCACCCATGGAGGCCTTGTTTCGCACTGGAGTTTTTGTGGGGATAAATTTCTACATATTATGGGGTGAAATCTCTACCTTCATTCAATCCCCAGAAAATCATCTCCAATCTACTAGGTAGGGGTATAGTTTTGAGGATTGAGAAAAATACACTAATTTTTTTTAAAAAAAGGATAAACGGAAACTAAACTTGCTCAATACTCTAGCACTAAACATGCTTTCAAAAAAGTAGGAATTTAGAGTTTAGTAGAATTTATCCTACTAATCTCCACAACAACTCCAGTGGCAAACAAGACCAAAGACCAGAGGGGGGATGCCGAGGCGGGCGGCGGCTACGAGAATTTTAGAATAAATTGTGAAAGCCAGGATTTGAACTCGAGACCTGGGGCTCTGATACCATGTTAAGGTTCATGCACTAGCCACTTGAACTAAAAGTCCGAACTGATGGAAAGGGCTAGGCAATCTACTTAGGCCTAGTTCGGTTAGAGGGGATTAAATCCAAGTATGGATTTGATCCAGAGAGGTATTTGGTTGATCCACACCTTTCACCCGATCCATTTTAATCCTCTTCCATTGATCCCTTCTAATCCATGTCTTCAGTAAACTTGTTCGTTTAGCCCTCGTATGCGGAGTCATCAGCGCCCTCGCTTGACCTTCGCTCGCCACGCTCTCTCGTGGAATTTTTTCCACTAGTCTGATGGGGAGAATTTTTTTTTCCAAACCACATCTGAACAAAATCGGCAGGATGAGCTGGGACATAATCCCGCTGGGGGCAAACCGAAGACCAAAGTTTCTGTAATATGGATTAATTACCCTGTCGGGCTGGACGGCCGGGTTTGCATCCCAATCCAGACCAATCCATGGCTCTGCGGTATTAAACGAACGAGGCCTTATACACTTCAACAGACACGTGAATCACACAGCACACAGTGCTCTGCTGACTGTATCTTGTTTGAGCGCGAGATTTTGTACCGGGGGGAGAAGGAATTTAAGAAGACAAAGTAAGGGAGGCATGCGTGCCAATTGCCGAAAGGAGAGACCGACACACAAACAAATCCTAAAGCAACAAAAGCGACTATATGGACATTACGGCTGACTGACACAACGGATATGCATTGCATGATCGAGGGAGACACGGCATGGGAAGGCAGGAAAAGAAGGCAACCGGAAAATATTGGATAAGGATCGACGTCACGCCGAAAGATCAGAGACAGGAAATCGAGCAAAGTGTAAGAGTACATTTATATTTTGTTACTAGCTGGCTACGTACACATGTTAGATTGTAATGGCCTTGATGTCGAAAGCATCAACTGAATTGGGGGATGAGTACCACGTCCGTCGCCATGGCAGGCCCGGCCCTGGGGCAGGGCGGGAGGGGCGGTCGCCCTGGGCCCAGCAAAATAAGGGGCCCCTGATAACTGCGTTCGTAGATTAGCTTGGCTGGCCCAAATTTCCAGCATACACAATCATACTCCATGCTACATGAGCCCGTGAAGAGGATAGGAGTAAGCCGACCTGGGCCTAGGGCTGACAATTAATCTCCGCTACCTCCGCTAGACTGTGTAGTCCCTGTAGTCTCTGCAGCCGCCCTGCTGTCGCTCATACTCGTCCCAATCTTCGATTTTCTTCGGCCGATCCAAAACGATGTAGGGCTGCCTGACCATAACTATCCCATGGCGCTACACGCATGGAGAGCTCAGGCTTGAGAGAAGACCAGACTGGTGGTTGATTCAAGTGATCTGAGAAAAGGTACGCCTGCAATTCTCTAGCCCACGACCTAATTTTGTCGTAATGATCAGTGATAGTTTGATACAAAAATAGATCTAGTGATAGTTGATTTATAAAGAAATATATATGATGATTAAAAATTGAGTCTTTTTTTTTTGAAGTAAAAATTGAGTCTTCTTTCTTGCGGCAGGATCATTAATAATAGACATATTCTACCTCCTTACTTTGTACTATATTATTGGGATTTGTAAGCTCCACGATTCGACCTAGGCTAGTATATTTGTACCTTTGCACTCATTTTAAGGGGTAAGGAATTATAGGATGAAATTGGTATTAATGCCATCATCTCTAATATTTTTCTAATTTTATATAGTAGGCTAGTGACATTGTACCTTTGCACTCTTTTATTTTTGTTAAGAGTCAGTAAAACGATGGGTGAAATTGATTTTGATACCATATTCACCGAAAGAATTTTCTTAAGAATACTGATATACACATCTGGGGCCCTTGAATATTAGTTTCGCCCCGGGCCCTCGAAATCTCAGGACCGGCACGTGCCCAAGTAGTCCATGTATGCACAAATATGTATACTCCTACCAGAGTTACGTCTCTGCTATATAGCTTGTTGGTACGTATACGTACGTATTCTTATCTGGCTATATAAGAAACTCCATGGATTCCTGGTCAATGCACATATCACTGGTGGAAAAATGGCCTTCGGTCGCGGTGCGTAACTGCCATTAGTCGCGGTTGCGCAACCGCGACCTATTATTCGCGACTAAAGGTCCCCCCCTTTAGTCGCGGTTCCTTACGAACCGCGACTAAAGGCCCGTCCACGTGGGCGGCGCGCGCCAGGCGGAGGACCTTTAGTCGCGGTTCTCGCCAACCGCGACTAAAGGCCGCCGGGTTTAGGGTTTTAGCCCCCTAACCTGGTTCCCCTAACCCCTGGTTACTTTTTAAGTTGTATTGTTTTATTTCTTTTGTGTTTTATTTTAATTTTGAAGGAGTTTCACATATTATATTCTACGGTATACATGCATGTGAATGTACAATTTCAAACAAATTTGAAATTAGAATCAAAAAGAATTCAAGAGGAATATACAATATATATTCAATATCGGATGACCATATACAATTTTGAACAAGTTTCCATACATATATTTAGTGCATATAAAGTTCTACGTCCTCTACATAGTGTTCTCCTCTAGGATCGATGACTTGGTTCGCCAACCATCCAGCTAGTTCCTCTTGAAGTGGTCGGAAGCGAGCTTCTGGAGTAAGCGTCGCCGGAGGTTATTCCTCCTGATGTTGTTCTCAGACGGCTGCCGCTCGGTGGTGTATCTCCGGATCCTCTCACAAACATAGTATCCACATAGATTGGTCCCCGGTGGCTGAATGTCCCCGGTCGCAGCCTTTGCCATTTTAAAATGTAGCTCTTTTTTGAATTCACCGACCTTTTGATCTACGAACCGTCTCCAAACCCTACGAGGCAAGGAAAATTAAATGAACAAGAGAGTTATTAATTAGTTACTTGATATTAGGAAATGATGAATGTAATAGGCCGATCGATATAGAGCGCAAACGAATGAAAGTAGTTACTTTTGCATCATTTTTCTCATGTTGCCCCAAAGCTTCGTATCCATATTCAGAGAGTCGTGGAGAGTTCTGAATTTGAATTACTAGCAGAATCCAGTGGAACCTGCGGACACGATACATGCAGTCATGCATAACTCATCGATTAGCCACATACCATGCATGGAGTAAACAAAAGAGAATGTGCTCAAGACAGAAACACTCACCCAAAATGGTAAGGAAATAGAATATCACTTTTGAGTTCCTGATTTGTAAGAAACATCCACAGGTCATCCTCCACGTCTCTGGGGTGGTGTTGTAACACATATGAATTAACGATTTGTGGGTCAATGAACCCAACATCATGGGTGTGCCTTATTCGCATTTCCCGCTTCTTCAATCTGCATAATAGCGTACACAACAAGATAGTTAGGACAATATATATATTTATAGTGCAGGCAATGAACGAGATGGGGTAGAAATTAATAAATCACTTACAGAAATAGATTTGTCGAGCTCGCGCAGATTGAACAGCTGGAACAATTCACTCCGATGAATTGTTATATAGTAATGTTTGAAGTGATGCTCATGTCTAACTTCCGCATAAATATATTCTCTGGCGTTTTTAAGTTTTATGTAAGCCTTGTACCAATTTAGCAGACCTTTCATTTGTCGAGGTAGATCCTCTTCCTGCGCAGGCTCGACGAGAGGACCATCCTTCACATATCCAAATACTACGTCCTTCATTGCCACGTCATCAAGGCCTAATGCTACACGAAGAGTCATACCTAAGGCTGCCGCTTGTTCTTTGGCTTTCGCTACAGTCAATCCCTGTCTGCCGCAGCTGCTATGACATCAGGGGCTTCGTCCTCCGGACCTGCGGCTTTCACTATGAGCGGGGGGATCTTGTTTACTTTGTTCCCCGAGCTGGGCAACTTGTTGTTTCCCCCTTTCTAATTTTTTCTGGGCCTCCTCCAAGGCTTTCTTCTCCTGCTTCTCCGCCTCCTGCTTCCTCTGGAACGTGAGTGCTTGCACACGAAGTTCACGTTCATAGTCGTCAGGGAGATTCTTCGCGGCTTGGGACGGTGTGTTCAAAAATGTCTTAGCCCACTTCTTTTGCTCATCAGAATATACTGGCTTGGGCTCGCCCTCTATTTTCTTCTTGCAGCTCGCCTTCCATTTCTCTAAATCAGCAGCCGCGCCTCGACTTCCTCGGCACTACATTCCCAAGACCTCTTGGGAGAGGCTTAAGTGATGGCTCCGGTATCTTTGTGGTTGCAGGTACGTAAGGGTCCGGGTTAATAACCCGGACTGCTTCTGCCGGAGGTGGATTGGGGGCGTGATCACCCGCCGGACGAGGGGGGGGCGGCGTCGCTACCCGCCGGAGGTGAATGGGGCGGCGTCGGCTTACCCGCGGAGGTGTAGGTGAGCCACCACCACCACCACCACCGGAGGGTGGACTTGTTTGCCTTGGCGCCTCGCCTGGAAACTTGATCCTGGAATGAACGGCGCTTGACATCTCCAAGTCTTGTCGCCCCTTCAGGTGTAGCAATGTCAATGTCCAGGTCCTCAAACCCTTGGACTATCTCCTCCACCGTGACACGAGCATAGCCATCTGGAATGGGGTTGTTGTGGTGGAGTGCTCCAGGTGGTAAAGCACTGCCGGTGGCTACCTTCATGGACATGTTCCCGATAGGATAATACAGATGACATGCTTTCATCTCCTTTATATCGTCCACGGGGTAGCGAGGAGGTCGATAACCCGACCCGGATGCTCCGGTGCGGTAATTTCGATCGTCGGTGCACCAGCCGGTGAGGCCTCCGTGGAAGCCACGCTGCTTCTTCTCTGCTGGCTTCCGAGATCCATTGGATGATCTTCATGCTGCGCCCGAGCTGCATCTCTTTCGGCTACTAGTACACTCACGGTTTTCTTCATCACATCCATTTCCGTTACCAACTTCGCCACAACATCTGCATCCCGATCCATCTTTCTCTTACGGCTTCTGTAACCGTACGGGTCATCGTTCTGGGGAACCCTACTTTCCACGGAATGTCCCCGGGCATGCCTCGTACACGTCCTCCGTGTTCAGGATTCCCGAGGGCTTTTGTCGGGCGTCGTTCTCTCTTGAACTTGATCCTCCCCTCTTGAGCATCCCTCATTGCCTCAATAAGCTTTTTGGTGGGTTTAATTATTTTGCCCTGATAAACACACTCCCCTGTCTCCGGGTTCAGCGATCCCCCATGCCCGTACCACCAGCTTTTGGCCCTTGGGTCCCATCCCTCCGTACCTGGACGGATTCCTCGCGCCCTCAGCTCGTTCTCCATCTTCTCCCACCTAGGCTGCCAAAAGCGATACCCTCCTGGCCCCATAATATGATTGTACTCCTTCTTGGCCGCATTCTTCTTATTTTTTTCGACAATTCAAGGAACTGCTCCGATTTCTTTTGCTTCACAAATTCTGGCCAATCATGTTGCAGTTTCTCATATTGTCCTTTGAAATCCGGAGTCTTGCCCTCCTTGACAAAGTCATGGGCTAGATTTTGCTTGTATTTCCGGAATGCGTCGGCCATCTTAGAAAGAGCGAACTGTTTGACTAGCTTGCACCTCTCCTTGTTTTCCTCAATCTTGTTACCCGCCTCATCGTATCTGCGGTATTCCGGAGGTAGAACGAAATGTTCTATAAGCTTCTTGAAGCAATCTTTTTGTTCTCTTATCGACGAAAGTGAAACCAAGACGTGCCTTCTTTGGCTCATTCCACTCCTGGACGGTGATCGAGACGTTCTCTCTAACAACGGCTCCGCATTGGCTGATAAACTTGGTGGCGTTCTTGGGCTCCAGCGGCCTGCCGGTTGCTTCGTCGACAACCTCGATGGTGCATGTTTCGTTTGGTTTCATCGTCTTGGTTGCGCCACGCTTTGACGACGACGTCGATTTTTTCGACGATCCGGCCGAGGGCTAAAATAAGAAAGAGAGTCGCGCGTGTTAGTACACACATATTTATTCAAATCGGTTAGTTTGTTTATCACCAGAGGCTCAATGTATATATATACCTCGGCGCCGAGGGGGTTGTTGCTACTTCCAATTGAAGATCGTCGTTTACGACGTTTCTTCGGCATCATCTTGCTGCGGCGCCCTTCATCTTCACCGTCAAGGTTCGGATAAGAAGAGATATCATCTTCTTCTTGTCCGGTCGGCACATATGGAATATCGCCTTTTATGATGCCGAATATATGGTCTTCAACGTCCAGATCATAGTTGTCCAGAATCGGGTCAGCTCTATCGTCCGCCATATGTCAGTCCTGAAAACATGTAGTCAAAACAAATTAATTGTGTATATGCCAACATTATCACATCTCTTCTACATATACGCGCACCCTCCGAAAGGGCGGTGGCGAAAGGGCGGTGGCGCTGCACCCTCCGTATACGCGCGGTGGTTAAGTTATTTTTGTTATTTTAAAAGTGACAAACTTTTGTTAAGTTATTTTAAAAGTGACCGAGAGACCGGTGGCGGTGGTGAAATAGCGGTGGCAAAAGGAGGGGGCGAGGAAGGGGTGGGAGAGGGTGTCGCGGAAGAGGGAGGCGAGGACGATCGCGTTGGCGTTGGCGTTGAATAGAGCAGACCAACCTCGTGCTCGTGGGGAGGGTGGGCCCCCGGCGAGGGAACTTATTTGTGGGCCCGCGCGCTCGTGGTTGGTTGGCTCCAGCCTCACCGACGTGTCTAGCTCACGTATGTAGATGTATAATATCAATGTATTCCTATTCCTATTGTATATTATTATTATACTTGTATTCTTTCTGATAGGTGGGTCCCGTTTAATAAACAAGTCTCGCTTTCGCAAAAGAATAGTTCTCACCACCGTCGAATTCCTGCGGTGGGTTGATGTATAGTAGAGACCGGCGTCGCAAGTGGGTTTTAAAACTACATCTAATGATTTTGATATACATTTGAACTATTTGGGTTTTAAAAATAGGAAAATACTTGCAAAATTTCAACGGTAATTTTAGTTCATTTTTATTAAGTCAAAATTTTAGTTCTTTTTTTAGACAAAGTTTTTAATTAAGTCAAAGTTTTTAATTAAGACAAAGTTTTTAATTAAATCAAAATTTTAGTTCTTTTTTTAGTACCCATTATTTTAGTTCAATTTTTATTAATTCAAAGTTATAGTTGCATTTTTAATAGTTTTTAATTAAAAAAACTTATAGTTACACAAAGTATAAAACTAAAAAAACTAAAAAAAAGAAAAAAAAAGGCAGGCCGGCCGGGCCGCGCTCATCTGGCGGGCTCATCCGAGTCTCTCATCGCGCAGGCGCCTTCTGCGAGCTGAGCGCGCCGCGAACAGGCGCGCGGCGGCGGCGGCGGCCCGGCCCTGTGCGCGCGCCTCGCTCTCTCCTCCCCATCGATCTGCGTCTCTGCTCTCTCTCCTCCATCGATCTGCGCGGCGGCGGCGGCTCTGGTGCGGCGGTGCAACGAAGTCCGGGCGGCGGCGCGCCGGCGGTACACAGGGCGGCGGGACGTCTGCGGCGGCGCCGGCAACGAGCGTGCGGCGATGCGGCGGCGATGGCGATCGGCGACGGAGATCGGCGAAGAGAAGTGTGAACCGCCGCCCGCGCGCGAAATATATAGCCCCCCCCAGCGGTTGGGGAGGCGAACCGCGACTAAAGGGTACCCTTTAGTCGCGGTTGGCCAGCCAACCGCGTCCTTCGCGGATTTTCGTTCCCGCGCGCAGAGACCTTTAGTCGCGGTTGGCCCCCAACCGCGACTAAAAATCTTTTTCAAATTTCTTTTCTTTTCAAAATCATAAAAATACAAAAAATATATCAAAAAATTCAGAAAAATAAAACTAATTCAATTCAAATTCTTAAAAATACAAATAATATATCAAAAAAATCAGAAAAATAAAACTAATTCAATTCAAATTCTTAAAAATACAAGTACTATATCAAAAAAATCAGAAAAACAAAACTAATTCAATTCAAATTCTTAAAAATACAAGTACTATATCAAAAAATTCAGAAAAATAAAACTAATTCATTTAAAAATCTTAAAAATACAAATAATATATCAAAAAATTCAGAAAAATAAAACTAATTCATTTAAAAATCTTAAAAATACAAATAATATATCAAAAAATTAGGAAAATAAAAATAATTCATTTAAAAATCTTAAAAATACAAATAATATATCAAAAAATTCAGAAAAATAAAACTAATTCATTTAAAAATCTTAAAAATACAAGTAATATTTAAAAAAAATCAAAAAATAAAATCTTCCCACCAGTTCTTCGCCTTTCTTCCGCCTCTTTCTTCCCGCCTCTTTCTTCCCGCCACTTTCTTCCCGCCTCTTTCTTCCCGCCTTTCTTTCCCTTTCTTTCTTCGCCACTTTCTTCCCGCCACTTTCTTCCCGCCTCCTGTCTTCCGCTCCCATTTTTCCCGCCATTTCTCACTACATATAATGTAGCCCGGCTTGCCAGCATGCTACAATCTCTCATCACTCTCTCATGGCTTCCACCGCACCCACTCTAACCTACCAGCGGTGGAGGAGCTTTGCGCTCGAACTACCCTTGCCCAGGGCTACCGCGTCCTCGGCTGGAGCCTAAGCGCCGGCGGCGTGCCGGTCCCTCCCGTCCCTCGAGGCTGCGCGTCGGGCGGCCATCACGAACCACTACTACCTCGACCTCACGCCGGACAGCGGATGAATCCCCGCTGGCATCCCGATAACCAGCATACTTGGGACGCCTTCTTCATCAATCGGCGTGAGAGGGCGCTCGCCAGGTATGAGGAGGACGGTCTGCCTCCTGGAAACTTCCACGGGGCCGGCCGTCGGCTATGGTGGTACGGCCGGACTCTGCAGAGCGTCATGGACTACATCACGGCCGGCGATATCCCCCGCCTGCGCTACCCTCAGTTCGAGCCACGAGCGCCGCCCCACGACGACAGCCGACAGGCAGCAGCGCGACGGCAACTTAGAAGGCGACGACTACCAGTACAACGGCGGCTATGAAGACTACGAGTATGCATATTATACGCCTAGGCAGGAGTATGACTAAATCACTCCAAATTTCATGTATGCAGAGTATGACTTAGTCACTCCAAATTTCTGTATGCAGGAGTATGACTTAGTCACTCCAAATTTCTGTATGCAGGTATGACTTAGTCACTCCAAATTTCATGTATCATCGGTGCTATCTCGAGTCAATTGAATCATTCGAAAATGGACACCAAACACATCACGGGTAATATAATTCACATGATTCATTCAACAAAGTTTGGTACAATAATAAATTATTACACATCATTTCTTCCCTTGTGTCCCTGCTTGCTTACGATTGTGCCGTATCCATGGAGCATCCTCATCATTTAACTTAATGCTTGGGTCGATGTTCACTTTGAAGGGCGGAATTTCAGCAAACATATTATAATCTTCTGACATGTCTGTCTTGTCCTCCACTCCCACGATGTTTCTTTTCCCTGAAAGAACAATGTGGCGCTTTGGATCATCGCATGATGTACTGATCGTTTTCTTATCTTTCCGTTTCCTCGGTTTGCTACTCATGTCCTTCACATAGAAAACCTGAGCGACATCTTTCGCTAGGACGAATGGTTCGTCAAGGTAACCAAGATTGTTGAAATCCACCATTGTCATTCCGTATTGCTGGTCCACCGTTACCCCACCTCCTGTTAGCTTGAACCATTTGCACCGGAACAAAGGGACCCTAAAGGAGGGTCCATAGTCAAGTTCCCATATCTCCTCTATGTAACCATAATATGTGACCTTTTGCCCATTCTCGGTTGCTGCATCAAAGCGGACACCACTGTTTTGGTTGGTGCTCTTTTTATCTTGGGCGATCGTGTAAAATGTATTCCCATTTATCTCGTACCCTTGGAAAGTCGTTATAGTCGAAGATGGTGTCTTGGCCAACATGTACCTACAACCTTATTGTCACTCATTAAATGTTTTCTCAACCAACTGCCGAAAGTCTCCATTTGGGCCTTCCTAATCCAGGATTCAGGCTTCCGGGTTGTCCGAGCGTAAAATATTCTTGTGTTTCTCAAAGTACGGAGCCACCAAGCTGGAATTGGTCAGAACTGTGTGGTGTGCTTCAGTCAGAGAATGGCCGTCCATACATATCGTTGATTTCCTTCCGATGGTGCCTTTTCCACTTAGTCTCCCCTCGTGCCGCGATTGAGGAAGACCAATCGGCTTAAGGTCAGGAACAAAGTCAACACAAAACTCAATTACCTCCTCATTTCCATAGCCCTTGGCGATGCTTCCTTCTGGCCTAGCACGGTTACGAACATATTTCTTTAATACTCCCATGAACCTCTCGAAGGGGAACATATTGTGTAGAAATACGGGACCGAGAATGGAAATCTCATCGACTAGGTGAACCGGGAGGTGCGTCATAATATTGAAGAAGGATGGCGGGAACACCAACTCGAAACTGACAAGACATTGGACCACATCGTTCTGTAACCGTGGTAGAACTTCTGGATTGATTACCTTCTGAGAGATTGCATTGAGGAATGCACATAGCTTCTCGAACATTTTCCGGCAGGAGCCCCTCAAAGCAATCGGAAGCAATTGCGTCATAATCACGTGGCAGTCGTGAGACTTCAGGTTTTGGAACTTTTTCTCCGCCATGTTTATTATTCCCTTTATATTGGACGAGAATCCTGACGGGACCTTCATACTGCTCAGGCATTCAAAAAAGATGACCTTCTCTTCTTTGGTAGCTGGCACGACCTTGAAACCGTTCCGGATGCCGGTCATCAGGGTCTTTCAAACTTTGCTGGTCCTGCCGTGCTTCCTTTGTATCATTTGACTTCCCATACACGCCCAAGAAGCTTAGGATGTTCACGCAAATATTCTTCGTAACGTGCATCACGTCGATTGCGAGCGGACTTCTAGGACTTTCCAATATTCTAGCTCCCAATATAGATTTCTTCTTCCACATGGCTACGTGCCCGTCAGCTCCCTTCGGAACTGATTGTCCGCCGGGACCCTTTCCAAAGATGACTTTCAAATCCTTGACCATATCAAATACCTCAGCACCAGTGTGTTCCGCAGGCTTCGGCCGGTGATCTGCCTTGCCGTTGTAATGCTTGCCTTTCTTTCTTACTGGATGACCTTTCGGAAGAAATCGACGATGCCCAAGGTACACGTTCTTCTTACAATTTGGCAAATGTACACTTTGAGTCTCATGTAAGCAGTGCGTGCGTGCATGCATTGTATCCCTTATTTGACAGTCCCGAAAGGTTACTAAGCGCAGGCCAATCGTTGATGGTTACGAAAAGCAACGCTCGTAGGTCAAATTCCTCTTCTTTGTGCTCATCCCACACACGGACACCAGGTCTGCCCCACAGCTGTAAAAGCTCATCAACTAATGGCCTTAGGTACACATCGATGTCGTTGCCGGGTTGCTTCGGACCTTGGATGAGCAGGCATCATAATGAACTTCCGCTTCATGCACAACCAAGGAGGAAGGTTGTAGATGCATAGAGTCACGGGCCAGGTGCTATGGCTGGAGCTCTGCTCGCCAAAAGGATTCATGCCATCCGTACTTAGACCAAATCTTATGTTCCTTGCGTCAGCTGCAAAATCTTTGAACTCTCTGTCGATCTTTCTCCATTGCGTTCCATCTGCGGGGTGTCTCAACTCCCCGTCCGACTTACGGTCCTCTTTGTGCCATCGCAACAACTTGGCATGCTCTTTGTTCCTGAACAGACGTTTCAACCGTGGTATTATAGGAGCATACCACATCACCTTGGCGGGAACCTTCTTCCTGGGTTTCGGCCCTCAACATCGTCACCAGGGTCATCGCCTCTGATCTTATAACGCAATGCAGTGCATACCGGGCATTCATTCAAATTCTCGTATTCACCGCGGTAGAGGATGCAATCGTTGATGCATGCATGTATCTTCAGAACCTCTAAACCTAGAGGGCAGACAACCTTCTTTGCTTCGTACGTACTGGCGCAACTCGTTATTCTTTGGAAACATATTCTTCAACATTTTCAGCAAGTCTTCAAATGCCGAGTCAGCTACACCTGCTGTGCCTTCCATTTCAGCAAATCCATGTGCCCAGCTTTTTCAGACCATCATCGCATCCGGGTACAGCGCCTTCCTGTGATCCTCTAACATGCGATCCAAATTCTCCCTCTCCTTTTCAGTTTCGCAGCGACTCCGTGCATCAGCAATGGTCCGACCAAGATCATCAACGGGATCATCACGTGCCTCTTCTTCACCTTCCCCTTCACCTTCCCCTTCACCTTCACATCCTCCATGAAAGTATCACCGAAATGAGCAAGATAGCTTTCATCGATGAAATCATCCCCTTCTTCATCTTCTTCCATTATAACCCCTCTTTCTCCATGCTTGGTCCAACAATTATAGCTTGGCATGAAACCGTGCCGAAGCAGGTGCAGTGAACATCTCTTGAGGAAGAGTAACCCTTCCGATTCTTACATTTAACACATGGACAGATAACAAAACCCCCTGCTTGTTCGCATTAGCCACTACGAGGAAATCATTCAAACCCGTAACTCGCCGGAGAGTCGGTTACCGTACATCCATTGTCGATTCATCTGCATTATTATAATATAAAATATATAATTAACCATTATGCATTTGTTAAACTAACTAGCTACAAACAATATTAATTAAACAATATAAAATATATAATTAACCACACATGCACATTTTATCAACGACACATCAAAGGTTCAAGTTGCTAACCGCGATCGAGGAGGAAAAAATAAATGAGAAAGCTCAAGTGTGGCTCCAACACTTCATATCATGTTTGTTTCATGCTCTTGGGGCATTTCATCAAACACCTTATGTGCATAAGAGGAACCAAAAGCAAACCTAACACCCACTTGTGAAGCTTGTGAAGAAAATGGCACCAAATGGCTAAGTGTTGGCTGCTGGGTGGGTATATATAGGGGGGCGGCTTTAGCCGCGGTTGGCCAGGCCAACCGCGACTAAAGGCCTTCCGGCACCTAGTCGCCGCTTTGGCCAGCCGCGGCTAAAGCCCCACGTGCAACGGCTGGCCAGCGCCCTGGGCCCAGGCCTTTGGTCGCGGTTCGCCTCCCGAACCGCGACTAAAGGTACCATTAGTCGCGGTTCCTTTACCTTCGCGACTTATGGGGCTCACCGGAAGCCTGTTTTTCTAGTAGTGTATGACATAAGCTGCGCATCGCTTATCCAAAACCCATGTACACGAAGGCATGCACACATCCAATCCACAATTCCCAGCCTGCATATCGCATCTATACGCCGCTAGAAACAGTCAGCAGACATATACCCCGTACCCATATCGAACGAGTGAATGTATTGTACTACCGCTGTTCATATTTAATCTTCGTCGGTCATCATGTACAATGCATGCACTACAGAAAAACGCCAAGGTGCCGACGGCTTTTTATCAGGGCCGTCGGCACAGGTTCCGAACAGGTCACGCCGCGAAGAAGATCATCAGAACAAGGAAGCCGTCGGCACAAAAAAGCTTATGCCGATGGCCACCGTCGGCATAGAAAAAGGTCGTCGGTACAGGTCCTCTACCGTGACAGCGAGCAAAACGGCGTTAGGGGGTAGGTTCTGTGTTGACCGCTTTGCCGTCGGCACAAGAATTTTTTCTCCTCCACGCACACCCCCGGTGGATCGATATCTCCTCAGTTTTGGAAAAAATAAAATAAAATGATAGAAAATTAAAAAAAAATCCTCTAAGACAGCCATGTGTTATGTCTTTAGTTTTAAGGAAAATTATAAAATAAGAATTTTGATTTTTTGCAAACAAAATTATTTCTCCATAAAATGGCATTATCTTTTACCTGGTTGCCATTGTTTTAGATTCTCAAAATTCCAAATAGAGATATGAAAGCAGGATGATTTAAGTTTTTGCCAGAAATTTAGGATTTTATATATTTTTTAAAAAATTAAATTAATAATTGCATCTTGCATAAAGATTATTATAACTTATTGATTGATGTTATTTAAATAATTTTTTAAAACTCAAAATAATAAAAAGTTGTGATACCATGGTTTAAGGGTTAATATGATTGATATGGTAGTATTATCAACAATGTTTCGTTTCTTTCATGAAAGCTCAACCAGAAGGAACGAAGATGTTAATCATGCTAGGGCTAGAGGATGGGTGACCAAATTAGGAAGTTTGACAATGAGTGTAATTTGACCTAGGATTAAGTTTAGTTGGAGTTAAAATGATTCATGTGAGAGATTAAAATAATAAAAAAATGTTTTTCTTGCCAAATGGCCGTTAGTTCTTTGCCCACGGAAAATTGGCCTACGCCGAGGCCATATTGTGCCAACGGCGGCCGGCGGCAAGGGGCTATGTCGACGGCATGGTGGCCGTCAGCACCTTGACTGATTCACGTAATGATGCTACTCGCCACCCCTTTTTGTTGATTAAATCGGACCGAAGGAAGTACCTGCTAACTTTGGTCTTTCTGGGCTGTAGATCCATGCGAGGCAACAGGTGACAGAACATATTATCGCTACGTCCAGCAACGCGATTTTTTTAAATAATACATTTTTTTGTTTATTTTAGAAATAATACTCGTTTTTAGGTTTTTTCACGAATAATACACCGTCGGGTTCGTTGAACCCGATTTTTAAATATCGGGGTAGCAGAACCCGAGTACTTAAAATCGGGGCAGGCAACCCCGACTCATTCTTCTGGTGAGAGGCGAAAAAAGAAAAAGAAAAGGAAAAGAAAAGAATCGGGTTTTAGAAACCCGATATTAGCGAATCGGGTTTGGCGACCCCGAGATTCCCGCATATTTCGGGGTTACTCTACCCCGATTTTGAAATTTCGGGTTCCTCTACGCTAATTCTAAAATTTCGGGTTCCTCTTCCCCAATTCCTCCTTTTTATTTGTCCAACACGCAGAAATAGGATTAGTCGGGTTCCTCTACCCTGATTTTGAAATTTCGGATTCCTCTACCCCGAGTTTTAAATTACGGGTTTCCTGAACCCGACAGTGTATTATTCCTGGAATATCTCCAAACCGAGTATTATTTCTGAAATAAACAAAAAAATGTGTATTATTTAAAAAAAATCGCTCCAGCAACCTGAAATCAGGGCATTTGACGAGCACATCAAACATGCCCCTAAAGTTGAGTTAAGAATGTTTAACAGTATAGTATGCAATAAAAAAAAAAAAAAAAAAAAAAACTAAGGCCAGATAAGGATAACAGAATAATGATGAAAGTTCAATGAAAAACAAAAACAAATCCCTTTAGTGCCCACTACTAATGTTCATAATTATCACTACTAATGATGAAACTCAAGGATGGAAATTTGAAGGTTTCCTATTTTAAGAGCAAGTACAATAAAATCTAGTCAGCTAGCTATAAGAAATAAAATATTATATTCTTACTTAGTTGAACAAGAGAGATTATGAGAGAGAAGGGAAGTGAGTCTCATGCAAGAGCCAGCTTTAGCACGTGCTCCTAGGCACTTTGTAAGAGTAAAAGATGGATCATATATTGTAAAAATACTCTACTTTTATAGTCCACTATTGTACACCCTAGCTATAAGTTGACTATAAATGACGTGGCACGGTTGCCGGTATACTATTATTCTTGCTCTAACTTAGATAGTTACATGCAATGATAACTAACATTTTGATGACATGACATAGCATTAAATGAAGACAGATGCTTGTGGTAATCTATAACATCACATTTTCCAAGATAAAATGAGACTACCTCCGTTAGACTATCCACTATAGGAATATCATAGGTAGTATGATGCATGTCATGTTGGCAACAATCTAATGCAGGACAACAATTAATAAGAGATATGAGAGTGGTATCATAGATAAATATGGTATCATAGCAAGTACAACTAGAAAACTTGATGGCAACTACATCATGTACACAAATTTGCATTGAGATTCTCCAAAATATTAAATATGTTGGAACTATGATACTACCTTAACATACTATGCATTATAGAGGTGGTATCATAAAATAGTATCATATGCATGATACTAGTGTATGATATTTTACATTGTGATTAGTCTTAGGGATTATATGCCCCCTCAAAATTCAAGCCTCACTTTGCTTATAAAATTAATTGACAAAATATAATTTATTTGTACAAAAATATATCGTTGGAAACTTCTTTAAAATATGAATACAATGGTATAATGTATGTAACATATAGTTTGTATTTTATATGTAAATTCATATTGAAAGTTGGGCTCAAATTTTGATGGGACCTTAATATCCTTAACAGAGCTACCTCTATCACTAGTAGGAAAAGCCTCTTCAGTGGTGCACCGAAAATGGTATTCTGTGGCGCATGAGCAGTGCGCCACAAAATTCACACCACTAAAATGGTAATTCTATGGCGCACCAACCCATGCACCACAGAAACTATGTTTAGTGGCGCATGAGTATGTGATGCGTCACAAAAATAGGTGTGCCGCATAATTTCTTATAAGTGAGCCACATAATTAGTTACATGTATATACGATTTTTGTACTGCCTGCTATACAAATACAGGTTTTATACAACAATTATACATGTATAATATAAATAGCAATTAAACATATACATTACTATATCATCACATTACTTACAGCCCGAGATACATATAGTGCCAAGTGTCAAATTTTTACACAAGTTTTACTTGATACAAAGTTCATCATCTCTAGTTAGAAATAGACGAGAGTCACTACGAGCATCATCGCGATGAAAGTGGTCTTCATCTGGTTCCTCCTCCGCTCCCTCCTCTCTCCTGCCAGGCTCGTTCGCATCGCCCCCGAGTGTAGTGACTAAAACGGAAGAAAGACCAAAGTAAGCGAAGAATCCCAACTCAAATATGAGCCAAGTAGTATCAAATAGATAGCATGCCGCATACTTTGTTGGTCAAAAAATATTAACATTCAGGGACGGTGTAAGCGAAGCCAGATAGGATGCACAAGATATTGATATTTGTGCCATCGCACCAGGATCACTTGCATCGCCCCCGAGTGTAGTGACCAAAAATTTTAATCATCGACACTAAAACGGAAGAAAGACCATAGTAAACGAAGAATGCCAACTCAAACACGAGCCAAGTAGTATCAACTAAATAGCATGCCTCATACTTTGATGGTCGAAATAAATATTAACATGCAGGGATGGGGTCAGCGAAGCCAAATAGGATGCACAAGAGATTGATATTTGTGCCATTACACCAGGTTTAGCGGACTCCAATACGAGCCAAGTAGTATCAACTAGATAACATGCCTCATAGTTTGTTGGTCGAAAAAAATATTAACATTCAGGGACGGTGTAAGTGAGGCCAGGTAGGATGCACAAGAGATTGATATTTGTGACATCACACCAGACTCACTTGACTGTCCCCCGAGTGTAGTGACCAAACATTTTAATCATCAGCATTAAAATGGAAGAAAGAACAAAGTAAACGAAGAATGCCAACACAAATAAGAGCCAACTCGGATCAACTAAATAAATGCATCATACATTGTTGGTAGAAACAAATATTAACATTCCGAGATGGCGCCAGTGAGGCCAAGTCCGATGCACAAGAGATTGATATTTGTGCCATCACACCAGGCTCACTGGCGCCACTCCAGAGTGTACGGTGACCAAACATTTTAATCATCGGCACTATCTCGAAGAAAGACCAAAATAAACGAAGAAGGACAACTCAAATACGAGCCAAGTAGGATCAACTAAATAAATGCCTCATACTTTGTTGGTCGAAACAAATATTAACATTTAGAGATGGGGTCGGTGAGACCAAGTAGGATGCACAAGAGATTGATATTTGTGCCATCACACGAGGCTCACTGGCCCCACCTCCAAGCGTAGTGACTAAACATTCTAATCATAGGAAAGTGCAAATAAAATTAAAGACCAAATCAAATGCGCAAAACAACTATCGAAACTAAAGAGCCATATAAATATAAGTTCACAAACATATTCACAGTTTGAATTTTAGCTAGTAACCATGACAGTTTGAATTTTAGTGGTAGTAGGTTCTAAATTTTAGTTTCTTGGTTAAATAACACTAACAATAGAAATGAATAAAATGAACAACTTGAATTCATGGTTTTAAACTCACTTGCATTAGTTCCTAGTTAAATTAGGATGAGTTCCTAGTTAAATAGCAATAACAATAAAAATGAATACAATTTCTGGTTTGCTCTCTGTCATTGGAGAAATTATCTAGTTACTCTTCCTATTGTTTGTTGCCACGGTTACTGGTGCTGGTTGCTACTGCTATTGAATGTTTACCCTGGCTACTTCCTAATATTGGTATTTGTCATTGGTTACTAATGCTTGCTATTGGTTGTCTCTCGAGGTTGTTCATTCTATTTTTTTGAATTTTGATTGGTTTTTATATGCCGAAAACCCTCATTGATGTTCGAGGAATTCTTTCATGTGACACTTAGATGAATCCAACATTTTAACACTAACCAATGTTCATCAATGTTGTTTGTGCCTTGAAGATTTGGAAGATGGTGAATCCAACATTTTAACACTAACCAATATTCATTTCTATATGGCTGCAAATTCTATGTAAATGACCTTGTAACCGTTTTATTCTAGTTCTATTCAATTTTGCTTATGAACTAAGTTGCAACCAGTAAAAAAGAAAGAGATGTTGGCCAGGGGGTACCTGCATCGGTGGCGCCTGGCGGTGCTGGAGCGGCACGGGCACGGTGCCTTCACGGCCGGTGCCGTGATGCGGCATGGGCGTGGAGGAGGGGAGACAGCGGCGGCGGCGTGGAGGAGGAGAAGGAAATGGGTGGCTGCGTACGAGGGAGGGAGGGGGAGGGCGAGGGAGGAGAGATATACGACAGTCGAAGGACCAATTATTGGTACTATTTATGTGGCGCACCAAGCAACGTGCGTCACATAATTGTTGTTTGGTGCGCCACAGAAATAGTGAAACCAATGATTGTGCCTGACTAGGGGTGGGGCCTACCCTATTTCTTTGACACATGCGAAAGGGGTGCGCCACAAAAATCCTCTGTTTTAGTGGCGCATGTGGTCAGGTTCTGTGGTGCATGGGAATACAGTGCGTCAGAGAATGACCTCCCACCTATAGCTAGTTTTCTACTAGTGTATGTTACTACTACGCTCTATAAAGTAGTACCATTGGCTTGGATCATATGTATAGTCTAGGTTACTTCTCACTATGACTAGCCTAACCTATTTTTTTGAACAAGTGAAGGCGTTGGAGGCGCCAAATTTCATTCAACCCATAGACCTTGGACATCATGTATTACATAGCCCTGAATTGGGAAAGATTGAAGCATTGAGATGTTGGGACAAAGGGTATTCCTATGTGCTAAATTAGAACAACTGAAGATAGGCGAAGACAAAGATTGCCTAATCGCCTGATGAGCACAGTTATGAGCTACTCCGTTGAAATATCTTTTAATATAAAATACTGCTGCATCAAGAGATTGAGTGACCTGTAAGTAATCTGCAATGTGGCTTCTTATCTCCTAGAAAATTTGTGGAGCGGATGCACATGTTGAGGCTGTAGCCTTTGTCAGGGAGCTATTTTCTGTTTAAAACGTCACCTTTTTCAAGCCAAGGTGAGAGACAATTTTTTGTTGCAAGCAACAAAGGTGCAGCTTCAGCTTGTAGCACTGAACGTGTAGTAAAAGTGGAGGCCTGGATAAAAATTGTTGCGTTGTTGTTCTGGTCCTGTATATCGCAATATATACCAATACCTGTAGCAATTCTATTCGCCATCCCAAGGACCTTTCTTGTCTTCCAAGCTGCATCTGTGTAGATCTTCGAGCCCTTGATAATTTGGTCAGATTTTAACGTTTCTCCGTAGGCCGGTAGTCGAACCTTTGGCTGATCATGCACCTGCATAGAGGAAGTAAGAGTATGTGGTGCTTTGGAGCATTCCTGTGCCTGCATAGAGAAAACACCCAGTGCATCAATCATCTCAAGATTTTGATTTATTGCCTGCGCCATGTGGTGAATCTGATATGGTTCTCTCGATTTCCTACCAAAAAGATTATCATTCCGAGATTTCCAAATACACCACATAAATTTCAATATATTTGAGAGGGAAGCATGAGGGTGATTCATTCTTAAAAAGTTCAGAATTATTTCCGTGAGTGAGCTGCAATTTATCACTAGATTCTCTGAAGGAATGAACCAAGGAGCACTAAACCATGCAGCTTTAGAAAAAGGACAAGTGAAAAACAAATGCATATCATCTTCTTGCACACCACATCTAGCACAAAGTTTGCTGATATGCACTGAATACTTACCAGCCCGAGCATCTGTTGGCATAGCTCTCCTAAGAAATCTCCATGCGAAAGTCTGAACTCTTGGGTTCAGTTGTTTGTTCTTCCGTATCTGGTTCAGAAGTTGAATTGTAGCTGGCTGTACTTGCCTTGGTGTTGGTTCTCCTGTATCCTGCAAATTTTTAAGACAAGCACAATGTGCACTTTTAGGATTACATTTACCTGATGGGGTTAACTCCCAGCATAAAATATCTTTATCCGGTGATTGGATGATTGGTGTTTTTTTGATTTCAGTCGCCATTGGTTGCTGAAATAGCATGTCAGTAAGCTCGCAGTCCCAGGTTTGTTGATTGGGAAGCTGTTATCACCGGATTTTGGCCAAATCAGGAGATGGGCCGTAAGTGAAGATGGGCTTGAAAGATACACGCATGGAGCATCTTTGAAGCCTGTGAGTTCCCCTCCTTTCCTGTAGACAGTGTTGGGCCTCCAAGTGCAGAGGTTTGTAGAACAGCAGCAAGTTTTCCCTTAAGTGGATCACCCAAGGTTTATCGAACTCGGGGAGGAAGAGGTCAAAGATATCCCTCTCATGCAACCCTGCAACCACAAAGCAAGAAGTCTCTTGTGTCCCCAACACACCTAATAGGTGCACTAGTTCGGCGAAGAGATAGTGAAATACAAGTGGTATGAATATATATGAGCAGTAGCAATGGTGCCAGAAAATAGCTTGCTGGCGTGTAGTTGATGGTGGTAGTATTGGACAGTAGTAACACAAAAACAGTAAACAAGCGTAGTAACTCAGCAGTATTTAAGAACAAGGCCTAGGATTACACTTTCACTAGTGGACACTCTCAACATTGATCACATAACAGAATAGATAAATGCATACTCTACACTTTTGTTGGATGATGAACACATTGCGTAGGATTACACGAACCCTCAATGCCGGAGTTAACAAGCTCCACAATAATGCTCATGTTTAAGTAACCTTTAGTGTAAGATAGATCAAAAGACTAAACCAAGTACTAGCATAGCATGCACACTGTCACCTTCATGCATATGTAGGAGGAATAGATCACATCAATATTATCATAGCAATAGTTAACTTCGCAATCTACAAGAGATCATGATCATAGCATAAACCAAGTACTAACACGGTGCACACACTGTCACCTTTACACACATGCAGGAGGAATAAAACTACTTTAATAACTTTGCTAGAGTAGCACATAGATAAATTGTGATACGATGCACATTGCAATCATCAAGAGATATAAATAAGCACTTCACTACGCTCTTCAACAGTGAATAAGTACTTCGTGAAATATAGCCTAAGAGACCCACACGGTGCACACACTGTCACCTTTACACACGTGGGACAAGGAGTCTCCGGAGATCACATAAGTAAAACCCACTTGACTAGCATAATGACATCTAGATTACAAGCATCATCATATGAATCTCAATCATGTAAGGCAGCTCATGAGATTATTGTATTGAACTACATAGGAGAGAGATGAACCACATAGCTACCGGTACAGCCCCGAGCCTCGATGGAGAACTACTCCCTCCTCATGGGAGGCAGCGGTGATGAAGATGGCGGTGGAGATGGCAGCGGTGTCGATGGAGAAGCCTTCCGGGGCACTTCCCCGCTCCGGCAGGGTGCCGGAACAGACTCTGTCCCCCAGATCTTGGCTTCGCGATGACGGCGGCTCTGGAACTTTTCTCGTATCGTGGCTTCCTCCGTAAGGGTTTCGATGGGGGGCTTTATATAGGCGAAGAGGCGGCGCAGGAGGGTCAAAGGGGCGACCACACCATAGGGTGGCGCGGGCCCAGCCCTGGCCGCGCCACCATGTCATCTGGGCCCACGGGCCCCCTCTGGCGACTCTCGGGTGTTACGGATGCTTCCGGCAAAATAGGAACACAGGCGTTGATTTCGTCCAATTCGAGAATATTTCGTTACTAGGATTTCTGAAACCAAAAACAGCAAAACAGGAACTGGCACTTCGGCATCTTGTTAATAGGTTAGTTCCAGAAAATGCACGAATATGACATAAAGTGTGCATAAAACATGTAGGTATCATCAATAAAGTAGCATGGAACATAAGAAATTATCGATACGTTGAGACGTATCAGCATCCCCAAGCTTAGTTCTGCTCGTCCCGAGCAGGTAAAACGATAACAAAGATAATTTCTTAAGTGACATGCCATCATAACTTTGATCATACTATTGTAAGCATATGTGATGAATGCAGCGATCCAAACAATGGTAATGACATGAGTAAACAAATGAATCATAAAGCAAAGACTTTTCATGAATAGTACTTTCAAGACAAGCATCAATAAGTCTTGCATAAGAGTTAACTCATAAAGCAATAATTTAAAGTAAAGGTATTGAAGCAACACAAAGGAAGATTAAGTTTCAGCGGTTGCTTTCAACTTGTAACATATATATCTCATGGATAATTGTCAACATAGAGTAGTATAACAAGTGCAATATGCAAGTATGTAGGAATCAATGCACAGTTCACACAAGTGTTTGCTTCTTGGGATGGAGAGAAATAGGTGAACTGACTCAACATAAAGGTAAAAGAAAGGTCCTTCAAGGAGGAAAGCATCGATTGCTATATTTGTGCTAGAGCTTTTATTTTGAAAACATCAAGAGAGTATAAAAGTAAAGTTTTGAGAGGTGTTTGTTGTTGTCAACGAATGGTAGCGGGTACTCTAACCCCCTTGCCAGGCAAACCTTCAAAGAGCGGCTCCCATTTTATTTTGTTTTTGGGTGGCACTCCTTCCAACCTTTCTTTCACAAACCATGGCTAACCGAATCCTCGGGTGCCTGCCAACAATCTCATACCATGAAGGAGTGCCTTTTTATTTTAGTTTTATTATGATGACACTCCTCCCCACCTTTGCTTTCTCAAGCCATGGCTAACCGAATCCTTCGGGTGCCGTCCAACAATCACATACCATGGAGGAGTGTCTATTTTTGTTAATTAATTTGGGACTGGGAATCCCATTGCCAGCTCTTTTTGCAAAATTATTGGATAAGCGGATGAAGCCACTAGTCCATTGGTGAAAGTTGCCCAACAAGATTGAAAGATAAACACCACATACTTCATCATGAGCTATAAAACATTGACACAAATAAGAGGTAATAACTTTTGAATTTGTTTAAAGGTAGCACTCAAGCAATTTACTTTGGAATGGCGGAAAAATACCATGTAGTAGGTAGGTATGGTGGACACAAATGGCATGAATATTGGCTCAAGGATTTGGATGCATGAGAAGTATTCCCTCTCGATACAAGGTTTAGGCTAGCAAGGTTATTTGAAGCAAACTCAAGGATGAACCGGTGCAGCAAAACTTACATAAAAGACATATTGTAAACATTATAAGACTCTACACTGTCTTCCTTGTTGTTCAAAACTCAATACTAGAAATTATCTAGACCTTAGAGAGACCAATTATGCAAACCAAATTTTAGCATGCTCTATGTATTTCTTCACTAATAGGTGCAAAGCATATGATGCAAGAGCTTAAACATGAGCACAACAATGGCCAAGTATCACATTATCCAAGACATTTTACCAATTACTACATGTAGCATTTTTCCAATTCCAACCATATAACAATTTAACGAAGAGGAAACTTCGCCATGAATATTATGAGCTAAGAACACATGTGTTCATACGAACCAGCGGAGCGTGTCTCTCTCCCACACAAGGATGAACTTATTCAGAGAACTAAGATAACAAAACAAAAACAAAAATAAAAGCACAGACGCTCCAAGTAAAGTACATAAGATGTGACCGAATAAAAATATAGTTTCACTAGAAGAAACCTGATAAGTTGTCGATGAAGAAGGGGATGCCTTGGGCATCCCCAAGCTTAGATGCTTGAGTCTTCTTAAAATATGCAGGGATGAACCACCGGGCATCCCCAAGCTTAGACCTTTCACTCTTCTCGATCTCATTATATCACCCTCTTCTATTGACCCTTGAAAACTTCCTTCACACCAAACTTCAAGCAAACTCATTAGAGGGTTAGTGCATTATCAAAACTCACATGTTCAGAGGTGACACAATCATTCTTAACACTTCTGGACATTGCACAAAACTTCTGAAAGTTAATGGAACAAAGAAACTCATTCAACTTAACAAAAGCGAAATAAAAGGCAGAATCTGTCAAAAACAGAACAGTCCGTAAAGACGAATTTTAAGATGGCACCAGACTTGCTCAAATGGAAAAACCCAAAACTAATGAAAGTTGCGTACATATCTGAGGATCACGCTCGTAAATTGGCAGATGTTTTCGAATTTTCTACAGAGGCCTGTGCCCAGATTCGTGACAGACAGCAATGCTGTTTCTGCGCAGATCCCAAATATAATATCAACTTTGACATAGAAACTTTACTTGGCACAAAAACATGATAAGGAGAGGTTGCTACAGTAGTAAACAACTTCCAAGACTCAAATATAAAACAAAGTACTGTAGTAAAAAAAACACATGGGTTATCTCCCAAGAAGTTCTTTCTTTATAGCCATTAAGATGGGCTCAGCAATTTTAATGATACTCTCATGAAAATAGACAATGAAGCAAAAGAGAACATCAAGAAGCAAATTCAAAGCACATTTAAGTCTAACATGCTTCCTATGCATAGGAATATTGTAAATAAACAAGTTCATGAAGAGCAAAGTAACAAGCATAGGAAGATAAAACAAGTGTAGCTTCAAAAATTTCAGCACATAGAGAGGTGTTTTAGTAACATGAAAATTTTTACAACCATATTTTCCTCTCTCATAATAACTTTCAGTAGCATCATGAGCAAACTCAACAATATAACTATCACATAAAGCATTCTTATCATGAGTCTCATGCATAAAATTATTACTCCCCACATAGGCATAATCAATTTTATTAGTTGTAGTAGGAGCAAATTCAACAAAGTAGCTATCAAATATAGGAGGTATATTGTAATCATAATCAAATTTATCCTCCATAACAGGTGGTAACAAAAGACTACTATCATTATAATCATCATAAATAGGAGGCAAAGTATCATCAAAGTAAATTTTCTCCTCAATTCTTGGGGGACTAAAAATATCATGCTCATCAAAGCCAGCTTCCCCAAGCTTAGAATTTTCCATAGCATTAGCAACAATAGTGTTCAAAGCATTCATATTAATATGTTCCATGGGTTTTTTAATTTTCGCATCAAACCATCCATGTCTTAAATCAGGAAATAGAATAAAAAGGTCATTGTTGTCCATTATGCCTAACTAGTGTAAACAAGAAACCAAATGTCGCAATTGCAGAGTCTAAAGGAAATAGCTTCGAGTACACACAATGGCGCCAGAAAAGCTTTACCTGAACCGGAGTATGAGTGCCTTTTACCTTTCCTCCCCGGCAACGGCGCAGAAAAGTGCTTGATGTCTACGTTCCCCTCCTTTCCTGTAGACAGAGTTGGGCCTCCAAGTGCGAGGTTTGTAGACAGCAGCAAGTTTTCCCTTAAGTGGATCACCCAAGGTTTATCGAACTCGGGGAGGAAGAGGTCAAAGATATCCCTCTCATGCAACCCTGCAACCACAAAGCAAGAAGTCTCTTGTGTCCCCAACACACCTAATAGGTGCACTAGTTCGGCGAAGAGATAGTGAAATACAAGTGGTATGAATATATATGAGCAGTAGCAATGGTGCCAGAAAATAGCTTCTGGCGTGTAGTTGATGGTGGTAGTATTGCGGCAGGTAGTAACACAGTAAAACAGTAAACAAGTAGTAACTCAGCAGTATTTAGGAACAAGGCCTAGGGATTACACTTTCACTAGTGGACACTCTCAACATTGATCACATAACAGAATAGATAAATGCATACTCTACACTTTTGTTGGATGATGAACACATTGCGTAGGATTACACGAACCCTCAATGCCGGAGTTAACAAGCTCCACAATAATGCTCATGTTTAAGTAACCTTTAGTGTAAGATAGATCAAAAGACTAAACCAAGTACTAGCATAGCATGCACACCGTCACCTTCATGCATATGTAGGAGGAATAGATCACATCAATATTATCATAGCAATAGTTAACTTCGCAATCTACAAGAGATCATGATCATAGCATAAACCAAGTACTAACACGGTGCACACACTGTCACCTTTGCACACATGCAGGAGGAATAAAACTACTTTAATAACTTTGCTAGAGTAGCACATAGATAAATTGTGATACGATGCACATTGCAATCATCAAGAGATATAAATAAGCACTTCACTACGCTCTTCAACAGTGAATAAGTACTTCGTGAAATATAGCCTAAGAGACCCACACGGTGCACACTCTGTCACCTTTACACACGTGGGACAAGGAGTCTCCGGAGATCACATAAGTAAAACCCACTTGACTAGCATAATGACATCTAGATTACAAGCATCATCATATGAATCTCAATCATGTAAGGCAGCTCATGAGATTATTGTATTGAACTACATAGGAGAGAGATGAACCACATAGCTACCGGTACAGCCCCAGAGCCTCGATGGAGAACTACTCCCTCCTCATGGGGCAGCAGCGGTGATGAAGATGGCGGTGGAGATGGCAGCGGTGTCGATGGAGAAGCCTTCCGGGGGCACTTCCCCGCTCCGGCAGGGTGCCGGAACTCCTGTCCCCCAGATCTTGGCTTCGCGATGACGGCTCTGGAACTTTTCTCGTATCGTGGCTTCCTCCGTAAGGGTTTTCGATGCTGGGGCTTTATATAGGCGAAGAGGCGGCGAGGGGTCAAAGGGCGACCACACCATAGGGTGGCGCGGGCCCCGCCCTGGCCACCCTGTCATCTGGGGCCCACAGGGCCCCTCTCGGCTCTCGGGTGTTCTGGATGCTTAGGAAAAATAGGAACCTGGGCGTTGATTTCGTCCAATTAGAGAATATTTCGTTACTAGGATTTCTGAAACCAAAAACAGCAGGGAACTGGCACTTCGGCATCTTGTTAATAGGTTAGTTCCAGAAAATGCACGAATATGACATAAAGTGTGCATAAAACATGTAGGTATCATCAATAAAGTAGCATGGAACATAAGAAATTATCGATACGTTGGAGACGTATCACCTTGCACAAAGAGTTTGGGCTAGATTGCCCATGTATCTGTAAATATAGTAGATCGTATTTTAGTTTAGATTAAAAGATAGAGTTTAACTCGTGCACGGTTAGGTGCACGTCCGAATTAGAAAGTCCCTTGGACTATAAATATGTATCTAGGGTTATCGGAAAAGGAGGACAATCACGTTCACAACAAACACAAATCAGGCGCATCGCCACCCCTTCTTTCGAGGGTTTCTCCGGGGTAAGCATCATGCTGCCTAGATCGCATCTTGCGATCTAGGCAGCAACGTTTATTCGTTTACCTTGTGTTGCTCGTCCTGAAGCGTTGTTGATGGCGAGTAGCACTACTTATCATAGATGTTTTGGGGCTTGCATAGATGCTTTTCTTACGCATATCTGCTTGGCTTGCCGTCCCTCGATATCTAGCTGCCCTTTCCAGGTGTAAGGGCAGCATCTTGCTTGTTCGTTACTTAGTAGATCCGATCTGTTATAGTTGCTCCTTGTTCCTCAAGGATTAGTTTAATATCTGCATGATTAGGCCTTATGCTGGGGTTGGACGATCCGGTAGTGCATTAGGTGTTGTTTGCTGTTCCTATAAGGGATGTTCCGGGAATTGACTTAAACGTTGGTTTTTAGGCCTCTTATAGGGGTAGTTTTCATCATCTTTCGTATCTGCTAGGCCCAACTACGCGTAGGATGTTCCGGTTATGCGGTGAAAACCCTAAACTGTCGTAGATTGGTTTAGCTTTGTTTTGATCAAGCGGGATCCTCATGTCATTGCAAATCCAACGTGAACCATGGGGCGATCGGCTCTTTGAGCCGATCCGCAGGGCTGAGAGCCGATAGGGCTCGTATTTAATGTTTACGTGTCTGCCATGCAGGAAACTAATCGAAGCAATCCAACACCTTCGACCGGTATAGGTCAGGTGGCACGCCCCAACCGCCGGGTCGTGTGCGGAGCATTTGCGGGACGACGTCGAGGGACCAGGGCTCCGCTGCGCCTTGGAAGCCTCCAGGCTCTTCGTGTTGCTTAACCACGCTCGCCGGTGGGTTTTGGACAACACATCGGCCGGTGGGACCATCGGGACAATCTTCCGCACAACGTCGACATCGCGTCTGAGATGGCGGAAGAACCGATCAAGTATGAAGATCTGCCTCCAGCATAAGAAGAGATATGATGAGCTCAAGGCCATCTTGGAAGCCGATCTCATCGGCGCTTTAGAAAACCCGTTCACACGGGATCAAGTTCAAAGGGTTCCAACCCGAAGGCGCGCTAGATGGACTAGATCTATCTCTCCCTTCGGACGAACGTACCAGAGCCTTGGAAGTCAACTATGCCGTTGCTCACTCTCTTCATCGGCATTCTGAGAGCTTGGTGAATACTCTGGAGCGTGTCGCGCTCAATGTGGTGCAAGAAGTCATGAAGCACAAGTACTCTCCGTCACTGCAACACACGTTTGCAGCTCCACAACAACAAGGTTCACCGGCGTACGTCGTCTACAAGGTTGGAGGTGTGATACGTCTCCAACGTATCGATAATTTCTTATGTTCCATGCTACTTTATTGATGATACCTACATGTTTTATACACATTATATGTCATATTCGTGCATTTTCTGGAACTAACCTATTAACAAGATGCCGAAGTGCAGTTCTGTTTTCCTGTTTTTGGTTTCAGAAATCCTAGTAACGAAATATTCTCGGAATTGGACGAAATCAAGCCCGAGGTTCCTATTTTGGGAAGCATCCAGAACACAGAGCCGCCCGAGGGGGGGCCTGTGGGCCCAGATGATAGGGTGGCGCGGCCCAGGCCTGGCCGCGCCAGCCTATGGTGTGGGCACCCCTTCGACCCTCCTCGCTGCCCTTTCGCCTATATAAAGCCCCATCGAAAACCCTTACGGAGGAAGCCACGATACGAAACCATCCAGACGCCGCCATCGCGAAGCCAAGATCTGGGGGACAGGAGTCTCTGTTCAGGCACCCTGCCGGAGCGGGGAAGTGCCCCCGGAAGGCTTCTCCATCGACACCGCTGCCATCTCCACCGCCATCTTCATCACCGCTGCTGCTCCCATGAGGAGGGAGTAGTTCTCCATCGAGGCTCGGGGCTGTACCGGTAGCTATGTGGTTAATCTCTCTCCTATGTACCTCAATACAATGATCTCATGAGCTGCTTTACATGATTGAGATTCATATGAGTTTTGTATCACTACTATCTATGTGCTACTCTAGCAAAGTTATTAAAGTAGTTTTATTCCTCCTGCACGTGTGTAAAGGTGACAGTGTGTGCACCGTGTTAGTACTTGGTTTATGCTATGATCATGATCTCTTGTAGATTGCGAAGTTAACTATTGCTATGATAATATTGATGTGATCTATTCCTCCTACATATGCATGAAGGTGACAGTGTGCATGCTATGCTAGTACTTGGTTTAGTCTTTTGATCTATCTTACACTAAAGGTTACTAAAATATGAGCATTATTGTGGAGCTTGTTAACTCCGGCATTGAGGGTTCGTGTAATCCTACGCAATGTGTTCATCATCCAACAAGAGTGTAGAGTATGCATTTATCTATTCTTTTATGTGATCAAAGTTGAGAGTGTCCACTAGTGAAAGTCTATTCCCTAGGCCTTGTTCCTAAATCTGCTATCGCTGCTTGTTTCTGTTTTACTGTTACTACTGCTATACTACCACCATCAACTACACGCCATAAGCTATTTTCTGGCACCGTTGCTACTGCTCATATATATTCATACCACTGTATTTCACTATCTCTTCGCCGAACTAGTGCACCTATTAGGTGTGTTGGGGACACAAGAGACTTCTTGCTTTGTGGTTGCGGGGTTGCATGAGAGGGATATCTTTGACCTCTTCCTCCCTGAGTTCGATAAACCTTGGGTAATCCACTTAAGGAAACTTGCTGTTCTACAAACCTCTGCTCTTGGAGGCCCAACACTGTCTACAGGAAAGGAGGGGGAACGTAGACATCAAGGTGATCCAGGCGACTAACAATTCCTGTATGAGCCGCCCAAGGAGATTCCACATGGATACGTGTGCACATACGTGCCGGACTGCGTTGGATGACCCGGATTACGACGGAAGAACTGCCACGGCAGGGAGGATCGCTGGAGCAGGAGTAGTTGCCGGAGCAGGAAGCGGTTCTGGACGAATCTTGAGAAAGGCGTGGTTAGCCAAATATACCACCGCTACAAAGCATGCACGCTCAGCTTCGCAGCTCCTACGGTGGATGAGATCTTGCAATCATGAGACCAGTTCGGCATCCTGCCGAAGAAGAGAATGATCGGCTATTCCAAGCCGTATCCCAACGAGTACGACCTGATCCCGCTGCCACCTAAGTATCGGCTCTGACTACAAAATTCAGTGGATCAGAAGGAACCAGCTCAATTGAGCACGTGAGCCGATACTTGCACAGTTGGGCATGGTCTCACCTCAGACAAGCTACACGTGAGGTTCTTCTCGAGTCTCTCACGGGTCCGGCCTTTGGGTGGTACACCTCGTTGCTACTCGGACTCGGACGTCGGACGTGGAAGCAGCTGGAAGAGCAGTTCCATGTACAATATCATTCGAAAGCTACGAAGCTAGCCTTGCCGATCTGACCCAAGTTCGAGCGAGGAGAGACGGTATCTGAGTACATCCAGAGGTTCGGGACCGTCGAGGAACGATGTTATTCGGTTCGCCTATGCGAGAAGGAAGGAGTCGTGGCGATAGCAGGATTATCAGCGCCGCTCGGAGATGTGACCTTCAGCAGTACAATTCAGCGCACATGGTTCAGAAATTGACATTGTATGAACAGCGCCACCAATTGTACCAGGACAAGTTCAAGCGCGTCGCCCTGATCGAGATGGAAGAAGATGAAGATTCTGGCCGGAGATCAGGGAGGTCGGCTGCTGAGTGGACCGGGGGCAAAACCCGTGTCCTGCAAGTGGGTGAAACAACCAGGGCCTATGAAAGGGTTTGACTTCGATTTGAGCAAAACGGAGCAAATTTTTGATTTGCTTTGTGAAGGAGAAACATCTGGTTGCCCGAAGGCCACAATCCCCACGGTACAAGAGATGAACGGCAGGCATACTTGCAAATGGCATCACACGTTCACCCATACCACCAACGACTGCAAAGTCTTGCGCGGACAGATTCAAATGGCGATAGAGCAAGGCCGATTACTCTTTGGTCAGTTTGCCATGAGAGTTGACACGCAGCCGTTTCCGGAAGTCAACATGGTCGATCTCAGCCACTGCATAGGTCGCGAGCCAGGTTTCTCGTTTGATATCAATATGGCAGGGCTCGCAGATCGCCATGGCGAGGATAAGCCCGAGAGCAGTCGCTCCTGCGGCAAAGGTGAAGAGGAGGCCGATCCACGCGATCGGCCCCAAACAATGAAAAGTGGTGAATCCTCGGTAAGCAATTACGATGGAAAAGGAGGCCGATTCTAGCGATCGGCTAAAGCCAACCCTCAACATGCCTTGCCGGTGCGCAACATGGATTTAGCAGACAGCGAGCTGGGGTATGGGTTTACATCGGCTGATGACTGGAAGAGATTGACATTGGCCCTGGGGACAAGCCGACCAACATTTGTCGGCAAAAAGTTAGATCCGCAGCTGAAAGCCAGTTGATAGCCTGTTGAAGGAATACCCAGTTGTTTCGCATGGGATTACACAGAAATGCCTGGGTTAGACAGAGCATTATCGAGCATCGGCTCCCTCTGAAGAAAGGTTTAAGCCGTTCCAGCAGCGCGCACGACAAATGAAGGCCGAAATCTTGGTGGAAGTCAAGAAAGAGATCCAGAAGATGTTAGACGCCGGGTTCATCAGGCCATGCAGGTGGCTGAATGGATTTCCAATGTCGTACATGTGGAGAAAAAAGGATGGCCGGTGGGCGTCGCCATAGATTTTCGGAATCTCAGTGCCACCCCAAAGGACGAATACCCAATGCCAGTAGCAGAGACTTTGATCAATGCGGTGGCTGGTCATAAAGTTTTAAGCTTCATGGATGGTAATGCGGCTACAACCAAATCTTTATGGCTCCAGAAGATATAAACAAGACTGCGTTCAGAGTGCCAAGCTCGGTGGGCTTGTTTGAATATGTAGTCATGCCGTTTGGACTGAAGAATGCTGGCGCAACATACCAAAGGGCCATGAATTACATCTTTCACGATTTGATCGGCAAATTGGTCGAGATTTACATCGATGACGTGGTGGTCAAGTCTGTTTCGGTGGACGGGCACTTGGGAGATTTACGGCGCGTCCTCGACCGAACTAGGAAGTTCGGACTAAGAATGAATCCAAAAAAGTGTGCCTTTGGTGTGACGACCGGTCCAGTTCTTGGGTTTCCTGGTCCATGAGCGTGGAATTGAGATCGGCCTGAAAAGTCAAGAGCGGTGCGGACAATGAAGCCACCCACCACGAAGAAGGAGCTCCAGTGTCTCATTGGCAAAATCAATTTCGTCAGAAGGTTTATCTCTAACTAGGGGCCAGATCGAGCCATTCATGGGATTGGTCAAAATCAAGTCGGATGAGGAGTTTCGCTGGGGGAGCAGAGAAGCATTTGACGATATTAAGGAATACTTGGCGAAGCCACCTGTGTTGGTTCCACCACAGCAAGACAGACCCCTTCTACATTTATCTGATGGCGATACCTCTATCGCGTCGGTGGTGGTGCAGGTTTATGATGGTCTGGAAAAAGTGGTTTTCTACCTCAGCAGAAGGATGTTAGATGCGGAAACAAGGTACCTCGAGATCGAGAAGTTGTGCCTCTGCACTTTACACACCAAGATTCAGCACATCTTGCTTGAAAGCAAAATCATCGTCATCTGCAAATCGGATGTCATCAAGCACATGCTGTCGGCTCCTGTATTGAAAGGCCGACTCGGCAAATGGATGTTTGCTCTATCGAATTTGATATCCGGTATCAACCTGCGAAAGCAGTCAAGGGACAAGCACTGGCTGATCTTATTGCTGAGCGAATAAACACGGACGTAGCGGCACTATCCGTGCGTGCATGGACCATGTTCTTCGATGGATCGGTCTGTGAAGATGGCTGTGGCATCGGCATGCTACTCGTGTCGCCTCGGGGGGCCACATACTCCTTCTCCATCAGGTTATCTACACCTTGCACTAACAATGTTGCTGGAATATGAAGCGATATGCAAGGGAATGGAGTTGCTATTGGACGCCGGAGCGGAGGCAGTGGAGATCTTTGGGGATTCCAAATTGGTGATTTCTCAACTCACGGAGGAGTACAAGTGTGAAATTGGGTCACTTTTCCCATTATGGATGCAATGCCGTGAGCTGATGGCCCAATTCAGGTATATCAACTTCCATTGGATCCCAAGGACGCAAAATACCGAGGCAAACGACCTTGCACAAACGGCGTCAGGATACAAAGACGTGGTTGAGGAAGCCGATTTTCAGGTGCAACTCATGGAGCCCGATGATTGGAGAGCCGATATCTTCAATTACTTGAAAGATCCGGCTCGGGGGCACCTAAACGGATAAGATACAGGGCCATGAAGTACGTCCTGATTGGGGATGACATGTTCTACAGAACCTTGGAAGGGTTACTTCTCAAGTGTTTGGGGCCAGCCGAGTCCAATCGGCTCTTGCATGATGTACATGAAGGTGCCTGTGGAACTCACCAATCGGCTCATAAGATGAAGTGGCTGATCAGGCGATCGGGATTTTACTGGCCCACTATGCTTGAAGATTGTTTCCAATACTATAAAGGGTGTCAGGCATGTCAGAGATTTGGGAGCATTCAGATGGTGCCTGCATCAGCAATGAATCCTATCATCAAGCCATGGCCATTCCGAGGATGGGGCATGGATATGATCGGCAAGATTCATCCTCCTTCGAGCAAAGGTCATGTATGGGTTCTGTCCATTACAGATTATTTTACCAAATGGGTAGAGGCCGTCCCTATGAAGGCAGTAAACGCGTCAGATATTGTCGATTTTGTGAAGGAGCATGTTATCCACAGATTTGGAATTCCCCAGACTATTACGACCGATGGAGGTTCGGTTTTTGTTTCTAAGGAATTTAGAAAATTCTGCGAGGATTTGGGAATCAAGTCGATCAGATCATCCCCATACTATGCCCAGGCAAATGGACAGGCTGAAGCGTCCAACAAGAGTTTGATCAAGTTGATTAAAAGAAAGATCGACGAGAATCCTAGACGTTGGCACGAGGTATTGTCAGAAGCCTTGTGGGCTTATCGCATGTCGTGTCATGGAGCAATAAAAACCTCGCCATACCATCTGGTCTATGGACAAGAAGCTGTGTTACCCTGGGAAATCAAGGCTGGGTCGAGAAGGGTTACATTTCAGAATGATCTAACTACTGAAGAATATGCAGCCTTGATGAGCGACAGTATTGAGGATGCAACGGAACTTAGACTTTGGTCGCTTGAGAAAATTAAGGAGAACAAACCCAAGGTGGCTCGTGCGTATAATAAGAAATTGAAGCCAAAGGAGTTCCAGGTTGGTGATTTGGTATGGGAAGCTGTATTGCCGTTGGGGACTAAGGATAAAGTGTATGGAAAATGGTCTCCAAATTGGCATGGCCCGTACAAAGTCGACCAAGTTTTAAAGGGTAATGCATACATGCTAGAACAGTTGGATGGGTGAAGTTCCCGGTGGCTGTCAATGGCGGCATCTCAAGAAGTACTTCCCAAGCATGTGGGATGATGAGTAGTAAGATATGGAGGCCGATATATGAATTCGGCCAGTAAAAAAAAATTTAAATTCTTGGGATGTGGGAAATAGCCGATGCGCAGTCATCGACTTTAGAATAAAAACAGCCGATGCGCAGTCATCGACTTTAGAGGAACCAAGCACCATGGTCAGGTCTTAAGTTATCGTCTAAGTCTGAGGATTGCTTGCCTGAACTTGCCTGGTTGTTTATCAGATTGGCTTTATCGGTGTGGTGAAAAGCCGATACGATGCTATCGGCTCTTGGGGCGTTGACCACCTTTGAAATTGGATGATTGGAAGTTCAATTGGAGGAACATTTTCATTGATTCAAAGGGGATTTTACAGCGAAGGCTAATTGCTCTCAGAAGTCATCTGAGTGCCTAATGCACTTCTACTAACCCTATACTACTCCCTCTAAGGGCCGTCACTGTCGTGTCGTCGTCGTCGGCACTGCTACCGACGGGCTCTTCGTCGCTGCGATGAAGCCGCCGATGGCGTCTTCATCTTCCCTCGTCGTCATCATCATCGACCAGGCCCAGCTCGGGCGCTTGGCCGGCGGGTACCCGAGCGGAGGAGGAGTCTTCTTCCTCGGACTCCTCCGCTTCTTCTTCTTCTTCGTCGGAAGAAGGATCCGCCTCCATGAGAGGAGGTCGTCCTCGCATGCTGCTTCCAGCTCCCCATCGACGAACCGGAGGTCTTCTTCCCCGACGGTGCGGGGCTCGTCGTCCTCTGACTTGATGGTGAAGTGCCACTCTCCCGCGTCCTAGTACTCAGGCGCGAGAGCATCATAGATGGCCATCTGATTGACCTCTGGCTCTACTTCACTCGAGGAAGAGGATTGGGAGGAGGAAGAGGAAGACATGGCTACAGAGGAAGAGGGTTTTTGGCGACGGCTGGTTTGGAGCAAGGGGATGAAGAGGTGAACTGTTCGATGCGGTTAAATAAAAGAGATATATTGGAGATTCAATGCTCGGCAGTTTCCGAGGATGTGGTGCCAAAGCTGTCAAGTCGTGCGAGAGTTGAGAAGGCAAGGTGTCATGATGAAGAATACTGCGACGTTTCTGCTCTGTCACGACATGACCCCTCGAAGGAAAAATAGAGTGGTTTTGAAATTATCATTACCAAAACCAGGGGGGCATGTGTTATCACCGGATTTTGGCCAAATCAGGAGATGGGCCGTAAGTGAAGATGGGCTTGAAAGATACACGCATGGAGCATCTTTGAAGCGGCCTTGCACGAAGAGTTTGGGCTAGATTGCCCATGTATCTGTAAATATAGTAGATCGTATTTTAGTTTAGATTAAAAGATAGAGTTTAACTCGTGCACGGTTAGGTGCACATCCAGATTAGAAAGTCCCTTGGACTATAAATATGTATCTAGGGTTATCGGAAAAGGAGGACAATCACGTTCACAACAAACACAAATCAGGCGCATCGCCACCCCTTCTTTCGAGGGTTTCTCCGGGTAAGCATCATGCTGCCTAGATCGCATCTTGCGATCTAGGCAACACTTTATTCGTTTACCTTGTGTTGCTCGTGCTGAAGCGTTGTTGATGGCGGGTAGCACTACTTATCATAGATGTTTTGGGGCTTGCATAGATGTTTTTCTTATGCATATCTGCTTAGCTGTGCCGTCCCTCGATATCTAGCTGCCCTTACACCTATCCAGTTGTAAGGGCAGCATCTTGCTTGTTCGTTACTTAGTAGGTCCGATCTGTTATAATTGCTCCTTGTTCCTCAAGGATTAGTTTAATATCTGCATGATTAGGCCTTATGCTGGGGTTGGACGATCCGGTAGTGCATTAGGTGTTGTTTGCTGTTCCTATAAGGGATGTTCCGGGAATTGACTTAAACCCTTGGTTTTTAGGCCTCTTATAGGGGTAGTTTTCATCATCTTTCGTATCTGCTAGGCGCAACTACGCGTAGGATGTTCCGGTTATGCGGTGAAAACCCTAAACTGTCGTAGATTGGTTTAACTTTGTTTTGATCAAGCAGGATCCCCATGTCATTGAAAATCCAACGTGAATCATGGGGCGATCGGCTCTTTGAGCGATCAGCGGGCAACCTGCTGAGCCGATAGGGCTCGTATTTAATGTTTACGTGTCTGCCATGCAGGGAACTAATCGAAGCAATCCAACACCTTCTGACCAGGTATAGGTCAGGTGGCACGCCTTGCAACCGCCAGGTCGTGTGCGGAGCTGGGACGACGTCGAGGACCAGGGCTCACTGCCGCCTTGGAAGCCTCCCGGCTCTTCGTGTTGCTTAACCACTGCTCGCTGGTGGGTTTTGGCAGGCAACAGAAGCCAAAGGTCTTTCACTTGGGCTGGGTAGACGTAGTTTCCAGATTGGATGATGAGAGCATCATAGATGTGAACCCAACCTTTGCACCAAGGGCTAATCCAAATAGATATATCACCTTGGGTTATTTGGTAGAAAGAATGGTTTTTAAACCTATATAGACTGCACATGTTACTACGTATACTAGTAGCATCTCTCACTAACATGATGGCACAAAATAAATAGCAAACATATAACTACTATAACTACCTCAAACATGCATATAATTATCATTCAATATCAATATCGGAATCACAACCGTAAATCCGCAAAACTCAAAGCATGCCTTTGCATACTGATGCGTAATCCTCCCAAATGCCCAAATCAATCGTACACATGATAAACTAAGTATAACAGAAATTATTGTCACGTGAGCAAACATGATGTTGGGAGATAATTCCCATAAGAAAGATCCCTACTTATCATCGTTGCCGGTGCGTAAGTGTTGTGTGATGTCTTCGTGTATTTTGATGTATGATCTTTGTCAGACCTTTATTGAATCAATTAATAAAAAAAGATCGTATGCATCTTTCGATGCAAAGGTCGGGGATAGTCCCTCCATTTCGAAAAATATGTGGGCCATGGCGTGTTGCCTACACATCTTCCCCAAGGACCCCTTCTACGGGAATTTACATTTTCTCCCAAAAATTCAGTATGCATCAGGTTTATTGTTCATGTTACTAAACAGAATACTTGGAACCAACAAAATATAGGTGAAAAACTGCCTCTTGCATTTATTATTAGGTTAGTCCAAAAAAAATTAAAAATATTGGTAAACAACTTGAAAAATATGCAATTAATAGATACATTTAAATCATGCCACTGTCTCCATAAAATATTTTGAACCTCTTCTTTACAATCTTTATATTCATGTGAAGGTAGAGCTTTACTTTAACTTTTAGTATGATTGATTATTTTATTTGAGTTATTTTTATGTATTAATTGGTGATCTATTGTGCTATTTTTGTGCAAGCGTATTTTTTTAACATGCATCAAGTCCTTTGTGATATTATGAACGCCAAACATATGTACAGAACAAACATAAGGTTTACATGGAACTGATCCTAGAGGGCTCAAGGTATACATCAGTGATATGTACTACCCCAATCCCTACTGTATGGTAATTATTCAATGAGAAAGTAAGTGGTGTTGTGTGGGATATGTAACTATATTTGGTACACTCTTATTCTAGTTAGAAACACTGAATATACCCAAGATTGGAGTTGTGGTTACATGCACCACACTGGGTGATGTCTACCCAATATTAGAGTTGTGGAGCTTCGAGATTGGTGAAGTCACTATAAGATCCTCGCTGTCGATGAAAGCATAGCCTCCTATAGAAATAATAATTCGCTTAAATTAGACATATAAAACAGTGTAGATTGGAACCAAGTACTTGATTTCTATTAGGTTGGGTATAACCACTGCTCTAATGATCTAACCAATGGTTTTTTTTTTTGCGAAACTGATCTAACCAATGGTTAGTTCTAAAATATGTGTAGCTTTGGCTTCACCCTATAGTTCTCACTACTAGATAGTAGTGTTCCATGATTTTGACTTTCATGGTCAAGATAGTTGTGAAAATCAAGGAACGTTATGCTCCTATGGTTCGATAATCTTGTCTTTCGGAAAGAGAAAATACTCTGGCCTTGTCATCTATCAATACATACAACCATTTTATTGCAAAGTTTTGAACCAATTTGTTAAAATTTATTGATCACATAAAGTGGATACGAAAACCAACCATAATAAAAATATAAAACCTGAAGCCTCTATGCATCATGAGTCGTTTATTGAACGCCATCCACACTAGTTGAATAAATCTCATGCTACCATCTCCATACTATTGCACCCACAGACCATGGGCTCCCGCTCCTCCACCGGATGCATCATATAGCATCGCAAACAGATTTAACAGCCACGCATGTCGATAACCTGCAACAAATGAGCAACCCTAGTCTTGTTAAAATCACTATCGGTGCGACAGTTCCATATAGTCCATCACAATGCACAAACTCCAATACAGATTTGAGCTTCGGTGCTTTGTTAACCCCATGTAACCAATTCCTAAACATGTTGATGGTGCTATAAATCAAAGGTAACCTGATGTATTCCTCAAACAAGGCGAGCAAAGGGATATGAGATAAAATGGTGTTCGGTAATCTTATAAAAAACTTCATGAATGGCATAATGAAGATCCATGCCTTTTTAGGTTCAGCTTATTTTTATAATAGTGTGTAGAACATTCATGACATATGTCGATTGCATGATTCGCTTTTACATAATTATCACAACACAACCAAAAATTAATGGGATATCTATCAGATGGCATAGTGGGATTTTTTTTTTTGCCTGGGAACTAATATTCACATATGTAGCATACACTATAGGAAAACGTCAATGTGTCAATGGACAAGATCTATGCCGACGGCTTTTTGTCTGGGCCATTGACACAGAAAAAGGGCAACCTATACCGACGGTGGTCGTCGGCACAGACTTTATCTGGCCGTCGGCACATGCGACGCCGTGACTTTTTTCCCTCCAACTCTATGCCGACGGCCAAACCGTCGGCACAAGCCCTGCACTTTTTTCCCTCGAGGCACCCTGTGGATCGCCTTTTTAAGTTTCACATGAATGGCAAAAAATAATAAAAAGATTTTTAAAATAAAATCTTTTGAGATCATGTATGTTACACAACCTACTATTAGGTGAAATTAACAAATTATTTTAAAAAAATTAATAATTGAATTCTACATAAAGATTATTATTATTTAATCATTGATGTTAATTTAAATAATTGTTTAAAATTTAAAATAATTAAGAGTTGTGATATCACAGTCTAAGAATTAATAGGATTGATATGGTAGTATTATCAACAAGATATCATTTTTTTCATGAAAACTCAATCGGAAGGAACAGAGAAGTTAAGCGTGCTAGGGATAAAATAGTGTGAGGATAGGTAACTAATTAGGAAGTTAAACCATGAGTGTAATTTAACCTAAGATTAAGTATAGTTAGAGTTAAAAACAATCCATGTGAGAGAATAAGAAAATTTAAAAAAAATAAAAAAAATTCAAGCCAAAATTCTCAAACGGCCCTTAGTTCTATATGGCGTGCCAACGGCAAATGGTCTGTGCCGATGGCACTGTGCCGATGGCTTTTCTGGCTGTGTCGGCACCTTTGTTTCCTATAGTGAGATACTCGGAAGAATTCATAAGAGCTAAAGCAACAATTTATCTTGTCTATTTTTTCTTTTGATGCTACAAATAGGCCATTGGTCCTGTTGGCTACTGAAAGCTACAATCGGCCACCAGATTATTATTACTAAGTCATAAGAGTACTAAGTCAGCAGTTTCCGTCGCTACAAGAAAATTGGCCATTTTTGTGGCTCCAACGTGCTAGAATACTTCTGAAATGTAAACGATTGAAGCACATAGCTTCAGATGTTCCTTTGTCAACAGCAGAATGCGTCTCTGGTAGGTAAAATTCAGGAATTCAATAATTTGTCGCCTTTCCAGATGCTTTTTTGAATTTTCCGAAATTTCAGTACTTATACAAGTCGTTGAAATCTCGTCAGTCAAGATGCTTCTACGTGGAGCCAGCACATTAGTCGCCGGTTTTGACAAATTAAATAAGTAGTTTCATTCCCTGGATAAACATTTGATTCTACTCGCAAAATATAAGCATTTGCGGATACTAGTAGTCTAGTGCTCGTTCATTTGCTTATTATTCTGCACTTTAGTTTTTAATGCAAGTCGTCACGCATTTTCCAAGATTCATCTTTGAACGACAATTAGATAGCTAATAAACACTAAGAAACTTCTACTGTGCGAGTGCGACTACGTAATGCGTGACGTGTTGGAAGGCCCAGAGCACTTCCACACCATCTTACATTCGCCGGGATAGTGATCAACTGCTCACAACTCAAGCCGGCAATTCGACCCATGAGTAGGGTATGGGTCCATGGACACTCGATCTAAATAAGTAGGTTATGGGTTTCGATGTTCGTCCATAAAGACAACCCAGGGCAACCCGATTAGTAGTGAGTCGGGCATGAGTATCAATCTATGCCCACGGGTTGCACGATGGGTCACCCGATTAATATTACTAATTAAAATAATTGCATTATTTTTATGTTACGTGGGCTATGGTACACATATATTATATATGTAGACAGTATACATCGTTGACACACATAGCTCTTGTATCCAGGCACCAAACATATGCCGATTAGTACTGCTTGCACTCACAAAGTCATGAAAATGAACACCACTTTTTATCCTGGTAGCCCAACAATGTGTCGATGTGTCCGAAAGAATAAATGCCCCATAGTGTAGCCAGCAGCCCATAGAAAAATAGCATGGCCACTCATCACGCATCAGACACTGGCGTATGAACACGGAAACTTTAGTACCACCTCGACCATGTAGAGAGATGGATACATTCACAAGTATTTAAAATACATGAGATGGCCTTCACTTAGTTAGAACGAAGCTCTTGCTACCTCAACAGGATACTAGACACATCTTAAAATTTTATATGGAAAATGCGTAAGCTACCCGCTAGCATGATAAATTATTTATACTACTAACTAAGCTTAAATATCGTCAAACTCTCTATTTTTTTTACCCGATGGGTCTGGGCATAGGTCTCATTCCTTATCCATGGGTAGGATCATGGGTCACAGGTGTGCCCGATAAGGGTGATGTGCATGGGTCAAGTTTAGGTCGATCCGACCAAACCCGACCCATTGCCAGCCAACACCGTGATCCGACAGCACTTAGTCGTGTCCGAGAACGTTCGTTGTGTACTATTTTAGATCTGTTTTCATATAAATTCTTATGACGACAGGTACAATGCTATCCGGTTTCTATCACATGATTGCCCAAGATAAGAGCATCTCTAGCAGACCCCGCATCGAACCCCCATCCACGTAATAATCGCTGTTTTCCGGTTCGCAGGGAAAAAAAGGGACGGTTCAGACTACATTGGACCTCGTAACAAAAAAAAATTGGGCTATCCCGTTTCGCACCGCGGAAACCCCAAGTTTCTAGGTTGGAGCGCATGTGCGAGCGCGAACCCCATCCCTTCCCATCCCTTTCCCCGCGTTGGCGCGAAGGAAGTTTCAGCCGTTCCTCTTTCCTCTTCCCCCGCCAACCGCCGCGCGTCGCTGCAGATCCCGGCATACGCGGGACGGCCCCTTCGATTCTGACCGGCAGGAAGACGCGTGCCGCCCCGCCGCGTCTGTTCCGTCGCCGCGCACGCCTCGCTGTCAGCCGGTACGGATTCTCCCCAAACCTTCTCGCAGCAGCGGATTCGCCGCCGCCGTTCTCATGATTCGTCGCGGTTGTTGCGCTTCGCAGATGGCCCCGTGCGCGCTGTTCTTGTTGGAGGACTCGTCCTCCTTCGACGACTCCGATTTGGAGGAGCTGCTCGACGAGGACTTGGAGCAGACGATGGTGATACTCGCGGCGAAGGAGGTCACGGACGTGCAGCCGAAGAAGCAGAAGGGGTCAACCATGGGTCGGCTGTGCATCCCCTGGAACCGCGCCCTCGGCCACAATCTACTCATGCGCGATTATTTTGCTGAGGTACCGACATACCCGCCCCATCTCTTTCACCGCTGACACCGAATGCAACGATCTTCGTTCAACAAGATCATCGCTATGTGCGAGGACAACACGCGCTACTTCAAGCGCAAGAGAAATGCGGTCGGGCTGATGGGATTTAGTACGGACCAAAGAAATTCCTCTGTCATGCTCATCTTTGCCTAGGGAATTCCGGCAGAATATGCCGATGAGTATCTTCGCATGGGCGAAGATATGACGATGGAATCTGCTCGCCGTTTTTGCAAGGTTAGGATGCGTATGTACGGATCGACGTATCATGACGAAGATATCGCTAGATTAATAGCGGAGAAAGAACAAACAACGGGGTTGGCCGAGCATGCTAGGCAGCATAGATTGTATCTATTGGACACAGAAAATTATCCAAAAGCTTGGCAAGGCTTGTACTGTGGCCGGAGCAAAGAACCAACAATCGTTCTTGAGGCAGTTGCATCTCAGAATCTTTGGATTTGACACCTTTTTTTTTGTTTGCCCAGTTCTCTCAGTGATATCAATGTGTTGCATAGATCTCATCTTCTTGCCCGTCTTGCTAAAGGTGATGCCCCGGATTGCAACTACACCGACAACGGGAGGGAGTACACAATGGGGTACTACCTTGCCGACGGTATATACCCGGATTAGGCCACATTTGTGAAAACCATTAGGGAGTCAGGGAATAAAGCAGAAGCTGAGTTTGCAAAAGCACAAGAGATAGCTCGAAAATACATTGAGCGGACTTTCGGTGTTTTGCAAGTTAGATTTGCAATAGTCCCAGGACCAGCCCTATTTAGGGACATGGAAACACTGCGTGATATCATGACCACCTGTGTGATTCTACACAATTTGATCATCGAGGATGAGAGGGGTTTGAAATTATTATTTTCTTTGATAATGTTGGTACTCGGGTCAAACCTTCTAGAAATCTGGATATTGTTCAAGCTGTCCTTGTAACTTACCGGCAAATTGAGAGTGACAAGGATGCACAACAGCTTCAGGAAGATCTCGTTCGCCACCATTGGCAGAGGCACAACAACTAGGATTTGTTTGTATTTACAACCATTCATTATTTGTTCAATTGTTGTTGTATCGTTTGATTCATAGTATTTCGAAACATTTGTTGTAACTCGGATTGTTTGTATTCTATGACTGTAAACATTTGTGTAATAATTTGGATTATTGTTGTATTTTATAAAATATTTGTTGTATCAATTGATTGCTTGTCATATTATGCAAAACCCTTTGTTCTGGTTTTGGTTGCAGGAGGAAAAACGGCCGCGCGGTCCAGACGCGCCAAATACGGCCCACATAACAGCATATTCCCGGGCCACGTTTGGCGTGACTGGACTGCCGGGCCGTTTTTTGGTCCCCAAAACGTGTTCGAATTGGCCTAAATAAGCCGATTTGGAGTTTGTGGTTTGGGGTTTTGGGTTCTGCTAGAGATGCTCTAACCTCATAAACACAAGTATGTTTTTACATCTGAGAATGGGCTTCCGCTGAATTCCAAAGCCGAGTCAGCCAAAAACCTAGGTGGCACAGGAGCGGCAGCATCGTTGGCCATAGAGCCGGCTCGTGCACCTCAATTCCTCATCGAAATGTGATTTTGTCACACTATATTAATATAGAGACACCACGATACAACTATTGGGCATCAACACAAGCACGCCCGAAAAAAAAAAAGATAAAGTAATATTGAAAAAGTCGGATTGATAGAAAACGAAGATGTCTCGCAGCTGTTGCGCCTACCGGAGATTTCTCACCATGCTCCTAACACTATGAAGCGCCGCATACAAAGTAGAACCTTCAGGAAGGAATACGACGACGACGACGACGACGCTGCTTTCCAGACGTATCCTAGGGTTTCCCCCGGTATGCGCAGGGGCAAGGGAGGAGGGCTTCACCCAATGCCCTTCAAGAAGGAAGGGTGACACCCACGGACATCACCGCGTCGACGCCGGCCAAACAAAAATGGATATCTCCCGACCCTCGGAACCCCGCCGTGGACGTTCCATCGTACTCCACTACACTTGCCGCCGCCACCACGCGCGACCACGGCCTTGTAGACGCAAACACCGTCTCACCGTGGCAGTCGGAGCGAGGCACGGAGTAACAAGAAGGGCCAGCCATGGGCGAGATGTAACATGTCAGCAGCCACGCAAGAGGGGACCGCCTCCACCGCCACCTGCGGGTACCGGCCGTACGCATCGGCCGGAGCAAACCAGGCCCGACCGAGCCCGAGCAGGCTCATGAAGCTCCCGTCTCTGCGTCGTAGTACACACGCCGCTGTCAACGCCACATCCAACTCTGACCACCCCTCCTCCCACTAGGAACTACACAGGCAAGCCGAGAGCCGGCCTGCCTAGACCCAAATGAGGCCCAAAGGGCCCATATCTGGGCTAGGTGGCCGCCACCACAGACCACCGCGCCGCCCGTGACCAAGCAGCCACTCTGCCGCGCCGACGCCACCTGTCGCGCCGCCCCCGTGAAGACATGCCGCCGCCTGAACCATCGCCGACCTAAAGGCACTGTCGTCGAGCGAGAAGGGCCCCGCGTCCTCCGTCACAATGCGTGGAAAAGAGCAGCTCTACTGTCGTCGGCACCACGCAGGCTTTGCCGGCGGCCAGCACCAACGACGGTGGCAGGGAGGGGGAGAGGGGCGGCTGGGCTAGGGTTTGTTCCGCCCGTCACCCGTGTGTATCTAGATTTGGCTGTGGAGCCAAAGGCACGCTCTTGAGTTGACTAGGCCCGGCGGAGCAGTCATGATCTGTTTATTCCGGTCAAATAGGGATTCGGGGATTCATCGGCGTATGGGCCAACGGAGCCAAGTTAGGATTTGCTGCAGCAGCACTTACGCCAGCATTAACATAATCGATCATAGCATCATACATAAAGTGATTCGACTCATTAAGTTGTCGTGTCATCTCGGCTATTTGATCGGCTGTAAAAAAGACAATAGCAATTATACATCGAAAAGAGGTTTGTGTTGTACCTGGCCGACTGAGGTATGACACCCCGACGGCCGACGATCCTTCTTGTAAATGGCCATGAACGCCTCCATGTATTCTTCATCCTTTTTCTTCTGTAATGCCTCGAACTCGTCCTGCTTATTTTTTTTCAAAGCGCATCAAGCTCCTCTTGGCATCTCTTGAGAGGCTCGAAAGAATAGTGTTGATCTTACAAAAGTTCATCAAAGAAGGGACCGTATGATGTTTCCGGGAGCTACTTCAGCCGGATTCACGATGTTATGCCAGTCATTGTTGTCTCGTGTATGATTGATGAAGTGTGTTCACGCACGAACACATCACGTGTACCCTTGACACCGGCATTGATACACCGCAACACACGTCGAAGGAGGCTCTCTAGAAACACATTACACAAGATAATCTTGCCGGCTTTATTGGTACCCAAAGCCTCGGGTTCTCGGGAGGGACCCCTTCTGAGATTCAAGTGATTGTGGGATGAGCTATATCAATTCGTTTCGCTCACCTCTAACTCAATTGTCAATTTTCCAAATGAAATCTACCTGATGCCATCGAAGAAACGGAAGCATGGGCAAAGCTAAAGGGTAAATGGTAGATTCTCTAAATGATATGGGTTTGACTTTATGCTTAATTTCAATCGGCCATCACTCCTCGTATATTTACGGGGTGGTTCGCATTGCCGTATAAATCTTGTACATCTCTGCATGTCACAATATAGGTGAAAGAGTATTTCCCCTTTTAAGTGTTTTGGTATTTATGACAATGCTCTTAGTGGGGTAACCATGTTGAACTGTAATAAATAACATAGATGATGGTACAAGACGGTTGTTTGTCCCTCCAAAAGATCAAATAGAAAACGAAGTCTCCACGTTAATGTCTACCTTATTTTATCTTGCTCCCTACTATCAAGAGGGGACCCACTAAGAAATGTTATGGAGGAATCAAGATCACGAGCACAAACCCTAAAAACACCTCCACAGTCTCCAACGTATCTATAATTTCTTATGTTCCATGCTAGTTTTATGACAATACCTACATGTTTTGTTCACACTTTATGATGTTTTGATGCATTTTCCGGCACTAATCTATTAAGAAGGCAGGTTCCTGTTTTCTGCTGTTTTGGTTTCACCTACATATTCTAATTGGACGAAACAAAGCCCACGGTCTTATTTTGCATTCTTGCATATGCCGAGCACGGCCTTCTGTTAATCCCTAAAACCTAGTCTGGTCAGAATACGAGAAAAGTTCTGAGTTGCTTAGCCGCCAATCCCATCTCGATTCAGGGAGATCGCCTACGGCACCCTGCCGGAGAGGAATCATCACCGGAGGGCTCTACATCACCATGCCCGCCTCGGACTGATGTGTGATTAGTTCATCCTTGGACTATGGGTCCATAGCGGTAGCTAGCTCTTGTGCTATCATGTTTAGATCTTGTGAGCTGCCTATCATGATCGGGATTATTTGTAATGCTACATGTTGTGTTTGTTGGGATCCGCCTTCCAGATGGCGAAGAGAGAGACGAAGAGAGGCGACCGTATGATGTTTCCGGGAGCTACTTCAGCCGGATTCACGATGTTATGCCAGTCATTGTTGTCTCGTGTATGATTGATGAAGTGTGTTCACGCACGAACACATCACGTGTACCCTTGACACCGGCATTGATACACCGCAACACACGTCGAAGGAGGCTCTCTAGAAACACATTACACAAGATAATCTTGCCGGCTTTATTGGTACCCAAAGCCTCGGGTTCTCGGGAGGGACCCCTTCTGAGATTCAAGTGATTGTGGGATGAGCTATATCAATTCGTTTCGCTCACCTCTAACTCAATTGTCAATTTTCCAAATGAAATCTACCTGATGCCATCGAAGAAACGGAAGCATGGGCAAAGCTAAAGGGTAAATGGTAGATTCTCTAAATGATATGGGTTTGACTTTATGCTTAATTTCAATCGGCCATCACTCCTCGTATATTTACGGGGTGGTTCGCATTGCCGTATAAATCTTGTACATCTCTGCATGTCACAATATAGGTGAAAGAGTATTTCCCCTTTTAAGTGTTTTGGTATTTATGACAATGCTCTTAGTGGGGTAACCATGTTGAACTGTAATAAATAACATAGATGATGGTACAAGACGGTTGTTTGTCCCTCCAAAAGATCAAATAGAAAACGAAGTCTCCACGTTAATGTCTACCTTATTTTATCTTGCTCCCTACTATCAAGAGGGGACTACCAGAAATGTTATGGAGGAACTAAAGATCACGAGCACAAACCCTAAAACACCCCACAGCCTCCAACGTATCTATAATTTCTTGTGTTCCATGCTAGTTTTATGACAATACCTACATGTTTTGTTCACACTTTATGATGTTTTGATGCATTTTCCGGCACTAATCTATTAAGAAGATGCCAAGCGCCGCTCGTCATGTTTTGTTCTTTAAACTTACACAGTAGCGACTCTTGAATTGACGAAACAAAAGCCCACGGTCTTATTTTGCACGGAGCGTTCCAGAAGTCCGAAGAGGAGACAAAGAGGGGCGACGAGGCGGCCACCCGGCCCATAGGGCGGCGCGGCCCCACCTCTGGCCGCGCCGCCATATGGTGTGGGCCCCTCGGGCACCCCCTGCGCTGCCCCTTCGCCTACTTAATCCCTCCGTCGCGAAACCCTAGTACCGAGAGCCACGATACGAGAAAAGTTACTGAGACGCCGCCGCCGCTAATCCCATCTTGGGGATTCAGGAGATCGCCACCGGCCGGAGAGGGGAATCATCACCGAGGGCTCTACATCACCATGCCCGCCTCTCCGGACTGATGTGGTTAGTTCATCTCTGACTAGTGGGTCCATAGCAAAAGAGGCTAGATGGTTGTCTTCTCTCTTGTGCTATCATGTTTAGATCTTGTGAGCTGCCTATCATGATCAGGATTATCCATTTGTAATGCTACATGTTGTGTTTGTTGGGATCCGATGGATATTGAATACTAATGTCAAGTTGATTAATTGATCTATCATATATGTGTTGTTTATGTTCCTGCATGCTCTCCGTTGCTAGTAGAGGCTCTGGCCAAGTTGATACTTGTAACTCCAAGAGGGAGTATTTATGCTCGAGAGTGTGGTTTCATGCCTCCATTGAATCCGGGGGAGTTGACAGAAAGTTCTAAGGCTGTGGATGTTGCTGTTGCCACTAGTGATAAAACATTGATGCTTTGTCTAAGGATATTTTGTAAGTGATTACATTACGCACCATACTTAATGCAATTGTCCTGTTGTTTGCAACTTAATACTGGAGGGGGTGCGGATGCTAACTTGAAGTTGTGACTTTTTTAGGCATAAATGCATGCTGGATGGCGGTCCATGTTCTTTGTCGTAATGCCCGATTAAATCTCATAGTAGTCATCATGATATGTATGTGCATCTCTATTTGTCAATTGCCCAACTGTAATTTGTTGATCCAACATGCTATTTATCTTATTGGAGAGACACCACTAGTGAACTGTGGACCCCGGTCCATTCTTTTACATCGGAAATACAATCTACTGCAATCATTGTTCTCTGTTGCTTTGCAAACAAACATCATTCTCCACACCATACGTTTAATCCTTTGTTTCAGCAAGCCGGTGAGATTGACAACCTCACTGTTAAGTTGGGGCAAAGTATTTTGATTGTGTTGTGCAGGTTCCACGTTGGCGCCGGAATCCCTGGTGTTGCGCCGCACTACACTCCTCCACCAACAACTTTCACGTGGCCTTCATCTCCCTACTGGTTCAATAATCTTGGTTTCTTTCTGAGGGAAAACTTCTGCTTTGTGCATCACACCTTCCTCTTGGGGTTCTCAATGGACGTGTGCATCACGCGCCATCAAGACTGTTTTCTGGCGCCGTTGCCGGGGAGATCAAGCCACGCTGCAAGGGGAGTCTCTCACATCCAATCTCTTTACTTTGTTTATTATCTTGCTTTACTTTATTTTATTTCCTGTCTTGTTTGCTTTCTTATATCAAAAACACAAAAAAATTAGTTACTTGTTTTACTTTATTTTATTTTGTTTGCTTAGTTTATTTTTATTACTGCTAAAATGAATACTCCTGAAAATACTAAGTTGTGTGATTTCACTAGCACAAATAATATTGATTTTCTATGCACTCCTATTGCTCCACCTGCTACTACAGCAGAATTTTATGAAATTAAACCTGCTTTACTGAATCTTGTTATGAGAGAGCAATTTTATGGTGTTAGTACTGATGATGCCTACCCATCTTAATAATTTTGTTGAACTTTGTGAAATGCAAAAGTATAAGGATATAGATGGTGATATTATAAAACTGAAATTGTTTCCTTTCTCCTTAAGAGGAAGAGCTAAAGATTGGTTGCTATCTTTGCCTAAGAATAGTATTGATTCATGGACTAAATGTAAAGATGCTTTTTATTGGAAAATATTATCCTCCTGCTAAGATTATATCTTTGAGAAGTAGCATTATGAATTTTAAGCAATTGGATAATGAACATGTTGCCCAAGCATGGAAAAGAATATCTTTGGCAAAGAATTGCCCTACCCATGGACTAACTACTTGGATGATCATCCAAACCTTTTATGCAGGATTGAATTTTTCCTCGAGGAACCTATTGAATTCAGCTGGAGGTACTTTTATGTCCATCACTTTGGGTGCTGCAACAAAGCTTCTTGATGATATGATGATCAATTACTCAGAATGGCATACTGAAAGAATTCCTCAAGATAAGAAGGTAAATTCTGTTGAAGAAACCTCTTCTTTGAGTGATAAGATTGATGTTATTATGTCTATGCTTGTTAATGGTAGATCTAGTGTTGATCCTAATAATGTTCCTTTAGCTTCATTGGTTGCTCAAGAAGAGCATGTTGATGTGAATTTTATTAATAATTTCAACAACAATGCTTATATGAATAATTATGGTAACAACAACTATGGGCCATATCCTTCTAATAATGGTAGTGGTTATGGTAATTCTTACAACAATAATAAGAGTGTACCATCTGGTCTTGAAGTCATGCTTAAAGAATTTATTAGTACACAAACTGCTTTCAATAAAACTGTTGAAGAAAAGCTTGGTAAAATTGATGTTCTTGCTTCTAAGGTTGATAGTCTTGCTCTTGATGTTGATCTTTTGAAACTGAAAGTTATGCCTGATGAAGTTAAAGATACTAAGTTTGCTAAAACAAATGCTATCCAAGTTCGAATTAATGATAATATTAGAATGATGGCTGAATTGCATGCTAGGTGGGAAAGAGAAGAAAAGAAAAACTTGCTAAAGAGAATAATGTAGCTAAAGTTTGGACTATTACCACCACTAGTAATGTTGATTCTTCACATGTTGCTAAACCTCCTACTATCAATGGTAAAATAATTGGTGTTGGCAATGTTTCTACTCCTAGTACAAAGCGTGCAAAATTCTGAAACTGCTGAAACTGTTTGTGATAAAAGTGCTGAAATTTTTCAGAATGCTGTAGATCATAATGGTTTAGATTTCGATAGTTGTCATATTTCTGAAGTTATTAAGTTCTTACAAAAACTTGCTAGAAGTCCTAATGCTAGTGCTATAAATTTAGCCTTTACAAAACATATTACAAATGCTCTCATTAAAGCTAGGGAAGAGAAATTAAAACTTGAAGCTTCTATTCCTAGGAAGTTGGAAGATGGTTGGGAGCCCATCATTAAGATGAAAGTCAATGATTTTGATTGTAATGTTTTATGTGATCTTGGTGCAAGTATTTCTGTTATGCCTAAGAAACTTTATGATATGCTTGACTTGCCACCATTGAAATATTGTTATTTGGATGTTAATCTTGCTGATAATTCTATAAAGAGACTTTTGGGGAGGATTGATAATGTTCACATTACGGTTAACAATAACCTTGTTCCCGTTGATTTTGTTGTCTTGGAAATTGAATGCAATGCATCTTGTCCTATTGTTTTGGGAAGACCCTTTCTTCGAACTGTTGGTGCTATTATTGATATGAAAGAAGAAAATATTAAGTATCAATTCCCTCTCAAGAAATGTATGAACACTTCCCTAGAAAGAGAATGACGTTGCCTTTTGATTTTATTATTAGAACAAATTATGATGTTGATGCTTCTTCTCTTGATGTTACTTGATTTGCACTTTCTGCGCCTAGCTGAAACGCGTTAAAGAAAAGCACTTCTTCGGACATAACCCATGTTGTTTTTATTTTTACTACTGTTTTTTTGAGTCTTGGAAGTTGTTAGTACTGTAGCAACCTCTCCTTATCATGTTATTGTGCCAAGTAAAGTCTCTAATAGAAGGTTGATACTAGATTTGGATTTCTGCGCAGAAACAGATTTGTTGTATGTCACGAATTCGCGTTTTCTCTCTGTAAAAGAATCAAAAAAATCAGAGAAAATTCATGCAGGATCCTCAGATATGTACGCAACTTTCATTAGTTTGAGTTTTTCCATCTGAGCAAGTTAAGTGCCTCGAAAATTCGTCTTTACGGACTGTTCTGTTTTGACAGATTCTGCCTTTTATTTCGCATTGCCTCTTTTACTATGTGGAGTGGATTTCTAGGTTCCATTAACTTTCAGTAGCCTTGGGTAATGTCCAGAAGTGTTAAGAATGATTTTGTACTCTCTGAACATGTGAATTTTTATTATGCGCTAACCCTCTAATGAGTTTGCTTTAAGTTTGGTGTGGAGGAAGTTTTCAAGGGTGGGAGGAGGATGATATAATATGATCAAGAAGAGTGAACATTCTAAGCTTGGGGATGTGATACGTCTCCAACGTATCTATAATTTCTGATTTTCCATGCTAGTTTTATGACAATACCTACATGTTTTGCTCACACTTTATAATGATTTCATGCATTTTCCGGAACTAACCTATTAACAAGATGCCACAATGCCAGTTCCTGCTGTTGTTTTTGGTTCCAGAAAGGCTGTTCGGGCAATATTCTCGGAATTCGACGAAGGACCAAACATCATAATTCACCGAGACGGACCAGGACACCGAAGAAGAGTCGGAGGGGAGGCCTGGGGCCCCCAGACCATAGGCCAGCGCGGCCTGGAGGGGGGGCGCGCCGCCCTATGGGGTGGACCCCCCAGGCGCCTCCTTGCGCCGCCTCTTCTCCTATAAGACCCCTCGTGACCTAAAAAGTCGACACCAATTGACGAAACTCCAGAAAGACTCCAGGGGCGCCGCCGCCATCGCGAAACTCCAATTCGGGGGACAGAATTCTGTTCCGGCACGCGTGGACGGAATGCCCCCGGAATCCATATCCATCGACGCCACCGCCATCTTCATCGCCGTTGCTGTCTCCCATGATGAGGAGGAGTAGTTCTCCCTCGAGGCTAAGGGCTCTACCGGTAGCTATGTGGTTAATCTCTCTCTCATGTTTCAATACAATGATCTCATGAGCTGTCTTACATGATTGAGATCCATATGATGAGCTTTGTATCACTATTAATCTATGTGCTACTCTAGTGATGTTATTAAAGTAGTCTATTCCTCCTTCATGATGTAATGGTGACAGTGTGTGCATCATGTAGTACTTGGCATAGATTATGATTGTAATCTCTTGTAGATTATGGAGTTGACTATTACTACGATAGTATTGATATGATCTATTCCCCCTTTCATAGTGTAATGGTGACAGTGTGTATGCTATGTTAGTACTCGGTCTAAATTGCAAAGATCTATTATGCTCTAAAGATTACTTAAATATGAATGCCGAATGTTGTGGAGCTTGTTTACTCCGGCTTGAGGGAGCTCTTGTAGCCCTACACAATGAATGGTGTTTGTTATCAAACAAGAGAGTGTATGTAGCACAAGTGAGGAGAAGTTATTTATTTATTATGTGATCAGTGTTGAGAGTGTCCACTAGTGAAAGTATGATCCATAGGCCTTGTTTCCAAATCAAACATCGCTTGTTTACTGTTTTTGCATGTTTACTTCTGCAATATTACCACCATCTATACCACTGTGTTTTACTATCTCTTCGCGAACTAGTGCACTATACATCGATAAGTGTATTAGGTGTGTTGGGGACACAAGAGACTTCTTGTATCTTAATTGCAGGGTTGCTTGAGAGGACTATCTTTGACCTCTACCTCCCTGAGTTCGATAAACCTTGGGTGATTCACTTAAGGGAAACTTGCTGCTGTTCTACAAACCTCTGCTCTTGGAGGCCCAACACTGTCTACAAGAATAGAAGCGTGAGTAGACATCAAGCTATTTTCTGGCGCCGTTGCCGGGGAGGTAAGTGATGGCGTGTAACTCACACGTTCGTTGGGAACCCCAAGAGGAAGGTATGATGCGCACAGTAGCAAGTTTTCCCTCAGAAAGAAACCAAGGTTTAATCGAACCAGGAGGAGCCAAGAAGCACGTTGAAGGTTGATGGTCGCGAAATGTGATGCGGCGCAACACCAGGGATTCGGCGCCAACTAGGAACCTGCACAACACAACCCAAGTACTTTGTCCCAACGAAACAGTGAGGTTGTCAATCTCACCGGCTTGCTGTAACAAAGGATTAAACGTATCGAGTGGAAGATGTTTGCAAAGAAAACAGTAAACACAATTGCAGTAGATTGTATGCTATGTAAAGAATAGGACCGGGGTCCACAGTTCACTAGAGGTGTCTCTCCCATAAGATAAAGCATGTTGGGTGAACAAATTACAGTCGGGCAATTGACAAATAGAGAAAGGCATAACAATGCATATACATGACATGGTAAATATAGTGAGATTTAATCCGGCATTACGACAAAGAACATAGACCGCCATCCAAGCGCATCTATGCCTAAAAAGTCCACCTTCAGGTTATCATCCGAACCCCCTCCAGTATTAAGTTGCAAAGCAACAGACAATTGCATTAAGTATGGTGCGTAATGTAATCAACAACTACATCCTTAGACATAGCATCAATGTTTTATCCCTAGTGGCAACAGCACATCACAACCTTAGAACCTTCTGTCACGATCCCAGATTCAATGAAGGCATGAACCCACTATCGAGCATAAATACCCCCTCTTGGAGTTAAGAGCAAAAACTTGGCCAGAGCCTCTACTAATAACGGAGAGCATGCAAGATCATAAACAACACATAAACAATAGATTGATAATCACCATAATCATAGTACTCTCTATCCATCGGATCCCACAAACACAACATATAGTATTACAGATAGATGATCTTGATCATGTTAGGCAGCTCACAAGATCCAACAATGAAGCACAACAAGGAGAAGACGACCATCTAGCTACTGCTATGGACCCATGGTCCAGGGGATGAACTACTCACTCATCACTCCGGAGGCGACCATGGCGGTGTAGAGTCCTCGGAGATGAATCCCCTCCGGCAGGGTGCCGGAGGCGATCTCCAGAATCCCGAGATGGGATTCGCGGCGGCGCGTCTCTAAGGTTTTCCGTATCGTGGCTCTCGACTGGGGGTTTCGCGACGGCTTTAAGTAGGCGGAGGGTCATCGCGAGGGGCCACACGAGGGGCCCAGGGGATAGGTCGGCGCGGCCAGGGCCTGGGCCGCGCCAGCCACCCCTGGCCTCCTCGTGGCCCCACTTCGTTAGGTCTTCGGTCTTCTGGAAGCTTCGTGCAAAAATACGACCCTGGGCGAAATTTCGTCCAATTCCGAGAATATTTCTTTACTAGGATTTCTGAAACCAAAAACAGCAGAAAACTGGCTCTTCGGCATCTTGTTAATAGGTTAGTTCCAGAAAATGCATAAATATGACATATAATGTGCATAAAACATGTAGGTATCATCAATAAAGTAGCATGGAACATAAGAAATTATCGATACGTTGGAGACGTATCAGCATCCCCAAGCTTAGTTCTGCTCGTCCCGAGCAGGTAAAACGATAACAAAGATAATTTCTGAAGTGACATGCCATCAAAATCTTGATCATACTATTTGTAAACATATGTAATGAATGCAGATCAAAACAAAGGTAATGACATGAGTAAACAATGAATCATAAAGCAAAGACTTTTCATGAATAGTACTTCAAGACAAGCATCAATAAGTCTTGCATAAGAGTTAACTCATAAAGCAATAAATCAAAGTAAAGGTGTTGAAGCAACACAAAGGAAGATTAAGTTTCAGCGGTTGCTTTCAACTTGTAACATGTATATCTCATGGATATTGTCAACATAAAGTAATATAACAAGTGCAATATGCAAGTATGTAGGAATCAATGCACAGTTCACACAAGTGTTTGCTTCTTAAGGTGGAAGGAGATAGGTAAACTGACTCAACAATAAAAGTAAAAGAATGGTCCTTCAAAGAGGAAAGCATCGATTGTTGTATTTGTGCTAGAGCTTTTATTTTGAAAACATGAAACAATTTTGTCAACGGTAGTAATAAAGCATATGAGTTATGAAAATTATATCTTACAAGTTGCAAGCCTCACGCATAGTATACTAATAGTGCCCGCACCTCGTCCTACTTAACTTGGACTACCGGGTCTTCGCATGCCATGTTTCAACCAAGTGTCACAAAGGGGTACCTCCATGCCGCTGTACAAAGGTCCAAGGAGAATGCTCGCATTTCGGATTTCTCGCTTTTGATTATTCTCAACTTAGACATCCATACCGGGACAACATGGACAACAGATAATGGACTCCTCTTAAATGCATAAGCATGTAGCAAAGATTATTGTTCTCATATGAGATTGAGGATATATGTCCAAAACTGAAACTTCACCATGGTTCATGGCTTTAGTTAGCGGCCCAATGTTCTTCTCTAACAATTTTGCATGCTCCAACCACTAAAATGATAGACCTTCAGACAAGACGGACATGCATAGCAACTCACATGATATTCAACAATAGTTGATGGCGTTCCCCAGAAGCATGGTTATCGCACAACAGCAACTTAATAAAATATAAAGTGCATAAGTACATATTCAATACTACGATAGTTTTTAAGGCTATTTTGTCCCATGAGCTATATATTGCAAAGGTGAATGATGGAATTTTAAAGGTAGCACTCAAGCAATTTACTTTGGAATGGCGGATAAATACCATGTAGTAGGTAGGTATGGTGGACACAAATGGCATAGTAGTTGGCTCAAGGATTTTGGATGCATGAGAAGTATTCCCTCTCGATACAAGGTTTAGGCTAGCAAGGTTATTTGAAGCAAACTCAAGGATGAACAAGTGCAGCAAAACTCACATAAAAGACATATTGTAAACATTATAAGACTCTACACCGTCTTCCTTGTTGTTCAAAACTCAATACTAGATATTATCTAGACCTTAGAGAGACCAAATATGCAAATCAAATTTTAGCAAGCTCTATGTATTTCTTCATTAATGGGTGCAAAGTATATGATGCAAGAGCTTAAACATGAGCACAACAATTGCCAAGTATCACATTATCCAAGACATTTTAGAATTACTACATGTAGCATTTTCCAATTCCAACCATATAACAAATTAACGAAGAAGAAACTTCGCCATGAACATTATGAGTAAAGCCTAAGGACACATGTGTCCATATGCAACAGCGGAGCGTGTCTCTCTCCCACAAAGTGAATGCTAGGATCCATCTTATTCAAACAAAAACAAAAACGAAACAAACCGACGCTCCAAGTAAAGAACACAAGATGTGATTGAATAAAAATATAGTTTCAGGGGAGGAACCTGATGATTTTGTCGATGAAGAAGGGGATGCCTTGGGCATCCCCAAGCTTAGACGCTTGAGTCTTCTTAAAATATGCAGGGTGAACCACGGGCATCCCCAAGCTTAGAGCTTTCACTCCTCTTGATCATAGTATATCATTCTCCTCTCTTGACCCTTGAAAACTTCCTTCACACCAAACTTCAAGCAAACTCATTAGAGGGTTAGTGCATCATTAATAATTCACACATTCAGAGGTGACACAATCATTATTTTCACTTCTGGACATTGCATAATGCTACTGGACATTAATGGATCAAAGAAATAAATCCAACATAGCAAAAGAGGCAATGCGAAATAAAAGGCAGAATCTGTCAAAAACAGAACAGTCCGTAAAGACGAATTTATAAATGGCACCAGACTTGCTCAAATGGAAAAACTCAAAACTAATGAAAGTTGCGTACATATCTGAGGATCACGCTCGTAAATTGGCAGATTTTTTCGAATTTTCTACAGAGAATTATGCCCAGATTCGTGACAGACAGCAATGCTGTTTCTGCGCAGCGATCCCAAATATAACATCAACTTTGACATAGAAACTTTACTTGGCACAAAAATTTGATAAGGAGAGGTTGCTACAGTAGTAAACAACTTCCAAGACTCAATAAAACAAAAAATTGCTGTAGGTAAAACATGGGTTGTCTCCCATAAGCGCTTTTCTTTAACGCCTTTCAGCTAGGCGCAGAAAGTGCAAATCAAGTAACATCGAGAGTAGAAGCATCAACATCATTACCAAAGGTGTTGGGAGTTTTCTCAACAATGCATTGTATCTGGTCTATATAAGTAACTCCTCTCTCATTGCTCCTAGGCTTACTATTCTCATCAAACAAATTTTCAGGAACAAGCCAAGCATAGTTATTTTCCAAAGCTTCATGCATCCCTAGTAGTTTACTAGGTATTGGCGCTTTAATTTCTCTACCATCATTAACATTATTAGTATACTTAATTCTATCCATATCCATCTTTTCAAGTATTTGTTTAAAATTAGGAAAGAGACCAAGCCTCTTATGCTTAATAAAGACTTTTCTAGCTTCTTTAACTATATCCTCAAATTCTCTAACAAGGATTTTTAGAACAAAATTTCTCTTTTCCCCCATCTCCATATCCGAAAGTGTAAGAAACATATGTTGTATTATGGGATTGAGATTAACAAATCTAGTTTCTAACATGTGTATCAAACAGGCAGAAGCACTTTCATAAGTAGGAGCAGTTTTTAATAATGGTATATCTTCAAAATCTTCATCCATACTAACATGGGTGAAAAATTCTTCTATATTATCTCTTCCAATGATACACCCTCGTCCTACCGGTATCTCTTCCAAAGTAAACTTAGGATTAAGCATGATGAAATAAGCAAAAAGTAAACTAGGCAAATAAAGTAAAGACAAGTAACTAATTTTTTTTTTGTGTTTTTTGATATAGAGAGCAAGACAGTAAATAAAGTAAAACTAGCAACTAATTTTTTTGTGTTTTGATTTAGTGCAGCAAACAAAGTAGTAAATAAAATAAAGCAAGACAAAAACAAAGTAAAGAGATTGAGAAGTGGAGACTCCCCAGCGTGTCTTGATCTCCGGCAACGGCGCCAAAGAGCTTGATGGCGTGTAACTCACACGTTCGTTGGGAACCCCAAGAGGAAGGTATGATGCGCACGGTAGCAAGTTTTCCCTCAGAAAGAAACCAAGGTTTAATCGAACCAGGAGGAGCCAAGCACGTTGAAGGTTGATGGTCGCGAAATGTGATGCGGCGCAACACCAGGATTCCGGCGCCAACTAGGAACCTGCACAACACAACCCAAGTACTTTGTCCCAACGAAACAGTGAGGTTGTCAATCTCACCGGCTTGCTGTAACAAAGGATTAAACGTATCGAGTGGAAGATGTTTGCAAAGAAAACAGTAAACACAATTGCAGTAGATTGTATGCTATGTAAAGAATAGGACCGGGGTCCACAGTTCACTAGAGGTGTCTCTCCCATAAGATAAAGCATGTTGGGTGAACAAATTACAGTCGGGCAATTGACAAATAGAGAAAGGCATAACAATGCATATACATGACATGGTAAATATAGTGAGATTTAATCCGGGCATTACGACAAAGAACATAGACCGCCATCCAACTGCATCTATGCCTAAAAAGTCCACCTTCAGGTTATCGTCCGAACCCCCTCCAGTATTAAGTTGCAAAGCAACAGACAATTGCATTAAGTATGGTGCGTAATGTAATCAACAACTACATCCTTAGACATAGCATCAATGTTTTATCCCTAGTGGCAACAGCACATCACAACCTTAGAACCTTCTGTCACGATCCCAGATTCAATGAAGGCATGAACCCACTATCGAGCATAAATACCCCCTCTTGGAGTTAAGAGCAAAACTTGGCCAGAGCCTCTACTAATAACGGAGAGCATGCAAGATCATAAACAACACATAAACAATAGATTGATAATCACCATAATCATAGTACTCTCTATCCATCGGATCCCGACAAACACAACATATAGTATTACGATAGATGATCTTGATCATGTTAGGCAGCTCACAAGATCCAACAATGAAGCACAACAAGGAGAAGACGACCATCTAGCTACTGCTATGGACCCATGGTCCAGGGGTGAACTACTCACTCATCACTCCGGAGGCGACCATGGCGGTGTAGAGTCCTCCGGGAGATGAATCCCCTCTCCGGCAGGGTGCCGGAGGCGATCTCCTGAATCCCCCGAGATGGGATTCGGCGGCGGCGTCTCTGTGGGTTTTCCGTATCGTGGCTCTCGGTACTGGGGTTTCGCGACTTTAAGTAGGCGGAGGGTCAATGCGAGGGGCCACACGAGGGGCCCAGGGGATAGGTCGGCGCGGCCAGGGCCTGGGCCGCGCCGGCCACCCCTGGCCTCCTCGTGGCCCCACTTCGTTAGGTCTCTTCGTGCAAAAATAGGACCCTGGGCGAAAGTTTCGTCCAATTCCGAGAATATTTCTTTACTAGGATTTCTGAAACCAAAAACAGCAGAAAACAGCAACTGGCTCTTCGGCATCTTGTTAATAGGTTAGTTCCAGAAAATGCATAAATATGACATATAATGTGCATAAAACATGTAGGTATCATCAATAAAGTAGCATGGGAACATAAGAAATTATCGATACGTTGGAGACGTATCGCAAGGTAAAAGGTCACATCCTCCGACTACTAAGCTATTTCCTAGCACTGTTGCCGGTGTGTGAGTGCTCGAAGGTATCTCCTTTAGATTCTGCAATTTTATCTTTTTGTTTCTTGTTTTTATTTTCACTAGTTAGGCTTAATGGAAAACAACAACAAAATTAGAGATCTTTATGAACTTTATCTTGAATTAGGACATGATGTGTTTGAAGAGAAAATTAAAAAACCCATGGAACTTTGTTTGCAAAATAGTTGTAGAAATGTTATTAGCATGAACTCTTTGAACACCATTATTGCTAAAGCAATGGAAGAATTTAAGCTTGGGGACGCTGGTTTTGAGGAGCATGATATTTTTAGTCCCCCAAGCATGGAGGAGAAAATTTACTTTGATGATACTTTACCTCCTATATATGATGTTTGCAATGATGAATATGATATTTTCAGTCCACCTACTATTGAGGAGAAAGATAATTATGATTACAATATGCCTCCTATATATATGATGATGATTATGGTGATGAGAATAATAATGATAGCTATTTTATTGAATTTGCTCCCCCTACAATTAATAGTAATGATTATGCTTATGTGGAGAGTAATAATTTTATGCATGTGGCTCATGATAAGAATGTTTCATGTGATATTTATATTGTTGAGTTTGTTCATGATGCTACTGAAAGTTATTATGAGAGAGGAAACATGGTTATATGCATCTTAATAATATTAAGTTTCCCCTCTTTATGTTGAGAATTTTGAAGTTACTCGTGTTTTTGTTGACGTCAGAAACCCACCGGCGGGCAGCGAACAACAGTAGAGCCGGGAGGCTGCAAGTCCCCTCGAGCGACGGCCCGCAAAGCCTCCTCGTCGCGCCGATGCAAATTGCAAGGGCGTGCCACCTGACCTATACCTGGTCGAAGGTGTGGATGATGCCTCGCTTAGTTTCTGCAGGGCACACACGTACACGTTAAATACGAGCCTCGATCGGCTCTCAGGTTATCCTGTGAATCGGCTCATGGAGCCGATCCACCCATGATTCGTCCAAGGTGGCCGAATATATGGTGGTCCTGCTTGATCAAGATAAAGCATATGAGATCCACGACGATTTGGGGTTTTCACCGCATAATCGGATCATCCTACTCACGATTGGGCCTCGCGCTCGCGCACGGTGATCGTAAGCCAATCCTAGACAAGGCCTAAAAACCAACACGAGGTTGATCCTCGGAACATCCTGTCTAGGGCCAGCAAACTACACCCTACACGCCGCTGGATCCTCCAACCCTTTGTAAGGCCTAACTATTGCAGATGTTAAACTAATCCTTGATGAATCAAGGAGCAACCGTAACGGATCAGATCTACTAAATAACGATCAAGCGGGGTGCCCCTGCACCCATGATGAGGTACAAGGACGGCTAGATGCGCAAGGGTTGCACTACGACAGCATATGATACTAAGAACAATGCTAACCCTAACACATCTATGATAACTACGTTGCTCGCCATCAAAAAGGCTTCACGAGCAACGCATGAACAACGTAGGCAGGCTCGTGCTGCCTAGATCGCAAGATGCGATCTAGGCAGCATGGTGCTTACCGGAGAAACCCTCGAGACGAAGGGGTTGGCGCGCCGAGATTGGTTTGTGTTGAACGTTGGTTGTTGTTTATTCCATAAACCCTAGATACATATTTATAGTCCAGGGACTTTCTAACGTGGGCGTGCACCAAACCGTGCACGAGATAAATTCTAACTTCTACATAACCTACTATAAAGATACACGGGCTAACTAGCCCAAACCTGGTAAACAAGGCCGATTCACATATCTCTCCACGCATATATCGTCAAGTCCATCTTGATCGCGGCCCACCTCTGGCTTGGTCAAATTCCGGTGATAACACATGCCCCCTGGTTTTGATAATGATAATTGCAAAACCATATGCATTCTTCGAAGGGTCATGTCGTGGAAGAGCCGTCGCAGTTTTCTTCATGATGACGCCTTGCCTCCTCGTCTTCTCTGCATGACTTGGTGATTGGGCACTACGTCCTCGGGAACTGCTTAGGTATTAAACCACGTATTCTCCCTTTATTTAGCCACTTCCTGTGGCTTCACCGTCGGCACACCGAAAAAACCCTCCTCCACCGCCATGACCTCCTCTTCGTCTTCTTCCTCATCAGGTCTTTCCACCCAATCCTCCACCTCCCGCGAGCCAACGCCTGAATGGGGTCCACAGAGGCCCATGCGGCCAACATCCGCCGCGCCATAGCCGACGGGGACGAGTCGACCCACGACTCCTTCGTTTGGTCCGAAGACGACCAATCTTTAACGGACGGGGAGAGCGACCTTCGCGCTTGCTGTTGGGCGGAGGAGGAAAGCGACGACGACGGCTTCTCCTGGGACGGCTACTCCTCCACCGAGGAGGTGAAGGAAGAGGAGGAGGATACCACCTCCTCCGACGAACCGCCGCCAAGCGTCATCCGCGGCTGGGCATCTGCGACTTCGACAGCGACTATGGCGACGCTAGCGAAGAAGATGAGGACAATGAAGGTCCCGCCGGTGGTTTCTCCAGCAGTGAGGATGAGCCGGCCGGGAGCAGCGCTGATGATGGCGAGGATGAGGACAGCGGCGGCCCTTAGATAGGATAGAGCTAGGAGCAGTAGATGGGACAACATCCCTCCTAGCAACTCCCTTTGAGAGCAATCGGCTCTTTATGTAAGAAATCTCTGCTTATCAATGAAGAAGTTCCCTTTAACTTGATTTTGCCGATTTCTTTTATACTGAGTCCGCCGATTGTCAATCCGGTAGATGCTTAATGAGCCGATGGCAAAGCATCAGCTTTCAAATGGATTGCAAAACAGATCGACCGATTGCCTTCTCAGATGTCGACTTGCAGTCCATGGAATTCAGACCCAAACTTCCAATCGAACAGGTCCGACGCGCAGCTTTGAGACCCCAAGGCCTTTAGACTTTTAACATCATCCGAATATGATGTTCGTCCTGATAACAAAACTCCTGGGTTAATGCTCCCAGGAAAGCCTGACCTTGACGTTGAAGCTGACACCTCTGCTCAACAAGTGTTTGCTCACAGCTTTTCCAGCGATGTCGCACTCTGTGCCGCAACGAACTGGCCTAAGGCCTAACCACTGATGATGGCCCCTCCTTCAAACTCCTCCCGTCAACCCTGGTGGTTTTACTCTGCAAGAACTCTCTCGTCCAGCATGGTTATGATGCAGAGACAGCCAATTTCAACACCATTGGCTCGCTGCCCCCCGAGCCTTGATCAAGGCGAGAGTGAAGTTGCACCAGCTGCATTGGGCCACTATCAGCCCCTGCCGATTCTGACCGAACCGGTTGTTAACAGCAGAGAACTTCCCAGGTGAGCTGCCCCCAAGTCTCTTTGGTCCGATGAGGCAACCTTTGGTGAAAATGAAGTTCAGTCCAACTGGATGACCGCCGGTTGTTCTCGTGATCCTAGCCTGATCTGCACATCCATGCTGTTCCTGATGTTTGGCCAGGGTTGTGATCCTCAAACCTGCCGGCAAACCTCAACACCTTAAATGAGAAAAAGGGCCGTCTTGGACGCCCAAACTTGCTTCTGTCGATGCTGCCGAGCTTGAAGTCTTGCCGAAGGAATTGGAAGTCGTTGAAGAGAGGGCCCGAGTCGCCAGGCAATCTCAATGAAGGGCCTGCTCTTGTTAGGCTTCCGCTTAAATCCCTTGAGTCGATGGCCGTGCATCTGCTTTGAATCCTTAATTCGATGACTACGCATCGGCTGTGCTCAAAAATTTCTGTATTTTCGATTTTTTTTTTTTAGCCGATCGATTCATGAATCGGCTTCCCCTGGGCACATACTTCGTGGCTTTGTACCTTCTCCGTGTGTATGCCCCCGAGCCGAATCCTTCAAGTGATTGAAGATATTGGCTTTTCAGCCAATTCAAGCTTTTCTCGCCACTCACCATGCGAAATAGCACATCAGTGAACAAGGGTGGTGCGAGTAATTTTAGCCGATCGCTGGAATCGTCTTCCCTTGTAGTTGTCGATCCGACTATTTACAGAATGTTGAGATTTCGAAAATCTATGGCAACGCGCCACCGGCCATCCTTTTTCTCCACAGGTATTACATTGGAAATCCTTTCAGCGTACCTGCATGGCCTGATGAACCCGGCGTCCAACAACTTCTTGATCTCCTTCTTGACTTCCTCAATCTCTTCTAGCTCGTCAGCCGATGTAAACCCATACCCCAGCTTTCCATCGCCTTCTAGGTTAATGCTGAACACAGGTAAAGCGTATGTTGAGGATAATATTGGCCAAACGCTGGAGTCGGCGTTCCTTTTCATCGTTTGGGGCCGATCGTGTGGATCGGCCTCCTCTTCACCTTTGCCGCGGGAGCGACTGCTCTCGGGCTCATCCTTGCCATGGCGATCTGCAAGCCCTGCCATATTGATATCAAACGAGCAACTTGGCTCGCGTCCTATGCAGTGGCTGAGATCGACCATGTTGACCTCCGGAAACGGCTGTGTCAACTCTCATGGCAAACTGACCGAAGAGCAACCGGCCTTGCTCTATCGCCATTTGAATCTGTCCGTGCAAGACTTTGGTCGTTGGTGGCATGGGAACGTGTCATGCCATTTGCAGTATGGTCTGCCGTTCATCTCTTGTAACGTGGGGATTTTGTGGCCGTCGGGTAACTTCAGCTGTTTTTCCTTCAGGAGCCAATCAAAAATTTGCTCCGTTTTGCTCAAATCGAAGTCGAATCCCTTTGCAGGCCCTGGTTGTTTCGCCCACTTGCAGGACACGGGTTTTGCCCCCGGGTCCACTCAGCAATAGTGAACTCCTGATCTCTTGCAGAACCTTCATCTTTGTCCTTCTCGATCAGGGTGACGCGCTTGTACTTGTCCTGGTACAATTCTGGATGGCGCTGTTCATATGTTGTCCACTTCTGAACCATGTTTGTGTCTACCGATGCATTTGCATCGGCATCAGCCGATGCCTGTGCATCGGCTTTCGCCTGTTTGGGGCGCCATTCTTTCTTTGGCGGGCGCGCCTTGTCTCCACTATTTGCTGGATTTTCGCGGCCAGATCGGGCCGCGCTCTCTCAACGTGCACGTGCCTCGGCTCCTTCAAGCTTCGCAGCCGCTGTGCCGGCGCTTGAGAATGGCTGAGCCCATCAGGGCACCACCTTGGTCGGTGGTACCTATCTTCTTCTCCATCGACTCCTCGAAGTCTTCTTCTTGAGATGGCTCAGCTCGTTTACTCTGAGGTAGGAGAGGTCCTAGACGTTTGAACACTGAAACTACGCTTGCCCCCTTCTTCCTTGTTGTTTGCATTCTGGCAGTTCTCGATTGTTGGTAATCGGCTCATTCCCGAGTCCCAGCAATGTTTGAAGAAGGGACAGCTCCAGCTTATCCACGTTGTCTTGCTCCTTAGACCTCCCTCTGGCGACGTTCGTACCCGTTGTTGTGGCCGCTGTTCGACGATACCTCCTGTTTGCATCGACCGACGATATCCTTCATCGTCGTTATCGTAGCGGCGACGTCGGTCGTATGGCTGTTCATATTTGCTGAGGAGATGCTCGGATAATGGGCGTGGATGCCGTATGTTTCTCACCTCCTCCTCAGCCAGGTATCGTTTATCGTCGTCTTGGGGCCGGTCACGTGGAACGGCCTCCTCTTTCTCTTTGCCACGAGAGTGGCTGCTCTCTGCTCTGTCCGCGTCATGGCGAATCACGAACCCTGCCATATTGGCATCGAAAGAGAACCCTGGTTCTCTTATGGAGTGGCTGAGATCGACCGTGTTGACATCAGGCAACGGACGTGTGTCTCCGTCGAGCTTGATGCCGTGCGAACGGGTCTTCCCACGGAGCCGACGAGTTCGGTTCCGAGGACCGCCTTGACCTTGTTATGCTTCTTCTTGAGTTTGTCAGCCAGGTCCTCGTACTTGACCGGAGTGCTTTCCGCCATCTCGACGTAGATGGCGATGTGGTGGATGTCGAGGATTGTCCCACCGGGCGTGCGAGAATGTGTTGACGTCGAAACCCACCGGGGCAGCGACGGTCAACACCGTAGAGCCGGAAACAACTAGGGCTGCGGCTGCCCCGGTCCCTAGCGACGGCCCGCAAAGCCTCCGGTCGCGCGCCGATGCAAATTGCAGGGTGCCACCTGACCTATACCTGGTCGGAAGGTGTGGATGATGCCTCGCTAGTTTCGCAGGGCACACACACGTACACGTAAATACGAGCCTCGATCGGCTCGGCTCCCGTGAATCGGCTCATGGAGCCGATCCACCCATGATTCGTCCAAGGTGGCCGAATATATGGTGGTCCTGCTTGATCAAGATAAAGCATATGAGATCCACGACGATTTGGGGTTTTCACCGCATAATCGGATCATCCTACTCACGATTGGGCCTCGCGCTCGCGCACGGTGATCGTAAGCCAATCCTAGACAAGGCCTAAAAACCAACACGAGGTTGATCCTCGGAACATCCTGTCTAGGGCCAGCAAACTACACCCTACACGCCGCTGGATCCTCCAACCCTTTGTAAGGCCTAACTATTGCAGATGTTAAACTAATCCTTGATGAATCAAGGAGCAACCGTAACGGATCAGATCTACTAAATAACGATCAGCGGGGTGCCGCCCCTGCACCCATGATGAGGTACAAGGACGGCTAGATGCGCAAGGGTTGCACTACGACAGCATATGATACTAAGAACAATGCTAACCCTAACACATCTATGATAACTACGTTGCTCGCCATCAAAAAGGCTTCAGTACGAGCAACGCATGAACAACGTAGGCAGGCTCGTGCTGCCTAGATCGCAAGATGCGATCTAGGCAGCATGGTGCTTACCGGAGAAACCCTCGAGACGAAGGGGTTGGCGATGCGCCGAGATTGGTTTGTGTTGAACGTTGGTTGTTGTTTATTCCATAAACCCTAGATACATATTTATAGTCCAGCGGACTTTCTAATGTGGGCGTGCACCAAACCGTGCACGAGATAAATTCTAACTTCTACATAACCTACTATAAAGATACACGGGCTAACTAGCCCAAACTTGGTAAACAAGGCCGATTCACATATCTCTCCACGCATATATCGTCAAGTCCATCTTGATCGCGGCCCACCTCTGGCTTGGTCAACACATTCCTATGCTTGTCACTTTGTTCTTCATGAATTTATTTGTGTACAAGATTCCTTTTCATAGGAAGTGGGTTAGGCTTAAATGTGTTTTGAATTTGCTTCTTGATGCTCCTTTTGCTTTATTTTCTATTTTCATGAGAGCATCATTAAAATTACTGAGCCCATCTTAATGGCTATAAAGAAAGCACTTCTTGGGAGATAACCCATGTGTTTATTTTGCTACTGTTTTGTTGTGTCTTGGAAGTTGTTACTACTGTAGCAACCTCTCCTTATCATGTTTTTGTGCCAAGTAAAGTCTCTATGGTAAAGTTGATGCTAGATTTGGATTACTGCGCAGAAACAGAATTGCTGTCTGTCACGAATTTGAGTAGATCTCTCTGTAGAAGAATCAAAAAATCTTCCAATTTACGTGCGTGATCCTTAGATATGTACGCAACTTTCATTAGTTTTGAGTTTTTCCGTCTGAGCAAGTTAAGTGCCTCAGAAAAATTCGTCTTTACGGACTGTTCTGTTCTGACAGATTCTGCCTTTTTATTTCGCATTGCCTCTTTTGCTATGTTGAATGGATTTCTTTGTTCCATTAACTTTCAGTAGCTTTGTGCAATGTCCATAAGTGTTAAGAATGATTATGTCACCTCTGAAACATGAATTTTTGATTATGCACTAACCCTCTAATGAGTTTGCTTTAAGTTTGGTGTGGAGGAAGTTTTCAAGGGTCAAGAGAGGAGGATGATATAATATGATCAAGAAGAGTGAAAATTCTAAGCTTGGGGATGCCCCGTGGTTCATCCCGCATATTTCAAGAAGACTCAAGCATCTAAGCTTGGGGATGCCCAAGGCACCCCCTTCTTCAACGACAACTTATCAGGTCACTTATAGTGAAACTATATTTTTATTCCATCACATCTTATGTGCTTTACTTGGAGCGTCTATATGTTTTTATTTTTGTTTTTGTTTGAATAAAATCGGATCCTAGCATTCTTTGTTTGGGAGAGAGACACGCTCCGCTCGTTCAAATGAACACCGGTGTTCTTTGCTTTACTTTTAATGTTCAATGGCGAAAGATTGATCGCTTCACTTATTGTTATTTGGTTGGAAACAGAAAATGCTTCATGTGGTAATTTGTATATGGTCTTGAATAATTTGATACTTGGCAATTGTTTTGCTCAAATATATCATGTTTAAGCTCTTGCATCATGTACTTTACACCTATTAATGAAGAACTACAATAGAGCTTGTTGAAATTTGGTTTGCATGATTGGTCTCTCTAAAGTCTAGATATTTTCTGGTGAGGTGTTTGAACAACAAGGAAGACAGTGTAGAGTCTTATAATGCTTGCAATACGTTCTTATGTAAGTTTTGTTGTACCGGTTTATACTAGTGATTGCTTCAAACAACCTTGATGGCTAAAGCCTTGTACTGAGAGGAAATGCTTCTCGTGCATCCAAACATCTTGAGCCAAAACCCATGCCATTTGTGTCCACCATATCTACCTACTATGTGGTATTTTTCTGCCATTCCAAAGTAAATTACTTGAGTGCTACCTTTAAAATTTCATTCCTTTGTCTTTACAATATATAGCTCATGGGAAAATAGCTTAAAAACTATTGTGGTGATGAATATGTAGCTATGTATTTTAGTTCTTATAAGTTGCTTGTTGAGCGGTAACCATGTTTCTGGGGACGCCATCAACTTTTACACCTTTGTTGAATATCATGTGAGTTGCTATGAATGTGCGTCTTGTCTGAAGTAAGGATGATTTATCATGATCAAATGGTTTGAGTATGCATATGTTAGAGAAGAACATTGGGCCGCTAACCAAAGCCATGTATCATGGTGGAAGTTTTCAGTTTGGACATTCATCCTCAATCTCTTATGAGAATATTATCTGTTGTTGAATGCTTATGCATTAAAGAGGAGTCCATTATTTGTTTTCTATGTTGTCCCGGTATGGATGTGCTCAAGTTGAGATCTATCAAAACTGAGAAATCAAATGCGATCTATCTCCTTGGACCTTTGTACAGGAGGCATAGAGGTACCCCTTTGTGACACTGGTTGAAACATATGTAATGCAATGATAATCCATGGAAATCCGAGCTAATTAGGACAAGGTGCGAACACTATTGGTATTCGATGCATGAGGCTTGCAATTTATAAGAGGTTTTATGCATAACACATATGAATTATTACTACCGTTGACAAAATTATTTCCATGATTTCAAAATAAAAAAGCTCTAGCACATTCGTAATCCCTGCTCCCCTCTGCGAAGGGCCTTTCTTTTACTTTATGTTGAGTCAGTTTACCTACTTCTTTCTATCTTAAAGCAAACACTTGTGTCAACTGTGTGCACTGATTCTTACATGTTTACTTATTGCACTTGTTATATTATTTTATGTTGACAATTATCCATGAGATATACATGTTACAAGTTGAAAGCAATTGCTGAAACTTAATCATCCTTTGTGTTGCTTCAAAACCTTTACTTTGAATCTATTGCTTTATGAGTTAGCTCTTATGCAAGTCTTTTTGATGCTTGTCTTGAAAGTACTATTCATGAAAAGTTTTTGCTATATGATTCAGTTGTTTAGTCATTATCTTTTTGTTAGCAATCTATTACTTCGAATCACTTCATTCATCTCATATGCTTTACAATAATGTTGCTCAAGATTGTGTTGGTAGCATGTCACTTCAGAAATTATCCTTTTTATCGTTTACCTACTCGAGGGCGAGTAGGAACTAAACTTGGGGATGCTTGATACGTCTCCAACGTATCTATAATTTCTTATGATCCATGCTAGTTTTATGACAATACCTACATGTTTTGTTCACACTTTATGATGTTTTGATGCATTTTCCGGCACTAACCTATTAATAAGATGCCGAAGCGCCGCTCCTGCTGTTTTTGGTTTCGAAATCCTACACGGAAATATTCTCGGAATTGGACGAAACAAAAGCCCACGGTCTTATTTTGCACGGAGCCTTCGAGAAGTCCGAAGAGGAGACGAAGAGGGGCGACGAGGCGGCTACCCCATAGGGCGGCGTGGCCCCACCTCTGGCCGCGCTGCCATATGGTGTGGGCCCCTGCACCCCTACGCTGCCCTTCGCCTACTTAATCCCTCCGTCGCGAAACCCCTACCGAGAGCCACGATACGAGAAAAGTTACTGAGACGCCGCCGCCGCCAATCCCATCTCGGGGGATTCAGGAGATCGCCGGCACCCTGCCGGAGAGGGGAATCATCACCGGAGGGCTCTACATCACCATGCCCGCCTCCAGACTGATGCGTGAGTAGTTCATCCTTGGACTATGGGTCCATAGCAGTAGCTAGATGGTTGTCTTCTCCTCTTGTGCTATCATGTTTAGATCTTGTGAGCTGCCTATCATGATCAGGATCACCTATTTGTAATGCTACATGTTGTGTTTGTTGGGATCCGATGGATATTGAATACTATGTCAAGTTGATTAATTGATCTATCATATATGTGTTGTTTATGTTCTTGCATGCTCTCCGTTGCTAGTAGAGGCTCGGCCAAGTTGATACTTGTAACTCCAAGAGGGAGTATTCATGCTCGATAGTGGGTTCATGCCTCCATTGAATCTGGGACAGTGAGAAAGTTCTAAGGTTGTGGATGTGCTGTTGCCACTAGGGATAAAACATTGATGCTTTGTCTAAGGATATTTGTGTTGATTACATTACGCACCATACTTAATGCAATTGTCTGTTGTTTGCAATTTAATACTGGAGGGGGTGCGGATGCTAACCTGAATGTGGACTTTTTAGGCATAGATGCATGCTGGATGGCGGTCTATGTTCTTTGTCGAAATGCCCTGATTAAATCTCATAGTAGTCATCATGATATGTATGTGCATCTCTATTCTGTCAATTGCCCAACTGTAGTTTGTTCACCCAACATGCTATTTATCTTATTGGAGAGACACCACTAGTGAACTGTGGACCACGGTCCATTCTTTTATATTTGAAATACAATCTACTGCAATCACTGTTCTCTGTTGTTCTTCGCAAACAAACATCATTCTCCACACCATACGTTTAATCCTTTGTTTACATCAAGCCGGTGAGATTGACAACATCACTATTAAGTTGGGGCAAAGTATTTTGATTGTGTTGTGCAGGTTCCACGTTGGCGCCGGAATCCCTGGTGTTGCGCCGCACTACACTCCTCCACCAACAACCTTCACATGGCCTTCATCTCCTACTGGTTCAATAACCTTGGTTTCTTTCTGAGGGAAAACTTACTGCTGTGCGCATCACACCTTCCTCTTGGGGTTCCCAACGAACGTGTGCATCACGCGCCATCATGCCTTGCCTGCTCCGTCCGGCGGTGCCGTTGGCGCTCATGCGGCGTCGTGGGTGCCCAAGGCCTAGTTCATTTTTTGGCTTTCTCGCCGGTGAGGAATCGATCTGATCTGGTCTTCGCCAGGTCATGGGTCTCCGTCGTGCTTAGACAGGTTGGCTTGCGATGTGCTATTTGCCGCCCGCGTCATAGCGTGCCAGGCTATGTGTGAGTCCTTCCAGATTGATGGCGACGTGACCGTCTTCTTCTCAGCTACTTACGTGACCATGAATAAAGGTGGTTGTCCTAGGTTTCCAACTCGAGTCAAGATGATGATTTGCCGGATGCGTGTCTCCATCGATCTGGCTGGAGTGTTGTGCTCCGGAATGCTCTGTCGGCGAACTCCATTGGGAAATTCATGTCTGGAGATTGTTGGATCGGCCAGAATTCGGCCGAGCGTACCGTGTTTTTACTCTTATAGTTTGGTTTCAGAGAGAGCGTGCTAATACCTATTGGTTGTGCTAATACCTATTGGTTGTTACCATCAAGGGACACGCTTTCTCATTCCATGGTGAATTCAGCTGGTGGAGAAGGTCATTGAAGCCGGAATTTGAGGGCTAGCAATAGTGGTTCCGTTTTTGTAGCGACGAGGAAATGACTCGGTGTTTTGTGACTTAAAGCAACAACATCGTAAGTGGAGGTGTCAGTATAGGAGAACCTCAAAGTCTTATCTCTCGGGATGAAAATGCAAGGTCTGGTTTTAATTGGTTGTGCCTAACAATGACCTTGTTAAAGGCATTGTTTTGCAAGCGTGGACTTTCACCAGCGTGAAAACCTAACATCTTTAATCGGGCGACGATGGTGCTTGTGCACTGTTTCCTTCTTAAAAGCGTCGTTTTGGGAGAAGTTGAGCTTCTTGCGTTGTCTTGGTGGTGATAGTTCTGCTGCGACAAGGTACACATCATTGTAGCATGACTTTTCTTTTATAATAATATTTTTCGTTTTTTCGGTTATGTGCATCCGTAATGCGGTCATCAGGTTGTTGCAGAGGCTAGAAGATATTAATATATTTTCTTTATCAGAAAAACATTTTCCTCGCGCCTGGTCGGCTAATCGTCCGCCTGCGAAGCTCAGAAGAAAAACAGATGTCTCCTGTGAGTACTATCGATGATTAATCTCCGTCGACGAAGTTTAGCGTGCAAATAGGGACACGAACAGTACAGCCAAAGAACGTGCACAGTGGTGGCACACCTCAACCCCAATCGTGCCGATGAGTGGACAGACCTTAACCTTGCACGGACACAAACAGTGGTGAAGTGTGAAGTGAACGGACCTTTGTAGATACACTATCGTCGATCGGGCACCACACACTCCCATACTTGATAGGTTCACCTTTGAACCGTCGGACCGAAAACAACTGAGGTGACGACGATCGACCATTCGTACTGCGTACGTCGCCATCGGCCGGTGTCTAGAGTCACGCCGGCGGTGACCCGTGCTCGTGACGGCCCTTCAACTGTCATAGTACCAGTTTGTATTGCCACTGACATGGGTTTCATTGCTTAGTACGTTCAAATTTGAAGTTTGATCGACAGGTGTATATCTTACATACCAGGTTAGGTGTGACGAACGGTTTCTTAAATTTTACTATTAAATATAATACGTAGCCCCTTTCTAGTTTAATTTTTTTGGAAAAGTTAGCTAGTGTATCATTTCTACTGTATGGTAGCGGAGCCAAGAGCCAAGATATATGCAGTTCAAAACCCTGCCAACTCAGTATTGAAAACATAGGAGGGTAATGTGGAAATATATTGTCTAGCTCTTTCCATTAGTTTGGTTCTTTTTTGAAAAAACTTGGCTAGTGTACCAAATACCAATTCTATAACTTTATTTTAAAAATTATATTTGGTAAATTTTTTGACAAAAAATCCACCAATCTGTTCATAATCTTCAACAATGATACCAAAAAAAATTAAAATTATTAAAATTATAAAAATGTCTTTGGACCATCTAGTGACAACTACAAGCACTCGTGAGCCAAAGGCACACCACCGTCATTGCCCCTCCCTTATTGAAGCCAGGCAAAACTTGTTCTAGTAGAGCTTATTGTAATAGACATGCGCTAGGTTCTCATGCTAAGCCCCCAAAAGAACCAAAGCAATAGAGCAGCAGCCATCGCCAATGAAGAGTAGCTTATATCAAAAGGAACACTGACAACCAAGTCCAACGAGATTCGCAGGATACAAACCTTCACGTGCCCTATAACGAAGATAGACGCATCATCGGAACGGAGACTAGAAGGGGAGGACTTTATTACATCTCTCGGGAGGCACCACCGGCACGTCTTCCTAAGTATGACATAACCCCTAAACTGACCGAGGAGAACAAAGAAAAACGGAGTTCTCCCGCCGACAAGGACCGAGATTGTTCTTTTCCATTTGGTAACATCGTTTTCAACACGTATAATTTAATTTTCTTTTCAGAGGAATTAATATTTTGTTAATGAAGTTGTTGGTCAAACTTGAGTTTGAACACTTAACTTACAACCGGACTAACAAACTAAACTCTAAAAATATATGCATTACCATTAGTTTTTTCTCTGGTCAAACAGATAGCGATGAAGCCTAGAATCAGTGTATAGTGGTTGCTAGGAGGTCATGCTCAAGTTCAACGGTCTGCTTCTAAAACCGACGCAGGACTAGACCTTAGTTACGTGCCCCAGCCGGCCGGTCAAAGCTGCTACCTGCCGTCGCGTCGCTACCTCTAGCAACATTACTCCCGTCCCTGCATATTTCGCCGGCCGTCGGTGATCCGATGACTTGCGAGGCGATACGGCGAACCACTGAACTACAGCCATTGAATCGGCCCGCGTGCCACCCGTTTGACCGCGGGACAACAACGCTTGCTCGCCTCTGCACCACCAGTACCTACGTGCCTAATTTTGACTCTCGATTGCTGTCGAGAGATCGAGTTCCATCCTGCCAGGACGGGTGCCCTCAGTTGCTTTCGAAACTATGCCTCCTAAATGCATGCCAAATTCCGCGATGGACGCACACGCGGGCATAAGCAACACTAATAAGCTGAAAGCATAGTTCAGCTAGGTTCTGTAATTGGATTGGGTCATCGATGAGCTGAGATCGAGTTAATGATCGCACAAGTCGTTGAGTTTATGATGTCAAAGGTTCAGCGCCTTATTAATTTGTTGTAGATCTGAATATCTGATCGATGTCAAGTTTTAGTTCATACTACTGGATTGTCTGATTTCTGCAAGGGTGATCTTGCTAGGCTCTATAGGGTCAGCTGGTAAAGACCCCAGTTAAATTGGGAGGCTTGCTAATGTAACATTGGTAGATTGCATCGATCAGTTACATTGGTAGATTACATGTGGGGTCATACTAGTGGATATTGTTAAAATAGATACCGTATACACCTCGTATACGTATAGGACTCATCTGTAATTGTATTATGTACATCTATATAATGAGAAGAACCCTACCCAACGAGGCACGTTGGGATAGCCAAATCAATCTACGTCTTACTTTTATCATGGTATCAGAGCTCGCGATCAGGACCTAGTTTCGCCGACGCGATCTCCCTGCTTCCGCTAATTCATCGCTGCGCTTCTCCGCGCAAGTCACGCGATGGCCACGACTGGGTCGTCCATGGACACCGTGCCAGCGACCGTGTCGATCCCTGACTCCTCCACGGGGCTTCCAGTGCCCTCGTCGATCGCGGCGCCGCCCCCGACTCTGAGCGCCGGCCATAGCGCGACGCTGCCGGGCGCGACGCTGCCAGGCGTTCCTCCACTCGCGACGCCCCCTACTCTGAGCGGCCATGGTGCGATGCTGCCGAGCGCGACGCTGCCGGGCGCGACGCTGCCGGGTGTGTCTCCGCCCGCGCTCCCTGCCTTGGGCGCCGGTGTGCATCAGCAGCAGCAGTCCGCCGTCCCTGCCTTGGGCGCCGGCGTGCATCAACAGCAGCAGTCCGCCGTCACGGATGTGCCTCCGCTGCCGTCCGCCACGATGAACACGATTTTCTCGGACGCGGCGATCTACTCCGACGCTCTCGCCGCCTCCCTGCGCTACCCCGGGTACAACTACACGCAGATGGCAGGGTTTCCCCAGGGTACATATCCCCTTGCGCTAGGGTTTCCTCGGGCGCCGCTGCCGTCTCACGCCAGCATGTCGTCGCTGCCGTATGGTGGCACCCTGCCCTACAGCCCGACGCCGCCCGGCTTTCCACCCCAGCAGCAGCAGCCACCGTTCTACGGTGCCGGACAATTCACCAATACCACACTTCCCAGCATGTCACCATCGCGCCGGCTATCACCATTAAGCTGACCAGCGATAACTACATGTTCTGGCGTGCTCAGGTTGGCCCGCTGCTCCGCAGTCATATGTTGATGGGCTATGTTGATGGATCCTTCGTCTGCCCCGACCCTCATGTCGTCGTCAGTCATGCCGGCAGCCTCCACTCCCAGCCGAACCCGGCGCACCAGCACTGGATTCAGCAGGACCAGGCCATCCTCTCCGGCTTTGTCTCCTCGATGACCGAGGGTGTCCTGGGTATGATTATGTTCGCCGGTACTTCTCGCGAGGCTTGGGAGACCTTGAGTGGCGCCTTTGCGTCGACGTCTATTGCTCGTGCCTCGGCTCTCAGGCAAGAGATGGCTGACTTGAAGAAGGACAACAAGACTATCACTGTCTACTTCCATCAGATGAAGGCACTCTCGGACTCATTGACTAGTATCGGGATGCCTCTCCGCGATGACGAGTTTATCTCTTCCCTCCTCGCCGGCCTCGGTGAAGAATATGATGCCCTGTTCGAGGTGGTTAATGCTCGTACCACTCCTATGCAGATTCGCGACCTGTTTTCGCAGCTCCAGGCTACTGAGCAGCGCAAGCTGGCGCAACGCCGCACTCACGGAGGTGCTGCTCATTATCCGGCGGCGCACGCTGCCTCCACTCCCGCCGGACCTGTCGCTGCATGGACTGCTCGCGGCAGCCCCCGGCCCTCTGCTCCACCGCCCAAGACGGCGCCCCCTCCCGCGGCTCCTAAGCCGACTACTGGGCGTGGCAGTGTCGTCTGTCAGCTCTGTGGGGTCCCTCGTCACACTGCTTCTCGGTGCTACAAGCGGTTTAACCGTGACTTTCTCGGCATCGGCAATGATGGGCGCGACACCGAGAAGCAACTCTCCATGGCGATGACTGCCTCCCATGGATCCTCCTCTGGCGCTCCTTAGGTTTCAGACCCGGCATGGTATGCAGACTCTGGCGCCACTCATCACATTACTCATGAGCTGGACAAGCTCACCTCACGTGAGCCCTACCACGGCACCGACCAGGTTCACACAGCCAATGGTTCAGGTATGCGCATTCATAATATTGGTCATGCTATTTTACCTACTCCATCCTCTCGGTCCCTAGCCCTTAATCGTGTCCTTCATGTTCCTCAAGCAACTCGTAATTTGTTATCTATGAGTAAACTTTCATCTGATAATAATGTATTCATTGAACTTCATCCTCATGATCTTTTTGTTAAGGACCGGGACACGCGGGCACCCATTCTTAGAGGTCGTTGCAGTGGTGGTCTCTATGAGATTAAGGCTCCTGTCATCAAGCAAGCACTTAGCAGCGTTAAGGTGTCTCGTGATATGTGGCATCGTCGTCTAGGACATCCAGCATTACAAGTCGTTCAACATGTTCTTCGTAGTCATGAATTACCATCTCTCCATGAGTCCAATAAAACTGAGTCAGTTTGTGATGCCTGTCAGCAAGGGAAGAGTCATCAGTTACCCTTCTCCTTGTCTACTCGTGTAACAAAGTTTCCATTAGAGATTATTTATTCTGATGTATGGGGTCCTGCCCAAACCTCTGTTAGTGGACATCGTTTTTATGTCAGTTTTGTTGATGCTTATAGTCGTTTCACTTGGCTCTACTTACTTAAGCATAAATCTGATGTCTATGATGTGTTTCTTCAGTTTCAGAATCATGTTGAACGCCTGTTAAGTCGCAAGATTATCCATGTCCAAACTGACTGGGGGGTGAGTATGAAAAACTTCACCCCTTCTTTCACAATTTGGGTATCTCACACCGTGTGTCTTGTCCTCACACTCACCAACAGAATGGCACTGCCGAGCGTAAGCACCGTCACATTGTTGAGACCGGTCTTACCTTTCTTGCTCATGGGTCTGTCCCCTTATGCTACTGGAGTGATGCCTTTGCTACTGCCTGTTTTCTCATCAACAGGCTTCCTAGTCGCACCATCGATATGAAAACTCCTCTTGAGCGTCTTCTCAAGGAAACACCGGACTACACCTTTTTTAAGGTGTTTGGCTGTGCTTGTTGGCCTCATCTTCGACCATATAATAATCATAAACTTGAGTTTCGATCTAAGAAGTGTGTGTTTTTGGGCTATAGTTCTCTTCATAAAGGATACAAGTGTCTCCATGTTCCCTCCAATCGAGTCTATATATCTAGAGATGTCATTTTTGACGAGAATGTGTTTCCTTTTGCTAACTTGCCCAACTCACATACCCTACCACCTATATCGGAGTCGTCTTTACTTTCAGCTGACCAATTTATGGATGATGCACATGCCTCGCCGTTGCTTGCTAACCATGGTGCAGGTACTGGACGAGGAGGTCGCCTGGAAATTTTAAACCCGCACATGCCGCCAGGAGACGTCGATTACCATGCTCCTATGCATGGCTTGCTGCCCATGCATGGCTCCTCCTTGGGCTGCGTGCAGCCATGTACCACAGCAGCTCCAGCTAGCCCCGCCTCGGGCTGCGTGGAGCCATGCGATGGCTTGGCTGGAGGAGCCGGCTCCGCCTCGGGCTTTGTGCCTGCCTGTGATGCCATGCACCTGCCCGCTCCTGGCCTGGTCTCTCTGCCTGCATGTACTGCTGCTCGTGGCGTGCCCTCCGCTGGGACCCTGGATGCGACGGAGCATCTGGACGAGACGCGCGCGACGCGCACGCCCGTCTCTCCTTCTGGCCGCACGCCTGCCTCTGCTCCTGGCCTGACCTCTGCCAGCCATCTGGATGCGACGCGCACGCCTGCGCGTGTTTCTGCTGCTGATGGCCTGCTGTACCCTGCTGCTCAGACTCCTGTGTCCCCTGTCTTCCAGACAGCGACACCACTCGTCTCCTCGCCAGTGACAGCTTCCTCGCCCGAAATTGCAGCGCCAGAAACTGCACCGTCCGTTTCGTCTGCTGCTCCTGTTCCTCCGCCGACTGGCCCTGTGACACGCCTGCGTCGAGGTATTAAACAGCCTAAGCAGCGCACTGACGGTATAGTTGCTTGGAATTGTATTCTTCAGGCTTATTCTGCGTCAAAGCATACTCAGGAACCCCGCGATTATAAAGAAGCTCTGCGTCTTCCGCACTGGCGTGATGCTATGGAGGCTGAGTTTTCTGCTCTACAGGATACTGGCACTTGGCGACTAGTCCCTCCTGTTCCCGGTGTTAATTTGATTGATTCCAGGTGGATTTTTAAGGTCAAGCTTCATGCTGATGGCTCTATTGAGAGGTACAAGGCCCGTTTAGTTGCTAAGGGATATAAACAACGCTATGGCCTGGACTATGATGAGACTTTCAGCCCTGTGGTGAAGCCTGCTACCATTCGGTTATTACTTGGTATGGCTCTCTCTCACCGCTGGTACCTTCGTCAGCTCGACATTCAGAATGCCTTCCTTCATGGTTATTTGGATGAGGAGGTTTACATGCGGCAACCACCTGGCTTTGTTGATTCTGCTCGGCCGGATCATTACTGTCGACTGATCAAATCACTATATGGACTGAAGCAGGCCCCTCGTGCTTGGCATGCTCGTCTTAGTTCAGTCCTTGGCTCTTTGGGCTTCTCCCCGTCAGTGGCCGATACGTCCTTGTTCATTCTTCGTCGCCCTGATGTGACTATCTTCTTGTTGGTCTATGTTGATGATATCATTGTTCTCAGCTCCTTGGAAGGTGCTATTCCGAGGTTGATTGGCAAGCTTTGGTCTGAATTTTCTGTGAAGGATCTTGGTGCTCTCCATTATTTTTTGGGTATTGAAGTGTCATCACCTTCCGCTGGTCATCTTCTTCTTCAACAGCGTAAGTATGCCTTGGAGCTTCTTGCACGAGCTGGTATGTTGAAGTGTGCTCCTGTGACTACTCCTATGGCATCTTCTGAACGTCTGTGCAGCTCAGATGGTGATGTTCTTTCTCCTGAGGAGGCTACTCAGTACCGCAGTATTGTTGGAGGTCTTCAGTATCTCACAGTGACACGACCGGATTTATCTTTTGTGGTTAACAAGGTCTGTCAATTCCTTCATGAGCCTCGTACGCCTCATTGGTCTGCTGTCAAGCGGATCCTTCGCTATGTGCGTCACACTATTCATTGTGGCTTGCATTTTCGGTCTTCTTCCTCCACGCTACTTTCGGCATTCTCTGATGCTGACTGGGCTGACAATATGGATGATAGGCGATCCACGGGGGGATATGCTATATTTTATGGAGGAAATCTGATCGCCTGGAGTGCACGAAAACAGTCTACTGTCTCGAGATCGAGCACGGAATCTGAGTATAAAGCTCTTGCTGATGCTACAGCTGAGCTTGTTTGGGTCCAGTCCTTGTTGAGAGAGCTTGGTGTGACCCAACATCGTCCTCCAGTCTTGTGGTGTGATAATATTGGTGCAACTTACTTGTCATCAAATCCAGTCTTTCATGCGAGGACGAAGCATATTGAAGTAGATTTTCACTTTGTCCGTGAGCGTGTGTCACGGAAGCAACTTCAGATTCGGTTTATCTCGTCGAAGGATCAAGTTGTTGATATCTTTACTAAACCACTCCCTTTACCTTTGTATGAGCATTGTAAGCGCAATCTCAACCTTTCATTAGTTGAGATTGAGGGAGGGTGTTAAAATAGATACCGTATACACCTCGTATACGTATAGGACTCATCTGTAATTGTATTATGTACATCTATATAATGAGAAGAACCCTACCCAACGAGGCACGTTGGGATAGCCAAATCAATCTACGTCTTACTTTTATCAGATATGACAGTGTGAGTAAACAATTATCTCAGTTACATTGGCAGGAAGTTGGCTAACTATACAGGGTGATTTTCAGTTATGGAGTAGACGACATCTGGGCAAAATGTAAACATAGACCTTGGGCGTCAAACGTACTGAGCTGATTGGAAGACATACTCGAACAAAACAGATCGACAAGTATGGACGGGCTTCTGTAAGGAAGAAGATGTGACGTGGATGAGCACAATCCCCATCCTATTCTTAGCAGTGTAATCTTGGAGAATTGTTCTTTTCCATTTGTAAACTGCTACTCGAAGGCTACCCTAAGAGGCCGATGAGGCCGATGTTGAACTAGCCTGGCCTCTAGGAAGAGTGGCGCGCTCCGATGTTGCGAGCCACCTTGGTGGTGTGGTGATGATGAGGTGGCGGTGGGTGCTGATCGCGACACGAGGGACTAGTTGACATATATGCATATAAAAATGTATAAATACAAAAGCACTTGCTGCTTGCGTTGGGAATTTTTTAAATAATATTTTTTTACGAACTACAGAGGATTTTTTAAATAATAATTTTAAATTAAGGTATAAATATAAAGTCACTTGCTGCAATGACTGTAACTTTCAAATTATTTGTATAAATTACATAACCTGTAATGCAACGTACAATACCTTAGTTTCATTTTGAATATGTTCCTTGTTTGCATTTCATTGAGGAGGATCAAGAACTTCATCCTCATTATCAAAAGACATCAACCCAATCAAATTAGTGCCAATCCAACACGTCATTCAAGTATTCACTTGAATACTGCAATCCATGACTCACTTCATTTTGACATCTATTTATCTTACATTAGCACTTCCTTATTAGTTATGTTATTGCTATAAATTGTCGCATTGGTTCTTATATACAAAGTTTTTTGTATGTTGGAGATAATTGTGTTGAATGCTTTGTTTCAACACTTGATTGTTGAGAAGTTCAGGAAAGCTCCCTAGCTTCAAGAATATCTTATAATAGTTGATAGCCGCAAAAGAATAATTCTATATTATTGTTATTATATGTGTGTACTTACTCTAACTTAAAAGGTTGTAAATACGTATCATACTTCTATATTTTCCCAAGTATCTATTTTAGTATATGTATAAGATCATAATTCCCACAAAAACACCGAGTGCATGTATATCGGGACATGTTAACCCACCTTGTTTCTTCACATTTGTACATGATTTTTATGGCACGCAAATTGGTCCTACTTGTCGTTCAAAAAGAACGTAAAAATATAGAAGTGCGTAACTTTTTTTTCCTTAATCTAACGTACCATTTGACATAAGTAAGTATTTGTTTATGATTTTTTACATCATCATAACTCATATATTGCGTTGTTATGTTGATTTTTTTATTATGGTTCAATATGCATGTAATTATTTTTATTTTATTAATGAACCAACCTAAAAATACATCATGTGCAAAAAAAAACGTATTATGCACCTTGGGTGTTGAATACCATTTCTATACATATATTATATATGCATGATTTTCATAAACATTTAGATATCCTTTCTGAAAACTATCACATTGATTAATACAATTGTGTAGTGACCTATTTAAGCAGATTGAACAAATAAAGTTAAAATGGATAATAGAGGAAAAAGATAGTAAAATGAATACATATCTACAATCAATGAAAATAGAAATATTACAAACAAAAATTTGGATTTTTTAAAAGAAGTTGTTGAGACAATTTAAAAGTTCTAAACATAGAATTTATTTACTAACTTAGATTAACTTGATAAATATTACAAAATAAACGAAAAGTAATAAATATAGTAAGCCATGTTCAAAGATTACCATGAGTTTACAAAATACAAAAACAATAGGAAAAGAACAGTCAAATTTAATAATAGAAAAAAAATCAATATTAAGTTCCTCCTATGTAACACTAGTTAACCTGAGTTCTTTCTCTAAATTTATTATATTTTTAGGAAATTTCATAATTTATTTAACTACATCATCCAATATGTAGATTTGAGTGTCATATCGATTTTTATATGTTACCAAAATTTCGAGGATACCTTTTTTGTAAATGTTAAGAATCTTCACTAAATTTGCGTCGAGATCTTAAAAAAAATGCTATCACAAATATTGATACCATAATCCCATAGTTACTACACCCATTTTAGATAATTATTTTGAACCGGAGGGAGTAGTATTTTTATACATTAAGTTTTTCATAAATTTCATGAGGACGAGACAAAAAAAAAACACTGACATATCAATGAAAAATAAGAACTAAAAGTGCCTTTTTAACGATAAATGAAATGGGTGAAATTCTTACATTTTTAATGGACTCGGCATTTTTCTTCTTTATTATCGTAACTTGGGAAGTATTATGGGAAAATAATAACGACAATCAGAAATACCATTATATTTAAGAAACACAAATGGTAACAACATTACGTATCATATCATGTGCAATAGGAATTGTAAGAAAATATATAATACTCCCTCCGTGCATAAAAGGATGCTGGAGATTTGTCTAAATTCAGATGTATCTATGCACTAAAGTGTGTCTATATACATTTAAATTTAGACAAAGTTAAGACGCCATTTTACAGATGTCGGTAGTATTATTGTTCTACTATTCATGATTTTGTCTCAATTTTTTTTGAATTTGGTGGATTTTACTCAACATTTATATTTCCAATGTTACTTTTGAATTTCTTAGATTCTACAATCATTTTGTCAAAAGAGCCCGTTAGCCTGGCACATGCATGTGTATACCGCTATGCCATCTAGTAGTACTCTGCATGGTGTCTATTTTACATTATTGAGGGACGAAAATAACATTGTTTTTGAAAGATATTGATACTAGAAACCAAGAGTTACGTACTAGAACATGTTTATCTATAATTATCACTCTCAGAGATAGAAGAAAACACAGCCAAAGGTGCAAGAACTGGACTCTACGTCTCTGCCTAGGCAAGATATATACACCTGTTTTCTTCTTTAGTACTCGCAGCTAGATGTCATAAAGGCGTTCGGCACTTGAGCTCATCCCCTCCATCTCTCTCTCTCTCCCTCGGCGTTCTTATCAGTACGTTGTCCTCCCGTGGGCACCAAAGTCCAGTCCAGCGCCACAGCTATAGCTCGATCTCGATCCCCGACGCCAAGAAAGAAAAGAAAGCGCCGGCGGTGGAGAGACCGATCAACTAAGGTGGATCCTCGGAGGCATGGGAAGAGGCCCCTACCCGCCGACGAGGAGGAGGAACAGCTGCCACCGCCGCCGTCAGCAGCAAAGCACGAGCAAGAGGAGGAGGATGAGCAGTATCACCACCTCCTCGCGCACGCGCAGCAGCAGCAGCAGCAGCATGGAGCTACTAGCGGCGGCGGAAGCTCCGGCACAGGTGTGTCCGATCCATCCCCGTCCCCGGAGGCGTACGCGCAGTACTACTACTCGGCGCGCGCCGACCAGGACGCCACCGCCATGGTCTCCGCTCTGTCCCACGTCATCCGCGCCTCTCCCGAGCAGCATCAAGCGTACTACCCCGCCGGATCCGTCGCTGTCTCCGTGGAGCAGCAGCAGCACGCCGCGGCGGCCACCGCCGCCGCTGAGGAGCAAGGTAACTAATGAATAGCTAGCATCGGTCGATGGTTCCAAACATAGAGTTGTTTTGTCCGTGGGCACGTAGGATGGCGAGAGCATGGCACGCTCGGCTTCCGCTCAGTTGTAACCGTTTGGAAGCTTCACATCAGCCAAACATATCCAGCTAAACTGGGCCTGTAAATCGTAACAATTGGTTTTCCTTGTTTCTTTCACCCCAATCTGTGGCTTAATAGGTGGTAAAACTGGATTGACAAAATCTCGACAAAAATACAGTAGTTTTGCCTGTTTCATGCACGAAGATACGCTACCAACTATGTTCTTGATTCAACTCCTTAACTTATTCAATCGTGCCAGAAATATTTTATGCAGATACGTACGTGTATAAGCGTATTACGTTAGCTCTGACGAAATGTATCTGCAATATACAAAATTATTAAGGCCCAAGTTCGTTGTCAGATGCTGGTAAACTAATTACATTTGTGCACATGTGGCAGGGAGGAAGCGGCACTACAGAGGGGTGAGACAGCGGCCGTGGGGGAAGTGGGCAGCCGAGATCCGGGACCCCAAGAAGGCGGCGCGGGTGTGGCTCGGCACCTTCGACACGGCGGAGGATGCCGCCATCGCCTATGACGAGGCCGCGCTGCGCTTCAAGGGCACCAAGGCCAAGCTCAACTTCCCCGAGCGCGTCCAAGGACGCACCGATCACGGCTTCGTCGTCACGCGCGGCATCCCGGACAGATCAATGCAGCAGCAGCAACTCCACTACGCCGCCGCCGTAGGGGCACCGGCAATGCGGCCACCGCTGCACAACCAGCAGCAGCAGCAGACCGTCGTGCCGTACCCTGACCTCATGCGGTACGCGCAGCTGCTGCAGAGCGCCGGTGCCGGCACCGGCACCGGGAGCGGCGTCCACTTGCCGTTCGGCGCCATGTCCCCCTCGTCTTCTTCCCACATAATCGACTTCTCGACGCAGCAGCTCATCCGGGCGGGTCCGCCATCGCCGGCGGTGGTGGCAATGTCGGGCTCGGGCACTGCAGCGCCGTCGACGTCATCGTCCACCACCACGGCCTCGTCGCCCAGTGCTGCATGGCCGTACAGCGAGGAGAACAAAAATAATAAGGACTCGTGAGAACAATGGGACTGATTCGATTGATGCATACAAAGTTGGCCTACAATGCGACGATCGATCGCGAAAATGTCTTAGCATTACATGAGGAAATGAGGAATGCGCAGGCACGCGTCATGCAATATGGCGGGGTATGTGTTGGTCATTTCATTTTACTGGTGAACATTTATTTCTTCTTCTGAGCCTCTGATTTGTTTCTCTAGGCCTCTTGTTTCGTTTATTTTTTATTCTCACGGAAGATTTCTTAAGTATAGCTAGGTAGCTAGTACTAGCTTGGTTCTCTCTAGCTAGGTCTTCTTTTTACCAAGTGTACTGAACTAATTGTGAAATTAAATTATCCAAAGCAATAAGAGAGTAATCTGCTCCTTCTTTACAAGTTTTATTATGGTTGGAACATTAGGAACCGTCCATGCAAGCCAATCTTTCTTTTGTTAGACAGCTGGTGACATTTTTTTCTTCAATGGATTAATAGTTCCTTCTTCTTCTTTTTTGAAAGGATTGGCACTTCCTTTTGATACCTTAATAATTTGGATTCATGGAAATATGTCCAGTTAGTAATATATTTGAGTTGTACGAAAGAAACCGCTCATCAATATGATGAATGTCAGATAGATGAATTTATGGACGTTGTTTTCCCTCATGGTATCAATCAAAATTAATATAAACCACGCAAAATAATACCTTGTTCAATTCTCTTACAGTTAATAGAAGATTTTGACTTTTTGAGCAAATTATTCTTTGATGTCTTGTTGCATTGAGCATTTGTTCTACCACTTTTCAGCTATATTCCCTAGGTCCTTGTCAATTCTCTAATTATATCAACCATATGCATGTGGCATAGCCTTGTTGCATTCCTTTAATTTTTGTGTAGCATTTTTCAAACTCCAAGCATATGCTTGTACTCTCTCATAAGTAATAAACTGGGAGAACCATAACAAGAATATAATCTATAGCGGTAAGGTATTTTACTTTTTGTACAATGATCTATCGTCCACGAGTACAAGTACTAATTATTAACCAAGTTTGCTGAAGTCATCGTTTTCTTTAATCGTCAGATGCTAGCACTACCATGGATCCATGATGTTCATAATTAATGGCATGAACATGCGTCTGACACGTAGATAACTTCAGCTTCTACGTAGTCTGTTAAATAGAGTATTTGAGTTTGTGATTTGATACCCATCTGTCGAGATTTATTCGACCAACTTGTTGCCCGACATAACGTGATGATACAAACCAACGTATGGAGGAACCTAGCATATCATTCCCACGCCGTGCTTCTAGAAGAATATGGTAGATATTGAATACCGGTTAAATGTCAAACCATGTACTACTGTAAAACAGTGGGAGGGTTTCACACTGCATATTATTTTTCTGTTGGCGTGTCAACACAACCTCCTAACACGCCTAATAACCAGCAACTACAATCAAGCTACTGTTTTCAGCTAATTGTCGGAAATCCACATTTGAACATGGGAGCATATGATCCTGTTACATAGGAAAAACATATTCAAATATTAATAAATATAAATAAAAAATTGACGTGTATACGCCTATATTATATATATGTGCACGCTAAGTTTCGAGGAAAACTAACAATTATAGTGTCATGTGAAAAAGAACAGAGAAATGTCTCGTGAAAAGCTCTTTTTAAGCACCAAATTTTAACTTTTTCGCACACGACACACAAAATATAGATTTTCCACCAAACGACTTTCTAAGCACATATAATGTCGAGATGTACATGTCTGTTTTTTGTTCGTTTTTTCAAAACATCTTCAACTGCGTTTAAAAAGTATTGTAAAAACCGGAAGCATATGCTCCCCGGAGCCAAAACGCCTTGTCCACTAATTGTGTCCTTTTCCAACATCAACGGTAGAAGTAACCAATTCATCATCCATTTTATCTATTGTGGTTATGCATAGCATGTTCTGGTGTTCATCTTTCCCTTTGCTTTCTGATGGGTGCAAGTATCAAAATTTGACACGCACATTTCACTTTGGGTTCGGCCGTGCTAGTAGATGCCACCTGGCAGCTTGCGGAACATGAAAGTAGCCAGCTTTTGGGGTTAGGCATGAGTCATTCATGTACGTACGATTAGATCGAATTCAACTCATCATTTATTCAGAGGCAAACAAAAAGATATCTAGGAACCGAAGCCTTTTAGACGCACTAGAGTACTCGTATGTTGCCATGATCTTCCACGTATTCAGTCTACTTGCCGAATGACACACCTAACTTTGTATGATCCTGTCTTGTTTGGAGGGGAGAAGGCAAGATAGACTATAATATATAAAAATGTAGCTTCTTGGTCACTGTATGTCATGTCGATTGCCAAACAAGCTAGTTAAGGCATCGGCCTAATATATGCCTAACTCGTTTATGCTTGCATTTTATAAGTCATTTGTTTGAATTCCGACAGCAGGTATAAATTTGATACAACTCAAAACTACAATTTATGTGTTTATGTTCAATTCAATATGCATCGTTAAGAAAAAAGCTAGGCTGTGATGAAGCAACAAATGTTTGATTTACGTGTGTGTTTGAGTCGACTAGGAATAACTTCGCAATAAAATCACAAATTTGTTCATACAAATGTAAATAAAATGATCACCATGTTATAAAAATCACCTAGTGAAAAATAATAATATAAGTACCTTGAACGATGATTTGTTGGAGATGTTCATTCTCACCATCGGTAAGGTTTCATCTCTAGGTGACAAGCGATTGACCATTGTTGAGATAGATGACAGTTATCCTCGGGATGACTCCTTCAAAAAAAAAAAGCATACAAACTCACCATCTACGGTGAGATGGTTCTGAGCAATGAATTTACGCAACCCTTCACCTCCCAGGCGAGTTCTAGTTGACCCTTTTTGCACTTATACCTCATATGTCCGTCCACAAGTTTAGAATTACACACTGTCTCCTGTGAGGTTATTGAATTACGTGCTTGCGTTCCATGCGACAATCCGTGCACCAAGTACACACATGAAATTCATATATTATTGCTAACTCATGCAATGCAAATTATGGAAGCTAGGTATATTATTTGTGTAAGCAATAAATTTTAGTATCACTGAATTCTTGAACTAACCTGGTACGAGATGAACACTGAATAGTGAGCCTCTTGAGAAGAATCTTTCTTTATAGTGAGTCAAGCAAACTTGGGACATATCCTATACAAAAAATCACAAGTTATTATTTAAAATACACTATACATTATCTGCAGCAATTAATCTAACTATACACACGCATGCATTTTATGCATCAAAATTAGTGTTAACATACACAATACATGATTTAGGTCTAGTTTGGCAACAAAGTTTGTCTAAAACTGATGTATTATAAAGTATTCAAAAATAATTATCTAACACATTAATCTAACATATATGCTACATAACTGGGGAGGCAGGGCGACACTCACCGGCACAGGAGGGGAGGGGGTGGGGACCAATGCAGGTCGGGCCTGCGATGTGGAGGGTTGGGGGATGGACGTCATCGAGGAGCACGACGGTGGCGGCGATGTGACGGCGGCGGCGATGCGGCGACAGTTGAGAGGGTTTGGACGGTCGGGCGGGCGAATGAGGAAAAAATCCCCCGTTCACCTATTTTTCAGAAGTTATTGCCGCCACAATATCAAAATATTTGGATACAGATCCTCGAAGACGGTCATAAAACAATCGTCTCTAAAACATGTACAGTCGCCTCTAAAGATTAGGACCCTCCAGCCGTAAATCTGAACACTCCAGGAAAATGTGTACAAAACATGTGGGTGCATGAGCCAACGAAATGTGTAAAAAAGCATAAAGGTGCATATATTCAATGAAATTGGGTAATGAACATGATGGCCAACAAAAAAATGAAGTGCATACGAAAAAATGAGTAGAAGACTGAACCTCTAAGTTTATTCGGCCACTACGGAATACAAGTAACTCTAAAATTTGCAAAATATGGAAAAATAAAAGTTAAATGAAGGTGCATATATGATTAGTAGTGCACAAAGAAGCTCTATGCCATAAAAAATGAAGCTCATGTTTGAGATAGTGATCTAGAGGCAAATAATAAGTAGTATTTATTATTGTATCTCATTAGTTCATAATAGTTTCATGTCATGCTATAATTGTATTAATTGGAGACATTGATACACATGTGGTATTGTAAAAAAAAAACAGGGTCCCTGATTACGCGTGATGCACACGTCCGTTGGGAACCCCAAGAGGAAGGTGTGATGCGCACAGCAGCAAGTTTTTCCTCGGAAAGAAACCAAGGTTATCGAACCAGTAGGAGTCAATGAAGCACGTGAAGGTTGTTGGTGGAGGAGTGTAGTGCGGCGCAACACCAGTGAAACCGGCGCCAACGTGGAACCTGCACAACACAATCAAGATACTTTGCCCCAACGTAACAGTGAGGTTGTCAATCTCACCGGCTTGCTGAAAACAAAGGATTAAACGTATCGTGTGGAAGATGATGTTTGTTTGCAAAGAACAGTAGAGAACAATGATTGCAGTAGATTGTATTCAGATGTAAAAGAATGGACCGGGGTGCACAGTTCACTACTGGTGTCTCTCTAATAAGATAAATAACATGCTGGGTGAACAAATTACAGGTGAGCAATTGACAAATAAAGATTCAATACATATCATGATGATCACTATGAGATTTAATCAGGGCATTACGACAAAGTACATAGACCGCTATCCAGCATGCATCTATGCCTAAATAATCCACCTTCGGGTTAGCATCCGCACCCCCTCCAGTATTAAGTTGTAAATAACAGACAATTGCATTAAGTATGGTGCGTAATGTAATCAACACAAATATCCTTAGACAAAGCATTGATGTTTTATCCGTAGTAGCAGCAGCACATCCACAACCTTAGAACTTTCACTGTCCCAGATTCAATGGAGGCATGAACCCACTATCGAGCATAAATACCCCCTCTTGGAGTTACAAGTATCAACTTGGCCAGAGCCTCTACTAGCAACGGAGAGCATGCAAGAACATAAACAACACATATATGATATATTGATAAACAACTTGACATAATAATCTATATTCATCGGATCCCACCAAACACAACATGTAGCATTACAAATAGATGATCTTGATCATGTTAGGCAGCTCACTAGATCAAAACATGATAGCACAAGCGGAGAAGACAACCAACTAGCTACTGCTATGGACCCATAGTCCAAGGATGAACTACTCACGCATCAATCCGGAGGCGGGCATGATGATGTAGAGCCCTCCGGTGATGATTCCCCTCTTCGGCAGGGTGCCGGAGGCGATCTCCTGAATCTCCCGAGATGGGATTGGCGGAGGCGGCGTCTCTGGAAGGTTTTCCGTATCGTGGCTTGATACGTCCCCGACGTATCCATAATTTCTGTCGTTCCATGCTTGTTTTATGACAATACTTACATGTTTTGCTTGCACTTTATGATGTTTTTATGTGTTTTCCGGAACTAACCTATTAACAAGATGCCACAGTGCCAGTTCATGTTTTCTGCTGTTTTTGGTTCCAGAAAGGCTGTTCGGGCAATATTCTCGGAATTCGACGAAACGAAGACCAAACCTCCTATTTTTCCCGGAAGGCTCCCACCAAGAAGAGTCGGAGAGGGGCCGAGGGCCACCACACCATAGGGCGGCGCGGCCTGGCCTGGGCCCGCGCCGGCCTGTGGTGGGAGCCCCAGTGCCCCCTGCGCCGCCTCTTCGCCTATAAAATCCCTTTCGACCTAAAAACACCGTACCACTTGACGAAACTCCAGAAAGACTCCAGGGCGCCGCCACCATCGCGAAACTCCAATTCGGGGGACAGAAGTCTCTGTCCCGGCACCTGCCGGGACGGGGAAGTGCCCCGGAAGCCATCTCCACGCCATCGCCTCCATCATGCTCCGTGAGTAGTTCCCCCATGGACTACGGGTTCTAGCTGTAGCTAGTTGGTATTCTCTCCCTCATGTACTTCAATACAATGATCTCATGAGCTGCCTTACATGATTGAGATTCATCTGATGTAATCGGTGTTGTGTTTGTCGGGATCCGATGGATTGTTACGTTATGATGGTCTATCTACAAAGTTTGTGAAGTTATTGTTGCTGCAATCTTGTTATGCTTAATGCTTGTCACTAGGGCCCGAGTGGCATGATCTTAGATTTGAGCTCTATAATTATTGCTTATATTGTATCTACAAGTTGTATGCACATGTCACTGTCCGGAACCAAAGGCCCCGAAGTGACAGAAATCGGGACAACCGGAGGGGATGGCGGTGATGTGAGGGACACATGTTTTCACGGAGTGTTAATGCTTTGCTCCGATGCTCTATTAAAAGGAGTACCTTAATTTCCAGTAGATTCCCTAGAGGCCCGGCTGCCACCGGCTGGTAGGACAAAAGATGTTGTACAAGTTTCTCATTGCGAGCACGTATGACTATATATGGGAAACATGCCTACATGATTAATAGACTTGATATTCTGTCTTAATGCTATTTCAATCCTATCAATTGCCCAACTGTAATTTGTTCACCCAACACTTGTTATTGGAGAGTTACCACTAGTGTAGATAGCTGGGAACCCCGGTCCATCTTTCATCATCATATACTCGTTCTACATGTCAACTATTTTCTGGTGCCATTGCTCTCATATTACGCTACTGCTGCTGTTATTCATTACTGCTCTCATATTATCGCTGCTTTCACATCACCCCGTTGCTAGTGCTTTTCAGTGCAGCTGAATTGACAACTCAGTTGTTAAGGCTTATAAGTATTCTTTACCTCCCCTTGTGTCGAATCAATAAATTGGGTAATACTTCCCTCGAAGACTGTTGTGATCCCCTATACTTGTGGGTCATCAAGAGTATTTTCTGGCGCCGTTGCCGGGGAGGCATAGCTCTACTCATAAGTTCACCTGGGAGTACACTCTACCTCTCTCTGCTTTTATTTTATTTTGTCTTGCTAGTTTATTTCTGTCTAGTTTATTTATGCTTAGCTTATTTCTGTCTAGTTTTATTTTGCTTAGTTTACTTTTGCTTAGTTTCTTTTTGTCTTGTTTTATTTTCCCTATATACCCGAAAATCCATAAAAATTTGAAAAACCTAAAAATTAAAAACTGCTGTTATGGGAGAACCAACAACCTACTTGGAGCTTATAGAATGTTATAATAATTATAGAGAATCAAGAACTGGTAAAATAATGAGTGCTATGATAGAAAAATTGAATACAATTGCTGAAATCTTGCTTGAACGCCATAATATAAACTGTTGCTCTCAACAGGATACTAAACATCTTAAATTTCAATGTGGCTTTAGTGAGGAATTTTTAATTAAGAACTATAATCGGAATTGCTATATTCATTATGGGTTCGAAGAGGTAGAACAATTTGTCTTATTTATGGGAGCCTCCGAGATAGAATCCTTCATGGTTGAGAATTATGAAACTTGTGTTGTTTGTAAGGGCCTTAAAGATTATGTCTCTACTATCCTTAATTCTTGCATACAATGCTACAGTAGGAATCCTTATATCCTTGATTATAAAGAGAGACACATTAATGCACAAGAATGCACTCACAATTTGCAGGAACCGGTGGAAGAAGAAATTGATGAACCTGAAAGCTCATTGGATGAAAAAGAGGAGGAAATTGATGAAATTGAAAGCTCATTGGATGAAAAAGAAGAAGAGAGCGACGAACAAAAGGAGGAAGAATGGATTAGCTACCCATGTCAACCTTCTAATGATTGTAACTCTTTATCTCTTACACTATTTGATTGTCCTCCATGCTTACCGGAAAAGGTTGAATGTTATGTTCCTGTGGATTCTCTTGAAATAGTACCTATGAGTAATACTTGTGAGAATGATTATGCTACTGTTATATATGATAATCCATGCTACTTTGATAAATCTTATGATAATGCTTTGTTTGTGCCTGATGTCGAAATGCATGGTACTAAAGAATTTTGCTTGGCAAATGTTTATGATAAAGCTCTAGATGATGGTCCTATGTTACTTGACAATATTAATTGTGCTACTAATGAAAATGGGATTGGAGAAGTATTGACTTTATTTAGGAGCCCCATATCTCTTGAGATTGATCAACTACCTTGTTATATTATTAATAAAAGTAAGTTTGAAAGTTTTAATTCCACAATTCTTGAACTTGATAAAAATTATGTGTTTGGAAATCATGAAAAGTATGCTGCATGTGATAGTTATATTGTTGAGTTTATCCATGAAGCTACTGAAAATTATTATGAGAGAGGAAAATATGGTAGTAGAAATCTTCATGGTGCTAAAACACCTTTCTATATGCTTAAAATTTTGAAGTTACTCTTGTTTTATCTTCTTATGCTTATCACTTTGTTCTTCATGAATTTATTTGTGTACAAGATTCCTATGCATAGGAAGTGGGTTAGACTTAAATGTGTTTTGAATTTGCTTTTTGATGCTCTCTTTTGCTTCAAATACTATTTCTTGCGAGTGCATCATTTAAAACTGCTGAGCCCATCTTAATGGCTATAAAGAAAAGAACTTCTTGGGAGATAACCCATGTGTTATTTTGCTACAGTACTTTGTTTTATATTTGTGTCTTGGAAGTTGTTTACTACTGTAGCAACCTCTCCTTATCTTAGTTTTGTGTTTTGTTGTGCCAAGTGAAGCCTCTAATCGAAGGTTGATACTAGATTTGGATTTCTGCGCAGAAACAGATTTCTATCTGTCACGAATCTGGGCTTATTTATCTGTAGGAAACTCAGAAAAATCTGCCAATTTACGTGCGTGATCCTCAGATATGTACGCAACTTTCATTAGTTTTGAGTTTTCTGATTTGAGCAACGGAAGTACCATTTTAAAATTCGTGTTTACTGGCTGTTCTGTTTTGGCAGATTCTGTCTCTGTTTTTTGCATTGTCTCTTGTGGACTTTATGTGAGGCTTTCTAGACGTGGAGAGCTGTAGCTAATGTTTTATTGAGTTCTTGCAATGTGCCACTACAGGACCAAGGTGGATTCAAATTTTTTGAGTACTAACCCCTCTAATGAAGTTTATGAGAAGTTTGGTGTGAAGGAAGTTTTCAAGGGTCAAGAGAGGAGGATGATATATGATCAAGAAGAGTGAAAAGTCAAAGCTTGGGGATGCCCCGTGGTTCATCCCTGCATATTTCAAGGAGACTCAAGCGTCTAAGCTTGGGGATGCCCAAGGCATCCCCTTCTTCATCAACTCAGGTTCCTCCCCTGAAACTATATTTTTATTCGGTCACATCATATGTGCTTTACTTGGAGCGTCTGTGTGCTTTTATTTTTGTTTTGTTTGAATAAATTTGGATCCTAGCAATCCTTGTTTGGGAGAGAGACACGCTCCGCTTTTTCATATGAACACTCGTGTTCTTCATTTTACTTTTAATGTTCAATGATAAAAGTTGGAAGCTATTGCACTTATTTATATTTGGTTGAAAACAGAAAATGCCTCATCATGTCTTGGATAATCTGACACTTGGCAATTGTTTTGAGCTCTCAAGTAGATCATGATTAAGTTTTTTTTTCATGTAGTCTAAGCCTATTAGTGGAGAGCTACTGTAGAGCTTGTTGAAATTGGTTTGCATAATTGATCTCTCTTAAGGTCTAGATATTTTCTGGTAAAAGTGTTTGAGCAACAAGGAAGACAGTGTAGAGTATTATAATGCTTGCGATATGTTCTTATGTAAGTTTTGCTGTACCGGTTCATACTTGTGTTTGCTTCAAACAACCTTGCTAGCCTAAGCCTTGTATCGAGAGGGAATACTTCTCATGCATCCAAAACCTTGAGCCAAAACCTATGCCATCTGTGTCCACCATACCTACCTACTATGTGGTATTTTCGCCATTCCAAAGTAAATTGCTTGAGTGCTACCTTTAAACAATTCAAAATTTATTACCTCTGATTTGTGTCAATGTTTTATAGCTCATGAGGAAGTATGTGGTGTTTATCTTTCAATCTTGTTGGGCAACTTTCACCAATGGACTAGTGGCTTCATCCGCTTATCCAATAATTTTGCAAAAAGAGCTGGCAATGGGATTCCCAGTCCCAAATTAATTAACAAAAATAGACACTCCTCCATGGTATGTGATTGTTGGACGGCACCCGAGGATTCGGTTAGCCATGGCTTGTGTAAGCAAAGGTGGGGAGGAGTGTCATCATAATAAAACTAAAATAAAAGGGCACTCCTTCATGGTATGAGATTGTTGGCAGGCACCCGAGGATTCGGTTAGCCATGGTTTGTGAAAGAAAGGTTGGAAGGAGTGCCACCCAAAAATAAAAATAATTCATGGGAGCCGCTCTTGAAGGTTTGTCTAGCAAGGGGGTTAGAGTGCCCACTACCATTCGTTGACAACAACAAACACCTCTCAAAACTTTACTTTTATGCTCTCTTTATGTTTTCAAAACCAAAGCTCTAGCACAAATATAGCAATCGATGCTTTCCTCTTTGAAGGGCCATTCGTTTACTTTATGTTGAGTCAGTTTACCTACTTCCTTCCATCTTAGAAGCAAACACTTGTGTCAACTGTGCATTGATTCTTACATACTTGCTTATTTGCATTCATCATATTACTTTGTGTTGACAATTATCCATGAGATATGCATGTTGAAAGTTGAAAGCAACCGCTGAAACTTAAATCTTCCTTTGTGTTGCTTCGATGCCTTTACTTTGAATCTATTACTTTATGAGTTAACTCTTGTGCAAGGCTTTTGATGCTTGTCTTGAAAGTACTCTTCATGAAAAGTTTTGCTATATGTTATCTATTTGTTAGCAACTATAGATCATTGCCTTGAGTCACTTCATTCATTTCATATGCTTTGTAATAGTATGATCAAGGTTATGTAAGTAGCATGTCACTACAGAAATTATTCTCTTTATCGTTTACCTGCTCGGGACGAGCAGGAACTAAGCTTGGGGATGCTGATACGTCCCCGACGTATCCATAATTTCTGTCGTTCCATGCTTGTTTTATGACAATACTTACATGTTTTGCTTGCACTTTATGATGTTTTTATGCGTTTTGGAACTAACCTATTAACAAGATGCCACAGCTCATGTTTTCTGCTGTTTTTGGTTCCAGAAAGGCTGTTCGGGCAATATTCTCGGAATTCGACGAAACGAAGACCAAACCTCCTATTTTTCCCGGAAGGCTCCAGAAAGAGTCGGAGAGGGGCCGAGGGCCACCACACCATAGGGCGGCGCGGCCTGGCCCGGCCCGCGCCGGCGTGGTGGGAGCCCCAGTGCCCCCGCGCCGCCTCTTCGCCTATAAAATCCCTTTCGACCTAAAAACACCGTACCACTTGACGAAACTCCAGAAAGACTCCAGGGGCGCCGCCACCATCGCGAAACTCCAATTCGGGGACAGAAGTCTCTGTCCCGGCACCTGCCGGGACGGGGAAGTGCCCCGAAGCCATCTCCATCAACGCCATCGCCTCCATCATGCTCCGTGAGTAGTTCCCCCATGGACTACGGGTTCTAGCTGTAGCTAGTTGGTATTCTCTCCCTCATGTACTTCAATACAATGATCTCATGAGCTGCCTTACATGATTGAGATTCATCTGATGTAATCGGTGTTGTGTTTGTCGGGATCCGATGGATTGTTACGTTATGATGGTCTATCTACAAAGTTTGTGAAGTTATTGTTGCTGCAATCTTGTTATGCTTAATGCTTGTCACTAGGGCCCGAGTGGCATGATCTTAGATTTGAGCTCTATAATTATTGCTTAGATTGTATCTACAAGTTGTATGCACATGTCACTGTCCGGAACCAAAGGCCCCGAAGTGACAGAAATCGGGACAACCGGAGGGGATGGCGGTGATGTGAGGGACACATGTTTTCACGGAGTGTTAATGCTTTGCTCCGCTGCTCTATTAAAAGGAGTACCTTAATTTCCAGTAGATTCCCTAGAGGCCCGGCTGCCACCGGCTGGTAGGACAAAAGATGTTGTACAAGTTTCTCATTGCGAGCACGTATGACTATATATGGGAAACATGCCTACATGATTAATAGACTTGATATTCTGTCTTAATGCTATTTCAATCCTATCAATTGCCCAACTGTAATTTGTTCACCCAACACTTGTTATTGGAGAGTTACCACTAGTGTAGATAGCTGGGAACCCCGGTCCATCTTTCATCATCATATACTCGTTCTACGTGTCAACTATTTTCTGGTGCCATTGCTCTCATATTACTGCTGCTGTGTTACTGTTACTACTGCTCTCATATTACTGCTGCTTTCACATCACCCCTGCTATTAGTGCTTTTCTAGGTGCAGCTGAATTGACAACTCAGTTGTTAAGGCTTATAAGTATTCTTTACCTCCCCTTGTGTCGAATCAATAAATTGGGTAATACTTCCCTCGAAGACTGTTGCGATCCCCTATACTTGTGGGTCATCATGGCTCTCGGTACATGGGTATTCGCGACGAAGGCTTTAAGTAGGCGGAAGGGTAGGTCAAGGGGCGGCGCGAGGGGCCCACACCATAGGGCGGCGCGGGGCCCCCTCTGGCCGCGCGGCCCTATGGTGGCGGCGCCTCGTTGCCCCACTTCGTTATCCCTTCGGTCTTCCGGAAGCTTCATGGAAAATAAGACCCTGGGCGTTGATTTCGTCCAATTCCAAGAATATTTCCTTTGTAGGATTTCTGAAACCAAAAACAGCAGAAAACAACTGGCTTCGGCATCTTGTTAATAGGTTAGTGCCGGAAAATGCATAATAATGATGTAAAGTATGTATAAAACATGTGAGTATTATCATAAAAGTAGCATGGAACATAAAAATTATAGATACGTTTGAGACGTATCAAGCATCCCCAAGCTTAGTTCCTACTCGCCTCGAGTAGGTAAACGATAACAACAAATAATTTCTGAAGTGACATGCTACCAACATAATCTTGATCAACATTATTATAAAGCATATGACATGGATGGAGTGATCTGAAGCAAAAGATTGCTAACAAAAGATAATGACTAAATAAATGAATCATATAGCAAAACTTTTCATGAATAGTACTTTCAAGACAAGTGTCAACAAGACTTGCATAAGAGCTAACTCATAAAGCAATAAATTCAAAGTAGAATGCATTGAAGCAACACAAAGGATGATTAAGTTTCAGCGGTTGCTTTCAACTTGTAACATGTATATCCCATGGATATTTGTCAACATAGAGTAATATAACAAGTGCAATAAGTAAACATGTAAGAATCAATGCACACAGTTACCACAAGTGTTTGCTTCTAAGATAGAAAGAAGTAGGTGGACTGACTCAACATAAAGTAAAAGAATGGCCCTTCGCAGAGGGAAGCATGGATTACTATTTTTGTGCTACAGCTTTTGTTTTTGAAAACATAGAAACAATTTTGTCAACGGTAGTAATAATTCATATGTGCTATGCATAATACTTCCTACAAGTTGCAAGCCTCATGCATAGAATACCAATAGTGCGCGCACCTTGTCCTAATTAGCTTGGATTACATGGATTATCATTGCATAACATATGTTTCAACCAAGTGTCACAAAGAGGTACCTCTATGCCGCCTGTACAAAGGTCCAAGGAGATCAATTGCATTTGATTTCTCGTTTTTAATAGATCTCAACTTAAGACATCCATACCGGGACAACATAGACAACAGATAATGGACTCCTCTTTAATGCTTAAGCATTCGACAACAGATAATATTCTCATAAGAGGGTGAGGATGTATGTCCAAACTGAAAACTTCCACCATGATACATGGCTTTGGTTAGCGGCCCAATGTTCTTCTCTAACATATGCATACTCAAACCATTTGATCATGACATCACGCTTACTTCAGACAAGACGAACATGCATAGCATCTCACATGATATCCAACAAAGGTAAAAAGTTGATGGCGTCCCCAGAAACATGGTTACCGCTCAACAAGCAACTTATAAGAACTAAGACACATAACTACATATTCATCACCACAATAGTTTTTAAGCTATTTGTCCCATGAGCTATATATTGCAAAGATAAAGGAATGAAATTTTAAAGTTAGCACTCAAGTAATTTACTTTGGAATGGCAGAAAAATACCACATAGTAGGTAGATATGGTGGACACAAATGGCATAGGTTTTGGCTCAAGGTGTTTAGATGCACGAGAAGCATTTCCTCTCAGTACAAGGTTTTGGGCTAGCAAGGTTATTTGAAGAAAACACAAGTACGAACAGATATAGCAAAACTTACACAAGAACATATTGCAAGCATTATAAGACTCTACACTGTCTTCCTTGTTGTTCAAACACTTTACCAGAAAATATCTAGACTTAGAGAGACCAATCATGCAAACCAAATTTTAACAAGCTCTACGGTAGTTCTCCACTAATAGATTAAACTACATGATGCAAGAGCTTAAACATGATCTAATGAGAGCTCAAAACAATTGCCAAGTTTCAAGTTATTCCAAACCATATGAAGCATTTTCTGATTCCAACCAAATAGCAATCAACGAAGCAATTTTCAGCCTTCGCCATGAACATTAAAGCACAACTAAGAACACAAGTGTTCCATATGAAAAATCAGAGCGTAATATCTCTAATACAAGGATGGTGGGATCCAACTTTATTCAAACCAAAACAAAAATAAAAACAAACAGACGCTCCAAGTAAAGAACATAAGATGTGATGGAATAAAAATATAGTTTCACTTGAAGTGACCTGATAAGTTGTCGATGAAGAAGGGGATGCCTTGGGCATCCCCAAGCTTAGATGCTTGAGTCTTAATAAAATATGCAGGGATGAACCACCGGGGCATCCCCAAGCTTAAACCTTTCACTCTTCTTGATCATATTGTATCATCCTCTTCTCTTGACCCTTGAAAACTTCCTCCACACCAAACTTAAAGCAAACTCATTAACGGGTTAGTGCATAATCAAAAATTCAAATATTCAGAGGTGACATAATCATTCTTAACACTTATGGACATTGCACAAAGCTACTGAAAGTTAATGGAATAAAGAAACCCATTCAACATAGCAAAAGCGGCAATGCGAAATAAAAGACAGAATCTGTCAAAACAGAACAGTCCGTAAAGACGAATTTTCCAGAGGCACTTAACTTGCTCAAACGGAAAAACTCAAAACTAATGAAAGTTGCGTACATATCTGAGGATCACGCATGTAAATTAGCAGATTTTTTTGATTTTTCTACAGAGAGTTCTACGCAAATTCGTGACAGACAGCAATTCTGTTTCTGCGCAGCAATCCAAATCTAGCATCAACTTTACCATAGAGACTTTACTTGGCACAAAAACATGATAATGAGAGGTTTCTACAGTAGTAACAACTTTCAAGACTCAACAATACAGTAGTAAAATAAAACATGGGTTATCTCCCAAGAAGTGCTTTTCTTTAATGCCTTTCAGCTAGGCGCAGAAAGTGCAAATCAAGTATTATCAAGAGAAGAAGCATCAACATTATTACCTCGGGCTTTACGCCTACCCCTCTTACTCTTTTTCTTACTCTTTGGTGTAGGGAATACATGACCACCTCCTGGTGTAGAGATGAATTTTAGGGTGCCTTTTCCCACATCTATGATTGCTCCCAATAGCTTCAGCAGGGATCTTCCAAGTATGATTCGTCCCGTTCCTACACATTCAATAACAAGATAATCAGTGGATACCGTTCTTCCAAGAATGGTTGTGAACACACCCTCGGCTATTCCCTTAGGAATTATAACAGAGTTATCAGTAAGAGTTATTCCTTCTCCACCTTCAACAAGTCCCCAGAGTGTCAAAGATTCATAAATACTCTTAGGCATAAGGCAAAATTCAGACATAATATCACAATGGGCATGAAAAGTTTCACCACCAATAATAACTTTAATAGTAGGATCCCACATTGAAGGTTCAGAATTTACTAAAACTTGATCAAGACGGTTACGAATATGACTATACCTTTCTTTCAAGCAAGATATATTTGTCTCTAGAGTGTTTAATCTATTATAAATGCTAACAAGAGATGAATTAAAATTATCAGCTGAACTATGTGATGCAACCAATTTTTTTATGGCATTAAAAGCTTGATCACCATTGCAATGAAGGAAATCTCCTCCAACTACAGCATCCAAGGCATATCTATAGCAAATCATAAGCCCAAAATAAAAATTACTAAGGAGCAGACTTAGAGTCATTTTAGGTTCAGCTTTACGATAAGAATCAAAAATTCTAGACCAAGCATCTTTAAAACTCTCCTCATCCCCTTGTTTAAAAGTAAAGACTAATTCCTCGGGTGAAGAAGTAACAGGTACAGAGCTAGACATGTTAACAAAATAAACTAAATGCAAGTAACTAATTTTTTTGTGTTTTGATATAGAGCAAGTAAACAATACGGAAAGTAAAGCAACTAAATTTTTTGTGTTTTTGATATAAAGCAAACAAGACAGTAAATAAAATAAAGTAAAGCAAGACAAAAACAAAGTAAAGAGATTGGATGTGGAAGACTCCCTTGCATCGTGTCTTGATCTCCCGGCAACGGCGTCAGAAAAAGAGCTTGATTACGCGTGATGCACATGTCCGTTGGGAACCCCAAGAGGAAGGTGTGATGCGCACATCAGCAAGTTTTCCCTCAGAAAGAAACCAAGGTTATCGAACCAGTAGGAGTCAAGGAAGCACGTGAAGGTTGTTGGTGGAGGAGTGTAGTGTGGCGCAACACCAACCGGCGCCAACGTGGAACCTGCACAACACAATCAAGATACTTTGCCCCAACGTAAGTGAGGTTGACAATCTCACCGGCTTGCTGAAAACAAAGGATTAAACGTATCATGTGGAAGATGATGTTTGTTTGCAAAGAACAGAGAACAATGATTGCAGTAGATTGTATTCAGATGTAAAAGAATGGACCGGGGTCCACAGTTCACTAGTGGTGTCTCTCCAATAAGATAAATAACATGCTGGGTGAACAAATTACAGGTGGGCAATTGACAAATAAAGATTCAATACATATCATGATGATCACTATGAGATTTAATCAGGGCATTACGACAATGTACATAGACCGCTATCCAGCATGCATCTATGCCTAAATAATCCACCTTCGGGTTAGCATCCGCACCCCTCCAGTATTAAGTTGTAAACAACAGACAATTGCATTAAGTATGGTGCGTAATATAATCAACACAAATATCCTTAGACAAAGCATTGATGTGTTATCCTTAGTAGCAACAGCACATCCACAACCTTAGAACTTTCTGTCACTGTCTCAGATTCAATGGAGGCATGAACCCACTATCGAGCATAAATACCCCTCTTGGAGTTACAAGTATCAACTTGGCCAGAGCCTCTACTAGCAACGGAGAGCATGCAAGAACATAAACAACACATATATGATAGATTTATAATCAACTTGACATAATATTCTATATTCATCGGATCCCACCAAACACAACATGTAGCATTACAAATAGATGATCTTGATCATGTTAGGCAGCTCACAAGATCTAAACATGATAGCACAAGCGGAGAAGACAACCAACTAGCTACTGCTATGGACCCATAGTCCAAGGATGAACTACTCACGCATCAATCCGGAGGCGGGCATGATTATGTAGAGCCCTCCGGTGATGATTCCCCTCTTCGGCAGGATGCCAGAGGCGATCTCCTGAATCCCCGAGATGGGATTGGCGGCGGCGGCGTCTCTGGAAGGTTTTCCGTATCATGGCTCTCGGTACAGGGGTATTCGCGACGAAGGCTTTATGTAGGCGGAAGGGTAGGTCAAGGGGCGGCGCGAGGGCCCACACCATAGGCGGCTCGGGCCCCCCTCTGGCCGCGCGGCCCTATGGTGGCGGCGCCGTCGCCCACTTCGTTATCCCTTCGGTCTTCCGGAAGCTTCATGGAAAAATAAGACCCTGGGCGTTGATTTCGTCCAATTTCGAATATTTCCTTTGTAGGATTTCTGAAACCAAAAACAGCCGAAAACAACTAGCGCTTCGGCATCTTGTTAATAGGTTAGTGCCGGAAAATGCATAATAATGATGTAAAGTATGTATAAAACATGTGAGTATCATCATAAAAGTAGCATGGAACATAAGAAATTATAGATACATTTGAGACGTATCAGTCCCTAGTGAACATACACAAATTAGTTCATTGAGGTGAATCGATGATCGAGGTTTTCCCGATCATGGACACACATGTCATTGACAATGGAGGCATATCATTAGGTGAATAATATGATGGACTTACCGAACATATACGTATTATAACGTGGTCATGTCATTGAGTTCAATGTTATGATGTTTATGAAAGCATAGAGACCTAAATCTTTAGACTGTGAGATCATATCTAATCGCTATCATCGGAGGCTACTCTGATTGCAGCAAACGTCATTCCGCAACAGGGTGATCACAGAGGTGTTCTAGAGTACTGCGAGGGGTAGGCTGAGACGTATGTGTCAAGAGTGGGATTTTTTCATCCCGTGACGGATATATACTCTAGTACCACTCGGTGAGATTATATCCATAAAGATGCGCAGCGTATGCCTAGGTCATGGTGATGTGGAATCACACGGGAACGAGTTGAATGACCATGTCGGTAACGAGATCGAACAAAGTATCCTGATACCAGTCATCATATCTCGGACGAGTGCCGGTATCGAAGAATACATGGAATGGGACTTGACGTAATGGTTCAAACGATTATAACATCTTCGCAGAATACACGGGGGTCATTATTGTTCTCCAGAACACCCTGATGATCATTGATCGGAGAGGCGTCTCGATCATGTATGTGTCGTTCTCGAACCGTAGGGCAACGTACCTTAAGGTTTCATCGAAACTAAAGATTGTTTTGAATTCATCGAAAAAAAAGAGAAATCCGAAAAGGGTTCCGGGATTATTAGAAAGATGTTCGGAGTGGTACAGGAGGTGACTCGGATCATTGGCAATTAAATAATATATTTAGTATGTTAATTAAATGGATTAATATATCAAAATATCATTTATTTAATAAAAAGGCTCCCTATACCTAAATGGGCCCTTCCGGAAGGGAGCCCATTAGGGAAGGGTGGCCAGTCACCCCATGGGCCGAAGGGTGGCGGCCAGGCCAAGGTGGGGGGCGGGCCCAAGATGAGTCGGCCGGCCACACCACTCCCCCTCCCCTTTTGTCCCACCTTCCCAAACATAGCCCCATAATACCCCTTGCCATCTATATATAGTGGCTAGATGGAGGGAGGAAAATACACAATTAATTCGAGAAATCCCTCTCTAGTTTTTCTCTCCGCGTGGTTCCCCGGAGAACTGCGTAGAGAGGGAGACAACCCTACCCAGTACACGGAAGCATTGATGGGATCTGGATCCACAAGATCTACTTTCGTAAATTTGCTGGATCAGAGCCGGGAGCATAGTTGCACACCGTATGTGTGAGAAACAACGAGGTGTTGCCACTTGTGGCACTCGACGTCATACGGGAGGACTTCAACTCAACCCTGAGGTTTGTGACGAATTCGACTACATCATCCACGTTCTAGCAAAATGTTAACCTCTTTCGGTCTACAAGTGTGTCACTGAAACCTTCACCATTACAACATTACTCTTAAATAGATCTAGATCTGGGCAATCGCAATGCGCTAGTTATAAAATAATTCTGCTATGTAACCCTACAATTCATGTGTTGAAGAAAGTATATCACGTAGTACAAACTTTGGATTTTACCCTCATAGGTATGATGCTTGTAGTATGGATACACTTGTTTCCGTGAAAAAATATAAAATAAACTGTAGAAAATCTGAAAAAATCAGATTAGCAACATCAAGTGGTATGTTAAGTTATGCGATTACAATGCCAAAGTCTTCGTTGAAGAAATTTTAAAATAATATAATCTGGAAATTTCTGGTTTATTTTAATACTCTGGGTTAGAAGCAACTCTAAAGTTTGATTAGAAGATCAAAATATAAAAGTTAAATGAATATGCTTATATGATAATAAGAAACTCTAAAACATTTTTTAAATGTTTGGTTGGTTCAAACTTCAATTAAAATTAGTTTTAGAGATGTGTGAGAATTACAACCATCTCTATTAATAATTCTATAATCCGCAACATATTCAAAACCAATGACCTCTTTGATTCGCATGAGTTTTTGGTTAGTGTTCTTTTTGCTAAATTTATTTCTTAGTAGAAAGATTAATTTTGACCTAGTCCATGAACTAGGTTCTCTTCACTAGAAAATAGGTTAGAAATAAAAAAAAATAGGTTCATACATTAGTAGATTAAACATGATATTTCTTGAAGGATTGAGATTCACAACCAAGTGAAAGGACATATTTAAATTACATTACAAACATATAGTTCATAGTGTTCGACATTAAACATAGTTTTTAAGTGCCCAAAATGAAACATGGTCCTTATAAGTTAGATCTAGCTAGTAGGTAGAGACAAAAACATTATTCTTCATAACTCTTGGAGGTATATTCGGCGAATCTTTGCCAGGAACAACTCAATGCATTTTCCCCTCATTTCCAGCCTCATAGCAACCAGTGAACCAACTACAAGTTAGTTCATGTCGCAGGAGTTGATCCAACCATTGTTGAACTCTATCTCGTTGAGGTTGACATGAAGGAAAGTGTAATGCCCATAAATTATTGCTTCCATTTCATAGGTTAGAAACAAAGTTGTGCGTGTGCGTGGGATCTTGTAACCATGTGCAAAGCTTGATAGCATGACCTGAAATGAAGAATGAAGTAAAACACATTAGTAAACACACAAGTGTACTCTCAGAACCTAGTTGAAATAGAATAACTCACGAAGCGGTTATTAGCTACATCTATTCCATTGAGGCTTGTAACAAAGTAGTGGAGTTCATAGAGACGGTAAAATTCATCCTTATGAAGCAATCTATGTCAGTTTACTTCCTTCATCATCTCAAAAAGTTACGACACACATGTATGGCACAATAATTAAATGCATATCTGTGAAGATACTACTCTAAAAAACCTCTATAATGCTGGATCAACATCTTGCAAAGTTAGTACTATGAAATGTAATTAACATTAAAAGGATTCCAGATGGTAGACAATACATACATTTGATGGGAAACGACACATATCAGGAAAATAATGGAATTCTTTGATGTCACCATTAGTCGCATGTGCTTTCTGATGTCTACGCACGCTTCTATTCTTGTAGACAGTGTTGGGTCTCCAAGTGTAGAGATTTGTAGAATAGCAGCAAATTTCCCTTAAGTGGATCACCCAAGGTTTATCGAACTCAGGGAGGTAGAGGTCAAAGATATCTCTCTCAAGCAACCCTGCAATCATGATACAAGAAGTCTCTTGTGTCCCCAACACACCCAATACACTTGTCAGATGTATAGGGGCACTAGTTCGGCGAAGAGATTGTAAAATGCAAGTGATATGGATGAATATGAGTGGTAATAACAATCTGAAATAAATATGGTAGCAAGTAAACATGCAGTAAAACAGTAAATAAACAGTGATTCGATGCTTGGAAACAAGGCCTAGGAATCATACTTTCACTAGTGGTCACTCTCAACAATGATATCATAAAGGAATATAAATATAAGCACTTCACTATGCTACTCTAAAAGACTCTATGACTGGATAACGAACACTAATCCACTGCGTAGGTCTGCAAAAGCAAACCTTAAAAAGGTATTCCCAAGTAGTAATTGATACGTCTCCAACGTATCGATAATTTCTTATGTTCCATGCTACTTTATTGATGATACCTACATGTTTTATGCACATTATATGTCATATTTATGCATTTTCTGGAACTAACCTATTAACAAGATGCCGAAGAGCTGTTTTCTGCTGTTTTTGGTTTCAGAAATCCTAGTAAGGAAATATTCTCGGAATTGGACGAAATCTTCGCCCAGGGTCCTATTTTTGCACGAAGCTTCCAGAAGACCGAAGAGGGAACGAAGTGGGGCCACGAGGCGGCCAGATGACAGGGCGGCGTGGCCCAGGCCCTGGCCGCGCCGGCCTGCCCCCTGGGCCCCTCGTGCCGCCTCCTGACCTACCCTTTCGCCTACTTATAGCCTCCGTCGCGAAACCCCCAGTACCGAGAGCCACGATACGGAAAACCTTCCAGAGACGCCGCCGCCGAATCCGTCTCGGGGATTCAGGAGATCGCCTCCGCACCCTGCCGAGAGGGGATTCATCTCCGGAGGACTCTTCATCGCCATGATCGCCTCCGGAGTGATGAGTGAGTAGTTCACCCCTGGACCATGGGTCCATAGCAGTAGCTAGATGGTCGTCTTCTCCTTGTTGTGCTTCATTGTTGGATCTTGTGAGCTGCCTAACATGATCAAGATCATCTATCTGTAATACTATATGTTGTGTTTGTCGGGATCCGATGGATAGAGAATACTATGTTATGGTGATTATCAATCTATTGTTTATGTGTTGTTTATGATCTTGCATGCTCTCCGTTATTAGTAGAGGCTCTGGCCAAGTTTGTACTCTTAACTCCAAGAGGGAGTATTTATGCTCGATAGTGGGTTCATGCCTTCATTGACACCTGGGACAGTGACAGAAAGTTCTAAGGTTGTGATGTGATGTTGCCACTAGGGATAAAACATTGATTCTATGTCTAAGGATGTAGTTGTCGATTACATTACGCACCATACTTAATGCAATTGTCTGTTGCTTAGCAACTTAATACTGAATGGGGTTCGGATGATAACTGAAGGTGGACTTTTTAGACATAGATGCAGTTGGATGGCGGTCTATGTACTTTGTCGTAATGCCCGGATTAAATCTCACTATATTTATCATATCATGTATGTGCATTGTTATGCCCTTCTCTATTTGTCAATTGCCCGACTGTAATTTGTTCACCCAACATGCTTTTATCTTATGGGAGAGACCTCTAGTGAACTGTGGACCCCGGTCCTATTCTTTACATAGCATACAATCTACTGCAATTGTGTTTTACTGTTTTCTTTGCAAACATCTTCCACTCGATACGTTTAATCCTTTGTTACAGCAAGCCGGTGAGATTGACAACCTCACTGCTTTGGGGGCAAAGTACTTTGGTTTTATTGTGCAGATTCCATGTTGGCGCCGGAATCCCTGTTGTTGCGCCGCATCACATTTCGCCACCATCAACCTTCAACGTGCTTCTTGGCTCCTACTGGTTCGATTAAACCTTGGTTTCATACTGAGGGAAACTTACTTCTATACGCATCATACCTTCCACTTGGGGTTCCCAACGGACGTGTGCATCTACGCGTATCAAGCTAAATTTCTGGCGCCGTTGGGGAGATCAAGACACGCTGCAAGGGGAGTCTCCACTTCTCAATCTCTTTACTTTGTTTTTGTCTTGCTTTATTTTATTTACTAATTTGTTTGCTGCACCTAAATCAAAATACAAAAAAATTAGTTGCTAGTTTTACTTTATTTACTGTCTTGCTCTCTATATCAAAAACACAAAAAAAAATAGTTACTTGCATTTACTTTATCTAGTTTGTTTTATTTACTGTTGCTAAAATGAATACCCCTGAAAATACTAAGTTGTGTGACTTCACAAATGCAAATAATAATGATTTCCTATGCACACCTATTGCTCCACCTGCTACTACAGCAGAATTCTTTGAAATTAAACCTGCTTTACTAAATCTTGTCATGAGAGATCAATTTTCTGGTGTTAGTTCTGATGATGCTGCTGCCCATCTCAATAATTTTGTTGAACTTTGTGAAATGCAAAAGTATAAGGATGTAGATGGTGATATTATTAAATTGAAAGTGTTTCCTTTCTCATTAAGAGGAAGAGCTAAAGATTGGTTGCTATCTTTGCCTAAGAATAGTATTGATTTATGGACTAAATGCAAGGATGCTTTTATTGGTAGATATTATCCTCCCGCTAAAATTATATCTTTGAGAAGTAGCATAATGAATTTTAAGCAATTAGATACTGAACATGTTGCTCAAGCATGGGAGAGAATGAAAACTTTGGTAAAGAATTGCCCAACCCATGGACTGACTACTTGGATGATCATCCAAACCTTCTATGCAGGACTAAATTTTTCTTCGCGGAATTTATTGGATTCAGCTGCTGGAGGTACCTTTATGTCCATCACTTTGGGGGCGGCTACAAAACTTCTTGATGATATGATGATAAATTACTCTGAATGGCACACGGAAAGAGCTCCACAAGGTAAGAAGGTAAATTCTGTTGAAGAAACCTCTTCCTTGAGTGATAAGATTGATGTGATTATGTCTATGCTTGTGAATGGTAGATCTAATGTTGATCCTAATAATGTTCCTTTAGCTTCATTGGTTGCTCAAGAAGAAAATGTTGATGTGAATTTCATTAAAAACAATAATTTCAACAACAATGCTTATAGGAACAACTCGGTAATAACTATAGGCCATATCCTTCTGCTAATGGTAATGGTTATGGTAATTCTTATGGGAATTCTTACAACAATAATAGGAGTGTACCCTCTGGTCTTGAAGCCATGCTTAAGGAATTTATTAGTACACAAACTGCTTTTAACAAATCTGTTGAGGAAAAGCTTGATAAAATTGATACTATTGCTTCTAGAGTTGATAAACTTGCCTCTGATGTTAATCTTTTAAAATTGAAAGTTATGCCTAATAATGATATTGATAATAAGATTACTACTACAGCAAATGCCATCCAAGTTAGAATTAATGAGAATATAAGATTAATGGCTGAACTGCGTGCTAGGTGGGATAGAGAAGAAAATGAAAAACTAGCTAAAGAGAATAAAGTAGCTAAAGTTTGGACTATCACCACCACTAGTAATGCTAATTCTTCACATGTTGCTGCACCTCCTACTATCAATGGTAAAATAATTGGTGTTGGCAATGTTTCTACTCCTAGTGCAAAGCGAACAAAACTGCCTGAAATTGCTAAAACTGAAACTGCTTGTGATAAAACTGCTGAAATTTTTTCCAACCTTGGGAACAATGATCCCATTGCTGTAGCTCATAATGATTTAGATTTTGATGATTGCCACATCTCTGAAGTTATAAAGTTCTTACAAAAACTTGCTAAAAGTCCCAATGCTAGTGCTATAAATTTAGCCTTTACAAAACATATTACGAATGCTCTCATAAAAGCTAGAGAAGAGAAACTAAAACTTGAAACTTCTATTCCTAGAAAGTTAGAAGATGGTTGGGAGCCCATTATTAAAATGAAATTCAATGACTTTGAATGTAATGCTTTATGTGATCTTGGTGCAAGTATTTCTGTTATGCCTAAAAAGATTTATGATATGCTTGACTTGCCACCATTGAAGAATTGTTATTTGGATGTTAATCTTGCTGATAATGTTAAAAAGAAACCTTTGGGGAGGATTGATAATGTGCGCATTACGGTTAACAATAAACTTGTCCCCGTTGATTTTGTTGTCTTGGATATCGAATGCAATGCATCTTGTCCTATTGTATTGGGAAGACCTTTTCTTCGAACTGTTGGTGCTGTTATTGATATGAGGGAAGGTAATATTAAATATCAATTTCCTCTCAAGAAAGGTATGGAACACTTCCCTAGAAAGAGAATGAAGTTGCCTTTTGATTCTATTATTAGAACAAGTTATGATGTTGATGCTTCTACTCTTGATGTTACTTGATTTACACTTTCTGCGCCTAGCTGAAAGGCGTTAAAGAAAAGCGCTTATGGGAGACAACCCATGTTTTTACTACAGCAATTTTTTTTTTTTTGAGTCTTGGAAGTTGTTTACTACTGTAGCAACCTCTCCTTATCATGTTTTTGTGCCAAGTAAAGTTTCTATGTCAAAGTTGATGTTATATTTGGGATCGCTGCGCAGAAACAGCATTGCTGTCTGTCACGAATCTGGGCACAGTTCTCTGTAGAAAATTCGAAAAAATCTGCCAATTTACGAGCGTGATCCTCAGATATGTACGCAACTTTCATTAGTTTTGAGTTTTTCCATTTGAGCAAGTCTGGTGCCAGCTTTAAATTCGTCTTTACGGACTGTTCTGTTTTTGACAGATTCTGCCTTTTATTTCGCATTGCCTCTTTTGCTATGTTGGATTTATTTCTTTGATCCATTAATGTCCAGTAGCTTTATGCAATGTCCAGAAGTGTAAAGAATGATTGTGCCACCTCTGAACATGTGAATTATTAATTGTGCACTAACCCTCTAATGAGTTTGCTTGAAGTTTGGTGTGAAGGAAGTTTCAAGGGTCAAGAGAGGAGTATGATATAGTATGATCAAGAGGAGTGAAAGCTCTAAGCTTGGGGATGCCCCCGTGGTTCACCCTGCATATTTTAAGAAGACTCAAGCGTCTAAGCTTGGGGATGCCCAAGGCATCCCCTTCTTCATCGACAACATCATCAGGTTCCTCCCCTGAAACTATATTTTTATTCAGTCACATCTTGTGTTCTTTGCTTGGAGCGTCGGTTTGTTTTTGTTTTTGTTTTTGTTTGAATAAAATGGATCCTAGCATTCACTTTGTGGGAGAGAGACACGCTCCGCTGTTGCATATGGACAAATATGTCCTTAGGCTTTACTCATAATGTTCAAGGCGAAGTTTCTTCTTCGTTAAATTGTTATTCGGTTGGTTAAGGAAATGTTGCATGTGGTAATGGTATAATGAAACACTTGCATAATCTTGTAGATCATTGAGCTTTGATAACTTGATTCTTTGCAAATGTTTTGAGGTATTTAGATGGTAAAACTTGTTGGTTGAATAAGTTAAAATTAGTAGTGGATTGTTGTCTTTAAGCTTGTGCCGTACTGCAAACTCTATTTAAATAGTTGAAGGCGTAGTTGGACTTGATAGCTTTCCATGTCTAAAGGTTCATCGTAATGACTAAGTTGTGCTGAAGGTCGGTGAAATTTTAAATCATGCTCTTAATGTTGAACCTGCTAGATGTTTGCAATAAGCTTGTGAGTTCTTTTTGACTAATGTTAAGCTACGGTTTTTGGCACTTCCACCATCCATATTTGCTAGCCTCTTCGGTACTGTGCATTGCCTTTTGCTCACATTGAGAATTGTGCATACTTCGCTGGTACATCCAAACCCGTGGGAGGACTTTCTCTTGTTCTCCTACACATAAGCCCATACATCTCCTCAAAACAGCCACCATACCTACCTACCACAGCATTTCCATAGCTGTTCCGAGATATATTGCCATGCAACATCCATTTTACATTACATGCCATGTTGTCATTTATTATTTGTATATTGCTTTGCATGATTCTATACAGCTGATGTGTGGTTTACCCATGTTACGCTAGATCATTGCACATCCTGCTACACTGGCAGAGGCATACAGTTTCATACTTCATGTTTTATTCATTATGAGTTATTTGTACCAAAAAGTGTGTTGTCATATTAGGATGTTGCCCCTAAAAGTAAAAAGAGCCATGGAGGCCATCAAAAAGAAAAAGAGAAAAAGAAAAGAAAGAAAAGAAAAAGAAAAAAATAGAAAAGAAAAAAAAAAAAAAAGAATAAAGAAAAAGGGGGCAGCATTACTATCTTTTATCCACACTTGTGCTCATGTTTTAGCACCTGCATATTCATAGTCATCATTTGTGCTCATGTTTAGCACCTACACTCCATATGAGAGAGTTTTCATGTTTTACTAGTATAACTATGTGGGGAATTTACACTATAGAACTTGGGTTGTATATTCCAATGATGAGCCTCCTCAAAAGTGCTCTAGGTCTTCGTGAGCAACCAAGTTGGATGCACCCCCACTAGTTCCATTGGAGAGCTTTCATACACATATAGCTCTATGTGCATCCGTTGCATGGCAATCACTACTCCTTGCATAGCTTCGATTATAAGACTTCCTCTTGTCTAGTAATCATTTACAGCTTTGTAAGACTTTCTCTCATTGGCCTTCCAAACCCCCATTAACGTTCTTTATGCCATAACATCCTGGTGCTAATACCAAATGCTTGCGCTCACCGGTTGAGTAGACTTCGAAACAGTTGATTCATGACGTTCATGTTTATGTTTACTTGACTGAATCCTTCTTATGTTGTGAAAATTTACTTGATGCTTGGAATGAAGGATAGAACTTCTACGCTGAATACTTAACACATCCTTAATGAACCTTGTGCGGTTTCATGTCTTTGAAGCAATAGTTCATGAAAACTTCTAGCTTGTTTAACTCTTGCATTATCATCTCTTATATCAATATAGATATTTGCTTTGAGTGATTTGATCTCAGTTCACATGCTTTACATTATTATTCGATCAAGATTATGATGGCATGTCACTTCAGAAATTATCTTTGTTATCAATTTACCTGCTCGGGACGAGCAGAACTAAGCTTGGGGATGCTGATACGTCTCCAACGTATCGATAATTTCTTATGTTCCATGCTACTTTATTGATGATACCTACATGTTTTATGCACATTATATGTCATATTTATGCATTTTCCGGAACTAACCTATTAACAAGATGCCGAAGAGCCATTGTTTTCTGCTGTTTTTGGTTTCAGAAATCCTAGTAAGGAAATATTCTCGGAATTGGACGAAATCTTCGCCCAGGGTCCTATTTTTGCACGAAGCTTCCAAGACCGAAGAGGGAACGAGTGGGGCCACGAGGCGGCAGATGACAGGCGGCGCGGCCCAGCCCCGGCCGCGCCGGCCTGCCCCCTGGGCCCCTCGTGCCGCCTCCTGACCTACCCTTTCGCCTACTTATAGCCTCCGTCGCGAAACCCCGCCGAGAGCCACGATACGGAAAACCTTCCGAGACGCCGCGCCGCGAATCCCATCTCGGGATTCAGAGATCGCCCCACCCGCGGAGAGGGGATTCATCTCCCGGAGGACTCTTCATCGCCATGATCGCCTCCGGAGTGATGAGTGAGTAGTTCACCCCTGGACCATGGGTCCATAGCAGTAGCTAGATGGTCGTCTTCTCCTTGTTGTGCTTCATTGTTGGATCTTGTGAGCTGCCTAACATGATCAAGATCATCTATCTGTAATACTATATGTTGTGTTTGTCGGGATCCGATGGATAGAGAATACTATGTTATGGTGATTATCAATCTATTGTTTATGTGTTGTTTATGATCTTGCATGCTCTCCGTTATTAGTAGAGGCTCTGGCCAAGTTTGTACTCTTAACTCCAAGAGGGAGTATTTATGCTCGATAGTGGGTTCATGCCTTCATTGACACCTGGGACAGTGACAGAAAGTTCTAAGGTTGTGATGTGATGTTGCCACTAGGGATAAAACATTGATTCTATGTCTAAGGATGTAGTTGTCGATTACATTACGCACCATACTTAATGCAATTGTCTGTCTTAGCAACTTAATACTGAATGGGGTTCGGATGATAACCTGAAGGTGGACTTTTTAGACATAGATGCAGTTGGATGGCGGTCTATGTACTTTGTCGTAATGCCCGGATTAAATCTCACTATATTTATCATATCATGTATGTGCATTGTTATGCCCTTCTCTATTTGTCAATTGCCCGACTGTAATTTGTTCACCCAACATGCTTTTATCTTATGGGAGAGACACCTCTAGTGAACTGTGGACCCCGGTCCTATTCTTTACATAGCATACAATCTACTGCAATTGTGTTTTACCGTTTTCTTTGCAAACATCTTCCACTCGATACGTTTAATCCTTTGTTACAGCAAGCCGGTGAGATTGACAACCTCACTGTTTCGTTGGGGCAAAGTACTTTGGTTTTGTTGTGCAGATTCCACGTTGGCGCCGGAATCCCGTTGTTGCGCCGCATCACATTTCGCCACCATCAACCTTCAACGTGCTTCTTGTCTCCTACTGGTTCGATTAAACCTTGGTTTCATACTGAGGGAAACTTGCTTCTATACGCATCATACCTTCCAGTTGGGGTTCCCAACGGACGTGTGCATCTACGCGTATCAGTAATGAGCACCCCGTGCTGCACTTTGAGCGTTTATAGGCGGTACTAACACACCACAATTTCATAGAGACATCAAACTCAAATCATAATTCAGTGAGCAAGTATTCTGTGAAATATAGCCTAAGAGACCCATACGGTGCACACACTCCACCTTTACACACGTGGGACAAGGAGTCTCCGGAGATCACATAAGTAATATCCACTTGAATAGAATAACGACATCTAGATTACAAAGCTCATGGTCACATAAAGATCACACCATGGGAGAGAGAGAGACAGACCACATAACTACCGGTAGAGCCCTCAGCCCCGGGGGAGAACTACTCACTCCTCATCGTGGAAGTCAGCAACGGCGATGAACATGGCGGTGGAGTCGATGGAGATGACTCCAGGAGAAATTCCCCGTCCCGGCAGGGTGCCGGAAGAGAGACTTATGTCCCCCGAATCTTGTCTGCGACGCCGGTGGAGCTACGGAACTTTTCGTGGGCGGAGGCTTGTATATTTAGGGTTATTGCATCGGGAGCTTTATATAGGCGGAATGGAGAGGTCGGTGGAGGCCTGGTGGCCCCAGACCACCCCTAGGCGCGGGCCAGGTCCAGGTCGCGCCTAGTGTAGGTCTGGCCACCCTGTGGCCCTCCTCCGTCTCTGCTCTGGACTCCGTCTTCGCTCCGGGAAAATAGGAACTTTGCCTTTTGTTTCATCCAATTCCGAGAATATTTCCTGTACAACTTTTCTGAAATACAAAAACAGCAGAAAATAGGAACTGACACTGTGGCATCTTCTCAAGGTTAGTGCCGGAAAATGTATAAAGTGTCACGAAGTGTAAACAAAACATATATCAATTGGTGTAAAACAAGCATGGAGCATCAAAAATTATAGATACGTTTGAGACGTATCAAGCATCCCCAAGCTTAACTCCTGTTTGTCCTCGAGTAGGTAAGTGATAACAAAAATATTTTTTAGGTGACATGAAGCCAACACAATCTTGATCAAGTTATTATAAAAGCATTGTGAGCTAGGATCAAAGTACTCTAAAGATAGCCATAATAGATATAATTCTAACAGTAGAACTTAGCAACTACTCCCTCCGTTCTTTTTTAATTGACTCAGATTTAGTACAACTTTGTACTAAATTTGAGTCAATTAAAAAGGAACGGAGGGAGTATGTTATAACAAGAAGAGTAACTCAAACAAAGGATCATGAATAATAATGCATTGAAAGCAACTGTGTGTTTATGATCATAGAGTAAACATAATAAAGTGGTACTCAACATGTCCTTATGGAATAGCAAAACATAAATGCAAGGACACCTTCAAAGTTCAGAGAGTGACTAGATACAAATAATTTAAGAGCAAGCAATAGCACAATCATGGATCAATCAATAATAATTTTGGGACTATGCACATTGCACTAAGAATGACAACTATGCTCTCTTAATCGGTGCATAAAGTAGAAGGTGGAAACTCAACATGAAAGTAAAAGAAAGGCCCTTCGCAGAGGGAAGCATGGGATTACCCATGTGCTAGAGCTTTTAATTTTGAAAGAAATAGGAGTGTTGAAAATATTTATTTTGAGAGGTGCTACTTATGACAACGGTAGTGATAAATAGTATGGCTTATGCATAATTACTTCCTATAAGTTTGCTTGCCTCATGCATAATATACCAATAGTGCTCACACCTTGTCCTAATTAGCTTGGACTTCCATGGATTTTCATCGCATACATATGTTTTAACCAAGTTTCACAAAGGGGTACCTCCTTGCCTCCTGTACAAAGGTCCTTAGGAGATGGATCTCATTTGATTTCTCAATTTTGATGAATCTTAACTTTTTTGGACATCCATACCGGGAAAGCAAGGACAACAGATATTTGGACTTTTGCCCAGCTGAAACTTCCACCATGTGAACATGGATTTAGTTGGTGGCACAATGTTCCTCTCTAACAATATGCATACTCAAATCTTTGCAACTCACGGTAAATATCCCTTACTTCAAACAAGATGAGCATGCATAGTGATACGTCTCCAACGTATCTATAATTTCTTATGTTCCATGCTAGTTTTATGACAATACCTACATGTTTTGTTCACACTTTATAATGTTTTTATGCATTTTCCGGGACTAACCTATTAACAAAATGCTGAAGTGCGCTCGTTTTCTGCTGTTTTGGTTCCGAAAAGCTGTTCGGGCAATATTCTCGGAATTCGACGAAACAAAATCCAAACCTCCTATTTTTCCGAGGGACACACGGAGCCAGAAGGGCAAGCCAGGGGGAGTCCCACGGCCTCCACACCGGCGCGGCCAAGAGGGGGGCGCCGCCATATGGGGTGGGCCCCTCGGGCACCCCCATGCGCCGCCCTTTCTCCTATATATCCTTCGCGAAAACCCTAGAGAGATAGATCATACTCCGAAAGACTCCCGAGCACCGCCGCCATCGCGAAACCTAGTTTCGGGGTCGTTCGTTTCGCACCCGGACGGGGATCGACCCCCGGAGCCTTCTCCATCGACGCCACCGCCTCCATCATGCTCCATGAGTAGTTCCCCCATGGACTACGGGTTCTAGCAGTAGCTAGTTGGTACTCTCTCTCCCATGTACTTCAATACAATGATCTCATGAGCTGCCTTACATGATTGAGATCCATCTGATGTAATCGGTGTTGTGTTTGTTGGGATCCGATGAATTGTTACATTATGATCAGTCTATCTATAAAGTTTGTGAAGTTATTGTTGCTGCAATCTTGTTGTGTTTAATGCTTGTCACTAGTGCACGAGTGGCATGATTTTAGATTTAAGCTCTATAGTTATTGCTTAGATTGTATCTACAAGTTGTTTGCACATGTGTATGTCCGGAACCCGAGGCCTCAGAGTGACAGCAACTGGGATAACTAGAGGGGATGGCTTAGATATGAGGATCACATGTTTTCACCAAGTGTTAATGTTTTGCTCCGATGCTCTATTAAAAGGAGTACCTTAATTACCAGTAGATTCCCTTGAGGCCCGGTTGCCACCGGCTGGTAGGACAAAAAATGTTATGCAAGTTTCTCATTGCGAGCACGTATGACTATATATGGAAAACATGCCTACATGATTAATAAACTGGATGTTCTGTCTTAATGCTATAATAATTATGTCAATTGCCCAACTGTAATTTGTTCACCCAATACTTGTTATTGGAGAGTTACCACTAGTGTAGATAGCTGGGAACCCCGGTCCATCTTTCATCATCAAATACTCACTCGGTCCTATATGCCATTAGAAGTAGTATCAACTATTTTCTGGTGCCATTGCCTCTGTGTTACTTCTACTGCTGCTGTGTTACTGTTACTATTGCTCTCATATTACTGCTGCTTTCACATCACCCATGTTACTAGTGCTTTTCCAGGTGTAGCTGAATTGACAAGTCAGTTGTTAAGGCTTATAAGTATTCTTTGTCTCCCCTTGTGTCAAATCAATAAATTTGGGTTTTACTTCCCTCGAAGACTGTTGCGATCCCCTATACTTGTGGGTTATCACATAGTAATTCACATGATATTCAACAAAAGCATATTGATGGTGTTCCCCATGACGACATGGTTATCACACAACAAGCAACTTATAAGAACTAAAAATGCATAAAACATAGTACATGCCACAATAGTTTTTAGACTACTTTCCCATGAGCTATAATTAACAAAAAACATGTGATTATTTTTGAAAGTTTAAAGGTAGCACACAAGCAATTTACTTTGGAGTGGCGGTGAAATACCACATATAGGTAGATATGGTGGACACAATTGGCAACTTTGGTTTTTGGTGGTTGGATGCACGGGTAGAGCTCATACTCAGTACAGGTGAGGCTAGCAAAAAGATTGGAAGCGACCAACTAAGAGAGCAGTAATGGCCATAATCATGCATAGGGACAAAACATTATCAATCAAAGCATAAAGAGATATTACAAATAAAAAACTAAATGATCATAGAGGCTTTAGTTGACTGATTATAGTCATAACATGTTATAAGCATGCGCCAAGTCAACCCAATAAAGCATCAAAGGAGAATGCCACAATACTATGCTTTTATGATAGAAACAACACATGATTCTTTAAATGACACATTATGCACTCTCAACCATTTGAAACAAGTCATGCTAAAACAATAAATACTAAGCATATATATTACAAGAATAACATCCAACATGACATGCCAAAATCTATGCCACGGTCTGGACAAGCTTCCTTTTGCATCACTATAGTCATGAAGTATTTTACTCGTATCCAACACCAATCAACTTATTTGAAATAGCTCTCAGAGATGAAATTTATTATGGACCAAAGATCTAATCATACAAAAATAAATAAGTCTAACGTGCTTTGAACAAAATTCAAGTGAAAGAACAAGAGCTAAATTCAGTACTAGAAAATTAGAACACTCGCAGAACAATAAAAGTGAAAATTTGAGCGTTCTAAGCAATTAAAATGGAGCGTGTATCTCTCCCACACAATAATGCTAGGATCCAACCATATGCTACAACAAACAAAACAGAACTAAACTAAAAACAAAAATAAAGACGCTCCAAAAACAACACATAGCGTATGAAGCAATAAAAATATAGCGCATAGAGAGATGACATGTTGCTTTGTTGATGAAGAGGGGATGCCTTGGGCATCCCCAAGCTTTGACGCTTGTACCTCTTGAATATGTCTTGGGGTGCAGGGTCATCCCCAAGTTTGAGCTTTTATCCATTCTTCATCCCATCGCATCATTCTTCTTTCCCTACACTTGAAAACTTCCTTCATACAAAAACTTTGCACAATTCTTCATTAGCAGCATAGTACAATCAAAATAAACAAATTCACTTGTGTTGAGTAATAACATATATCAAACATCTATTAAAGCATAATCTACTGTGGCAATCTTTCAAAAAGCTCTTTGATCAAAAGAATTCAAAAAGAAAGAGATTTAAGAGGCAAATGTAAATAGTGCAGAAATCTGTCAAAACAGAACAACAGGTAAAGATCGAAATTTCCAAAAATGATCTGTTGCTTATCTCGAAAAGTGGTCAATTAACAAAAGTTAGATAATAACCTGGGGCATATGCATAAAAATAACAACTCAAAATTCCGCACTGGCTATTTTTACGAATTTTTATGGTAACATAACAGAATCTGTTTTGAGGACAGCAACTTTCCCAAATCTTACTTTCTTCCTATTAGAGGCTATTTTGGCACAAAAAATGAAATAAAAATGATAAGGAGATGTTATTACAGAGGTAATAACATCCAAGACTCAACATAAAAGAAAAAATTACAAAAATAAAACAATGGGTTTCTCCCATAAATGTTTTTCTTTAATGCCTTTCAGCTAGGCGCGGTAGTTTGAGAAGATGCTCACATAACATATATGAATTGAATTAAAAGAGAGCATCAAGAAGCAAATATAAAAATAATTTAAGTCTGATCCACTTCCTATGAAAAATAAGCTTGTAAAGAAAACAAGTCATGGAAACACAAAGAAACAAGCATAGGAAAGCAAAACAAGGGCAACTTCAAGATTTTCAACATAGAGAGGTGAAATTTTATATTATAGAGATACATAGAACCATGTTTACCTCTCTCATAATAACTTCCAGTAGCATCATGAATAAAATTGACAATATAACTATCACATAAAACATTCTTATCATGAGTTGGATGCATAAAATAATTATTACTCCCCACATAAGCATAGTCATTCTTATTAATTGTAGTGGGAGCAAAAACAAAATAGCTATAATTATTATTCTCATCACCATAATCATAAAATATGGGAGGCATATTGTAATCATAATTAACTTCCTCCTCAATAGTAGGTGGACTAAAAATATCATATTCATCATTGTAATCATCATATATTGGAGGTACAGTATCATCATAAGCAATAGAATAGTTATCTTTCAAAGTGTGTTCATTTGTAAACAAATCATCATTGGAAGGAACATGGATAGTACTAATAGTACAACAATTATTAACATTATCATTTTCAGAATTGGTACCAAAGATATTTTCAATATCAAAAGTATTGTGCTTTTCCCAATCATGATCACTACTATAGGTAACAGGCATAGGAACATCATCGAGTTCATACTCATCAAAAACTATAAACAGAGCAACATGTTTAGGGGAAAATACCGTTTCCTCTCTCATTTTACTCCTCCACCTCTTCTTCTTCTTCTTCTCTTTAGGAGGGAGAGGCTTGAAAGGAAGTTTCTCCACATACCATGGTTTCTCCACAATAAAGATGACATCCATGTAGGACGCTTTTCATATCAAGAGCACTCATATCTACCAAAGAAGTTTTTCTCGATAAATCTTCACACCCAAAAACAATGTAACTTCATCATGCTGATTAGGAGTGATCATGTCATCACAATACGAACTTGCAGTACTCGTTGAATTCGAAAGGCTATTATCATGGCCCGAGCATTCAAAATTGAAATGACCTACTTCATAGCAAAGTTCACAAACAAAAGGGTAGAAGGCACAAACCTTTTTACCAAGATCATTTAAAGCCTTGTCCCACATTCTAGTTTTTTCATACTTGTGATGATTATAATATTCTTCTTCGATTTGATTCTTTTCACAAGGTCTAAGTACTCCACAAAAATAAACATGCTTATAAGAAATAGTACTTTCAGAAGTTTGAGCATGTGTATTGCAATCATCAATAACAGTTCCATTTTTCATGGAAGTGTCTTTATAAGGTTCATGATACATGTCCCAATTTACTTTAGGAACATTAATATGAGAAGCAAAAGCTCTACAACAATCAACAATAATTTTAGAATCGAGACCATGTTTAGCACTAAGCTCTTGAAAATCAGCAGTTTCAGCGAAAGACTTAATGCAGTCATACTCATAGTTTATACCTGATTCTTTACCTTGGTCGTTATCACAATCTTCGGTATTGCTTTGAATTTCTTCAAGAAGATCCCACTTAGCTTCAACCTCCTTATTTGTGAAAGATCCTTCCAAACAAGCATCCATATAGTCCTTGTATTGTCCTTAAAGCCTTGCATAAAAATTATTAATAACAATATTAATGGGGAGCTCATGAGTGGGACATTTGAGCATTAGCGACTTCAATCTCCCCCACGCTTGGGAAATACCTTCTCCATCATGAGGATGAAAATTATAAATATAATTCCTATCTATATGCACTTCATGAGGAGGATAAAATTTAAAATAAAAGAGAGATTCAAACTCCTTCCACTCCAGGTGATGAGGATCATCTAGTAGCCGATACCACTCCCTTGATTTGTCCTTAAGTGACAATGGAAATAATTTCTTTATGGCATTTTCTCTTGATAAACCTGGAACTTTAAACAACTCACAAAGTTCTTTAAATTTCAATAAGTGATCACTGGGATGGACTGTTCCATCCTCTGCATAACGTTCATCCATGATCTTTTTAACAATTTTTATAGGCATTTTAAAAGCAATACTTTCAGTAGGTTGATTTAAAATATCACAAACATCATTAGAATTAGCACATATGGGAGATAAAATATCATCAGAGAAAATTTTCTCCTCTAAAGCTGGGGGACTAAAATGATCACAAAAACTAGCTTCCCAAAGCTTAGATTTTTCCATAGTATTAGCAATAATAGTGTTCAAAGCATTCATACCAATAACATTACTATTAGCATGCAAGTAAAGTTTCATAGGTTTTTTAATTTTCTCTTCAAACACCTCATGTCCTAACTCAAGATAAATACTATAAAGCTTCCTAATTTTGTTGTTGTTTTCCATTAAGTCTAACTAGTGAAAATAAAAACTAGAAACAAAAAGATGTAATTGCAGAATCTAAAGGAAATAACTTCGAGCACTCACCAGCAACTAAAAGACTTAGTAACCAGAGGATGTGAGTACCTTTTACCTTACCTCCCCGGCAACGGCGCCAGAAAAGAGTTTGATGTCTACGCACGCTTCTATTCTTGTAGGCAGTGTTGGGTCTCCAAGTACAGAGGATTGTAGAACAGCAACAAGTTTTCCTTAAGTAGATCACCCAAGGTTTATCGAACTCAGGGAGGTAGAGGTCGAAGATATCCCTCTCAATCAACCCTGCAATCATGACACAAGAAGTCTCTTGTGTCCCCAACACACCCAATACACTTGTCAGATGCATAGGTGCACTAGTTCGGCAAAGAGTTAGTAAAATGTAAGTGATATAGATTAATATTAGTGGAAATAACAATCTGAAATAAATATGGTAGCAAGTAAACATGCATTAAAACAGCAAATAAATGGTGATTCGATGCTTGGAAACAAGGCATAGGGATCATACTTTCACTAGTGGTCACTATCAACAATGATATCATAAAGGAATATAAATATAAGCACTTCTCTATGCTACTCTGAAAGACTCTCCTGCCGGATAACCAACACAAATCCACTGCGTAGGTCTGCAAAAGCAAACCTTAAAAATATATTCCCAAGTACTAATGAACACTCCGCGCTGCACTTTGAGCGTTCATAGGCGGTACTAACACACCACAATTTCATAGAGACATCAAACTCAAATCATAATTCAGTGAACAAGTATTCTGTGAAATTTAGCCTAAGATACCCACATGGTGCACACACTCCACCTTTACACACGCGGGACAAGGAGTCTCCGGAGATAGCATAAGTAAAATCCACTTGAATAGCATAATGACATCTAGATTACAAAGCTCATGGCCACATAAAGATCACACCATGGGAGAGAGAGACATATCACATAGCTACCGGTAGAGCCCTCAGCCCCGGGGGAGAACTACTCACTCCTCATCGTGGGAGTCAGCAACGACGATGGAGATGGTGGTGGAGTCGATGGAGATGGCTCCTGGGGCAATTCCCCGTCCCGACAGGGTGCCGGAACAGACTGCTGTCCCCTGAATCTTGTCTACGACGGCGGCGGAGCTACAACACTTTTCGTGGGTGGAGACTTTTATATTTAGGATTTTTTCATCGGGAGCTTTATATAGGCGGAAGGGCGAGGTCAGTGGAGGCCTGGTGGCCCCAGACCACCCCTAGGCGCAGGCCAGGTCCAGGCCGCGCCTAGGGTACGTCTGGCCACCCTGTGGGCCTCCTCCGTCTCTACTCTGGACTCCGTGGTCGCTCCGAGAAAAATAGGAACTTTGGCTATTGTTTCGTCAATTCCGAGAATATTTTCTGTACATATATTCTGAAATACAAAAACAGCAGAAAACAGGAACTGACACTGTTGCATCTTGTCAATAGGTTAGTGCCGGAAAATATATAAAAGTATCACGAAGTGTAAACAAAACATATAGCAATTGGTGTAAAACAAGCATGGAGCATCAAAAATTATAGATACGTTTGAGACGTATCACTTTCATTGTGAACACATAAACAAATATTCTCAGAGGCTTCTCTTCCTGCACATCTTCCTCAAATCCTTCCTCATCTTCATCTTCCCCAGCTCATGTCTCAGCTTTTTTGATTAATGTGAAGTTCGCAACGTCAAGAAGAGAAATTGTGTGTGACCTACAGAAGGAATTCCAGAATGGTCCTCTTATGTAAGTAGCATCTTCTCTTTTCACCAGGAAAATGTCAAACACATGGCCTGCGGCCACATATCAGCCTGAGAACAAAAAAAACAAAAAAGATGATCATGTTGATGCATATTTAACACAACATGTCCACATTAAACTGAATGATTTAGAGCCAGTATTTTATCAACATGGATGGGCACTTGCACAAATTATTTAGAGGCATTATATAATTGTAAATATCCCATAAAATTATTTGCACCCTTCAATAAAAATACCATTGCCACAAATACATGTTAAGAGGCGCATTATAATGAGCTCAACAAAGTTAAACACAACATATTTGATCACTACAAACATGAAAAATCGAATCTATCACTTACGAGGTAAGGCACTGAAGCTTAACAAGTAGTCACTGAGGGTATAAGAAGCATTTGGAGCATAACATTGAGCTAAATAAGCTAAAATACATAGCATGTTGAACTGAAGAATAACTTCAGTAGCACCTGACGCAAACTGATGAACAGAGCCACTAAATCGAGCAACCAGGGTTCATCGACTAGATGAACTAGGTTAAGCTAAGTCACCAGAATAAATAAGTCCTAAATCGTACATACTAGCTAGTGAAACTTGGGGCACTTATTATTATCAAATTACTCACCACGATGTTCTCGAAGCCTGCGCGGTTTATGATGGTGTAGAACAAATCAACCTTCCTCTTTGACCGATGATAGTTCACCCGTGACTGGTTGCACGACAGATTTCCATAACTAAAATACAAGAAAGACGCTGAATCAAGAAGATTGTGAGGAAAATCAGAACAAACACGAACTGAAAAAATCTTACATGGAATGGGGAAATCCAGAGGAAGAAATCTCACGTCAATCTAGGGAGCAAACTAGATACTTGTGGGTGCACCTATTTTCCGATTTTCTCCAAAGTGACGGTTCTTAATCACGGTCATTTGATTACGTCGACTCTTAGAGGAAGTCGTAATTCATAACCTCCTAAGAGATAGCTTCTAGCCGGTTTCCTATCATGACCGACTCCGAGCGACAATTTTTAGAGGCAGCGGAGAGTCCGAACCGGCTCTAAAAGTCTTAGAAATGGTCGTAAATTTTTGACCAATTGAGATGTTTAAGCAGAGGTGACTTTAAAAAACTTAGGAAAATTAACTGACTTGACGAGCCGTCTCTACGTAGCGAGTTTATAACTAGTGCATGTCAAGAGTCCACTGCCAACCACTTCCCAGGAGGCCAAGACCATGACACCAAGTACTACACACCACGAACGAACAGTTCCCCCAACAATCCCCTTGACGAAATCCACAACAAAATTGCTACCTAATACACGCATGACCCTCCATCACATTCCCTCTCGAAGATGCACTCTCCCACGTGGAATCTCGCGGTGACTTAGGTGTTGCTAGAGCTCTCAGTAAAAACCCTAACACCTAGCCCCATGCGGCAGAACCCATCCCCTGTAAGCCCCCCAACTAGTGACGTTGGATGATAGTAACGAATGCAACTCCGGCGGTGGCTCCCGGGCTACCCATATCGAGTCCTGCGAGATCCGCCACCCCGCGACTTCACGCCGTGAGATCCGCCGCACATCTTCATTGACGAGCTCCCGTGTGGGTCGCTTTACTGATGAACTCCCGCCTTCCCATGCGCGTCTTGCTCTCCACTGAGGAGCACGCCGTCTTCCTGCGCGTGTCGCTCTCCTTCGGTAGAGAGAGAGAGAGAGAGAGAGAGAGAGAGAGGGTTGGTAGAACTTTTTGTATGTACTTGTTTGTTAGACCTGGTTCATTTGGACGCGTGAGAATCGAGTCGACGTGATTGATCGGATGGTCCAAAAACGAGTACTGTGATGTGTTAACCAACCTGCGAGCATTTTTTAGCATTTGCAAATTATCATTATCTACAAATTATGTTGTTAATTACATGAACTAGATGTAACAACCTATTCACAAGGGAACTTACCTCGAATATGTTTTATCAACGTGCCATTTTGCATGAATTCATATACAAGTATGTCCTTTCCAGTTTGCTGACAGTAACCAAAGAAGGACACCAACTGCCTATGGTGTATCCTGGAAACCCCGCTATTTGAAACGACAAACGGTTAGGTAATCAGCTGATCATGATAATCATATAATGTTATATCGGAAGAACTCTAAAGAAACAATACAAACCAATACATCCTTAAATAAATACCAATGGGAGCGGGCACAGGCCCCCCTCCCCTCAGCTTAAGATTCTTTTGGGGTAAAACTCCTTTGTATTCTCTAAATTTTGGCTAAAATTCTACTGTGTTTGTAACAAGATTAAAAAGATGAATTAATCTTGCACATATCACACATATTCCGATGTGTGGTACTTGGTGTTGACTAATAATTAACTAACTAGTTCTTAATTAACTAACAATTAGCATGTTTGTTGGGTTTCTTTCTGTAATATCTCCGGTGTAATTCGTCTTCTTGTTTCCGCAAATTTTTTTAGCAAATTCATTATCGATTTAATGTAAAATTCTATCTCTGGCTTAAGATATGCGTATATGCAGATTAGCAGCACATATGGATGATATATAAATTGGGCTTGCAATTAGTGTAATACTGTTAGGTATTTTTTTTCCCTTTTTTTTCTTTTTTGAAGAAGAAGCACCATATATATGTGCATAGAAACAATCTTGTCCCTGTCATTTTTACGGAATATGCACATGCACTGAATGTTAAGAGGGATCCGGTTCTCTGCTTTATACTACCGTACTGTACCGGAAAGATGCAGTACCCAGAAAATTAAGGTGCTGTCGTTTTCGAAAACATGCCGAAAATCTCTCACATTTTATTACAACACACAAATCTCCGGGCAGGAAGTTGCACCATTCGACAACCTTGCTACACACCATGTATATCTACTCTACTGTGTCACATAAGCTAATCGATCAATCATTATCTTAATATATCCCTAAAAAAATTATCTTAATATACCGGCAAAATGCTAGCACTCATTATAATTAAGACCTACAAGCTTTCAAGAATTGTTAGACATTATAAGATCTCTCATGCATATACAACTGCTGGTGTATGCACTAACTAATGAAAGAAGAAATAGACTTTTATTTTGCCAAATTGGCCCTCAAGCTAGTCGGGTGTCGACCTGCTAGCTGCTAGGCCGGGGGACAGCATATGCAGCAGCCTCGGTTTCCCGCTGCCTCGAAAACAAGAGGAAAGGAAGATGAATAACGTGTGCGCGCGCGTCGGCCGGTGTTGGATGCGTCTCGGCAACCCTAAAACTAGGGAGAGGAGAAAGGCCAGCACGCCTGCACGTGCACGTCTACATAGTACGTACGTACGTACGTACGTACGCACGCGGCGCGGCAAGTGGAAGTGGTACAGGTTCTATACAAACCGAGGCGATCGAGCTTATCTGTAGGTGGGCCGAGGGTCCATCGCAGGGCCAGAAGCGCGCGCGTGGACGCACGCCTGCGCTGTCTCGAATATCTGTCTCCTCCACGTGGGCCACCGTCTAGTCTAGTCGTCTCCTACCCTCTCCTATCTATCTAGACGTACATCGGACCATGCATGCATGTTCTTGAGGTAGTGAGGTCCTTGAGCTCCGTGACCTAAATCTAGCATAAACAGATAGGGAGGGCCGGCGACACTCACTCGATCGTGGAGATTCACGGACGGGACGGGCCAAGGAAGGATACGTCGATTTCACGCCCATGATACGTGAGATACAGCGATCGCGATGGGTGGATTTGGAATTGGATGTACCTCCTCCGTTTTCGTACGTTTATTGTGGCTATTATGGGTGCTCCGTGCTAGAGCAGAGAGATCGGTCTGGCGTGCTCTCCGTCGATGGCTACGTTGAACAGATGAGAGATCCAGAACGTACGGCCGGCCGGCCAATAAGTTCAACCGGAGAACTTCGTCTCGGTGCAGCTAGCGAGAACGTGCAACATGTGTGTACGAATCATATACTGGTTAATGCACTAGCTAACTCACTACAGGAAAACGATTAGACCCCGACGGCTAGAAGCTATGCCGACGGTCATTTATCGGGACCGTCGGCGTAGGTCATCGGAAAGGCTAGCCCGCAACTTAACCAAAAGTTTGATGTAAAAATATATTTATATTTCAACGCTCTCCTCACTTGTAGACTATTTTATTTTCTGGCGTGGGTTTGGTGTAGGCCGTAGATTTTTTTTATTGATAATGAGTGACTAGGGTTTTAAACTCGAGACCTCAGCTCTAATACGATATACTCTCTCCGTCTCATGAAACTTGTCTACGATCTGTCAAAATATAGATGTATCTAGATGCTATCTAGTGTCTAGATACATTCAAATTTAGACAAATCTTGGATAATTTTAATGGAACGGTGGGAGTTGGATTGATGCACTAGCCAATTCAACTAAAAGTCCAACCCGGTGAAAAAGGGGACTGACAATATATCTATATTTCAACACTTACAAGATCGACATAGTCACCTGGCGCGCAGCCGGCTGCATCATTCCGCTTCATGTTGGATGTTTTTCTTCTAAAATAACTCGGCATTTTGAACTGTAAGGGCATCCGGCTGCATCATTCGACTTAATGTTGAATTTTTTTTTCTAAAATAACTCGGCATTTTGAATTGTAAGATTTATTTTAGATGCTTCAATCTACAATAAATATGGGTTTAAATGAGTGAAAAACACACCGACATGTGTCTAGATACATAAGATTTAGAACAAATGTAAACTGTCTGTTTTATACTCAATCTCTTCGAAACTGCCAATGACTATTCAGTAGAAAAATATCTGATGGAACTTGTTACTCGCCCCATACCGGTTTATTAGGGTATTACATACTTCAAGAAAAAGCTTTCATCATTAATCTGGTCAATCAAATGTGAGATATATGCCATACAAATTATGTCATTCGATCGTGTTTAAAAGATGTTTGCAATGTAATAATTTCTGTGATATACATCTTACATTTTGTTGACCAGATTAATGGTTAAAGTTTTTTTTTCTTTTCTAATAAACTACTAGTATGGAGGTAGTAGCTCAGTCGCTTCCGAACATTTCCTGCTGCGCGCATTATGTGAATCTAAAGCTAGTATGAGCAGTAGGTAGTGAGATTTCAGTGATGTGCTTTTCCAAAAAGAGAAGATAAAGTGATGGGATTGCCGCCGGCCGGACCGAGACCAGCTCGGCCACACCACCAAGTGGCGCCATGGCAGCTAGCGTGGCGACTTGGCGAGGTCACATTGACCATATCAGGCAGGCCCCTTTTCTCGATCTTTTCAGTTTGGCACTTGAACCAGCCTACCACCAGGTACGCGCATGCATACACGCAGCGGTGAGTGGCACCTAGCTAGTCAAAGCGTCAAACATTTCATCTCTGGTGTTCGTGGCGGACAGCAATTCTTCCTCCCTCGATCTACTCCTGTAGCGCCGGCACGGACACGTACGTCTCTCTCGGCTGAGCGTGAAACCAACTGATGAGGACATAGATGCAGCTTTACGCACGTCGTATCGTCTTTGCGCTGGTTCAAAACTTTCGGCTCGACCGCCGGCGCCGTTCAATCAATCCCGCCGCCGCCGCCACTTTTCAACCTTTGCGGCCGCGCGTCCTCGTCCTCGCGTTCACACCGCGGCTTCCGATGGTCCGTGCACTAGCCTGGCCTGAGCGCGCGGCAGCCGGCCGGTAACATGCGTGCACAATGTATGTTCAACAGCCTTAATTTTATGACCTAGCTCAACAGGAGTAGCTCTTAATTAGAAATGCCCCATTTTTGTGGCGAGTAAACCCTAGCTACTCCCTCCTTAACTCTGCTTGAGTTGACACACACAACGCGCAACCTTGGTAGCTGCGGTGATGCTCTCGATCTAATCTGCTTATGGCAACTTTAACGCGAATATTCAGAACATGGGTACTGGTGAACCTGATTAAAACCGTTCTGAATTTGATTATACTTATAAAGTTTCTTAAGTTACATGGTGTTCGTGTACTGAGTTACAGCCCTTTCGGAAATGTAGGGGATTTCTTCATATTGTTTATTGTAAACTTGTTATTTTTCCAAAGCTACATATTTTTGAATTTTGGTACATAATTTGGCACGCACATATAAGTACGTGTATCCTCTACATGCAATTTTTGTTTGTAATTTTTGGAGATCCGAACATAAAGATTTTTGGTCTGCACAGTAAACTAGGTTCTGTTGGACCTAGGTGCCACTGCGTATTTCTAATAGCAACTTCTAGTTTATTGCGGTATCATTTTTGTTTATTGCTTTCCTTCCTAAGTGAAAGAAGACGCTTTATATTTCGTTCTTTTAGTAATGCAATGTAATGTAACAACTAATAATGCCCCTGCGTTGTTATGGGATAAGACCTAAATTTCGTATGGAATAATTGTTTTAACTTGTTTTTTATTTATTTGGTGGAACATTATGATTGTGCGATATGTTTAACCATGTAGCAACAAAGACACTTCCTTTTCTTGCTATTTTTCTCCACGTGGCAAGCAAACAGTAAAATACAAGCACACTTCAATGGGACTTTACCTACTTACTTTCAATATCGAGCATCAAACCTACAAAATGCTTAAATATGCCATCACTTTTCAAGCACGTAAAGCTAAAAAATGACAATAGTAAAATGCAATTATGTTCTTTGTGATCAAACAAAAGAGAATGCAAGCAAAGACATTTGGATGAAAATGTTACCTAGATTGATTATTACCATTAGAGCATCTCCACCGGCGGCCCCGATAGCGGCCCCGATAGCGATTTGGGGGCCGGGACCGAAAATGGGCTCGCACTGGCGCGCCCCAAACGGCGCCGGCCAATTTCGGAGCCCAATAGAATCGCAGGCAACCTCGTGCAGGCCCCTTCGCCAAGGGCGGGAATCGGGTGCGCCGGCGCCTCGCGAGGCTGAGAATTTTGGGCATGGGAGCCGCCTGTCAGCCACACAACCCAAAAGTCGACGCCAGCGGGGAGTGGCGGGGCCGACACGTCAGCGACTCATTCAATTTTAACCTAACTGTCGCCTACCTCGCGACGGGAGTTATTGGGGCGCAGCGGCGGTGCAGTTTCCGCAGACGCGCAGCGAACCGTCCCGTCGCGTGCGCCTTGCTCTTCGTGCCGCCGTTAATGAGCGCCACCGCTCCCCGCTCCACCACAGCCTCCAAGCCGGCTTCGTGCTCATGTTCTCCTACTTCGGCGACAGGGACATGAGCGTCAGGGTGTTCGACGAGACGCGTTGCCGCCGGAACTACCACGGTGATAGCGCCGAGGACGACTGATACGTCTCCAACGTATCGATAATTTCTTATGTTCCATGCTACATTATTGATGATATCTACATGTTTTATGCACATTATATGTCGTATTTACGCATTTTCTGGAACTAACCTATTAACAAGATGCCGAAGAGCCAGTTGTTGTTTTCTGCTGTTTTTGGTTTCAGAAATCCTAGTAAGGAAATATTCTCGGAATTGGACGAAATCAACGCCCGGGTCCTATTTTTGCACGAAGCTTCCAAGACCGAAGAGGAGTCGAAGTGGGGCCACGAGGTGGCCACATCAGGGCGGCGCGGCCCCCTGGCCGCGCCGGCTGTCGTCTGGCCCTCGTGCCGCCCCCGACTTGCCCTTTCGCCTACTTAAAGCCTTCGTCGCGAAACCCCGCGAGAGCCACGATACGGAAAACCTTCCAGAGACGCCGCCGCCGCGAATCCCATCTCGGGGATTCAGGAGATCGCCTCCGGCACCCTGCCGGAGAGGGGATCCATCTCCCGGAGGACTCTACACCGCCATGGTCGCCTCCGGAGTGATGAGTGAGTAGTTCACCCCTGGACTATGGGTCCATAGCAGTAGCTAGATGGTCGTCTTCTCCTAATTGTGCTTCATTGTTGGATCTTGTGAGCTGCCTAACATGATCAAGATCATCTATCTGTAATACTATATGTTGTGTTTGTCGGGATCCGATGGATAGAGAATACTATGTTATGGTGATTATCAATCTATTACTTATGTGTTGTTTATGATCTTGCATGCTCTCCGTTATTAGTAGAGGCTCTGGCCAAGTTTTTACTCTTAACTCCAAGAGGGAGTATTTATGCTCGATAGTGGATTCATGCCTTCATTGATACCTGGGACAGTGACAGAAAGTTCTAAGGTTGTGTCGTGCTGTTGCCACTAGGGATAAAACATTGATTCTATGTCTAAGGATGTAGTTGTCGATTACATTACGCACCATACTTAATGCAATTATCTATTGCTTTGCAACTTAATATTGAATGGGGTTCGGATGATAACCTGAAGGTGGACTTTTTAGGCATAGATGCAGTTGGATGGCGGTCTATGTACATTGTCGTAATGCCCTGATTAAATCTCACTATATTTATCATATCATGTATATGCATTGTTATGCCCTTTTCTATTTGTCAATTGCCCGACTGTAATTTGTTCACCCAACATGCTTTTATCTTATGGGAGAGACACCTCTAGTGAACTGTGGACCCCGGTCCTATTCTTTACATCGCATACAATCTACTGCAATTGTTCTTTACTTTTCTTGCAAACAATCATCTTCCACACAATACGGTTAATACTTTGTTACAGCAAGCCGGTGAGATTGACAACCTCACTTTCGTTGGGGCAAAGTACTTTGGTTGTGTTGTGCAGGTTCCACGTTGCGCGGAATCCCTAGTGTTGCGTCGCACTACATCCCGCCGCCATCAACCTTCAACGTGCTTCTTGGCTCCTCCTGGTTCGATAAACCTTGGTTTCTTTCTGAGGAAAACTTGCCACTGTGCGCATCATACCTTCCTCTTGGGGTTCCCAACGGACGTGTACATTTACGCGCATCAAGCCTGTTTTCTAGCGCCGTTGCCGGGGAGATCAAGACACGCTGCAAGGGGAGTCTCCACTTCCCAATCTCTTTACTTTGTTTTTGTCTTGCTTTATTTTATTTACTACTTTGTTTGCTGCACCTAAACAAAACACAAAAAAATTAGTTGCTAGTTTTACTTTATTTATTGTCTTGCTCTCTATATCAAAAACACAAAAAAATTAGTTACTTGCATTTACTTTATCTAAGTTGTGTGACTTCACAACTACAAATGATAATGATTTCCTATGCACACCTATTGCTCCACCTGCTACTACAGAGAATTCTTTGAAATTAAACCTGCTTTACTAAATCTTGTCATGAGAGATCAATTTTCTGGTGTTAGTTCTGATGATGCTGCTGCCCATCTTAATAATTTTGTTGAACTTTGTGAAATGCAAAAATATAAGGATGTAGATGGTGATATTATTAAATTGAAATTGTTTCCTTTCTCATTAAGAGGAAGAGCTAAAGATTGGTTGCTATCTTTGCCTAAGAATAGTATTAATTCATGGACTAAATGTAAGGATGCTTTTATTGGTAGATATTATCCTCCCGCTAAAATTATATCTTTGAGAAGTAGCATAATGAATTTTAAGCAATTAGATACTGAACATGTTGCTCAAGCATGGGAGAGAATGAAAACTTTGGTAAAGAATTGCCCAACCCATGGACTGACTACTTGGATGATCATCCAAACTTTCTATGCAGGACTAAATTTTTCTTCGCGGAATTTATTGGATTCAGCTGCTGGAGGTACCTTTATGTCCATCACTTTGGGGGCTACAAAGCTTCTTGATGATATGATGATAAATTACTCTGAATGGCACACGGAAAGAGCTCCACAAGGTAAGAAGGTAAATTCTGTTGAAGAAACCTCTTCCTTGAGTGATAAGATTGATGTGATTATGTCTATGCTTGTGAATGGTAGATCTAATGTAGATCCAAATAATGTTCCTTTAGCTTCATTGGTTGCTCAAGAAGAAAATGTTGATGTGAATTTCATTAAAAATAATAATTTCAACAACAACGCTTATAGGAACAACTCTGGTAATAACTATAGGCCATATCCTTCTGCTAATGGTAATGGTTATGGTAATTCTTATGGGAATTCTTACAACAATAATAGGAGTGTACCCCCTGGTCTTGAAGCCATGCTTAAAGAATTTATTAGTACACAAACTGCTTTTAACAAATCTGTTGAGGAAAAGCTTGATAAAATTGATATTATTGCCTCTAGAGTTGATAGACTTGCCTCCGATGTTGATCTATTAAAATTGAAAGTTATGCCTAATAATGATATTGATAATAAGATTACTACTACAGCAAATGCCATCCAAGTTAGAATTAATGAAAATATAAGATTAATGGCTGAATTGCGTGCTAGGTGGGATAGAGAAGAAAATGAAAAACTAGCTAAAGAGAATAATGTAGCTAAAGTTTGGACTATTACCACCATTAATAATGATAATGATTCACATATTGCTGCACCTCCTACTATCAATGGTAAAATAATTGGTGTTGGCAATGTTTCTACTCCTAGTGCAAAGCGTACAAAACTGCCTGAAATTGCTAAAACTGCTTGTGATAAAACTGCTGAAATTTTTTCCAACCTTGGGGATAATGATCCCATTGCTGTAGCTCATAATGATTTAGATTTTGATGATTGCCACATCTCTGAAGTTATAAAGTTCTTACAAAAACTTGCTAAAAGTCCTAATGCTAGTGCTATAAATTTGGCCTTTACAAAACATATTACAAATGCTCTCATAAAAGCTAGAGAAGAGAAACTAAAACTTGAAACTTCTATTCCTAGAAAGTTAGAAGATGGTTGGGAGCCCATCATTAAAATGAAATTCAATGACTTTGAATGTAATGCTTTATGTGATCTTGGTGCAAGTATTTCTGTTATGCCTAAAAAGATTTATGATATGCTTGACTTGCCACCATTGAAGAATTGTTATTTAGATGTTAATCTTGCCGATAATGTTAAAAAGAAACCTTTGGGGAGGATTGATAATGTGCGCATTACGGTTAACAATAACCTTGTCCCCGTTGATTTTGTTGTCTTGGATATTGAATGCAATGCATCTTGTCCTATTGTGTTGGGAAGACCTTTTCTTCGAACCGTTGGTGCTGTTATTGATATGAGGGAAGGTAATATTAAATATAAATTTCCTCTCAAGAAAGGTATGGAACATTTCCCTACAAAGAGAATGAAGTTGCCTTTTGATTCTATTATTAGAACAAGTTATGATGTTGATGCTTCTACTCTTGATGTTACTTGATTTACACTTTCTGCGCCTAGCTGAAAGGCGTTAAAGAAAAGCGTTTATGGGAGACAACCCATGTTTTAACTACAGTATTTATATTTGAGTCTTGGAAGTTGTTTACTACTGTAGCAACCTCTCCTTATCATGTTTTTGTGCCAAGTAAAGTTTCTATGCTAAAGTTGATGTTATATTTGGGATCGCTGCGCAGAAACAGCATTGCTGTCTGTCACGAATTCTGGCACAAGTCTCTGTAGAAAATTCGAAAAAATCTGCCAATTTACGAGCGTGATCCTCAGATATGTACGCAACTTTCATTAGTTTTGAGTTTTTCCATTTGAGCAAGTCTGGTGCCATTTTAAAATTCGTCTTTACGCACTGTTCTGTTTTTGACAGATTCTGCCTTTTATTTCGCATTGCCTCTTTTGCTATGTTGGATAAATTTCTTTGATCAATTAATGTCCAGTAGCTTTATGCAATGTCCAGAAGTGTTAAGAATGATTGTGTCACCTCTGAATATGTGAATTATTAATTGTGCACTAACCCTCTAATGAGTTTGCTTGAAGTTTGGTGTGAAGGAAGTTTTCAAGGGTCAAGAGAGGAGTATGATATACTATGATCAAGAGGAGTGAAAGCTCTAAGCTTGGGGATGCCCCGTGGTTCATCCCTGCATATTTTAAGAAGACTCATCTAAGCTTGGGGATGCCCAAGGCATCCCCTTCTTCATCAACAACATCATCAGGTTCCTCCCTGAAACTATATTTTTATTCAGTCACATCTTGTGTTCTTTACTTGGAGCGTCGGTTTGTTTTTGTTTTTGTTTTTGTTTGAATAAAATGGATCCTAGCATTCACTTTGTGGGAGAGATACACGCTCCGTTGTTGCATATGGACAAATATGTCCTTAGGCTTTACTCATAATATTCAAGGCGAAGGTTGAAACTTCTTCGTTAAATTGTTATATGGTTGGAATTGGAAAATGCTACATGTAGTAATTCTAAAATGTCTTGGACAATGTGATACTTTGCAATTGTTGTGCTCATGTTTAAGCTCTTGCATCATATACTTTGCACCCATTAATGAAGAAATACATAGAGCTTGCTAAAATTTGGTTTGCATATTTGGTCTCTCTAAGGTCTAGATAATTTCTAGTATTGAGTTTTGAACAACAAGGAAGACGGTGTAGAGTCTTATAATGTTTGCAATATGTCTTTTATGTGAGTTTTGCTGCACCGGTTCATCCTTGAGTTTGCTTCAAATAACCTTGCTAGCCTAAACCTTGTATCGAGAGGGAATACTTCTCATGCATCCAAAATCCTTGAGCCAACCACTATGCCATTTGTGTCCACCATACCTACCTACTACATGGTATTTCTCCGCCATTCCAAAGTAAATTGCTTGAGTGCTGCTGATACGTCTCCAACGTATCGATAATTTCTTATGTTCCATGCTACATTATTGATGATATCTACATGTTTTATGCACATTATATGTCGTATTTACGCATTTTCTAGAACTAACCTATTAACAAGATGCCGAAGAGCCAGTTGCTGTTTTCTGCTGTTTTTGGTTTCAGAAATCCTAGTAAGGAAATATTCTCGAATTGGACGAAATCAACGCCCAGGGTCCTATTTTTGCACGAAGCTTCCAGAAGACCGAGGAGTCGAAGTGGGGCCACGAGGTGGCCAGACATCAGGGCGGCGCGGCCCAGGCCCTGGCCGCGCCGGCCTGTCGTCTGGGCCCCTCGTGCCGCCCCCGACTCTGCCCTTTCGCCTACTTAAAGCCTCCGTCGCGAAACCCCGTGAGAGCCACGATATGGAAAACCTTCCAGAGACGCGCCGCCGCGAATCCCATCTCGGGGGATTCAGAAGATCGCCTCCGGCACCCGGCCGGAGATGGGATCCATCTCCCGGAGGACTCTACACCGCCATGGTCGCCTCCGGAGTGATGAGTGAGTAGTTCACCCCTGGACTATGGGTCCATAGCAGTAGCTAGTGTAGGATAACGTTGCATAGAAAACAAAAATTTTCCTATCGCGAACACGCAATCCAAGCCAAGATGCAATCTAAAAGACGGTAGCAACGAGGGGATGATCAAGACTAACCCTTGAAGAGATTCCAAAGCCTATAAGAGTAGGCTCTTATTGCTGCGGTAGACGATCACTTGCCGCTTGCAAAAGCGCGTAGAAGATCTTGATCACGATCGATTCCGGCGCCACGAACGGGCAGCACCTCCGTACTCGGTCACACGTTCGGTTGTTGATGAAGACGACGTCCACCTCCCGTTCCAGCGGGCAGCGGAAGTAGTAGCTCCTCTTGAATCCGACACACGACGGCGTGGTGTCGGTGGTGGTGGAGAAATCCGGCGGAGCTTCGCTTAAGCGTGCGGGATGTGGTGGAGGAGAGAGACCGCTAGGGTTTGGGGAGAGAGGGGGGTTGGGCGCCGGCCCTCTAAGGGGTGCGGCCAAGGCTGAGGCTTGAAGTAGCCAGCCCCCTCTCTATGCCCCTCATTATATAGGTGGAAGCCCCAAGAGTTCTAGTCCAAGTCTTCGAATAAGACCCCAACACTAAAACCTCCCATATGTGGGAAACCTACTCAAGGAGGGAGTCCCACTCAAGGTGGGACTCCCACCTTTCCTTGAGGTGGGTTGGCCGGCCACCCTAGGGGAGTCCACCTTGGACTCCTCCCCTTTAGGGTTGGCTGGTCATGCAAGTGGAGTCTCTTCGGGACTCCACTTTCCAAAGTGCCATTCTTCCGGACTTTTCTAGAACCTTCTAGAACCTGCCATAAATGCACCGGATCATTTCCAAACTTGGAATATGACTTCCTATATATGAATCTTATTCTCCGTACCATTCCGGAACTCCTCGTGATGTCCGGGATCTCATCCGGGACTCCGAACAAATATTCGAACTCCATTCCATATTCAAGTACTACCATTTCAACATCCAACTTTAAGTGTGTCACCCTACGGTTCGTGAACTATGCGGACATGGTTGAGTACTCACTCCGACCAATAACCAATAGCGGGATCTGGAGATCCATAATGGCTCCCACATATTCAACGATGACTTTAGTGATCGAATGAACCATTCACATACAATACCAATTCCTTTTGTCACGCGATATTTTACTTGTCCGAGGTTTGATCTTCGGTATCACTCTATACCTTGTTCAACCTCGTCTCCTGACAAGTACTCTTTACTCGTACCGTGGTATGTGGTCTTTTATGAACTTATTCATATGCTTGCAAGACATTAGACGACATTCCACCGAGAGGGCCCAGAGTATATCTATCCGTCATCGGGATGGACAAATCCCACTGTTGATCCATATGCCTCAACTCATACTTTCCGGATACTTAATCCCACCTTTATAACCACCCATTTACGCAGTGGCGTTTGGTGTAATCAAAGTACCTTTCCGGTATAAGTGATTTACATGATCTCATGGTCATAAGGACTAGGTAACTATGTATCGAAAGCTTATAGCAAATAACTTAATGACGTGATCTTATGCTACGCTTAATTGGGTGTGTCCATTACATCATTCATATAATGATATAACCTTGTTATTAATAACATCCAATGTTCATGATTATGAAACTAATCATCTATTAATCAACAAGCTAGTTAAGAGGCTTACTAGGGACTCTTTGTTGTTTACATATCACACATGTATCAATGTTTCGGTTAATACAATTATAGCATGATATATAAACATTTATCATAAACATAAAGATATAAATAATAACCACTTTATTATTGCCTCTAGGGCATATCTCCTTCAGTCTCCCACTTGCACTAGAGTCAATAATCTAGTTTACATTTGTAAAGATATAACACCTTGGCTTTCTGGTGCTTTATCATGTTTCGCTCACGAGAGAGGTTTTAGTCAACGGATCGACATGCTCAGAAACGTATGTATTTTGTAATTCATTTGCGTCTCAACGCATCACTCATTTCCAAATGAGTCGGCCTTAAATATGTTTGGTCTTCTGGTGGAACCTTAATTCCGCGGTCTGAAATATGTCACTAATATTGTCACATACAATATAGCTTCAAAGTTCTGACTCTGTCGGAACTGCACCAAGTTCTCAAAGAACCTCTTGACTTTAACATCCTTTGTCATTGTCAAAACAATGACATACTTTGCCTTCTTTTGTAGATTCCGTCACAATATTTAGAACTCTTCTAAATCTAGCATAGACAACTTCTAGCTCATTGTGCTACCTTTTAAACAACACTTAGTCTAATTTGAGATTGAAATTATATTTTATATGTGACAAAACTAATATCGGTGTAACACCTTACAGCGATTTTGTCATTTCGTCATACAAATATATATATATATAATATATCCTTAGTTCTTCTAAAGTACTCAAGGATATTCTTACTGTTGTCCAATGATCATCATATGAATCATTCTGGTATATGCTCATAACAATTTATAGCACATGATATCTGATTGTGTACATATTATTCGTGATCTATAATCACTCATGTGTTTTTACTCATTGAGTGTCAGATACACTCAAGTCTTGTTAAACCTTCACATGACAAGAACATTTTCTTAATTTTTCTATATTGAACTACTTCAATATCCATCATATGTACTTTGACTTAAACTTATTTATGTGTTTCAATCTATCTTTATAGATCTTGACACTAAATTTGTTTCGGTCCATATCCTTTCATTGAAGTTAATTCTCAATGAAACCTTTTTAATCAAGTATATAATTACATCATTTATAACCAACTATATGTCACTTACATAAAGTATTATAAATGTGTCTTAGCGCTCCCACTTAATTTCTTACAAATGCAAGCCTCTTCATTGTCTTTGATGAAATCAAAAACTCTTTGACTATTTCATCTGGTGAAGATTCCAACTCCGCAATACTTACTTCATCCAATTGAAGTTCGTATACCTATCTAGTATTCCACGGACCAGCAAAACTCTTGGTTGTATCTTGTATACACCTTTAATACATACTTCTGATAAGTAATGTATTTTGCCATCCTACTAGAATAATCCACATAGACTATAAGCATTGCTACGGAAGATCTAATCTTATCGTATTCAACTCTTTGAACTTTGTCGTAAACAATTTTTCGATAAGTCAAGCTTTCTTCAAGGATATTTCATCCAAGTCTATCAATTTCATAGATCCATTTACTTTCAAAAAATATTCATCTATCTTGGATTTCATGGCGTATAGCCATTTTAACGGAGTCAGGGCCCATCATAACTTCTTTGTTTGTAGTTGATTTATTATTGTTCAAAAACAATCCTTTGTTCACAAATCATTTATTTGATCACAAAGTAAATCATACCTACAAGGTTCAATAAGTACTTTGATCTCCATGACTATAACATTTTGTAGACATGGGAGCCATGATCGTCGTGGCCGCTTCCGGAACTAATTCCGATGCTACGCTACTCTGATCATTATGCTCAGGTTCATAAACTTTATCAAGTTCTATTGTCCTCCCACTCAAATACTTCGCTAAAAACAATTTCTTGGAAATAAGTAAGAAACATCGACAAACACTTTTGTCTTTGTCTCCATAGTGGAAAGAATTCCCAATTAATTCTTTGGGATAACCAACAAAGACATACATCCGATTTTGGTTGTAAACTTTATTTACCTTATGCTATGCATACCAAAATTTAAGAAATAACTATTAGGTTTCATACCCATGCCATAACTCGTATGGTGTCATTTCAACGGATCATGATGATGCTCTATTCAGTGTAAAAGCGGTAGTCTCTCACTACAAGAAAAGTTGCCATGGCCGACGAAGTTGAAGTCGCGCCGTGGTTGCTGGTGTACCATGGCCGACGATTTTGGTCCCTCCGTGGTGCATGTCAAAACTTTTTTTTTCTCGTTTTTGAGGCCACCTAGCCCGACGAAAGCGGCCAAAACGTGGCGTATGGTGGCCGGGACGTGGTGCATCTCGAAATCTCGGGTTCGCCGCCGAGTCAACGCAAATCCGCACCGCCGAGGGATGTAGGGCCCAGATGGCAGCCTCTGGCATTGTTTTTTTCTACATCGCGCCATCTCGTTCAACGTTCTCCGATCGAGCCGTTTACGATGCAGGATCATGGGTCCCGCATGTCATCCTCTATGAACCAAAATTCTTTCTATTCTTGGATTTTTTTGACCCCCTGATTTCTGGCTACTTCCTTTTTCTTTTGATCCCTTGCCGCCTTGGAACCGTTGAGACCGCTGCTGCTAAATGGGACCCGCATGTCATCCTCTATGTGCAATCAACTTTCTTTTCTTGGAGTTTTTTTTGCACCTCAAATTTGGTCACTTGCCTTTTTCTTTCGATCCCCTGCCGCCTCTCAAACGGTGATACCGCTGCTGCTAATGGGACCCGCATGTCATCCTCTATGTACTATAAAACTTTCTTTTCTTGAATTATTTTTGGCACCTCATATTTGGTCACTTACCTTTTTCTTTCGATCCCCTGCGCTCTCAAACGGTGATACCTGCTGCTAACTGGGACCCGCATGTCATCCTCAATGTACTATAAAACTTTCTTTTCTGGATTATTTTTGGCACCTCAAATTTGGTCACTTGCCTTTTTCTTTCGATCCCTGCCGCCTCTCAAACGGTGATACCGCTGCTGCTAGACCCGCATGTCATCCTCTATGTACTATAAAACTTTCTTTTCTGGATTATTTTTGGCACCTCAAATTTGGTCACTTGCCTTTTTCTTTCGATCCGCCTCTCAAACGGTGATACCGCTGCTAATGGGACCCGCATGTCATCCTCTATGTACTATAAATCTTTCTTTTCTTGAATTATTTTTGGCACCTCATATTTGGTCACTTACCTTTTTCTTTCGATCCCCTGCCGCCTCTCAAACGCTGCCGCTAAATGGGACCCGCATGTCATCCTCTATGTACTATAAAACTTTCTTTTCTTGGATTTTTTGGCACCTCATATTTCGTCACTTGACTTTTTCTTTCGATCACCTGCTGCCTCTCAAACGGTGATACTGCTGCTAAATGGGACCCGCATGTCATCCTCTATGTACTATAAAACTTTCTTTTCTTGGATTTTTTTGGCACCTCATATTTGGTCACTTGACTTTTTCTTTCGATCCCCTGCTGCCTCTCAAACGGTGATACCGCTGCTGCTAAATGGGACCCGCATGTCATCCTCTATGTACTATAAAACTTTCTTTTCTTGGATTTTTTTGGCACCTCATATTTGGTCACTTGACTTTTTCTTTCGATCCCCTGCTGCCTCTCAAACAGTGATACCGCTGCTGCTAAATGGGACCCGCATGTCATCCTCTATGTACTATAAAACTTTCTTTTCTTGAATTATTTTTGGCTCCTCATATTTGGGCACTTGCCTTTTTCTTTCGATCTCATGCCACGTTTGAAACGTTGAGGAACCTGCTGGCTCATGGGACCCGCATGTCATCCTCTATGTGCTATAAAAGTTTCCTTTGTTGGATTTTTTTTCACCCTCTGATTTTTGGCTTGCCTTTTTCTTTTGATCCCCGCCCCTTTGAAACGTTGAGTAAGGCTCAAGGGACCCGCATGTCATCCTCTATGTCCATCAACTTTCTTTTCTTGGATTTTTTTCACCCCCTAATTACTAGCTACTTTCTTTTTCTTTTGATCTCAAGCCGCATTACAAACATTGAGACCGCTGCTGCAAAATGGGACCCACATGTCATCCTCTATGTACAATAAATCTTGGATTATTTTTGGCTCCTGATATTTGGTCACTTGCCTTTTCTTTCGATCTCATGCCGCCTTTGAAACGTTGAGTAAGCTGCTGGCTCATGGGTCCCGCATGTCATCCTCTACGAACAATAAAAGTTTCCTTTCTTGGAGTTATTTTTTACCCTAATTTCTGGCTATTTGCCTTTTTCTTTTGATCCCCTGCCCCCGTTGAAACGATGAGGACGCTGTTGGCAGGTCGGTCCCACATGTCATCCTCTATGAACAATAAAAGTTTCCTTTGGTGGATTTATTTTTGACCCCTAATTAATTTCTGGCTATTTCCTTTATTTTTCTTTTGATCCCCTGCCGCCTTGGAATTGTTGAGAATGCTGCTGCCTCATTTTTCTTTTGGTCCTGTGCCGCCTTGGAAACGTTGAGACCGCTGCTACAAAATGGGACCCGCATGTCATCCTCTATGTACAATAAAGTTTCTTTTCTTGGATTATTTTTGGCTCCTGATATTTATGTCACTTGCCTTTTTCTTTCGATCTCATGCCGACTTTGAAACGTTGAGGATGCTGCTGCCTCATGGGTCCCGCATGTCATCCTCTCGAACGATAAATGTTTTCTTTTCTTGTATTTTTTTACCAACTGATTTTTGGCTTTTTTTATTTTCGATCCCCTGCCGCCTTTGAAATGTTGACTCCGCTGCTGGCTCATGGGTCCCCGATGTCAGCCTCCCGTACAAGAAACATGTGATATTTTATTTTGCAGACAATAAACGTTGTATTTCGCTCTGAGCTATTGCAAACGGATAAATTAAATCTTTATATCTACATAAACAAACTTATATGTTGAATCTCCTTGTTTTTTGTTTTTGCGAAGCATAGGACTTTCCTGTTTTTTTTTGAGAAAAATCCGACCTTTCCTGTTTTGGAGTGGGCTGAAATTGTACGAGTCAAAAGGCCCAGCAGGATAGTTCGAAGGCCCAGATGTCCAGATACAGCCCAATTAAAATCTTTCTTTTCTTGGATTTTTTTCACACCCTGATTTCTGGCTACTTCATTTTTCTTTCGGTCCTGTGCCGCCTTGGAAGCGTTGAGACCGCTGCTACAAAATGGGACCCGCATGTCATCCTCTATGTACAATAAAGTTTCTTTTCTTGGATTATTTTTGGCTGATATTATGTCACTTGACTTTTTCTTTCAATCTCATGCCGACTTTGAAACGTTGAGGAAGCTGCTGGCTCATGGGTCCCGCATGTCATCCTCTATGAACAATAAAAGTTTTCTTTGTTGGATTTATTTTTTTCCCTAATTTCTGGCTATTTGTCTTTTTCTTTTGATCCCCTCCCCCTTTGAAACGATGACGACGCAGCTGGCAAGTCGGTCCCACATGTCATCCTCTATGAACAATAAAAGTTTCCTTTGATGGATTTATTTTTACCCTAATTAATTTCTGGCTATTTCCTTTTTTATTTTGATCCCCTGCCGCCTTGAAATAGTTGAGGATGCTGCTGCCTCATGGGTCCCGCATGTCATACTCTCAGAAAGGTAAATGTTTCTTTTCTTGAATTTGTTTACCAACTGATTTTTGGCTTATTTTTTCTTTCGATCTCCTGCCACCTTTAAAACGTTGACGACGCTGCTGGCTCATGGGTCCCCAATGTCAGCCTCCCCATACTGCAAATCCTCTTTCTGCAAAGGTTGTATTTCTAGATAGATAAGGTGGATTCGAATCTGCCATGGTTCAGGCAGCTCAGGTAAGCCTTCTTGCACTAATTAATGGAAGTAGTGTATCGCAAGGTCAAGACATGTGGCTCGGTGTAATGAATCTATATGAATCATGTTGTGGGTTCAATCTGATAGTTCTCTAACAGGTCAGCCAAAATAGAAATTAAGTTTTTTTCTAAAAGGGAAATGCAAATTAAGATGAACACAAACATTAGTTATCATAATAGCTGATCATACATACATACTTGCTAAGAGCAAAAGCTTGCCAGAGTTTTACCACCCATACAATTAATTAGCAGTTCAGATAAGATAACCTTATATAAGTATAACTACAAATGCATTTGCTAAGGGCTCATGGGACAACAGAACTAGACAACCGCGAACTTTATGACCAGCATGTCACAGCGGCATCGAAAGATCTTGACCTTCAACTTTGATCCAATGCGAAGTTTGGCACCGTCAATGAACTTTTTCCACCTGGAAGTAACAGCCAAGCGGCCATCTGTGGGACTGACAGAGTACCGTCCCTCCACGGTGAGACCTTCACTCTCCATGACGAGGGATATCTTGCCCCTTCGGCCAGCATTGAGATCCTTGGAGATACTTTTAGGCAATTTCTGATTCAAAGCAAGAGATACCACCAAAAATTAGTCAATGGCACCAATGCACTGAACCATGTGAGACTTTGAGCAGAGAAGACATCAAGATAAGAGCAGTTATGCTGTCATATACTCACGAACATAGCCTTCAGATGCGTCCTGGTCACCACACGGGTGGCCACAGCAATGAGCTGAGACCTCGGTGATCTGGCTGGGGCAGGTGCATGAGCCTGGGCTGGTACACGAGCTGGTGCTGATGCAGGAGACTGCTGGGCAGGTGCAGTAAACGGTGCCTCTAGAGGAACCGGTGCTGATGCAGGAGACTGTTGGGCAGGTGCAGAAACGGTGCAGCTAGAGGAACCAGTGCTGATGCAGGAGCCTGCTGGGCATGTGTAGTATATGGGGCCTCTACAGGAACCAATGCTGATGTAGGGGACTGCTGGGTAGATGCAGTAAACGGAGCTGGTACAGGAACCGGTGCTGATGCAGGAGAGTGGGAAGCCGGTGCCGGTGCTGGTGTGGTTGCCCTTTGTGACATCCGCTCCTGTTCCGTCAGGGGATCTGCAGCTTTGATCATGTTAAACCCAGCAAGCTAGAACAGAGGGAATGGTTTAGAACAACTGCTCAGAATGCAGTTATCAAAAGATATGAGTAGAAAAAAGTTACATATTATATATTTGGAAGTGTCTCCAACTCTGTAAGCAGTTACGTATATCTGCCCGTTTGAGTTTCTGATCCTCAGCTCGTCGCCCTTCTTCAGACCGTAGTCAAAAGCAAACTTTCTCCAATCATGTCCATACAAATATGTGATGGCCTGCGTCTTGTAGACATACACCTCATAGACCGTGTAGGTGTTCATCAATTTGCCATTGCCATGCATAGTGAAAGATCCTTCATGCGGACACATCTGGTTAATCATTGGACGAAGTTCACAAGGTACAGTCTGCATGTGAAAATTGATACAAATGTAAGAAGCAGGAAGACTAAAAACAAGACTTTACTATATGCCAATTCATGCTAAACCACTGAGAATACATACCTGTAACTCTGTGAAGGAGCTACTAGAAAGGTAGATAGAGCCATAGGAGGTGTTATATGCGGGGTATGTACATGGGCCCGCCATATTCCCGCAAGCTCGGCATCGGGATGGTGAAGGAAACATGGGAGGTACTACTGGTGCGTAGCGCTGAACGTAAGTGGAAGAATTAGGTTGTGTAAAGTGCATAGTTCAGAGCAATGCAAATGTTGACAAGCAAGTGCATAACACTATGTTACAAACTGAACAGTGAAAAATTAGTGTATGATGAATATAAGCATGCTAATTTGGTGTTTCCGAATTCCAAAAAGCATTAGACAGAGCCGGTGATAATATCAGACATAAATCATGGCATGTATATGTGGCTTAAGAAAATATACCCGAACCCTTGGATGGTTACGGCCCGGCTGATCCTTGGACTTGAGCTTATATAAGCATCCAGAAGGTGGGGCTGACAGTAACTTGGTGGCAGCCTCTGCAGATGCCTCATCAGCAGCAGTTGCAATCCTTTTGACCAATGAAGGCTTAGCAGTTTCAGTCTGCATATAAAAATTGAAGAGCAACAGACATCAGCAGTGATATATAAAATGAATCTATGAGACACTGATGCATATAGTGCTGGATGTAAGTGGAAGAATAGGTGTGTGTGTTTCTGAACTATTGGTAAGCATTAGACAAAGCCGGCAATAAACAGACAAAAATCAAATCATGTATGAGGATTAAGAAAATATACCTACTTACTGAAAAGGGTACCACCCAGCTGGCCCGTGGCCTTGTGCTTGAGGAGGTTTTCAGAAGATGGTGGCAGCACCATCGTCTTCACAGCAGCCTCATCAGGATCATTTTTTATCCATTTGAGTAGAGGAACAGAAGTTTCATCCTGCATATGAATAGCAACAGAACTCATCATTGATATTTAATAAATCTATGAGATAGACTGATGCAAATAGTGCGGGGTGTAAGTGGAAGAATAGGGTTGTGCATAGAGAACAGTTGACAACAATGCAAATGATTACAAAAGAAGCCAATGGAAATCAACAGTTTATATACTGGATGAGACAGACTGAAAAGTGAAAAATTAGTGTATGATGATTGTAAGCAAACGCAGTGTTTCTGAACTTTTGGTAAGCATTAGACAAAGCCAACAGTAATTAAACAGATAATAATGAAATCATGTATGTGGATTAAGAAAATATACCAGATTCATTAAAAGGTCACCACCCAGCTGGCCCATGGCCTCGTGCTTGTAGAGGTTTTCGGAAGATGGTGCCGGCACCATCGTCCTCACAGCAGCCTCATTAGCCCCATTTTGCATCCACTTGAGTAAAGGCGCAGCAGTTTCAGCCTGCATAAGAATGGGAACAGATCTCAGCAGTGATATTGAATGACTCTGAGACAGACTGATGCATATAGTGCTAGATGTAAGTGGAAGGGTATGGCCGTGTATGGACAACAGTTCACAACAATGCAAGGGTGTGTTCGGTTCTGAAACAGCGTGGAATGGAATGGAATGGTTCCATTTCAGAGGAATGGAATGGTTACATTTTTGTTCGGTTGGGAAAAATGGAGAGCAGAAGAGATCGAGGTTAAACTAACCAATTGTCTCAAAATTGTAATTAACAATTGCAAATGACATTTTAATCTCAAAGTCGTAATTAACAGCGCCTAATGGTGCTCTTTTAATCTAAAAATCGAAATTAACATCATTTTATGTTGGGTTAGGGGAACTGGAGTAGATGAACATTACTGTATGATGATTGTAAGCAAACGAATTTGGTGTTTCTAAACTTTTGGCTTCGAGATCTTATGGGTTTCAACTCTAGCCTACCCCAACTTGTTTGGGACTGAAAGGCTTGGTTGTTGTTGTTGTTGTTGTAAACTTTTGGCAAGCATAGAAAAAACCGACAATAAACAGAGAAAAATCAAGGCATGTTTTGTGGATTAAGAAAATATACCATATTCATTAAAAGATCACCACCCAGCTGGTGCGTGGCCTTGTGCTTGTAGAGGCATTTAGAAGATGGGGGCGGCATCAACATACTGGCAGCCTGATCAGCCGCAGTTTTGATCTTCCTTTTGAGTAAAGGCCCTAAAGTTTCAGTCTGCATATGAATAGCAAAACAAAAGGCAGACCTCAGCAGTGATATTGAATTACTGTATGAGATAGACTGATGCATATAGTGGATGCTCTTAGCCTTTTGCAGCGTGAACACTAGCTATGGACAGACAAAAAAACTAGTTAACTCAGCTTTGTCTAGATATGAATGTACTACCACCATCCAAAAGCTTAAGCCTTATTTATTTTTGAGAAATCAAAACAAGCAAAGTTTGACCAAAATTTTAGAACATTCTATCAACAAATATAATACTGTGTAGATACCGTAGGAAAATATATTTTATTATCTATTTAATGATATTAATTTTGTATTTTGCATGTTACTGATTTTTGGTAAAAGCTTAGTCAAACATGGTATAGTTTGACTTTCTAAAAATAATATAAGCCCAAAGCTTTGGGATGGAGGCAGTAGTATCTAGAGCTAAAACACATCTAGATACATCCGTATCTACAGATAGTTGAGTCAATTAATTTGGATCTGAGGGAGTATCAGATTCAGACTACATCATGGTAAGTTGGTTAAAAAAATTACCCCTGGGCGGTCCCTGCCCAGCTCGGCAGTGGCATTTCGCTTCTTGTGCTGCAGATCGGGCCATGCTCCTGCAGCAGGTGGGGCGCTATTCTCGTTCCCCATAGCCTCAGCACGGAACCTGGAGGTACCAACCTGATACAGAGAATATAGAGCATGGTGTCACAGAGGCTTTACGCACAAACAGCTGAAGACATGTGCTACTTTAAGCATATTCCAGAACAGGAACAGATTGAGGATGCAGAGACCAGAGAGACACTTAAAAGGTAAAGAGTGGATAAGCAAACGGAGTACCTGCTTCGCGGGGCTGGGGACGCAGCTCAGGCTCAGCCAACTGCCCACATGCGTGGTGGCCTTACGCTCCATTGCCCCCACCGCCGAGGTCTTGCCTTTCCTGTACAAGCTGACAAAAGATACAGTGAGGATCAGCAGAAACTACAAAGGTTGCAAATGTCGACAAATAAAGGAAGAACACCCCAATCCAAGCAAAGGTAGCCCCCGCCCCCCACCCCCATCAATCACTCCCAGCTCGAGGGTGACCAGAAAGACACCCCTTTGCCCAGAATAGGAAAGAGATGCGCAAGATATCGAGGAGAGGAAAAAAGAACCGATCTCGAGAAAGGAGAGAACATTACTAGTCCTACCTAATCCGCTTGGGCTAGATGCAGCTTGCCCCTCCAAGCTGGATGCCTGGACGGTGGAGGCGAAAGGAGGGGATCGAGCTAGCGGCTTGCATCCGTCGGCAATCGGCACTCGATCGGGAGAGAAGGGGTGCTACATAAAGGGGAGGGGTAACATATTTTATTACACAGTGAACTTACTGATGTGACTAGTCATTACATGTCTCACTGAAACTAGGGCCCATAGTGTGGCACCCCAAATTTACTTGAAGCTGCCCGGCGGGACGCATTGGCGCGTCAAGAAACCCCCGAATTGTAGCGGGGAAATGAAACATTTCACAAAAATTCGAAATTCAAGCACACCGCCACGCGCCAAGCACGCGGCTGTTCCTTCCTCTTCCTCGGTTCCTCCTCCCCTATCCGAAAAAACCCCAAATCCCAAGCTCAAACCAAAAAAAAACAAAAAACAAATCCCCTGGCCGCCATGCATGTCCTCGTTAACCCGCTGGAGATCGTTCCCGGACGATGCGGACCACCCGCCCTGAGATCCAGAATTCCGTCCACCTCGAGGCACTGCGTGCTGTCTCGCAGCAGCGGCTTGAGGGCGCTGAAGAGGAAGTTCCGCCGGAAAGTGCTCATGGCAACCGTGCAAGCTCACCGGCGTGCTGTATCCCGAGAGGAACTGGTCAAAGCTTTGCTATTCGCCACACACAAAAAATTGCGGGCCAAGATCTGGTCAAAGCTTCGTCGATGGCTTGCCGCGAGAGGCTTGGAGTCCAGAGTCAATAAACTAGCTGCTCGAGGACTTGGGCGGTTTACACGGATTCATATTAACTGACTCAAGTTTGTTAGTCTAGTTAACAAATGCATCTAGATACATCCATATCTAGACAGAATTGAGTCCATTAATATGAATCAGAGGGGAGTACCTGAAAGTGTTTCATGCTACCAACTAATGCGCTGGCAGGAATCGCTGTAGAAGTAATTGTGCTACTACTTGTACGATGAACTGATTGTGTGGGTGTCGAATTTTGCAACGCGATCATCCACTGAATGCTTAATCTAGCGCCAAAGGCGTACAAATCATAACATACTACAGCACCAGAACATAAGAGTACGAATCATAAAGTAGCTCAACATTTTGCATCAGGGCTGGGTGGTCCTGAGACTACCGGGACGCCCCTGATGATCTCCGGGTGTGCATCCTCTTCAACGCAAAGCTGTGTACTCGGTCCACGGCCTCCTTCTGTAGGCTGGATAATCTCAGGTGCAGGACCTTCGTCTATGAGAGGCTCGTCATCAGTACCATCCACAGGTGCATCAGGGCTGGGTGGTCTTGAGACTACCCGGACGCCCGTGATGATCTCCGGGCGTGCATCCACTTCAACGCAAAGCTGTGTACTCGGTCCACGGCCTCCTTCTGTAGGCTGGATAATCTCAGGTGCAGGACCTTCGTCTATGAAAGGCTCGTCATCAGTACCATCCACAGGTGCATCAAACTGAGATTCATCTTCAAATCTCCCATCAAACTGAGAGACCTCTTTAACTCTATGCTTCTGCAATTAGTACATCAACCGATTAGACAAACATCTAAGGGATGCAACCTGAACAAATGCCGTTTTACATATTTACCTTCTCATCTGGCACAGCACATGTCCCAGAGCTGAAACCCGTTTCCTGAAGCAAGCGCTTTTTCTCTCCTTCCCGTCCATCCATCTGCAACAAGTTAAATTTGAGTACAGAACCTTGCACAGCAATGCAAACTATTGATTGAAACAGCGGCAGCATCAATATAAATAATTAACTACATATGCCAGCACACATACAGTGTGAGCAAGATCTGCTTCTCCTGCTAAAGGATCATTATATGGTTCACCATGCTAAACCCGCCTAACATATGTGCGGTCCATCCCAAAAATGTGTAAATGATCTGCCACTACAGGGTGAGGCCTCTTCTCACCATTCATACATGTGCAGCGCGGGCAATACACGTCCAGGTTGTGACCATCATGAGCTCTAATAAACCCCATAAAGGGTTGAACACCATTTATATATGAAGGGGAACATAAGTGTCCATGCAGTTTCCAAGTTCTGTCCATCTGTTTAATTATGAGATACAGTGGTTGGTGATTAATTTAAGGCGAAGTAGGAAATGTATATCCATCGAGTACAAAACTATACTACATGATTATGCATTTCAGCAATCATGTCGAGTACAAAACAAAAAATGCCCATCGACATTTTAGCAAACAGATCGTGTACAAAACTCTGCCATGGCATTTCAGCAAATTAACGGATCGAGTGCAGAACTGACTCTATATGCCCATGCAAATGAACAAATTGATCGATGACAAATCGAGCGGAAAACTATAAATTGCCAATTAGTTCGAGCATACTGACGAATTTTTTTAGCAGCATCAAGAAAATATAAATCGTTAGGCTGTCTTGCCCGATACATGATTGAGCTAGAGATAGCAGCCCTACCGTGGATCAACTTGACCGCCGGTGCGTCTCGAGAAGAACGACGGGGAGGAGAAGCTTCTTCTTCGCACGGACGGGACGGGGAGGGGAAGCTCTTCGCACGGACGGGGATAAGTTGTGTACGGGTGGGTGGGGGGTCATGCGGCCGGGCCGCCGGGGTGATAATTAAGGTTGGTAGGTGGCGTTTAATGGAGTTGCGTGTGTAATTTGCCGTGCACAAGGTTGAGGAATAGGCGGTTCCCTTTGCCGCGCGCACAATTCAAACTATCCCGCCCATGTAGTTTAAATTCGCCATATTTTCGTTAAATCGACATAAAGTCATGTGAGTGGGGAAAAATTAGCAAAGTTGCTTGAAAAATAGTAAAACTCTGGAATTATCCTTTAAATATGCTCTACTTCGTGTGAAAATCGGGGTGTGGAAGCATGTTGAGCTGTTTTATTTGTACTTTCTTCATTAAAACTCCCATTTTATGCACTTTGGATGGAAAGAAATCATTTGTACATAAATTTTGACAACGCCATTTGCAAACACTAATTGTTTACATGCCAAGATGCACCCATCCACCAAATATATATGTGGCAAAAGTTTATCACAATCTAGCAGATATGCATAATTAGTGAGGGACCCCTTTTGATTTTGTGCAATTTCCACTAATTAGGTAGAGATCGAGAAGGGTTAATTAATTAGGCCATGTTAGGGGTTATGTGTTTTAATAGGTTGTGTGGATTCAAATACAACTTCTTTATTTGTGTGCTATGATTAATCAAAACTAGATCGATCGACTGCGCACACATTATTAGAGGCGCATGCCTTTGCGCACAAAGTGCATGTGTGTGTTGTTGGCCACCAACGAGAGAGAGAGAGAGAGAGAGAGAGAGAGGTAGAGAGAGCTACATACGAGAGAGCGATTGAAATCCCCAAATTAAACACATATATATGCATGGCACATTTAATTTAATTAGAGGACCGCGAGGCACCCCTGGCCTGCTTGATGCATAATTAAGTGTCATTGTCCTATATATATAGGGTTTAATTAGGGTTTAGGGTTTAGGGTTAGGAGGTTAGGGTTTAGGGTTTAATGTTTATGGTGTTTAGGGTTTAGGGATTAGGGATTAGGGTTTATTTAGGGTTTAAGGTTTAGGGATCATCGATCGAGTGCACACACACATTATTAGAGGCACACGCGCCTTTGCGCATAAAGTGCATGCGTATATGTGTGTGTTTTTTGGCCACCAACGACATATAGATGATCGAGAGAGAGAGATTGAAATCCCCCAAGAATATGTTCAAATATATATTAAAATATATGCACGAATTAATGCATGCATGGTAGGCCATGCATGCACACTAATTATATATATATTATGAGGAAACTTAATCAAATGTGTTTTCATTCGAGAGAACTTGTCAAAATTCAAGTTAATTAATTTATCATCGATAATTATATAATTAATTAATGAATCTCAGGGAGATGTTATACAACATATGATCGATATATAGGCCATGTATATATTAATTGGTTTTAATCTACCGTTTTTGCTAGCTAGCTGCATGCTATATATAGAGCATGTTTTTATTAGATCGGGTTATAGCTAGTATAGTTTAGGGTTATGTGTTTTAATTAACTAGGGTTTGATTAGCTAGGGGTTAGTTATATATATATGGTTTAGGGTTAATGCATGTCACATTTAATTTAACTAGAGGACCGCGAGGCACCCCTGGCCTGCTTGATGCACAATTAAGTGTCGTTGGCCTATATATATAGGGTTTAATTAGGGTTTAGGGTTAGCTAGCTGGGTTTAGGGTTTAGTGTTTTGGGTGTTTAGCTAGGGTCTAGGGTTTAGGGTTTAGTGTTTACTGTGTTTAGAGGGTCTAGGGTTTAGTGTTTAGGGTGTTTAGGGTCTAGGGTTTAGGGTCTAGTGTTTAGGGTCTATGGTTTAGGGTTTAATTAGTGTTTAGGGTGTTTAGGGTTTAGGGTTTAGTGTTTACGGTGTTTAGGGTCTAGGGTTTAGGGTTTAGTGTTTAGGGTCTAGGGTTTAGGGTTTAATTAGTGTTTAGGGTGTTTATAGGGTTTAGGGTTTAGTGTTTAGGGTTTAGGGTTTTAGGGTTTAGGGTTTAGGGTTTATGGTTTAGGGTTTACGGTGTTTAGGGTCTAGGGTTTAGGGTTTAGTGTTTAGGGTGTTTAGGGTCTAGGGTTTAGTGTGTTTAGGGTGTTTAGGGTTTAGGGGATTAGGGATTAGGGTTTTAGGGTTGTTTAAGGTTTAGGGATCATCGATCGAGTGCGCACACACACATTATTAGAGGCACACGCGCCTTTGCGCATAAAGTGCATGCGTATATGTGTGTGTTTTTTGGCCACCAACGACATATAGATGATCGAGAGAGAGAGATTGAAATCCCCCAAGAATATGTTCAAATATATATTAAAATATATGCACGAATTAATGCATGCATGGTAGGCCATGCATGCACACTAATTATATATATATTATGAGGAAACTTAATCAAATGTGTTTTCATTCGAGAGAACTTGTCAAAATTCAAGTTAATTAATTTATCATCGATAATTATATAATTAATTAATGAATCTCAGGGAGATGTTATACAACATATGATCGATATATAGGCCATGTATATATTAATTGGTTTTAATCTACCGTTTTTGCTAGCTAGCTGCATGCTATATATAGAGCATGTTTTTATTAGATCGGGTTATAGCTAGTATAGTTTAGGGTTATGTGTTTTAATTAACTAGGGTTTGATTAGCTAGGGGTTAGTTATATATATATGGTTTAGGGTTAATGCATGTCACATTTAATTTAACTAGAGGACCGCGAGGCACCCCTGGCCTGCTTGATGCACAATTAAGTGTCGTTGGCCTATATATATAGGGTTTAATTAGGGTTTAGGGTTAGCTAGCTGGGTTTAGGGTTTAGTGTTTTGGGTGTTTAGCTAGGGTCTAGGGTTTAGGGTTTAGTGTTTACTGTGTTTAGAGGGTCTAGGGTTTAGTGTTTAGGGTCTAGGGTTTAGGGTCTAGTGTTTAGGGTCTATGGTTTAGGGTTTAATTAGTGTTTAGGGTGTTTAGGGTTTAGGGTTTAGTGTTTACGGTGTTTAGGGTCTAGGGTTTAGGGTTTAGTGTTTAGGGTCTAGGGTTTAGGTTTTAATTAGTGTTTAGGGTGTTTATAGGGTTTAGGGTTTAGTGTTTAGGGTTTAGGGTTTTAGGGTTTAGGGTTTAGGGTTTAGGGTTTAGGGTTTAGGGTTTATGGTTTAGGGTTTACGGTGTTTAGGGTCTAGGGTTTAGGGTTTAGTGTTTAGGGTGTTTAGGGTCTAGGGTTTAGTGTGTTTAGGGTGTTTAGGGTTTAGGGATTAGGGATTAGGTTTTAGGGTTGTTTAAGGTTTAGGGATCATCGATCGAGTGCGCACACACATTATTAGAGGCACCCGCGCCTTTACGCATCAAGTGCATGCGTATATATGTGTGTTTTTTTGCCACCAACGATATATAGATGATCGAGAGAGAGAGAGAGATTGAAATCCCCAAGAATATGTTCAAATATACATTAAAATATATGCACGAATGCATTGTAGGCCATGCATGCACACTAATTATATATATATTATGAGGCAACTTAATCAAATGTGTTTTCATTCGAGAGAACTTGTCAAAGTTCAAGTTAATTAATTTATCACGATAATTATATAATTAATTAATGATTCTCAGGGATATGTTATACAACATGATCGATATAGGCCATGTATATTTTAATTGGTGTTAATCTACGGTTTGCTAGCTAGCTGCTATATATAGAGCATGTTTTTATTAGATCGGGTTATAGCTAGCTAGTATAGTTTAGGGTTATGTGTGTTAATTAAGTAGGGTTGATTAGCTAGGGTTAGTTACATATATATGGTTTAGGGTTAATGCATGGCACATTTAATTTTATTAGAGGATCACGAGGCACCCATGACCCACTCGATCGATGCACAATTAAGTGTCGTTGGCCTATACATAGGGTTTAATTGGGGTTTAGGATTAGCTAGGGTTTAGGGTTAGGGTTAGGGTACGTTTAGGGTCTAGGGTTTAGGGTTTAGTGTTTAGGGTTTAGGGATTAGGGATTTAAGGTTTTAGGGTTGTTTAAGGTTTAGGGATCATCGATCGAGTGCGCACACACATTATTAGAGGCACCCGCGCCTTACGCATAAATTGCATGCATATATATGTGTGTTTTTTGGCCACCAACGATATATAGATGATCGAGAGAGAGAGAGAGATTGAAATCCCCAAGAATATGTTCAAATATACATTAAAATATATGCACGAATGCATTGTAGGCCATGCATGCACACTAATTATATATATATTATGAGGCAACTTAATCAAATGTGTTTTCATTCGAGAGAACTTGTCAAAGTTCAAGTTAATTAATTTATCACGATAATTATATAATTAATTAATGAATCTCAGGGATATGTTATGCAACATGATCGATATAGGCCATGTATATTTTAATTGGTGTTAATCTACTAGCTAGCTGCTATATATAGAGCATGTTTTTATTAGATCGGGTTATAGCAGCTAGCTAGTATAGTTTAGGGTTATGTGTTTTAATTAAGTAGGGTTGATTAGCTAGGGTTAGTTACATATATATGGTTTAGGGTTAATGCACGGCACATTTAATTTTATTAGAGGATCACGAGGCACCCATGACCCGCTCGATCGATGCACAATTAAGTGTCGTTGGCCTATACAGAGGGTTTAATTGGGGTTTAGGATTAGCTAGGGTTTAGGGTTAGGGTTAGGGTTAGGGTTAGGGTATGTTTAGGGTCTAGGGTTTAGGGTTTAGTGTTTAGGGTGTTTAGGGTTTAGGGATTAGGGATTTTAAGGTTTTAGGGTTGTTTAAGGTTTAGGGATCATCGATCGAGTGCGCACACACATTATATTATTAGAGGCACCCGCGCCTTTACGCATAAATTGCATGCATATATATGTGTGTTTTTTGGGCCACCAACGATATATAGATGATCGAGAGAGAGAGAGATTGAAATCCCCAAGAATATGTTCAAATATACATTAAAATATATGCACGAATGCATTGTAGGCCATGCATGCACACTAATTATATATATATATATTATGAGGCAACTTAATCAAATGTGTTTTCATTCGAGAGAACTTGTCAAAGTTCAAGTTAATTAATTTATCACGATAATTATATAATTAATTAATGAATCTCAGGGATATGTTATACAACATGATCGATATAGGCCATGTATATTTTAATTGGTGTTAATCTACGGTTTGCTAGCTAGCTGCTATATATAGAGCATGTTTTTATTAGATCGGGTTATATCTAGTATAGTTTAGGGTTATGTGTTTTAATTAAGTAGGGTTGATTAGCTAGGGTTAGTTACATATATATGGTTTATGGTTAATGCATGGCACATTTAATTTTATTAGAGGATCGCGAGGCACCCATGACCCGCTCGATCGATGCACAATTAAGTGTCGTTGGCCTATACATAGGGTTTAATTGGGGTTTAGGATTAGCTAGGGTTTAGGGTTAGGGTTAGGGTTAGGGTTAGGGTTAGGTTAGGGTTAGGGTTAGGGTTAGGGTACGTTTAGGGTCTAGGGTTTAGGGTTTAGTGTTTAGGGTGTTTAGGGTTTAGGGATTAGGGATTTAGGGGTTTTAGGGTTGTTTAAGGTTTAGGGATCATCGATCGAGTGCGCACACACATTATTAGAGGCACCCGCGCCTTTACGCATAAATTGCATGCATATATATATGTGTGTGTTTTTTGGCCACCAACGATATATAGATGATCGAGAGAGAGAGATTGAAATCCCCAAGAATATGTTCAAATATACATTAAAATATATGCACGAATGCATGGTAGGCCATGCATGCACACTAATTATATATATATATTATGAGGCAACTTAATCAAATGTGTTTTCATTCGAGAGAACTTGTCAAAATTAAAGTTAATTAATTTATCACGATAATTATATAATTAATTAATGAATCTCAGGGATATGTTATACAACATGATCGATATAGGCCATGTATATATTAATTGGTGTTAATCTACGGTTTGCTAGCTAGCTGCTATATATAGAGCATGTTTTTATTAGATCGGGTTATAGCTAGTATAGTTTAGGGTTATGTGTTTTCATTAAGTAGGGTTGATTAGCTATGGTTAGTTACATATATATGGTTTAGGGTTAATGCATGGCACATTTAATTTAATTAGAGGACCGCGAGGCACCCCTGGCCTGCTTGATGCACAATTAAGTGTCGTTGGCCTATATATAGGGTTTAATTAGGGTTTAGGGTTAGGGTTAGGGTTTAGGGTCTAGGGTTTAGTGTTTAGGGTGTTTAGGGTTTAGGGATTAGGGATTAGGGTTTCAGGGTTGTATAAGGTTTAGGGATCATCGATCGAGTGCGCACACACATTATTAGAGGCACCCGCGCCTTTGCGCATAAAGTGCATGCGTATAGTTTAGGGTTATTTGTTTTAATTAAGTAGGGTTTGATCAGCTAGGGTTAGTTACATATATATGGTTTAGGGTTAATGCATGGCACATTACATATAGTTTAAATCTCAAGAATGTTTATACATGATAGGCCATATGTGCAAAGGAATTTTTTTCCTCGTGAACTTGTCAAAATTCAAGTTTATCAGTGCCAATGGAAACTAGTCCAAAAATTACATAGAGGACCAAAAGTACTAGACAATAACTAATAGAACCTGCAACTTTACAAAAAGGACCCCAAAACATATAGAAGAAAATCAATCGAGTCCTTCTCGACCGCACATCAGATCTCTGCTCCGCATCCTTTCCAGCAACTCCGTCGCCGGGGACGCACCACTTGGGACGGTGTCGCCGGTAGTCGCCAGGACGAAGGAGAAGAAGGGCCTCAGCAACGGCATATTGGCTCTGAGAAGGGTCGCTGAAAGTCCAAGATGTGCACGGGCAAGACGGATGACGCCGTCATATGCCCCGAGCTTGTGAACTTTAGCAGCTTGACTTCCCCATTGGCCAGATCTGAAGCACTGACCAAAGCAAGCCTCACCGTTAGCGCCATCACATTGATGGCACCAGATCGGGGTTTGGCCGGCAAGATCCGCCAGATTCACCATAGGCCAGATCTGAAGCCGATGACGAGATCCCCGACTCCATTGCGCCATTCTGCTCATGGGAAACACTGGATCTAAGCTTACAACAACACTAACTCCCTCGGATCCAAATTAGCTGACTCAACTTTGCTTATCTAAATATGGATGTATCCACACATGTTTTTACTCTAGATACATACACGTCTAAGGAAAGTTGAATCAATTAATTTAGTTCGGAGGGTGTACAATATACAGAGAGAAGTCGGCCTCGTCTCCGGCCGGCGAGGCCGCCGGAGAGAAGGGGGAGAGGAGCCGGGGGAGTGGGAGAGACTCGAGAGAGAAAGAGAAGAGGAAGAAATGAGAGCTCCCTGGGGAAGAACATTATTTTTGTCGTTCTGCTCGTAGCTTGAAACTGAAAATTTCGGCCACGCGCCAAATCATCCCGCCGCATCCATTCGAAAATCCCGTGACCAGTTTTACCCTTTTAACCCTGGTCCGGAAGCTACAACCCACCGACCATGGAGGGCTCATTCGGTAACAATGAAATATCTTGCCTAGATCCCGAACCCTCCCCACAGGCCCACACCCACCCACCAACCATTCGCCCCATTAGCTCAAAAATACTCTCACACGCCAAAGCTCTGACTCTCTACAGTACTAGATCTGCTTCGCCGCCGGCATACTCCTCCACAGCGTAGCCTTGATCGTGTTGGCTGTCCACCCACCTGATCCGCTCCCCGCCGCCCTCGTCACGACGGATCTGCTTCACCGCCGACCTCGCCACCGACGGATCTGCTTCACCGCCGACCTCGCCACCGACGGATCTGCTTCACCGCCGACCTCGCCACCGACTACCTCGCCGCAGCGGCTGTATCAACTTCACCGAATACCTTGCCAGCCAACCAGATCTGCTTCACTAACGCCCGCTTCTACTGAAACATGGTCGATTCATCGTCTCCCGCGTTCGCCGCCGCTGGAATGCAAGTTGCCGCCCCCGTCCACCCCGCCGCAGCTTGGTTAGTACGCTGGCCCGTTAGATCGCGGTGTTTCTTTAGCCATGTTTTGTGTAGTTATTTGCAGATCTCATATGCCGTTAACTTTCTTGATGTGTTGCTTCGCATGAAGTTTGTTTAAATGTTGTACAGTACAAAAGCATTATCCGGTCGCTACCATCCTGTTCATTCTACTGACACCTGTGTGCATCCACATATTTATAGCCTTGTACCCATTCATTTGCTGCCAACTGTTTTTGTACTGCATGCTATTGTCGCACTGCTTTTATAGTCGTGCTATGGGCATTTCCAATCTGCTTGTTCTTATACCACGTCATTAGCTCACCGCTAGCTGTTTTCTCGTGTCTGCTATTCTCACACTGCTTTTATAATCATGCTATGTGCATTTCCAATCTGCTTGCTCTTATACCTCGTCTTTAGCTTATATAGTTATTGCTGCGTGCATGTCTGGTCTTTGTATTATCGTAGACTGACTTGTCAATGTTATTTTTCCTTGGGATTGATCATGCGAACCACTTATTAGAACATCCAACATTAACAGCGGGGACGCTAGGTAAGGTTGGAATCTGAGTTCGTGGTTGGTAATTTTGGCAGTTTACTTCCGTTATTATCTATAACCTATATGCATTGTTCCTTATGCAAGAGATTAACACTTGGAACCCTGCCATAGCAATGCCATTCATGCTTTACTATGTTTCTGCCTATTTGATATGCTTGTCTTGGAGAAACTTCGAGGGTGATTTGAACCTGACATTTGGTCATTCTTAATGCCAGTTTACTTTATGTGTAAAACCTTGGCATTACCCTACTCTAAATCTGAATGTCTGAAATTCGTATCTCATGCAAAGCAACATCTAGTTGGTTTTAATTTGATATCTGGTAACTATTGGCTTATTCATTTGGCAGCTCAAGTTTTTTGTTATTTGAAACCAGCTGACTTGGTCTTAAATGTGATATCTAAACACAGATTAAGGACAATGGAGCAGGAGGATTAGCATTTCACTTGATGGCTGAACCTAAAATGATAGGCATGTTGACCACGACTAGTGCACGCAAGAGAAGGACCTGCAGTGAGCCAGTATGTGCTTAGTACATGCATCTTATCTTATCTTGTGCTTATTTCTGCTACATGCTGTTATCTGATCTCTACATTGCGTAATACATGTTTGAATAGTTAATTGTTGTAACTATGTTTACAATGTTACCAGAATGCAGTTTTAATGAAGCAGTCATCATTAGAAGATAGTCGCCAAAAAAGGATCTGTAGCGACCCTGTGCAACATTATGATGTAAGTTTGTGCTTAGTACAAGTTCCATACATGTCTTATTTATGCAACTTGTTATTATCTTATATCTACATTGCATAATAAATGTTTGCATAGTTCATCGTTTAACTCTTTTTGCATTATTATCAGAATGCAGTTGTGATGAAGCAATCTTCATTACCAGTGAGGCCCACAAAAAGTTCTGATCTTTCTTCTGATGCATCTTCTCATAGCCGTCAACCTAGACCATTTCTTTCATCAGACAGTAAATATCTCAAGGCTGTACTTTATAAAAGACATGGTATTGCTGCTTTAAGATCTGTAGCTGATATGTTGACAAAGAGTACACAAGATTCAATCAAGGCGATTGCCAAATGTCAACGTGTTATTGATGATGCTAATAGAAGTCCTCAATGATTCTATGTAATTTTTTTATTTGGGCACATTAATTGCCTTGTAATTTTCCTATTTGTTTTATTTGTGTATGTAATTGTGTGTATCATTGAAATCAGATTTTAGGCTCATGAAATTTAATGCAAGTTGACTAGTCAAACAAGTAGGGCCCTACAACAGATTGGGCCGGCCCACTTTCATTTTGGGCCGGCCCACTTCTTTAGTAGGCCGGCCCGGTTACACGATAATGGGCTCCACATGCTTATTGGGCCGGCCCACTTGCTCTATGGTGGTCCCACATGGTAAATGGGCCGGCCCTTTAATAGGAAGGTGGGACCCACCTGTGTTTTGACCCGGCCCACTATCTTGTTGGGCCGGCCCACTTTCTAGATGGTGGACCCCACATACCAAATGGGCCGGCCCACTTTCTATATGGTGGACCCCACACACCAAATGGGCCGCCTTTAATAGGATGGTGGGACCCACTGTGTTTTGGCCCCCACTATCTCGTTGGGCCGGCCCACTTTCTACATGGTGGACCCCACATACCAAATGGGCCGGCCCATTAACAAATGTGGGACCCACATGTGTTTTTGGCCCGGCCCACTATCTTGGTGGGCCAGCCCACTTGCTATAGTGTGGACCCCACATACTAAATGGGCCGGCCCTTTAACAGGAAGATGGGTCCCACCTGTGTTTTTGGCCCGGCCCACTATCTTGTTGGGTCGGCCCACTTGATATATGGTGGACCCCACACACTAAATGGGCCGGCCCTTTAACAGAAAGTGGGACCCACCGTGTTTTTGGCCCGGCCCACTAGCTTGTTGGGCCGGCCCACTTGCTATACGGTGGACCCCACACACTAAATGGGCCGGCCTTTTAACAGGAAAGTGGGACCCACCGTGTTTTTGGCCCGGCCCACTTGCTTCTTGGGCCGGCCCAGTTGCTGTAAGGTGGACCCCACATGTTAAATGGGCCGGCCCATTTAACTTTTGACCAGTCAACATTAGAGGTTAGGCCCGGCCCACGTAACTAATGGACCGGCCCAGCTATATAGTTGACCGGTCAAACTATGTCATCTGGCCCGGCCCGCTTAAGACGTGGCAGGCCTCGTGTGGGCCTACCATCTACCACGGGGTTTCAGCGGTTAACGCCGTTAACCGGCTTAACGGCGTCGCCACGTGTCGCCATGACGTCGCAGTCAACGGGCTCCCGAAAACACTTCCGCAACGGTCCGATTTTCCGTGGCGGAAGGGCGCCCAAGCGCGACGGACCGAAAAATCGTCGTTGGACTTTGCCTGACGCAGTTTCGACAACGGAACCCATATCGTCGGGTTAGGCCCATAGGCGACGAAAAATGCCCCTTAGTTGACGATTTTGGGACGTTGTCTATCGGAACTTTTCTTGTAGTGTCTAAAGCATAATCCCCAAAAATATAATGGCATCAATATTTTATCTCATCATTGATCCAACAAGGTTTGGATACATCTCTCGGATACTCCATCATCACTATGATACTCCAAGAAACGTGAGTTGTAGAACAACTTCATAACTCTCTTAGATGTTTGCTAAAACTCGTAATTCAAATATTTCTACCATGATCCAATCATAGATATTTGACTTTTCTATTACGATGATTTCCACTTCATGCTGAAATTTATTTGAATCCATTCAAATGTTTCAAACTTCTTCCTTATTGAATATATCCACATATATATACTCAATTCATTGTTGAAAGTTTTCATGAAGTAGAAGAATCTCCCGCACACAACTATGCCCAGTGAACCACATACATCATCATGTATTTTTCCACTAAGTTAGTTGCCCGTTCAACTTTTGGCCTATGAACGGTATTTTAATCATTCTCTTTAGAAAAGATTTGCAAGCGTCAAATGATTCAAAAATCAAGTGACTCCAAAAATCCATTTGCATGGAGTTCCTTCATGCGTTCCTTTCTAACATGACCTAAATGGCGGTTCCACAAATAAGTGAAATTCAAATCATTTGCCTTATGGCATTTTAGCGTCAGTGTTATGTATGTGTGTTTCACCATTAAGATTTATAATAACTTATCCATCATACATGGAGTAATGTCATAATTTGAACAACTCATTGTTTTCATTTGACCAGAGCAAAATAACAATTATTAAGTTCTTTATTATAAATTCTAAGGGCTAGATAGAATGCCAACGATGAACATAATAACACTTTATTTTTGTTCCAGACGTGCATACCTATCATATTCCTTGTCAGTCACTTAGGCCATTGTACTCTTGTATTGCGTTGTTTTGTATGACACTTCATACCAACCAATGTGGTACAAATACCCAAGAATTTTATTGTGTGACCAAACGAGGAATACATCCATAACATGTATATCATTTATATACACCTGAGCTAGACTTTCTAGTCTTTTCTTTCTTTCTGCCAAAATATCTTTTGTAGTTTCTCTTTTAGCTTTCCTCATTATTCAGAAAAACACTTCAATATCAATAACTTCTAGGTTTGTTGGTCAAATACCAATAACCTTGAGGTTTTTACTTTGAAGTTGATCATCATATGACAAGTGTTCTAGATTTCACTTATTAGTAACTATGATGAACAATTTCACTCATAATTTTATCCATCAATTCATGACAACTTTTTGAGACCATGTCTGTACATGCTAGGCTCATAAAGTTTAACCTTAGTATTCGTATGTGCAAATCTGGCTTGCATCCGTTGTAAGCACACGTAGAATCTATAACACCCGATCATCACGTGATGCTTCGAAACGACGAGTCTTAGCAACGGTGCATACTAAGGACAATCACTTCATGGATATGCGAATATTGTTAGTGTCCCTATAGTTGGAGGATTGGGACGCCTTGCGTCTTCAACCTTCGTACATTCCCATAAAACTTATGAGTTTATGTAGTCTCACCAAATTTATATTCTATCATCTTGTAATAAGGTCTTAGATATCACATATATCTCGTACCTTGATTATTTCTGAAAACTAAATTTTCAGCTCCTTACTTTTCAAACAGATTTGAACTTCAAGTTTCACGGAGACAAGATAACTTTAGGTACTAATTGAAACCATAGCTCTCTGAATCAACAAAGTGAGTTTCACTAAATGTTTGCAATAGGACTTAATCATTTCTTGATTCATTAACAATACGGTACTAATCCGTAAAGTTTCTAGTCAGATTTTAACAGTATTTCTATCTCAATTATAAGACTAGCGCATAGTAGTAAACGGATGCCAATACTACAAAATTAATTCAAAATACTACTCAGACTATGTTTATGATAATTAGTTCATGTTTTAATCTAATTACTAATGAACTCCCACTTAATACAACATCCCTCATAGTTGTAAAGTGGTACACGATCCAAATCCACTACACCAAAACCGATCATCACGTGAGATGATGTAGTTTCAATGGTGAACATCAACATGTTGATCATATCATCCATATGACTCGTGTTCAACCTTTCGGTTTCCATTGTCCCGAGGCCATGTCTGTACATGCTAAGCTCGTCAAGCAAACCCAAGTATTCCGCATGTGCAACATGGCTTACACCCGTTGTATGTTGAGTTTATCACACCCGATCATCACGAGATGCTTCAAAACGTCGAACAATGCAACGGTGCATACGAGGGAAGAACACTTTATTATCTTGATATTAATGTGAGGGATCACCTTATAATGCTACCGTCGCGATCTAAGCAAAATAAGATGCATAAAGGATTAACATCACATGCAATTCATATGTGATATGATATGGCCCTTTTGTCTTTGCGCCTTTGATATTCATCTCCAAAGCACGGACATGATCTCCATCATCTTCGGGCATGATCTCCATCATCGTCGGCGTAGCGTCAAGGTTCATGGCGCCGGCTTCATGGTTGTTCACCTCATGTAGCAACTATTACAACTACTTTGAAATACTACTCAACATGAAAATTAAAGACAACCATAAGGCTCCTGCCGGTTGCCACAATACAATAATGATCATCTCATACATATTCATCATCACATTATGGCCATATCACATCACCAAACCCTGCAAAAACAAGTTAGACGTCTCTAATTTGGTTTGCATATTTTACGTGGTTTAGGGTTTTCGAGTAAGATCTAATCTACCTACGAACATGAACCACAACGGTGATACTAGTGTTGTCAATAGAAGAGTAAATTGAATCTTCACTATAGTAGGAGAGACAGACACCCGCAAAGCCTCTTATGCAATACAAGTTGCATGTCGAACGAGGAACAAGTCTCATGAACGCGGTCATGTAAAGTTAGTCCGAGCCGCTTCATCCCACTATGCCACAAAGATGCAAAGTACTCAAACTAAAAATAACAAGAGCATCAACGCCCACAAACCATTGTGTTCTACTCGTGCAACCATCTATGCATAGACACGGCTCTGATACCACTGTAGGATAACGTTGCATAGAAAACAAAAATTTCCTATCGCGAACACGCAATCCAAGCCAAGATGCAATCTAAAAGACGGTAGCAACGAGGGGATGATCAAGACTAACCCTTGAAGAGATTCCAAAGCCTATAAGAGTAGGCTCTTATTGCTGCGGTAGACGATCACTTGCCGCTTGCAAAAGCGCGTAGAAGATCTTGATCACGATCGATTCCGGCGCCACGAACGGGCAGCACCTCCGTACTCGGTCACACGTTCGGTTGTTGATGAAGACGACGTCCACCTCCCCGTTCCAGCGGGCAGCGGAAGTAGTAGCTCCTCTTGAATCCGACAGACGGCGTGGTGTCGGTGGTGGTGGAGAAATCCGGCGGAGCTTCGCTTAAGCGTGCGGGATGTGGTGGAGGAGAGAGACCGCTAGGGTTTGGGGAGAGAGGGGGTTGGGCGCCGGCCCTCTAAGGGGTGCGGCCAAGGCTGAGGCTTGAAGTAGCCAGCCCCCTCTCTATGCCCCTCATTATATAGGTGGAAGCCCCAAGAGTTCTAGTCCAAGTCTTCGAATAAGACCCCAACACTAAAACCTCCCATATGTGGGAAACCTACTCAAGGAGGGAGTCCCACTCAAGGTGGGACTCCCACCTTTCCTTGAGGTGGGTTGGCCGGCCACCCTAGGGGAGTCCACCTTGGACTCCTCCCCTTTAGGGTTGGCTGGTCATGCAAGTGGAGTCTCTTCGGGACTCCACTTTCCAAAGTGCCATTCTTCCGGACTTTTCTAGAACCTTCTAGAACCTGCCATAAATGCACCGGATCATTTCCAAACTTGGAATATGACTTCCTATATATGAATCTTATTCTCCGGACCATTCCGGAACTCCTCGTGATGTCCGGGATCTCATCCGGGACTTCGAACAAATATTCGAACTCCATTCCATATTCAAGTACTACCATTTCAACATCCAACTTTAAGTGTGTCACCCTACGGTTCGTGAACTATGCGGACATGGTTGAGTACTCACTCCGACCAATAACCAATAGCGGGATCTGGAGATCCATAATGGCTCCCACATATTCAACGATGACTTTAGTGATCGAATGAACCATTCACATACAATACCAATTCCTTTTGTCACGCGATATTTTACTTGTCCGAGGTTTGATCTTCGGTATCACTCTATACCTTGTTCAACCTCGTCTCCTGACAAGTACTCTTTACTCGTACCGTGGTATGTGGTCTCTTATGAACTTATTCATATGCTTGCAAGAAATTAGACGACATTCCACCGAGAGGGCCCAGAGTATATCTATCCGTCATCGGGATGGACAAATCCCACTCTTGATCCATATGCCTCAACTCATACTTTCCGGATACTTAATCCCACCTTTATAACCACCCATTTACGCAGTGGCGTTTGGTGTAATCAAAGTACCTTTCCGGTATAAGTGATTTACATGATCTCATGGTCATAAGGACTAGGTAACTATGTATCGAAAGCTTATAGCAAATAACTTAATGACGTGATCTTATGCTACGCTTAATTGGGTGTGTCCATTACATCATTCATATAATGATATAACCTTGTTATTAATAACATCCAATGTTCATGATTATGAAACTAATCATCTATTAATCAACAAGCTAGTTAAGAGGCTTACTAGGGACTCTTTGTTGTTTACATATCACACATGTATCAATGTTTCGGTTAATACAATTATAGCATGATATATAAACATTTATCATAAACATAAAGATATAAATAATAACCACTTTATTATTGCCTCTAGGGCATATCTCCTTCAGCTATTCTCCTAATTGTGCTTCATTGTTGGATCTTGTGAGCTGCCTAACATGATCAAGATCATCTATCTGTAATACTATATGTTGTGTTTGTCGGGATCCGATGGATAGAGAATACTATGTTATGGTGATTATCAATCTATTACTTATGTGTTGTTTATGATCTTGCATGCTCTCCGTTATTAGTAGAGGCTCTGGCCAAGTTTTTACTCTTAACTCCAAGAGAGAGTATTTATGCTCGATAGTGGGTTCATGCCTTCATTGATACCTGGGACAGTGACAGAAAGTTCTAAGGTTGTGTCGTGCTGTTGCCACTAGGGATAAAACATTGATTCTATGTCTAAGGATGTAGTTGTCGATTACATTACGCACCATACTTAATGCAATTGTCTGTTGCTTTGCAACTTAATACTGAATGTGGTTCGGATGATAACCTGAAGGTGGACTTTTTAGGCATAGATGCAGTTGGATGGCGGTCTATGTACTTTGTCGTAATGCCCCGATTAAATCTCACTATATTTATCATATCATGTATATGCATTGTTATGCCCTTTTCTATTTGTCAATTGCCCGACTGTAATTTGTTCACCCAACATGCTTTTATCTTATGGGAGAAACACCTCTAGTGAACTGTGGACCCGGTCCTATTCTTTACATCGCATACAATCTACTTTTTTTACTGTTTTCTTGCAAACAATCATCTTCCACACAATACGGTTAATCCTTTGTTACAGCAAGCGGTGAGATTGACAACCTCATTGTTTCGTTGGGGCAAAGTACTTTGGTTGTGTTGTGCAGGTTCCACGTTGCGCGGAATCCCTGGTGTTGCGCCGCACTACATCCCGCCGCCATCAACCTTCAACGTGCTTCTTGGCTCCTCCTGGTTCGATAAACCTTGGTTTCTTTCTGAGGGAAAACTTGCCACTGTGTGCATCATACCTTCCTCTTGGGGTTCCCAACGGACGTGTACATTTACGCGCATCAACAACGACGAGTGTTGTTTCTTCGCTGCGAATATCGGCTCGCATGTTTTCGGATATTCTTCCTCGAAAGAACCAACAGGGATACCCTTGCCAGCTGGATTTTCCACTTTTGGTGACTGGGTGTGCCCTCGAGTGTTCTTTGTTGGCAGCGAACACACGAAACCTGCGATGACCGGCCTAGTTAGGTTTAGTTCTTTTGCAATATTTTATATTTGTGTCAACCATGATTCAAACTATGTATTAGTTTGTGGAAAACCATGTTCCAAACTATATTTTCATGTAAACCACGTTCCCAATTATGTATTAGTTTGTGGAATAAAATATTTCTTATTGAATTTTCTATGCATCTATTTATAATTTTAATTCAAAACATCTATCGGGGCCGCCGTTTGGAGGCGCCGTGTGGAAACGGCTTCCTCAAATAGAGGATGCAGTGCCGGCATCCCTCAAACGGAGGTGCCGACGCCCCTGCCGGCGCCTATTTGGGGGCTACCGGTGGAGATGCTCTTATTTCTCACCATTAACTTTTAAATGTGGTTGTAGAATAAATATGGTTATTTGGAACCATTTAGATAGCGTTGATATTCGCTCCATCGATTCAACTGAAATGTCTCAAAGTTTAAAAAACTGACATCTCCATACTTGTTAACTTATTGTGGCCCACGCCATGGCATGAATAGTTCAAGCAAACAAATACATTAATATGAAACCAAAATTGACATTAACTAGGATGGAGCTGGCTTTCTTTTGTATGAGTAGGCTGAGAAGGTAAACAATATTTTTAAATAAAAATAAGAAACTAAAACTAACATTACTTTCGTACATACGGCTTTTCCCTCGTATACGTGGAATTTTCAAATTTTAGCCTTATCAATTCTAGTTAAAACATGATTTGTTTTGCAAATATATGTGAAATTAGTTGGTATCGGTCTTATCAATTCAAATGCACATTTAAGTTTGGAAAGCAAGGTTGGTTCACTGACATGACTTACACATAAATGGGTCCACATGTTTCGCTTGTGACGTGGGTAGAAGAGGAGGTGTTGATGAACCGCCACCAACTCCCATTTATTAGTACTCCAGTACAGTAAAGAATATCAAGCATACTGATGGGATGAGTAAAATAAGTCATAGTGTTATATAATTCTATAATGTTTCTCATTAAAGCTAAAATAAATGAAAATGTGTGCGTTTAAGGCCATAATAGTGTTCAAAACTACAAATATAAGACAATGGATGGAGTCATCAATCATTGGGTAGATTTATAAACGCAGCCACGCTAGAGTTTTGTTTTTTGTTTCAATCTCTAACAAAGCAATAGGAAGAATGCAATATCATTCCTTTTGTTTTTTGTTTCAAGTCTTACGAACATGCATGCATGGAGTGTTCTGTTTTGATGGAGTACTTGATTTTTGCTGGAATGTGTACACCCATCGAATTGAGTGCCATCAAAATAACACTAATGGTCACGAAGATAACATACATTTCGTTTGGTGTTTTTACCTAACATTTACTAAAATAATATCAGTTGACATTCTCCTGATCACCTTGTCAATTATATATCATCTTTCCCCCTTACTAATTTTAGCTTGTTGCTCAAACCTAATCAGCATCTTCTATGTCCGCCACCATGGAGATACTTTCTCCAACTAAGGATATGGATGTGCTTTTTTGTTCCCTTTGATACTTCTTTATTCTGCATGGGCATGGTTGTTCAAAAAAACACATATGAGCATGGAACATCTCCCTAGTTTGCCAATATATAGGGATGTTTTCTTTTGTTGGGATGAAATCATATGTACAGCAGTGTGTACCACCGCTTATTACAAAGACAGTAATCATGTTCGAGGGTTTTTGACGGTTCACGGAACCTTTAGAGAGAGAATGGTTGTTGTTATTGAAACTTTAGTTAGCGGAAGGAATACGAGACAAAGGAATGCATTACCTCTTTCACTTTAACTGCCACATCATCCAGTTGTACAGAAAAAAGGATGCCGTCCCTGATTGATTCGCAAGAATGGTTCCAGGTTATTCCTTTCATAGAACTAATTCCACATCAACCTTTCCAAAAAGGTCATTCCTGTATAACTAGCACCAAGCTCCCTTTCATGATTATTCTTGTCCAGTTCAGTTCTCTACTTCCTAGGCCGATCGAGTTTCGTCCTTGCATTCTGAAGCTAATTTTGTAATGCACATGTCGCTGTCTGTCTTTCACGGATTAGCCGCACAAGAACTTGGTATACCCTTCAGATTCTAAAAAATAAATAAATAACGCTCCCTCTAAGCACTTCAGATTCGTGTCTTCTTTTGGCATGATCTTTGAAGTATTAGGGCGCCAATTGGTTGCAACGCAGCATATGCAGCTCAAGATCTTTGCTTGTCGTATTAGTTGACATCACAGATGCATGAACCATTTTTATATGTATGTACTTCTTGTTAAAAGAATCTACTTTAGCTTTGCGCAGCATTGGCTCGTGAAGGGTGCATGAACCTGTTTTCTAATCTAGCTTCGTGTCTCTCGCAGCTCTATATTTTCACGTACCATCATTGTAGTTCCATATAACTGATAAAGCTTCCCCGAAAAGAAACTTATAAAGGCTGAAAAAACCTATCTCGGCATGCATGATACACGTACCCAATCATGGAATAATTGAAGAATGTGTGTATTACAAGCTAGTGTATCATGTACGGAAGCTAACAACACTCCCACCAGTTCTAAATACTTGTCACAGATTTAGGTAAAATAGGCTGAAATCCACTACTGGAAATCTGGACTCTGCCGTGTGCCTAGGACCCACGGCAAACATGATAATACACACGGCAAACACTCTGCCGTGAGTTCCCGCACGGCAAAGTGCACACGGCATAGAAAGTATTATACTCCCTCCATCCCATGGAAGATATTAAAAGTTTGTCTAAATTTGAATGTATCTAGGTACTAAATAGTGTCTAGATACATTCTTTTACCTAAATCTGTGATAAGAATTCTATTTTAGCCTATTTTACCTAAATATTTGTATGGAGAGGCAAGTTCTTCTAAGTTGTGCCATGGAAGATGTCGAAAATATTATACTCCCTCTGTCCCATGGCTCCAATTGTTTTCTTGTTGGAGGGGCAAGTTCTTCTAATTAAGTTGTGCTAATATGTATTGCATCATAGAATACAAATTTCACCTGTGACAAATCTGTTTACCATGGCCATTGTTCAAGGTTGACATCGCCTTATTTACCATTCATGCATGTTGTTCTTTATTATTGATACTGCAGGCTCTAGCAGAACATTTAAATCAAGAAGTTGAAGTGGCCATTCAAGAGAAAAAATTCAAGTGTTCACCGGAAGAGGTCTTGTTAATTCAAGGGAAATTCAGCAGTGTGTTGCTCGTCATACGCCGTGGTAGTTGCTCTTGTTTTGGTACATTAGCAATGGCTGCAACAGCAGCCTCTGGATTGAGAAATGTTATGACTGATAGAATACTGGAACATATAAGGTAGTATCAGATGTCACAGAGACCTCCGAAGGCTTATGTACAAAAAACATGACATGGTTTTGAATAGCATCAGAAGAAGAAATTTGTCACAAGAAAAGTTGTGTTGCCAGTGAAGATTTTGTTTCCCCAATTAACATGAGATTTTCCCCAGTCAACAAAACTTCACTAATATCCTTGCCAGTGATGTTAGCTTCTTTAAGGAGTGCCCCAACACTTGTCTTGGATTAGTTTTACCAACTTGAGAACTAACCTCTTAAACTCCGTGCTAGAAAGGGAGACGCTAGGATCACCAAGACATTCAGCCGATGAAATAATGCAAGGCGTTGAAATTGTGACTTCGTTCTGGGTTGATAATTCCACTTTAGCTTGCTCTGCAGCTTCTCCAAGCAACATCATAGCATACTTATTTCCACAAATGTCAACCCAGTGAGAATTAGTAATCTGCGTTACGAAGTAGTCCAGAAGTATATCGTCAAACTGATCCCCACCCACCTAAATTGACTTTTGACCTCTTCATTCACGCGAAGCAATATATACCAGAAGATTATTTAGCTACAGATATAAGCATAATCCGTTGAGTATCGGAAACGAAGCAACAAATAACTGATCGGGGTACCTCAACTTCTGTGCCAGACACACCAAGAACTGAGACAGTGTGATCCGGCACCTATGTCAGAAAACAACCATGGTACTTTCTTTCGTTGCTGCTCTCAAAAGAGCAGCTGCTGTTGATTCACCTATTAACTGCAACACCGTCAAGCATGCTTTCTTTCCTGCCAACACAATGTCCTCCCTTTGCTGTTCACTAAAGAAAATATGTACACTTATCACCATTTTTAATTCGTGGTGAAACTGGTACATCAGAACAGCATCCCTCAGCTTTGCAAAAATAACACTAGCAATTTCAACTGGAAAAAACTTCACTCTGCTAATTTCAACGGAAGTTTCTCCTCTCTCCCCTTCAGTGATGCTAAAGTGGACCATTTTCTTCATTTCTTGCACAGAACGGTCGTCGAACTGATTACCAATCAACTTTATATTGAAGACAGCATCTGTGGGTTGTCTAGACATTCTTCGCTTTGCGAGTTCTCCAACGGTAACATGCTTGCCAAGCAGGACCTTACAATCGCTACAGAGCCCATGCATATCGCCTATCTGAAACCTCTGGAGGTACTAAAGTAACATATATAGGATGGTGTGGAACGCCCACTTTCACTGTCAACAACCTCCGGCACCTGAAATAAGTCGGTGAAAAAAAAGAAGATTAGAACACGATGGCATTGCGGGATATTTGTATATTCACACACCCAGTGTAAACCTTACTCTGGTTTGGCACTCTTGTATATTCACTCGCAAATAAGGGAAAACAGCTTGCCTGAACCTACGTACGAAAAACTAGATCGCGTGTTGATGGATACCGATTGGGAGATAAATACCTTATGGTGTCGGTCCGTGCACTGGAATGTATCGAAAAATTGTCTGACCAATGCTCCTATCCTCCTAACTACTGGGAATCCTCGACCTGTTCGTAAACGGCCGTTCAAGTTTGAAATGGTTAGGACGGTTTGGGAGAGACCGGTCTCGGGTAGCACTCCAATTTTGAGATGGAATAATAAGATATGGGCAATGCGCAAACATCTCTCTGGTTGGGCTGCCCATATGGCTAGTATTCTTAAAAAAGAGAAGGCTCGCTTATCAGATGTGATTGATGAGCTACAGGCTTTAGCGGAGGTAAGACCGCTATCTCCGCAAGAGATTGAACTCAAGAATCAGCCCAATGCGCAGATAGCGAGTCTTCTTCGCGAAGAGGAACTTAAATGGTATCAGCGTTCCAAAGCCCAATTCATATTGGAAGGAGATTCAAATATGCAATATTTCCATGACTTGGCCAATGGGAGACATCGGAAAAAACGTATTCACTCTCTGATACAAGATGAAGGGCTGATTGAAGGTCATGAGCAACTCAAATCCTACATTACGAATTATTATAAAGGTATGTTTGGTCCTCCAGAGGAAATTGCATTTTCTTTAAACGAGGACTTAACGGATGATATACCCCAAGTATCTATGGAAGAAAATGGCCTTCTGACTGCACCCCCACCTTATTCAGAGGAAGAGGTTCAAAAGGCAATTTTCCAAATGAAATGTAATAAAGCACCGGGTCTAGATGGTTTTCCAGCTGAGTTCTATCAAACCTTTTGGGATACTATTGAATCGGACCTTCTAGATTTGTTCAGTGCTCTGCACATGGGACAACTAGAATTATTTTATCTAAATTCTGGTGAAGTACCGAAAGTTAATGAGGCAGAAAGGATTCAACAATATAGATCTATTTATCTTTTAAACGTAAGTTTTAAGATTTTCACGAAAGTGGCCACCATTAGACTTAATACGGTTGCGGATCATGTTGTTCATCCATCACAGACCGCTTTCATGTAAGGGAGAAATATCCTGGATGAAGTAGCAATTTTGCATGAGACGGTACATGACATGCATACTAAAAAATTACATGGGGTTATTTAAAATTAGATTTTGAAAAGCCGTATGATAAGGTCAAGTGGTCTTTCCTACAGCAGACTCTCAGGATGAAAGGTTTTTCTTCTGAGTGGCGTGCTTTTGTGTATGGAGGAAGTGTGGCAATCTGGGTTAATGATGATACCGGACACTATTTTCAGACACGAAAAGGGTAACACCAAGGGAATCCATTGTCATCAATGTTGTTTAACATTGTAGCGGATATGCTGACTATCCTGATAGAGTGGGCCAAGTCTAAAGGTCAGATTGAAGGTGTGATCCCATATCTGGTCGATGGTGGTTTATCTATCCTCCAATATGACGATGATACAATTCTATTTATGATCACGATCTCGAAAAAGCTCGCAATCTGAAATTAATTTTGGCGGCATTCAAGCAGTTGTCGGGATTAAAAATGAATTTTCATCAAAGTGAATTGTTTTGTTTCGGTGATGCCCAAAATGATACGACTCTATATGCAAAGTTGTCTGGTTGTGAGCAAGGCCAGTTTCTTATTCGCTATTTGGGTATTTTGATTCATTGTCGAAGACTCACAATCGCTGAATGGAAAATAGTGGAAGAAAGATTACAAAAACGCTTAGTAGTTGGAAGGGTAAATTGTTGTCCCTGGGAGGAAGATTGGTACTCATTAATTCGGTACTGACAAATATAGTATTGTACATGTTATCCTTCTTTCTAGTACCAAAAGGAATTCTGTATAAACTCGATTACTATCTATCCATATTCTTTTGGCAAGGGGACAGCGAGAAAAAGAAATATCGACTAGTTAAATGGAGCATAGTTTGTAGTCTCAAATATCAAGGAGGGCTTGGAGTTCATGACCTGGAAGTCAAGAATTCAGCCCTGCTAGGTAAATGGTTGTTTAAGCTTCTTACCGAGGATGGGATTTGGGAGAAAGTATATCAGCTTGAAGACGTTACCCCAAGTGGTTTGGAAACCAGGGGATTCACACTTCTGGGCTGGCCTCATGGCGGCAAAGAATGTCTTTTTCCGACATGATACTTTTTCGATCAAGAATGGAGCACAGATACGGTTCTGGGAAGACATTTGGTTAGGCAATGCACCCTTAAGTGAACAGTATCCTGCCTTGTATAGTATTGTTCGTCGCAAAAGTGATACCATTGCCATGGTAATGGCTACCTCGCCTCCGAATGTGACGTTCAGACGGGTCTTGCTTGGGCAAAGGCTGTTGGCATGGAATTCCCTAATCCACCGGCTAGGAGATATACAACTATCGACCGAACCGGACGAATTTAGGTGGAATCTTCATATAGATGGCACTTTCTCAGTAAAATTATTGTATAATGCGATCCTTCATTCTGACATACCAGTTGGTAATAATAATAAAAATTGGAGGATGAAAATACCATTAAAAATAAAAAATTGGATGGTATCTTCGTCGAGGAGTTATCCTCACCAAAGACAATCTTGTTAAGCGAAACTGGCATGGAAATACCCTGTGTGTTTTCTGTCAACATGACGAAACTATTAAACATCTTTTATTCCAGTGCCAATTTGCGAGATCTATATGATCAGTCATCCAAATAGCGTCTAGCCTGTATCCTCCAACTAGTGTGACCAATGTCTTTGGCAATTGGCTTCATGGTATCGATTCAAGGTTCAAGTTGCTTCTTAGGGTGGGGACGTTAGCAGTTATCTGGGCGCTTTGGCTAAGTAGAAATGACAAGATTTTTAACGATAAAAATTGCTCCATTTTGCAGGTTATCTACAGATGTACATGTATTCTCCGTTTGTGATTACCTCTTCAGCGAGTGGAGAACCGAGACCTATTTACGGCTGTACACGGTTAGAGGCTGCGGCGAGGGATACTTTTTCCCTACATTGATGGCAGCATAGTCTACGGATTGAAGCCTCACCCACACCTTAGTCGTCTTATGTTTCATCGCTTCGATATGTATTTCACCTAGTTTTGTTTTATCCGACCTTTGACTTGAAACATATAAACGGTTGTGTGCATCCTGGTTATGTAGAGGCTGGTTGTAATTGTTTTTCAAAGTAATAAAACATCCTTTATTGGAAAAAAAATAAGGGAAAACAAACACATCAGTTAAGCATCCATAACTCTGCGCAACATTTGTATAAGAACCTTGACTTCACGTAGGATTTCATTTTCTGCTATATAAATAAACTAGGAGACAGCGTACCTCCATATCTATCATTAAGTGTGATTAAACAGTCTTCTGAACACAGAAGGGTCTAAAGTGATGACAGAAGGTAAAAACTGAACTATAAAATAAGAGCACGTTCATGTACAGCTTACACACCAAGGAACCTATGATTGCAACTCTCTGAATTCTTGCATCCGAAGTCAATCTCAACTGTGACAACTTTTGGTTGCTCTGTGCCGAAAAACCAATGGGAAGTGCGAGGATACACCATAGATGCAGAAAATGCAGGGGAATGTGCTGTGGAAGTACCTGAGAGGTATACCTGAGAGGAAGATCAAGGAGGAGATCGTTAGGTGGCAGCTCGTAAAGTTGTTCCGTAGCGTAGTCTTTGGGTTTCCTGAGCCGAGTTCATTCTTGTGGCAGTTGAGAGAGTAGGCGTGTGTGGGAAGCTTCCATCCCATCTTGGCAGCACGTTTCTTTAGCTATTTTCTATGTGATTGATACACCTTTCCAAGGTGTATTCTCGAAAACAAAGTATACGATATTGAAACAATTACAGGCAGGACCGCAGCGGTTAGTAATACAGATCAACAAACGTAGAAATACAGCAACTAAACACGGCAACACGCTGGATCGATCGAGCGAGTGGATTCAGATCCATTACCCTGAACCACAGTGCCTTGGCACGTAGTAACTGGAGACGCATTGCGCGCGCACTGGAGGACAAAGTCAGAGACGGCGAAGGAGATGGGCGGCGCCGGCCGATCTTCGGGCCTGGGGACGAATCGAATCGCGTCCTGGAATGTGAGAAGCCAAGGGTATTGAGACACCGAGGATTTACCGTGCTGGGGGGATTGGATAGTGGATAAGAGGGGGAGCGGCTAGAAAAAAAAAGTACACAGAAGCCCTAGATTGGTCGAGCAGCGGCAGCAATGGCGATCCAAGAAGCTTCCCCTAATTTGCCCAGCTGAATGACACATACTGTTTTTATGAAGTCTTTAACCCGAAGAATATCGGAGACAGTTATCGAACGGTTGGGATCAAGGGACTAAGGACAACCGGAGGGCTCACATTCAACGTGTCAGTTGTCCGTTTCGCGCCAACGTCGTCTCCTTTATCGAGAGCAGCTGTCGTTGTTGCTCCCTTACTGTTTAATTTTCTGTTTGATCCTACTTCCGTTTAATTTTCCGTTTTAACTCCAGCGTCGCCGTCGCATTTCGGCTCGGCCCTCATCTCATGTTTTGTTGAATTCTCACCAAATATTCCTCTATTTTATCGCATCTCCTTCTCTACAATTGTATCTGTTTGAGGTATTTATACACCGGGTTGTCACAAAGTGGTATCAGAGATGTAATACTTGGCTTCAATTCTCGAAGATTTGGCGAGGGTTGAGAAGCAAATCTTCTTGTCAAGTTCCGCAGCCCATCTCTTGTTGAGTATATTAAACATGCACGTGCAACGCACGTCTCGACCAATGAATTTTTTTTGTAGTCTTAACAATTCATAAAGTATGTCCATATAATGACCCTATATGCTTTGCATGGGTACAAAAATGGATCTATAAATAATGAATTACAATTTGAAGTATTAATGAAGTGAGTTGGAAAACCAAGGAAGATCACCACATGTAACCATTTTCTAATTTCTAATTCTATTGTAAAAGCATCACGCCAACCCAACATTAATCTGATCCTCCCAAGTCCCACCCATGCACATCTTCTCCAGGTTTAACATCTAAAAGTTTGCATGCATACCTTCTAACATATTTGTGTCTGGATTTTCTGCCTCAACCTGTTTGTAGAGTATTGAAACAAAACAAAACATGAGCATGAAACACAGAAGAATTTCCTGGAAATAAGTAGATATTAGGCACAACTATCTCCGATCTGAAGCTTGCTAGGCCCCTCGTTATGCAAGCTTGAACCCGGAACAAAAAGACAGGGTGATCAGAAAGTTCCAACTAAACACAAAGTAAAATGGTAAAGTAAAAAAATGGACGCATAACATAAAATCTCATGTTTCAACAAAAAAATAGAGTGCACAGAGTAGTATGTTTCCTCTTAAATGTCTGTATCTGCATGAACATTTGTAAAGAAAATAATGAATCTAACAAACAACCAGTATAATTTACCTTCAGATAATATGACATCGTTGAAGAGGTAGAAGCAGTTTTGAAACTACTAAACGCTCAGATGTTTCCACTACTGGAATGTGCTTACACTTAATTAATATACTTCAACACAATAGGGGGGATGACAGTGTTGGCAATGTAAATATACTTTCAGATAGGGTACTGCAGATACATAGCATTTCTGTACTACCTAATTTGAATCAATAGGAAAGCAAAGCATAAGAAAGACAATTTCACCAATTATAAATGTATAAATGGTCAACACCATCAAAGTAAGTTTGGGTACTTGCTCAGTTTGGTTCATCATCTGCATCTGGAATCAATACTTGTAAAATGTTCAAAGGTGATACGCCGTACAGAAGTACAAAGATATGCATTTGTTTGTTACCTTGCCCTCTGATTATCATCAATACCCTCATCAACACCCCAATTGTGTACACGATAGCTGCAAAAGAGGAAAATTAGCGAGGCATCTACATGAAGTAAAAAAGGTCATGTTATAGAAAGGTCAGTATACCTGAAATAGAGCATATTTATGTCAATGTCAGTGAAATGTGCTTCACTAAGTGACAAGGTATTAACTTGTCAATGTCTACGTATTGTAGACTAGGGTTTTGCTGGAAGTAGAGAGCAAGTAGATCTCGAAGGTTTCAGCCGAAAAGTACTCGACGATTGTAAAACTAGAGTTGTGTTGACAATAGATTTGATTCTCTCTTTGTCCCTCGACTCCCCCTTATATAGGAGGCGGAGCCGAGGGATTCGTAATACACAAGTTACAGAATCCGGGAGGGTTTCTAACCCGTCCCGTAAAATTACAAGTCTCTATATTTCCTAATACAACTTTAACTTTCCTTAATACTAACTGGGCTTCCGAACTTCATATTCTTCGACTCGTGGGCCTTCAATAAACTCCGGGTACCATCTTCGGCAGGCCCATTGGGGATGCCTATGTCACTAAGATCCATGAGAGGTGAGACCTATCGAGCGGAATGCTTGATAAGTAACTCAAACCAACAAAAAATGAGGGGTGAGACTATGAGATAAGTAGGGCATTTCTGAAGAAGAAAAATCCTCTCAAACTACTTAATTTAATCCCTCTCGTGTAGATTCTAAAAAGAATATCAAACTCACCATGTTTTCAAAAGGAACCTACTCGCGGATTCTAAAAAGAATATCAAACTCACCATGTTTTCAAAAGGAACCTACTCGCGTCAGGAAACAGAGGTATGCCTTCCCTCTAAGCTATGCAATCAATAGGATTTGTCACATGGTCCAGCTGATGTGGAATAAATTCTTTTAGCAATTATTCTAGTGTTCAGAGATCACAAACGAACAAACAAAGTTCCAATTTATTTGCATGTTTGGACAACGAACATAGCAAATCCAAAGAGTAAAAATATATTCTGGTATGTTGCGGAGCAAAAGTGAATGCAACGACCTGGACATTTTTTCAAGCACTTGGACCAAACAAATGTAGAGTTAACTGCTGATTAACAATAGAGATGGTGAGGTCCAGACACCGTCGTGCACTCGTGCTCGTGCAGCCATGGAATCCATGAGGTGAGTTGTTGTCAACCTTCAGACCCCACAAGCTTCAGAGCATCTGTTGTGCTTTGCCGATGAAGCATACAACTCCATAGAGCAGGGCCGGTTATAGCCATAGCGGTGGAAGGGGTGGTACGATAGCGTTGTCGTGCCTGCTGATACATCGGAGGAGTATCTGCTGGAGCGAGCACAATCTGTGGTGGTGGCCTGCTTCACCAAAAGAGGGCGACATCAGCAGAAAGGATAAGATGGTGCGCAACAAGAGTTTAGCCATTATCATATCGCAAAGAAGCAAAGCACTTTCTGATCACCTTAAAAAATATCCAAATGAGGTAAGAAAAGAAACACACTATATACAAGTTCAGATAAGAGGCAAGACTGTAATTTCAACTACATACTGGTTCACATAAGTTCAAATATTGGTGGAAAATTCTGATGTATATCATTATGTCTAACAATGCAGATTACTAAGATAGATTAGATTAGGCCATTAGAAATTTGAAAAAGATATATGTGAATTGATCTCAACTAAATCCACCAGATATTATCTAATAACCCTCGCTCATGAAAAAAAGAACTTCCTAGTACAAGTAGCTGGTGTTGATCATGGCGATTCCTCCAGGTGTAGTAATATTGGTACGACATGCTGTAGAAATTCCCACTCCCTTTGTCGCATTTCAGAAGATTCATATCAATTTTGACATGTTCAAATCAATACTTGTTGAAAGAAATCCATTTGCATAAGGTCTAGTAATCCAAGACTTGATCACATGAAAAGAAGTAACATAACAAGATTGATAGGTGACAAAAATTACCAGGAACTATTACATTGCATCAGATGATTAGACTGACCAAAGTATGTACACTGGAACCTTACCGCCATAGAGATATGTAACCAGATTTAAGTCAGGCTACAGGAAGTGGAAAGCTTTCCTGCACATCAAACAATATTTTCAGGTCATGGGCAGGTTATCACAGATTTCCATTAATGATCAAGTGACGAACAAATAAGGGAGTTAACTTTAGCATCTCATTTGGTGTGCCAAAGTTTCATCTTTTATCCCCTAACCAGATTTAACCAAACTATTTATGCTGACACTCGTAAATTAGAGGACCTCCGAGAAACCACACCACTTCCCATCCATATATATTGGTTTCTTTAATAAAGCGATCTGAAACTATAAAATGTCACCAATATAAATCCATTTACACTGCTCACATAATATAGGAACATGGTGTGCACATATACTCCCTCCATTACTTGATATAAGGAATAAGGTATATAGTTTTATTCCACGACTATTAGCACACAGGTTGAGAGGGAAATTTTTGTTGCTTTTACATGTTAGTACCCCTACATAATGGGTGTGAAAGTACGGAAAAATAGGAATTGCATGATCTCTTTTGTAATGAGATTACCTCCTAAATTAGCATGATAAATCCCATAATTTTCTCTACAATTGACTCCCGATATTCTCTCTCTGATTGACTCCCCCTGATTGATATCCCCTGGCTCAACCGAGCGCAAGTTTTCTGCAAGCGCCAATGTCACGCGCCTTGTTCATCTCTCCTGCCCGGCATGCAGGCAGCTCGGATAAATTCAAAAACATAGAAGATTTCCAGCTCATCAAAAATTTCAGCAGAGGAGGGATTCAAGTGCATAACCCCAGGAGCATGATCGACCGGGATCGTTATAGACAGATAATATACATTCCTAATATAATTAACATACAACCAGAACTTGAAAGAAAAAACAGAAGACGTATGTGCAACTGGCCCACTATGTTTCCTATAGTGAGTCCTCACGGTTTCGCAACGGACATGTATGTTGGATTCTTTTTTTTTTAATTTAATGACCGCGCAAGGCAGTTCGCCGGGAGCTAATTAGCGATAAAACAAACTAGAATTTGGGTGATTTGATGCCTGACTGCATGAGGGGAGTTAGCAAGAAGCGATAAATTTTTCTAGTCCAGCAACACACCTTATGGTCCGATTTTTTTTTTACAAATAACTATACATCTTATATGAAGAAACTGAGAGAGTATTATAGAGCATAGTTATTTGTCTGGCCATCTATCAGGGTTAATAAGAGAGTAATCATGTACTAAAATACGTACCTATGTTTTATCTCTCCATCAGGTCAACCAGCTGCAACCAAGAAGCAAAACTTCATGGTAAACTCTACTGATGAATCAGACATTTGTGCTGATGATAACGTGCATGAATCCACTAAAAAGATCCATGATCCATCAGGAGCAAATTGTATATTTGGACACATCAAACGACTCCTTTCTTGCGCACATCACCTCTATATTAATTAGACGATGGTAAATATTTGAAATGCATTGCACATCTCATTTTCCACACACAATGACAGAAGCAAGAACAATACGAACTTGACCATATTCGAGCTATGACCATATGTTTGTCACTACATGTCGAGTTCACGGATTTCAAACATGTGTAGTTTATGTGCACCTCATGTATAAGTAATCATGCCTGACAATTGTGCAGCTCATAGGGGATACACACCTTGACTAATTTCAGCACGCCCACATCCACCTCTGCTTCCACCCGCAGCAGCACCGTATCCTGAAAACAAAAAACACCTAGAAAATGTTCTTCAGAGAGTGAGCGAAATCAGCAGGTCCACATTTGGGGGGAGAGAGACCAGCAGGTGCTGATTGAAAACCTGTGAGGTTGATGGATGGGGTTCGCCATATCAGACATCTGACGGTGGAGGCCGTTCCCCTGGACTCGGCGCGGTTCCCGCGCGGCTCGGTCAAGAATGAATGGGCGTCACGGTCGTGGTGCCAAGCACGGGACACCGGGGCGCCGCACATGGCTGCGGAGGAAGTGGCCGTGGAAGCTTGGAGACGTACGGCTGATAACTCGGGTGACCCTCAATCTGGGGACGGCGAGCAGCGACAAAGGGCGGACGAAGGCGGCCGTGGGAGGTTGGAGGCAGCAGAGATGTGTGGGGATAGGAGATCCTGCAGCGGCGAGGAAGGCATAGCGCTCGGCAGAGAGCCAGGCGCGCAGCGGCGGCGAGGATGACGAAGTGCGCAGCGGCGGCCAGGAAGATGAACGATGAGATTAGTTGAGAATAAAGTGGGGGCAGTTTTGGAAGCGGACTTGTGGCTCGGCTCTGGGTGCAACGCACTCAGTGTGGGCATTCCGTTTTAACCGAAATTTCGGTTTGGTTTTTGCGGTTTTTGTAAAAATAGTAACTGAAATGGGCATGAAAATTTAGGAAACCAAAGATTCGGTTAACTAACAAATTCGGTTCGGTTTTTGGTTAAAACCGAATGAACCTACTCACTTGAACAAATAGTAGGCATCACCGAAGAAAGCAAATAGTGATTGACATATCAACAGAAAAAGCATCAACTGCGCAAGAAATCGACAAATGAGCACCAATCGTGGAGGGATGCTATTTGGTAGGCTGCGGCACTCGTGGTACAGGTGCATCACTCGTGAGCGATTAAAAGGGGTAGCTAAGACTTCGAGCGACGTGATCTATTATGCAGGCTTCACGCTATATTCAGAAAAAAGCTAGTACATCAAAGATCAAAGTCATACATTGAACGAACAATTTTTGGAACATCAAACGCAATTGGGCTTCTATGAAATGATCGGTTTATGCACAAATTGATGGTAGGTTACTCAATTCGGTCTATTCGGTCGTGTTCGGTTGGTGGGGCTAAAAACCGAATTCTACCAATTTAATTCGGTTAGTATAAATAGAAACCGAAAAAATAGCGGTTAATGGAAAAAACCAAGATTTCGGTTAGTTCGGTTTCAGCTTCGATTCGGTTTTCGGTTTTCGGTTTCACGGTTTTTATGCCCACCCTGACAACGCACCCCCATATACTAAAAAAATATATAGTGATTTGAAAAAGTTAAAAAAAAAAATTGAATCTTCCTGGAAACCGATGATCAAGTTTGTACTTGTAAAAAAATGTTTGGACAAGAAATGATTTCCATGGACTCTAGGGCAAAAAAGACAAAATTATGACAAATATAAAGTGAATAATACCTGGTCATGGGGCGTTTCGAGTTTTTTTTACCCAGGATACAATAAAACTAATTTCCTAGGAAAATATTTTGTTTTAAGTACAATACCTGATTATCTTTGATTTCCAAAAAAGTTTGAATTTTTTAGAACTTTTTAATATTTTATTATTATTATTCCAAGTATAGGGGTGCGTTGCACGCAAGAGCCACTCTGTATTTCCCGGGCAGTTTTCCTTCAATTCCATGATTTGAGGAACGTGGGTTTCCTGATTCGATGGGACGGACAATGTTCCGCTGGATTAATCTCGAATGTTAATCACAATCATGGACGGCATAGATGTGTTGGATCACCACCTTCTCTCCCTTTTAATAGTAGTGGTGATGGTGATGATGGTGATGAGGATTGAAGGTACTGTAAAGGTGAATCAGAACTTCGATTACTGGTTTTATTGGTGGAGCACCTTGTTCCACTGTCAAATCCCAGACCACATATTGACGCTCTAGTATGATGGCAAGGAAAGCGAAGGCCATGTTGGCGTCGGGGAGTGAGGATATCTTCAACGCGGAAATCCAAACAGACGTGCTGGGATGTTTGATTTGGGCTGTTTGAGTGGCCGTTTGGACATCCGGACAGTGGCCCGCGTCTGCGTGTCCGTTTGGGTCGCACGCTACGCCCAACGCGCGGACGCATTGCAAATGTCAAAAAAAAAAGCAAAACAAATTAAATTTAAACTAGAGTTCATTAAATTTAGCCCTATTTTGGCCAATTTTTACACAAAAGAAAGCTCTATATGGGCTTTAAACTATAAAAAAAAAATAGGAAACCCTAGTCCATGGTTTGGGACGCGATGGCCGCCGGTGCGCCACCCTACTCCCAGTAGTACTCGTTGTCGTCGCCGTCGATGAGGACGCCCCCCCCCAACTCGTTGTTCCGGCTGAACACGCCGGAGGGCGCCGGGAACTTCGGCTAGGGCGACCACTGCGCCCTTTCCCAGGCGGAGAGCGGCCAAGACAAAGTAACAATGAAAATATATAGTTGGTCAATAACAAAGTTGAGACTACACCCAAGTGCAAACACTCGGTTGTAGCCTCGGGGACTACTCTCATCGGGAGCGCTGGTCGCGCACCCAATGAAATATGGTAGTAAAAGAAAGCAAGTCGACAAGGCAATATAAAATGAAACCAAAGAATTTTGGTTGTATGTATACATTTTCGAGTTTCAAAAAACTCGTCACGTACTCCCATGGAGAGCCATGATATTATTCTTCGTAAGGTATCAAGTCGACAAAATGAAGTATTTCATCAGCCGCACAAAGGCATTCGACAATATATTCTCAGAGCGCGTTCGTCGCGATAAAAAATTTGAATGCCATGATTCGTAAAAAGGTCACGAAGGTAAGACCCCAGGATCCGTCATGTGTGGCGTGGCATCGCACCTGAATGCGCTCTCCCACTTTATCCACATCAACAGATGTGAAGAAAGATCCCGACGGACGCGTTGGGTATTCGGTAAACTATCTGGAATTCAGTTTTCGATAAGTCCTGAAGCGACACGAACTGAATTACGCCAGTCTCCCATGTTCAAGTCCAGGGACTTGAACTTGAAGTAGGTTTATACGGGTTTGCCACTAGAGCAATTAACTGGCACCTGATCCGTCAGATGAACCAACCTCATTTACCATTATCCCTGCGCAATATAGACACTGAATAAGATTTGAGCACAATTTGAAAATATTATTAAGTCGACGAAAGATGGAGATTTCCCTCGACTCTACGACTCAAGTAAAATCTCGGGGGGGGGGGGCTAATGACATAGGTATGCCTACGGGGCATATCGAATGGATACCCCTGGTCCATAGTAGATCAGAAAGCCCATGGACTCGAAACTTTGGAGGCCCAGAAGATTGAAGATCATCACATTAGGAAGGTAGAGTTATTATAGGAAACTTGTATCAATATAGGGAAATGCCCAACGCGCCTCGATAATTTGTAACTTGTACGACACGAAAAAGCCTCGGCTTCACCTCCTATATAAAGGGGAAGTCGAGAGTGAGAGAAGGGACCGAATCATTGTAACCCTAGCAACCGTAATATTAAGTTGAACACCTTTGTTCGGCTGAAATCTTCGAGATCTACTTGCCCTCTACTTCTTACGAAACTCTAAATCTACAATACGTAGGCATTGACGAGTTAATCCATCGTCACTACTACAGCTTGTAATAAATATAGCTATAGGAAGATCAGTTTAGCCATCGCAATGGAAATTATGCGAAACATTATACTCTTGTTTGATATATTTATGTGTTTAGTTTTTTGTGCCTATGTTCATTTACTCTATTTATTATCTTATCTACATAACATAGATTTTTTCACTCATGGTACACTAGAAACATCTAGCAAACAACTGCTAGCTCCCTTTTATACATCTTTCTTTCTATCAATATACCAATATGACATATAGCAACATCCAGCAAACAACTGCTAGCTCTCTTTTATACCTCTTTCTTTCTATAAATATACCAATATGCCATATAGCGAAATGATGGCAGCTAGTTAGTTAGCTGGTTAGCAAACAAATAATAGCTTTCACACATATTTCAATGGAGGATTGTGTCGACTTCATCAGGATTTCAATCATGATCCAAATAAAAGTGTGTCTTCAGATAGGTCACGGTGAGCGCTAGAGGTATGGTTCTTTTTGTACCAATGAAAACGAAATTGCAATATTGATGTCTACGGGTACTTCTATTCTTGTAGACAGTGTTGGGCCTCCAAGAGCAGAGGTTTGTAGAACAGCAGCAAGTTTCCCTTAAGTGGATTACCCAAGGTTTATCGAACTCAGGGAGGAAGAGGTCAAAGATATCCCTCTCAAGCAACCCTATAATCACAAAGCAAGAAGTCTCTTGTGTCCCCAACACACCAAATACACTTGTCGGTGTATAGGTGCACTAGTTCGGCGAAGAGATAGTGAAATACAAGTAATATGGATGTATATGAGTGGTAATAGCAATCTGAATAAAATATGGCAGCGAGTAAACATGCAGCAAAACAGTAAACAAACGGAGATTCGATGCTTGAAAGCAAGGCCTAGGGATCCTGCTTTCACTAGTGGACACTCTCAACAATGATCACATAATAGAACCACTCTACACTCTTTTGTTGGATGATGAACACATTGCGTAGGATTACACGAACCCTCAATGCCGGAGTTAACAAGCTCCACAATGCAATGTTCATATTTAAATAACCTTAGAGTGCAAGATAGATCAACATAATTACACCAAGAACTAACATATCATGCACACTATCACCTTCACGCTTATGTAGGAGGAATAAATCACATCAATACCATCATAGCAATAGTTAACTTCATAATCTACAAGAGATCACAATCATAGCCTACGCCAAGTACTCACACGGTGCACACACTATCACCTTTACACACGTGGAGGAGGAATAGAGTACTTTAATAACATCACTAGAGTAGCACATAGATGATATTCAACTAGATCACATAAAGAGAGAGATGAACCACATAGCTACAGGAGCCCTCAGCCCCGGGGGAATTACTCCCTCCTCATCATGGAGACAGCGATGGCGGTGAAGATGGCGGTGGAGACGGCGGAGATGACTCCCCTTCCCCGTCCGGCAGGTGCCGAACAGAGACTTCGTCCCCGAATCTTGATTTCGCGATGGCGGCGGCTCTGAAGGTTTTCTCGGTCTCGTCTTCTCTGTCGGTGTTTTTAGGTCGGGACGACTAAATAGGCGAAGAGACGGAGTCGGAGGGGCCACGGGGTGCCCACACCACAGGGGGCGCCCCCCCTAGGCCGCGCCGGTGTGGTGTGGGGCCCCCTGGCTCCCCTCTCGTCCTTCTCCGGTGCTCTGGAAGCTTCCGGGAATTATAAGATCCTCGGTCTTTATTTCGTCCGATTCCGAAATATTTCTTTACTAGGATTTCTGAAACCAAAAACAGAAAACAGAACTGGCCTTTCGGCATCTCGTCAATAGGTTAGTTCCGGAAAACGCATAATAATGACATATAATGTGTATAAAACATGTAGGTATCATCAATAAAGTAGCATGGAACATAAGAAATTATAGATACGTTTGGGACGTATCAAGCATCCCCAAGCTTAGTTCCTACTCGCCCTCGAGTAGGTAAACGATAACAATGATAATTTCTTAAGTGACATGCCATCATAACCTTGATCATACTATTGTAAAGCACATGAGATGAATGCAGAGATTCGAAGCAATGATGAAGATAATGAGTAAACAAATGAATCATATAACAAAGACTTTTCATGAATAATACTTTCAAGACAAGCATCAATAAGTCTTGCATAAGAGTTAACTCATAAGCAATAAATTCTTAGTAGAAAGCTTTGAAACAACACAAAGGAAGATATAAGTTTCAGCGGTTGCTTTCAACTTTAACATGTATATCTCATGGATAATTGTCAACACAAAGTAATATAACAAGTGCAATAGGTAAACATGTAAGAATCAATGCACACAGTTCACACAAGTGTTTGCTTCTAAGATAGAAAGAATAGGTAAACTGACTCAACAATAAAGTAAAAGAATGGTCCTTCAAAGAGGAAAGCATCGATTGCTATATTTGTGCTAGAGCTTTGATTTTGAAAACATATAGAGAGCATAAAAGTAAAGTTTTGAGAGGTGTTTGTTGTTGTCAACGAATGGTAGCGGGCACTCTAACCCCCTTGCCAGCAAACCTTCAAAGAGCGGCTCCCATTTTATTTTATTTTTGGGTGGCACTCCTTCCAACCTTTCTTTCACAAACCATGGCTAACCGAATCCTCGGGTGCCTGCCAACAATCTCATACCATGAAGGAGTGCCTTTTTATTATAGTTTTATTATGATGACACTCCTCCCCACCTTTGCTTTCTCAAGCCATGAATCCTTCGGGTGCCGTCCAACAATCACATACCATGGAGGAGTGTCTATTTTTGTTAATTAATTTGGGACTGGGAATCCCATTGCCAGCTCTTTTTGCAAAATTATTGGATAAGCGGATGAAGCCACTAGTCCATTGGTGAAAGTTGCCCAACAAGATTGAAAGATAAACACCACATACTTCCTCATGAGCTATAAAACATTGACACAAATAAGAGGTGATAAATTTTGAATTGTTTAAAGGTAGCACTCAAGCAATTTACTTTGGAATGGCGGAAAATACCATGTAGTAGGTAGGTATGGTGGACACAAATGGCATAGTGGTTGGCTCAAGGATTTTGGATGCATGAGAAGTATTCCCTCTCGATACAAGGCTTAGGCTAGCAAGGTTATTTGAAGCAAACTCAAGGATGAACCGGTGCAGCAAGACTCACATATAAACATATTGTAAGCATTATAAGACTTTACATTGTCTCCTTGTTGTTCAAACACCTCAACCAGAAAATATCTAGACTTAGAGAGACCAATCATGCAAACCAAATTTTAACAAGCTCTATGTAATTATTCATTAATGGGTACAAGGTACATGAAGCAAGAGCTTAAACAAGATCTATATGAGCACAACAATTGCCAAGTATCACATTATTCAAGACATTACACCAATTACTACATGTAGCATTTCCCGTTTCCAACCATATAACAATTAACGAAGCAGTTTCAACCTTCGCCATAAAAACTAAAAGCTAAGAACACACGAACCAGCGGAGCGTGTATCTCTCCCAAACAATCATTTATTCAAACAACAACAAAAACAAAAACATACAGACGCTCCAAGTAAAGTACATAAGATGTGACCGAATAAAAATATAGTTTCAAGAGAAGGAACCTGATACTTTGTCGATGAAGAAGGGGATGCCTTGGGCATCCCCAAGCTTAGATGCTTGAGTCTTATTGAAATATGCAGGGATGAACCACCGGGGCATCCCCAAGCTTAGACTTTTCATTCTTCTTGATCGTAGTATATCATCCTCCTCTCTTGACCCTTGAAAACTTCCTTCACACCAAACTTCAAGCAAACTCATTAGAGGGTTAGTGCATAATCAAAAATTCACATGTTCAGAGGTGACACAAACATTCTTTACACTTCTGGACATTGCATAAAGCTACTGGACATTAATGGATCAAAGAAATGAATCCAACATAGCAAAAGAGGCAATGCGAAATAAAAGGCAGAATCTGTCAAAAATAGAACAGTCCGTAAAGACGAATTTAAATCTGGCACCATACTTGCTCAAATGGAAAAACTCAAAACTAATGAAAGTTGCGTACATATCTGAGGATCACGCTCGTAAATTGGCAGATTTTTTCGAATTTTCTACAGATAACTGTGCCCAGATTCGTGACAGACAGCAATGCTGTTTCTGCGCAGCGATCCCAAATATAACATCAACTTTGACATAGAAACTTTACTTGGCACAAAAACATGATAAGGAGAGGTTGCTACAGTAATAAACAACTTCCAAGACACAAATATAAAACAAAGTACTGTAGCAAAATAACACATGGGTTATCTCCCAAGAAGTTCTTTCTTTATAGCCATTAAGATGGGCTCAGCAATTTTGGTGATGCACCCGCAAGAAATAGTATTTGAAGCAAAAGAGAGCTTCAAGAGGCAATTCAAAACACATTTAAGCCTAACATGCTTCCTATGCAGAAGAATCTTATACACAAATGAATTCATGAAGAGTAAAGTGACAAGCATAAGAGGATAAAACACGAGTAACTTAAAGATTCTCAACATAAAGAGGGGAAACTTAATATTATTAAGATGCATATAACCATATTTCCCTCTCTCATAATAACTTTCAGTAGCATCATTGATGAAATCCACAATATACCCGTCACTTAAAACATTCTTATCATGGTTCATATGCATAGAAGTATCATTAATTTTGGCATAAGAAGAGTTATTCTCATTAATAGTAATTGGAGCAAGATTATTATCAAGAATTTGAACATGGTAAACAAGTTGCATACTAAGGGAATGGTTTTTGGCAAGCCCATCATAATTATGACAAGTTTCATAAGGATAATTGTAACATGTGTCATATACATCTCTATAGCAATTATCTAAACCAGAATATGTAATATCATCATTTTCACTAAAAGTAGAGGTCTCAAATACAGGATCTTCAAGCACAACATCCCCAAGCTTAGAGCTTTCAATATCATCGTTTAAGGGGACATGAATAATGCTATCATCATTACTTTCATAATCAGTACCAAAGAGATTTTCAATATCAAAGGCAGTGTGTTCATCCAAATCATGATCACTAATATGGGTAAAGGGTATAGGAAGATCATCGTACTCAGATTCATTATCATAATAATCATTAGGCGCAACATACTTACAGTTACCTATTGTTACCTCATACACGCGGGGATATGCCATTGCCTCTTTCTCTTTATTCTCTTTCTTCTTCTTCTTCGTTCCCTTCTTCTTCTTCTTCTCCTTCTCCTTCTTCCTTCTTTAGGAGGAAGAGGCTTGAAGTGTGGCTTGTCCGCATAACCTGATTTACTTTTAGAAACAATAGAAGAAACTTGGGAGGATCCCTCCTTTTCATTAATTAATTGAAAACACACAGCGGTCCTATCATATTTTGGCAAGGTGTCATCTTCTAAAATATTCTGTATGTAAGTATTTGTATGGCAATTATTAATGCAGTAAGAAAGACAACCATGCATGACATCATCAATATCAAGATCGTTAATATTTAACAAAGAAATTTTTCTTGATAACTCTTCACACTTCAAAAATAAGGTAAGTTCATCATGCTGATTAGGAATAATTTCATCATCACAATACAAATTTGCAGCACTCATGGGGTTTGAATTATCATTGGAGGAGCATTGAAAATTAAAATGACCAACTCTATGGCAAAGTTCACAAATAAAAGGATAGAGGGCACACACTTTTTCTCCAAGATCATCTAGAGCTCTAGACCACTTTCTAGTTTTTTCATTCCTGTGATGGATACAATATTCATCTTCTATTTGATTAATTCCACAAGGTCTATGTATTCCACAAAAATTAACATGCTTATAGGAAATAGCATTCTTAGGAGTTTGAGCACGCTTATTGCAATCATTAACAACAATTTCATTCTTCATGCAAGCGTCTTTAAAAGGTTCATGATACTTATCAAAATTCTTCCTAGGCAATTCAATGTGAGAAGCAAAAGCTTTATAAAGATTTGCAGCAACTTGAGAGTCAAGATCATAAGTAGCACTCATATTTCGAAATTTACCACTATCCATGAAAGTTTCAATGCATTCATAATCATAATTTATACCTGACTCTTTACCTTTGTCGTTCTCCCAATCTTCAGCGTTCTCCTTAATCCGATCAAGAAGGTCCCTTTTAAACTCTTCTTTATTGCTCGTGAATGATCCAGAACAAGTAGTATCCAGCAAGGTCTTATCTTGAAAAGAAAGTCTTGCATAGAAATTATCAATGATGATATTACCTGGAAGCTCATGATTGGGGCATTTGAGCATTAAGGACTTCAATCTTTCCCATGCTTGGGCAATACTCTCTCCATCATGAGGCCAAAAATTATATATATGGTTTCGATCTTTGTGAATTTCACTTGGAGGATAGAACTTGGAATAAAATAGAGGCACAATATCCTTCCAATCAAGAGAGCGCCCGTCCTTCAATAGTTTATACCAATGCGCCGCTTCACCAGATAGCGACATAACAAATAATTTCTTTCTAACTTCATCCATTGAAATACCTGCACACTTGAATAACCCGCATAATTCATGCAAAAACAGTAAATGATCTCCAGGATGGACAGTTCCATCCCCTTCATAGCGGTTATCCATAACACGTTCAATAATTTTCATAGAGATTTTATACGGAATACTTTCAGCAGGTGGATTTAAAATATCAGAAGCATCATTAGAGTTATCGCATATGGGAGATAAAGCATTATCAGAGCAAAATATTTCTTCCAAAGTCGAGGAGCAAAAAAGATTATTTTTATGTAAACTAGCTTCCCCAAGCTTAGACTTCTTCATAGCATTAGCAGTAATTGCATTCATACTAATAACATTGCTACTATCATGTAAATAAGGTTCCATAGGTTTTTTAATTTTCGCATCAAACAATTCTAAATTAGGAAAAAGATTAAAAAGCTCACCAATTTTTTTGTTGTTTTCCATTATGCCTAACTAGTGAAAATAAAAACAAGAAAAACAAAAAGATGCAATTGCAGGATCTAAAGGAAATAGCTTCGAGCACACACACAATGGCGCCAAAAGTACCACTGAACCGGAGTATGAGTGTCTTTTACCTTTCCTCCCCAAACGGCGCTAAAAGTGCTTGATGTCTACGGGTACTTCTATTCTTGTAGACAGTGTTGGGCCTCCAAGAGCAGAGGTTTGTAGAACAGCAGCAAGTTTCCCTTAAGTGGATTACCCAAGGTTTATCGAACTCAGGGAGGAAGAGGTCAAAGATATCCCTCTCAACCCCTGTAATCACAAAGCAAGAAGTCTCTTGTGTCCCCAACACACCAAATACACGTGTCAGTGTATAGGTGCACTAGTTCGGCGAAGAGATAGTGAAATACAAGTAATATGGATGTATATGAGTGGTAATAGCAATCTGAATAAAATATGGCAGCGAGTAAACATGCAGCAAAACAGTAAACAAACGGAGATTCGATGCTTGGAAGCAAGGCCTAGGGATCCTGCTTTCACTAGTGGACACTCTCAACAATGATCACATAATAGAACCACTCTACACTCTTTTGTTGGATGATGAACACATTGCGTAGGATTACACGAACCCTCAATGCCGGAGTTAACAAGCTCCACAATGCAATGTTCATATTTAAATAACCTTAGAGTGCAAGATAGATCAACATAATTACACCAAGAACTAACATAGCATGCACACTATCACCTTCACGCTTATGTAGGAGGAATAAATCACATCAATACCATCATAGCAATAGTTAACTTCATAATCTACAAGAGATCACAATCATAGCCTACGCCAAGTACTCACACGGTGCACACACTATCACCTTTACACACGTGGAGGAGGAATAGAGTACTTTAATAACATCACTAGAGTAGCACATAGATGATATTCAACTAGATCACATAAAGAGAGAGATGAACCTGAAAGATCGAGATGTCGCCTAGAGGGGGGGTGAATAGGCAATTACAAACTCTTGCGGATTTGTCTTGTAAGAATGCGGAATTAAACTATCATTTAGTTTACAAGCACAAACCCTAAATATGCTAAGCTCAACTAAGTGTAACAATAGCAACTAGAGCTAAGCAAGATAGGCACAAGATATATGTAGCACAAGTGATAGCAAGATATATATATACTTCAAGCACGATGGCTATCACAAGGAAAGAGAGCTCGGGTATAGAAATAACCGAGGCACGCGGAGACGAGGATGTATTCCCGTGTTCCCTTGCTTTGCAACAAGGTACGTCACGTTTGGAGGAGTGGAGGTCCCACGAAGGATTCCCCGCGCCACGAAGGCTCACCCTATTCTCCGAACCACACCCACGAAGGATAGTGGCCCTTTCCTTATGGTTAGCTTTTCCTCCGCTCCGGAGATGGCAAGCTCCACAACCACTTCACAAGCTCCACGAAGGAGAAGCCCGGGCCTCTTCACAATCTTCTTGAAGAGATCACCGGAGCACCAACCGCCAAGCCAACTAGGAGGTCGCCCTCCAAGAGTAACAAGCTCACGGTCTCTCACTCGAACAAATCGTGGTGGAGAGCTCAACACTATGCAATGATGCAAAGCAAGAACACCGGAGGTGTTCAAATCCTTCACACTCAAATCCCACCAAAGCAACGAATGCTAGGATGAGATTGGAGAGGAAGAACAAGGGGGAAAGTCAACCAAAGACTCCAAGATCTAGATCCCAAGAGATTCCCTCACTTAGAGAAGAAACGGTTTGGTGGAAGTGTAGATCTAGGTCCCCTCTCTCAAATCCTCAAATATGAGCAAGAATAGTTGGAGGATTCAAGAGGAAGAGCAAGTTCTTCAAATAGTAGCAATGGAGGAGAGAGAATAGGAAGAACTAATTTGGCTCAAGGTGGAAGAAGGGTATTTATAGCCCAAGTGGAAAAATAACTGTTGGGGGAAAAAGACAGAAAAACGGGCAGCAATTTCGGGCAGAAAAACGGCCCAGCCGGTCACCAGGCCGGCCGACCGGAGCAGCAGCCGGACAGGCCGGTCAGCAGCCCGGTCGGACCGGCCCAGCAACCGGGCTGAGCAGCAGCCGCGCTGGGCGGTGGAAAAAGGCCACAGACGCGCGCAGGCCGAAGCCCAGCAGTGCGCGGGCGGCAGGGAGCAAGGCGACGCGGGGGCGCACAGGCAGCGCACCAGTGGGCCGTCGGGGCGGTGAGGCCCAGCCCCGGCCAGGACGCGCGGGGGCGGCGCGGAGTGGAGCGGGCCGCGCGGGGGAGGCGGCCCAGTCCGGCGGGGAGGCCGGTTCGGCCGGGGGCAGCGCCGGGCGGGCCGGTTGGCCACCGGGCTGCGACCGGACACGGGCCCAAAGGCCACTGGATCAGCCCGGATGGCACCGGTTCCCAGGCCGGTTTCGACCGGGTGGGCCGGCGCTGGCCCGGTCCGGCCGGCTGGCCCTTTCCCTTTTTTCCTTTTTCTTTAATAACAATTGCTCCCGAACTCCGATTCGAATGAAACCAACTTTGTTTGGAAGATAACAACGAATGCTATCTAATAGAAAGTGAAAACCCAAGAATCTGTAGGAGGGGATTTTATCATGAATATAAAAGGTAGAACCTTATATCATGAATAACCGGTAAAATCACCCAACCTCGAAAACGCAATAGAAGATGCATGCGAACTCCGTTTTCGATGAACTTGGGCTTGTTGTAAAGCTAGCAACAAGCTCAAGAACCTCACATAGAGAAATACCAAGAAGCAATAAGAATATGCAACGCATGCAAGGATTGAGCTCCCTAAGACGATGTGATCAAGTTACCCAACCGAAAGCCCCTCTTAATAGTGCGGCTATCTATCCTATAATCCGGTCTCCCATCAACCACCACGAGACCGGTAAAAGGAAAACCTATCAAGGTCATACCTTTGCCTTGCGCATCCCATCACTTGATCATTGTCGCTTCGTGTATACTCACAAATGCTCCCCCATACACAATGATGGGAAAGCTTCATTGATGCACATCTTCACATGTCCACTATCACCAAATGGACGGCAAGCTTCAAGCATGTGATCCACTCAAGATGCTCATCTTGAACTTGCCCAACTCAACCTTGTATCTTCTCATACTCACTTGAGATAGAGCATGGCTAATATTGAGTTCCACATAAGAACTCCATCTTCATTTCTACTTCTTGATCATATCACAAATATATCTTCATACCGATGATCTTGATGCCCAATCACAAGGTATATCTTTATCTTCATGGCATCCATACTTGAATCCAACACATGGAGAGCAAGTAGTACCTATGGAATATTCCTTCATATAAACTCAATGAAAACATTAGTCCATAGGGGTTGTCATTAATTACCAAAACCACACATAGGGGCAATGTACCCTTACAATCTCCCCCATTTTGGTAATTGATGACAACCACAATAAGAGGGTTTATATAATGAATATTAGAAACAAGTACGCAACTTATCCGAGAATAAGTTGTATACAAGAGGTTGTATTTGATATGGTCAAGTAACACAAAGCTACTAGCCCATATCAAAACCGGCTCTACTCACACAACTACAACAAATGCAAGAGATGTGAGTAGAACCAATATATATAGAGAAAACTCCCCCACAATGTATGCACGTGTGATGAACATGAATTCATTGCATATATTGTCAAGATTAACCTTTGGGATAGTTTCCACTATATATATACAACCATGCAAGACATATAAATATGGAATGCATGAGAGGCAAAACACTTAAGCACAAACCAAACTTAAGTATAAAACCATTCCCTTAAACCCTCTAAACTTCTCCCCCATTGGCATCGATTGTCAAAATGGGTGAAAAATTTAGAAGGCCAATATAATGTGAGTTCCTCCCCAAAGTGTGCACTTCTCATAATTTGAGTGGAATCAAGTGCACATATCCAATGATGAATACTTGAAGGAAATCAAACTATATTGAGGATCAAAGATTGCATAAAGATAACATGGTGAAGTGAGCTTCAACAAGTAAAGCAAGCAATCAAAGATCCAATTGGACAAACAAAGATATCATGATAAGAGAGATATAGTGCTCTTAATAAAATAAGAAAGCTCCCCAAGGTTCGTGCACAATTTATAATGTTTGCATTTGAATACAATATGCACCAACATGGAATCCTCACTCCCTCTATATTATTTAGAACATACCCAAGATAAAAATAAAATGCTTATCAAGAATAACTTGAGTCCAACAATTACGAGATATGAGTGCATGAAGAAAAACAAGTAAACCAAGCACTCATAAATCTTCTTTACCAACACCACTAAAAGCAAAAGGGTAAAAGATGATTGGCAAGGAACAAGGATATCAAGTTGATGGATTAACGCTCTCATGTATATAAGTTTCTAAAGTGGATATAGTGATCCATAAAGAAACATGCACACACAAGAGGTTAACAAAATAAATAAGACATGATATCCAAGATGAAGTCATAAAATATACCAAGGATGTTTGCTTAAAAAGCATATATAGCCTATGGCTCCAATTTACACACTTGTGGTATATGAATGAGCTTCAACCAAGAAAATCTCAAAAACATCACAACTAACAATAAGGGAAGTAAAGCTAGTTGGAATGTTTTGAGAGAGGCAACAAGTATCACAAATACGGATTTATTTCACAATTTCATCAATATTGTACACAAGAGCTCTTTGAGGAATTGATATGCAATAAATTGCTAGAGGGCATATTTGTGATAGGTGAATCATAAAATATGATATATATATATATATATATAACCTATCATATGCATCTTCTCAAATTACTCAAGTGTTCAATAAGAAGTTTTACTTTAAAAGGGTTTTTCAAGAACCGCAATATTTTCGAAATAAATAATTTCATGCCAAGATACAACCTACAAGAGGTTGGATGCTATATGAGAGTGCATGAATAAGATACTTGTTACCGAGATGGCAATGGCTTGATGTAGTGGATAAGAGTTCATCGATCATCCTAGCTTGACTCCAATCCTCATATGGTGACAACACCTTCCTTATAGATGAGACAAGCCTCCATTGCATCTCCAATGTACCTAAAACATCATTCAAGTACATCTTGGTCCCCAAACTTATTGGGTCCAACATGGTTAGACAAACCACAATATATAGAACACACTCCATATAAACATGTGCATATTTAGATGAAATTCGAATTTCATGCACATCTTAGCCATTTAGGATTTGATGGAGTATATCCTACATAATGGATCGAAAGAAAGCAAGCATGCTACAAGCATAAACAAATTACATATAAGCATGCACCAAAACTTTTAAAGATCCAAGAAAGATATACTTTGGACAAAACACCAAAAGAATTAAATAAGGCATAGAGGTGTCACAAAACAAATTTGTTGTCCAAATTATATCTAAGAAGCAAATCACAAAAGATTTGTTCAACAAAGTTCAACAAGTGAACTAAGAAGAAACCATTGAGCATAGAGGATGAAATAAAGCAAACATGCTCAAAGATTTATCTCATTCAAGCTAATAAAATATGTAAGAAGGAATGAGATAGCAAACTCCCCAAAAGAGCAAGGTTCGAACAAATAAACCAAACCCTCTACACTTTTCACAATGGCACAATGTACCGTAAGGAAAAGGTTTGTCTTCCAAAACAAACACTTGATATGAATCAAGATAATTTATCAAAAGATTTTTCAAAGGGACAAAGAAGACACGTGGGAGCAACAAAGATTTCTTGGAAATAAGATAAGTAAATAAGAAGCAATCCAAGGTGAAGATGATCCATGAATTCAACCACATACAAGGTTATCAATTGTCAAGGACAATGAGTATATTGGAAATAATTTCCGGTGGTGAATTTAAAATGATAGTAAGGATCAACTTCACAATAAAAGGCATAGGATAAGTATATAGAATTAAGCACTATGCACGAATGAAGATTCTTGATGGCTTCAATTAGTCAAACAATCACGCACGGCAATGATTAGAATAACTTGAAGCAAACGGTGTCCCAAATAAGATATAGAGATATGTATTTGAGGAAAACCGTACCAAGAATTTCTTAATCAAACAAGAGTCCATAAGATGAGCCAATAAAATATTTTTATTAGGAATGGAGCTTGTTTGAGCAAACATGCCACCTAGGAACAAGATAATTAAGAGCATCAACTCTAAGTGGCATAACCTCATATGTTCACATTTTCTAGGTTTGTGATATGTACAAAACATATTACTCCCCCATAATGTGATAAGACATTTCTTCTAAATAAGAGGCAACTAAAATTCAACTAGAGATGATTAATGGACATTTAGAATTTGAATTTCTCATGAGTATGCCACACCACATAGTTACTAGATAATCTTGCAATATCAATACTAAGTGGTGGTACCCACATACACACATTTTAAAGAAAGAGAGATGCACAATGCATATCACTCCCCCAAAATGGGATGTTCCATTAATCACTCAAAGAGAGCCAAATAAGATATCATCAAGATGCATTAGGCTCCCAACAATACACAAGTATATGATGAGTCAAACAAACATACTTGAATACACAAGATAGGTAAGTAAGACACAACACATACACACAAATATTTGGTACAAAACCAAACATGCAAAGGGGCAAGTAACTTACAATAAATATGGTGAGTTGAAGTATAAGTTACCGCAAGGAGGAACATTGGATATAAGATATAGATGATAATCCATACGACTTGGCTTGGTCATAATATAATATATGAAGATCCCTTAATTCTTCATGAAGTAGCCAAGTCTCCAATGACCTCCACTTGTACCTATTGATCAAGTTTGAGATTGTTGGTCCCCAACCAAGTTGGGTCCTAAGAGGTTAGTCACAATAGGCTTGGCAACCCAAATGGTTCTTTTCTTGAAACCACTTTGAGTTCCAACAAACTTGGCAAACACATTGCCATCCTTATCCTTCCCTAGAGAATAATCATCATTAACAATTATAGGGTTAGATAAGGTACCACTTAAACATGAAGAAGCAAAGTGCCCCTTCACACGACATAAGTAGCAAGTGTTCCCCTTTCTCTTCTTTATTGATTTCTTCTCTTGGGGAACAACATCTTGATTCTTCTTGGGAAGTGGCCTATCTTCAACTTGAGGTCGAGCATGAGCTTGACCTTGACCTTGTGGCTGTTTCCCTTGTTGTTTCTCACTCAAGTGCTTCTTCTTCTTCAATGGGCATGATCTAACATGATGCCCTTCAACCTTGCACTTGAAGCAAACCAACTTGGCCGGATCCTTGACTTTGTCTTGGCCCTTCTTCTTGTTGTTCTTGCTCTTGGACTTGTTCTTGTTATTGGAGTTGAATCCAAGTCCACTCTTGTCATTGGGGGATTGTTGCACACTCAACATCTTGTCAAGTGCGGATTTCCCTTCATGACACTTTTCCAAATCTTTCTTCAAAGAAAGGACTTGGGCCTCAAGCTCTTTTATTTCCTCTACATGGTTAGTAGAAATACAAGTACTAGAGGAAGTAGAAGCTTCATTATTAGAGCAACAAGGCAAAGTGAGTAATCCAACACAAGGTGTATCACTAGTTTGACTAGATGGATTACAAGGACTAGCACATGGCAATATAGCATTTTGGGTAGAGGTTGTGCTAATGTCCACATGAGGCTCACAAGATGTTACCTTAGTGATACTAGCCTCATGAGCTAACTTTAGCTCATCGTAGGAAGTTAGAAGATCCTCAAGAGAGTGTGAGAGCGTTTTATTGCTTTCTTCCAATTCCCTACAATTGCTAGTTAGCAACTCAAGTTGAGCCCTTAGCTCAACATTCTCCTTTAAGGTAGATGCTTCACAAGAAGTAGAGTTAGTAGCACAAGCATCAACAATAGTTTTCTCATTTTCATGCATATAGGATTCAATTTTTTGTGTAAGCATAAAATTAGTATGCTTCTCATCTTTTAGCTCATGCTTGAGGAGAGTGAATCTCATTTCCCCATTTTCAATATGGGACTCCAACTCCACTATGGTTTCCCTATATTTACTCAAGGTATCCATAGAGTGTTCGAGATTAGCACGAGCTTCTTTATTACCATGAAGAGAAGCATATACCATTGCCATATTATGCACCAAGATATTATATTCTTCATCATTATCATCATCATCACTCTCATCATTAGAGGAAGTGTTAGGAGTCAAAGTAGGAGATACCTTTGATCCATTTGCCATAAGGCACATGTGCATACCGGAGGATGAAGATGAAGAAATTCTTGAATCCTCATTTGAAATCATGTCTTGATCCATAGAGTGTTCGGTTTCCTCTACATTGTTAGTCAAACAACTAGAGGAGATAGAAGCATTTTGATTATGGGAGCAAGACAAGGCAAGCATATCATCATGGGATTTATGTGAGCAATTTACACATGATATGCGAGGACTATCAACACAAGCATGTAGATTATTTTCAATGCTAGATGTGTTTAAGTCCAAAGAGGAAGCATTGCAATGGGATAGAGATGAAGAATCATCACTATTGAGCACAATATCAACATTGCAATTTTCCTCACCACTCACCATATCATTACCTCGTGTCTTGCTACACGTTGGTGAAGTGGAAGAAGATGAGAACTCATCACGGCCGGAGGTGGAAGCAACTTGGAGCTCTTCATGATGTGAAGGGGAAGAGAGCTCCTCGGAGTCACCACCGACCAATTGAGAAGTGGATCCACCAAACATTTCCTTAAGCTTGATCCACATCTCATGAGACGATTTTCGCTTTATATATATCAAGAACCTACGAAAATCGGGTCTCAAGGAGAATAAAAGCTCATTAGATACTTGAGCTTCAAGATGTAAGTTTTTCTCATCCTCTAAAGATAGATTTTGAGGATCCATCGGAGGAGAAAAACCTACATCTAGAAATTGCTCAATGTTTGGACACAAGGTCCGAAGATTGCAAAGCAAGCAATTTCGCCACAAATGATAATTTGTGCCAACAAAGATAATTGTGTCATTGTGCACTATACTAGCCGACATCTTTACTCTCAAGGCGGTGAAGCCTAAACAAGGAGAGACCTTGCTCTGATACCAATTGAAAGATCGAGATGTCGCCTAGAGGGGGGTGAATAGGCAATTACAAACTCTTGCGGATTTGTCTTGTAAGAATGCGGAATTAAACTATCATTTAGTTTACAAGCACAAACCCTAAATATGCTAAGCTCAACTAAGTGTAACAATAGCAACTAGAGCTAAGCAAGATAGGCACAAGATATATGTAGCACAAGTGATAGCAAGATATATATATACTTCAAGCACGATGGCTATCACAAGGAAAGAGAGCTCGGGTATAGAAATAACCGAGGCACGCGGAGACGAGGATGTATTCCCGTGTTCCCTTGCTTTGCAAAAGGTACGTCACGTTTGGAGGAGTGGAGGTCCCACGAAGGATTCCCCGCGCCACGAAGGCTCACCCTATTCTCCGAACCACACCCACGAAGGATAGTGGCCCTTTCCTTATGGTTAGCTTTTCCTCCGCTCCGGAGATGGCAAGCTCCACAACCACTTCACAAGCTCCACGAAGGAGAAGCCCGGGCCTCTTCACAATCTTCTTGAAGAGATCACCGGAGCACCAACCGCCAAGCCAACTAGGAGGTCGCCCTCCAAGAGTAACAAGCTCACGGTCTCTCACTCGAACAAATCGTGGTGGAGAGCTCAACACTATGCAATGATGCAAAGCAAGAACACCGGAGGTGTTCAAATCCTTCACACTCAAATCCCACCAAAGCAACGAATGCTAGGATGAGATTGGAGAGGAAGAACAAGGGGGAAAGTCAACCAAAGACTCCAAGATCTAGATCCCAAGAGATTCCCTCACTTAGAGAAGAAACGGTTTGGTGGAAGTGTAGATCTAGGTCCCCTCTCTCAAATCCTCAAATATGAGCAAGAATAGTTGGAGGATTCAAGAGGAAGAGCAAGTTCTTCAAATAGTAGCAATGGAGGAGAGAGAATAGGAAGAACTAATTTGGCTCAAGGTGGAAGAAGGGTATTTATAGCCCAAGTGGAAAAATAACTGTTGGGGGAAAAAGACAGAAAAACGGGCAGCAATTTCGGGCAGAAACGGCCCAGCCGGTCACCAGGCCGGCCGACCGGAGCAGCAGCCGGACAGGCCGGTCAGCAGCCCGGTCGGACCGGCCCAGAACCGGGCTGAGCAGCAGCCGCGCTGGCGGTGGAAAAGGCCACAGACGCGCGCAGGCCGAAGCCCAGCAGTGCGCGGGCGGCAGGGAGCAAGGCGACGCGGGGCGCACAGGCAGCGCACCAGTGGGCCGTCGGGGCGGTGAGGCCCAGCCCCGGCCAGGACGCGCGGGGGCGGCGCGGAGTGGAGCGGGCCGCGCGGGGGAGGCGGCCCAGTCCGGCGGGGAGGCCGGTCCGGCCGGGGGCAGCGCCGGGCGGGCCGGTTGGCCACCGGGCCTGCGACCGGACACGGGCCCAAAGGCCACTGGATCAGCCCGGATGGCACCGGTTCCCAGGCCGGTTTCGACCGGGTGGGCCGGCGCTGGCCCGGTCCGGCCGGCTGGCCCCTTCCCCTTTTTTCTTTTCTTTTTCTTCTTTAATAACAATTGCTCCCGAACTCCGATTCGAATGAAACCAACTTTGTTTGGAAGATAACAACGAATGCTATCTAATAGAAAGTGAAAACCCAAGAATCTGTAGGAGGGGATTTTATCATGAATATAAAAGGTAGAACCTTATATCATGAATAACCGGTAAAATCACCCAACCTCGAAAACGCAATAGAAGATGCATGCGAACTCCGTTTTCGATGAACTTGGGCTTGTTGTAAAGCTAGCAACAAGCTCAAGAAGCTCACATAGAGAAATACCAAGAAGCAATAAGAATATGCAGCGCATGCAAGGATTGAGCTCCCTAAGACGATGTGATCAAGTTACCCAACCGAAAGCCCCTCTTAATAGTGCGGCTATCTATCCTATAATCCGGTCTCCCATCAACCACCACGAGACCGGTAAAAGGAAAACCTATCAAGGTCATACCTTTGCCTTGCGCATCCCATCACTTGATCATTGTCGCTTCGTGTATACTCACAAATGCTCCCCCATACACAATGATGGGAAAGCTTCATTGATGCACATATTCACATGTCCACTATCACCAAATGGACGGCAAGCTTCAAGCATGTGATCCACTCAAGATGCTCATCTTGAACTTGCCCAACTCAACCTTGTATCTTCTCATACTCACTTGAGATAGAGCATGGCTAATATTGAGTTCCACATAAGAACTCCATCTTCATTTCTACTTCTTGATCATATCACAAATATATCTTCATACCGATGATCTTGATGCCCAATCACAAGGTATATCTTTATCTTCATGGCATCCATACTTGAATCCAACACATGGAGAGCAAGTAGTACCTATGGAATATTCCTTCATATAAACTCAATGAAAACATTAGTCCATAGGGGTTGTCATTAATTACCAAAACCACACATAGGGGCAATGTACCCTTACAACCACATAGCTACAGCGGAGCCCTCAGCCCCGGGGTGAATTACTCCCTCCTCATCATGGAGACAGCGATGGCGGTGAAGATGGCGGAGACGGCGGTGGAGATGACTCGGGGCACTCCCCGCAGGAACAGACTTCGTCCCCGAATCTTGATTTCGCGATGGCGGCGGCTCGAAGGTTTTCTCGGGTCTCGTCTTCTCTGTCGGTGTTTTTAGGTCAGGGACGACTAAATAGGCGAAAAGACGGAGTCGGAGGGGCCACGGGGTGCCCACACCACAGGGGGCGCCCCCCTGATACGTCTCCAACGTATCGATAATTTCTTATGTTCCATGCTACTTTATTGATGATACCTACATGTTTTATGCACATTATATGTCATATTTATGCATTTTCTCGAACTAACCTATTAACAAGATGCCGAAGAGCCAGCTGCTGTTTTTGGTTTCAGAAATCCTAGTAAAGAAATATTCTCGGAATTGGACGAAACTTTCGCCTGGTCCTATTTTTGCACGAAGCTTCCAAGACCGAAGAGATAACGAAGTGGGCCACGAGGCAGCCAGAGGGGAGGCCGGCGCGGCCTGGCCCCGGCTGCGCCGACCTACCCCCGGGCCCCCGTGTGGCCCCCGCGTTGACCTTCCGCCTACTTAAAGCCTCCGTCGCGAAACCCCCGCACCGAGAGCCACGATACGGAAAACCTTACGAGACGCCGCCGCGAATCCCATCTCGGGGGATTCAGATCGCCTCCGCACCCTGCCGGAGAGGGGATTCATCTCCCGGAGGACTCTACACCGCCATGGTCGCCTCCGGATTGATGAGTGAGTAGTTCACCCTGGACCATGGGTCCATAGCAGTAGCTAGATGGTCGTCTTCTCCTTGTTGTGCTTCATTGTTGGATCTTGTGAGCTGCCTAACATGATCAAGATCATCTATCTGTAATACTATATGTTGTGTTTGTCGGGATCCGATGGATAGAGAGTACTATGATTATGGTGATTATCAATCTATTGTTTATGTGTTGTCTATGATCTTGCATGCTCTCCGTTATTAGTAGAGGCTCTGGCCAAGTTTTTACTCTTAACTCCAAGAGGGAGTATTTATGCTCGATAGTGGGTTCATGCCTCCATTGAATCTGGGACAGTGATAGAAAGTTCTAAGGTTGTGGATGTGCTGTTGCCACTAGGGATAAAACATTGATTCTATGTCTAAGGATGTAGTTGTTGATTACATTACGCACCATACTTAATGCAATTGTCTGTTGCTTTGCAACTTAATACTGGAGGGGTTCGGATGATAACCTGAAGGTGGACTTTTTAGGCATAGATGCAGCTGGATGGCGGTCTATGTACTTTGTCGTAATGCCCGATTAAATCTCACTATATTTATCATATCATGTATATGCATTGTTATGCCTTTCTCTATTTGTCAATTGCCCGACTGTAATTTGTTCACCCAACATGCTTTTATCTTATGGGAGAGACACCTCTAGTGAACTGTGGACCCCGGTCCTATTCTTTACATAGCATACAATCTACCGCAATACTTGTGTTTACTGTTTTCTTTGCAAACATCTTCCACTCGATACGTGTAATCCTTTGTTACAGCAAGCCGGTGAGATTGACAACCTCACTGTTTCGTTGGGACAAAGTACTTGGGTTGTGTTGTGCAGGTTCCACGTTGGCGCCGGAATCCCTGGTGTTGCGCCGCATCACATTTCGCGACCATCAACCTTCAACGTGCTTCTTGGCTCCCGGTTCGATTAAACCTTGGTTTCTTTCGAGGGAAAACTTGCCACCGTGCGCATCATACCTTCCTCTTGGGGTTCCCAACGGACGTGTACATCTACGCGCATCAAGCACTTTTTCTGGCGCCGTTGCCGGGGAGATCAAGACACGCTGCAAGGGGAGTCTCCACTTCTCAATCTCTTTACTTTGTTTTTGTCTTGCTTTATTTTATTTACTATTTTGTTTGCTGCACCTAAACAAAACACACAAAAATTTAGTTACTTGCACTTAGTTTACTTTTGTTATCATGTCTAGTCCTGTACTTGTTTTTATTTTCATTAGTTAGGCTTAATGGAAAACAACAAAAAAATTAGAGATCTTTATGAACTATATCTTGAATTAGGACATGATGTGTTTGAAGAGAAAATTAAAAAACCCATGGAACTTTGTTTGCAAAATAGTTGTAGCAATGTTATTAGCATGAACTCTTTGAACACCATTATTGCTAAAGCTATGGAAGAATTTAAGCTTGGGGAAGCTGGTTGTGATATTTTTAGTCCCCCAAGCATGGAGGAGAAAATTTACTTTGATGATACTTTACCTCCTATATATGATGCTTGCAATGATGAATATGATATTTTCAGTCCACCTACTATTGAGGAGAAAATTAATTATGATTACAATATGCCTCCTATATATGATGATTATGGTGATGAGAATAATAATGATAGCTACTTTATTGAATTTGCTCCCACTACAATTAATAGTAATGATTATGCTTATGTGGAGAGTAATGATTTTATGCATGTGGCTCATGACAAGAATGCTGTATGTGATAGTTATATTGTTGAGTTTGTTCATGATGCTACTGAAAGTTATTATGAGAGAGGGAAACATGGTTATATGCATCTTAATAATATTAAGTTTTTCCTCTTTATGTTGAGAATTTTGAAGTTACTCGTGTTTTATCTTCCTATGCTTGTCACTTTGTTCTTCATGAATTTATTTATGTACAAGACTCCTTTTCATAGGAAGTGGGTTAGGCTTAAATGTGTTTTGAATTTGCTTCAACTCTTATTTCTTTCGAGAGTATCATTGAAATTACTGAGCCAATCTTAATGGCTATAAAGAAAAGCGCTTATGGGAGACAACCCATGTTTTTACTACAGTACTTTGTTTTATATTTGAGTCTTGGAAGTTGTTTACTACTGTAGCAACCTCTCCTTATCATGTTTTTGTGCCAAGTAAAGTTTCTATGTCAAAGTTGATGTTATATTTGGGATTGCTGCGCAGAAACAGCATTGCTGTCTGTCACGAATCTGGGCACAGTTCTCTGTAGAAAATTCGAAAAAATCTGCCAATTTACGAGCGTGATCCTCGATATGTACGCAACTTTTATTAGTTTTGAGTTTTTCCATTTGAGCAAGTCTGGTGCCAGCTTTAAATTCGTCTTTACGGACTGTTCTGTTTTTGACAGATTCTGCCTTTTATTTCGCATTGCCTCTTTTGCTATGTTGGATTCATTTCTTTGATCCATTAATGTCCAGTAGCTTTATGCAATGTCCATAAGTGTAAAGAATGATTGTGCCACCTCTGAACATGTGAATTATTAATTGTGCACTAACCCTCTAATGAGTTTGCTTGAAGTTTGGTGTGAAGGAAGTTTTCAAGGGTCAAGAGAGGAGAATGATATACTATGATCAAGAGGAGTGAAAGCTCTAAGCTTGGGGATGCCCCGTGGTTCACCCCTGCATATTTTAAGAAGACTCAAGCGTCTAAGCTTGGGGATGCCCAAGGCATCCCCTTCTTCATCGACAAAATCATCAGGTTCCTCCCCGAAACTATATTTTTATTCAATCACATCTTGTGTTCTTTACTTGGAGCGTCGGTTTGTTTTTGTTTTTGTTTTTGTTTGAATAAAATGGATCCTAGCATTCACTTTGTGGGAGAGAGACACGCTCCGCTGTTGCATATGGACACATGTGTCCTTAGGCTTTACTCATAATGTTCAAGGCGAAGTTTCTTCTTCGTTAAATTGTTATATGGTTGGAATTGGAAAATGCTACATGTAGTAATTCTAAAATGTCTTGGATAATGTGATACTTGGCAATTGTTGTGCTCATGTTTAAGCTCTTGCATCATATGCTTTGCACCCATTAATGAAGAAATACATAGAGCTTGCTAAAATTTGATTTGCATATTTGGTCTCTCTAAGGTCTAGATAATATCTAGTATTGAGTTTTGAACAACAAGGAAGACGGTGTAGAGTCTTATAATGTTTACAATATGTCTTTTATGTGAGTTTTGCTGCACTTGTTCATCCTTGAGTTTGCTTCAAATAACCTTGCTAGCCTAAACCTTGTATCGAGAGGGAATACTTCTCATGCATCCAAAATCCTTGAGCCAACTACTATGCCATTTGTGTCCACCATACCTACCTACTACATGGTATTTCTCCGCCATTCCAAAGTAAATTGCTTGAGTGCTACCTTTAAAATTCCATCATCCACCTTTGCAATATATAGCTCATGGGACAAAATAGCCTTAAAAACTATCGTAGTATTGAATATGTACTTATGCACTTTATCTTTTATTAAGTTGCTTGTTGTGCGATAACCATGCTTCTGGGGAACGCCATCAACTATTGTTGAATATCATGTGAGTTGCTATGCATGTCCGTCTTGTCTGAAGGATCTATCATTTTAGTGGTTGGAGCATGCAAAATTGTTAGAGAAGAACATTGGGCCGCTAACTAAAGCCATGAATCATGGTGGAAGTTTCAGTTTGGACATATATCCTCAATCTCATATGAGAATAATAATTGTTGCTACATGATTATGCATTTAAGAGGAGTCCATTATCTGTTGTCCATGTTGTCCCGGTATGGATGTCTAAGTTGAGAATAATCAAAAGCGAGAAATCCAAAATGCGAGCATTCTCCTTAGACCTTTGTACAGCATGGAGGCACCCCTTTGTGACACTTGGTTGAAACATGGCATGCAAAGATCCGGTAGTCCAAGCTAAGTAGGACAAGGTGCGGGCACTATTAGTATACTATGCATGAGGCTTGCAACTTGTAAGATATAATTTACATAACTCATATGCTTTATTACTACCGTTGACAAAATTGTTTCATGTTTTCAAAATAAAAGCTCTAGCACAAATACAGCAATCGATGCTTTCCTCGTTGAAGGACCATTCTTTTACTTTTATTGTTGAGTCAGTTTACCTATCTCCTTCCACCTTAAGAAGCAAACACTTGTGTGAACTGTGCATTGATTCCTACATACTTGCATATTGCACTTGTTATACTACTTTATGTTGACAATATCCATGAGATATACATGTTATAAGTTGAAAGCAACCGCTGAAACTTAATCTTCTTTTGTGTTGCTTCAATACCTTTACTTTGATTTATTGCTTTATGAGTTAACTCTTATGCAAGACTTATTGATGCTTGTCTTGAAGTACTATTCATGAAAAGTCTTTGCTTTATGATTCACTTGTTTACTCATGTCATTACTTTTGTTTTGATCACTGCATTCATTACATATGTTTACAAATAGTATGATCAAGATTATGATGGCATGTCACTTCGAAATTATCTTTGTTATCGTTTTACCTGCTCGGGACGAGCAGAACTAAGCTTGGGGATGCTGATACGTCTCCAACGTATCGATAATTTCTTATGTTCCATGCTACTTTATTGATGATACCTACATGTTTTATGCACATTATATGTCATATTTATGCATTTTTGGAACTAACCTTTTAACAAGATGCCGAAGAGCCATTGCTGTTTTCTGTTTTTGGTTTCAAAATCCTAGTAAAGAAATATTCTCGGAATTGGACGAAACTTTCGCCCAGGGTCCTATTTTTGCACGAAGCTTCCGAAGACCGAAGAGATAACGAAGTGGGGCCACGAGGCAGCCGAGGGAGGCCGGCGCGGCCCAGGCCCCGGCCGCGCCGACCTACCCCGGGCCCCTCGTGTGGCCCCGCGTTGACCTTCCGCCTACCTCGTCGCGAAACCCCCATCGAGAGCCACGATACGGAAAACCTTCGAGACGCGCCGCCGAATCCCATCTCGGGATTCAGAGATCGCTCCGCACCCGCCGAGAGGGGATTCATCTCCCGAGGACTCTACACCGCCATGGTCGCCTCCGGATTGATGAGTGAGTAGTTCACCCCTGGACCATGGGTCCATAGCAGCTAGATGGTCGTCTTCTCCTTGTTGTGCTTCATTGTTGGATCTTGTGAGCTGCCTAACATGATCAAGATCATCTATCTGTAATACTATATGTTGTGTTTGTCGGGATCCGATGGATAGAGAGTACTATGATTATGGTGATTATCAATCTATTGTTTATGTGTTGTTTATGATCTTGCATGCTCTCCGTTATTAGTAGAGGCTCTGGCCAAGTTTTTACTCTTAACTCCAAGAGGGAGTATTTATGCTCGATAGTGGGTTCATGCCTCCATTGAATCTGGGACAGTGACAAAAGTTCTAAGGTTGTGGATGTGCTGTTGCCACTAGGGATAAAACATTGATTCTATGTCTAAGGATGTAGTTGTTGATTACATTACGCACCATACTTAATGCAATTGTCTTGCTTTGCAACTTAATACCGGAGGGGGTTCGGATGATAACCTGAAGGTGGACTTTTTAGGCATAGATGCAGTTGGATGGCGGTCTATGTACTTTGTCGTAATGCATTAAATCTCACTATATTTATCATATCATGTATATGCATTGTTATGCCTTTCTCTATTTTCAATTGCCCGACTGTAATTTGTTCACCCAACATGCTTTTATCTTATGGGAGAGACACCTCTAGTGAACTGTGGACCCCGGTCCTATTCTTTACATAGCATACAATCTACTGCAATACTTGTGTTTACTGTTTTCTTTGCATACATCTTCCACTCGATACGTTTAATCCTTTGTTACAGCAAGCCGGTGAGATTGACAACCTCACTTTCGTTGGGACAAAGTACTTGGGTTGTGTTGTGCAGGTTCCGCGTTGGCGCCGGAATCCCGGTGTTGCGCCGCATCACATTTCGCGACCATCAACCTTCAACGTGCTTCTTGGCTCCTACGGTTCGATTAAACCTTGGTTTCTTTCTGAGGGAAAACTTGCCACCGTGCGCATCATACCTTCCTCTTGGGGTTCCCAACGGACGTGTACATCTACGCGCATCACCCCCCCTGGGCCGCGCCGGGGTGTGGTCTGGGGCCCCCTGGCTCCCCTCTCGTCCTTCTCCGGTGCTCTGGAAGCTTCCGGGAATTATAAGATCCTCGGTCTTTATTTCGTCCGATTCCGAAAATATTTCTTTACTAGGATTTCTGAAACCAAAAACAGCAGAAAACAGCAACTGGCCTTTCGGCATCTCGTCAATAGGTTAGTTCCGGAAAACGCATAATAATGACATATAATGTGTATAAAACATGTAGGTATCATCAATAAAGTAGCATGGAACATAAGAAATTATAGATACGTTTGGGACGTATCAAATATGAAGGCCTAAAACAAATTAATGAAGAACTTAGCCTCTACGATCTCCTGGAAAGGGTATAGTGAAATGCATAAGACGCGTATGGGCACAAAAGGTAAAGACTGTATGCATGCGCAAAAAACTAGGGAAGGACCAAGAACAAAATCATTACATATGGTAAAATATATAGTTCAACTGAACTCGTGATAAGCCGACATCGTTAGCACGAAGAACGAAGATGCACTACTAATATAGGAAGGCATCGCTATAGTTCAAGCCGATCTGACAAACACATCTAGGACGCATAGTAAATACATGAGTTGAGCACATAAGCATGAAAACAAAAGCGGTTTCTCTATCACGGCTTAACTAACCAATGCTTCAGTTCTTGGAGCTCATTGCTATGAGTAGGCTACTTATTGGATGTCTTCCTTTGTCTTCTCACAGCAAGTCACACTAACTACTCCACACGACAACATGTAGACAATGAAGACAAAGAAACAACACAACCATGAAGATGAGCCATTGCAAGATGAAGAAAATAAAAGTTAAACAAAAGGAAAGGAGACAAAAATGCAAATGAACATACCTTAGACTTCGTGTGGCAACATCATATTAGAGGAATGACGACGTCTCCTGATAGCAGCCCAGCTGATCTCGCGAGAGTACTTGATGTTGAACATTTGCATCATCATTCTCCTCAAATTCAACACCCTCTTGATCTCCTTGCCCATCTTATTGTTGCACTTGTATATTATCTTCCTCATCACCTTCTTCTCTTAAAATATCACCCTTGTATTTCATGCAATTCCTCCTTGTCTGGGTTGCATCCCTAAAGTAGCCATAGTGCATATACATTCACAACATGCTTGCTTAGTTTAGTGTCATATGCTAGTCATGTAGTTGTTTTCCTCTACATCTATTTGGTCTTCGAACTTTCTTCTCGTAAAAGGAGGTAAAATATATGGGCTTTTTAACTTTCTTCAGGTCTAACTTCACATATGTTGGAGCGTCTAGTGCCATTTCTTTCCATAATAGTCATTGCATCTACTCTCGGGCATGGTTGGCGGGCAACTAGTCTTGGCAAGTGTGTCGTCCCTTTTTTTGTCGGTGTTTCAGACTTGGTGCTAGGTGTTTTGGTGTTTGGGACTTTGGGTGGGCTTGGCCCTAGCTGTATTTGGTTTTCACCCGATATTCCATTAGTTAACCGAGTAACTCTCTTCTCCTTAATAAAAAGGCAAAACATTTGCATCCAGTTTTGAGAAATACTTCGTGAATTTGAGATGCTTGACAAAGACAATGCATTCATGTCAAGAAAAAACCCAAATTCGTGCACATGCACGATTTGGAAGAACGGAGGGCGCCCTCTCTCGGCCACATCATCCCCTTTCTCCTCTTTTTCATCTTTTTGACCTTCCACCATCCACCGTCCGAGCTAAAGCCAAAGCCGAAGTGACAACATGGCTAACCGCCGCCTCAACAACATTCTGTTTTTTCTCCCTCTATTTTTAGTTACTTCGTTAACTGGATTTAGTCAAAATTAAACTTTGCAAAGTTTGACAAAAAAAAAGAAAAAGTATCAATATTCATAATACCAAATATATGCAATAGGAATGTATATATTATGATGATTCTGATACAATCTATACTATTATATTGGAGTTGGTCGTAGGTCATACAACACGTTTGGTGAAGGAGATTGGGAACATCCGGAGTGTCAATCTGCATCCGTCTCACGTACCCCATCTGATGCATTTCCTTATTTTGTTAGCTCATCACGAACCAGTAAAAACAAGTCATAGAAAATGCAAAATTAAGTATGAATGCTATATGTTCTCAGTTGAGGTTGTAAGGTGATTGAATATCAGAAAGAAACATATCATGAAAAGGAATATGCTTATGCAAATGTATGCAAGGAATTGACTGAAAATGTGTGTTTCCTTTGAACATTTCACAATGTAGTTGAATCCAGTTGCTTTATCTACTTATGCTCAATATTGACTCTACACAAATCATTTAAGATGATTTGTCGATTCGATCTTTAGAAACATTTCATGTGCAGGAGGGACAAGGGTTTTAAATCCTCATTTGCCAAGTTATAACCATAATATATTCAAGGAGCCTGATGCAACTATGTAAAGCCATTCACCCGCTGACATTTTGAGAACATGACATAGGCACCCTTCAAAGCGCGACCAACACGGGGACCCTATCGGTCAAGAGGCAGGACAATCTTGTTGGGGCCGATGCCGTCCTCCACAACATGTCGTCACATGTCTGACACGAAAACACCGCCGCCCTTTCCGACCAACGCGAGAGGAGGAACAGGAGGAAACAAAATGCGACGCAAGCGAGGAGGGGTGGGAATGAGACGTGACAGATACGGGCGGTAAAGACAGAAACTAAGATATTTCGGTGAACTGCTCCGGAAATGACGAAAATTTGCGTGAACTGTTTAATATTTTCATATTAAGTTATGGGTATCTGCTAATATATTTACGTGTGTGATGTGAAAAACTACAACCCGTAGCAACGCATGGGCATTCAACTAGTATGTTCTATATTATAAATGTTTTTTATCGAAAAATATTATAAATGTTTAGTTAATTGATCGCTAGAACTTAAAGTAATTCTAGACCGGAGTTTATAGCAGGTCAAAGAAAGTCAATTCATATATGCTTGTCCTCCTCTATCCAGGCCTATCGCGTGTGGACCGTCTGGCGCCACACACACACACTGGGCAGCGGGGCCCACACGTCGGCGTGGCATCTCCAACCCCATCTCATCTCCCCATGCTCCTCCGCCTCCTCTCTTCCGCCACTCGCGCCACCATCATCGCAGCCAAACCTCACCCACCGCAAACCCTAGCTGCCGCTGCCACCCGGCGGCTCGCGGGCATGGCGGGGAGCCGGGAGGCGTTCCGCGTGGCGGTGGCCAACACGCTGGAGCGGCGCCTCTTCTACGTGCCGTCCTTCAAGATCTACGGCGGCGTCGCCGGCCTCTACGACTACGGGCCGCCTGGGTGCGCCGTCAAGGCCAACGTCCTCGCCTTCTGGCGCCAGGTAGCCTCTCGCATACCTCCCTCCTACTGCTTCTCCAGCTGGTAGAGTCAGTAGAGTCGTTGGTTAGGGGCTTTGTGCTACTCGTCGAGCGCCGCGTATTCGCTCCTTTTGGTTCTGAATTCTGGCGGAGAAGGCTGCAGTGGGAGCTAGTGGCTACTTAATTTTGGTCTTTGTAGCTAAGTGACGTGCCGTGTTGGCTTTGTATTCGTGTTACTTGCGCTGTGTGGTGTAGCATGCTGGTTTCCGAATTTGGCTATCTTTTGATAAATTAGGTGGCTACGGGATACGCTAGAACTAAAAAAACATTCTGGGATGTAAATAGGAGAAATATATTTGTCTAGTTTCATCATTTTATAGATTAGGGGGAAATTGGTCTGGGTTTCCTTAACTTCTAAACTTAAACTTTATGAATGCAGGAGCTTAAGAGGAATGGATGAACTTATACTGAATTTGCTTCCTTAAATTGTACTCCCTCCATTTCGAAAAGAGCTTCGCAACTTTTTCTAGATACAGATGAATCTATAGCTAGCTAAAACATCTATATACCTTCGTATCTAAACAAAGTTGAGAAGCTTTTTTAGGAACGGAGGGAGTATTACTTATGAGTTATTATGAGTCATAATCTAGGTTGCTGTAGACACTGACATGGTCTCCAAGGTGCCACTTTGATCACTAATTTCTACGAAAATATTTTTTTAAAACTAGAATTAAGTGTGGATTATCAAAATATATTTCATGATAGAGCATGTATTAGTTTAATGTTCTAATATATATTTGTATTTTTCTATGCTGATGGTGAAACCTAAAGTTTTCAGACTACCACAGATTCTAAAACGACCTAGATTGTGACTCGGGGGACTAGAAGATTAGGAGGCAGATCCTACTTCTTCTTTACCTTATGTATTAGGCTGCAAATGTTCCGTTGGGCTTAAAAAGCTTCAACAGGCCCTTTTCTCATGTAAATTATGAGGACATTGTATTTGTAAAGATAATCAACTTACCATCTACTTGTGTTTTCCTCCTCAGCATTTTGTTCTGGAGGAAGGGATGCTGGAGGTGGACTGTCCATGTGTGACGCCAGAAGTTGTCTTGAAGGCCTCTGGCCATGTGGACAAGTTCACAGACTTAATGGTTAAAGATGAAAAGACAGGGAGCTGCTATCGTGCTGATCACTTACTCAAGGACTTCTGTAAGGATAAGCTTGAGAGAGACACCGCATTGTCACCAGAGAAAATAGAAGAATTAAACCATATTCTTGCTGTCTTGGATGATCTTTCGGCAGAACAATTGGGTGCTAAGATCAAGGAGTATGGAATTGTTGCTCCTGACACAAAGAATGTATTGTCAGATCCGTACCCCTTTAATCTCATGTTTCAGACATCCATTGGACCATCGGGTTTGAGCGCAGGGTGAGTTCAAGAGCAGCTCACTATGTTCTGCTTTGTCCAATCTAGTCTAAGCTCATGTTGTACATCTGTTTTGCAGGTATATGAGGCCAGAGACAGCACAAGGTATCTTTGTCAACTTCAAAGATTTGTATTACTACAATGGAAACAAGCTACCCTTCGCTGCAGCCCAGATTGGCCAGGCCTTCCGTAACGAGGCATGACTCTGTTAATCACTTAACCTTTTGTTCATCTATTTATTATCAATTTTTTATGGGGTTTAGATCCTATATTCATCAACTTTCTTGCAACGGTTTGTATTGTTTTATTTACTAACTTGTTTTCTAGGGTTTACATCCTGTACTTTATTAACATATTTGCCATGCACCATGCCGTAATACATATGAAAGACTCCTGTTGATTGTATTGTTCATGTTCATTTTTGGTAGAGAAATATGCTGAAATCTTCAGCTTATTTCTTAGGTATTCAGATTCGGCGTACAAAGAGTCCTTTTGTTTTTGCCATTTGAATCTCTCTTCTCCTTTCTGCCATTAGCAAAATACACTTCTCTCTTTCGCCACAGCTCCTTCAACACCCTGTTCTCTTTTGTCATTCCTGTCTGGGACTATCTTTTGCCATTAATTTTTGCCTGGATAACTTTATGCTCCTCGGAGACTGACATATTGGAGGTGGATCTTCACACTTGATGTCATTACTTTGCGCCTCAGAGGAACATAATTATCTTTTTGGGCAATAACTAACGTAAGGCGGTCAAAACTAGTTGATCCAATGGGAATGTCAAAATAGAGTTACATTTTAATGTTGATTGCATGAATAAGATAACTCAAACCATTGGTATTTTTTTTTGTATTGAAGAGTTTTTGTCTGGTTACTGTTGACATGAACTGGATTAGTTGTACTGGAGACCAGTTAACTACTAGTAACTGTTGGCTATTGCTTAACAACCTCTGTGGTCTGAGACAAACTTGTTTCACTAGATATCTCCTCGTCAAGGCCTTCTGAGAGTCCGCGAATTTACATTAGCAGAGATTGAGCACTTTGTGGACCCAGAGGATAAATCCCACCCAAAGTTTAGTGATGTTTCTGATCTAGAGTTCCTGATGTTTCCCAGAGAAGAGCAACTGACAGGAAAATCAGCCACAAAACTTAAGCTTGCCGGAGCCGTATCTGAGGTACTATATTTTTATACTGCTAGCATTATCTGAATTCAACTCTTGCTTTTGCTACTCGTAGCACCAAACTCTTAACTAGTAGTTGTGACATCTGTTTCTAAGCAACACTTGCTGCAACTTGCAGGGAACTGTGAACAATGAGACCCTTGGCTATTTTATTGGAAGGGTTTATCTCTTCTTGACACAGCTTGGGATTGACAAAGACCGTCTACGGTTCCGACAACATCTGCCAAATGAAATGGCTCACTATGCTGCTGATTGCTGGGATGCAGAGATTGAATGTTCATATGGGTGGATCGAGTGTGTTGGAATTGCTGATAGATCTGCATATGACTTGCGTGCCCACTCGGTATGTATCACATTTTTATGCTTGCCCTCACCTAGAACTGCGAGTTGACTTTCCTATATATAATGCAGAAACTTTCTGCCAATATCAAAATTGAGAGCAGAGCATCTCTATTGAAAACACATTTTTACCAAATGTCCACTGTTTGCTACATTTTTTAGTGAATGTGTTCCTTCATGGACAATTGAAATTTATTTTGGCGAACATATTTGGTTAGTTCAACTGCTGAGTTTCTGTAAAATATTCATCCGTTTCATCCATGATCCAACTTATTTATAGTATTCATTTGTTCTAGAGTTCTAGACCATAAACATTAGTGGTACAATGCTTATGTTCCTGTGTGAAGTGTCTTCTGCACATATCTATCACAATAGAACTAATCATATGCTGCTGCCAATAATGAGCAGGATAAAAGTGGTGTTGCACTCGAAGCACATGAAAAATTTGCAGAACCAAGAGAAGTGGAGGTGAGGTTTACTTTTGGTACAATTTTCTTATTGTACACTGAATATTCGAATTATTACTGATGAACTCTTGCAGCTGTGATGCTGTGATCAGTTTCTTAAGCTATCTGCTTTGCTAATATCAAGTTTCTTCTTGGCACATTCAGAAGTTAGTTGTAACCCCATCAAAGAAGGAGCTAGGTCTTGCATTCAAAGGGAACCAAAAGATGGTTCTCGAAGCATTGGAAGTAAGTTTCATCTCCACATTGACTTGTTAAATCTTGGTGCTGTTGTGCTTATCGACGCTTACTTTCTCTGCTGGCAGGCCATGGGTGAGACTGAAGCTTTGGATATGAAAGCAGCTTTAGAGTCTAAAGGGGAGGTTGAGTTTAAGGTTTGTACCCTTGGGAAAGATGTCACCATAAAGAAAAATATGGTTTCAATTAACCTCGAGAAGAAAAAGGAACATCAAAGGAAATTTACTCCTTCTGTCATAGAGCCATCATTCGGCATTGGGAGAATTATTTACTGTTTGTTCGAACATTGCTTCTATCAAAGGACTGGCAAGACAGATGATGAGCAATTGAATGTGTTTGGCTTTCCCCCTCTAGTTGCTCCAATTAAGTGTACCGTGTTTCCACTGGTCAAGATTGAGAAATTTGATGTTGTCGCCAAGAAAATTTCAAAAGCATTGACAACAGCAGGGATTTCTCACATTATTGACATCACAGGTACACTGAACTTACGGACAACCATTGTGTTTATTTTCTATTCTGGCTGTATGAAACGTGCAATTTGCATTGCATGACTTGATCACCATCTACACCTTTTTTTTTTGGCTTTTGATCTTTGTTTCGCCTTACCGATCTTCCAGGGATGAGATATATGAGAAATAGTTCTTGATGTTTTGTCGATTGACTGTTAACTTCTTGCTACTTGTCTTGTACTCTCATACCTATATAAAAGGCACGGGGTAGGTTTGTTCCAATAAAAAAATGATAGAATGAGAAATAAGTGGAACCTTGCACCGTACATTCACTCACGCTCTAATTACCCTCTTACATGCACAGCCACTTTCTTAAGTTTCACCAAATATTTTGTTTTGCATCATATTCTCCCGTTCCATTTATAGCCTACTATTGCCCACATTACTCCCTTTGGCCCTTCTCTCGGTTGTATGTCACCATGGCAGTATACACCTCTCTTGCGTTGCAGATTTTAGTGTGTATTTTTTATGATAGAAATTGTTGAAGATATGTATTGCACATGCAGGGTCGCCAGTAGAGGTCCAAAGTTCCCCTAGCCATTCTTTGGTAAAATAGGTTAAGCTGCAAAACATATAGTTGATATGTCAATATTTAATCTCTATACGATGTTATTCATATATACTTTTGAATCTTCTGTCTGGATTGCTGCCTTGGTGAACATCGATATTTGTTTTACTCTTTCAGTGGATTATATTGTTGAACCTTCTTTCAAAAAGTTTTCATTGAATGAATCATAGCATGGAATTATTTTCTTCAAAATATGCTGCTATGCTAATTTCTAAAGTGCCCTTGAGGATCTAAAATTATAGACCACTTCTCTATGATGCTGTGATGGTCTACTAAGCAGAGGAATGCAAACTTGTTGGGCTCGGAAACACTATGTTGTAATTTTTGCGAATAATTTGTGCCTTGTGTACTATTGCAGGCAACTCAATTGGCAAGCGGTATGCTAGGACGGATGAAATTGGTGTCCCCCTGGCAATCACGGTCGACTCGACTACAAGTGTGACTGTCCGGGACCGGGACAGCAAGGATCAGATCCGCGTGGAGGTCGATGAGGTGGCCTCGGTTGTGAAGGAAGTGACGGATGGTCAGAGCACCTGGGCAGACATCATGTGGAGATATCCAGCACATACTGCCTCGGCTGCTGATGAGGAAGAAGCTCCAGAAACCTGAAAACTACAGTAAAAAAAGTGTCCAATTTACTGATGGTTGATCTCCTGAGTTTCTGATGCCTGTTGACATAACGCAAATGCTGATAGAGCATTGTCCTGTAGTCCTCCAACAGGTTTCCTTCGCATATGATTCTCATCCGTTTCTGTTAATATTGACTGTTTCTGCATGTATATCTCGTGTGATTAATAGTAATGGGCAAAACATACATTTTCTTTTGGTCATGTGTTGATCCCAATTTCCATAGTAGAGCATTTTATGACTTGTCGTGCAAAGTATGAGCAAAGCTGTCAATCTAATACTATCACTTATGTTTTGTTGGTAAGATTGGAATGATTAACCCAAACGTACATTTTGGATTTACAAAGCATGGGAAAGTTGTTGATCTAAAGTTACTTCCATTTTCATGTTTCCTAACATTTGCATTTTTAGGTCCCAGCCTTTATGAGTTATGACCCTAAACAATATGGAACATTTATTTTCTTCCCTTATGAATTATAAATCTGAAGGCAATTTCTTTTATGTAGTGTCATATGCTGCCCTTTGCCCAAACAGAGAACACATGAAATGTCTCTCGCACACAACCAGCTCAAACAAATGGTAGGCTCAAGGGTGACCTCTCACCTGGCGAAAGAAAAGGAAGATTCATTCGACTCGTACAAAGAAATATTACACAATCTGGAAGGAAAAGAAGCTAAACCTTGCTAACAAAAATTTGACTGCATTTCAACATCATAATCTACATCTTCCAGCCACATTTGAGAACTAAAATTGTCAAGACAATGCCAATTTTCCATTCAAGCATGAAATTCTACTTTCCTTCTCTAGAGATTATATTTTTATGCAGCGCGTTCCAACAAATGAGTACTTAATTGTAGTGGTGTTGTGCGAAGGCGCAGTTCGTGGTGCATGCGAGCAAAAAAAAGTGAAACTAATGGTACGCTAGTGAGCATTTTATCCATAATTGGATCTTTTTTTAAGTATAGTTTGAATCAAATACTCGTATTACATTTTGACCTGTTGAATCAAATTTTCTTTAGGTGATTTTGATATTGAAATTGGTTGCCATGAGAAAGGAAAGGAAATGGAATGGTTCCTTACTTATGAGCTTCTACTGGGCCTGGAGCTCCAGGCCCCTACAGGCCCACTAAACCCTACTGAGCCGGAGAAGCCCACCGCCCCTCAATACTTGGTCAGCCGCTCGTTCTTCTTCCTTCCTTTCTCTCTCTAGCAGCCTCTTCCGTCCCTGTGGCGACCGAGCGAACCCTAGACTACCACCCCCAAATCTCCGGAGCAACACCACGAGATGCTGAGGGTTGCGGGGAGGAGGCTCTCGTCTTCCCTCTCCTGGCGCCCCGCGGCGGCCGCCGGATCCAGGGCTCCGCTCGCCGGCCCCGGGAGAGACGACGACGACAACTCGCCCCGCCAGCCGCGATTCGCCATCGACTCGCCCTTCTTCGCCGCCGCCGTCAGAGGTATATCCGCGATCTCGTGTTCCTTCTCCCTGATCTGCCCCGCATCCGTGGAGATTTCGCTTGGGCGTCCGTGAATTGGGGTCGCGTGGTTTCGAATACGCAGTTTCATCCGTGATCCGCAAATTGATCTCCGCTTTGGCTCATCCCGTAGGGGGGCGGTACGATTTCATTCGACCTACCTGACTAGCTGCTGGCGGGTTGCTTTGCCGTGACGCCGTACCTGATCATTCTAGCCTGGATCGGATTTGTGGATGGCTTGATAATGAAATGAATTCACAATTGGCTATGTCTGTCTGATTCATAATGGAATGGATTGCTAATAATTCGATACTGTGTGGAAATACAAAGTGCAGTAGGCGGCTAGAGTGATTGACATGTCGATCTGCTCGTTAACTGTAATTTAGTTGAGATGTTTCTACTGGACCTGGCTGCCTTCTGACAAACATGTGGACAACCGGTAGCCGTAGAACTGTTATCTTCTAATTGCTTGTTAATCTGTTGTCTGAGTAGCATATTCTCATTGTTACTAGGAATGCTATTGCAGTAGTTGGTACTTACTATGGGTTCTGCAGGTCAAGATCCATTTACTACCCATCATTGTTTAGCGCGTGCCATGAAATTCTTGCTATGGTGATCTTATTCTTACATTTTCAACTTCTGTAAGCTGTGTTTCCCTTTGTTGGTGCTGGACGATGAACGCAGATTTTTTTTATGGGTGCTACTTCAGTTAGCAATATTATCACTACCATACTGTTTCTGTTGTTTGCCTACCCCAACTTGTTTGGTAAAAAGGCTTTGATGTAGTTGTTTTTATACTGTTTCTTTTTTTATTGATGCCTAAATAGGAGCTCCTGCGATATCTGACTGTTCTTCATACTACTGTAATTCTAATGCAGGCTTTTCGTCGAGTGAAACACTTGTTCCACAGAGCCAAGATGCTGGGCTGGCAGGACTTCCAGCAACTGTGGCTGCACTGAAGAACCCCAACTCAAAAGTGCTTTATGACCAGTACAACCATGAAAGATATCCTCCTGGAGATCCCAGCAAGCGCGCCTTTGCCTACTTTGTCCTGAGCGGTGGGAGATTCGTGTATGCATCACTGCTGCGTCTCCTCGTCCTGAAGTTTGTGTTGAGCATGTCAGCAAGTAAGGATGTGCTAGCGCTTGCTTCCCTCGAGGTCGATCTCTCCAGCATCGAGCCCGGCAGCACGGTTACTGTCAAGTGGCGTGGCAAGCCAGTCTTCATCAGGCGGCGGACAGATGACGACATCAAGCTGGCCAACAGTGTGGACGTTGCATCCCTGCGCCACCCGCAGGAAGACGCTGAGCGTGTGAAGAACCCAGAGTGGCTGGTGGTCATCGGTGTCTGCACCCATCTTGGTTGCATTCCCCTCCCCAACTCTGGAGACTTCGGCGGCTGGTTCTGCCCGTGCCACGGTTCCCACTACGACATCTCTGGCAGAATCCGCAAGGGCCCTGCCCCGTTCAACCTGGAGGTCCCCACCTACAGTTTCTTGGAAGACAACAAGATGCTTATAGGCTGAGAGCCTAAGACTTGGCACCTACCAATATACATTCTTCACAGGGGTGAATCCCTGTCGTGCTGTTATTTTCTTTTATCAATGTGGCTAGGACTTTTTGTTTCACGACTATCGTCGCAGCGCCGATCCACTGGTATCTACCTGAGTGCATTTTGCAGTGCAAAATAATTGTTTCTGCTATGTTGCTACTGAAATGTATAAGCTATTTGGAGCTGGTATTTTTGGGACACAATTGGAAGGATATTGGACACCTCTTCTTGCCCTTCCCCCTATTTTTTGATGATAAATAATCAAACATGCTGTTCTTCTGTCTGCTGTGTCTGTACTCCTATTGAGTTTAATCATGGAAACGATCCAAGATTGGTTGTGTGATCTAACTTCATGAACTTGTATGTTGATTCTATTGCTCCTTGACTCAGTGCTGCCGTTGAGACAAGGTTTATGTTGATTCTTATGCTTCTTGATAGTTGACAGTGTCAACTTGACACGGTGATGCCGCTGATGGTATGCCTGGCAGGGAGACCCGGTTGTACGACCACCGGCTTCTGGCGGCATGGCACACGCTTTCATGAGCGGAGGCTGTTTCTTGTACGTGTGACCAAGGAGCAAAAGGAGAAAACGACTACGTACAAGTACAGCTGAGCTACAGCTAGGCGACGATTGCCTTGGTCCATACAGGCCTCTCATGGCGCAATCAAATGAGTATTCCAGTCAATTACAATTTGCTACGATGAAACAGAGGGTTTCCCTTAGCTGTAGACCAATGAACCTGACTTTTGGGTCCGGGCACATGTAAAGCATACACCATGGGTAACATTTTTGATGAGGGAACAATCCCCGTTGAAATATCAGTTGTTTTTTTCCACAAAATTTTAGTCCAATCATCACATACACGGTAATCACGTTTGAGTTTGGTTGGGCGCATGCCAATCTTTAGACACCATGTTGGCAAAATCCCTCGCCATCTTGTGGGAGTTCTCATAAATCGTGAATGCACATCCTTTCCTATCCTCAAGATACTATTCTTCTCACGCGCTTTTGCCAAGTGAGCAACAAAGGCTGGCATGGATGGCTAAGTGTGGAAATATTAGAAAAAATGCTCTTTGAAAATCTAAAAAAATTGAAACAAATTTTTTCATGTACATGTTATGTTGATACTTACTTCTGTAAATTTTCACGGAAAAATACGATTGTATGTGATCTACACGAAAATGATAAAATACTCAAATAACACTATAATGATTGGTTGTGTCCTGTTCACGGAAATAGAAAATTCTATTTTCCACACATGGTCGGTTTTTTTTTTGCCAAAATCTGCATAAGTAAGTGTCAACATAGGATATACATGCGTATATATATTTTTATTTTTTTCTGAAATTTTGAAATAACATTATTTTAGAATTTTTCATAATAGGCACATGCACCTGGATTCACATCGTCCGCCTCCAAGCTAAGTGTGGTTTCTGAAAGTTGGCTGAATGTTGTGACCATTTACAAATTATGGACAATCCCACCAAATGTACCAAGTTGCTATAGGCATCATTTCTTGTAGACGGCACAGGCACTCGTGAGAGAATCGTCTGTGAACAAAGTAAATATAAGGGTGAGGCCATGTATAATGGAAAATGCTTAGAGAGGTGCTTAGAAAAACAAACACGTGCTCTAAGGATAGCTCACTTGGCCAGTCAAGTGGATGTACAATCCAATTACTCCTTCCACATAATTTTTTTGTTGTGGTTTTAGTTCAAATATAAAATTGGTGAAGTGTCCAAGTTCAAGTCCTCACTAACTTCATTCGCAAAAAAAAAAAGTCCTCGCTAACTTGAATTTGAGTTCATATTCTTAGAAAGCATCGTGGTAGCTGTTTTATAACAAAGTGAGTATGACAACATTGTCTGATTCGTCATTTAACCCGCCTCAAGGATTAACTTGGCAAGTGATAGCGGAGAAACTAACAACAAGGAAGTTGACTGAACAATTTTTTGACTTACTCTCATAGCAGACTCGTAGCAATAAAAACACTATTTTTTAGTTCAGATGCAAAAAAAAAACTATTTTTTTACTTCAGATGTAAAAAAAAAACAATATATTGTCTGTGGAGGGAGTAATTATTAGTAGTAGGATATGTACTTCTAATTAAGCCTTACCTTTTACTTCATAAATGGTCAAGAAAAGTGGGTTTCCATGCTTACTGTGGACTTTTAGTTGGAAACAGGAACCATTCTCTCTCCTCTCTCCAATCTCCATTTGTCCTAACAAAATCTAATTGGCCTCATCCTCCCCCTTGCTTCGTTCTGCTCCCCAAAAATCTCACCTTTATCGAACTTCCAAATCCAATCTTCTCCTTAATTAAGCTCGGCTCTGTGAGACGGAGACCCTGGATTGTGGCGCCATCCGCGATGGGATCGAAGGCGGGATGGCTCCCGGTAGCGCTCCTCCTGGCGGCAATGGCCCTCTCGTCCGTCCTCCCGCCGCCGTCCGTCGCCGCTGCGGCGGACTCCGGCGAGGCAGACCACGCGGTCCAGCAGCATAGCGAGCGCATCTCAGGTCCCAATTTATCGCCAAATTCGTTCCTTCATATTGTTTTCTTCTCAAAAGTTGATGCTTTCGGCTGTTAAGGACCTAGGATTTCGTCACTCCTGTTGCTCCCGTTAAGGCGCTTAAACTTTCAGAATTATGATACTAGCTAATTTGGTTCTGATATACGAAAATTATTTGTTCTATCTAGGCTGTTTCCTTGAATTGTTGACTAGGTCATATTTGAGGGCTACTGAATCCAGATTAGTCCTCTTTTCTGCATTTCGTGTTGGATGTTGTTGTGATATACCACCGGTCATGTTAGCAGTTTCAATTTGATTCCACTAGTGCCTCAAAATAATTTGTTCAGGTGGGCTTCGCCCCTCGTAGACCTTTCCAAAAATAAAATTTTGATTCCACTCCTGTAAAAGTTGCTTGTGCCATCATTATGCTCCACACATCTGGCCATCTACTGCAAGTTTACAACCGAAGTTGTAGGGTTTATGTTGGGATGTTACTCTCTGTTTCGCTTTCCACAGTTTCTTCTATTTGATAGTTCATTCACTGTTGCCAAGATTATGTTTATGCAGTAGTATACAATTGCTTTTGGTTCCATTGGTTGATATAGCATGGATCAATTGTAATCGCAAGGTTCAGTTTTCCATGCTCAAGTGGTTTATGCTTCATATAATTTCACAATTTTAGTTGAGGATGGCTGTATGCTTTTGTTGCTGTACTATATGTTCTGTTCAGGTAACTCTTGACATCTGCTTGATCTAAATCCACGATTACTGAACTTCAGGGAGTGCTGGCGATGTGCTAGAAGACAATCCTGTTGGAAAGTTGAAGGTTTACATCTATGACTTGCCAAGAAAGTACAACAAGAAGATGGTCACCAAGGATCCCCGGTGCCTCAATCACATGTTTGCTGCAGAAATATTTATGCATCGTTTCTTGCTCTCAAGCGCCGTGCGGACACTCAAACCCAAGGAGGCTGATTGGTTCTACACACCAGTTTATACTACATGCGACCTAACTCCTGCTGGACTTCCCTTGCCATTCAAGTCACCAAGGGTGATGAGAAGTGCAATTCAGTATGTTTCAAATAAATGGCCTTTTTGGAACCGAACTGATGGCGCAGATCACTTCTTTGTTGTCCCACATGATTTTGGATCTTGCTTTCACTATCAGGTGAGTTCAGTAGTCCCGGAACCTCACATATTCTCTAAGGGTTTTTATATGCATGATTTTGTCATTTCATCTAGTACACCTTGTAAGAGAAGGATGTCTTAATTATGAAAATATCTGGCCTTATTTTACACTTTTCCAAGTAGGTTTCTGTGTAACTGATATTTTTTTATTTGCAGGAAGAAAAAGCTATTGAACGTGGTATTCTCCCATTGCTGCGGCGTGCGACATTGGTGCAAACATTTGGACAGGAGAATCATGTTTGCCTGAAGGAGGGGTCTATCATCATTCCACCCTTTGCTCCTCCTCAGAAGATGCAGACTCACCTGATTCCCCCTGAAACTCCACGTTCAATCTTTGTTTACTTTAGGGGTCTTTTCTATGACACTGGGAATGACCCTGAGGGTGGTTACTATGCAAGGTAGGTTCTTCTAAGCTTTTGACCAATTTGAATTCTTCCTAATGGTTTGGTCCCATTTACTAACTAAAGTTATTTTGTTTTACAGAGGTGCGAGAGCTTCTCTGTGGGAGAACTTCAAGAACAATCCTCTGTTTGACATTTCCACCGATCACCCTGCCACTTACTACGAAGACATGCAAAGGGCAGTCTTCTGCCTGTGCCCATTGGGCTGGGCACCATGGAGCCCTAGATTGGTTGAGGCTGTGGTATTTGGCTGCATTCCAGTCATCATAGCTGATGATATTGTGCTACCGTTTGCTGATGCTATCCCATGGGAGGAAATTGGTGTTTTTGTGGAGGAGAAAGATGTCCCAAAGTTGGACACAATTCTCACATCGATGCCTATCGAGGATATATTAAGGAAGCAAAGATTGCTCGCAAATCCATCAATGAAGCAGGCCATGTTGTTCCCACAGCCAGCCCAACCACGAGACGCATTCCACCAGATCTTGAATGGTCTTGCTCGCAAACTCCCACACCCAGAGGGTGTATACTTACAACCTGGAGAGAAGCATCTCAACTGGACTGCCGGACCTGTTGGAGATCTGAAACCATGGTAGCGAAGAGCTTCCATCACCCAGGGGATGTATTCTTACTACCTGGAGAGAAGCATCTCAACTGTACTGCCGGACCTGTTGAAGATCTGAATCCGTGGCAGCGAAGAGCTTCCTCCTCTTGGACAATCTTTGCAAGATAAGCCACATAGAAATAGTTCATACTCTCATATGTGATGTAATAGAGATGCAGTGCCGCTGGTGTAAGCACACCTCAGCCTTATCTAACGTAATGAGCAATTTGTAAGTTGGTAATCTAGAAAGAAATGAAATGGTGTTTGTTTCTATCAGGTTAGATGCATGGTGATTTTGGTATGCCAGATTTTTTTATAGCATGCTTCTAGGTTGCAGAAGAAGAATTGATGGCAAGAATGCAACTGCAAATCTGGTAGATCACAAGGCTGTAAGTAGCATTAGATCGATGGAAAAGTTACAATTTCCATGTTTTGAGACAGCTATGCATGGATGCTGTACTTGGCTGATACAACCATGCTATTTGCAGGTCAGGTAACTTATATACGATATGTGGAGACTCTCAGGTGGTGCCATGGCGACCATCCCCTCAGTGGTCATCGTCATCATCACCAGCAGTCAAGTTGAACATCTTGAGCAGGTCAGGGCAGACGGGCAGTGGCACATCCTTGAGGTAACCGAGTGGATTGGCTAAGCGCAGGTTGTCGCTGATGCCAACGTTCCTGGTGAGCAGAACAGGGGCACGGTCCCTGAGGTTCTGGATCTCATGGCAGTTTGCGAGGGGGCTTTGGGTGAGGACGACCTCGCAAATGTCCTCCACATGGCTGTCCTTGAGGTCGATTTTGTAAGTGCCAGTCTCATCGGTGACACCGTCGATCGAGCGCTCAAGGACGTTATTGCCATAGCGTCTGCACTCCAGCCTGACCTTGGCACCTGCAAGCCAATCAAGAAGCGAGGTGAGGCCCAAACTTGTGTGTAGTTTCGGCTGTTTACCGATTCAGGTATCTGCATATGTGGAGTTTCAGTTTGAGAGGCCAGAAATGAGTTGCGTACCCTTGATGTACTCGGTGACATTTGTTTCGAACCCCGCACGGCACGTGTCGCAGTAGACACGGCCCTGGACGACGTAGTCAGCAGTCTTGGTGGCGACGGTGGTGTCGGCGAGGGCGAGGGCAAACAGGATGGCGGCGGCGGCGATCACCGAAAGGACACGGAGCGAGGCCATAGTTGCTTGTGTGTTTTCTTCCCCTACCTCCGGTCACTTGGGTGAATGTTTTTGCCTCGGCGAAGGATGAATGGCCTGGGAGGTAGAGTTTTATTCGGTGGATGGCCTGAGGACGGTGACGAAATGCCCTGGGAGTTTTGCATTACGATCTCCTGTGGCTTAAATAGCCTCTGGGGGCTAGGAAGGTTTTTGTGGCTGCGCATGGATGTCGGAAGGATGGCTGGATGGGAGCAAAGCAACAGGTTTTTTGACCGGGTTTTGTGCTGTTGGAGGTAAACAGAGGTGGGGATTTGGCCTGAATTCCGTTGAGGTTTGTGTGATCCACAAAATAATGACAGTTTTCGTCCTATCTCTGAAAAGTTCTCTGAAAAGTGTGAGAGGCTAATGTTAGGCTTGTTTTCTGGAACAAAGAAACATCCAAAAAATAGGAGTATAGAGCGCGCAGATAGGAATTTCTAAAGGATGTGTAGACTGCAGCGAGAGCCCTCAAAACCGAAAAATAACCGCCTGTTTACGGATTCGGTCCGAGAAACGGCGCCGATTAGTGACTGTAAACGGGCCAAAACTGAAAATATTTTTTCGGGCTGCATTCGGTTCGCTCCGTCGGCCTGTATTTGTAGGGGCCGACGGAGCGAACCGAACGCAGCCCGAACACAATCCCTACTTTGCGTGCGAGGGAACTTTCAGCTCCTCCCAACCGCCGCCGATCTGTGCGCCCTCACCTTCCTCTGCGCCGCCACCCTCCGATTTGTCCCCGATGAGTCTTGAATCGACCCCGCCGGCCGCCGTTGCTACCGCGTAGGCGCTGCCACCCTCTCCCGTGGTCGCCGTAGCTTCCGCCGCTCCACCAACCACCCCGGCGACCGCTCCCAGCCCTGTGACCCCCGCGGATGTTGCTTCGACGGTCTCGTCGATGACTGGGGTGAAGCGGCGGCGCGCGGGAACGCATCTGGTCCCGCAAGCCGGTGCCGCGGCGGGCACCGGTGATGGGACGGCGGTGAAGCCGAAGGCAGCCCGTGCGAGACCGAAGAGTTCGGCTCCGAAAAGGACGAAAGTGAAGGCGGCGACTTCCTGTGGCGCCCCGCCTCCGTGCCCATCTCCGCCAATGCCGTCGCCGCCGCCTCCGGAAGCCACCGCGAACGCCGCCCAGGACGTGCTCGATGACGGGTCAGCAAGGTACACATGAACTCTTCCTCCGTTTTTTTGATTGCGAGTAGATACTGAGGCCTCGTCAAATTAGGAACGATTCCACCTCGTACATGGAGATGTTGGAGGAGGTGAACATTAACCCACTCCCTCCATTCGGCAATGAGAACGACTGCGGGAACGAGGTGGAAGAAGGGGTAGAAGGGGGCGAAGGGGAAGAGGAAGGGGACGAGGGTGTGGTGGAGGTCACGGCCGATGGAAATCGGAAGAAGAGGCGGGCCAACAACTACACGGAGATTAAAGACGCCACCTTGTGCCGAGCTTGGGCCTCCGTGGGGATGGATGCCGTCTCCAGCACGGATCAAACAGAGAAGCGGTACTGGCAGCGCATCGAGGACAAGTTCCATAAGCTCATGCCGCGCGTTCGCCATCCTGTCGATCGCACCTACCGATCCCTCCAAGGTCGTTGGGACGCGATCAAACCGGTGTGTAGCCGGTGGGCAGCAGCAATGGACCAAGTGGTGTCCAATCCTCCTAGCGGCGCAACTGTCGACGAATATTAGCTTGGGTGACATATTGACGATTTGTTGGTTCCTTTTGCATATGTAGGATCGCATTGCCGATGCTAGGTACAGAGACATGGCCGGCAGAAAGGGCAAGAGCTTCACCATGAGTCATTGCTTTGATGTACTCCAACACCTCCTCAAGTGGAAACTGAGGGATGAAGAAGTCGCACGGAAGAAGGCTGCAATGGTTGCGCTCGACGACACCGAGGACGAGAAGGATGGCAGGAACGCCGACAAGCCGGAGGGAAACAAGAAGGCGAAGGAAAGGCTAAGGCTCGAGGGGGAGGCTGCATTGTTGAGGGACAAGTTTGATCAAATGATGAAGTCGAAGGAGGTGATAGCGACCAAGACTATTGGCCAAGTTGGAGGAGATGAGGATCAATGTGAAGAAGGCCAAAGCAATGAAGCAACTATTGGCCGAAGAGAGAGATCATGATGATGAACACGAAGGAAATGATTGAGGTTCTACTGGAGTGGTGGAAGGAGGCCTCTGCAGAGATCACGGCAAGGCGAAGAGCAGCTCGTCAAGAGGCAACTGCTGCTACTGATATGACTCCAGGAGGTGGTGCCGATGGTGCTGACGGCGGGCCAACCTCGGTTTGATGCCGGCGGTTAGATCTGATGGGGAACTATGAACTGTGTCATTTGATTGTGTCATTTGATGTCTGCACTATGAAATATGCATGAATTGTTCGAGTTTTATCGTGACGTTTGATCGATTATATGCAAATAAATTTCATAAACCTTGTTTTTATGGGTTCGGATACCGCTGACGCAAAACAGAGCCTGTAAATCAACAGCCGCTTTACTCGCCTTTTTAGTTCATGTTTTCACGGGGTCTGCTAGGGATGCTCTAAGCTTTACACGATTACAGCATTGTATCGCACTTGTTTGGCGTTACAATACGGCTCGCAACGAAGCTTTTGGTGCGGTACAGATAGAGGGCAATGACCGCGTTGACTGATTCATGTACTCCGTGGGCGTCTTTGGTTGTCTGCTAATTCGTGCACGTCAGTGAGACCTGCGCGTCGTGAATGGGCCATGGGCAATGAAACGCTTATCGTTTGGTAGTTTGGGCGGTCTTTTTTGTACCGGAGAGAGAAGCCAGATCCCATTGTTTGGATGTCTGCACATACTATTTTCTTCCCGGTTCGTGCAACCCAACCCTTTCCCTTAAAGTGGTGAGGTTACCCAGTACCGCTAACTAAATAACAACACATTCAGTAGATTCAGTTCATCAAAAGCTGTTGGTAATACATAACAAATACTTACTGGGCGATGCATCACAAGCGAAGCAACTATATTGTGTGATGCATCACAGGTTCATCACACGAGGGGTTACTATATACCAGCTCGAACAAGTTCATCATTACAGACCGGGGATCGATAAGGATGGCAATTTTACCCACGGGTGCGGGTACCCCCGCACCCGTGGGTACCGTACCCACATGGGCAGGGTATGGGTACACTTTTATGCCCATGGGTAGTACTCATACCCTGCCCGTTAAGTCATGGGCATGGCACGGGCATAGCCTCGTACTCGCGGGTATACCCATACCCTGCCCGTTTATTGTCATTTTTTTTACGTGACACGTCTACTTTTGTTGACTTATGAGTTAATATGAGAATGTGATTTTTTTATTATATTAATTGTTATGTACTGAACTACCTGTTGTTGAGTTCAAATAATTAAAAAATTTAATCAAATTTGTTATCGATAAATATAAAATTGTGATTGACTTGTGTACAATTTAACCTACCCACCGGGTACCCAGTGGGTACGGGTACCCACCGGGTATGGGTATGGGTAAAGTTTTATATCCATGGGTACGGGTATGGGTAAAGTTTTATAACCATGGGTACGGGTATGGGTAGAAGTTTCTACCCATTGATTATACGGGTATGGGTATGGTATTGCTCTACCCTGCCCATACCCTGCCCATTTCCATCAAGTCCTAGCTAATGGAGGAATACGACAGCACCTCCAAAATCAGCGGATCATGACGAAAGAAGAAGAAGAAGAAGCACTAAGCAGGAAACTGCTTGCGAAGCCAGGTCCTAAGTCACTTCCTCCTCTTCGCTGGCTGCAGCTTACGGTATTCAGCATACTCTTTTTCGTTGTCTAAAATAAAGTCGATAGCCCTGACCAGCAAATTAGGTTGGAGCAGCTGCGCGCTGCAGACAAACCGGGGCGTGAAGATCGTCTTTATCTGAGCATAGTTCGTGATCGGGGTCCCGACGTACTGACGATGCCTCGGGTAGCGCTGCAATCCACAAGGAATAACTGTTAGTGTAGAGGACAATCACATACTTTTAGATCTATGAAGGAACTCAATGAGGTTACTACCTGAATGTACTCATCCTTCGTCTCTTCATCAGCAGCATAGAAGCAGCAACCATCTTTGCTCTAGTCTAGAATGCGATTGGTTTTCATCTGCAGTATGATGCTTCACTTGGTCCTCTAGTTGCTGATGTGGTTGTAGAGCTGAAGAGTGGTCACATGTATGCCAACAAATGCAAAAACATCAGCAACTACCTTCTTCATCTGCTCCTCTTTGAACCCATGTTAAATCAGACGCCACTACAAATGAGCTGAACCAACCGGTTGAACACAAACTCTAAAAGCTCAGCTTTCCAAACCATGGCAGGTTTGCTTGAAATTAGACATTGGTGAGCATTGACAGTATGAGTAGAAAGATCAGGTGAGCCCAATGGTATGATCGCCTACGTGACAAACACTAGCACATCAATAAACTACCACTACCACATCCACATCCTTAAGCATTACCACATCAATGAACAATGAGAAAAGAAAGAGCGGCCTTACAGTCAGAGGAGCCACACGCAGCACCGAGGTCGGGGAAGCAGGGGACCTGGCGAAGATGCAGGCAGCACCACCGTCCCAGTGGAAGAGTCAGATGCAAGGGCGACAACCGTCCCCGTGGTAGAGTCAGATGCAACCTAGACAACCTTGTCAACCTCGACCGGCGACGAAGCAATAACCTACAATGGATTCGTTCAGACCCCCATGTGTACCCAAAAGATCCAGAACTAAGGCTAGGGTTTGCAGAAGTTTACCACAACCGAAGTCATCGACCCAGAGGAAGAAGACGACCATCCGCGGCCAGTAGCCGCCGCCACAGCCACCGTCGCCGCCGCAAGCCTCGCTGACCCTCCGGGTGAGGAACAGTCGGTCATGTCGCTAGATCGGGAAGGTTGGATGAGCTCGAATTGGGGGATTTGGATTTGACGGTGAGAGAGCCACCCCTATATACGGTGGCAAAATTTGAAGCGCGGTGACCGAATTCATCCTGCCGAGATTTCGCTATCCCGCGTTAGCTGGCGCCATCTCCCGCGATGGCTCTACGGAAACACGGCATTCTCGAGTTTTTCCCGCGGCGTTCTCGAGTTTTGCGGAGATGAGGGTGACTCGCTACAAACGGCCGATCCGGACGTTCTTATAGGACCTGGCCTGAGAGCTCCTATAACAACGTGGGCGAGATTAGGTAACCAAACAGACCGAAAATAGTTGGCCTGATGCGAGGCTAGGCTGCCAAACGCGCCCCATATATATGCGCGAAACTTCGAGGTTCATTCTAATCCGATAGGAGTAGAAAAGGTTGTTTGGTACCCACGCAGATATGTCTAGATGGACAACAAACGTGGTAACGCCACTAGTAGAAAAAAGGCCTTTCGTCCAACCCTTTAGTACCGGTTTCCTTACGAACCGGTACTAAAGGGTGCATTAGTACCGGTTGCACTGCCAGACCTTTAGTACCGGTTCGTAAGGACCTTTAGTACCGGTTCGTGTCACGAACCGGTACTAAAGGGTTTGCGTCAGCCGGAATAACCTTTAGTACCGGTTCGTGTCACGAACCGTACTAAAGGTTTTTCCTGCCCCCACGCACCTCCACACCCTCCTGTGGATCGCCTTTTTTGCTTTGTAAAATACAAATGAAAATGATAGAAAATTCAAAAAATAAAATATTTTCAGATTCTTGTATGTTATGCAATCTACTATTCGGTGAAAATAAGAAATTCGAATTTTGACTTTTTTTGTAAAAAAAGTTTGAAAAATGGTAAAACCGCATTAACTTTTGCATACGACGTCGGAAAAAAGTATAATATATCAAAATCATCGTGGGAAAAATTACATCCGAATTCACCTTTACCCGGCTAGCTAATTTTTAGATTCTCAAAATTCCAAATGAAAATATGAAGGCAGGAAGATTTTAGGTTTTTTCCAAAAATTTAGATTTTTTTTATTTTTTATAAATTAAAATTAATAATTATAAGATTTTTTGAATCCCAGAATATTACTATTACTTTTAGCAAATTATAAGATTTTCAAATTTTCAGGATTAAGGTTTGGCAAAAAAAATATTAAAAATTTAAAAAATAAATACAAATAATACAAATTAAAAAGTTAATTTTATTTATTCAACATTATTATTACATCATTACTTTTGTTTATTAAAAACATTATTTGCAATACAAATAATAAAGAAGTGTGACATTGACCAACATGTTAATAGGATTGATATGATAGTACTATCAACAACATGCGCGAAGCACTTGGAAGTGGAACGGAAAGGAACCCGGAAGTTAGTAGTGTGGAGTAGTGTGAGGATGGGTGACCGACCAAGTTTTACCAAGGGTAAGTAATTGACTAGAGATTAAGTGTAGTTAGAGACTAACGGAAATATTAGCAATTGTGAAAAAAGGGAGTGAAAAAATGGATAAAAAAATTAAACGAAATAGTCTTTTTGTGAAAATAAAAAAAAAAAAGATCTCCACCCCTCGTAGGAACCGGTACTAAAGGTGGGAGGCCTTTAGTACCGGATCTTTAGTACCGGTTCCAAAACCGGTACTAAAGGCCCTTCCGAACCGGTACAAAAGTGGGGTTTTTCTACTAGTGCGCATGAGGGCGTTAACGCATTCCACGAGAGCGGCGAATTTACTGGCGCCGGTAGGTAAAGGAGTCTAATCCAGCGTCTACTCTCTGCTTTGAGATTGGTGAGGCTTTTGACATTTATTTAATATAAAACTAATAATTGAAACAGAAGTGAAACTTTTATGAAACTAAAGTGATACATGGAAACATTGTGAAACAGTCTCATAAAAAGTGAAACTGATGACATCGTTGCTGACGTCACTACGGTTTGTTTCACAAAAATATTAATGTTTCAGTATGTTTCAATTATGTTTCAATTTTTTTTGCAATTTGGTACAAAAATTGGTCAGCACATGGCTAACGTCATTGCTGACGTCACTCCGATAGGTACCGGCGCCTGTAAAAACAAGTTTTCGCGCGTTCCTGTCACAGCAAGATCCGTCCATCTGTGCTTTAGAAAAAAAGGAGTAATAGTGACCCAGGAGTCAGAACATGATGATTCGTGTAAGTATAATTTTTAGCCTGCCGTAAAACCGATGCATCCAACAGGTCTTGTCAAGTGCAATCGCTATTGAGCTGGTTCTCTGCCTGTTTTCACTTGTGTAGAGAAGGATTCAACTTTTAGATAGATTGCTCGAAATGAGCCATAGGAGATACCACAACATTATGCAACTGGTCAGCCATGATCGCCACTTCGCCAGTCGAGCCGCTAAACAGACGCACATATAATAAGCTGCCGAAAAGAAAGAACAACGCACATAATATAAGTGATGATTTGATCGTGTCTTCCGAACACGCTAACAGTACATATATGCGTTGTATGCTCGTCGAAATCAACGAGCTAGTTACAGTTTATTTGCGCCCGGCGGAGGATATATAACTTAAGACTTCATTGTATCCATGGATGCCAGGGGATGGAACTGGCAGCGTCTATATGCGAGAGGGACGATGGAGCTGTCAGCGTTCGTTCCGCTGTCACGCGGTGGGCGGCGAGGGCGCGAGGTCCGGGCCGCAGTTGGCGAGGCAGGTGATGTGTTGCTGGATGCAGGCCATGGCGCAGGTGGGCGTCCCGACGCCCGGGTCGGTCGCGCACGTCGTGGCACAGCCGGTCACCTCCGTGGTGCAGCCCATGATGCAGCCCACGATGTTGGTGGTGCTCGACGCGACCTCGGGGTCCGGGTCGGGCTCGCCGGCCGTGGCCACCACCATGGCCGCGACGACGACGAAGAACGCGACCGCTGCCGCCGCGCGGCGCAGGACGAGGGCGCTAGTAGTAGCGGTGGCCATGTGGAACTGGCGTCCGTTTCTGGTTCTGTGTGTGGATAGACTGTGATGGGCATTGGAGGGATCGCCTTCTATAGGGGTGGATCTGATTGAACTTGGCACTGGACGCATGGCTACCTTGTTGAACTTGCTCCATCAAGAGCGCGCGCATCCAAGATGGATGCTTGGGGCGACGACGACGAGGCGAGGAACTTGTGATCACTGATCAGAAGCGGTTGCGCCTGCCAGGAACAGGAAGCTTCTCACCCGAACCCGCTCGACGCCTCGGCCTGGGGAGGTGTTGTGTGTATTCATACGGGGAAACTGAAAATTGAAGTGAAAGTATCCGGATGAAATGTGTTAGATATTTGGATTCTTTTTACAAATACATACACAAACACAAATACAAATATGGTAGCACTTAATTTAAAAATATATATGGATATGCAAATGGATATTTCCATATCCAAACTCGTTTTGAAGCCCAATATGGCGATTACCCAACCTTAAAAAACTAAAAAAGTGGTTAAATATATTTTTTCTGCCATTGAATCGAAACTGTTGTACTTATGTGTGGTTTCAAGATGCTCTCTATATATAGTTGACTTAGGGCATCTCCAGCGGCGCGACGCAAACGGACGTTGAGCGACCGTTTGTGTCCGTCGTGACCGAAAATGCGTCTGGCACCACCTTCAGCGGGGCGGCGCAAAGTGACCGGGCCGTCCGCGGAGACGCAAACCTGACCCAAATATGCGCCAGGTTTGCGTCTCGCGCAAAGTGTCCGCTCGGTCCTCGCACGGCCCGCCTCGGCAGCGCAACCGTTTCGCGCGGCATTACTTCCAGGCGGCCGCAGCCTTTGCAGGCGCGTTAATGGCGTGCCTCGGCTTCCGCGAGCGTGCGCAGTAGGCGTTACCGGCGGCCATTGAAGGCGAGATGGCGTCGGAGCCTCTTAAAGGGACGCTGCCGGCACCCATTTCCCAGACCAAACCATTGCCATATCCCACAGTATCCACCCCACCGACGTCATGGGGAAGAAATGCTGGCCGTTTCGCAAGACGAAGAACGACCAGGAGGCTAGCGGCTCGCGTTCCAGCAAGAAGGCACGGGTCGGCCGGTACGTCCGCGTTGACCTCGCGCGGCAGCTATGGGAGGAAAACCGGCCGGTACCATGGCCGGACGTGAACTTGCCGGAGGGGGCTGGTACCCGAACTCGCGGCGCGTACCGGCCCCGTGCCGCGCGAGGCCGAGAGCGGCGGACGAGGTGCGCCGCCGCCGAGCGATCTTGCCGCCGGATGCGGGAGGATCGGGCGTGCGCTGAACTCCTACAACTGGATTTCATTCGGGACGTGGGAGTTCGACGCGCGCCGCCGCGCTGGATACCTCGACGACATGGACTACTTCGACCGAGAGATCGCCGCAGAAGAAGAAGAGAACGACCAGGAGGACGCGGATGAGGACGAGGATGCGGACGAGGACGTCGACATGGCAGACTACGACCATGACGACGACGGGCCGGCGTGGGATCCGGAGACCCAGCCGGACCTTTCCGAGGAGGAGGCCATTGCCATGGCACTGCCGCGCAGGACGAGCTCAACGAGCTCGCTTTGTGGGACGGGCTCGCAATCCAGCTCCGCGAGTCGGCGCTCACGCAGGGGAGGCCGGCGACTCCTCCGCCACGCCGACGCGTTCCAACGACCGCGCTCCGCCTGCTGCTCCGGCGTGGGATCCCTGGCCACAGCCTCCTGCCCATGCGGTGGTACCTCCTCCACCGCCGGCGTACGAGCTTCCATGGCTGACGTCGGAGTTCATTGACCTCGTCAGCAACGACGACCAGTAGGCAGCACGTACTTTTAGCATGCCTTTATGGCTTTTTTATGTTTTTTTAGTAATGTAAATTATGGCTACATGAATGAAAAAAAAATTATGCGTCGTGCCGCTGGAGCCACCCCCGACGCAAACGGACGCCCGGACGATTTCAACCATTTGGGCCGACACAAACGGACACGACGCGTCCGTTTCGACGTCCGAAATGCGTCGCGCCGCTGGAGATGCACTTACTATAAGACATGAGTCCATGATGTTCGTGTATTCGTATCCATTCCGAATTGAGCAAACATCCGATCGGCATCCATATTCGAGTAACATCTCCTTCACATCCGTATTCGACAACATTCATATTCAAATATGTATTCGTTTTGAAAATATGAAAGTGGATGCCGGAAGGGAACCATCCGATCCGTTTCCAACCCTACCTGTGTGGCTTAACCATGCCAGGTGAGACATGAGCAAACCGTTTCGGGCACCGAGGAAAACAAGATGAAAACGGGTTCAAGGTTGTGTTCAGAATGGTTTTTAGAGTTTAGGTGATACTTGAACCAAATCGAAGTTAAGGGTTGTAAAGTGAACCCTAAAACGAGTTAGGCGGTGCCCCACTTGATAGATTGCATCCAGAACTTAATAGGGATGAAATTTGGAACGATATTTGGTAACGGGAGTAACTAGGCTAGTGGGTTAAAATTTTGGATTCACTCTACTTTCTTTGAGACGGCGACCACATTGTGCATGTCAAATCTCGGAGGAAAGTCACGTCATACAACATCGGTGCGGCTAGGAAGGTGGCCCGCCTTGTGGGGCTCACTTTGGCCCTCATGGCTCTCCTCTCATCCCTCAAGTGCCCCTGTTCTTGTTTCCGATGAAAAACTTTGACAATATTTGTCCTTAATTTATTTGAACTCAGTAAGGTCCATGAAACCAAAAAATAAGAAAAATAAGGTTTTCTACCTCCCAGAATTATATGAAAACATTAAAACTTTGGAAGAAAGTCTTGTAAATCATCTAAAACTTGATAAATAACTTTTGTAATCATGCATATATAATGGTAAAACATAAATCATATGATACATATATAAATAGTGATACAAAATGCATGTATCAACGAATCATCACTTGAAATGGCCCATGATGGGTTCTGATTGCATCTCAGTGCACTACCACTAACAAAGCATTTCTAGCTCGACCCTATTAGCAAACACAACAAAAGCTTGTGCCGACCTTACTGAGTGACCAATAAAAAACGACATTGACTTGAGAAAACAGTTTCTACCATGTGTGGTGGAGTATCATGCTCGAAGATTTGTGCAGTTTTCAAAACATGATGATACATTTTGAAACACGACGATACAAAATGCCGCACACAACTGGACTTCTGGAGGGCGGCCATGCGTGTGTGCACCTGCTCGTGCGTGTTCATGTTTGTGTGTGTGCGTGCATGTGTCTGTCTTCCTTTTCAATGAAATGAAGCATACATTCTTTTGCGTTTTTTCGGGAAAAAAATATCGCGCACATCTTCAAGCACCAACCAACGGTGGATCAATGCCCGGTAGATCCGAGCGGCCAAGATTTAACAACCGTGGGGTGTGTGCTGCGTTTGCGACGGCAGATTATCCTGCCCGGACCTTAACGTGACAGTTGCCAACCACTATTTTTCACGATCCGCGGCTGCCCCACTACCTCTTGCAGTTTCCCGACTCCGTTTCCCTCTCCCACTCGCCCACACCACACCCCACAGATCAAACGCCATGCATGGCGCTTCCTCCAGCGCCGCCGCCGCACCACGAAGGCCATGACACAACACTCACGCTCGGCCTCCCGTACTCGCTGGTCTCACCGCGGCAGCATGCCCGGAAGCCGAGGCTGGTCGACGGCGTGAGGGTCGTTCGCTCTTCTCCCGCCGGCGACGCGTCTCCCTGCACCGAGTGCGGCAAGCGCTTCCCGTCCTGGAAGGCGCTCTACGGCCACATGCGCTGCCACCCAGAGCGCCAGTGGCGCGGCATCATGCCCCCGCCAGGAGGTGCCGGCCGGTTCACCGTGCAGGAGCGCGAGGTCGCCGCCAGCCTGCTCACGCTGTCCGCAGCGAGTCCAGGCACCGGAAAGGGCAAGAAGAGCATTGCTGCCGCCTCTCCTAGCGCGGTGGAGAGCTGCGGCACGTCGGCGTCGGCTGCACCGGATCGGCAGGCAAACTCCGACCACGGCCACAAGTGTAGCGTGTGCAACCGCGGGTTCACCAGCGGACAGGCGCTCGGCGGACACAGGCGGTGCCACTTGGAGAGGGATGTGGTTGTGATTGCCACTGCCAGCAGCAGCAGGTCCGCAATGTCCGAGGCGGTGGTGGCGGCCGTCCTGGACCTCAACTTGCCACCGCCGGCTACACCTCTGGTGCTGGATTTGAAGCTTGGGTATGTCTAGTGTTTGGTTTCGTATAGTTGCTAAGTCCGTATGTACAGTACATAGGTAATGTGCATATGCGTATCCTCGTTTGCACGTTGATATATTCAGAAAGAAGGTTTTCTCATCTTTCTGAATTTGTTTGCGTTGTACTCTATGCTGCTTATAATGATCGTACCATGTTGGTCCTTGTCAGTGTATATATTATGTACATATGCACAAATAGTTAACATTTACTTTATGTTTCTTTTTTGTGCCATCATATTTTTTTGCGTGTAGTTGGTCTTTCCTTTTGAATGCAGTACGTGCATCTACGACCATTGAACTTGGTGAGCAGGTGCTTTGTGATCACAACTGAAGAGCTAGGCGTATGTGCTCAATCGAATATGGTGTGTTGGGAGGGAAACCCCCTCCTTTTTTGCGTTGCACACGACAAGATGCACAATGCTTTGACTTTGTGTGAGCCCGCGAATGCTGACATTGGCGGCGTTGACGGATACACTCATACCCAATCCATACCACAAAATAAGTCTCAATGTTATCCAAAATAGATGTATCCATATACTAAACCGAGTCTAGAGATATCCAATTTTTTAACAAATTTAAGGCACATTTTATGGGCGGAGGCCTATGCCCCATGTTTCATGGAAATAGAGGGAGCAGTTTGCTATCTCCGCTGAGTGTGGTGCGTGCAGGGCTCATCACGGGGAATTAACAACTTCGCGGTAATGCGACGCTACAAGGAAACCACACACCAAGTTAGCTCCACAAGAACCGAAAGTGTAGAAATGACCATGTGCATATCCTTTTAGCTAGTATGAGGACCAAAGTTGAACCCCTCGTGGGCTCTAACACTTTCTAAGTAAATGGGAGTATAAAAAATCAAATGGCCATCACTATTTGTCATAGATGTATGCTATCTTGTTACATATATTTTGTTACCTTCATCTTTTTTTAAACGACCAAGTTTATTTAGTAAATTGCATCAGATTGATGAAATTAAAGCACATATCAAATAAAAAAAAATCTTTGATGAAGATAAAAGTTACATAGAATTTCTTTGTGGTCGATGCTCCAGTGGGCTAGTGCTAACCGTACAAAAGCGCATAAGGGTCAGGTCCCAGATTCAAGTCCTCACTTCTACCTTAATTAACATAAGCCAGGGTGGAGTCTCCATCTTGTTAATTTTTTCCCATGCTTTTGCAATGAGTTGTGTCAGTACTCAATACTATTTTGTAAATGAAGAAGAGTTGTTTCTAGTATCACATTTGCCAATTGGCATTACCAGTAAGTCAGCCTTCACAATGGCCCATGGGCCTAGCCCCCAATAGAATCGACCAGCGGCCCACGAGAGAAAGGCCTACCCTAGATCTGGTCATAACCCATCCGACGGCGCAGATTCCCTCACTCATCCTCTATAAACACTACCCCAACCCTAAACTCGCCCAGTTTCTCTACTCTCCCGCAGCCGCCGCCTCCTCTTCGGATCGTCGCTCCCGGAGACCAGAGAGCGAGGTGCCCGAGCAAACCCTAGCCTTTCACCATGGTACGGCCTCCGATCTCTCGACCTCCATGTTCTTCCTTTGTTTGAGTTCTCTGTTTGATTTGCGGTTCTTGTGCGCTGGTGCAGGTGCTCCAGAACGACATCGACCTCCTGAACCCGCCGGCGGAGCTTGAGAAGCTCAAGCACAAGAAGAAGCGCCTCGTCCAGTCGCCCAACTCGTTCTTCATGGTAAACCCCCTTGGACACTTCTCCTCTCCCTGCACGTTGCCGTCACATGTAGGTGTAGCCGAAGATAGTTGCCGATACCATGGGTTCATGCTGGATTACGCGGCTGGTTGTAATGGTTTCTTCCCAACGGTGTCTTAGGTCAGTGCCTCGTATCATAGGCTAGTTTTGTCGAATGTCAGTACCCAAGTATGGATGACACCCGCATTACTGGGTGCGTTGAGGGATAGATAATCTCTATGCTAGTCCACGATTGCCGGTTCTAATTATTTTCCAATGTTGTCGTAGATTCGTGACTGATATCATAGGTTAATGTTGTCGACTGCCAGTAGCCAAGCCTGAACGGCACCCACATTACCAAGTGCGTTGAGGGAATAGACTATCTCCATGCCAGTTCACAAATGTGTGGGCGAATAGTGAAATGCTAGTCTGAATGAAGGTTGTGTTTCTGAGGATCCATCGAATCATATCTCTGATTGGCTACTCATCATTACCTTGTTATGTATTGTCACTTGTTTCTGGTGATTGAATTATGGCTGCAATAGTTCAAATGCTACATTTCTTGTGCTTAAGTTTGTCATGATTATTTTTCTGTGAGGATTATAGTGTTTCCTAATTGTCCTGTTTTAACTTTTGCAGGATGTGAAGTGCCAGGGGTGCTTCAACATGTAATATTTCTTATCTGTTTATCTTCTTTGCAAGAAAACCTCTTATCTGTTGTGTGCATTTGGTGCTGATTGTCTTTGATGATCCTGTGATGTTGAACATGACATCATTTAATAAAACGTTGTTGCTACTGCAAGTAAACTGGAAATGTCTATATGTGTAGCCAGTTGTTAAATGCCATGCACATGATTCATCCTAATGCTATGTGTTTAGCAATGCTTTCTATGACTGCATATGTCTGATGTGTTATTTTAAGTAAAGGTGTATTGTTAACTGTCCTTTTCTGTGTTTTGGTTCTGCATTGCACTTATTAACACGCTAGCTGTAAAAGCTATCCTTTGAACACCCTAGTTCGATACATCATCCTGATTCCTGGTATTTTCATTGTTTCATAATTGTTACTTGAATCAAAAGTCTCTTTTGTATTCTACTAGTTTCGTCACTCTGGTATGCATCATATATTGATTATTTATCATCTCACTTGGACCATTAATTTCTAGGTCTACTTGCCATGGTTGACCTGTTTCAATGTTGATCAGAATTTACTTTAATGTGTTCCCATTACACTTTCTTACGGTTGATTACTGAGCTGGACTCTTTCTGTACTTGCAGCACTACTGTGTTCAGCCACTCCCAGACTGTCGTGGTCTGCCCTGGCTGCCAAACCGTGCTCTGCCAGCCTACCGGTGGGAAGGCCAGGCTAACTGAGGGATGCTCCTTCCGCCGCAAGGGCGACTAAGGCCATCTAAAAGCAAGCCACCGTTGATCAAGGTTTTAGTGTTTCCAGGATGTAGTCTGAAATTTTTGCAATGTCAGCAAAGTGAACCCATCTTTGGTAATTTGATATCTCGCTGGAGTAATATTATGACACTGGTACTATGCTCTGTTTGGGTTGTGAGATCAGACTAGAAGTGCTGGACCATATGGTTGTCATTGATGAATTTCTGTTATGTGTGATGTTGAGTGCCCTCTGTTATGTTGCTGTTGTTTCAATGGTTCCTTAGTCACTGATATGCTAGCCGTCCAAAGTTATGCCTGGTTGCTGTTTCTGCGTGTCCTGTCTTGCAGCTGAGTGGTCGCAGTTGATGCTTTAAACATCTTGCAACCTTTAGATATCTGAAAATTTTGGCACAAGTGGTACTTTATTAATGTATACCCCTCTTTATCTGCGTTTGGTGTACTTCTCCAGAACGAGGAAGCTCTTTGCAGGGAGTACAAGCTTTAGGGCATCTCCAGTGGCGACGCATTTTGGATGGGACGCCCAAAAGTGGTCGTGAGCGTCCGTTTGCGTTTCCCCGTGGACATATTTTGTTTGCGTGTCTGTTTGTGTCCGAGTGTGCTCCCATCGGGCGACCCATTTTTTGAATTGCAACATAGTTAAAAACATAGAAAGTAGTACATATAAATACATAAAAACTATACAAAGTAGACAATGCTACACACAACATTTTTGACACTTTACAAAGCGAATTTTTACATGCACAAATTTTTGCCCTACAACGTTTTGGATACATCGACACTCTCTCGGTTACCATTTTTGCCACATGCCTCTTCGACAAACGACTTGATGTTTCACATTTGATTGAGATCCTCTTGTTAGCCGATCACAAAATTGGCATCCACAAGCTTTCCATTCGCAAGTTGTTTTTCCACACGTTCTTCTTCGACTGCGACTTTATCCCTCCACCACTACATGGGGGACCCGTCATGGACTACAACAGGGACGCCCGCAACACGACGAACATCCATAAGGATACAAGGGCAACTATACAAGAACATGTCCTTCACCAAGCTACAAGGATCAACGACTCCATCATCGACAAACAAGACTCCAAGTACTTGGTGAGCAAGACGTTCACCATCTCGGACCTCTCGCCACATTATGGAGATGAGGAGGAACAAGAGTCGAGGACGACTTTTCCCCAAGGGGGGGAGATGATGCAGCACCGCCTATCGTCGACGCTACACCATGGCCAAGGAGTCCCCCAAGTGGACCAACAATGCAAAACCTCGCCATATATGTCAAGGTGAACCCTATCCTCTCTATGGTCGACCTCAACACCAACTTGAATGGTATGCTACCTCATGCCTATCATCATGGTGTCTATAGGTGCCGACGTCGACAAGGACCAAGAGAGAAGGAACTCCCATGGTGCATGGAAGAGAGAAGAAGAAGGAGGAAAGGAGAGAAGAAGGAAGAGGAAGAAGAGGCGAGAGGAAGAGGCCCAGCCGGCCCAGGGGCCGGCCAACCGAGCCCCAGGCCGGACCAGCCGGTCACAGGGCCGGTCAGACCGGGCCCTGGGCCGGACCCTCCCCGGTGCCAACCGGGCTACGCGCTGATGCCAACCGGGAGGGTATCTGGGGCACTTCTGGTTTGCACCCGGTCCCTGGCCCGGTTTGGACCGGACGGGCCGGCCCCAGACCCAGTCCAACCGGCCCCTGGACCGGATTTCACGGGTTTGACCCCACCAACTTGTACCTCTTCGACCCATGTCGCCTTGTATGCCTATATAAGCACTCAGGTCGCCCCCTTAGCTCTTTAGACAAGATTTAGGCTTAAACACATCTTTGAGCTTTGTCTCCCTAGGGTTTCATCCCCTTTGTATCAAGGCACCCCTTGTTGGATGATTGGATTTGGTATGTGAGATTCAAGTGCTCCACTCTCTCTCACTCATCGGTCTCCGTCTCCGACACCAATCTCTCCTCTCGGAATTCTACCTCGGGTCTCTTCCGGGTTGATTCTATTGGCGTGGTCCATCGAGCCACGAGGGTAAGTATCGATTGTATCGGGTTGGTGTGCGTGTGTTCTTCGTGTTCTTCGTGTTCTCCCTCTCTTTCCCCTTTGGATTTTGGGTCAATCGCGAGATCGGGCCACAATCTAGGTCTTAGACCGGCACTGTCGTTGCGGTGCTCCGTCGCCTGCTTCTCCACCGCCTCCCGCGTGGCCGCTATGGCTGCGCGTGCCCGCCCCTCGCGCCTCAGCCCGTTCGCGTTCGGCGTCTCCCCGAAAGCTCTCCGCCCTGCTCCGGGCCGCCCCTCCGGGCGGCGCAGCGCATCAGGACCAAGTCTCTGAGCGGAGTCCTCTCCCGGCCAGCCTGCGATGTATCAGCATCGACGCCGCATGGGCCGCCCGCTCCTCCTCTTCCCCGAGAGCCAGGGCCGCGGTGTCCCACCGGAGGAGGTCGGTGGAGTCGAACTCCTCGGAGCTCGAGGCCGGGGGAGGGAGGGGAGGAGGCGCGGCACCGGAGCGCCGGGCTGAGGGGGCGCCGGGGAGTGGGGCATCGCTAGGAGGCTAGGTAGGGGGCCGCCATTACGTGGCAGCGCGAGGCGCGCCACGCGACATCGCGCACGCGCCGGGCGAAAGGCGCATCGCGCTGCATCACGCCGGGCGGGCCCGACGAAACGTCCGCCGACGCGAGCGACACTGCCCGCGGAGACAGCTCATATTTGGGCCAGGTTTGCGTCTCCGCGGACGGCCCGGTCACTTTGCGTCGCCCCGCTGGAGGTGTGCGAGACGTATTTCCGGTCACGGCAGATGAAAACGGTCGCTCAGCGACCATTTACGTCGCGCCGGTGGAGATGCCCTTAGCTATATGCTTTATTTCTTGCTACCCGAGTGTGAGATTTGAACTAGACGTAATCCATGACTTGGGGGGTAGGTAGTGTAAAATCTAGAGTTTAGGTTAAATTTTTTGTAGTCGTCCTGTAATTTTAATTATCAATCATCGTGTAAAAATTGCAAGCCTCAGTAGGTAGGTGTGAATACCATATATATCAGCCAAATTTGCTAATGAATGTATCATTTTGTATCTCAATGCTAAATTTGTGCCATGAACTTATGGGAATCAGTACTAATGAATGTATCATTTTGTATCTCAATGCTAAATTTGTGCCATGGACCAATGGGAATCAGTACAGGTTTACAGTACTTCATGTTTTAATTTAGGGCGTAGAATTCTTATAGAACACAGAAATAGGAAAACGTAGGATTAGAATGTCATATCAAGTTGAATCATACATGATTTAAAACCTTGCATGATTTTTTTAAAATAACGTTTAATTTAGAGGAAAGGTTTAAGTGGATGTGATTTTTCCTCCAAAACATAGTGCAACGCAATTCAACACGAAAAATTCCTATGCATCATAAGGATAAACCCTACGAAATCAAATGGTGCACATAAAAAATCCCAATAATGAAAGTCTTACAAAATTTATATAAAATTCATTTAGTTCAAACATGTCCTTAACTTAAGGGCGGACATGAAAATTTTGACGCGGCGCGACACCATCTAGACCACTGGATTTCGAATCGGTGGCCAGATGGCTTTTTTTTTCCCTTTTTAAAACGGCAAATTGTTGGGCCCACAGCTGAGTTCTCGCCTGGCAACTTTTGCATCAGATCGCTCTGAGGGGGGCTCCGTGGGAGGATTAGCTTAGTGGGATCTCCCCGTGGCTGCACAATCTCAATTCCAGGAACTGTGTAGTCCTATGTTAAAACATTTCTTCATCAGATATTTGATGTTATAGAAGTCTATCGTGCACTTATGTTGACTAGTGACTACTGTATGATTGGGCATTCACATGTACGCCCACTTTACATGGTCTTGGCTGCTCCTCTTGTTCGTAGCGTTCAGCAATACACAATGCCTAAACCCTAAGGACTTAACAGACAGATTCAGCTTTACATTCCAAGCTCGTTGGGCTTGTGGCAGCCCCTATAATGTCTCGTGCAGTCACAATACTTTTCCTTCCCTCCCTTCCTTTTAAAACAGTAGAGATTGAGCTACATACTCCAACCCAATATGATCACCATTGAGGAGCACGCACCATCTATCTTCTCTTTTAACTTGCAGTAGAAGAATCGACTCAGCACTTTGCGTTCGTCACCTTTATGCATGATCGCTTTATGAAGTGGAGTAGATAATGTACTTCATCACAACGAAATTTCCTGGAAATTTCGTACGAAACTACTGACGAGGGTGAACGCTAGCTCCTACAAAGAAAGCAAAGGTTGAAAGAGTTCTGTCGATGTATACAATATGCTCCTTTTGTTTTTGACAGACTTAAAGGAGACGAATCCTGCTACAACTAATGCACATTTTGGGCGTTGTCTGGAAAGATGCAAAGATAAGAAACGGTGTAAGATTTCCCGACGATTGGGAAGCCTGATCAAGAGATAAGAAGAGGCTAGCTGTGATGGAGCACGGCATTTTTGGTTAGCACATGCCTTGGAGGCTAGCTGTTGAACACGCAAGATCACACTGAAGGCAATATAGAAAAGATGGCGAGAGACATGGTCATTTAGCGTGGTTCATCAGTGAGGCCTATATCTATGAAGCATGACTACGCGCACTCTCGGTCATAACTTGTAGGGCTTTCGGACCACGGTCGAGGTCCAATAATGCTGGGTCTACGGACAAACTGTAACGGAAAGTTTGTTACGGACATACGTCGCCTGCACTCTGGGCGAAATTCTCTTGGAGCCAACGATGAGGCTACCCAATTGTCTGACGACACGGAATGCGTCCGTAAGTGGATTCCACAAGTCAGTTCTGTAAGCGTAGCATTACTGGTTAAAGTTACCACATAATTCTCTAGCTTTGTTACATAAAGATGCACACTTAAACGAGGATACAATATAAGAGCCCGGCTCCGACACAAACTCTACCTTAACCCAACCGCAACTTCAAGTCCTAATAAGTTTTGTAGTAACCTACCCTTAAGATAGCTGGTAATATATCAATATCTAGAAGATTTCGCAAGTGCATGAGACCTCCTGTGACAACTCAATGTCAAGAGCGATTTGAGACATCAAGATGCATAAAGCCAAATTATATACTCCCTCCGTTTCAATATATAGTGCCTATAGATTTTCTGCACGGTAATTAGTGCAACTCATTTTTTAACACAAAACTCCCTAAAGAGCCGAACCACGATCACAGAAATACTCCCGATCTACCGATCACTCGATCCCGCTGTGGAGTCCTTTGCGGAGTAGGAGAGAAATAAGGAAAGTGAAAACAGAAACAGATGAGATATTGCAAATAAATACAGAGATACTCTTATATTATGAAACAAATGCAAAAAATCTATAGGCACTATAGATTGAAACGGAGGGAGTATAAAAAAGGAAACCAAGATCCAAGGTATGCATCAACTAACAGCGACATCAACATTGCGCTACCAACACATGGGCCGAGTGAAGTGATACCTTCGATCCGGATTACGGATGCATTATCGTAGCTTTTTTAGTAGAAGATCAAGATTCAATCGAACCTTGGGAAGAATTTTCTTGGTGTAAGATTACGTTATTTGTCAAGATCTTGGGAGCTTTGTTGTCTTCCTTTACTGGATCTTTCGACCTTAACATTTTTTGTTGTTGTGTATCGATGGATGGAGATAGGCTAGGGCCTAGGATTCACCTGGCAGCTGTGCGTATATATGGGATACATATAATATTAAGCGCAACATGAGTCATGTTCAAATAAGGATAAATATTGTGGACGACAAATATTGTGGACGACACGTCCTAATTCTCTACAGTTTTTGCGAGCTACTACGACTATAGACTTTTGATCTACTACCACATCTCTGCAGCCTAGGGTATTACGCAGTTATTAATTAATTAAACAGACCAAAGCATTACACATAGTGACGTTACCGTGGCTCCAAATGGATCTCAGGTCCTCTATTCTTCTAACCCTTCTGTCACTGGGTTTCGATCTAGAGGTTGAAGCACCACTCATACCCCCACATTATTTTGATCGATCCTTGAAACTCGGGTACCTGAAAAGACTTTAGATTGAGACAAGAGATGATAAACAAGAACAAAATCCTATTCAAAATCAACACAATATTCCTATGTTAGAAGATGGACATAAAAGTTGCGAGGCTTCACCCAAGACCATAACCCATGAGGACTATTCACTCATAACGAGATCAAATGTCATTAGCATTGCAAAGATGAATTCAGTATCAATATCAAATAGTCTTACAATATCTTCAATCACGGAGATCGAGATTACAAGTAGATGGACTATGACTATGGAGGTGGAGAAATGGATGTGGATATGGTGATGGCTGCGGCTCGGCGATGGATCTCCTCCTTAAATGTGATGTGGTGTTGGCGACTGCGACTCTCTCTTGCGGCGTCTGGGGAAAAATTATATAGGGGTCCCTTCACGGAAGTTGCTAGGGTTGACTTGGCCGAGGCAGCGGCACATGATACGGGTGGCCGTACGAGCGGACTCTGCCCGTATCGCAACTTGTTAAACCTTCTGGAGGCCTCCAGCCTTTGACTCGGGAGTATTGGCAACTCGTGATTCTTCATTAATTGGCCTATATAAGTGCATATTTCTGAAGGGAAAAAATTGAAGATAAGATGTCCACATCGCGGTGGTAATTAGTCATTAATGGAAAAGATAGAGAGATATTTTATCAATTCTTGACAAATATGAGATTTAAACATGGAGTATAGATGCTGGATTATGTAGCTATCAACATCCCAAGCTTAAACCTTGATCGTTCTCGAGCAAGAAACCAAAGATAATAAATAACTCCGTATTTAAAACAAAATAATGAGAAAATAAGATCACTTACAATTGGTAGTATCATGCATCATCACTTCATTAATAGAGTAATGGCAAGAATACTATGCATGTTTCGATAAGTCAAGACAATCATAATAAAGATGTTATAAACAAGAATAACTAGATTAACAAGTTTCTACTCCAAGTCTTCTAAATAACTCTCACCTTTGCCATGGAACGAGATAACGGTTTCATACTTAAGTCAATTAAGAGTGAGAGATCATGCCAAGAGATGCTTAGCCGAAGAAAAATTCATCAACATCCACATAAATAAATAATGGGTATGTAACACTTCTTTTCTACTCTTTGCTCTTCTAGAACTTTTCAAACTTTTATTAATGAGAACGTGCCCAAATCTAGCGAGTTTAATCAAACTGTGTAGACTTGGAAAGGCACTCGTGAACGCCATCATTTTTTTACTTTTGGTTTGATAAGAGCATCTCCAACAGAGCCCGTATAAACGCGAACTGAAAATCCGGAGTTCAGTTCACCGAACTCGTGTTTACGGGTCGGAAAATTACGGAATATTTTGTTTTACAGTTTTGGTTTTGTTGGAGATATGCCCAAGAGGCAATAATAAATTGGTTATTATATATCTTTGTGTTATGATAAATGTTTATATACCATGCTATAATTGTATTAACCGAAACATTGATACATGTGTATTATGTAAACAACAAGAAGTCCATAGTAAGCCTCTTGTATAACTAGCTTGTTGATTAATAGATGGTCATCGTTTCATGATCATGAACATTGGATGTTATTAATAACAAGGTTATGTCATTATGTGAATGATGTAATGGACACACCCAATTAAGCGTAACATAAGATCACGTCATTAAGTTCATTTGCTATAAGCTTTCGATTCATAGTTACCTAGTCCTTTCGACCATGAGATCATGTAAATCACTTATGCCGGAAGGGTACTTTGATTACATCAAACGCCACTGCGTAAATGGGTGGTTATAAAGGTGGGATTAGGTATCCGGAAAGTATGAGTTGAGGCATATGGATCAACAAGGGATTTGTCCATCCCGATGACGGATAGATATACTCGGGCCCTCTCGGTGGAATGTCGTCTAATTGGCTTGCAAGCATATGAATGGTTCATAAGAGACCACATACCACGGTACGAGTAAAGAGTACTTGTCGAGACGAGGTTGAACAAGGTATCGAGATACCGATGATCAAACCTCGGACAAGTAAAATATCGCGTCGCAAAGGGAATTGGTATCGTATGTAAATGGTTCAATCGATCACTAAGTCATCGTTGAATATGTGGGAGCCATTATGGATCTCCAGATCCCGCTATTGGTTATTGGTCGGAGAGAAGTCTCAACCATGTCTGCATAGTTCGCGAACCGTAGGGTGACACACTTAAGGTTTGATGTCGTATGAGTAGATATGGAATATGGAATGAAGTTCGAAGTTTTGTTCGGAGTCTCGGATGGGATCCAGGACATCACGAGGAGTTCCGGAATAGTCCGGAGAATAAGATTCATATATAGGAAGTCATATTCCAAGTTTGGAAATGATCCGGTGCATTTATGGAAGGTTCTAGAAGGTTCTAGAAAAGTCCGGAAGAAACGCACTATGGAAGGGGACTCCACAACCTTGGCCGGCCAACCCTAAGGGGAGGAGTCCCAGGTGGACTCCACCAAGGGTGGCCGGCCACCCCACCTCAAGGAAAGGTGGTCCCACCTTGAGTAGGACTCCCCTTTAGTAGGTTTCCCACTTTTGGGAGGTTTTGGTGTTGGGGTCTTATTCGAAGACTTAGACTACAACTCTTGGGGCTTCCACCTATATAATGAGGAGCAAGGGGAGGGGGCCGGCCACCCCTAGACCACAAGTTGGCCGCACCCCTGAGGCCGGCGCCCCAAACCCTAGCCTCTCCCCAAACCCTAGTCACCTCCTCCTCCACATACAACTCCCGCAGCGCATAGGCGAAGCCCTGCCGGAGTTCTCCACCACCACCGCCACCACGCCGTTGTGCTGCCGGGATTCCGAGGAGGATCTACTACTTCCGCTGCCCGCTGGAACGGGGAGAAGAACGTCGTCTTCATCAACACCGAACGTGTGACCGAGTACGGAGGTGCTGCCCGTTTGTGGCACCGTCAAGATCTTCTACGCGCTTTGCAAGCGGCAAGTGATCGACTACATCCACCCCGAGATCTAATCTCGTTTGCGAATCTTCGAGGGTTAGTCTCTTCATCTCCTCGTTGCTACCGTCTACTAGATTAAATCTTGGCTTGTGTTTCGTTCTTGCGGTAGGAATTTTTTTGTTTTCTATGCTACGAATCCCATCAGGTTTACGAGCTCTGTTATGCGCCAGCGGCTTCCGAACCCGTAAATGCAGGGTTTATCACAGAATTGGCATATGATCACACTATCAAATGCAAACAACTCATGCATAGTTCATAGTTTTACATCAAATGACACAATCATAGCAAATAGTTCATAGTTCATGGCAGAAAGTTGCTCATTCTCCTCACCATCTCCTCTCACCGTCGGCATCAAACGGAGGTAGGACCGATGTGACCGTCATCGCCACCACCTCCATGCGTCACCGATCCACCAACACTTGCCTCTTCACGAGCTAGTCTTCGTCTCTCCATGATCTCCGCCGAGGCCTCCTTCCACCACTCCATTTGTTGCTTATTCATGTCCTTTGTGTTCATCATCATGATCTCCCTTTCTTCGTCCAATAGTTTCTTTATTGCTTTGGCATTCTTCACGTTGATCCTCATCTCCTCCAACTTGACCTTTTTCCTTGCTTCCTCTCGGCTGGCTTCAACCTTGGCAAGACTCACATCTTTCTTCTTCTCGATGATCACAAGCTTGGTCTCCAAAGTCTTGGCCGCTATCACCTCCTTGGACTTCATCATTTGATCAAACTTGTCCCTCAACAATGCTGCCTCCCCCTCGAGTTTGAGCCTCTCTTTGGCCTTATTGTTTCCCTCCGGCTTGTCATTGTTCCGGCCCTCCTTCTCATCCTCGGTATCGTCCAATGTAACCATAGCAGATTTCTTGGGTGCTATTTCTCCATCCCTCAATTGCCACTTGGGGAGGTGTTGAAGCACATCAAAGCAATGTTGCATCCTGAAGCTCTTGCCCTTGCTACCGGCCATGTCTCTATACCTCGCATCGGCAATGCAGTCCTACATTTAAAAAACAAATATGAAATCGTCAAGGTGTGGTCACCAAACCAAACACAAATTGTGCAAACATAAAAAGCAAGCAAATGCTCTCACATATTCGTCCACAGTTGCGTTGCTAGGAGGATTCGACACCACTTGATCCATTCCTGCCGCCCACCGGCTGCATGCCGGTTTGATCGCATCCCAACGTCATTGGAGCTATCGGTACATGCGATCGACATGATGGTGAACACGCGGTATCAGTTTATGGAATTTGTCCTTGATGCGTTGCCAGTAGCGCTTCCCGGTTTGATCGGTGCCGAAGACTGCATCCATCCCCACGGTGGCCCAAGCTCGGCACAACATCGCATCTTCTATTTCCATGTAGTTGTTCGCCCTTCTTTTCTTCTTCTTTCCATTGGCCTCGACCTCGACCACACCTTCGTCGCCTTCATCTTCTTCCCCATCATCCCCTTCTTCCCCTTCATCCGTGTCGCCCTCCCCATTTCCGCCCATCCCAACGTCGAACGGAGCGAGCGGGGTAATGTTAACCTTGTCCAACATCTCCATGAACGAGGCATTGCCGTTCCTAACAATACACGTCCTCAATTTATGCTCGCAATTAAAAACAAGATGCAATTGTAATTTTCACCTTGTTGACTCATCGTCGAGCACGTCCTGGGCGTCGTTCGCGTTGGCTTCCGGCGGCGGCGGCGGCGTTGACGGGGATGGGAACGGAGGAGAGGCACTACGGCTCATTGTCGTCTTCGATTTCATCCTCTTCGGCGCTGAATTCTTCGGGCTGGCGCGGGATGCCTTCGGCGCCGTCGGCTTCGCTGCGTCCGCCCCTTTGGCGACAGCCAGGACATCACCGCTGGCCGCCGCGGCACCAGTTTGCGGGACTACATACGTTCCCGCGCGCCGCCGCTTGAGGACGCTCATCGACGAAACCATGTTCGCGACGTCGGCGGGGTGCACGGATGGTTGGTGTAGCGGGAGCTCCGGCAACCATGGGAGAGGGTGGCGGGTGATACGCGTAGATGCACACGTCCGTTGGGAACCCCAAGTGGAAGGTATGATGCGTATAGAAGCAAGTTTCCCTCAGTATGAAACCAAGGTTATCGAACCAGGAGGAGCCAAGAAGCACGTGAAGGTTGTTGGTGGAGGAATGTAGTGCGGCGCAACACCAGTGAAACCGGCGCCAACGTGGAACCTGCACAACACAATCAAAGTACTTTGCCCCAACGTAACGTGAGGTTGTCAATCTCACCGCTTGCTGAAAACAAAGGAGTAAGTGTATCGAGTGGAAGATGGTGTTTGTTTGCAAAGAACAGCAGAGAATGTATTCAGATGTAAAGAATGGACCGGGGTCCACACACTAGTGGTGTCTCTCCAATAAGATAACTAACATGCTGGGTGAACAAATTACAGGTGAGCAATTGACAAATAAAGATTCAATACATATCAACGATGATTACTATGTGATTTAATCAGGGCATTACGACAAAGTACATAGACCCCTATCCAGCATGCATCTATGCCTAAATAATCCACCTTCAGGTTATCATCCGAACCCCTTCCAATTAAGTTGCGAACAACAGATAATTGCATTAAGTATGGCGCGTAATGTAATCAACACAAATATCCTTAGACAAAGCATCGATGTTTTATCCCTAGTAGCAACAGCACATCCACAACCTTAGAACCTACTGTCACGATCCCAGATTTAATGGAGGCATGAACCCACTATCGAGCATAATTACTCCCTCTTGGAGTTACAAGTATCAACTTGGCCGAGCCTCTACTAGCAACGGAGAGCATGCAAGAACATAAACAACACATATATGATAGATTGATAATCAACTTAACATAATATTCTCTATTCATAGGATCTCACCAAACACAACATGTAGCATTACAAATAGATGATCTTGATCATGTTAGGCAGCTCACAAGATCTAATACAATGAAAGCAACAGCGGAGAAGACAACCATCTAGCTACTGCTATGGACCCATAGTCCAAGGATGAACTACTCACGCATCAATCCGGAGGCGGGCATGATGATGTAGAGCCCCTCCGGTGATGATTCCCCTCTCCGCAGGGTGCCGGAGGCAATCTCCGAATCCCCGAGATGGGATTACGGCGGCCCCGAGTAATGTTTTCCGTATCGTGGCTCTCGGCATGGGTTTCGCGACGGAGGCTTTAAGTAGGCGGAAGGGTAGGTCAAGGCGTCACGAGGGGGCCACACACCAGGTCGGCGCGGCTAGGGCTTGGGCCGCGCCGGTGTGTCCCCACCTCGTGGCCCCACTTCGTCTCCTCTTCGGTCTTCCGGAAGCTTCGTGCAAAAATAGGACCCTGGGCGTTGATTTCGTCCAATTCCGAGAATATTTCCTTACTAGGATTTCTGAAACCAAAAACAGCAGAAAACAGGAACGACACTTCGGCATCTTGTTAATAGGTTAGTGCCGGAAAATGTATAATAACGCTGTAAACTATGTGTAAAACACTCAAGTATTATAATAAAAGTAGCATGGAACATAAGAAATTATAGATACGTTTGAGACGTATCAAGCATCCCCAAGCTTAGTTCCTACTCGTCCTCGAGTAGGTAAACGATAACACAAATAATTTGAAGTGACATGCTACCAACATAATCTTGATCAACATTATTGTAAAGCATATGAGATGAATGGAATGATCTGAACAAAAGATTGCTAACAAAGATAATGACTAAACAAATGAATCATATAGCAAAATTTTTCATGAATAGTACTTTCAAGACAAGTATCAATAAGACTTGCATAAGAGATAACTCATAAGCAATAAGTTCAAAGTAGAATGAATTGAAGCAACACAAAGGATGATTAAGTTTCAGCAATTGCTTTCAACTTGTAACATGTATATCTCATGGATATTTGTCAACATAGAGTAATATAACAGGTGCAATAAGTAAACATGTAAGAATCAATGCACACAGTTAACACAAGTGTTTGCTTCTAAGATAGAAAGAAGTGGGTAAACTGACTCAACAATAAAGTAAAAGATTGGCCCTTCGCAGAGGGAAGCATTGATTACTATTTTTGTGCTAGAGCTTTTGTTTTGAAAACATAGAAACAATTTTGTCAACGGTAGTAATAATTCATATGTGCTATGCATAATACTTCCTACAAGTTGCATGTCTCATGGATAGAGTACCCATAGTGCTCGCACCTTGTCCTACTATCTCGGAAAACACGGATTCTCATCGCATAACATATGCTTCAACCAAGTGTCACAAAGGGGTACCTCTATGCCGCCTGTACAAGTGTCTAAGGAGCAAGCACGCATTGGATTTCTCGCTTTTGATTATTCTCAACTTAGACATCCATACCGGGACAACATAGACAACAGATAATGGACTCCTCTTTTTAATGCTTAAGCATTCAACAATAGTTAATATTCTCATAAGAGATTGAGGTTGTATGTCCAAACTGAAACTTCCACCATGATACATGGCTTTAGTTAGCGGCCCAATGTTCTTCTCTAACATATGCATACTCAAACCATTTGATCATGAAATCCACTTCTTCAGACAAGACGAACATGCATAGCATCTCACATGATATCCAGCAAAGATAAAGTTGATGGCGTCCCCGAAAACATGGTTACCGCTCAACAAGCAACTTATAAAAATTAAGACACATAACTACATATTCATCACCACAATAGTTTTTAAGCTATTTGTCCCATGAGCTATATATTGTAGAGGTAGAGGAATGCAATTTTAAAGGTAGCACTCAAGTAATTTACTTTGGAATGGCAGAAAAATACCACATAATAGGTAGATATGGTGAACACAAATGGCATGGAGTTTGGCTCAAGGTGTTTGGATGCACGAGAAGCATTTCCTCTGAGTACAAGGTTTGGGCTAGCAAGGTTGTTTGAAGCAAACACAAGTATGAACAGGTACAGCAAAACTCACACAAGAACATATTGCAAGCATTATAAGGCTCTACACTGTCTTCCTTGTTGTTCAAACACTTTACCCGAAAATATCTAGACTTAGAGAGATCAATCATGCAAACCAAATTAAACAAGCTCTACAGTAGTTCTTCATTAATAGATTAAACTACATGATGCAAGAGCTTAAACATGATCTATGAGAGCTCAAACAATTGCCAAATTGTCAAACCATATGCATCATTTTCCAATTCCAACCATATAGCAATTTAACGAAGCAATAAGCTTTTGCCATGAACATTAAAGCACAATTAAGAACACAAGTGTTCCATAAGAAAAAGCGGAGCGTAATATCTCCAATATAAGAATGGCGAGATCCAACTTTATTCAAAACAAAACAAAAACAAACCGACGCTCCAAGTAAAGAACATAAGGATGTGACGGAATAAAAATATAGTTTCACTAGAAGTGACCTGATAATGTTGTCGATGAAGAAGGGGATGCCTTGGGCATCCCCAAGCTTAGATGCTTGAGTCTTCTTAAAATATGCAGGGATGAACCACCGGGGCATCCCCAAGCTTATACCTTTCACTCTTCTTGATCATAGTATATCATCCTCTTCTCTTGACCCTTGAAAACTTCCTTCACACAAACTTCAAGCAAACTCATGAGAGGGTTAGTGCTTAACCACAAATTCATATATTCAGAGGTGACACAATCATTCTTAACACTTCTGGACATTGCACAAAGCTTCTGAAAGTTAATGGAACAAAGAAACTCATTCAACATAACAAAAACGGCAATGCGAAATAAAAGACAGAATCTGTCAAAAACAGAGCAGTCCGTAAAGATGCATCTGGACTGGGCACTTAACTTGCTCAAATGGAAAAACTCAAAACTAATGAAAGTTGCGTACATATCTGAGGATCACGTTCGTAATTTTGCATATTTGTTCGAATTTTTTACAGAGACTTATGCCAGAATTCGTGACAGACAGCAATGCTGTTTCTGCGCAGCGATCCCAAATATAACATCAACTTTAGCATAGAAACTTTACTTGGCACAAAAACATGATAAGGAGAGGTTGCTACAGTAGTAAACAACTTCCAAGACTCAACAAAACAAAAATTGCTGTAGTAAAATAAACACATGGGTTATCTCCCAAGAAGTGCTTTTCTTTAACGCCTTTCAGCTAGGCGCAGAAAGTGCAAATCAAGTAACATCAAGAGTAGAAGCATCAACATCATAGCTTGTTCTAATAATAGAATCAAAAGGCAACTTCATTCTCTTTCTAGGGAAGTGTTCCATACCTTTCTTGAGAGGAAATTGATATTTAATATTACCTTCTCTCATATCAATAACAGCACCAACGGTTCGAAGAAAAGGTCTTCCCAACACAATAGGACAAGATGCATTGCATTCGATATCCAAGACAACAAAATCAACGGGGACAAGGTTATTGTTAACCGTAATGCGCACATTATCAATCCTCCCCAAAGGTTTCTTTTTAACATTATCGGCAAGATTAACATCCAAATAACAATTCTTCAATGGTGGCAAGTCAAGCATATCATAAATCTTTTTAGGCATAACAAAATACTTGCACCAAGATCACATAAAGCATTACATTCAAAGTCATTGAATTTCATTTTAATGATGGGCTCCCAACCATCTTCTAACTTCCTAGGAATAGAAGCTTCAAGTCTTAATTTCTCTTCCCTAGCTTTAATGAGAGCATTTGTAATGTGTTTTGTAAAGGCTAAATTTATAGCACTAGCATTGGGACTTCTAGCAAGTTTTTGTAAGAAGTTTATAACTTCAGTAATATGACAATCATCAAAGTCTAAACCATTATGTTCTACCGCAATGGAATCATTGTCACCAATATTTTGAAAAATTTCAGCAGTTTTATCACAAACAGCAGTTTCAGCAGTTTAAGGCAGTTTTGTGCGCTTTGCACTAGGAGTAGAAACATTACCAACACCAATTATTTTACCATTGATAGTAGGAGGTGCAGCAACATGTGAAGAATTAACATTACTAGTGGTGGTAATAGTCCATACTTTAGCTCCATTATTTTCTTTAGCAAGTTTTTCTTTTTCCTCTCTATCCCACCTAGCATGCAATTCAGCCAACAATCTAATATTATCATTAATTCGAACTTGGATGGCATTTGTTTTAGCAAACCTAGCATCTTCAACTTTCTCAGGCATAACTTTCAATTTTAAAAGATCAACATCAAGAGCAAGACTATCAACCTTAGAAGCAAGAATATCAATTTTACCAAGCTTTTCTTCAACAGTTTTATTGAAAACAGTTTGTGTACTAATAAATTCTTTAAGCATGGCCTCAAGACCAGAGGGTACACTCTTATTATTGGTGTAAGAATCACCATAAGAATTACTATAACCATTACTATTAGAAGGATATGGCCTAAAGTTGTTGTTACCATAATTATTCCTATAAGCATTGTTGTTGAAATTATTACTTTTAATGAAATTCACATCAACATTTTCTTCTTGAGAAACTAATGAAGCTAAAGAAACATTATTAGGATCAATATGAGATCTAGCATTTGCAAGCATAGACATAATAGCATCAATCTTATCACCCAAAGAAGAGGTTTCTTCAACAGAATTTACCTTCTTACCTTGAGGAGTTCTTTCAGTGCCATTCAGAGTAATTGATCATCATATCATCAAGTAATTTAGTTGCGGCCCAGAGTGATGGACATAAAAGTACCTCCAGCAGCTGAATCCAATAGGTTCCTTGAGGAAAAATTCAATCCCGCATAAAAGGTTTGGATGATCATCCAAGTAGTCAGTCCATGGGTTGGGCAATTCTTTACCAAAGATTTCATTCTCTCCCATGCTTGAGCAACATGTTCATTATCAAATTGTTTAAAATTCATTATGCTACTTCTCAAAGATATAATCTTAGCAGGAGGATAATATTTACTAATAAAAGCATCTTTACACTTAGTCCATAAATCAATACTATTCTTAGGCAGAGATAGCAACCAATCTTTAGCTCTTCCTCTTAATGAGAAAGGAAACAATTTCTGTTTAATAATATCACCATGTATATCCTTATACTTTTGCATTTCACAAAGTTCAACAAAATTATTAAGATGGGCAGCAGCATCATCAGTACTAACACCAGAAAATTGCTCTCTCATAACAAGATTCAGTAAAGCAGGTTTAATTTCATAGAATTCTGCTGTAGTAGCAGGTGGAGCAATAGGAGTACATATAAAATCATTATTATTTGTGCTAGTGAAATCACACAACTTAGTATTTTCAGGAGTACCCATTATAATAGTAATAAAGTAAACTAGGCAAATAAAGTAAAGACAAGTAACTAATTTTTTTGTGTTTTTGATATAGAGAACAAGACAGTAAATAAAGTAAAGCTAGCAACTAATTTTTGTGTGTTTTGTTTAAGTGCAGCAAACAAAGTAGTAAATAAAATAAAGCAAGACAAAAACAAAGTAAAGAGATTGGAAGTGGAGACTCCCCTTGCAGCGTGTCTTGATCTCCCGGCAACGGTGCCTTTAGCTTGATACGCGTAGATGCACACGTCCGTTGGGAACCCCAAGTGGAAGGTATGATGCGTATAGAAGCAAGTTTCCCTATGAAACCAAGGTTATCGAATCAGTAGGAGCCAAGAAGCACGTGAAGGTTGTTGGTGGAGGAATGTAGTGCGGCGCAACACCAGTGAAACCGGCGCCAACGTGGAACCTGCACAACACAATCAAAGTACTTTGCCCCAACGTAACAGTGAGGTTGTCAATCTCACCGGCTTGCTGAAAACAAAGGAGTAAGTGTATCGAGTGGAAGATGGTGTTTGTTTGCAAAGAACAGTAAAAGAATGTATTCAGATGTAAAGAATGGACCGGGGTCCACAGTTCACTAGTGGTGTCTCTCCAATAAGATAACTAACATGTTGGGTGAACAAATTACAGGTGAGCAATTGACAAATAAAGATTCAATACATATCAACGATGATTACTATGTGATTTAATCAGGTATTACGACAAAGTACATAGACCGCTATCCAGCATGCATCTATGCCTAAATAATCCACCTTCAGTTATCATCCGAACCCCTTCCAGTATTAAGTTAACAACGATAATTGCATTAAGTATGGCGCGTAATGTAATCAACACAAATATCCTTAGACAAAGCATCGATGTTTTATCCCTAGTAGCTACAGCACATCCACAACCTTAGAACCTACTGTCACGATCCCAGATTTAATGGAGGCATGAACCCACTATCGAGCATAATTACTCCCTCTTGGAGTTACAAGTATCAACTTGGCCAGAGCCTCTACTAGCAACGGAGAGCATGCAAGAACATAAACAACACATATATGATAGATTGATAATCAACTTAACATAATATTCTCTATTCATCGGATCTCACCAAACACAACATGTAGCATTACAAATAGATGATCTTGATCATGTTAGGCAGCTCACAAGATCTAATACAATGAAAGCACAAGCGGAGAAGACAACCATCTAGCTACTGCTATGGACCCGTAGTCCAAGAATGAACTACTCACGCATCAATCCGGAGGCGGGCATGATGATGTAGAGCCCCTCCGGTGATGATTCCCCTCTCCGGCAGGTGCCGGAGGCGATCTCCGAATCCCAGATGGGATTCGGCGGCGGCCTCTCGAGTAATGTTTTCCGTATCGTGGCTCTCGGTGGGTTTTCGACGGAGGCTTTAAGTAGGCGGAAAGGTAGGTCAAAGGGCGTCACGAGGGGCCACACACCAGGCCGGCGCGACCAGGGCTTGGGCCGCGCCGCCTTGGTGTGTCCCCACCTCGTGGCCCCACTTCCTCCTCTTCGGTCTTCGGAAGCTTCGTACAAAAATAGGACCCTGGCGTTGACTTCGTCCAATTCCGAGAATATTTCCTTACTAGGATTTCTGAAACCAAAAACAGCAGAAAAACAGAACTGGCACTTCGGCATCTTGTTAATAGGTTAGTGCCGGATAATGCTGTAAAGTATGTGTAAAACACTCAAGTATTGTAATAAAAGTAGCATGGAACATAAGAAATTATAGATACGTTTGAGACGTATCAGCGGGGCCTACGAGCTAGCTCCGGTGGCCGGCATGGTCGATTTGAGACTCATGCCGGCGAGATCGGGCGACGGCAGCGTAGAGAACGGTGAGGGCGCGCAGATCGGCGGCGGCGGCAGTTGGGAGGAGGTGAAAGTTCCATCGCGCGCAAACTAGGAGTTTCATTCGGATTGCGTTCAGTTCGCTCGTTCTGCCCTACAAATACAGACCGAGTAGGGGTTTCGGTCTCGTCCCGAAAACTTTTCTTCAATTCTGACTACTTTACGGTAGCTGATCTACGCTGATTTGCGAACCGAACCCTTAAGCTTGCGGTTATTTTTCGGTTTTTTCCAGTTTACTGCCTCTGCTAGAGATGCTCTAACGATTTCCCGTAGCGAGGAGTACACTTACTTTTGCTTGCAACGCTGACCCATGTGAGTGCTAAAATTTTACCCATTATAGCATTGCTGCTACATATGCTAAACCAACTCAATATCTGAAATCCAGAGGTTTCCGCCGTGCATATTGTTTGTTAGCCAGCGGAGTTGTTAGCATACCATGGAGTGTGACACACTGACACTGTTGCAGACACACATAAAGCTATATCACACTTCAATCAACATGCCAGATTTGTGCATGCTCTCAACTACCTCTGGACATCAAATTCTTTCCAAACAAATCATTTCTAAGAGTGCTATCAAGTCAATTAAAACATCTATGGTGTTCAATTTCAAAGGTTAAACTTTTGAGACAATTCAACTCCCTCAAGTCTTCATTTACAGACTTTTTCTTATTTGGCAATACCTATTTCCAAGGCAAGACTCGGTTAACTAAAAAAACTAGAGTAAATACCCGTTAATCAAATTATTCATGCATATAAAAGCTTTACTCTAGTATCAAGAATTACTCCAACTAGCATAATAGTCTTAACATTACTACTAGCTATAATATAAATTTAAATATTAAAAGTGGGAGACATCGAACATACCTCTCGTAGGGATTTCACGTTCCTCTTCCGTATGATGTGCTTCTTGGAAACTCAGGTAGATCCCCTCTTCAATTAAATTTGTAGGAGGCAAATGGAAACACTTTTGAGCCTCAAGGACAAAAGGAAAAAATATCTCTTTGGTATTTTGGAGAATTGGGACATAGAGAAAAGAAATTGGCGATTAAGCTAAGCTAATAAAGACTTCGAATAAAACAAAACAAAGTGCAAAGTATTTTCCCCAAAAGAAACAATTAAAGAAAAGATTTCAACATAGTGGTGGTAATTAGTCATTAATGGCAAAGATAGAGAGATATTTTATCAATTTCTTGACAAATGTGAGATTTAAACATGGAGTATAGATACTAGGTTATGCAACTATCATGAACGTTTTTCAAAAACAAGTCTTCAAGGCGTTGAAGTATAAATGTATTGTCTAGTATCTTCCATTATATCGGTCTTTTGGTTGTATTGGTTAGAGCATGCAATTTTACATGTTATTAGAGCCAAGAGGTCTCGAGTGCAAGACCCAGCTTGCGCAATAAAAATGAAAATAACCCATTCTCGATCCATGTTTAGGCCCGAGGAGCCACATGTGAGGGGAGTGTTGAGTATAAATGTATTGCCTAGTCTCTTCCATCAGATCGCTCTTTTGATTGCATTGGCTAGAGCATGCAGTTCTTCAGCAATGAAACACAAGTGTTGCCGTTGCTGGATCCAGTAAAGACCACATCATGAGTTTTCATCTTGGACAGTAGGACTGCCATGGGAAACCATGACAGAAGCCATTGGGGATGGAATACGCCAAAGAGTGAGGCATGACAAGGGAAGGAATTCCAAGGGAGAGATAGCACACGTTTTACCCAAGTCCGGGTCCTCGATGGTGGAGGAAAACCGTACTTTGACTTGTCTTTATTATCGATCTCTCTGTGAGATTGGGGTGTCGTCTTCATGTTACAATGGTAGCTATTGTACCGTATGGGGTGTCGTCTTCATGTTACAATGGTAGCTATTGTACCGTATGGGGTAACTTGGCTGCAAGCATCAGTTTGACCTCAACTACACGTTAAAGTCGGCCAAAAGACCTTAAAGCACTTCAAGGGATAATGGCGTAGGGATACCAATGAGGTGGTTGATGTCTACGGGTGCTTCTATTCTTGTAGACAGTGTTGGGCCTCCAAGAGCAGAGGTATGTAGAACAGCAGCAAGTTTCCCTCAAGTGGATCACCCAAGGTTTATCGAACTCAGGGAGGAAGAGGTCAAAGATATCCCTCTCAAGCAACCCTGCAACCACAAAGCAAGAAGTCTCTTGTGTCCCCAACACACCTAATAGGTGCACTAGTTCGGCGAAGAGATAGTGAAATACAAGTGGTATGAATGAATATGAGCAGTAGTACGGCGCCAGAAAATAGCTTACTGGCGTGCAGTTGATGGTAGTAATATTGTAGGAAGTAAACAAGCAGTAGTAACGCAGAGTAACGCAGAAAACAGTAAACAAGCAGCGATAGCAGATTTAGGAACAAGGCCTAGGGATTAGACTTTCACTAGTGGACACTCTCAACTTTGATCACATAACAGAATAGATAAATGCATACTCTACACTCTCTTGTTGGATGATGAACACATTGCGTAGGATTACACGAACCCTCAATGCCGGAGTTAACAAGCTCCACAATTCAATGTTCATATTTAAATAACCTTAGAGTGCATGAAAGATCGACACGACTAAACCAAGTACTAGCATAGCATGCACACTGTCACCTTCACACCTTGTAGGAGGAATAGATCACATCAATACTATCATAGCAATAGTTAACTTCATAATCTACAAGAGATCATAATCATAGCCTACGCCAAGTACTAACACGGATGCACACACTGTCACCATTACACCGTGCAGGAGGAATAAACTACTTTAATAACATCACTAGAGTTGCACATAGATAAATTGTGATACAAAACATATTGCAATCATAAAGAGATATGAATAAGCACTTCACTACGCCATTCATAACAGTGAATAAGTATTCTGTGAAATATAGCCTAAGAGACCCACACGGTGCACACACTGTCACCTTTACACACGTGGGACAAGGAGTCTCCGGAGAGCACATAAGTAAAACTCACTTGACTAGCATAATGACATCTAGATTACAAGCATCATCATATGAACCTCAATCATGTAAGGCAGCTCATGAGATTATTGTATTGAAGTACATAGGAGAGAGATGAACCACATAGCTACCGGTAGCCCCGAGCCTCGATGGAGAACTACTCCTCTTCATGGGAGCAGCAGCGTTGATGAAGATGGCGGTGGAGATGGCAGCGGTGTCGATGGAGAAGCCTTCCGGGGCACTTCCCCGCCCCGGCGGCGAAGAGACTCCTGTCCCCCAAATCTTGGCTTCGCGATGGCGGCGGCTCTGGAAGGTTTCGCGTACCGTGGCTTATTCCTTCGAGGTTTTAGGTCAGGGACCTTTAAATAGGCGAAGAGGCGGAGTCGGAGGGCTGACGGGGCGACGACACAATAGGGTGGCGCGGGCCTAGCCCTGGCCGCGCCACCACCATGTGTGGGCCCCCTGTGGCCCCTCTCGACGGTTCTCGGGTGTTCTGGATGCTTCCGGGCAAAATAGGAACCTGGGCGTTGATTTCGTCCAATTCCGAGAATATTTCGTTACTAGGATTTCTGAAACCAAAAACAGCAGAAACAGGAACTGGCACTTCGGCATCTCGTCAATAGGTTAGTTCCGGAAAATGCATAATAATGACATATAATGTGTATAAAACATGTAGGTATCATCAATAAAGTAGCATGGAACATAAGAAATTATCGATACGTCGGAGACGTATCAGTGGTTTCAAGAAATGGAGAAGTACTGGAAGGCCTATGGTGGCCACGCCCACAAATGGATGACTCCTATGCCACCACTAGGTGGCCCAAGCCTGCTGGAAAAGAAGGTAGACGATCCAATCGGACAAGGACAGTTGGTTCAAGGCAAACTCGACATGGAGACGTCCAAATCTACATCACTAGAAGACTTGAAGTACAAGACACCTTCTCCACTAGTAGGAATATGCCTAGAGGGGCCGTATAATTATTGGCGCATTTCAATGATGCAACCCCATTCTTAGTAATACCGACATTGCAAGATATCGATCGCCACCATTGTGTGCCCGTTGGTAGCATGCGCCAATGGCTGCAATGCCACTGTTAAGAGGCACCGGCGCGTGTGCTGGCGTGGTGTATTTTACAACGCCACATGTGAGCTGGTGGCGTTGGGCGATGCCACACCACTCTGCCCACTCACTATGGTGACTTGCATGCGGCAGCCCACGCCATCATTTACGTGGTGCGTTACGCCATGTCATGTTAGAGCACGATGCACGTGGGGAAAGCAGCTCGGCGAACCACAGTATGTTCCCATTAAACAGATAACTTGCGAGACATGCAAGCTTCCATGACCTCCCATTAAACAGATAACTTGCGAGACATGCAAGCTTCCATGACCGCCTTATCAGTGCCTCAGGATCGGCGAACAGCGGTGCCGTTTTATTAAACAAACTGGCCGATGAACTTGCGGGCCCATCTTTCCAGTGCCTCACCACGCCTGGTCAATGTGTTCAATGGCGAAGGAGAGAAAAGTTTGCCATTATTTGATCTAGTACTTTGTTGCTACTGCCACCTTGGCATCAACATGACACAACTATGCGGCTTCCCGATACGGTGACAGTACCTTCCTGTGTCGGTGTTAATGACGCGCGTCGTGTATAAGGTCTAGCCGCGAGGACCCGCCGCACATCCCCCATTGCAGCGTTTTCCCCATAAGAGAACCCACATGGAAGATGGCGCACAACGATGAGGCGGACGTCAGCGGCGGCACATCCACGTGCGGCGCAGGAGCTCACCAAGTACGGTCTACTCGTACCGCCGGACTGCCGGCTGATGACGCATTGGTCCATCAGCACCAGTGGGTATATCGTCCCCTATCCCCACCAGCCGCGAGCTCTCCTTCTCCATCCACCAGCAGCGGGACACACTCCTGGAGGAGGATAGTTGCGACCCGGCCTACGTCGCCACATCGGATATATGTGGCCTGATATTCGATGATGAGTCTACTCGAGGGCTTCGACGGGCTGGTCTGCCCCGCCCAACACAACAGAGCCGTGCGGCACGCCTGGTGGGCAGGCCGTGACTTCGATGAAATTATGGCGCACTACCGTGCGGGGCTTCCACCCCTGCCGCGCACCACCTAGGCCGCGCCCGCTACGCCCCCGACGGTGCATCCATGTCTTCTGCGTGGCCGGTTACTTCATGCAGCCCTGCTGGTGCAAAAGTTGGCTCCGTTCATGGTTGTTTCTATAACATGTGAAGAACCAAAATCTATTTACGAATGTGTCTGGACGGTTGAAGCACACGGTTGAGGCAGCGTGATCTACGGATTGATTCTCTGTCTCCATACACACTATACCGTTTAAACATTAAGTAATAAATGCTTTTATATAAAAAAAGCATATCGCCTTTTAAAGTGGAGCAGATAAAACGAAATTTCCTGGAAGTTTCGTACGTAACGTCCATCGAGGATGAACGCTAGCTCCTGCAAAGAAAGCAATCTTGAAAGTTTTCTGTTGATTATGCTGCGAGAGACCTAACGGATACGATTCCTGCTACAACTATTGCATATTTTTCAGCGATGTCCAGAAAGTTGCAAAGATAAGAAACGGTGTCAGATTTCCTGACGATTGGAAACCTTGTAGCACGCCAATTTTGGTTAGCAGGAGGCAATCTCTCGCTCTGTAAGACGCTGGAAAGCGTAGATCATAATGAAGACAATATAGAAACGGTGGCCAGAGGCGTGGTATAACGTGGTTCATCTGTGATGCCTATATCTATTGGTATATTGTGATCCAAATTCATACTATAATAAAAAGAGGCTAACTTCTGGCGAGCAGAGGGAGGTCCGTTGCGGGGTAGGCTTGGATAGGCTTGGGCTGAAACAAGCCATCAGCTAGGATTTATCAGATTATAAAATAACCCACGGCGTTTGTAAACTCCTCGATACAGTGAAGTTTTGCTGGCCGGCGCTCGTGAATTTTTCCCCTATGTGTTGGAGGAGCGCAGGCACATGGCGCCATGTCAGATATGGGTAGGCGGGCCAGCCTTGGAAGTGACACAATCCTCGGCTAGCTTTTTAAAAACGAGCGAAAGCAGGATGATCAACTTAATTTAATATGGCAACGGTTTTCTAGACACACTCGTCATCTATGCGTATTCCCACACAACGACTGCGAGCCTTCCCCACGTATTGGCGATGCAATTTCCCACGCCGCCGTTAATGCCCACCAGCCCTCTCGCGTACCTTGGTGCCCTTATATAGCCTCCTCCATTCCCGCGTCCTTCACTCACACCAGTTCTCCCTCTCTCTCCCCTCCGTTCTAGCCACACAACTCACGCACATAAAACTAGCAATGGCTTATGACCATGGCGCCATTGACAATGGTATCTCCTGTTGTACCAGTGGCGTTGCGATCAATGGGTTCTGGTGGCGAAATCTCACACCTGAAGAGGCTAGAGCACTCTACAGGGCCAGGTATCCAGCGCCACCATACATGTGGTGTCCAGGCGGCTGAAAACGTCATCACGTGCGCTATCGCGATACCGATCGTGCCAACAAGCACTCGACAGTCGGCGGAATCCATTGCCAATACTAGGAGCAACTCACATAGTAGCAGCGCGCTAACTGCACTACGAGACGACAACGACGACCACTGGGATGACACACTACGCATGTAATAGGTCTCCGATGAGGAACAATAACAAGGCTAGGCACGATGCGTGGTGGGGCATGCTAGCCCGCACACTCACCAATGTCATGTCACACGTCTGAAAGGATAGAGATGCTACCCTATTGGGGGAAGAGGTGAATAGGTTTCTACAAATTTTACTTCAGTTTTACAAGTATTAGACTATTTGGATAACAAAGGTGTGCCTAAAAACTAAGAGAAAACCTATATGATGCTATAGGAGACTTCAAACACGAAGGCTATCACATATGCAAATGCACAAGTAAAGGAGCTCGAACAAAATAACCGAGGCACACGTAGACGAAGATGTATTCCCGTGCTCCCTTCCTTCGGAGGAAGGTACATCACACTGGAGAAGTGTGTGTTACCACGAAGGTCTTACATACGGCACAAAGGCTCATCTTCTTATCTTTGAGCCTCTTCCACGAAGTAAGAGCTCAATAGCTAGTGGCAGGCCTTCAACATGACCTCCAAACCCTCACAAACTTTTCCCGAGGAAAATCCACAACCTGGAAGCTTCCGGGTGACCTAACACACCATGGGTTTCCTGACAAACCCAAGAGTAACAAGCAACTTGACAAACTCGTGGGAGAATCTGATGCATCTAAAATGCATCTATGTCATTTGTAGTTTATTGTGCTATATTCCATAGTAATTCATTCATATAAGAGGTAATAATCATGATTTAGAATTATTTTGCGATTTTTCTCTCAGATCCCTTTTATTTGTATTATAACATTGCAGGGAAGAAAACCCTCTTTTCGTATTTTGACTTTCAGGAACGTTAACAAACTCAAAATGACATGAGATTTTTTGTATGCAAGTTTTTATGGAAAATGAAAACTTGGAGCACCCGGAACTCACTTGGGTCTGCCAGAGGGCCGAGATGGGCCAGGTGGTGTGTCCTGATACTCTGGCCGGGCCACCTATACCCATTTCCCCCTCGTGGCTCTGATGCCATCTTTTTTATGTATGTATGCATATAGAAAGAGATCGAAAACACATAAACAGAGAGTCTGCGGCCTGCATCTGACAGAGATGGAAGATTGAAGGGGGGAACCACTGCCAGAATTGCCTCGATGTGGCTCCACCACCTCCGACATGGTCATCATCAATATCTACAACAACACCGCCTTCACCCTCTCCATCTCCCCGTTGTGATCTCTTTTAAAACATTATGTATGAGGCAAAATATCGTTTTCCCATGATGTATTTGATCTGTATGTCTTGTTTTGAGTAATAACTTGTTCATGACTATGGTGAAATAGTTTGATTATGCTTGCATACAAGTTGTTATATTCTATGATGGTCTTATGTACTGATGTATGAGTGCACATATATGTTGGGGGAATGCATAAGGTTGTCACCTTTACATGTGTTTGGAGGTTTGGGATGGCTGGAGATGATAGAAACTGTGTCATTTTAACCAACGGGGGGATAAACTAATGGGGACCTTGAAACTTACAGCGGTGGTTGACCTTTTTGTCTTAGTAACTCCATTGCTTGTTCACGTATGTGGCCTTGGGACCAATCACTAGGGGTGTATTTGCTCGTGTTCGGGGATGCACCTATCTATGGCTCCTCCATGAACGAAACAATAGAGTATCTTTATAAAAGTTAGATGTGATGATGCAAGACACATGTCGTTATTTGACCCATTGTGCGCTAGTTTCTACGTCTCGAGTTGTAATCATTGAATTCCTTGGAACTTATGCATCTAGATGGTATGAAACACGCGCTTCACTAAATGGGACAACCAAGACAAATTGAACAACCATATGCTGAGAACGATTTCTCACTTGACTTACCTTCACCCAGCTCCACCTTGCATAAGCTTTCTTTCATCTTTACTTTCAACCCTTAGTTTTTTTACTTTACCGCTTTCTAGTTAGTATTATCAACAAATTAAAACTTTGCATATTATACTTTACTGCATTGCACAAAGGGCCATATTAGTGGTTTATTGGGATTTACAGGATAAATAGTTTAACTTCAACTCATCATTGATTCAACACTCAGATACTTATCGAATTGTGCTGCAATGATTCCGTGGCTTTGGGGATTAACGGAATCACAATTTGGCTTGGTGGAAACGTAGATCTGATGGTGGTCCGGTGATGGCGCCAGACAATCTTGCTGAGCGTTGTTGTGGAAACGTTTAGGAAACCCCAAGAGGAAGGTGTGATGAGCACATCAACAAGTTTCCCTCAGTAAGAAACAAAGGTTTAATCGACCAGTAGGAGAAAGGCGTGCCTTCTGAAGGTGTTGCTAGCTGACTAGTGGCAGGGCGCACTACCGGCGTCAGCAACAACGTGGAACCTGCACACAACACAACCAAAGTACTTTGCCCCAACTTGCAGTGAGGTTGTCAATCTCACCGGTTTGCTGAACACAAAGGATTAGACGTATCGAGTGGAAAGAGATGTTTGCAGAAAGTAAACAGAACATGATTGTAGTAGATGAATTTATCAGTGTAAAGGAAATGGACCGGGCTCCACAATTCACTAGAGGTGTCTCTCCATAAAGATAAATAGCATGTTGGTGAACAAATTACAACTGGGCAATTGACAGAATATCGACCATATATGACAAGATGATTACTATGAGATTTGATTGGGCATTACAACATAATACATAGACCGTAATCTAACTGCGTCTATGACTAACAATCCACCTTCCGGTTATCGTTCGAACCCCTTTCAGTATTAAGTTACAAGCAACCGTTTATCGCATTAAACAATGTGTGTAAAGTAAACAATAGAATTACCTTTGGATAAAATATTATTGTTTTCTCCCTAGTAGCAACATCACATCTACAATCTTAGAAGATATTGTCACTCTCCCAGAAAACTAGAGGCATGAACCTACTATCGAGCATAAATACCCCCTCTTGGAGTCACAAGCATTTACTTGACCAGAGTATCCACTACCAACGGAGAGCATGCAAGATCACAAATAACATATGATATGCATATATAATCGACCTCAACATAGTATACAATATTCATCGGATCCCAGCAAACACAACATGTAGGATTATGTAAGGATAATCTTGATCATGTAGCAGCTCACAAGATCTATACATGATGCACAAATTGGAGAAGACAACCATCTAGCTACTGCTATGAACCCATAGTCCAGGGATGAACTACTCGCGCATCACTTCGGAGGAGGGCATGGCGATGTAGATACAAAAATATTGTATTCAGCTTTTGTTTCGTCCAATTCCGAGAATATTTGCTGTACAACTTTTTTGAAATACAAAAACAGCAGAAAACAGGGAACTGACACTGTGGCATCTTGTTAATAGGTTAGTACCGGAAATCATGTAAAAGTGCAACGAAGTGTAAGCAAAATATATATGAATTGGTGTAAAACAAGCATGGTGCTTATAGATACGTTTGAGACGTATCAAGCATCCCCATGCTTAACTCCTGCTCGTCCTCGAGTAGGTAAGTGATAACAAAGATAATTTTTGAGGTGACATGAAGCCAACACAATCTTGATCAAGCATGTAAAGCATTTTGAGCTGGGATCAAACTACTCTAAACATAGGCATGATAGATATAATTCAATTGAACATAGCAACTATGATATAACATGAAGAGTAACTCAAACAAAGAATCATGAATAGTAGTGCATTGAAAGCAACTGTTTGTTTATGAGCATAGAGTAAACATAACAAAGTGGTACTCAACATGTCCTTTATGGAATAGCAAAATATAAATATTAGGACACCTTTAAAGTTCAGAGGGTGACTAGATACAAGTAATTTGAGAGCAAACAATACCACAATCATGGATCAATCAATAATAATTTTGGGACTATGCACATTGCACTAAGAATTACAACTATGCTCTCTTAATTGGTGCATAAAGAGAAGATGAAGACTCAACATAATAGTAAAAGAGAGACTCTTTGCAGAGTAAGCAAGATAAAAAAAGTTTTATAAACCTTCCAAAAAGTATGGTACTTATTAGCTTTGATCTCCCATTGCCCCTATCATAACCATCTTGAATGGTTAAAGCTAATGTGAGTCAAATATGAGCTATATTCTTGCAAATCATAAGTTGAAAATCTCATGCCCCTTGAATGCGAGTACCTAAACCTCATGCTACTCAACTTAGGTCTCAAATAAGTTCTTGTCATTGTAAGTGTACATGTATCATCGAGAACCACCAACGGGATACCTCTTGCCCGATGATATGGAGGTACCCTTGTAAGAGCAATCTCATACCAAAATGACAAGACAAACAGACCATGAGCATCTCAACATTTTTTTTATTTACTATGAGTATAGCTTTTTATTGCAAATGCTTCATAGAATGCTCACTATGACTTAGCTGTAAATTTCCACCATGAATGATGCATTTCTTAGATTAGTGGCCCAGGCGTTTCTCTAACTCATATACAAACTCCATGGACTTACAAGTTTCCATTTTATTTCGCACCGCTAGGCATCCATAAACAAAAGAACATGATATCAACTAAATATAAGTGCAATGTCGAAAGTGTTTCGCATGAAAGCATGGTTATGCTAACTCCCAACTTGCAATTTGCAAACATATAAACTTCATAAGATAGGCACAATGATCAAGTTTATTAAGTACAGGAAAGTAAATGTGCCATCAAATTTGTGAGAGCTTTACTGACTAATTTTCTCATGCCGAACTTTAATTTGGAAGATAAATAAAAACATGACGAGCATACTTGGAATAGAAATAATGCTAGTAGGTAGATAAGGTGGACGCAATTGGCAAACTTTGGTTTATGGTGGTTGGATGCACGAGTAGAGTTCATACTCAGTACAGTCGAAAGCTAGCAAAAGACTGGGAGCGACCAACTAAGAGAGCAATAATGACCATAATCATGCATAGCGACAAAAAATTATCAATCAAAGCATAAAATGATATTACAAATAAAAAATTAAATGATCATAGAGGCTTTAGTTAACTGGTTATAGTCATAATATGGTATAATCATGTGCCAAGTCAACCCAATAAAACATCAAAGGAGAGTACCACAATATTATGCTTTTATGATGAAAACAACACATGATTCTTTCAATGAAACATTATGCACTCTCAACCATTTAAAAAAAGTCATGCTAGAACAATAAATACTAAGAATATTACAAGAATAACATCCAACATGACATGCCAAAGTCTATGCCACAGTCTAGACAAGCTTCCTTTTGCATCACTATAGTCATGAAATATTTTACTCGTATCCAACACCAATCAACTTATTTGAAATAACTCTCAGAGATGAAATACATTATGGACCATAGAGCTAATCATACATAAATAAAAAATACTAACGATCTCTGAACAAAATTCAAGTGAAATAACAGGAGCTAAATGCAGTACCAGATAACTAGAACACTCGTAGAACAATAAAAGTGAAAACTAGAGCGTTCTATGCAATTAAAACAGAGCGGGTCTTTCTCCAAAACAAATATGCTGGGACCCAATGATGGCGTGTAACTCACACGTTCGTTGGGAACCCCAAGAGGAAGGTATGATGCGCACAGCAGCAAGTTTTCCCTCAGAAAAAAACCAAGGTTTATCGAACCAGGAGGAGCCAAGAAGCACGTTGAAGGTTGATGGTGGCGAAATGTAGTGCGGCGCAACACCAGGGATTCCGGCGCAAACGTGGAACCTGCACAACACAACCAAAGTACTTTGCCCCAACGAAACAGTGAGGTTGTCAATCTCACCGGCTTGCTGTAACAAAGGATTAACCGTATTGTGTGGAAGATGATTGTTTGCAAGAAAACAAGTATTGCAGTAGATTGTATGCGATGTAAAGAATAGGACCGGGGTCCACAGTTCACTAGAGGTGTCTCTCCCATAAGATAAAAGCATGTTGGGTGAACAAATTACAGTCGGGCAATTGACAAAATAGAGAAGGGCATAACAATGCATATACATGATATGTTAAATATAGTGAGATTTAATTGGGCATTACGACAAAGTACATAGACCGCCATCCAACTGCATCTATGCCTAAAAAGTCCACCTTCAGGTTATCATCCGAACCCCATTCAGTATTAAGTTGCAAAGCAACAGACAATTGCATTAAGTATGGTGCGTAATGTAATCGACAACTACATCCTAAGACATAGAATCAATGTTTTATCCCTAGTGGCAACAACACATCACAACCTTAGAACTTTCTGTCACTGTCCCAGGTGTCAATGAAGGCATGAACCCACTATCGAGCATAAATACTCCCTCTTGGAGTTAAGAGCAAAAACTTGGCCAGAGCCTCTACTAGTAACGGAGAGCATGCAAGATCATAAACAACACATAAGTAATAGATTGATAATCACCATAACATAGTATTCTCTATCCATCGGATCCCGACAAACACAACATATAGTATTACGATAGATGATCTTGATCATGTTAGGCAGCTCACAAGATCCAACAATGAAGCACAATTAGGAGAAGACGACCATCTAGCTACTGCTATGGACCCATAGTCCGGGGTGAACTACTCACTCATCACTCCGGAGGCGATCATGGCGATGAAGAGTCCTCCGGGAGATGATTCCCCTCTGGTGCCGGAGGCGATCTCCGAATCCCCGAGATGGGATTCGCGGCGGCGCGTCTCGAAGGTTTTCCGTATCGTGGCTCTCGGTACTGGGGCGACGGAGGCTTTAAGTAGGCGAAAGGGCAGCCTCGGAGGGGGTCTGGGGCCACACTAGGCGGCGCGGCCAGGGGCCGCGCCGCCACCATGTGTGGGCCCCACGTGGCCCCTCTCTGGCTCTCGGGTGTTCTGGATGCTTCCGGGCAAAATAGAAACCTGGGCGTTGATTTCGTCCAATTCCGAGAATATTTCCTTACTAGGATTTCTGAAACCAAAAACAGCAGAAAACAACAACTGGCTCGGATCTTGTTAATAGGTTAGTTCCAGAAAATGCGTAAATACGACATATAATGTGTGTAAAACATGTAGATATCAACAATAATGTAGCATGGAACATAAGAAATTATCGATACGTTGGAGACGTATCAGCATCTCCAAGCTTAGTTCTGCTCGTCCCGAGCAAACGATAACAAAGATAATTTCTGAAGTGACATGCCATCATAATCTTGATCATACTATTTGTAAACATATGTAATGAATGCAGCGATCAAAACAATGGTAATGACATGCGTAAACAACTGAATCATAAAGCAAAGACTTTTCATGAATAGTACTTCAAGACAAGCATCAATAAGTCTTGCATAAGAGTTAACTCATAAAGCAATAAATCAAAGTAAAGGTATTGAAGCAACACAAAGGAAGATTAAGTTTCAGCGGTTGCTTTCAACTTATAACATGTATATCTCATGGATGTTTTCAACATAAAGTAATATAACAAGTGCAATATGCAAGTATGTAGGAATCAATGCACAGTTCACACAAGTGTTTGCTTCTTAAGGTGGAGAGAGATAGGTAAACTGACTCAACAATAAAAGTAAAAGAAAGGTCCTTCAAAGAGGAAAGCATCGATTGCTGTATTTGTGATAGAGCTTTTATTTTGAAAACATGAAACAATTTTGTCAACGGTAGTAATAAAGCATATGAATTATGTAAATTATATCTTACAAGTTGCAAGCCTCATGCATAGTATACTAATAGTGCCCGCAACTTGTCCTACTTAGCTTGGACTACCGGATCTTCGCAATGCACATGTTTCAACCAAGTGTCACAAAGGGGTACCTCCATGCCGCCTGTACAAAGGTCTAAGGAGAAAGCTCGCATTTTGGATTTCTCGCTTTTGATTATTCTCAACTTAGACATCCATACCGGGACAAACATGGACAACAGATAATGGACTCCTCTTTAATGCATAAGCATGGGACAACAATTATTATTCTCATATGAGATTGAGGATATATGTCCAAACTGAAACTTCCACCATGATTCATGGCTTTAGTTAGCGGCCCAATGTTCTTCTCTAACAATATGCATGCTCCAACCATTAAGGTGGTAGATCTCTCTTACTTCAGACAAGACGGACATGCATAGCAACTCACATGATATTCAACAAAGAATAGTTGATGGCGTCCCCAGAAGCATGGTTATCGCACAACAAGCAACTTAATAAAAGATAAAGTGCATAAGTACATATTCAATACTACAATAGTTTTTAAGGCTATTTTGTCCCATGAGCTATATATTGCAAAGGTGAATGATGGAATTTTAAAGGTAGCACTCAAGCAATTTACTTTGGAATGGCGGAGAAATACCATGTAGTAGGTAGGTATGGTGGACACAAATGGCATAGTGGTTGGCTCAAGGATTTTGGATGCATGAGAAGTATTCCCTCTCGATACAAGGTTTAGGCCAGCAAGGTTATTTGAAGCAAACTCAAGGATGAACCGGTGCAGAAAAACTCACATAAAAGATATATTGTAAACATTATAAGACTCTACACCGTCTTCCTTGTTGTTCAAAACTCAATACTAGAATTATCTAGACCTTAGAGAGACCAAATATGCAAATCAGATTTTAGCAAGCTCTATGTATTTCTTCATTAATGGGTGCAAAGTATATGATGCAAGAGCTTAAACATGAGCACAACAATTGCCAAGTATCACATTATCCAAGACATTTTAGAATTACTACATGTAGCATTTTCCAATTCCAACCATATAACAATTTAACGAAGAAGAAACTTCGCCATGAACATTATGAGTAAAGTCCAAGGACATATTTGTCCATATGCAACAGCGGAGCGTGTCTCTCTCCCACAAAGTGAATGCTAGGATCTATTTTATTCAAACAAAACAAAAACAAAAACAAACCGACGCTCCAAGCAAAGAACACAAGATGTGACTGAATAAAAATATAGTTTCAGGGGAGGAACCCGATGATGTTGTCGATGAAGGGGATGCCTTGGGCATCCCCAAGCTTAGACGCTTGAGTCTTCTTAAAATATGCAGGGATGAACCACGGGGCATCCCCAAGCTTAGAGCTTTCACTCCTCTTGATCATAGTATATCATACTCCTCTCTTGACCCTTGAAAACTTCCTTCACACCAAACTTCAAGCAAACTCATTAGAGGGTTAGTGCACAATTAATAATTCACATATTCAGAGGTGGCACAATCATTCTTTACACTTCTAGACATTGCATAAGGCTACTGGTCATTAATGGATCAAAGAAATTCATCCAACATAGCAAAAGAGGCAATGCGAAATAAAAGACAGAATCTGTCAAAAACAGAACAGTCCGTAAAGACGAATTTTAAAATGGCACCAGACTTGCTCAAATGGAAAAACTCAAAACTAATGAAAGTTGCGTACATATCTGAGGATCACGCTCGTAAATTGGCAGATTTTTTCGAATTTTCTACATAGACTTAGGCCCAGATTCGTGACAGACAGCAATGCTGTTTCTGCGCAGCGATCCCAAATATAACATCAACTTTAACATAAAAACTTTACTTGGCACAAAAACATGATAAGGAGAGGTTGCTACAGTAGTAAACAACTTCCAAGTCTCAAATATAAAATAAAGTACTGTAGTAAAAACATGGGTTGTCTCCCATAAGCGCTTTTCTTTAACGCCTTCTAGGCGCAGAAAGTGTAAATCAAGTATCATCAAGAGTAGAAGCATCAACATCATAACTTGTTCTAATAATAGAATCAAAAGGAAACTTCATTCTCTTTCTAGGGAAGTGTTCCATACCTTTCTTAAGAGGAAATTGATATTTAATATTACCTTCCCTCATATCAATAACAGCACCAACAGTTCGAAGAAAAGGTCTTCCCAACACAATAGGACAAGATGCATTGCATTCAATATCCAAGACAACAAAATCAACGGGGACAAGGTTATTGTTAACCGTAATGCGCACATTATCAATCCTCCCCAAAGGTTTCTTTTTAACATTATCGGCAAGATTAACATCCAAATAGCAATTCTTCAATGGTGGCAAGTCAAGCATATCATAAATCTTTTTAGGCATAACAGAAATACTTGCACCAAGATCACATAGAGCATTACATTCAAAGTCATTGAATTTCATTTTAATGATGGGCTCCCAACCATCTTCTAACTTTCTAGGAATAGAAGTTTCAAGTTTTAGTTTCTCTTCTCTAGCTTTTATGAGAGCATTTGTAATATGTTTTGTAAAGGCTAAATTTATAGCACTAGCATTAGGACTTTTAGCAAGTTTTTGTAAGAACTTTATAACTTCAGAGATGTGGCAATCATCAAAGTCTAAATCATTATGAGCTACAGCAATGGGATCATTGTCCCCAAAGTTGGAAAAAATTTCAGCAGTTTTATCAGCAGTTTTTCAGTTTAGCAATTTCAGGCAGTTTTGTACGCTTTGCACTAGGAGTAGAAACATTGCCAACACCAATTATTTTACCATTGATAGTAGGAGGTGCAGCAACATGTGAATCATTATCATTACTAATGGTGATAATAGTCCAAACTTTAGCTACATTATTCTCTTTAGCTAGTTTTTCATTTTCTTCTCTATCCCACCTAGCACGCAATTCAGCCATTAATCTTATATTCTCATTAATTCTAACTTGGATGGCATTTGCTGTAGTAGTAATCTTATTATCAATATCATTATTAGGCATAACTTTCAATTTTAATAGATTAACGTCAGAGGCAAGTCTATCAACTCTAGAAGCAATAATATCAATTTTATCAAGCTTTTCCTCAACAGATTTGTTAAAAGCAGTTTGTGTACTAATAAATTCTTTAAGCATAGCTTCAAGACCAGAGGGTACACTCCTATTATTGTTGTAAGAATTCCCATAAGAATTACCATAACCATTACCATTAGCAGAAGGATATGGCCTATAGTTATTACCGAGTTGTTCCTATAAGCATTGTTGTTGAAATTATTATTTTTAATGAAATTCACATCAACATTTTCTTCTTGAGCAACCAATGAAGCTAAAGGAACATTATTTGGATCTACATTAGATCTACCATTCACAAGCATAGACATAATCACATCAATCTTATCACTCAAGGAAGAGGTTTCTTCAACAGAATTTACCTTCTTACCTTGTGGAGCTCTTTCCATGTGCCATTTAGAGTAATTTATCATCATATCATCAAGAAGCTTTGTAGCCGCCCCCAAAGTGATGGACATAAAGGTACCTCCAGCTGAATCCAATAAATTCAAGAAAAATTTAGTCCTGCATAGAAGGTTTGGATGATCATCCAAGTAGTCAGTCCATGGGTTGGGCAATTCTTTACCAAAGTTTTCATTCTCTCCCATGCTTGAGCAACATGTTCAGTATCTAATTGCTTAAAATTCATTATGCTACTTCTCAAAGATATAATTTTAGCGGGAGGATAATATCTACCAATAAAAGCATCCTTACATTTAGTCCATGAATCAATACTATTCTTAGGCAAAGATAGCAACCAATCTTTAGCTCTTCCTCTTAATGAGAAAGGAAACACTTTCAATTTAATAATATCACCATCTACATCCTTATACTTTTACATTTCACAAAGTTCAACAAAATTATTAAGATGGGCAGCAGCATCATCAAAACTAACACCAGAAAATTGATCTCTCATAACCAGTTCAGTAAAGCAGGTTTAATTTCAAAGAATTCTGCTGTAGTAGCAGGTGGAGCAATAAGTGTGCATAGGAAATCATTATTATTTGCGTTTGTGAAGTCACACAACTTAGTATTTTCAGGGGTATTCATTTTAGCAACGGTAAATAAAACAAACTAGATAAAGTAAATGCAAGTAACTAATTTTTTGTGTGTTTTTGATATGGAGAGCAAGACAGTAAATAAAGTAAAACTAGCAACTAATTTTTGTGTGTTTTGTTTAGGTGCAGCAAACAAAGTAGTAAATAAAATAAAGCAAGACAAAAACAAAGTAAAGAGCTTGAGAAGTGGAGACTCCCTTGCAGCGTGTCTTGATCTCCCGAACGGCGCCAAAAGAGCTGCGTGCACTTGACGTGGGAGATAGAAATCTCTGTGGTGTAACTTTTCTTCAGGTCCCCGGCAACGGCGCCAGAAAAAGATCTTGATGGCGTGTAACTCACACGTTCGTTGGGAACCCCAAGAGGAAGGTATGATGCGCACAGCAAGTTTTCCCTCGAAAGAAACCAAGGTTTATCGAACCAGAGGAGCCAAGAAGCACGTTGAAGGTTGATGGTGGCGAAATGTAGTGCGGCGCAACACCAGGGATTCCGCGCCAACGTGGAACCTGCACAACACAACCAAAGTACTTTGCCCCAACGAAACAGTGAGGTTGTCAATCTCACCGGCTTGCTGTAACAAAGGATTAACCGTATTGTGTGGAAGATGATTGTTTGCAAGAAAACAGTAAAACAAGTATTGCAGATTGTATGCGATGTAAAGAATAGGACCGGGTCCACAGTTCACTAGAGGTGTCTCTCCCATAAGATAAAAACATGTTGGGTGAACAAATTACAGTCGGGCAATTGACAAAATAGAGAAGGGCATAACAATGCATATACATGATATGATAAATATAGTGAGATTTAATTGGGCATTACGACAAAGTACATAGACCGCCATCCAACTGCATCTATGCCTAAAAAGTCCACCTTCAGGTTATCATCCGAACCCCATTCAGTATTAAGTTGCAAAGCAACAGACAATTGCATTAAGTATGGTGCGTAATGTAATCGACAACTACATCCTTAGACATAGAATCAATGTTTTATCCCTAGTGGCAACAGCACATCACAACCTTAGAACTTTCTGTCACCCCCAGTGTCAATGAAGGCATGAACCCACTATCGAGCATAAATACTCCCTCTTGGAGTTAAGAGCAAAAACTTGGCCAGAGCCTCTACTAGTAACGGAGAGCATGCAAGATCATAAACAACACATAAGTAATAGATTGATAATCACCATAACATAGTATTCTCTATCCATCGGATCCCGACAAACACAACATATAGTATTACGGATAGATGATCTTGATCATGTTAGGCAGCTCACAAGATCCAACAATGAAGCACAATTAGGAGAAGACGACCATCTAGCTACTGCTATGGACCCATAGTCCAGGTGAACTACTCACTCATCACTCCGGAGGCGATCATGGCGATGAAGAGTCCTCCGGAGATGATTCCCTCTCCGGCAGGTGCCGGAGGCGATCTCCGAATCCCCGAGATGGGATTCGCGGCGGCGGCGTCTATGGAAGGTTTTCCGTATCGTGGCTCTCGGGGGGTTTCGCGACGAGGCTTTAAGTAGGCGAAAGGGCAGCCTCGGAGGGGGTCCGTGGGGCCGACACTAGGCGGCGCGGCCAGGCCGGGCCGCGCCGCCACCATGGGTGGGCCCCACGTGGCCCCTCTCGGTGGCTCTCGGTGTTCTGGATGCTTCCGGGCAAAATAGGAACCGGGCGTTGATTTCGTCCAATTCGAGAATATTTCCTTACTAGGATTTCTGAAACCAAAAAGCAGAAAACAGAATGGCTCTTCGGCATCTTGTTAATAGGTTAGTTCCAGAAAATGCGTAAATACGACATATAATGTGTGTAAAACATGTAGATATCATCAATAATGTAGCATGGAACATAAGAAATTATCGATACGTTGGAGACGTATCACCCAACATATTCTACAACAAACAAAACAAAACGAAACTAAAAACAAAAATAAGACGCTCGGAGAACAACACATAGCGTATGAAGCAATAAAAAATATAGCGCATAGAAAGATGACATGTTGCTTTGTTGATGAAGAGTTGATGCCTTGGGCATCCCCAAGCTCTAACGCTTGTACCTCTTGGATATTTCTTGGCGTGCAGGGGAATCCCCAACCTTGAGCTTTTGTCCATTCTTCATCTCATCACATCATTCTTCTCGTCCTACACTTGAAAACTTCCTTCATACAAAACTTCACACAATTCTTTATTAGCAGCATTAGTACAATTAAAATAATTAAATTCACTTGGGTTTAGTAATAACATATATCAAACATATATTAAAGCATTAGATACTGTAGCAATTCTTCAAAAATCTCTTTGATCAAAAGAACTCAAAAAGAAAGAGATTTAAGAGGCAAATGCAAATAGTGCAGAAATCTGTCAAAACAAAACAACAGGTAAAGTTCGATTTTTTCGAAAATCCTCTGTTGCTCATCTCGAAAAGTGTTAAACTAATGAAAGTTAGATAATAACCTGGGGCATATGCATAAACAATGACAGCTCAAAATTCCTCTCTGGCTATTGTTACAAATTTTTATGGTAACAACACAGAATCTATTTTCATGACAAAAACTTCTCTAAATCTTACTTTCTTCCTATTAGAGGCTATTCTTGGCACAAAAACGAAATAAAAATGATAAGGAGAGGTTATTACAGAGGTAATAACTTCCAAGACTCAGCAAAAAGAAAAAATACAGTAAATAAACATGTGTTATCTCCCAAGAGTGCTTTTTAAAACGCCTTTCAGCTAGGCGCAGAAAAAGTGCGAGCATCAAGTATTATCAAGTGACTTCTTTCTCTTTCTAGGGAAGTGTTCCATACCTATCTTGAGTGGGAATTAGTATTTAATAATCCCATCTCTCATATCAATAGCATCACCAACAGTTCTAAGAAACAGTCTTCCCAAAATAATTTTACAAGAAGCATTGCATTTAATATCCAACACAACAAAATCAACGGGGACAAGGTTATTGTTAACCGTAATGTGAACATTGTCAATTCTCCCCAAAGGTTTATTTATAGAATTATCAGCAAGATTAACATCCAAATAACAACATTCCAAAGGTGGCAAGTCAAGCATATCATAAAGTTTCTTAGGCATAACGGAAATACTTGCACCAAGATCACATAAAGCATTGCAATAAAAACCATCTATTTTCATCTTAATGATAGGCTCCCAACCATCTTCTAAATTTTTAGGAATAGAAGCTTCACGCTTTAATTTCTCTTCTCTAATTTACATAAGAGCATTTGTAATGTGCTTTGTAAAAGCCATATTTTATAGCACTAGCATTAGGACTTCTAACAAGATTTTGTAAGAACTTAATTACTTCAGAGATATTGCAATCATCAAAATCAAAGTCAGTTTTATCAAAGGTGAAAGGGCTTTTGTCTCCCACACTCCGATAAATTTCAGCACACTTATCAGGAGCAGTTTCAGTGGTTCTAGGCAATTTTGTAGAAGGAGCGGGAACTTTTCCTACATCAATTATTTTACCATTAATAGTAGGAGAGTGACTAGCATTTGAAACTTCATTACTACTGGTGGTGGTTATGGTATAAACTTTATTCAAATTATTATTTCTGGCAATTTCATCTTCTCTTTCCCACCTAGCATGCAATTCCGCCAACATCCTAACATTTTCATCAATTCTAACTTGAATGGAATTCAAAGTTTTACTTTCTTTAATATCATGAGGCATAACTTTTAATTTAATAAAATCAACATCATGAGCAAGGCTATCAACTTTAGAAGCAAGAATATCAATTTTGCCAAGCTTTTCCTCAATGGTTTTATTGAAAGCAGTTTGTTTACTAATAAAATCCTGAAGTATGACTTCAAGATTAGAGGGTGCACTTTTATTATTGCTGTAGGAATTACCATAAGAGTTTCCATAAGAATTACCATTATTAGAAGGATACGACCTATAATTGTTGCTACCAAAATTATTCCTATAAGCATTGTTGTTGAAATTGTTGTTTTTAATGAAATTCACATCAACATGCTCTTCTTGAGCAACCAAAGAAGCTAACGGAATATTATTTGGATCAACATGAGCTTTCCCATTAACAAGCATAGACATAATAGTATCAATCTTATCACTCAAAGAGGAGGTTTCTTCAATAGAATTTACCTTCTTACCTTCTCTCGGTGTGCCATTCAGAATAGTTTATCACCATATCATCAAGTAATTTAGTTGTAACCCCCAAAGTAATGGACATAAAGGTACCTCCAGCAGCTGAGTCCAGGAGATTTCTTGAGGAAAAATTTAGTCCTGCATAAAAAGTTTGGATGATCATCCAAGTAGTCAGTCCATGAGTGGGACAATTCTTTACCAAAGATTTCATTCTTTCCCAAGCTTGAGCAACATGTTCATTATCAAATTGTCTAAATTTCATTATGTCGCTTCTCAAAGATATAATCTTAGAAGGAGGATAATATTTTCCAATAAAAGCATCTTTGCATTTAACCCAAGAATCAATACTATTTCTAGGCAAAGATAGCAACCAATCTTTAGCTCTACCTCTCAAAGAGAAAGGAAACAAATTCAGTTTTATAATGTCACCATCTATATCCTTATATTTTTGCATCTCACAAAGTTTAACAAAATTATTAAGGTGAGAAGCGGCATCTTCAGTACTAACACCAGAAAATTGCTCTTTCATAAAGAGATTTAATAAAGCAGGTTTAATTTCATAGAAGGCTGCTTCGAGAGCAGGTGGAGCAATAGGTGTAGAAATAAAATCATTGTTGTTGGTGTTAGTAAAGTCACACAACTTAGTATTTTCAGCAGAACCCATTTTAGCAAAATTAAACTAAGCAACAAAAATAACAGCTATAATAGAAACTAATTTTTTGTGTGCTTTTAATACAAAGACTGCTATAAAAGGAAACTAATTTTTTGTGTGTTTTTCATATGATGAAGCAAACAAAACAAAGTAAAGTAAACTAAGCAAACTACAACAAAGTAAAGAGATTTAAGATGAGAGACTCCCCTTGCAGAAATCCTCTTTCTTCCCAGCAACGACGCCAGAAAATCTTGATGGTGCTCCGGTGATGGCGCCAGACAATCTTGCTGAGCGTTGTTGTGGAAGCGGTTGGGAAACCCCAAGAGGAAGGTGTGATGAGCACATCAGCAATTTTCTCTCAGTAAGAAACCAAGGTTTAATCGACCAGTAGGAGAAAGGCGTGACTTGAAGGTGTTGCTAGCCGACTAGTGGCAGGGCGCACTGCGTCGGCAACAACGTGGAACCTGCACACAACACAACCAAAGTACTTTGCCCCAACTTGCGGTGAGGTTGTCAATCTCAGGTTTGCTGAACACAAAGGATTAGACGTATCGAGTGGAAAGAGATGTTTGCAGAAAGTAAACAGAACAAGATTGCAGTAGATGAATTTATCAGTGTAAAGGAAACGGACCGGGGCCCACCATTCACTAGAGGTGTCTCTCCATAAAGATAAATAGCATATGTTGGGTGAACAAATTATAGATGGGCAATTGACAGAATATCGACCATACATGACAAGATGATTACTATGAGATTTGATTGGGCATTACAACATAATACATAGACCGTAGTCCAACTACGTCTATGACTAATAATCCACCTTCCGGTTATCATCCGAAACCCTTTCAGTATTAAGTTGCAAGCAACAGATTATCGCATTAAGTAATGTGTGTAAAGTAAACAATAGAATTATCCTTGGATAAAACACTGTTGTTTTCTCCCTAGTAGGAACAACACATCTATAATCTTAGAAGTTATTGTCTCTCTCCCAGAAAACTAGAGGCATGAACCTACTATCGAGCATAAATCTCCCCTCTTGGAGTCACAAGCATCTACTTGGCCAGAGTATCCACTAGAAACGGAGAGCATGCAAGATCATAAATAACATATGCCATGAATATATAATCGACCTCAGCATAGTATACAATATTCATCGGATCCCAACAAACACAACATGTAGGATTACATAAGGATGATCTTGATCATGTGGGGCAGCTCACAAGATCTATACATGAAGCACAAATTGGAGAAGACAACCATCTAGCTACTGCTATGGACCCATAGTCCAGGGATGAACTACTCACGCATCACTTCGGAGGCGGGCATGGCGATGTAGATGCCTCCGGTGTTGATTTCCCCCATTCGGCAGGGTGCCGCCCCCGAGATGGGTTGTACGATGGCGGCCGCGACAGAACTTTTTGTGGATGGAGGCTCGGGTATCAAGGGTTTTCACGAGAAGATGTATAAATAGTCGGAGAATTCAGGTCGGAGGGGTGCCTGGAGGTCCACACCTTGCCTTGGCGCAGGCCCAGGCTTGGCCGCACCAAGGGCAGGTTTGGCCGCCCTGTGGCGCCTCTTCGACCCCCCTCTGGACTTCGTCTTCGTTTTAGTAAAATATTGACTTCGGCTTTTGTTTCGTCCAATTCCGAGAATATTTCCTGTACAACTTTCTAATATACAAAAACAATAGAAAACAGGGAATTGGCACTGTGGCATCTTGTTAATAGGTTAGTGCCAGAAATCATGTAAAAGTGCAACGAAGTGTAAGCAAAACATATATGAATTGTTGTAAAACAAGCATGGAGCATCAAAAATTATAGATGCGTTTGAGATGTATCAAGATCCGGATATCCTCTTTTGTTTGGTCAAAGGGATTTTACTTTGAGTGGAGGAATGTGGAGAACTCAAAGCTTTGGTGGTGCTCAACAATGGAGGAGTGAAGTTGAGTGTATTTCCTTTTCTTGTGAGGAGGTAGGTAGTGTTTGGGAAAGAAGAGGGGTATACACAGGTCCACCGGAAAAACTAGCCATTTGGGCCATTTCGTGAAACCCGGACTGGGTTCGGAATTCCATCCATCCCAGATGATTCAGAATAATTCGAATCAATTTCGATCCGATAACACAAGGATCATCGGAAACTCGGAATCGCCGGCAAAATGGGAGCCGACCAAGACGTCCTAGTCGTCTTGGATAAAACACTGTTGTTTTCTCCCTACTAGGAACAACACATCTATAATCTTAGAAGTTATTGTCTCTCTCCCAGAAAACTAGAGGCATGAACCTACTATCGAGCATAAATCCCCCCTCTTGGAGTCACAAGCATCTACTTGGCCAGAGTATCCACTAGAAACGGAGAGCATGGAAGATCATAAATAACATATGACATGAATATATAATCGACCTCAGCATAGTATACAATATTCATCGGATCCCAACAAACACAACATGTACGATTACATAAGGATGATCTTGATCACATGGGGCAGCTCACAAGATCTATACATGAAGCACAAATTGGAGAAGACAACCATGTAGCTACTGCTATGGACCCATAGTCCAGGGATGAACTACTCACGCATCACTGGGCATGGCCATGTAGATGCCTCCGGTGATGATTTCCCCCTTCGGCAGGGTGCCGCCCCCGAGATGGGTTGTACGATGGCGGCCGCGACGGAACTTTTCGTGGATGGAGGCTCGGGTATCCAGGGTTTTCACGAGAAGATGTATAAATAGGCGGAGAATTTAGGTCGGAGGGGTGCCTGGATGCCCACACCTTGCCTTGGCGCAGGCCCAGGCTTGGCCGCACCAAGGGCAGGTTTGGCCGCCCTGTGGCGCCTCTTCGACCCCCCTCTGGACTTCGTCTTCGTTTCAGTAAAATATTGACTTCGGCTTTTGTTTCGTCCAATTCTGAGAATATTTCCTGTACAACTTTCTAAAATACAAAAACAATAGAAAACAGGGAAGTGACACTGTGGCATCTTGTTAATAGGTTAGTGCCAGAAATCATGTAAAAGTGCAACGAAGTGTAAGCAAAACATATATGAATTGGTGTAAAACAAGAATGGAGCATCAAAAATTATAGATGCGTTTGAGATGTATCAAGATCCGGATATCCTCTTTTGTTTGGTCAAAGGGATTTTACTTTGAGTGGAGGAATGTGGAGAACTCAAAGCTTTGGTGGTGCTCAACAATGGAGGAGTGAAGTTGAGTGTATTTCCTTTTCTTGTGAGGAGGTAGGTAGTGTTTGGGAAAGAAGAGGGGTATACACAGGTGCACCGGAAAAACTAGCCATTTGGGCCATTTCGTGAAACCCGGACTGGGTTCGGAATTCCATCCATCCCAGATGATTCAGAATGATTCGAATCAATTTCGAGTTTGATTCCAATCCGATAACACAAGGATCATCGGAAACTCGGAATCACCGGCAAAATGGGAGCCGACCAAGACGTCCTAGTCGTCATCCTCTCATTCCCATCATGCTCAATGCAACGGTCTCCTTTCCTCGTCCCCCAAGCTAGAGGTGAAGGAGGAGCCGCACTTCATGCCAATGACATTGTCTTCAGCACTCCAGCTGTATCGTCACATGACATAGTCCTCTGTGAAGTCAAGTGGAGGTTATGCCATCGCCACAGTTGCCGTCGTGGGATGACTCTCCATCTGACACCCGAAGAAGCCATACAACCCACTTCCACCACCGAAGATGGAGAAGGAGGAGGAGCCGGCATCGTGGCCCTTGAAGTACTAGGTGTCGTCGCCCCCTTTCGACCCCGATGACCCAAAGTAGTGGGAGAGGCTGAATGCCACCCTGCACGCGTCGGTGAACATCGTACCGGCATACATGAAGGAGTTCGCTGAGGCATGGTTAGTGTACCAGAGCGGCAACTACGTCGACCTAAACGAAGACAATGACGACTAGGGTGGTGAAGACCTTATTTCGACATAGGGAGCACTTTATAAATTCAAATGTTTATATGAAGACGATACGATCATTGAGCCTACACCCGACCTCTGCAAGAAGAAAGGAGGATAAAAGAGGGAGAACTCATAGGCATGCTACATAAGTAGAGACTATGAAAAAGCATATGGTGATAGAGAACCAATCGACAGCCTGAGCCGTCACCCATGCGGGATAAAACTCTTCGTTACTTGCTCCAACCACGAGCATACCTACCTAGCTAGTTGAAATTAGTTTTTTAAATTAAGTTTTGTTTAAATATGTAAAATTTCTTAAGAATTTAAAATTCATTGGTTTATTGGGGGTGTCGTCAGAGAGAGCCGTCCCTAGTACAGCAGCAACATGTACTGATAGCTCCAATAGGGCTTTAAAAAGCTAAAAACTCTATAGGGGACGTCGCTGAAGATGCACTAGCTGGAAGCTCTCGTAGCACGGTCACTCAAGAATTGCTCCGCGGTAGTCCGGTCTTCCTAGATATCCCTTGCTCCCCCACTCCACCATATATCCACACGTCTATAAATTGTGTGTCCGTGTCTAGTTCGCTACTCCCGGAAACCGGAACGAACCTAATCACGAAAGCAAAGAAGAGACGAGAGCACCACCCCGCACCGGCCCTCGTAATCGCCTCGTCGATCTCCAATCATAGGCCGGCTCGAGGTGCCGCGCGATTCAACGGACCTCTCCCCTTTTGTTTACTACTCCCCGCACAAATCATTTGCAGTTTTCTTTCCTTTTCTCCGTTTCGAGGAATCAGACCAAGCACCTGCCTAGCTAGTTGTTTTGTCTGGTTGGGCGGTGCTGGTGCGTTAATGGCGGTTGACCTCCTCCTCCTCCTGCTCCTCGCGCCTTTAAATTGCGCGGGAAGAATCGTTCGTCGTGAGAGTCGCGGAGACAGAGCCTAGAGCACATCCAGTTTCCTTACGATTTAGTCTCGCCTGACGGCCTTAGCACTCCGTTTCTGGGCCTCCCCCCGTTTCTTGTTCGGTTCTGGGTCTGCTCTTGAGCGGCAGCTCCTTCTTGTCCCGGCTTCCCTGGTAGCTTCTTTGAATGGCCGGCGAAGCAATGGCACCGGAGAAGCTCGTCGCGAGGAAGGGCCGGCTGCGGCAGCGCTACGACAACGAGTACCGCCTCGTGGCAGGGTGTGTGCCGTATCGGGTGGACAAAGACGGGCACCTCGAGGTTCTCATGGTCTCCACGCCCAGCAGGCACGATCTCGTCTTCCCAAAGGTAACATCAACGAACTCACTCTAACACACCACCATATATTTCATCGATAGGAAAGATGATGAAAATTGGTAGTATACCATGCGCGTACTAACTGATGGTTCGATTGGTTGGTTTGCATTTCTCCAGGGCGGCTGGGAGGACGACGAAGACGTCTACGAAGCTGCCTGTCGCGAGGCGCTGGAGGAGGCCGGAGTCAGGGGCACCATCAATGTAACTACTCTACTCTCCCACATCATTCCTTCGTTTGCATGGTATAGTATCTTGATTTCATGAAAGCAGCTTTAGCCGGTGCAAGTTTAATGGCAATTAGCTGATTTGACCTCCTAGATGCTAGAGATATGCTGATCTATATTATAAAAACTCGATAGAGACGAACATGATGCCATGTTCGGTAGGGAAAGCAACAACCCGGCCGGGAAATTTTCTCTGTTGACAAGATCGGGCGGAGAGAATTTTGTGGATCGTAGCATAAGAATCAGGAGACAAGAAAAGGACATGGCCGTTGACTTGGTAATTTTTTTAGTACCACATTAAGCTAATGCTACTAGTTAATTAAAGGTAACCACATATTCCATCAGCACCTCATGACGTGGTGTAATTTTTTCACGATTATCCTCGAGTTCTCTAGTCGGCCGGGAGCCCTTGAATATTGTGAATCATTGCCTCTTTTATTCATCTTTGACGTGGTTCCTCTACACAATATATAATAAAAACATCTAGAGATCTCGAAGACTACTGTGCATGTGACGTGTCTCGTCTTTGCCAACACCGATCTAAACAATCAGCTCCTGCTGGTGACATGTCTGCGTTAAATATGCAGAGTATTAGCAATTTAGCATGTCCATGAATTAGCTGCTGCTGACGAGCAATTACCCGCCTGTTTTCCCTTCAGAGAGACTCGCTGGGGCTGTGGGTGTTCAGGAGCAAGAGCAGCCAGAGCGAGCAGAGCAGCGACAGCCCGAGGGGCGCTTGCAAGGGCCACGTCTTTGCGCTCGAGGTCACCGAGGAGCTCGAGCAATGGCCGGAGCAAGACACCCACGGCAGGCGATGGGTCTCACCGGCGGACTCGTACGGGCTCTGCCGCTACGACTGGATGCGCGAGGCGCTGACGGCGTTGCTGGACCGTTCTTCAACTTGGACGTCCCCTGTAGTGGCAGCCGTTGCGGTGGCTGAGAGCCCTGCTGTGCCGGATCAGCTGAACGAGCACGCTGGCATGTGCATGAACATGATGCTGGCCGCGGATCGAGCGGTGGCGCTGTGCTGAACTGCTATAGATGTGGATGAACTGACGAGTGACGACACACAGGCTCAGCTCAGCAGCCAGAAGCCCAGCACTCGTCTGATGATATCTTCCTTCATTTCTTCATTGTCGCTATAATCAGTAATTAATCAGCGTTCGTCGTAATTATACAGAGTCATCCGGCATATATGATCGAACCCTAACCTCTGATATGATTGCCAACTTGTATGATCGATCCATAACTGGTATTCCCAATGTAATCTGTAACTCCAAGAGCCACTTAATCAAGTCATCGTGCCTGTAAATGTTTTCTTCTGTTCCTCAAATAGATCCGGTGATTAAGTTTTGTTATCGCCACCTCTCAACTTGTACTCCCTTGTTGATTCTTGTTAAGGTTGCTGCCAATGTACGACGACATATACACTGATAAAGTACAAAACATGAATTTAAGGTTCAGATATCTAAAGTTCCTCCATTACTACTTTGAAACACCAGTAATCCAAGAAAACTTACATTAGTTGGCCAACTTGAAAACGAACTCTAGCTTTGTTTGTTTAAGAAAACGGAGCAAGTAAAGAAGCAAGAGAGGAATGGGTCTCGCCGGGGGAAAATACATAAAGAGAACAAACAAGACTGTCTGTCTCCTGGTTCTTGAGTTTGTTGGTGGGCTGGGCCGTCCAAAATTGACCTGTACCGCAATAAAAAAACCATGGAAAATAAGGATGCAATTTGGCATCCTGTTATCATTGCTCATTTGACATGGTCTGCCTAGCAGACAAATACCATTCACTATTTCAAACTGAAAAGTTCAATCCATCAAGTGTCCTCAATCTAGAAAGGAGACTATTATCAAGTTGCGCAAATCAGGCATCGCACGTTGGTTATGTTTCAATATTGTTTGATATTTCACTTGAAATTATCTGATGACGAACTCATTTCGATATTGTGGAGCTTTCAGTCTTTTCTGAATTCAGCGAAGGTGTACATAGACACAGCAGAGCTAAACTATCTAGGCTTATCCTGTAGCGCGCAGCGTTTAGTTGGAAATGAAAATGGAAGCTTTTACACATCTAGTCTGATTTTCAGCGAGTTAATCTGAAGAAGAAAACTTTTATTCCCCGAGTATGAAAGAACATGAACTGAAGCAACATTAGCAACTGTACTGGGGGCGTTATCGTGGATCTCTATTCCCCTCGGTTTCGTTCTTGTTGCTGGTGGAAGTCTTGGTTTTTCTTGTTCTCTTTTGTTTATCATTGATCTGCTGTGTAAGAGGTTTTTTTTCATCACCTTGTATTGGTTCGATCTTGTGGGGCTTATTTATAAAGCGGGACGAAAGCCTGTTTCGACGAACATTAGCAACTGATCAAATGCCAATAGGTCTTATACATAGTATATTTAGTCTTTATTTAAGAGCGGTAGGCTCAGGGTTTTTCCTCGGCCGGTATTTCCGGTTACCACTAAGAAAAAAATACGATATTTACATAATTTCAAATTGAGAAAAAGGCCCAACCAGGTAACTAAACTTGGACATAGGCATGGCTAAGTGGCCATTGACATGGTCCAGAATCCAGAGCTTGGGCGGTAGGTTTTGAATTTTTGAATGGTTCATAGCCTCTAGCACATGCCAGCTGAAAACTTTGTTTAGCTTACCATTGCCATCAGATATCTGGATATCTCATGTCATGCACTGAATATAGCCTGCAGAATGCTGCAGCCTTCAAACTTTTTAAAACTTTCGTTCAGTAAAGGTGTATGCCATAGACTGAAGTTTTTGTCTGTTGTTGTTCTTTCTCTGCTAGGTCAAGTAGGTAAGTTTCGTCTTTGCTCTCCATTGTTAAGAAAGTCAGGAAAATCGTAACCATCTTGCTAGAGCAACACAATATTGACTTAGCCTTCAGGTTGGTCCATGCCAAAGAACATGCAACGCCAATTGGATCATGGAGCACGCGAACATGCCTGGGTGGGCGTGGGTCACGGTATTGACTTTCACTTCTCCTACTTGCTTAGTAACACTAGCTAGGTAGTATAGGTTACATGTTGAAGCTTACATTTCTTTGGATGCCCTAGCAAGTTAATGGATATGCCTATATATGCACTGCAATAATTCTGAAAAAATAAGAGAGGTGATTGGTCCTAAATCCGGATCAGCTACGCTCTCCACACCAAAACCCATGATTAGTAGATATATTTTACACAGTTAGCCTCAGTTACATGGAGGAAAACCTTTGTCAGTCAAACATTACTAACGCCATTGCCAGGGACGGAGACAAGGGAGGACAAGCAGGGTCTACGCCCCCCCTAGACTTGTGATTTTGATTGATAGAATAGCCATAATAGCTCCTTGCTTAAGCTAATTTAGCTAGCTTAGCCCCCTTTTAAACTGAAGGCTCGACAAGCCTGACTTTGAATTAACAAAGCCATCACGGCCAGGAGTACAACAAGAACAACCACAACAGAAAAAGAAAGCGAAAAACTGGGGTTGCCAGCTAGCGATACAAGCACATGTGCTAAGCTAAAGCCTAAACAAAGATAAACGCAAAGGAGCCCAAGGCCTCAGCTAAACACCGGCAGCTCAGCTGGAAACTTCACGCACCGAGCCGCCGCATATATTTATAGCAAACACATATATTTATAGCAAATAGTACATGGTACATGGGATGTATCCAGCTGTTACAAATTCAAGTTCACAAGAAACGAGTAAATCTTTGAGATCTTCAAACTCTGTTTTCTTGCATGACACAATTTTGTACTTTTCTTAAGGCAGCCAAACGAACATACCAAACCAGTGACCTGTACATACCAATAAGAATGCCTAGGCTACATGAAGACGCGCATCCATTAAACTAGTCAATCAACATCGACAAAAATATCAACACAAGTGTTCCAGGGAAAAATAACCAAACAGTCTAATCGATGTAGCTGGAGAGCCGAGAGTACGAATCACCATTACCGTGGACGTAATCGATGGGACAAATATTGCGAGGACAATCCTCCTCGCGACAACCTTGAGAAAACATCCAAAAACAACGTGATGAAGCTAGATCTGAAGTCCCATACCCAGACAAATTTGTTCTTCCAACACCATCATTGACGCTAGGGCATCGAACGAAGGTTCGAAGAGCATTTATTGTAGACGAATCAATCTCCCTAGACGCGGAAGCATATAAGAAGACAGCTACCAAAACCTAATCTAGTCTATTGAAAATACTATTTTTATTGAAAAACTCAACACATAGATTGGGTATCGCAGACGCCGGCGAACCGGCTGGAGGAGGGGGAACCGATCTATGAAGGAGACTGAGCGGAGGCGGCTATTCTTCTCGAGGGGGCGGCTGCGTGCCAGGCTTTGTTTCTCTAAAACATAAGTCCTTGGGATATATCCTTAACGCTAGATAACATGGTAGCACGCAAATATATTTAACCTTGACATAGGTGAACTTCGTTACTTTGTTAACAATTATTAACTGCAGGTCCAACTGTCCAAGTTGCAATAAGCCATGTTTGCTCATTGAAGGACAAAGTCATTTTCATGCATTACAAGAGAGTAGGCTGTGTCCTACCAACGCATAAACGAAAAAGTTGGATAAGAGATCATATGGCAGGAAACAACCTAGAGCTATAGAAGCTAAACATAGGCACTTATACATAGTAATCTTCAGTAGGATTAGTAGAAATTGAGAAGCTATATATGGTCCTCCTTTTGCATTAACAAGATTAGCAATCTTTGTTAGTTTCTTACTTTCCATTTGCACTTCATACTGGTAAGCATTTCACCTTCAACTTGATTGTGTTACACGGTGTTCAAAGTTTGTACATGCATCCGTGCTAAATCTTGGGGAAGACTATGGTTAAGGTGCACATGCTTCGGTTAAACTATCTCGCTTTGTGTGTAAACGAACATGCAGTGCGTATAGGAGGAGGTTGTACCGTCTCGCTGGAACTTTTAAAGAGCAACGGTGGTTAGAGGCGCATGACTTTATTCGTCGTAGGTCCTTGTTTGTTCTTGTGAGGATCAGGTGTTGAAAGGTCATGTTCCATACAGTTTGTTATATCTTGGAAATTCACTTTTGATCTTGCTTTTTAAATGAAGGAAGCATCTCGGAAATTTCCATGATAATTGCTCAAAGAAAAAAACACGAAGACACCTTGTTACGATACAGTGTACTACCTAAGCTAATCTCTCTCTAGACTTGAACGAGAGTTAGTGGCAGAACAATTAAAAATGTATTTTTATGATATCACACGTGTAATACAGAGTTTATTAGAAAAAAAGTATTGGTAGTGTGTCACGTGTGCCTCTAGGGTCACCGTGGGTATGTATTTATATTAGAGTTACAAGGGTACAAGGGTGAGTCGGTTTGGTTTACAATACAACTACACAAACCGACTCATATACAGATTGGATATCTACACATATACATATGTTTATCACCCTCCCTCAATCTCAACTTCGGAGAGGTTGAGATTGCGCCTACAAGAAGTAAATTGTGGCAATGGTAATGGCTTGGTGAAGATATCAGCTAGCTGATCCTTGGAGGAGATGAATCTGATCTCAAGTAACTTCTGTGCAACCCGTTCCCGCACAAAGTGAAAATCAATCTCGATATGTTTTGTGCGAGCATGAAACACAGGGTTGGCAGAAAGATATGTAGCTCCAAGATTATCACACCATAGGACAGGTGGACGTCTTCGAATTACTCCAAGTTCACCAAGGAGGGCTTGTACCCAAATCAACTCAGCAGTAGCATTTGCAAGCGACTTGTATTCTGACTCCGTACTGGAACGAGACACAGTAGCCTGTTTTCTGGCACTCCAAGAAATCAAATTGCCTCCATAGAATATAGCAAATCCCCCCGTTGATCGGCGGTCATCGGGATCACCAGCCCAATCTGCATCAGAAAAGGCAGAGAGGAGCGGCATGGTAGACGAGGGACGCAGAAGTAGACCATGTGAAATAGTACCCTTCACATAGCGAAGAATACGTTTGACCGCCGACCAATGAGCACATCTAGGAGCATGCAAGTATTGACACACCTTGTTGACAGCAAAGGACAAATCTGGTCGTGTCATTGTAAGATACTGAAGGCCTCCTACAATACTGCGATAACGAGTAGATTCTTCAGCAGAAAGAGGAGTACCATCATTAGCCGAAAGTGTTTCAGAAGCAACCATAGGAGTAGTAACCGGAGCACACTTCTGAAGACCAGCTTTCAGCAACAATTCGGAGGCATACTTGCGTTGACTCATGAGAAGGCCACCTCCTCGTGGCTTATGTACCTCAACGCCAAGAAAGTAATGGAGCGGACCAAGATCCTTAAGAGCAAATGTGTGACCAAGCTGGTGGACCAGACGATCAGTAGCTGCAGACGAGGAACTCACCACAATGATGTCATCAACATAAACAAGAAGGTATAATGTGAGTTCAGACCGTCGCAGGATAAAGAGAGAGGTGTCGACTGTGGAAGGTGTAAAACCAAGTGCTGCAAGTACGGAGCTGAGTCTGGTATGCCAAGCGCGCGGAGCTTGCTTAAGTCCATAAAGAGCCTTGTCAAGCCGACACAAAAAACCAGGGTAGCTAGGATCCTCAAAACCAGGAGGTTGTCGCATAAACACCTCTTCCTCAAGAACTCCATGAAGAAAAGCATTCTGAATATCAAGTTGCCGAAGATGCCATCCCTGAGTAAGTGCCATTGATAGTAACACGCGAATAGTAGTGGGCTTGACGACATGGCTGAAAGTATCCTCATAATCGAGTCCCTGGCGCTGTTTAAAACCTTTGGCAACTAGGCGAGCTTTGTATCTGTCAATGGACCCATCAGCTTGCCTTTTGATCTTGAACACCCATTTGCAATCAATGATATTCACTCCAGAACGAGGTGGAACCAATCGCCATGTCTCATTTTTCTGAAGGGCAGTATACTCGGCCTCCATAGCCATGCGCCAATGTGGAGATGCAAGGGTGCACGAAAATCATATGGCTCAGTAGTGAGCAGCGTCGGATCAGAAGACTTGATAGTGCTCCAGGCGACAGTACCATCAGTGCGAACCTTCTTCTGACGAATACCACGCTGTAGACGTGTAGTCATGCGAGGCTGATCGACCGGGGAAGGACCAGCAGTAGCTGTTGGTGAAGGGGCCGAGGTGGTGTGCGACGGAACTGTATCCGCCGCACCGGTCGTAGAAGAAGCCGAGCTGGGCGACGCCGGCCCAGGGCGCTGATCGAGGCGAGCAGGGGAGCCCTCGTCTGCATGTGATGCATGCAGATCGACGTCCGCGTGAGACGTGTAATCGACGTCCTCAGGCGGTGGCTGGCGATCAGCAACAGGAGGAGTAGTAGGCTCCTCGTCGAGTAACTCAAGACGTGCTCCGCGCCCCGAACCTGCACCATGGTTAGCCAACAAGCTAGGAGTATATGCGGCATCAACAAATTGGTCAGGATGTAGAAGTAGATTATTAGATGAGGATGGTGTGGTAGGAGACTCAGATATGTGTGAGAAAGGAAATACATTTTCATCGAATACAACATCCCTGGATATATATATACGATTTGTAGGAACATGGAGACACTTGTAACCTTTATGGAGAGAGCTATATCCCAGAAAAACACACTGTTTAGATCGAAACTGAAGTTTGCGATTATTGTATGGACGAAGGTGTGGCCAGCAAGCACAACCAAACACTTTAAAAAATGTGTAGTCTGGTGTTTCACCGAGAAGGCGCTCTATAGGTGTTTGCATGTCTATCACACGACTAGGTAGCCTATTAATGAGAAAACATGCGGTAGAAAAGGCATCGCTCCAAAACCGAAAAGGGACACTCGCATGAGCTAAAAGAGTGAGACCAGTCTCAACAATATGACGATGTTTACGCTCAGCGGTGCCGTTTTGTTGATGTGTATGAGGACATGAAACACGATGTGAGATGCCAATGTCATCAAAGAATTTGTTTAACTTGAGATACTCGCCACCCCAATCACTCTGAACATGTATGATTTTTTTGTTGAGTAGTCGTTCAACATGTTGTTGAAACTGAAGGAAAACTGCGAATACATCAGATTTATGCTTTAGGAGATACAACCATGTAAAACGACTATAGGCATCGACAAAACTCACATAAAACTGATGACCACTAACAGAGGTTTGAGCAGGACCCCAAACATCTGAGTAAATAATTTCAAGAGGTGAAGTGGTAACACGAGTAGATAACGAAAAAGGTAACTGATGACTCTTGCCTTGCTGACAGGCATCACACACTAAATTTACAGCTTTATTGACCGAGACTAAAGGGAGCTCATGGCGACGCAGAATATGTTGAACAATTGGCGAGGCTGGATGTCCTAGACGCGAGTGCCACTGGTCGCGTGACACCTTGATACTGCTGAAGGCTTGCTTGACAGTGGATGGAGCAACATTATAAAGGCCTCGGCGTGTGCCCCCTCTAAGAAGAACCTCCCTGGTGGCCCGGTCCTTAATAAGAAAATACCATGGATGGAATTCAAAGAAAATGTTATTATCAAGTGTAAGACGTTTGACAGAGAGTAGGTTGCGAGTAACTGATGGGACAAGATGAATATTTGTGAGGTGTAGAGGTTTGGATAATGTAGGAAGTAAGGATTGACCAATACGTGTAATGCGCATACCTGCACCATTGGCTGTTTGGACGGTGTCCTGGCCTTGATATTTCTCCTTGATGGTTAGTTTGTTGATGTCGTTGGAGAAGTGATCCGTCGCTGCAGTGTCCACATACCAGTAGGGGTCAACTGGATATGAGGAAGTAGAGGCGCCGGCATGAAAGGCGGCGACAGGGGAGTTGTCGTTCAAGGCAGCGAGCTGGCGATCCATGTTTCGACCATCATTGCCAGTACCCAGATAATTTTTCTTGAAGCGTTTGAAGCAGCAAGACGCGACATGCCCCTCCTTGGAGCATATTTGGCACACCGGGCGAGAGCTTCTGCCACCACCTGCAGGGCGACCACCCTGTTGTCCCTGTTGACGAGGGGCAGAAGGCGGGGCCTGTGAGCGATCTCCAGTAGGGTTGCCCTGGCCGATCCACTGCTGGGGCGGAGCCGACGGTGATGGCTGGTGGGTAGAGGCGCGTCCTCCAGTAGCGCGCGAGGTGTAGTTGGCGGAGTGAATGTCGGCGCCGAGTTCCGCGCGCCTTGCCTCCACGCGCTGTTCTGTATTGAGAAGCTGCGCGTAGACGTCGCGGATGGGTAGGGGGTCGAAGGCAGGTCGTGCGGAGATGCGATCCGCAAGAGCATCATAGTCCCCATCTAAACCTCCGAGCAGGAATTGATTAAATTCTTCCGGCCGGAGCGGCTGGCCAATGGAGCTGAGGACATCTGCGAGGGATTTGACCCTGTTGAAGAAGGCAGCGGCGTTCTGGAAGGCATGCTTCTTGGTCTTGCCAAGCTCAGTGCGTATCTGCATGACACGTGCCGATGACTGCGAGGCGAAGCTGGCCTCCAGAGTCTCCCAAGCCTCCTGCGATGTAGGGATCATCATCACCATGCCGATCACCCCTTCAGAAAGAGAGGAGACGATCGCGGAGAGGATCGATTGATCCTGCTGATGCCAAGCGGAATATTTAGGGTTGGCGATGGTGGAGGCAGGGGTATCATCTTTCGCCGGAACTGCAAGCTCCTCTGGCGGACAGGGTAAGGACCCATCAACGAACCCAAAGAGGAGGTTGCTGCGCAGGATTGGATCAACCTGCGTGCGCCAGTAGAGGTAGTTGTCCGGTGTAAGCCGGATCGTGAACTTGTTGGTGAGGTCGATGGGGGCATCCGGGATCCGCGACGTCAACGCGACGCGGGCGGCACTGCCCTTGCTCATGGAGATGCCGGCGAGGGAAGTCCTGCCGGACGAAGCAGTAGAAGCCGGGCTGGAGAGCGCTGAGGAGAGGCCAGAGGTAGTCATAGCGTCGCTGCGAACTCCTGGCGACGGCGGCGGCGGCGGCCGAGATTGAAAAACCTAGGCGGCGGCGGTAGTGTAGGCGGAAGTGAACTTTTTAGGGTTTAAGCTCTGATACCATATTAGAAAACAAGTATTGGTAGTGTATCACGTGTGCCTCTAGGGTCACCGTGGGTATGTATTTATATTAGAGTTACAAGGGTACAAGGGTGAGTCGGTTTGGTTTACAATACAACTACACAAACCGACTCATATACAGATTGGATATCTACACATATACATATGTTTATCAGAGTTTACCTAAAGAACAATTATAATTTGGGAATTGCTAGTTCTCAGATGACCAAGAACTACCCTTGTGCTCAGTAAACTCCCGCAACGATTGGATTTGCATCTTAATTCGTGCACTTGAGTTGTAACTGAGATTTTTCTAGTTGTAACCAAGTTAGTGCTTAGTAGACTCCTGCAATGTCGGATTTGCATCTTGATTCGTGCACATAATTTGTAACTGAGATTTTTCCAATTCTAAGTGGGTCTCAGTTGCAAGTGAGGTTGCAACCACGAAAAATGGATCCAAACCCCGAGTAGGTCAAGAGTATGGCTAAGTGGCCATATTATGTGTTAAACTACCGGATTACATGGGTAAGCCGGATGACAGTACTAGTCGCTCAATATGATGTTAGCTGGATTAATGGTCAACCGGCTTGGGTAATCCAGAATACCGGCGTAGCCATGCCGGAATGGAGGTACCGGCATACTATAAGCCGGTAAGGTCAAGGTACATCATATCATAGAAAGAGGATCAAAGAATGAAGATCTGGCATACTTTAGTGGAACCGGAATAGGGGTCCGACACAGGTCCAACTGTCATGTGCCTGCCCCCAAAGTCCATGCTCGGGTCATGCCACTACAGAAATGGAAGAGATACGGATAATATATTCATGACGAAGGCGAGCGCTTGATACGTCTCCAACGTATCGATAATTTCTTATGTTCCATGCTACATTATTGATGATATCTACATGTTTTATGCACATTATATGTCATATTTACGCATTTTCTGGAACTAACCTATTAACAAGATGCCGAAGAGCCAGTTCTTTTTCGCTGTTTTTGGTTTCAGAAATCCTAGTAAGGAAATATTCTCGAATTGGACAAAATCAACGCCCGATTCCTATTTTGCCCGGAAGCATCCAACACCCGAGAGCCGTCGAGAGGGGCTACGTGGGGCCCACACATGGTGGCGGCGCGGCCCAGGCCCGGCCGCGCCGCCTAGTGTCTGGCCCCACCAGACCCCTTCCGAGGCTGCCCTTTCGCCTACAAATAGCCTCCGTCGCGAAACCCCCACCAAGAGCCACGATACGGAAAACCTTCCAGACGCCGCCGCCGCGAATCCCATCTCGGGGATTCAGAGATCGCCCCGGCACGCCGGAGAGGGATTCATCTCCGGAGGACTCTACACCGCCATGGTCGCCTCCGGAGTGATGAGTGAGTAGTTCACCCCTGCACTATGGGTCCATAGCAGTAGCTAGATGGTCGTCTTCTCCTAATTGTGCTTCATTGTTGGATCTTGTGAGCTGCCTAACATGATCAAGATCATCTATCTGTAATTCTATATGTTGTGTTTGTCGAATCCGATGGATAGAGAATACTATGTTATGGTGATTATCAATCTATTACTTATGTGTTGTTTATGATCTTGCATGCTCTCCGTTATTAGTAGAGGCTCTGGCCAAGTTTTTGCTCTTAACTCCAAGAGGGAGTATTTATGCTCGATAGTGGGTTCATGCCTTCATTGACACCTGGGACAGTGACAGAAAGTTCTAAGGTTGTGATGTGTGTTGCCACTAGGGATAAAACATTGATTCTATGTCTAAGGATGTAGTTGTCGATTACATTACGCACCATACTTAATGCAATTGTCTTGCTTTGCAACTTAATACAATGGGGTTCGGATGATAACCGAAGGTGGACTTTTTAGGCATAGATGCATGCTGGATAGCGGTCTATGTACTTTGTCGTAATGCCCAATTAAATCTCACTATATTTATCATATCATGTATATGCATTGTTATGCCCTTCTCTATTTTGTCAATTGCCCGACTGTAATTTGTTCACCCAACATGCTTTTATCTTATGGGAGAGACACCTCTAGTGAACTGTGGACCTCGGTCCTATTCTTTACATCGCATACAATCTAGCAATTGTTCTTTACTGTTTTCTTGCAAACAATCATCTTCCACACAATACGGTTAATCCTTTGTTACAGCAAGCCGGTGAGATTGACAACCTCACTGTTTCGTTGGGGCAAAGTACTTTGGTTGTGTTGTGCAGTTCCACGTTGGCGCCGGAATCCCTGTTGTTGCGCCGCATCACATTTCGCCACCATCAACCTTCAACGTGCTTCTTGGCTCCTCCTGGTTCGATAAACCTTGGTTTCTTTCTGAGGGAAAACTTGCCACTGTGCGCATCATACCTTCCTCTTGGGGTTCCCAACGGACGTGTACATTTACGCGCATCAGCGCTACATATCCCAAGGGAGGGCAGGCCACACCGATGAAGAAATGTACAGTGGTCAGTGGTACAGTGCCAAAGGCCAAGTCAGAGCTAGAGTACCTCATGGGTGAAGACCGAAGCTATAGGCCAAAGGCTGGTATAGGCCCAGATCGACAATAAGTGGCTTTAACCCATGCTAGGGTTTCACCCTTGTTACCTGCCTCCCCACTATATAAGGAGAGGCAGGACTCCCTTGCATGGGACGACTAACGAGTTCCTCTCATCCCCCCCCCTAGCGAGAGGAGTCCATCTTCTACCTCTCGCTATATAGCTCAAGGAGCGCCTTTGTAGCTCTCATATACAGCTCTTATACACCTCAGACAAGCAAGACTAGGGGGTTTACCTCCTGACAAGGGCCCTGAACCTAGGTAAACCTTGTGCCGCGTGTGTGTTCGTCCATCTCCCCTCCTCCGGATCCCCTGGGGCACATCAGCCCCAACTTAAGGCTACCCATGGCATCTGTTTGTTCACCACAACGATAGTTGGCACCCACCATGGGGCCAGCAGCTGCGCTGGCTGGGGTTCATATCCGGATGGGGCTCATCTCCTCTTCCGCCGAGCGTGTGGTTTCTAGCCTAGTCAAGAGACTTGATGTCTACTCACGCTTCTTTTCCTGTAGACAGTGTTGGGCCTCCAAGAGCAGAGGTTTGTAGAACAACAACAAGTTTTCCCTTAAGTGGATCACCCAAGGTTTATCGAACTCAGGGAGGAAGAGGTCAAAGATATCCCTCTCAAGCAACCCTGCAATCACGATACAAGAAGTCTCTTGTGTCCCCAACACACCTAATACACTTGTCGATGTATAGGTGCGTAGTTCGGCGAAGAGATAGTGAAATAAAAGTAGTATGGATGTATATGAGTGGTAATAGCAATCTGAATAAAATATGGCAGCGAGTAAACATGCGTAGAACAGTAAGTAAGCGGTGTTTGCAGTATTGGAAACAAGGCCTAGGGATCATACTTTCACTAGTGGACACTCTCAACATTGATCGCATAATAAATAATAACTTCTTCTCATTTGTGCTACATACACTCTTTTGTTGGATGACAAACACCATTCGTTGTGTAGGGCTCGAAGAGCTCCCTCAAGCCGGAGTTAACAAGCGCCACAACATTCAGCATTCATATTTAACTAACCTTAGAGCATAATAGATCTTTGCAAAATAAACCGAGTACTAACATAGCATACACACTGTCACCATTACACTATGAAAGGGGGAATAGATCACATCAATACTATCATAGCGATAATTAACTCCATAACCTACAAGAGATTATGATCATAACCTACGACAAGAACCACACGATGCACACACTGTCACCATTACACCATGCAGGAGGAATAGACTACTTTAATAACATCACATGAGTAGCACATAGACTAGTAGCGATACAAGCTCATCATATGGATCTCGATCATGCAAAGCAATTCATGAGATCATTGTATTGGAGTACAGAGAGAGAGAGATTAACCACATAGCTACCGGTACAGCCCTTAGCCTCGAGGAGAACTACTCCCTCCTCATCATGGGAGCAGCGTTGATGGAGATGGCGGTGGTGTCGATGGAGAAGCCTTCCGGGGCACTTCCCCGTCCCGGCGGCGTGCGGAACAGAGACTCCTATCCCCTAGATCTTGGCTTCGCGATGGCGGCGGCTCGGGAACTTTTCTCGTATCGTGGCTTATTCGTATCGAAGTTTTAGGTCGGGGCTTTATAGGCGGAAGGGCAGCCTCGGAGGGGACCCGGGGCCACCGACCATAGGGGCGCGCCTGCCCTAGGCCGCGCCGCCCGGTGGTGTGCCCCCGGCTCGTCTCCGACTCTTCTTTGATGTTCTGGAAGCTCCGGGAAAAATAAGATCTTGGGCGTTGATTTCGTCCAATTCCGAGAATATTTCCTTACTAGGATTTCAAACCAAAAACAGCAGAAAACAGAACTGACACTTCGGCATCTCGTCAATAGGTTAGTTCCGAAAATGCATCAAAACGATATAAAGTGTGAACAAAACATGTAGGTATTGTCATAAAACAAGCATGGAACATCAGAAATTATAGATACGTTGGAGACGTATCAAGCATCCCCAAGCTTAGTTCCTACTCGCCCTCGAGTAGGTAAACGATAATACAAATAATTTCTGAGGTGACATGCTACCATCATAATCTTGATCAACATTATTGTAAAGCATATGACATGAATGAAGTGATTCAAAGCAATGATCTATAGTTTGCTAACAAATAGATAACTTATAGCAAAACTTTTCATGAATAGTACTTTCAAGACAAGTATCAACAAGACTTGCATAAGAGCTAACTCATAAGCAATAAATTCAAAGTAAAGGCATCAAAGCAACACAAAGGAAGATATAAGTTTCAGCAGTTGCTTTCAACTTTCAACATGCATATCTCAAGGATAATTGTCAACATAGAGTAATATGATGAATGCAAATAAGCAAGTATGTAAGAATCAATGCACACACAAGTGTTTGCTTCTAAGATGGAAGGAAGTAGGTAAACTGACTCAACAATAAAGTAAAAGATAGGCCCTTCGCAGAGGGAAGCAGGGATTAAATCATGTGCTAGAGCTTTTCAAGTTTTGAAATCATATAGAGAGCATAAAAGTAAAGTTTTGAGAGGTGTTTGTTGTTGTCAACGAATGGTAATGGGTACTCGAACTACCTTATCAACCAGACTTTCAAGAGCGGCTCCCATGAAGGACGTTATCTCTACCAGCAAGGTAGATCATCCCTCTTCTCTTTTGTTTGCACATGTACTTTAGTTTTATTTATTAGATGACACTCCCCCAACCTTTGCTTACACAAGCCATGGCTAACCGAATCCTCGGGTGCCTTCCAACATTCACATACCATGGAGGAGTGTCTATTTGCAAATTTAAGTTGCTCACCGATGAATCAGAGCAAAACATGTGAAGAGAATTATTAATGCAAGTTAATTAATTGGGGCTGGGAACCCCATTGCCAGCTCCTTTTGCAAAATTATTGGATAAACGGATGAGCCACTAGTCCATTGTGAAAGTCTGTCAGAAGTAAATGACAAGATCGAAAGATAAAACACCACATACTTCCTCATGAGCTATAAAACATTGACACAAATAAGAGATAATAACTTTTGAATTGTTTAAAGGTAGCACATGAAGTATTTACTTGAAATGGCAGGAAATACCACATAGTAGGTAGATATGGTGGACACGAATGGCATAGGTTTTGGCTCAAGGTTTTGGATGCACGAGAAGTATTCCCTCTCAGTACAATGCTTTGGCTAGCAAGGTTGTTTGAAGCAAACACAAGTATAAACCGGTACAGCAAAACTTACATAAGAACATATTGCAAGCATTATAAGACTCTACACTGTCTTCCTTGTTGCTCAAACACTTTTACCAAAAAATATCTAGACCTTAGAGAGACCAATCATGCAAACCAAATTTCAACAAGCTCTACAGTAGTTCTCCACTACTAGATTTAAACTACATGATGCAAGAGCTTATGAGAGCTCAAAACAATTGCCAAGTATCAAATTATTCAAGACCATATGAAGCATTTTCTGATTCCAACAAAATAACAACAAGTGAAGCGATCAACTTTCGCCCTTGAACATTAAAAGCAAAAATGAAGAACACTAGTGTTCATATGAAAAAGCGGAGCGTGTCTCTCTCCCACACATGAGCATGAATTTATTCAGAGAATGAAAATAACAAAACAAAAATAAAAGCACACAGACGCTCCAAGTAAAGTACATAAGATGTGACGGAATAAAAATATAGTTTCACTAGAAGTGACGATAAGTTGTCGATGAAGAAGGGGATGCCTTGGGCATCCCCAAGCTTAGATGCTTGAGTCTTCTTAAAATATGCAGGGATGAACCACCGGGGCATCCCCAAGCTTAGACCTTTCACTCTTCTTGATCATAGTATATCATCCTCTTCTTGACCCTTGAAAACTTCCTCCACACCAAACTTCAAGCAAACTCATTAGAGGGTTAGTGCATAATAAAAATTCACATGTTCAGAGGTGACACAATCATTCTTAACACTTCTGGACATTGCACAAAGCTTCTGAAAGTTAATGGAACAAAGAAACCCATTCAACATAGCAAAAGCGGCAATGCGAAATAAAAGGCAGAATCTGTCAAAAACAGAACAGTCCGTAAAGACGAATTTTGCAGGGGCACTTAACTTGCTCAAACGGGAAAACTCAAAACTAATGAAAGTTGCGTACATATATGAGGATCACGCACGTAAATTTTCAGATTTTTTCGACTCTTCTACAGAGAGATCTGCGCGAATTTGTGACAGACAGCAATGCTGTTTCTGTGCAGCAATCCAAATCTAGCATCAACTTTACCATAGAGACTTTACTTGGCACAAAAACATGATAAGGAGAGGTTGCTACAGTAGTAAACAACTTCCAAGACTCAAATATAAAACAAAAGTGCTGTACTAAAATAAACACATGGGTTATCTCCCAAGAAGTTGTTTTTTTATAGCCATTAAGATGGGCTCAGAAATTTTAATGATGCTCTCGCAAGAAATAAGAGTTGAAGCAAAAGAGAACATCAAGATGCAAATTCAAAACTCACTTAAGCCTAACCCACTTCCTATGAAAAGGAATCTTATATACAAATAAATTCATGAAGAACAAAGTGGTAAGCATAGAAAAGCAACATAAGCGCAATTTCAAAATTCTCAACATAAAGAGGGGAAACTTAATATTATTAAGATGCATATAACCATGTTTCCCTCTCTCATAATAACTTTCAGTAGCATCATGAAAAAACTCAACAATATAACTATCACATAAAGCATTCTTGTCATGAGCCACATGCATAAAATTATTACTCTCCACATAAGCATAATCAATTTTATTAGTTGTAGTGGGAGCAAATTCAACAAAGTAGCTATCATTAATTCTCATCAAGTGTAGGATGCATAGTATAATCATAATAAAATTTACTCTCCAAAGTAGGCGGCACCAAAAGACCACTATCATTGTAATCATCATAAATAGGAGGCAAAGTATCATCAAAGAAAATTTTCTCCTCAATGCTTGGGGGACTAAAAATATCATGCTCATCAAAACCAGCTTCCCCAAGCTTAGAATTTTCCATATCATTAGCAACAATGGTGTTCAAAGCGCTCATACTAATATCATTGCTACTAGCATGCAAATAAGATTCCATAGGTTTTTTAATTTTCGCAGCAAACAATCCATGTCTTAACTCAGGAAATAGAATAAGAAGCTCACTGTTGCTTTCCATTATGCCTAACTAGTGTAAACAAGAAACCAAAAGATGCAATTGCAGGATCTAAAGGAAATAGCTTCGAGCACTTACAACGGCAACAAAATAACTTAGTTACCTGGGACCGGAGTATGAGTGCCTTTACCTTTCCTCCGCAACGGCAAAATAGCTTGATGTCTACTCACGCTTCTTTTCCATCCTCCAAGAGTAGAGGTTTGTAGAACAGCAGCAAGTTTTCCCTTAAGTGGATCACCCAAGGTTTATCGAACTCAGGGAGGAAGAGGTCAAAGATATCCCTCTCAAGCAACCCTGCAATCACGATACAAGAAGTCTCTTGTGTCCCCAACACACCTAATACACTTGTCAGATGTATAGGTGCACTAGTTCGGCGAAGAGATAGTGAAATACAAGTAGTATGGATGTATATGAGTGGTAATAGCAATCTGAATAAATTATGGCAGCGAGTAAACATGCAATAGAATAGTAAGTAAGCGGTGTTTGCAGTATTGGAAACAAGGCCTAGGGATCATACTTTCACTAGTGGACACTCTCAACATTGATCGCATAATAAATAATAACTTCTTCTCATTTGTGCTACATACACTCTTTTGTTGGATGACAAACACCATTCGTTGTGTAGGGCTACAAGAGCTCCGTCAAGCCGGAGTTAACAAGCGCCACAACATTCAGCATTCATATTTAAGTAACCTTAGAACATAATAGATCTTTGCAAAATAAACCGAGTACTAACATAGCATACACACTGTCACCATTACACTATGAAAGGGGAATAGATCACATCAATACTATCATAGCGATAATTAACTCCATAACCTACAAGAGATTATGATCATAACCTACGACAAGAACCACACGATGCACACACTGTCACCATTACACCATGCAGGAGGAATAGACTACTTTAATAACATCACATGAGTAGCACATAGACTAGTAGCGATACAAGCTCATCATATGGATCTCGATCATGCAAAGCAATTCATGAGATCATTGTATTGGAGTACAGAGAGAGAGATTAACCACATAGCTACCGGTACAACCCTTAGCCTCGAGGAGAACTACTCCCTCCTCATCATGGGAGCAGCAGCGTTGATGGAGATGGCGGTGGTGTCGATGGAAAAGCCTTCCGGGCACTTCCCGTCCGGCGGCGTGCCGAACAGAGACTCCTGTCCCCGGATCTTGGCTTCGCGATGGCGGCGGCTGGAACTTTTCTCATATCGTGGCTTATTCGTATCGAAGTTTTAGGTCAGGGGATAGGCGGAAGGGCAGCCTCGGAGGGGACGGGGCCACAGACCATAGGGGCGCGCCCAGCCCTAGGCCGCGCCGCCCGGTGGTGTGGCCCCCTCGTACTTTCTTGATGTTCGAAGCTCCCGGGAAAAATAAGATCTTGGGCGTTGATTTCGTCCAATTCCGAGAATATTTCCTTACTAGGATTTCTGAAACCAAAAACAGCAGAAAACAGGAACGGCACTTCGGCATCTCGTCAATAGGTTAGTTCCGGAAAATGCATCAAAACGATATAAAGTGTGAACAAAACATGTAGGTATTGTCATAAAACAAGCATGGAACATCAGAAATTATAGATACATTGGAGACGTATCTAGACTCGGCTCGCTAGACTTCGTCAGCGATAAACGTTGGCAGCTTCCGCAACGGCGCCTTCCCCAGGAGCGACAGCTTCATCTCCTTCGGCGCGCACCGTGTCTACGTTGGCATGGCGTCGGCATGCTGGTATCCCAGCGTGGTGGAGGTGGCGGCTGATCCACTGGCTGTCTACACGGTTTGCGGGCAGCGTTCCGACCGCTCCGCTAGCTGCGTGGAGGTCATGATGGCTGGTGTGGACGACACCGTCAAGGGCGCAACCGACGAGAAGGACGCCACCGGCAAACCCGGACGCTCGGCCAAGCCGACGCTCGAGCAGCAACAGAACAATGCCGGCACGTCCAACGTGCCCCCTACGCCGACTCTGCTCCAAGACACCATGAACAAGCGGGCGACGCAGGTTGCGGCCGATGTCGACTTGGTCGTGGCATAGGACGAGTTGAAGGCGCAGCGCCAGAACATCCTCCGGGAGGCCGACGAGGTGGTTCGCGCCCGGCAAGAAATGGACATCACATTGCGTGAGTATAACATCGCCCATGGATTTACTTCAGTTAATGTTAAGCCTAGCAGAGTAGGCGCCGCCAGGCATAGAGGTTGCAACCTAGATAAAGAGTTGCACCGGGAAGGTGGATCCGGCGTGTCTGTGTCGACCTCCTTTGTGTCGGCAGAGAAGCCGAAATACAATACTCCGGTTAAAAACCTTAGGGCCGCGCAAGCCACCGCCGACGAATTAGATCACCTGACGGGCGATGATTTGCAGAAGCAATTGCTAAACAAAATGCAGAGATTGCCAGGGCTAAGCTAGGTGCAGGTGCATCCCAACTCGTTCATACGGTTGGGGGCGCCGGAGGAAAGTCGAATGGGAAGGTGTCGCCCCCCATCTCGAGAAAATAGGAGAAGGGAGTATCAACTCCAAACAGATGATGGTGTATGATCCGGTTTTAGCCGGAAAACAAAAGGCCGGGCTAAATAACGCTAGTCAGGGCAATGCCGACAATAACAATGCCGACATAAGAAGCCAAGGGGCAGGCCACGACAACTCAGGAAATGGCAATGCCGGAAATGGGGAAGCTGGGCAAAATTATCAGCCCATGAGAGCAGCAAACTCTATTGGTGGAGGTCAGCCTCTGCGACACCCGCAAGCCGGTGGCCAAGGCCGAAGCCGGTATGATGACGGTGACAGGGCGATGGAGAGAGCCGGTTACCATAAGAACCCTCTCGGCAATCGAGTGGGAGATAGACACTTACCGGCACAAGATGCCCGACATCGGCTGGACCGGATTTACCTGCTCGTGATCATGGAAGCTGAAGGTCCACTTGGTCCGGCGTGCTTCAGCCCCAAATCATGAGAGAAGAGCCACCGGTCAACAACTTCCAGTTGCCCCGGGATACAAGAACCTATGACGATAGCACCAAGCCGGAAGATTGGCTCACGGATTACACCACCGCGGTATATGTGGCAGGAGGAAACCACCGATGGGCGGCAAGATATGTGTCGTCTGTGCTGACAGGTCCAACTCGGATCTGGTTGAATAACCTGCCAAGGGGAAGCATTGATGGATGGCTGGACTTTGAAGAGGCCTTCGTCAGCAACTTCAACATTAGTTGCAAGAGGCCCAACTGGCCGCAGCAGCTTGCCATGTGCCAGCAGCGCGAGAATGAGACCAACCGAGAACACCTAACCTGGTGGAGTGAGACAAGGAACTCCTGTGAAGGAGTGATTGAGGCCCAGGCTATCAGCTGGTTCTGCAATGGCTGCCGGCGTGGATCGTCGCTATGGCAGAGGCTGTCGAGGAAGATGCCAACCACCCTGACAAAAATGATCCGGGTGGCTGATTGTTATGCGCTGGGTGATCCGACTCATCCGACATTCGCGGCTGATCCGCTGCCGAGATACCCTATGCGCCAAGATTTACGGAACAACAACAATAACAACAAGACAAGGGAGGATACTCGGATGGGAGGTATGGCCCGCAACATGTGGCTGCGGTAATGCAAGATCAACCTGAAGCCGGCAACAACCAGCGACAAAAGACTGGGGGCCAGAAGAAGCAGCGGGGAGACAAGAAGCAGTGGCAAGACATGCCCAAGTACACATTCGAGTCAATGCTCGATCATCCCTGCAGTTCCACACCCCAACCCGAGTAAGCTGGCGAACCACACAACCTGGCAATGCTCCTGGGTGTTGCGCATGAGGAAGGAAGATTTCTCCAAGTTGCCCCATTCAGGCTCCAGCTAACCGAGCTGAACAAACGGAGAGCCAAATTCAGCCTAGGCTGGAATGTTTATGAAGATCCAGACGTGTGATGCGTGGTCTTTATGACCGAGCCGACATACCAGCAAAGCCAATACCGGCGGTCCATGGAAGTGAATGACATCATAACAGTAGTGCCCAGATTTATGCCCTGGTCAGAGTAGAACATCAGTTGCTATTAGAATGACCGCCCAAAGGTGATGCCGAATCCGGGTGGCTATGCTCTGGTGCTTGACCCGATTTTATTCGGGCCAAATATAAAGATCAGGTTTTGCAAGGTGCTGATTGACAATGGCAACAACATGAACATCATGTAACGGGATACAATGCATAAGCTCGGTATCACCGAGAAAATTTTAGAGCCAATTTGGACCACTTTCCGCGGCATTGTGCCGGGGCTATCATGTTCCCCAATGGGAAAAGTCCGAGTTGATGTGCTCTTCGGCGGTCGGAACAACTGCTGAGTTGAAAACATTCTCTTCGAGGTGGTATATCTCGCCAACCCTTACCATGCACTGCTGGGAAGACCGGCATAGGCCAAATTCATGGCCTCTACTCATGTGGCTTACCTCAAGATGAAGATGCCGGCCCCAAATGGATTTCTTCCTGTGATTGGCAACTACAAGACCTCGATGGACAGTGGCTCTGCCGGATCCTGCTTGGCCAAATCTCTGGTCATTGCAGAAGAGAAGAAAACGATGCAAACGGCTATCGCACTCGCGTAGTCTGCGCAGCTCGGCATGGCCAAAATAGGCAGCCCGCTTGGTGGGGCGGCTTTTATGCCATCAAATGAGACAAAAGACACTGTATTTGACCTGGAATACCCGGAGCGCACCGTCCGCATTGATGTTGGATTGAGCCAGAAATAGGAAAGCACGCTTGTCGACTTTCTCCGTGAGAATCGGAACATTTTTGCCTGGTCTACTAAAAACCTGACGGGTGTGCCAAGGGAGTTGGCTGAGCACTCACTTCATGCCCGGAAGGACGCTAAGCCGGTAAAGCAACCCTTGTGCCGCTTTGCTGAAGACATAAGAAAGATCATTGGTGCGGAGGTTACCAAATTACTGGTTGCTGGCTTCATCATCGAAGTGTTGCACCCGGACTGGTTGGCTAACTAGGTCCTGGTGGATAAGAAAAAAGATGAGAACCCAAACATAGCGAAATTTTGGCGCATATGCATCGATTACACGCATCTGAACAAAGCATGTCCTAAGGATCCTTTTCCTTTGCCTAGGATTGATCAGGTGATAGATTCTACTTCTGGGTGTGAGTTGTTGTCTTTCCTTGATGCATATTCTGGTTTCCACCGGATACACCTGAATAAGGAGGATTAAATAAAGACATCATTTATCACCCCGTATGGGGCTTATTGCTATATCACCATGCCCTTTGGCTTGAGAAATGCCGGTGCAACGTATCAGCGTTGTATGCCGACGAAAGTTTATGTCGGGATGAAGGTTTACCTTGGCTCTTTTGGTACTTGACTTGTAGAGCTTTGTGGGCATTGGATAACTCCCGGTGCTCCCACATCAAGTTTTCGTATAGTTTCCTCCGGGATTCAAGGACCAACTGGTCAGAAAGAGAAGATGTTAGTCAATATGGTTTGAAGTTAAAGTTTTGAGCTAAAATATGCTCCTTTAACCTGAAACTCGGGGAATATAGTTTGAAGCTAAAAGTTTCGAGCTACACAATGCTTGTCTAACGCAAAACTCATGGAATATGGATAGATGAATATTATGATATTTTAAAGATAAGTTTTGAGCTAAGTGATGCTCGCTTAACCCGAAACTCGGGGAATATGTGAGTGTATATCTCGGAAATTTTCAGGCTTCGAGTTCCGGACCAAGTGCTACTCACATAACTCGGAACCCGGGGAAGATATATATTTTCAAGGGAAATTGTAAGCTATTGAGGTCATATTTTTGTCGACTGTCGTACCATGCTATGTCAAGCTCGCGCATGGCTTTCTTGAACCGGGTTAACTGCTGTGCACTGAGGGCCGCGGGGATCCACAATAGGTTCTCGGTCCTTGGATAAGCCGGAGGTGACCTCACATAGGTCGGATGAATTCCAATCCGCGGCATACTTCTCCAAGGAGCTCAAGCTCTAGCCGCTCTGGCTCCGCTCGGTGATCTGACCGGCTTGCAGCCCCAAGGTTTCACCAATTGATGCTGCGTCTTTGCTGGTATGCAATGTGATGACCTTGTCCAGAGGTTGAGCTTGGCCCTTAAGCTTGAGAGCTTGGGTAAGGTCGTCAGGAGTAACGGTAGCTCCAGCTCTCCTCTGGGCAGTGGTCTTCTTGATTTTTCCGACAGCTTCCGGTGCCGACAGCTTGCTTGAAGCCGGAGGAGTTTGTCTCGGCGGAGGAGTCGCTGACTTGGATGGCGGTTGTGTTGTCGATTAAGAAGGTGTCACCGGCTTTGATGATGCCGACGGCGGTGTTGCGGTGCTGCTTTCTGGAGCTGGCGGAACTATGATTGGTTCCGATGGCTCGGTCCTGGCACCCATGTCGTCGGCGCCAATATCTTCATTTCGTTCCAGAGCCGAGGAAATATCGGCCCCGCCATGGTGATCTTCGTTTTCTGGGGCCATGTTCCCCTCACTTGTCTCGGGCCGCGCCGGGCTGGTGCTGGGCCCGCTTGCGGCGAATCCCAGTAAAGGGAATTGGCCGGTGGGTGTTTTGGCCTTAGCCGGGCTAGGCACTTGGAAGCTTGGTTCTGGTTGTGGTGTTGGAATTGACTTGGGAGCTGAAGGAGTTCTTCCTGGAGCGCTCCGGCTGATCTCAAGAGTAGGGCTGGTGAAAAGAAGACAAAAACATGTCGGTAAAGAAAATTCCTGATTGGAAAGAAAGAAACAAGAGATACAAGTTAAGGGCCTGTCGGAAAACAGCTGCTAGAATACAATCTTACCCGGTGGATGTTGGCGGACCCCTTGGCCTTTTCGCTAGTTTCGGCAGACCTTGGCTTCCAACCTTTCCGCTCTTTCTCGCTCTCTCTCTATGCGTGCGTGGATACTGATTTCTCCACTGCCCTTAATTTTCAGATTATCTGTGGTCAGGCGTTTGCTATGGGCTTTGGCATGGTTAGGGTGACAGTTCATCTCTGCTTTATTCATGTTGGAAGTGCCAATTATGCAACTTTTGGGTGAGGTAAAAGATACAATTATTTACATGGAGTTGGTGTAAAACTTTCCCCTTTTCACTGGGGAGTACTACTGCTATTGGTTGTTCATTGCATCTCTCACTAATGATAGTTTCCATCCTCTTCTCTTTTTACAGGAACAGATGCCTCTAGAGGGCGAAGCAATAACCTTTGCTCATTAGGCTCTCCTTTTTGGAAAACTGCATTTCATAAGGAGTGGTGTTCTAGAGTAACAACCAGAATGGGAGACCACAAAATTAGCGTGAGATTATTCTCATGAAAATTGGAGAGGATTGATTATTTATTATCAAACAAGCAATCCTCATTCTTCATAATACTTGGTTCGAGTGGATCAATTGTGTCATTGCATGTGTTTGGTTATATGAGGCATTCATTTAATATGTGGTTCCTTCCTGTCACTCGTTTTATGATGCCGATGATTAAAATGTTAGCGAGATGGACCTATATCTACCTAGTTCTGTCGAACAACTTTGCTTCTACATCAAACTTAGTAGATGTAGAAATCATCTTGCTGACTATATGAGGCACACATAAATATGTTTATATATTTATTAAGTCTTGATTGGGTTTATGATGCCTATGATTAAAATATTGATGAGATGATATGTATCTACCTAGTTCTGTTGAATAACTATGCTTCTACATCAAACGTGTAGATACAGATTCATCTCGCTGGCTGTATGATGCACATATATTGTTTGTTCATTCTTTTAAAATCCCGATGTTTAACCACAGCAAACTCCATCTCTATTCTATACACTTGGTCACAAGGATCTTATTTTGGTAACTTTGCATAAGATAATGGAAAGAAAAAGTGTGCAACGTCGTGTTCGTGATCGCTTTGCCTTGGTGTTTCGACGTATGATTACTAATCATTTGGACTTTAAACCATTGGTTATTATTTTCTTGTTAGCATTTCTCACTTTCTTGTTAATTGTTTGCAGGAAATGCAATGGCACGGTCGCAGCAACTTGGAAGGAACTCCGCTGCAAAATAATAAGCGGCGCACCTTAAACTTCACCATTCATATGTTCGCATGATAAATGGAGGAATCTCGTATCTTTTTAAAGACATGACTTGTTTCCAGTCGTCTCTTCGCAAGGTTAAGTGGAGAAATCTAGTATCCTTGCAAAGATGTAGAATTGAAAGTAATTTCCACCTTCCTTTTCTCACGGAGACAAAGTTGTAACCAAGAAATGCTACAAATTCTCTTTTTTTGTGTGTGTATCTTTCTCTTTATTTTGTCGCTAATGTATGTATGTAAATGATGTGGTGCAATATAATTGAGATTTGGTATTGTATTTGAATGAGCATTCAACTAGGCATACACCTGCTAGTATCATGGTTCTGCAGCTACAACGAGCCCGTTCTATCTAAAATTGTTTGCGATGTTTTTGTAAACAAGACGATTCACGTAAACATATTGTCTCCGATTAAATACATACGGGAGTGTACAACATACCATTTGCGTGGGCCTCTATATCGCACACGGTTTCTTTAAAAAGAACGTGTGCGACATGGTAACCGGTCGCACACTGTTCCAGGAACCGTGTGCTTTGTTTTGGCATATCGCCACCCTTGCATAGCAATAGTTAGGTTCATCGTGTGCGACGGGCCATGTCAGCTGCATGCGTATGACCGATCTGTACTAGTGATCATTCTGTAAGAAGAGAGCATTAATATCACCGTCTCTTTCCTGCAAACAAAAATCTTGTGGCTAATCTATGCAAAGTGTTCTGTCATAACTCATACCAGACATAATTTATAATATTCTTGGAAATTGTGTGACTCACTAAGAGTCAAGACTCGCAGTCACATTGACTTAACCTGCATAATGTTGATAGATTCACCTTGTATCTTATACACCTATATGATTGCTAAATGCTAATTTTTTGGAAAGGAATTTGAAATCTCCAACCTCTAAATTGAAAAGATGCATACGAGTTTTATTAGAGTTTGTTAAAACAAAATGCTAAATATTGAGCACCTTATCGTCCATAAATTCATACCTGAACGAGATTTTCAGATAAATTCTTAAACTCAACGTACGGTCAACCATTACATATCATTTTATCCCAGCAAGTTTAGGACCACCTTAGATCATCATGGTGAGTCGCACAACAAGTGGTCATGTACTACACAACACGCATGGCTATGCAAAACGAAAAAACAAGATTCACTGATCCTGGTTATGGGATCTTGCTGCAATTATGTTTGTTAATGTGGTCTCCGATCTGGAAAAGATATACCTTCCATTTTTTTCATGCAACTTGGATTGTGCAAAGATTGCTTGTGTCAGAAGATTTTTCTAGAAGATGGATCACACATTATGAGAGAGAGAGGAAGCACCTAATTGGGCCTGCTCCATAGCCTTCCTCTTCAAGATTAGACTGATCACCAAGCAAAGTGGAGGACATCTCCTCAAGATTAAACTAAGAGTTCTGTTCACAAGCTTGCAATGGGGTGCCCACTGGCTACTAACTTAATTTTTTAATTAGTTAGTAGAAAACTGAACCAAGAGTCCTGCCTCACATGTTGCCCATAACTAGTTTGGACCGATGCATTGGTAGCCTCTTGCCTTCCTTACATGAATGCGTATGTAGGAGAGAGAAGTTGAGCTTCTGCTAATTAAGTTAACCCCTAGCTTCCATGGCATGAGTGAGCTTGGATATAAAAAAGTGTTGCCATGGGGGTCTTAAAGGTGATGGTTGCTCATGGAACCAGTGACCAGTGATTAATTTGGCTGAGATTGCAAGGCACATGCATACGGAAGGTGCAACCATCATTGCCTTATGATGGAAAATTAGAAAACTAGTAACCTGCATGATTAGTAACGTGATAGGGAGGTCTTAAAGGGCCAATAAGGTATCACAATGCAAGTACATGCAGCTTCTCAGATTGTAGTTATGTGCTAAACTATTGATGTCGGCAAACAACTTTCAGTTTGTTGACAAAACAAATTGATAAGAGAAAAGAAAAACTATCCCTGAAATGCACATAGACATTGCTACTTACCGCAGATTTTGTCAAGCAAGCGTGTTAACCTAGGAATAGCTAGTTTGTTGATATTAGTTCTGGGTGCATGACTACAACGAACTTCATATACGAGAATGAACTTTTGTAGGTCTGGCTACATGTAGGCCACTTTTTAAACCTATAAAAATTTCATTTTAAACATGTTAAAAAAATTCGAAAAAATATGTTGACGTAGAGAATGTTGAAATCTATTGGTGTGTAAATTTTCAGATTTTTTTTTTGAACACGGAGCGCCCCGAAGGGCGTAGAAGCTTCTCATTCATACCAGTCGGTGGGTGTACATATTATTACAAAGGACCCCATGAAATGGAAAATTATACATAGGCCACTGGTATTTGCAGAAAGGACCTCACTAAAAACTATGCAAAAGCAATCAAGTCCTTCTCTTTCCCCACCGATGAGCAAGAGGTCAGCCATGTCGCCGTCGAGCTTCAGAGCGGGGACTAGACCACTTGCTTTGAAGATGCCGTGGAATGCGACCGCCAACCTCGGAAGGGGCCTCCGGTGGAGGTTGAATATTTGCCAGACTTCACTGGCTTTGATAACGGCCAGCGCGTATGCCGCCGATGTGGTGCTCGAAGACGATGCTTCTGAAGAACTCCGGTTCCACCTCCTCAGCACCACCACTCTGCATCCTCCTTTTCCTGACGCCACCATGACGCCAAGATCTCGGGAGAGAAGAAGAGTAGGCAAAGTTGAAGAAGTGGCAGGGCCATACCAAAGCCAAGACGGAGAGATCGGCCCGCCGTCAATCCCGAAGGGCCTGCCACGGACTCGGGGAGACGGGCGTTGATGATGGCGGCGTTGGTGAACCCAGGAGAGCTTATTGATGAAGCCATCCCTGGATCTTCTCCTTCCTTCAACCGTCCGCCATGGACGAGCTTCCAGAAGCAGAGGCTCCATCGTCTGGCTGCTGCTCCGACACAGCCAGATCAGATGACCGGGGGAGAAGAGAGTGGCCTTATTTCTGGAGATGCCACGCCATCCTTTCGCCGCCCGCCGCTCCTCCTGCCACCAGAGAAGCATAGCAACGAAGAAGAAGGCTTGGATGGGCCGGATCTGGCCAAGAAGACCCCGCCGCCTACTCCAATACTCCACAAGGGTAGCAGACACAACTTGGAGACCTAGACTACTATATACATCTGACCAGGCGCCTCTCCTTCCTCCGCTCCACTCGGCATCGCCGTCGGAGAAGAATCGGGGTCGGGCCGGCAGAGGGGAAGACGGGCGGCGGACTCTCAAAGCCGCTGGGCTACTGTAGCAGCCTGAGAGGGGAAAGGGGGGAAAGTATTTTCAGATTGAAATATGTTGTATTTTGGGCTCATCAAAAATAACAAATCTTGATTTTAGCATTGGTGAACAGTAATGAACAGTACACTAAAATCAAGATTTCGTCATTTTGTATGACTTTGTTATTTTTACTGAGGGTAATATATGATGTATTTCAATCTGAAAATTTACACAACAATACATTTCAATATTTTCTACGTCTGCATATTTGTTTCAAACTTTTTGAAACTATAAAATAAAAAACTTTGAAGTTTGAAAAAGGAAAAAACAAAACCGGGCTACATGTAGCCCGGGCTACTTTTGATATTTTCGCTTCATATATTTCCTTCTTCACATCATAATAAAGTCACAGCTGCTACAGGATGACGAGTGCATGGATCCCTGATACGTCTCAAACGTATCTATAATTTCTTATGTTCCATGCTACTTTTATTACAATACTTGAATGTTTTATACATACTTTACAGCATTATTATACATTTTCCGGCACTAACCTATTAACAAGATGCCGAAGTGCCATTGTTGTTTTCTGCTGTTTTTGGTTTCAGAAATCCTAGTAAGAAAATATTCTCGGAATTGGACGAAATCAACGCCCAGGTCCTATTTTTGCACGAAGCTTCCAGAAGACCGAAAGGGAGAAAGTGGGGCCACGAGGTGGCCGACACTAGGCGGCGCGGCCCAAGCCCGGCCACGCCGGCCTAGTGTGTGGGCCCTCGTGACGCCCGACCTACCCTTCGCCTACAAATAGCCTTCGTCGCGAAACCCCACCGAGAGCCACGATACGGAAAACCTTCCGAGACGCCGCCGTCGCGAATCCCATCTCGGGGATTCAGGAGATCGCCTCCGGCACCCTGCCGGAGAGGGGAATCATCACCGCAGGGCTCTACATCATCATGCCCGCCTCCGGATTGATGCGTGAGTAGTTCATCCTTGGACTATGGGTCCATAGCAGTAGCTAGATGGTTGTCTTCTCCGCTTGTGCTATCATTGTTTAGATCTTGTGAGCTGCCTAACATGATCAAGATCATCTATTTGTAATGCTACATGTTGTGTTTGGCGGGATCCGATGAATATAGAATATTATGTTAAGTTGATTATCAATCTATCATATATGTGTTGTTTATGTTCTTGCATGCTCTCCGTTGCTAGTAGAGGCTCTGGCCAAGTTAATACTTGTAACTCCAAGAGGGAGTATTTATGCTCGATAGTGGGTTCATGCCTCCATTGAATCTGGGACAGTGACAGAAAGTTCTAAGGTTGTGGATGTGCTGTTGCTACTAGGGATAAAACATTGATGCTTTGTCTAAGGATATTTGTGTTGATTACATTACGCACCATACTTAATGCAATTATCTGTTGTTTACAACTTAATACCGAAAGGGGTTCGGATGATAACCTGAAGGTGGATTATTTAGGCATAGATGCATGCTGGATAGCGGTCTATGTACTTTGTCGTAATGCCCTGATTAAATCACATAGTAATCATCGTTGATATGTATTGAATCTTTATTTGTCAATTGCCCGCCTGTAATTTGTTCACCCAGCATGCTAGTTATCTTATTGGAGAGACACCACTAGTGAACTGTGGACCCCGGTCCATTCTTTTACATCTGAATACATTCTACTGTTTTTACTGTTCTTTGCAAACAAACACCATCTTCCACTCGATACGCTTAATCCTTTGTTTTCAAGCCGGTGAGATTGACAACCTCACTGTTACGTTGGGGCAAAGTACTTTGATTGTGTTGTGCATGTTCCACGTTGGCGCCGGTTTCACGGTGTTGCGCCGCACTACACTCCTCCACCAACAACTTTCACGTGCTTCTTGGCTCCTACGGTTCGATAACCTTGGTTTCTTTCGAGGGAAAACTTGCTGCTGTGCGCATCACACCTTCCTCTTGGGGTTCCAAACGGACGTGTACATCTACGCGCATCAAGCTCTTTTTGGCGCCGTTGCCGGGAGATCAAGACACGCTGAAAGGGAGTCTCCACTTCCAATCTCTTTACTTTTTTGTCTTGCTTTACTTTATTTTATTTATTGTCTTGTTTGCTACATATTAAAAGCACAAAAAAATTAGTTACTTTACTTTCTGTCTTATTTACTTGTTCTATATCAAAACACAAAAAAATTAGTTACTTCTCTTTACTTTGTTCTGTTTGCTTAGTTTACTTTTATTACTGTTAAAATGAATACTCCTGAGAACACTAAGTTGTGTGACTTCACTAGTTAGGCTTAATGGAAAACAACAATAAAATTAGAGATCTTTATGAACTTTATATTGAATTAGGACATGATGTGTTTGAAGAGAGAATTAAAAAACCCATGGAACTTTGTTTGCATAATAATGATAGCAATGTTATTAGCATGGACTCTTTGAACACTATTATTGCTAATGCTATGAAAGAATTTAAGCTTGGGGAGGTCGGTTTAGATGAAAATGATCTCTTTAGTCCTCCGGGTATGGAAGAGAAAGTTTATTATGATATGCCTCCTATATATGATATTTTCAGTCCATCTACCATTGAGGATAAAATTCATTATGATTATTCTATGCCTCCAATTTATGATGATTATAATGATGGATATGATAGTTTTACTCCCACTATTACTAATAAAATTGATTATGTTTATGTGTAGAGTAATGATACTTTTATGTATGTGGATCATGACAAGAATGCTTTATGTGATAGCTATATTGTTGAGTTTGTTCATGATGCTACTGGAAATTATTATGAGAGAGGGAAATATGGTTGTAGAAATTTTCATGGTACTAAAACACCTCTCTATATGCTGAAAATTTTGAAGTTACTCGTGTTTTATCTTCCTATGCTTGTCACTTTGTTCTTCAAGAATTTATTTGTGTGCAAGATTCCTTTTCATAGGAAGTGGGTTAGGCTTAAATGTGTTTTGAATTTGCTTCTTGATGCTCCTTTTGCTTCATGTTCTATTTTCATGAGAGCATCATTAAAATTACTGAGCCCATCTTAATGGCTATAAAGAAAGCACTTCTTTGGAGATAACCCATGTTTTTATTTTACTACTGTATTGTTGAGTCTTGGAAGTTGTTTACTAGTGTAGCAACCTCTACTTATCATGTTTTTGTGCCAAGTAAAGTTTTTATGTTAAAGTTGATGATAGATTTGGATCGCTGCGCAGAAACAGCATTGCTTTCTGTCACGAATTCTCGCAGAAGTCTCTGTAAAAAAATCGAAAAAATCTGCAAATTTACGAGCATGATCCTCATATATGTACGCAACTTTCATTAGTTTTGAGTTTTTCCATTTGAGCAAGTTAAGTGCCCCTGCCAGGTTCATCTTTACGGACTGTTCTGTTTTTGACAGATTCTGTCTTTTATTTCGCATTGCCGCTTTTGCTATGTTGAATGAGTTTCTTTGTTCCATTAACTTTCAGAAGCTTTGTGCAATGTCCAGAAGTGTTTAGAATGTTTGTGTCACCTCTGAATATGTGAATTTTTGGTTATGCACTAACCCTCTAATGAGTTTGCTTGAAGTTTGTGTGAAGGAAGTTTTCAATGGTCAAGAGAAGAGGATGATATACTATGATCAAGAAGAGTGAAAGGTCTAAGCTTGGGAATGCCCCGGTGGTTCATCCCTGCATATTTTAAGAAGACTCAAGAATCTAAGCTTGGGGATGCCCAAGGCATCCCCTTCTTCATCGACAACATTATCAGGTCACTTCTAGTGAAACTATATTTTTATTCCATCACATCTTATGTTCTTTATTTGGAGCGTCGGTTTGCTTTTATTTTTGTTTTTGTTTTGAATAAAGTTGGATCCCACCATTCTTATATTGGAGATATTACGCTCCGCTTTTTCTTATGGAACACTTGTGTTCTTAATTGTGCTTTAATGTTCATGGCGAAGGCTAAATTGCTTCGTTAAATTGCTATTTGGTTGGAATCGGAAAATGCTGCATATGGTTTGGTAATTTGGCAATTGTTTGAGCTCTCATTAGATCATGTTTAAGCTCTTGCATCATGTAGTTTAATCTATTAATGAAGAACTACCGTAGAGCTTGTTTAATTTGGTTTGCATGATTGTTCTCTCTAAGTCTAGATATTTTCGGGTAAAGTGTTTGAACAACAAGGAAGACAGTGTAGAGCCTTATAATGCTTGCAATATGTTCTTGTGTGAGTTTTGTTGTACCTGTTCATACTTGTGTTTGCTTCAAACAACCTTGCTAGCCCAAACCTTGTACTGAGAGGAAATGCTTTTCGTGCATCCAAACACCTTGAGCCAAAAACCCATGCCATTTGTGTCCACCATATCTACCTACTATGTGGTATTTTTCTGCCATTCCAAAGTAAATTACTTGAGTGCTACCTTTAAAATTTCATTCCTTTACCTCTACAATATATAGCTCATGGGACAAATAGCTTAAAAACTATTGTGGTGATGAATATGTAGTTATGTGTCTTAATTCTTATAAGTTGCTTGTTGAGCGGTAACCATGTTTCTGGGGACGCCATCAACTTTATCTTTGTTGGATATCATGTGAGATGTTATGCATGTTCGTCTTGTCTGAAGTAAGTGCGATTTCATGGTCAAATGGTTTGAGTATGAATATGTTAGAGAAGAACATTGGGCCGCTAACTAAAGTCATGTATCATGGTGGAAGTTTCAGTTTGGACATACAACCTCAATCTCCTATGAGAATATTAACTATTGTTGAATGCTTAAGCATTAAAAGAGGAGTCCATTATCTGTTGTCTATGTTGTCCCGGTATGGATGTCTAAGTTGAGAATAATCAAAAGCGAGAAATCTAATGTGTGCTTTCTCCTTAGACACTTGTACAGGCGGCATAGAGGTACCCCTTTGTGACACTTGGTTGAAACATATGTCATGTGATGATAATCCGTGTCTTCCGAGCTAAGTAGGACAAGGTGCGAGCACTATTAGTACTCTATGCATGAGACATGCAACTTGTAGGAAGTATTATGCATAGCACATATGAATTATTACTACCGTTGACAAAATTGTTTCTATGTTTTCAAAACAAAAGCTCTAGCACAAAAATAGTAATCCATGCTTCCCTCTGCGAAGGGCCATTCTTTTACTTTATTGTTGAGTCAGTTTACCCACTTCTTTCTATCTTAGAAGCAAACACTTGTGTTAACTGTGTGCATTGATTCTTACATGTTTACTTATTGCACCTGTTATATTACTCTATGTTGACAAATATCCATGAGATATACATGTTACAAGTTGAAAGCAATTGCTGAAACTTAATCATCCTTTGTGTTGCTTCAATGCATTCTACTTTGAATTTATTGCTTATGAGTTAGCTCTTATGCAACTCTTATTAATAATTGTTTGAAAGTACTATTCATGAAAAGTTTTGCTATATGATTCATTTGCTTAGTCATTATCTTTGTTAGCAATCTTTTGTTCAGATCACTCCATTCATCTCATATGCTTTACAATAATGTTGATCAAGACTATGTTGGTAGCATGTCACTTCAGAAATTATTTGTGTTATCGTTCACCTACTCGAGGGCGAGTAGGAACTAAGCTTGGGGATGCTTGATACGCCTCAAACGTATCTATAATTTCTTATGTTCCATGCTACTTTTATTACAATACTTGAATGTTTTATACATACTTTACAACATTATTATACATTTTTCGGCACTAACCTATTAACAAGATGCCGAAGTGCTAGTTGCTGTTTTCTGTTTTTGGTTTCAGAAATCCTAGTAAGGAAATATTCTCGGAATTGGACGAAATCAATGCCCAGGGTCCTATTTTTGTACGAAGCTTCCAAGACCGAAAGGGAGACGAAGTGGGGCCACGAGGTGGCCAGACACTAGGGCGGCGCGGCCCTGGCCGCGCCGCCTAGTGTGTGGGCCTCGTGACGCCCGACCTACCCTTCCGCCTACAAATAGCCTTCGTCGCGAAACCCCCGTACCGAGAGCCACGATACGGAAAACCTTCCAGAGGCACCGCCGTCGCGAATCCCATCTCGGGGGATTCAAGAGATCGCCTCCGGCACCCTGCCGGAGAGGGGAATCATCACCGGAGGGGCTCTACATCATCATGCACGCCTCCGGATTGATGCGTGAGTAGTTTATCCTTGGACTATGGGTCAATAGCAGTAGCTAGATGGTTGTCTTCTCCGCTTGTGCTATCATTGTTTAGATCTTGTGAGCTGCCTAACATGATCAAGATCATCTATTTGTAATGCTACATGTTGTGTTTGGCGGGATCCGATGAATATAGAATATTATGTTAAGTTGATTATCAATCTATCATATATGTGTTGTTTATGTTCTTGCATGCTCTCTGTTGCTAGTAGAGGCTCTGGCCAAGTTGATACTTGTAACTCCAAGAGGGAGTATTTATGCTCGATAGTGGGTTCATGCCTCCATTGAATCTGGGATGTGAAAAGTTCTAAGGTTGTGGATGTGCTTGCTACTAGGGATAAAACATTGATGCTTTGTCTAAAGATATTTGTGTTGATTACATTACGCACCATACTTAATGCAATTATCTGTTGTTTACAACTTAATACCGGAAGGGGTTCGGATGATAACCTGAAGGTGGATTATTTAGGCATAGATGCATGGATAGCGGTCTATGTACTTTGTCGTAATGCCCTGATTAAATCACATAGTAATCATCGTTGATATGTATTGAATCTTTATTTGTCAATTGCCCACCTGTAATTTGTTCACCCAGCATGCTAGTTATCTTATTGGAGAGACACCACTAGTGAACTGTGGACCCCGGTCCATTCTTTTACATCTGAATACATTCTACTGTTTTTACTGTTCTTTGCAAAAAACACCATCTTCCACTCGATACGCTTAATCCTTTGTTTTCAGCAAGCCGGTGAGATTGACAACCTCACTGTTACGTTGGGGCAAAGTACTTTGATTGTGTTGTGCAGGTTCCACGTTGGCGCCGGTTTCACTAGTGTTGCGCCACACTACACTCCTCCACCAAAAACCTTCACGTGCTTCTTGGCTCCTACTGGTTCGATAACCTTGGTTTCTTTCTGAGGGAAAACTTGCTGCTGTGCGCATCACACCTTCCTCTTGGGGTTTCCAACGGACGTGTACATCTACGCGCATCAATCCCCGCAGTATTTACCTTGGAAACGTCTCCCGGTATCTATCGAGCTTGAGCTAAGGTAAGTCGTTCCTCCTGTACCTCAGCTAGAGTTGTCAAGGTCTATAGTCGCATTCACACTTAAACCAGAGTTTGTCAATTAGTTGTGTTGTGCTTTCTTTATAGAAGGCCGTAAATTAAAGTAAGAACAAAGAGGTAAAAACGAGCAATAAAAGACATTTAACATATAAAAAATGGTTTTAGGCATGACGTAAACTAACCCATGGAAAAAATAGCTCGCCATTTGAGTGGTAACAACATGTTATAACAAATTTGGAGAGCCCATATTTGATTTTTAGGAATTTTGTTCGTTACAACACTATTTAAGAAATAGCATGCTACATCGCGCTAAAAAGTAGCATGCTATTTTTTCTAGTCTATTGGCTCAAAGGCCTGAGTTTTTTTTCTCAGGAAGAACAAGGTGCCACCTAGTCCTAGAGATGCTCCACGTTGATATTATATGGTTGCTTCTGGATAAGATACACAAGTTTGGAGGAGGCGATCATAACTTTTTCCTCCTCGTGCATCTATTGCCGCCTCTGGCCACTCACGGGACGAACCCAAATCATAATCCTACATATGTCTCACCTCGCCTCCTTCCCATTGCTGACATAGCTGATGAAGGCTAGCTAGCAGGCCTGCAGTGGCTATAGAATCTCATCTGCCCTCCTTCTAGAGAAGGTGCTATATTCCATGTTGTATTGGTAGTATGACGGTCTAACCGAAGTGTACATTGAGTCCTACAGATCTGCGGTGGGGTATGACCTGTATGGCAGTGTCGATGACCATGGTATCAAGGTATAATAGCAAAATGTGGCAAGATTGGTTCTCTTCTCCCCCTCCCTCATATTCTTCCTTTAAATGTACATGGTTGTCTATGATCAGTGGTCACAATCTAGGAAGAAATTCCTACTTGATGACAGTTATTGTTGACAATGCGACACTTGTGGGATATGCTACCTCCCTAGAAGCTTTCTTGCAACCTCTAGTCATGTACTTTCCTCCTCATAGAGATCTTGAGGGAACCCTATGTCTGGCTCGATGAACCATACAATGGTGGTGCTATGTCATCATTACCCCCTCCTTGGAGACATCCTTGGTATCCCTTGGAGACTTCCAGTGTGGCCGCATGAATTAGTACTATGGTGACATGATGTTGTTGTTCTGTGTGTATGTTCTTGGGCTCTCGGGAACGATATACATTATTTCTAGCCTATCATGAATGAGTAGCTTTCAAAAAGTTCTAGTTGAGTTTCCTTTTTTCTAGTTTATTTCCATATTGTCCCTCTCTCCATAGGCCTTTTGTGGGGTATCTAGGGTGGTCTGGTAACAATGGCGTGTTTTAGGGGTGTCGGGCAGCTTCCATGAGAAGTAGTCTTCCAGCCCACGTGCTTATATTCTTTGCCATTCAGGCTGGATGCTAGGAAGGGGAGCCCTCTTGTTGTCGTGTTGTGATTATCAGTGGGGTCTCTCCTTTTTTACCTTCATGATCCTATGCTAGCCGAATATATGCATCGATGGGTGTTCATGTCCTTGTTGTAGGTCATGTTCCTTGTGTTGATCTTGCAACCTTTAGTGATCATGTACTGTGTTAAGTTTTGGTGTGTCTATCTAGAGGCACTAGTGGTGCTCCATGCCTTCATACTTTGTTTGTGTGATATTTTCTAGGTCCAGGAATCACTAGGGACTTCTCTTTTTTGGTTTTTTTTTGTGACGATGGTTGTGTTTTATTTTCTGTTCCTTTATATTTTCTGTTCCCTTTCCTTCTTTTAAGCTTCATTTTAATGTTTGTATTTAGTCTTTAACATTACCTTATAGATTTTTTCTTAATAAAAATGGCACGCTGCCAAGTTTGTTTCGAGAAAGCATTGGAGGTGGAGCACTGCTTTTGATGGCGACTTGCCATGTTGTGTGTACTCATGTGGCTAAGCCACAAGTCTCTATAACACCTACATACACCCTGAATTGGGCATGGGCTGTGGTGGTTGTACATGGTTTTGACCCAGCTAGCAACAATCGTACTAGGAAATATAAAGTGCAACAAGTCACGGGAGAGGTCATCCAAAACAGAATATAACTAGGTACTCTTTCGTCTATCTTCTTCTTGTATGATCTGAATCTTCATCTTCTTCAGGTCCGGCTTCTACCACAACCAACCATTATATCTATCATTGTAACAATATCACATCCCGACATACATCTGAGGCAACATGGTGTGATAGTTGGCATCTAGAGCAATGTTTCTTCCACAAGAAAACCCACAAATTTTACCCTATTTGATCTGGTCTTGCACGAAGGAAGTGACGACGAAAACGACAGAGGCAGAATTGAGTACTATCAAAAACAGTTTGGTGCATCTCAATGTGACACTGATTCGTATGGCCGCCAGGCAGGACTATATGCTAGCTGATTTGAAAAAAGATGACAACGGTAGTCATGCCCATCATGACAACCACGCCATTGGTTGTGCCGGGTCGAGTAATAGAGCAACATATAAGTAACCACATCATCCTAGCTCTTCTCGTTCATTCAAGTCATTGGTGGTGCTTTGCACGCAAACACTATATTTCCGCCATGCCCACCAAGTGTTTTCCAAAAGGTCATGGCCACTACAACGACATGGACCATGTCATACTTGTGTTCCCATCCAGTGAAAGTACACTTCTACATGCTAGGTCCCCATTATGGTTCCGGGAGCTGCACACTCCAAGATGTAGGCATGGCTAGCATGAACACGACCGTAGGTTGTTCGACGCATGTCCGCACATGGCTGCAATATGTTCCTGGTGCAAACACTAGCAACGTCGAAGAAGGATTACTCGCAGTTATACTTGTGAAGTGGAGGAGCATTCCGTAGTTTTGACTCCACTAATTTTGGCGACTACCTTTCTTCACTTTGATGGTACAAATCCATGCCTCTGGTGAACTCTCTGTCTTGAGTACAACACTTACTTAAGTATACATAAGTGCATGTGGATTTTTTGCACTAATACACATGGATGGTAAAGCCAAGGACTGATACAAACACATACAAATTGCCTCAACTTGTTGGTAATTGGTTTGAGTTCATGGAAACGGTGGAAAAACTTTTGGTGTTACAGATTTTCATCAGGAGCTCCAAGTGAACATGTTTCCATTTGAGAGACTAACAATCTTTGATTGAATTACCAATAGGTCGGTAAGAATTGCGGGCTAGGCGAATTCCATCCACATGTTGGCTAACGACATGCATGAATGTACTTTGGAGCACATAGTCGATTCTACGCCACATGATACATATGAGCAACATATAATGAGATGTGTGGCAAGTTTGGGGGGCACATATCTCATCTAGTAGAACCATTGGCAGAGATGACTCGCAAGATATTCTGAGTGATATAGAAAGCTCTTCTCTATTTTTAAAATATGTTGTGTATGCCGTGGATGAGGTGTTTGATGCAATGCTTCTTAACAAGGTTAGAATGGCAAGCGAGGTGCTCACTCATGCGAGTGGCATATCACTTTTTCTAGAACTTTGTGTGCATAATACTACTAAAGCGTTTGTGGAAATACTTCTCATGGATATGATGTGGGACATAGAGATTCGCAATAATGCTCCCACTTATATCAAGCTCATTGTTCACCGCCCAAAGCTTGATAAAAGTGGCGGCACAACTAATAGCATGGATCATATGTTGGGTAAAGTTCCACCATGGAGACTAAGTGGATTTAGTCCAGGAAAATTTGAGCATAAACATTATTTCCACATGGAGGGTATATACTCTTCCATCAATGTAGAAATCATGCATCATCTTTGTGTAATTTATACGGTGTGGGATTGATGGCAATAAAACTACACCTTTTCCAATGTGTTTGCGGTCGAAGTGTAGAGCGATGTAGGAAGGTTGATTTTCACGACAAAGGTGGCTAGTGGGTTTATATCGAACTCTCGGGAAAAATTCTAGTTCTTCCTTCAATCCTTTTCAAGCAGCCTATCAAGTAACGTAAACGTTTTCCCCAACTCCACCGAGGTGTTTTTCATGCAGAACGATGTGTAAGTAATACAAAAATTATATGAAAAAATAAAGTGAATTTTTTTTGTATTTTCAAAATAATAAAGTGCTGAAGGTAAAAGTGCAAGTAAATTAAATATATAGGTGTTTATTATGATTTAAAATGGACCAGGGTCATGGTTGCACTTGATCTGTCTCTCTCATAAACATATAAACATGGTGACATGGATAATTAACTTAATAAACAAAAACAAGTGATAGCACGTATTTATAAGCATTCACATGGGCATCACTTGCTAGCATAAAAAATCTCAACACATCTCGCTAACACCCCCTTGGAAAGGAAAATTTCTTAAACAAAAATTTAAGAACAAGGAGAGTATTGCCTTAAGAACTTCGACATAAAGTGGATTAAAATAATTCCATCTTGTAAACAAGGCCACCTAGAATGTCACCAGATGAACAATAGAATGTATAGTCTTTTACTTGTACCAAGGCAATCTATGGAAAGGTAAAAACCTTAATAGCACACATAGTGTTGTCACTTTCACATGCATAATATCAGATTACTTCAAATAACACACATCTCCTCTCTTGTTCTTCCATACAAGTTGGATAAAATAGCATACATGAATTGGGTAAGTGATGGATCCCAAGTGGAGGAGATTAATTGTAGTACTTTTCAATAATAAAGGTTATCGATCACAAACCCATGAGGAGCTGAGGGTATTGGTTAGCAAGTTTGACAAATAAAATAATAAAAGGATGCAACTTTGGTGTTTTGAGTGTATAGTTTGCAATGAAATAAAGTACTGAAAGTAAATAGCAATAAGTAAATGATCTCAATGAGAAAGCCCAATCCTCTATGCAGCAAGAGGACAAGCTCAACTGTGTGTGTGAACTTATATGTGGCAAGTGTTCCCGAGGATGGCATGGATTCACTAGCATTTATATTTCTATAAAACGTGGTGAATATCTTGTCGAGTTTCATTCCCATAGGGGCGGATCATAAATTAGGTGCAGCCATAGATATGAGCCAATACACCCCTTATGATGGGTCCTAGAACCATTTTCATGAGCAAGTATAGGAATAATAAAGACATAAATATCCATCATAGAAATAAGTTCATGGGTGCCTGACATAAACCCCTCTAATGCAAATCAAAGTATTGAAAAACGGTTTCTGTCATTCCGTCCCTTCCAAGCCTCATCATTGCATTAAAGTGCAGCCCTATGATCCCATATAGGTGAAGTAATATGCAGTCAACATTCGCATAAAACCATCATAGAACAACATACAATATAAAAACTTGACCAAATACTCATTGCACATCATATAGAATCATAGCCAGATCATCCTATGCCCTCAAGAACGTGGGGACTACTCACAAGTGCCAAGCATGGTGTGGATCAAAGGCATGATTCTTGGCACTTGTGGCTCCCCTCGCGTGATTCTTTGGCCCACAGTCCTTCTCTCGGTGAAAAATTGATCGTGTATTTTTTCCTTCGATTTTAGGTGTTCAGAAGGTCTCTGAAACAGCAAAATATCAAAAAGGAGATTTTCTGCCTCCTAGAAATTAAATACCAATGAAAAGGGACTTTGTGGAAAGTCTCGTAAATCAATTAAAAATGCATAAATAATGATGTATAATGGCAAGTATCATTCAAAACTAATCATATGAGTCACAATATTGATGATTTAAAATGCATGTCTCAGTAACATATGCATCTATCAATACATCAATCACAAAATACATCATCTCATTGCTCATCTCATAACAAAAGATCCACCATCAAAACATTACATAGATTATCACAATCATGATAGGTAGCTCATGTGATAATAATTAGGGAAGAACACATCAAGAGATTGATACAAGCTAATTCCCCAAAGCCGTAGTCTAGGGGTGGACTACTCCATCTTCGCCATGGTGGCAGTGGTGATGTTTTAATGGAGGCCGACGAGAAACCCGGGGAGACTCCAGTGGAGTTTCCCCTACCAATATTTGCATGACATCTCCGTTTCATATATTTCTATATTTGCAGCCACCTCCTCCCGGCTTCACCATGGGGTCAAATTTATAGATGGTTTTAGGATAAAATTCATCAGATGGTGTGAAAACAGATGCGAAAAAGGGGCCAAGATTGGCCCGACAACGTGTCCAAGGGTGGGCCATGTTGTGGGCCATCTCTCTAGCCCACTTGTCTCGTCTGTGGCTTAGTCTACCCTTCTGATATTTCCCAAAAAAAAATGATGCTCCAAAAAAAACTGGCTCAATTTGATTTACATAAGGTCTCCGAAACTCAGAATTAAGCAAAACAAGTGTTCCATGTACTACAACATTAAAAACAAATGGCAGAGAACTTCGTTGGAAATCCCCATAAGTTAATGTACAACAACTAGGGAACCTCACATATCATGCATATATATCATTTGGTATCATAATAAAAGCACCAAAGTTGATTGATATATTTTACATGTATCTGGGATCCAGTCATATCCAGTATATGGTTGGTTAATGCCACACCACTAGATAATATATAACTAGCTTCCATGGAAGGAAAACAAGCTTGGGCTGAGACTATAAACTTCAATGGAATACTTCAGGTCGAGCAGGCTAGCTATATCCCGGGTCAAATCATTTAGGGATTTTTTTAGCACACTAGTGAGAGAGCCAAAGCGTGACATTACAGAGTTAGCATTGTTAGACTAACAATGAAATTCGATTTTAGAGCTCTCATGCATGTCTTAGTGGATAAAAAAATAACAATTTCAAGCATGACATGCACTGGCATTTGCAACTTAAGTGTGGACAGAAAATACCCTACCATCTGCATTGGCATCCCATTTGCATGCATTACTTCTTTTCTATTGCTGAACATATGAAAACTTTAATTGTGATGTTGAGATGATTCAGTCTAAAAAAATATGTGCTCCTTAAGAACTCCTATCAGTTCCTTGCTTCTTGTGCCTCTTCGATCATACTCATTTAGTCATTGGTGCAAGAAACTCTTGTAATATGCACCTGGGAGATTGGGAGCTTAGTCTGAAACTACGGAGAGCTTCCAAATAAATTGAATATGACATAAAATTAGGCATCGGTCTAATTTTTTTGGAATTAAGGAATTTTAATCGTGGACATCTCAATTCATTGCTTCGTTTATTGTGTTTAGCTGGAGGAAGGCAATTGTTGGTGTTTGATAGTATACACGAGTGTAAGCATTTCTATTCATTGGTGATTTCGAAAAACAAACTTCAGTACACGATTAGGGATCTTGGCGTACACTCATAAGTATGTGCAATATCACTCGCGATAACTGAATCTGAGGCAAGGAATGTAGGTGATTGTGCTTCTTCCTTGCAAATATTACATTTCAGAATTTGGAGTTACATCGTATTGAGACTACCACATGGGCGCAAGACATTACTTGGGTACAAGCAACGTCTTGTCAGGGCAGTAGTGCAACAGCCTACATACATCCTACATTGAGCTTGGCTTGGTGGTTGTTGTACATGGGCTTGACCCAACTAGCAACACTCGTATGAGGAAAGATAAAGTGCAACAACAACAAAGGAGGGCATCAAATAGAACAAAACTACACCTTCTCTCGTCTAGTTTCTTCTCTGATCTAAATTTTTCTCTATTCTTGAGGTACGGTTGCTACCACAACTAACCATTGTATCAATATCACGTCCTGACGATCATCGACAACAATGGGGTGTGACTGTGATAGTCTTTATGGCCGACTGAGACTTGACCTCATGGTATTGTTTGGTAGAATATCACAATCTACCTTCAGATACTTCAACTCTTCAAAAAACTCAAACCCTACCTCCCGGGTCTCTGTCGAGCAAATATGGAGGCATTGTCTCCGCCGCCTCAAAATGTCCCTCCCCCCGTTGCTCACTTCACTCTGCCGCCGTTGGCGGACGTCTCGCCGGTTCTATTCCTTCTACCTGAGCGGTATTCTTCCATCTCCACTCGCGCAACACTCCGTATTTTAACGATCTTGTCGTATGGGAGATCCCTGGATTGAAAATTTTGTCAGGTGGTCTCTTCCGGTCGCCGGCTTTGATCTGGCCCGTGTCAAAGACCACAGGATTGATATGTTTTTTCATTTGTTTTTATGTGATCGTCAACCTTCCGCGTTGCAAGTTGTTGTTCTAACCATGCTTGGCTACTATCGCATGAGTCTGAAACAGAATACACAAGCTGCAGCGTCGCACCCCATGCTGGAGATGTGTGTCTGCAAACGGTCACTTTGGACAGTCGGCAACACGTGCTCTATAGCATGAGAACATCGGGCTAAGGCGTGCATCTCTCCGACAAAAGGCATGGTATTTTTTGCCTCTGCAGCTTAGAGGTGACCCATCATGAAGAATCAGTTTTGTCGACACCATCGGGCACATCCCACCACATCACTAGCCACATTTTATCAAGTTGCTGATAGTGGTGGGGATATCAAGATGGTGTCTAGATGATCTCAATGGCTCATGTTGAGCTCGAGATTGCCAAGTGATGGTGGAGGTGTGGAGTTGGATCTGGTGAAGATGATGCTTCAAAATGCAAAAATTGGTTGCGTAGCCACGTCGAACCATTCTTTTGGTGATTGTGAGCCTAGTGATCACAAATGCAACAGTGTTCTTGAAATGTGGGGGCGACATCACAAGGAAACTTTGGTTTTGGTGATGCGATGTACCTAGGCTCAAGTTTGAGGGTGAAAATCCTAGGTCTAACTTCCATTAGTTGTCCCTGGCAATGGCGATCGTTACCTTGTTGAAGGCACTGTCTGAGACATCATTCTTTCGCTAGGGTGAAAACCCATGGCGTGACTATGGTTGGACCGGACGATGATAGAGTTTGTGCATTGTTCTCTTCGTGAAGGCATCGTGCTGGCAGTCCGGGTGTTGTCATTAGGGGTGATCAATTGATGCTATTGCGACTCTTTGATCACTTTGTCGGGCCTTTTTTCCTTTATTTTTTTAGTTGAGCTATATGTATACTTGATGTCTCGACTAGTTCTTGACACCACACCACGTTGATGCAGAGGACAGGTCTAGCTAATATTTTCTTGATATTAATATATTTTTATTAACCAAAAAAGGCACCGTCTGGCAATTCTAGTCTAGTACATGACCCCGTCCATGGATACTATATGTAAATATTATATTTGTGCATGTAATTGGGAGTTCATTAGAGCAAGGTACAGAAAAATTTCGATCTTGTTGGGATGCTTTGATTATTATTCTTACTGCCTTGTAAAGTGAGGTGAAATGTGGGATCGGAATTATATTCTCAAAAAATTTGGTGTCATGGTCCATAAAACTGACGCTCCCAGAAAAGTAAAAAAAACAAAACCGAAAGTGACACAACACTCTACCTGCAAGCTGAGGCTACTCATTTGCATCATTGTTCAAATTGTCATGCATGCATCTCACCTCCTTTTTGATATTATGGCTCTAATGATCGATTGAAACCAGAGAGATAGTTATATGTATATCCAGATCACCTTGGCTTATTTTTTACTACTACTTTGTCCTTTTCCCTTTTGGTCTTGTAGCCGCTGGCGTTACGTTAGTTTGCTGCGTTGTAGCAGCTGTTCAATACTCATCTTGATGTACCCGTCTGTTTTCCAATTCTTCTTGGAAATCCACTAGCGCTATATTACAGCTTAATTCTTGCCCATTTCTTATTTCAGGTAGTCTACTTGGGCGTCTTGTGTCGGTTTTCGTCACATGGTATTCAGTACTGATAAATCAGAGATTCTGTCTGACCGATCCGATCTGCTGAATATATTCAAACCAACAGCCAAATATAGCCACCGTTCGGTACATCAGCTGGTAGTACGTAATTGGAGACATGACCAGGCCTGGGAATTTCACTTCATTCATCTAAGACTTTGGTCGATCTTCTGTTGCCCCCTTGACTGGACCCTTGAGGGGCGACTCAAAGAAAAACAAATCAAGTTTGGATCAGAATTAATTGAGCTGGTCATAGTTTTAGTTCAGAAGTAACATGGGCTAAGTGTCTGCTTTTCCAAATGTCATGCAGAGAGACGGTGCCTGATACCAAATGCTGCAAAAGCCATAGTACCAAATGCCCTAACATACTACTGTCAACGTCCTTTTAAGGAAGATGCTTCCATATATGCAAAGCTATCGTTGTCAATTAGAGAACCAGTGCGCCTCAAGAAAAAGGGCTGTACGTACTGAAATACGAGTAGTATCTAATTTTAACAGAAGCCTTTAGAGAGGTACAATGAATCAAAAGAAACCTTTTGTGATGAAATTATTTTGAGGCCTTAAATAAAGAGTAGAAAGGGCATCTAAGAGAAAGGCAATGGCACATGCTAATCATTTATCGGAGCCCAACTAATCATGTGAGTTCACTTGTTCCTTTGGTCCCATGCATGAAAATATGTTTTTTCTATTGAGATGAAAAAAATTATGTTACTTTTTTCTCTCATCTCTTCCAACTACATCTCTTCATCTCATCATTAGAAAGTTCTCGTTCGCATCAGAGAGCAATCATAAGAGGACCTAAAGTGATTTTGCATGCATGATGCATCCACTAATCTGGCCTTTAGACGAGCATGGCGCATGCACTCCGAAGAATCGATCGAAGAGCACAAGCTTAGATTTTGTGGCAATATTTTGACGTAAAGCCATTGATTAGTTAATCAATTAACTGCCTCTGTTGTGAGCGCCGATGATGCTTATAATTTTTGTGGTTAGAATATGTTTGAGATCTCGCCGAGTTCTTTTTTTTTTTTTGCACGGCAGATTTCCTTGAGTCTGATGTTTTAACCAATGTGAAGGAATGATTTGCACCATTACAAAGTTAGCTAGTTTGGGTTGAAGCTAAAAAAATCTCATTTACCCCCTCGAGTATCACAGTTATAAATTTCCGCACGATCATATGCTACCGAATCACATCTATCATATTTGTTTCTAGAATGACAAATGCCCAAATTTTAGTGTTGCGGCCATCACCATGTACCTCAGTGTACCTTAAACCCACTGGCCACTACCCATCCTCTCCCTCTCTCATACTCAGCTGCAAACTCCCTAACTTCCTATGCATCTACAACCATCCTCCATTACCATGGTTATGCACTACAGTTGTCATCCATGCCCATTGGTCTTGATGCACCAGCTACTAGTTGAGCCAAGCTAGCAACACCAAAATTATCGTTGCGGCGTGCCCTTCTTTTGATGCCCAGAATAGCCGATCTATTGGCTATGACATATTTACACATAGACCCTTATAAAATGTTTCATTGAGGTTTACACATGTTTTAGAATCGATGTAGAAAAACGGTTAAGTTAAAGTGAAACATATTGTTCATTGGATTTCAGTTACATTTTTAGTTTTTTATCCACAAGGGATTGACTGAAAAGTGAAAGGCACCTAAATGTATCGTAAAACGTTGAATGAAACATCCTCAAGACGGAATAAGGGTTAAATTTGATAAGTATTTAGGGTTTCTATTGTAAATGTTCTCTATCAGGATCAACCGGATGAATACTATCATCCGACACTACTATTCCAGGGAGGGGAGACATAATAGAGAAACATGCGGAGATTGAGCGATAAGCACACTCAAAATTGATATTTTTCGTAAATATTTGGTTAAGGTTTACAAAGTTTAACTTTGACTAATTCGAAAACGCTAAGTAAATGTAGACGGAGGAAGTACTCCCTAAATACTCCCATAATAGAGTACAAAGTAATTAAGAATATAATACCATTATTAGTTTTCGTACGCCACTAATTATAATAGAAGAAAGAATTAGAAGAACTCATGATCCCGATACATCGTGATCGTGGTCAACAATATCAGCATGTCCTACTAGAAGAGATCCATATGGCCCCCCCAAATGCACCACTAGGACTTGTTAATTATACATGGATCACTGATCTAAAAGTGGTTGCAATTAAGATGGCATGTGAAGCAGCAGCGACAGTGTAAGAAGCAGCAGCAGCAGAACTGCCATTTGACCTTGACCGAGCGAGCATCAAGTGGCAATTGGTTGAGATGAGTATCGATGGGCATATGCATGGGAGGACCACGGGCATGGTCGGTCCGGGGCTCGTTGCGCGTACGACGTCCCACGTTATGGTGCCCCTGGTGGGCGGAGCACAAAATAAATATGTCCCAGAGGGCAGAGGAGTAGTAGCTAAACTTGTTTAACCAGTCAAAGCAGCTTGAGAAGTGGAACAATATATATATTTAAAGAAGTGATTCGATTAAATACATTTATAGTAGGCATAATAATAATTTAACATGGAACAAAATCTCTTTTGATCTTTGATACTTCGTTGTAGCAGCATCGGAGTAGCTATCTAGCAGCATCGGAGTATACATTATGAGCCATACATTATGCCTGATAAGGACCGACGTTTCTCGACGACAGGAAGATCTGAGAACAGTTATGGCAGTTGCACATGTCAGATTAACGTACGTACGAGAGCAAAATAGAAATCAAAATCGAGATCGATCCGAGAAACATAGCGGGACAACTGACAAGGCAACATGGCATTGTGTACAATATGCATGCAGATTGGCGCCCACAGGCGGGGCACAAACACAAGCTAGGTCCATGCATCCATGGATGCCGATGAGCCACTGGCCCTGGCCGGCATGCAGGGTGGTTGATCATGCACCCTGCCGGCAGATGCAACTAGAAATTTAAGGCTCCTCCATGTAGTAGCTACTAGTAGTAACGAAAAACGATATCCCTGATCCTACGGTGTTGATTCCCAACAGAAATACATGCACCATGTAACGAGAATTGATTGTGGCGGTTGCATATGCAGTTGCTGGACCCCAACTAAAGAAAGCAGGTCCCAGATCTGTCCTGGACCCAGGCATTTGGCGGTTCTCCATCAGAGGTATTGACGTACCGAATTTTATACTCCTTCACATACTAGTTCTAGTCTGGTCGCTACTTAAAGTTAGTTTTAGAGCATCTCTAGCAAATACTGCTGTCCAAAAGCCGTTTTATAGTTTTGGTATAAAAAAAAGTCCATTCAAGATACACTAGGTCGGTCCATAAATTCATCTATGGTAAACTGCAAAACAAGGCCTTTGAACCACATATCAGCAGTTTGGAGGGCAAGATACTCGAGCACGGGGTGCTCGAGCAGGAGCGGCATGGTCCTGGAGCAGGGGTGGCGTCGGGAGCAGCAACGGCCATGGTCTAGGCAGGACAAGATTCCTCCGTTTTTGGTATTTATGTTACCGCATATGAGTTTTACGGTACCGAGTTTTCCTATAGATGCTCTCAGGTTGACTCTAGGACCATTAGATGGACCATTAGATTTGCAGGATGCATGATTCTTGCACTCAAGAATTCATACACTTTCAAGTATTTAGGAATACCGATCCATTTTAGGAGGTTAAAGAATGGGGAATGGAAGCCGATAGAGGATCGATTTGACACTAGTGGAAAAAGGGCTAACTGTGGCGCACCGAATCTTGATTCTGTGGCGCATATGGCCGTCGCCACAGTTGCCACGCGACTAGTATTAGAATTCTGTGGCGCACCGGGTGCGCCAGTTTGGAATTCGTGGCGCACGTTGTGTGCCAATCTTAGACTTTGGCGCACCATTGATAGTGCGCCACGCCGATTTTGTGGCGCACTACCTTTCCATGCGCCACAGAATATTTATAAGTTTTTGGCGCACTGCGTTCATGCGCAGAATGTTAATTTTTGGATTTTCGAATTTTTTCCATTTCTGCAGTATATAGTGGTATTGCACAGGAAATATACATATATATAAGAAATACATAGCACATTCCAGAAATAACAGAATTACTCACAAATGACACACAAATGACATGATACACACAAGTCTTCATCATTACATCATTTAGATCCAAATTACACAAGTAGAAATGTGTTTGATCGTCGCATACACATACATGTGTGTTCATCTCGTCTCATATGCACATGCATCGTCACCGGCCACCTAGACTAAAGTAAAGTAGAGTACAACCGCGGTGGCGGTGAGTAAGAGGGGACCAAGAACTTCAGCCGGTTCTTCTTCTTGCCCACGTGTGCCCTCCACCGTGCTACCGCCTCCTCTCTAGTCGCGTATCCCTTGTAGCTGTTCCCGCGAACTTGTGCACCTGTTCGAGACAGTCCCCACTCCTCGTAGACACTGGAACCCGACCCTTGTACACAACGTACGTCGGCATCTCTATTGACAAGGGCATATTAGTATATCATATTAGTACATCATGCATATATATATATGTTGATAAATATTAGACCAAAGTATATAGTAAAGTTGAGCACGGCAACAATAAGTTTGCGACACGCACACACAAGACGACGTCCACCGATACACATAAACCGATGAACATAGTACTTAGAGTTTAATTACGACCCACACAAAAGACCACGTCCATCGATATATATACAAACTAACCGATGAAGATAGCTAGTTTATCACACACTAAGTCAAGGCTCGCAGGGCTCCGGGAACGGCTTGTACAGATCTTTTGTAATCCACGTCCTCGTGTCACCCTGCGCTTTGAGGCGTTGCTCGATGTCCCTCTTGCATAACGCTCTACCCTGGTGCAAGGGCCCTCCCCCTGTGGTGACGTCTTGAGTGATGATATGTGATATCTTGACCCTGGTATCCTGGAAGTCTTCTCTGAGGTCATCATCGTTGATCCGCGCCAACTTTTCGGCCCATCCTCGGAGAGCAGATGGTAAACGCAAGTTCTGGCTATCCCGGACAAACCCTTTTAGGTGATGCATGACATAGAAGGCGTCCAGAGTGCTGTTTTCCGGCTGCTTGACACAGGGGAACTCGAACAAGTGCTTGAACTTGTGTTTACCATCATCCCTGAAACATTCCGCCTTTTCTTTGAAGGCGCCTCCCTTTTGAAGTAGCCCTCGAGAGCATCATCTAGCACACCCCTTATTCTGGCGTAGTTCTTCTTTTTCGTACTCCCCGAGTCGAAATAGGTGGCAAGAGAAAACTTCGGGGCAATGGAGATGAGTACGCAGTGCGTGTCTCTGCGCAACACAAATTTGGATCGAGGTTGGAAATGAGCAATGGAAAAGAAATTTATTACAGGGCTAGCGGATGTGTACTTACTCGGGAAAGTAAGCCAAGAGGATGTTGTCCTTCCTCTTGTTGTCCAAGAAGCACTTCTGTAGGTACAACGAAGCCCGTACCCGCACCGCTGATAAGTTCAACGGCTTTCACGCATGTAGTAAGGATCCGCTATCGCGACGTCCGGGATACTCTCTCTCTTGATCTTCATCGCCAGATTGAGCGCGAATAGGCGGACCAAGTTATAGTCCAGCCTTCTCGCGTGGAATAGCTTGAAGATGTCCTCGTACGCTATAAAGAATATATCCGCGGGGACATCAGTGACGAAGCCCACATCTCTTGGCACCCTGACCGTGAAGACCGGGTAATTTGGATCTTTGTCCTTAAGAAGGATACTCTCTAGGACCAGGATACTGTCCTGCAGAGGCAGCATAGCTCCGGAAGCAAGGTGTAGCACCGGACCCGTATTGGTTTGCCAGCTTCATGCATTCTGGTCAAGCCATCCTTGCTGGGAGGTACCATGGAGTCCCGATGACGGATCGTCGGAGGTGGCTGGCTCGCAGACTTCTCCTTGTTCTTACTAGGTCTTTTACGGGGCTTCTTCGGAGCAACGGGCCCCGACGCTTCAAACTGCTCGTTGACCTTGTTGATCAGCGTATTGGGGCTGAAGATGTTTGCGGCGGTTGGCTCTTGTGTATCGGCTGCCGGAGGCGTCTCTTGAGAGAAGCCGCGGAACACCAGGCGCTGTTTGGTTGCCTTGGGTGGGCCTGGTTCGTCGCGAACGCGGTATGCTTCTTCATCCGCGCCCGCCATGTACAAATCATCTATGTCGGCGCCGGTGTTGAGGTAGGCATCGACGTCTACCGGCCCATCATCATCGATGTCATCTTCATTGGGTGATGGGATGGGCGATAGCGGTGCAGCGGCCTTGCCTTTAGGCTCCGCCGGTGGCGGTTGAGGCAGACTCTCCCAGCTTTCTTGTGGCGGCTTGTTGTGGCGGTGACGACGGGAGGAGCTGCCCTCCGAGGAGGCGGCCGGACGATCGGCTGATGATCGAGGAGGCGCCGGTGGAGCGACCCCAAGACGGATCTGGGTCTTTGGCCATACCATGGTATAGCCATGGCAGTTCTCAAGCGTCAGGTGCTCGTCGGCTCCCTCGGGCTGTATTGGGGGTCCATGTCTTCGCACCCCGGCAACACCCGACCCAAAGTGACCTTCAGGACGTTGGCGTCCATAGCCACGGTGTGCAACGTGGTGCTCTTCGGTTGTATGATCATTCCCGTGGCAACATCCTTCAACTCGCCGCCGGGCGCGCAGTGAAGGAGCACGCAAGGAGTGTCCTGAGTAATGTTGGGCATCATTAATTAGATAGCCGGGTATCAAAACGCATGAAGGAGATGGCATGGAATAACTAATTAGTTAAGTACCTTGGTGATGGCGTTGAGCTGTGCTAATGTGGAGACAGTGGCGGCCGGCCTATCAATCTTCGGGGGCTCGGGTGCATTATGAAGCACCGCCGCCGCCGGCTGCGCCTTGGTAGCCTCGGCAGGATCAGCGGGGGCACCGGTTCATCCAACTCCATCGGCTGCCCCGCGGCGATGGGCGGCGGGGTAACCAGATCCGGAGATGGCGACGCGTTGAAGATCGAGTTGCTGGCCCCGGCGCTAGGCACTTTTATCGACCCCACCTGACCGGCCGCATTCCACGCAGCTATCCCCTCGATGACCTGAGGGGGCAGGAAATCGCGGAGCTTCTTCTCGAAAAGCTTGTCCACCTCATCTTTGTCCATCGAGTTTGCCTGTTTTTCCTCGAGCATGGAGACCTTCTTCCTCAGCTCTTCCACCTCGGCTTTATCCTCTTCTGACATCGCGCTCCTCCTTCTCTTCTTGCTGTTTTCCTCTTTGTAGTACTCGCGAAACTTCATGCTTGTACCAAAGCCGCAGACACGTCCAGCCGACGTCGGCGGCTTGGATACTGGCCTCTCCTTGAGGATATTCAACGCCCTGTTGAAAGGCGTGTCCCACGGCTCCGTCGAGCCCTGGGACGACGATTCGGCCTCGGGGAGATCGGCCTTCGCCAACTGCTCGTTCTGCAGACAAGGATAGGGTGAACACATTTAGGGCATTGCATTCACGTCATATATGTAATATGTGCAGCAATGGTAAATTCCCTTACCAGCTTTTCCTCGAACTTCCTCACGTCGTCATGCTCGGTAACGAATTCCATTGTCTTCCTGTCCAGAGTGTAGCGGGCCCGGACAAAGTACCTCACCTGCAGGTCCGTAATTTTCAACCATGGGTTCGGTTTCCCAGCACGTGCAAGTTCTTCGTCCTCCTTTTCCCAAATGGGAATCTTTCCTCTATAACCGCCGCTTCCAAGGTGATGTGCTCCTAAGTTGAGCTCATGCATTTGTCTACCCCACTCCGTCCATGCTTTCGCATCGTCGCTATCCAGCCGCTCCTTGAATATCTGGAACTCTGCTTCATCGAGCATCGGCTCACCCTTCTTAATACTCTCAAAGCTTTCACCTTTGTCGATCTTGGCCTTCACCCGGCTTTTCCAGCTGCTCAGGGCGTTGCTCATCTTCGTGATGGCCAATTTATTCACCGGGTTGGATCTTTCCAAGTTATTGTATGGCGCCGGGAACTTGTACCGTCGGTGAAGCCGAAGGCAGAGCTCGACCAAATGCTCATTGCCTTCACCTCGGATTTTCACCGTGTTGATCGACATGCTTTCCCGGACAATGCACCCGAGTTGCATGCCGTACCCAGCGGCAACAGCCTCCGGCTCCTGTGGTTGCCCACTTTCGGAGACCAATGTGATCTCGCTGGTGGTGTTGGCGAGCACCGTCGGCTTCCGATCCTTCCGCGGCTTCTTCTTCTTCTTAGCAGCCGGGTTGCCGCTGCCGTCCCCGACGCCGTCACCCCCGTGTGGGCGGCGCCGTCGGTGGTGGGTTCATACTCCTCCTCCTCCCCAGCTTCAGTCATCTGACGGTCAGCTCCGACTTCCTCCGCCGCCAAGTCCACCTCCTCCTCCTCTTGTCGGGGAGGGGCCGAATTCCCAGAACTCGACGTTCGCCGCTCTGGCTTCCTCTTCGAGGGTCATTGCGGCCTTAGAAGTGCCGGCCACGTTGTCGTCGGCCGACATATTTGCAATTTCTATAAAGAAGAGGATGAAATCTATTAGTACAATTGTCGGCCGGAAAATTCGGCATGACCTTTGCTAATTTTTGGACATAGGAGCCCCATTTCTCAACCGAAACGGAAGTGAATCAACGTTTCGGGAGAAATGGGCAGCTCATTTGAAGTCCCTGCAACATATAATGCAACATATACACAGTACCACCATCACCATCACCATCACATACACACCATCCCCACCATATATCACCAGCATACACACACCATCAGGTCCATCACCATCACCAGCACATACACACCATCCCCACCATCACCATCACCAGCACATACACACCATCCCCACCATCACCATCACCAGCACATACACTTAATTAATGTGCACTAGCAATACAACAACAGTAAATGATAGCTAGTGACTTATACAACAACAGCAGCAACAATATATAAATTTTATGATAGCAACAATTGCACTTATACACTTATACAGCAGCAGTAATAAAATTGTGTGTACAGCAGCATCACATACTGCCAATATAATGCACACTACTGCCAATATAATGCTCCATACACACCACTACTGCATGCCACTACTGCCAATATAATGCTCCAGTATACATGTACTGCCAATATGTGACTTAAGTATCCAGAGAAGAATAGAGAAGCAACACCAACTACTGCAGAGATGCACCAACAGCAAGCAAAAATTCAGAAATACTGTATACACTATACATCAATTTACTACTAAATTTAGTGTACTGTGTAGCATATCCATTTTAGTGTACTGTAGCATATCTATACATTTCATGCTTAGCCTGTACATTTAAAATGAAGTGATCATAATTTACTGCCACTACTGCATGCTTGCTTCAAGAGACAATAGCATCAGCTTAGTATTTTTAATTAAACCAGCATACAAATATATATAATTTACCTAGCTACTGCTACTACTGCCAATATTCATCAAGCATAATTAAGACTATTGCATGCTCCCTTTATGTTCCACTATAACACTAGTGCTGAGTGATGAAACCTATTTCTGTAGCACAAGTGATGATGAATTAAAAATGCTACTACTTCTGATTTATTACATCATGCAGCACCTTGCTCATTTTATTTGCTCATTTTATAACCAGTGGGCATTTTAACAGCTTATAGGATGACTAACAAATAAGATACAAAATATCAATGCAGCAGCATATCAATGCAGCAGCTTCCACCATATATACATATTGAAAGGACAAACATAGATACAAAATACATAAATGAAGCAACAGCAACTACCAAAGTCACTTTGCTTGCAGAGGGGAAATGACTTGCTTACTGTACCATATCATGTATCATTGTTTCTCAAAAAAATGCAAAGTTGCAAGCAAGCTCATCACAATACAATGATAAACACTAAGCCACTACAAAAATCTCATGTAATCAGAGCCCCTATTCATTCATGAATCCAACACAGTATGTAAGCAGAGACCTTATGCTAACACATAACTAGGAATTGCTAACCAATCTAGAATGTTGCTAGCTATCTTTCTTCAGTTTTAATTTATTCAGAACTTTCACCCTAATATTTATCTACATCAATTGACAAATAAATCTTGACAGTAGCAATGCAAACTACTCCCATTTGTTACAGTAGCAATTCTGTGGAGCAATTTAACAGTAGCAATTCAAATTTCTTTGTAGCAGCAGTAGCAATTCAAATTTAACAGCAGCTACAGGCATGTACTCAAAAATCTACTCATTGCAATTCCTTTGTAGCAGCAGTAGCAATTCAAATTTTTCTATGTAGCAGCAGTAGCAATTCAAAATTTTCTTTGTAGCAGCAGTAGCAATTCAAATTTTTCAGTTTGCAACAGCCAAGCAACAGCTGCAGTCCTGGTTATAGTTCACTGTAAAATGCATGGTTTGTCAACACCAATGCACTATAGATTCAGTGCCAATAATTCAACACCAATGCATGGTTATACATTTCCAAAAAAAATGCTTGTTCATTACTGTTCAGGGCACATAATTTCCACTGTATGTCCAAAACTGCCAATCACCCCTGTTGTGTTATCAATTTTTTTCTATTGTATTACTTTTCAATTGGTGAATGCATCAATTGACTGCAGAATGTCATGGAAATGAATGTTCTTGTCTTAAAATCGGATTAATTCGTCTATGCGCGCATTTCATCAAACAGATGGGGAGAGGGGTGGGGGAGAGGAGTCTTGTAAGAGATGGGGAGAGGGGAGCTTACCACTGGGAGATGGTCGTCGACGAGGATGGTGCGGGCGGCGGGCGGCGGGCCTCCTCCTCCTCCTCCTGTGGCGGGCGGCGGGCGGCGGGCCTCCTCCTCCCCTCGGGCGGGCGGCGGGCCTCCTCCTCCTCCTCCTGTGGCGGGCGGCGGCGAGGGATCCTCCTGGGCGGCGCTCCTCCGTGTCCTGGGCGGCGCTCCTCCGAGTCCTGGGCGGCGGCGAGGCGAGCACAGCGGAGAGCAGGCGAGCGCGGCGCGTAGTGTGTTGGGGAAGAAGAAGGTTGGGGAAGAAGGGCCGGGGCGAACCGCTCGAGATATGGCTAATTCTGTGGCGCATGCTGGGTTTGGTGCGCCACAGAATTTCTGACTTAGACATATAGTAATCGGCCGTGTGGGTTGTGGAATATGCCTAAGTGTGGCAATTCTGTGGCGCACCAAACCTAACATGCGCCACAGAATTTCAAGATTCTGTGGCGCATGTTGAGTTTGATGCGCCACAGAATTGCCACACTTAGGCATACTTTTAAATTCCTGCATCATATATTAGCTAGTGTTTTATGAATTTTTAAAGGTCTTTCCTTTAATACATTCCTAGTGTATTATTCCAAGAAATAAATGAAGGTTCAATTATGCAAGTTAATTTATATAGATAATTCAAAAAAGTACATATATGGATGCTTGTGTCATACACACACATATACACACTTGTGTTTTTGCCAAAGTACATAGTACACAAAAAAAGCCACAATTGAACTTCTCGGTTCCGATCGGTGGCTAGCTAGCGTTTCTTGACAATGTTCTTGCCCTTCTTCATCGCGGTTGTTGAATACTTTAGCCCGGCCACCTTGAGATTTCTTCTTGTGTACGGGCAACCTTTAGCCGGTAGGGTGGTCTTCCTTCTTACTTTTGAATAAGTAGTAGGCTTGTCGAAGTACTTGTCAAATTCCTCTTCGATCTTCGGATCGCCGTTCTTGTCGATGTCTTGCTTGTCGGCTTCTCCTTCCATTCCGATGATGCTCCTCTTGCCCCTCCTCACGACCACACGGCTGGGCTTTGACGGGTCGGTAATGAAGAAGCATTGGTCAACTTGGGTAGCGAGCACCCACGGCTCATTTTTCGCGGAGGGGGTCTTCGATTTGGCATCGGGTATAACCATGGTGGTGAAATATAGTCCATCTTTTTCGACGCTCTTGGCCCATCTCACACGGAACATCGGTATCGTCACTCCAACGTAGTCGAGTTCCCAAATCTCCTCGATCCTTCCGTAGAATCTTTCCTTGACATCAGTCTTGTCATCGGTGTAGGATAGCATAGTTACTCCTGAGTTTTGATATTCGCTATTCTTGTCCTTTTCCTCGGTGTAGAATCTATAGCCGTTGATGTCGTACGACTGATAGGTCCTTACGTTGTGCCCGGGTCCCTGCAGGGGAGAATATGAGTTTCTGCTCTTCAGTAGAAGGCATCGGTGCGGGACTTTCCAGCCTTTTCTTGAACCACCCCGTGAAGTTGGAGTTGTGCTCTTTCGTAACGTCCCCTGTTTTCCTCGGCCGTCCTAGGTCGATGAACTTCTGCTCGATTAAGCTTTTGTGCTTATCCACCCAAGGGCTGACCAATTCTATGTGTTGTAGCGCGACTCGGTGTGCCCTGTCAAAGTCGGCGTGTCGACCAGCGATGCCGACATGCATTGCGCGGTAGCCCTCGCGGTGACCAAACCCTGCTAGCCTGCCGACGTGCTTCCTGGTGGGCAGACCGACATCCTCGTTCTCGGTGCTTAGGTAGTTCTGGCAGAAGGAGATGCACTCGTAGGTGAGAAAGCCCTTGGCTATGCTTCCATCTGGACGGGCCCTGTTGCGAACGAATCCTTTGATGACACCGTTCAACCTTTCGAATGGCATCATGTTGTGCAGGAATGTCGGCCCGAGGTGGATGATGTCATCCACTACATGGACAAGCAGATGCACCATGATGTCGAAGAACGCTGGCGGGAAGTAAATCTCGAGCTCGCATAGTATCTCGACGATCTCTTCTTGTAGCCTGTTGAGCTGCTTAACGCCGATGGACTTCCTAGAGATGACGTCGAAGAAGTTGCAGAGGCCAAACAGCGTCTCGCGGACGTGGTCGTCCATTATCCCTCGCATCGCAACGGGAAGTATCTGTGTCATCAGCACGTGACGGTCGTGAGACTTCATCCCGCTAAACCTCTTCTTCGCTACGTCCAGATATCTGCTTATCTTCCCCGAGTAACCGTGAGGAACTTTTACTCCTAGGAGGCACTCGAAAAACCTCTCGAGCTCCTCCTCGCTCAGAGTGAAGCAGGCAGGTTTAAGCACCACCACCTCATTCTTCTTAGCCCTTTTGTGGTGACCCTGAGTCGTTTCCGTCTGTTCATCATCATCATCGGTGGGGTACTGAAGTTCTTTCTTGAGGCCAAGCAATTTCAGGTCGGTTCTTGCTTTCGGGCCATCCTTGGTCCTCTCCGGCATGTTCATCAGAGTGCCAAGTAGGCTCTCGGTAACGTTTTCGTGATGTGCATGACATCGAGGCTATGGGGCGTGTGGAGGACCTTCCAGTACGGCAGGTCCCAGAAAACAGACCTCGCTTTCCATACTCCCAGCAGCGGCGATTCCCGCGGTCGCTTCTTTCCCGGCGCACACTCTTCCCAATTTTCCAAAAGCTCGGATATTTCTTCGCCGCTCCTCGGTCGTGGGGCTCTTCCGAGCTCCTCTTCGCCGTTGAACAGATCCTTGCGTTTTCTCCACGGGTGATCGAAGCGAAGCCACATTCGAGTCCCTTGGAACACAGTTTTACAAGACCCGGGAGGCTTCGGCAGCAGCTGGGGTCTTATCCATGCACTTGACACATCCCTTGAATCCGTGGTTCACCTGGCACGATACATATGCGTAACCAGGATAGTCCTGCACTGTCGTTAGCAATGCGGCTCGAGAGGGAAATATTCTCTTTTGTACGCGTCCCAAGTAGGGGCCGGCGTCGCCACAGCGTGGCTAACTCCTCTTTCAACAGACCGAGATACGATGCATGTCCACGCCCGGTTGTTTTGGCCCCTGAATAAGAATACTCATGTGTACGTACCGCTGCTTTGTGCACAGGGGGGGAGGTTGTATGGCCATACAAACACGGGCCAGGTGCTATGCGTGCTACTCTGGTTTCCAAAGGGATTGAGTCCGTCGGTGCTCATGCCCAGACGAATGTTCCTCGGTTCGCTCCCGAACTCATCTGCGAACTCAATGTCCAACGCATTCCACTGGCTAGCGTCAGGGTGTGTCAGGATCTTGCCCTTCTCCGGATCATCTGCGGGCTTCTCCCTTTCCGTGCCATTGCATGAGCTTTGCTTCCTTAGGATCTACGAAATACCGCTGCAGACGGGGAGTGATAGGAAAGTACCAGACAACTTTCAGAGGAACTTTCTTGTTCCCTCTCTTGTACCGTCCTTGGCCGCACACCGGACATGTGGTTCTATCCTTGTACTCATTCCGAAAAAGTGCACAATCATTGATGCATGCGTGGTACTTTACGTGCGGTAGGTCGAGTGGGCAAACTACTTTCTTCGCCTCGTCGATACTTGTCGGCAATGTGTTGTCCTTGGGAAGACGAGCATGCCAGGATTTCATGTTATCGTTGAAGCTGCTGTCGGTCCATTTGTGTTCCGCCTTCATCTCCAGACACTCGAGCGTTACACTCAAGCGTGTATCCTCGGGCCGGCACCCTGGATACAATGGAGTCATCCCGTCTACCTCCATTTGCGCCAGCTTGGCTTCAGGTTTGGCGTTGCCCGTGTCCTTCAGGAGAAGCTCTTGAACATGAGGGTCCCGCAGGGCGACGTTAGCGGCGTCTGCTTCCTCTCGGCATCTCCACCACCATCTCCTCCGGCATCATCATCTCCTTCATCGGCCTCTCCTTCCTCATGATGAACACCATGTTCGGGAGACTCTTCGTCTTCTCGCCCGATGTCGGCCTCTTCTTCATGACCAACATTTGCCGCCGGCTCCTCGTTGAAGCCGAGCATGAAACCGCGCCTGAGCAGGTGTTCCTCCAGTTGTCCAGAATCAGGGTCGATCCACTGCCGGAGTCCGCATTTTCGACACGGACATCTTATCAGGGTCATGTTGTTCCTAACCATGTCGGCCTTCGCGTTCACCTTGTATCTAACCACTTGTCCTTCCCTCATATGGACGACCATGGTTGACTGCATCATACATATATAGAGCAAAAGAGAGTTAATTAGAACCACACACACCATGCATAAACACACATGCATGCATGATCGCCGGAAAATTTCGACATGACCTATCCTAAAAGTGGGACATATGGCTAGTGCAAGAATTTGCCGAAATGGAAATGAATCAACATTTCGGCAAACATCCATGCACCACACGCCGGCACAAACCAACAACACAAATAAGCTTCTTCGCAAGCAAACATTCAACCACAACACAAAGCTCAACACATATAAACATCATCTTCTCGCCACCGCAAACCGTCCGGGAGCGCGATAATAATCTTCACCTACAAAACATCCATACACACAAAACATGCATCCAATAGTACTCAACCTCTCACAAATCTACCAACATCATGGTGGAGCAAGAGGATGGGGTGGTGGAGACAAAACAATGGACCATGCAAGAGGGAAAGTGGAGGAGGAGGGAAAGAGAATTGTGGTTTTTAGTACCCCTCTACAAGTTGGTGTGGCTTCCCCTCACAAATATGCCCACAAAATAGGCTTAGAGCTATCAACAATGGAGAAAAGTATGACCAAAATGGAGTGGGAGAGAGGAGGAACACGAGCTGGTTGGAGAAGACAAGAAGGGAAAGGGTGGTGGGTGGAAGAAAAGAGGGGGAAAGCTGCCTCCAAAAGTGAGATCTACTATTCACGTGGCGCGGATATGCGCCACGCTTCGTGCGCATAAGCATGCGCCGCCTCATGGTGGCGTGAGGGGTGGTCCCGGAATTCCCGCGTGTGCGCCACGAAACTCGTGGCGCACGCTGGACCATGCGCCACAGAATTTCCTTCGGCCATGTGCTGGTGGACCCAGGTGGGTCCCACGAACTTCGTGGCGCACTGCTCACCGTGCGCCACAGAATCTCCATCTTCGTGGCGCACGTGTAAGCATATGCGCCACAGAAACATAAATATTTTTATGGCGCAGTTTGGTGGTGCGCCACAGAAATATTTTTGTGGCGCATGACCTGTTTGGTGCGCCACAGAGGTGATTTCCACCTATAATGGTTTTCCTACTAGTGTGAGAGAAAACTCGCGAGTTGGGTTGGTAAACTACTCTCGTATGGCGACAGACTAGTCCTCGTTAACTCGGTATTAACAAGTTTACCGATGTTTATGCTCTCCTTCTTTGAAATACCCAAAGGGGTACGGAAAAGATTGGATTTCTTTAGGTAAAGATTTTTTTGGCCAAGCGATGGCCATAAGAAGAAGTACAGACTTACTAGATGGAGTATCATTTGTAGGCCAAAGGATCAGGGGGGTTTGGGGGTGGAGGTTCTCGATATTAAAAACAAGTGTTTACTGAGCAAATGGCTCTTTAAACTCTTGACTGAACAAGGTATGTGGCAGGAACTAATTCATAATAAATACCTTCACTTAAAATCTTTGTCTCAAGTCAAGGCAAAGGCCGCTGACTCCCCCTTTTGGAAGGGCCTTATGAAAGTAAAATATGATTTTTTTTAGCGAGGTTCTTTTCGGGTAGGGAATGGTGAGGACACCCGGTTTTGGGAAGATACATGGCTGGGTTATTCTCCTCTTTCCCGCCAATATCCTTCGCTTTATAACATAGTAAATCGAAAACAAGTTTATGTTGCTAATGTTATGTCTCAAACGCCACTAAACATCACTTTTAGGAGAAATTTGACCGGGAATAGAGAAACAAGATGGATTCACTTAGTATCTCGGTTAATGGAGATTAATCTCTCTACTATACCGGATGTCTTTGTATGGGGCTTAACGCCATCTGAAACTTTTACTGTCAAATCTTTGTATTTAGACCACATGAATGACCATACCACTTTTTTAAGGAAGTATATTTGGAAGATGAAAGTACCACTAAAAATCAGGATTTTTATGTGGTTTTTGTTCAAGAAAGTAATTCTTACAAAAGATAATCTCGTAAAACATAATTGGCATGGCAATAAAAAATGTTGTTTATGTGATCATGAGGAGACCATTCAACATTTATTCATCATGTGTCCTCTGGCCAAAATAGTTTGGCGTATTGTGTATATGGCTTTCAATATTACATCCCCAACTAGTATCAACAATCTGTTTGGAAATTAGCTTAAGGATGTTAATAAGAATGATAAAGTACAAATACATGTAGGCTTTGTGCTTTACTATGGGCCATTTGGAATGTGCGTAATGATTATATCTTTAACAATGCAATATCTTCATCTTTTATGCAGGTTATTCCCATGGTTACCCATTGGATCCGTATGTGGTCCTACCTACAGCCAAAATGGAAAAAACGAGTGGATTTGGATACTGGGTGCAACCGGCTAGAGAGGGTTGCGCGGGATATGTACAGCCAGTGCAGCTGGCGTTTTGATTTCCGCCTAGCATATTAGTGAATATGCATCTCTTGTCATACTCTTTGTTTAGATGGTTGATACATGTATCGACCTTGTGCGACCCATAATGTAATCTTTCGTAAAACTAAGTTCGCTACTTCAATAATAAAATAAAAGCTGCATGCATCAATCGATGCAGAGGCTGGGGCTTATGCCTCCATTTCGAAAAACATACTTCATCCGGTCGGATTAAATCGACGCGGAGGGGAGCTAAAACTAATGTACGGCGTCGATTAAATAAGTTCAGAGCTAGTACAAGAGAGATGACAAGGTGAAACACTGCACGTACGGCCGACCGGCCAGTCAGATGCTGGGCATCCGATGTTTGGCGCAAATACGTGTGCTAAGATCGGTGTCGTGTGCATTGCATCCGGTCAAAGTTGAGATAGGCTTGTGCTGGGTGCGTGGTCGCTTCGAGATTGTGTACCGCAGAACACAGATCTTTGTGGGGTGACCTCGGTTCACTAGTGGAAAAACGCTGATCAATACCGGTTCCAGAGGGCCATTTGCACCGGTTTAGCAACCGGTATAAAATATCCGGTGCAAAAGGCCCCCCCCCCCCTTTCCTACCGGTTCCTTACGAACCGGTATAGATGGCCCTCCACGTGGGCGCCCAGAGAGCGCACGTCGATGGACCTTCCGGTTTGTACTACAAACCGGTGGCAAAGGTAGGCTGCCTCGGCAGAATTCGAGAATCTCTGCCGCGGCAGAGAATTCAGGGTTTAGGGTTTCGTAGGGGTTTAGGGGTATCGGAGCGTTTCATATCGCGTCGATGCACCGGAAATGCGTTTGGGTTTACGTAGTACATGAAGATCAAGGTGATGCATATAAAGTTGGTGCATATAATATAACACACATGTAATTGCATAAGTAGTACTCTCCGATGCAAATCAAGTCGATGCACCATAGTACAAGCATGAAGATCGATCTATTACACACATGTACCATAGTGGTACACTCCGAGTCAAACTATATATACACACAAAGCAATCGAGGAGCTGGAGAAGATCTTTATGCATAGTGGTACTCTCCGGATGGTGGTATGACTTCCCGAAGGAAAAATCCCGCCAATTCATCGCCGATTGCTTTGAAGCGCTCCTCGATTCCGATCTTCTCCCGCTTTCTTCTCAACTGTAAAAGAATAAGATGAATACATGAGCTATGTGTGTTATATCAAATCACAAATCAAACAATTATTACTGAAACTCAGCACAACTTATGGTAAGAAAATAAATTTGTGAATATTATTTTCGTACCTCTCTATTTCTTTCATTATTCGCTCTCTCGCTGACAATTCTGTGGATGTACTCGCAAACGTAGTATCCACATAGATTAGTCCCCGGTGGTTGTTTTGCGCATTTCTGTACAAGAATATAATTCAGTCAAACAATAATGAAGTATGATAAAGGTGTGTGGACCTAGGTAGTACTACTTACTTTGTTCGCACGCCATATCAGCTTCGGTTTCCAATCATGGGACTGATCTTCCTTGATGAAAGTTTCCCATACGCTGCCCGACAAAAGAAAATGCACAAAAGAGTTATCAATCAGTTGATATCAGGAAACTAACAAAAAAAACGATAAGAATTTGAATTACCTTTTGAGCATAAGAAAACAAGACTTGTATTGTATAGGCTCTTTGGTTAGTGAGTCAAAGACTTCAACTTCTCCTTCGTACATTTTAATGACGATAAGAATAAAGTGAAACCTGCGCACGTTTAAATATGTAGTGTCATATATATAAGTGAGCAAAATAGAATATGTTATAAGAGAGTAACACTCACTGGAAGTTGTAAGGCCAAAGTATTGTCTTTTTGTCACGTTGTCGCTTCAAAAACCTTAGCAAAGTCTCCGGTGTATCCCTGTTATAGAGGGGTTCTTCTATGGTCTTGACATGCATTGTGTCCGGGTCAATGAACCCAATGTCCTTGATTTCATCCCTTTTGCATTCGAGCATCTTCAATCTGCATAACATAGCGCACAAAAGATTATAATTTGCAGATAATCAAGGAGCTGAGCTAAAGACTTCTCAAATTATATAAATAAATCACTTACAGACAATAGCAACTGACGATAGATTTGTCGAGGGCCCGAAGATTGTATAACTGGAAAAGCTCGGAGAAGTCAACGCTCACAGAGTATTCTTGGAAGTAGTGCTCTTCCTTAACTCGCACCATGATAGTCTCCATCCCTCCCTTTGCGGCAACACCGTACCACGTATGCAAGTTACGCATACTTGTTGGTAGCTTGCTGAGATTCTCGACCAAATCTTTCCCTTGAACATATTGATATACTACCTTAGCCATGGCGTAATCGGTTGAGATTTGTCGAGAACTTTGAACGGCCTTCTCGTCAAACACCTTTAGAGGGGGGACCGATTTAACGGGTTGTTCTCCGAGCTGGTAGACTTGGTGTATCCCTTTTATCTCCCTGATACCCGAGCTGGTAGTGGGGTTTTTCGCCTCCATCATTTGGTCGTACGACCTTTCAATAGAACGCCTATAGTCAGATGGCGGCGATGGTTCAGGGTTATACAGATTCTCGACTGTACGATAAACCTTCACCGGATCTAGTGTCTTCTCAAAAGGTATCTCTGGCTCTTTCTTAGCAAAAAAGGCCCTCAGCTGAGACTCAACGGCTTCCTTGTTTTCATCGGCAGTTTTTTCCCAAGGTAACTTCTCAATAGGCGGCAGTGGTTTCTCCTTTCTAGATCTCTTCTTAGGCGGCGTACCATTCCGCTTACCGGCGCTGTCTTACGCGGAGGATCTCGAGGTGGTGGACTCATGCTGGGGTCCCTCTCAGGTAGGTATGGACTTTGCTGCTCATGTGGACTGCTAGGAGGAGGAGTCGAAGGCCTTTGATGCTCATGTGGACTGCTATGAGGAGTCGGTGGCCTTTGCAGAAGGACGACGTACTTCTTCGGCCATAGGGCGAAACCGTGCTTGACATCGGCAAGTGTCCTCTCATCGTCACCTCTAGGAATATCAAGCTCCACTGATTCAAAAGCCGGAACAACTTCATCCACCCCGACACGAACACAGCCAGGTGGAATGGGCATATGGTGGTGCGTTGCTCCTTCTTCACTTGGGTAAACATAACCGACCGCCACCTTAACAGACGCGGTTCTGAATAACATATAGAGCTCGCAATCTGTCTTCTCCGTGACATAATCCACGGGGTAGCTTCCTCCACACCCGTCAAGATGCGTGGAACCCACACTGCTTCTTCGCTGAGATGGGGCGGCATCGGCTTGAGGATCCTGTAGGAACATCGGCTGGTCAGGTGGCCTCTGATTTTTCTCAAGCGCCTCCACCCTAGTTAACAATTCCGTTACAATGTCGGCGTCCTTCTTCTTCTTCCGCGAACGGCTTCTATAAGTGTCAGCGGACTCCGGGAACGCTTCCTTCATGGTGAGACCTGGGCGAGCTCGTACCCGTCCAACGTGTTCATTCCCCAGAGCGAGTGTCAGCTCGTCATTCTCTCTATCGGGAATGTACTCTCCCTTTCGAACCTGTTCAATTGCAGCTACAAGCTTCGGTACGATTTGCTCAATCTTTTCCTTCCATTTTCCCTTCGCAACGATCAGCCCTGTCTTTGGGTCCAACCCTGCCCCATGCGCGAACAACCAGAACTTGGACCGTTCGGGCCAGTCCCATGTCTGTGGAGTGATTCCTGCAGCCATCAGTTCATTTTCATACGCTATCCACCTCGGAATGGCAGTCTTGTAGCCACCTGACCCCATATGATGCCAAATTGTCTTCTTTGCAGCATTTTTCTTATTTGTGACCGATCGAGACACAAAAGTAGACGATTGCTTATACCTCTTAAATTCTTGCCAGTGATCCTTTATCTTCACTAGATTATCATCGAATACTGGATCTTCATTCTTATATTTGTCCCATAAATTTTTCTTCCAAGTCTGGAATTGTATGGCCATCTTCTTGAGAGTCCATTCCTTGACTTTATTCTTCTGGCCTTCCGTCATGTCTTCCGGTAGGCTGAAGCGTGTCAGCAGAGTTTCCCAAAGAAACTTTTTCATCGCGTCGTTGACATAACTAGCTTCATTGTCCGCTTTCTTCGGCTTATGCCACTCTCGAATGCTGATCGGTACATGGTCCCTAACAAGAACTCCAGCTTGACTTGTAAATTTGGTGCAGTGATCTTTGGGATGCACCGGTTCACCATTATCCTTAAATGCCGTGAGGGCTAACCTACCCTCGCCCTTTAGAACTCGCGTCGGGCCTCGTTTTGTTTTAACAGACTTGCTCGATGTTCCAGAAGGCTAATAGAAAAATTATTCGTTAATAAGTGAAATACAAATAAATGAATGCATCTAGTGATATGAACATAGACTTGATACATAAATATACACCTCGGCGGAGTTTGTTATGGAAACTTCGTTGTCTCTTCTAACTTGTTCGGACTCAAGACCCTCGCCGAAATCATTCAGAAAGTCGGCAAAATCTGTTTCATCTCCATCAGCCCCACGGGCACTCTCATATATCAATTTCTGCACCGCTTCTTCCCCCTCCTCATCTCGGACGAAGGTGCCGTCCGCCATAGCTCAATGTCACTACAAAATTAAGAAAGCAATTATATTTCATTCATCTTGTCATGATCATATAACAGATTGCTAGATGGATAACAATTGAAATGAAGAAAGCAATAACCCTAACCCTAACCCACGGCTTGGCGTTCCTCCACCGATGGAACCCTACTCTCAAGGAACCTTACACCGGCGTTCCTCCACGGACTCGGCGTTCCTCCACCGACGGAACCCTACTCTCAAGGAACCTTACACCGGCGTTCCTCCATGGACTCGGTGTTCCTCCACCGACGGAACCCTACTCTCAAGGAACCCTACACCAACGTTCCTCCATGGAATCGGCGTTCCTCCTCTCGCTCTTTTTTCTCTAAATCTACTACGGCGGTGACCATCGACTCGTGCTCCGTATTTATATGTTTTTGTTTCTATTTTTCTTTCTCTAAATCTACTACGGAGGTGACCATCGAGACTCGTGCTCTAGCGTGCGGGTGCGCAGCCTCCACATCCATAACGCGCAGCAGATGTACTTGAGGTGTCGTGGTCGCGTAGCGTGCGGCTGGACAAGATGGCCGTCATGGCGCCGGGGGACAACCCCAACACCGATGGCATCCATGTCGTGGAGTCCATCGCCGTGACCATCGCGAGCTGCCGCATGCTCGCTGCGCGTGCTCGCCCGGCGGCCAACCTTGCCGCGCTCGTCGGCCGCGGCCGCCCCTGCCGCGTGCTCGCCGGCGGCGGCCGTCCCTTCGTACCAAGGAAAAAAATAGCGATCGCGGCATACGGCGGCGAAGCGTGCACGGTCGTACAGCGAGGAGCAGCAGCGGTGGTCGGCATGGCATTACGTCGAACAGGCCGCGGGCGTGCGTGAGGGGAGGCCGCACCAGCGAGCGCGGCGCGGCAGCCGACGCACGCGCGGGCTCCTCCCGGCGAGGCGCGCGGCGGCCAGGGAGGCGAGGCGAGGAAGGCGAGGCGAGGGAGGGAGAGGAGGCCGGTCCTCACCTCGGGTTGCCGGCGCGGGGAAAGGTGGAGTGCCGGCGACGCGGCGACGACGGCGACGCTGCTGCTGCGGGCGACGGTCGCGTGGCCCTGCGGGCAACGGCGATGGCGGCGGTGCGTGGAGCTGCGGGCTATGGCGACGGCGGCGGTGCGTCGAGCTGCGGGCGACAGCGTGGTCCTTGGCGACGGCGGCGGCGGCGTCTCGCGCGGTGTCTGTGCGATTTGGTAAGTGATTTGGGCGTCTTCGCCGCGCGCGGCTAAGGTAAGTGATGGGGAGGACCTTTGGCACCGGTTGGTGCCACCAACCGGTACGAAAGGCCTTTCGTACCGGTTGGTGGAACCAACCGGTGCCAAAGGTCCTTTTCTTTTCTTTTCTTTTCTTTTCTTCTCTGTTTCTTTTCTTTTCTTTTCTTTTCTTTTCAATTTATTATTTTCTTTTCTTTTCTTTTCTATTTATATTTTCTATTGCTTTTATTTTTTCTTTTCTTTTCTATTTATTATTTTCTATTGCTTTTCTTTTTCTTTTCTTTTCTATTTATTTTCTTTTCTATTTCTTTTTTATTTATTTTTTCTATTGCTTTTCTATTTATTTTTTCTTTTGCTTTTCTTTTTCTTTTCTATTTATTTTCTATTTATTTTTTCTATTGCTTTTCTTTTTCTTTTCTTTTTCTTTTCTTTTCTTTTCTGTTTCCTTTTCTTTTATTTTCTATTTATTTTTCCTTTTCTTTTCTTTTCTCTTTTCTATTTCTTTTCTTTACTCCGCCATGACGCCGTCCGCGGGAAAGTTTCCGCCCCGACGTCGCGCGGGAAACTTGCCCGTCACGATGCCGCGCGTGGGAGAAAAAAGGCGAGAAAGAAAGGGTGGGAATACAATTTTGTTACGATTGAACTCGAATTAAAAGTAGCTCAACTGAAAATTAAGATACATGGCCAGATTTGACTGTTGGAGTCATTCAGTCATACTCGTGCCTAGCCCTATAGTACTCGCCACTGTAGTCGTCGTAGTCGCCGTCATCATCGTCGCGGCATCGGGGTCGCGGTAGTCGAACCTCGGCGGGAGAGCACGCGTGGGCTGGGACCGAGGGTAGCGCAGCGGGGGCCACGGTAGGCCATGACGCCCTGGAGAGTCCGGCCGCGCCACCACAGCCGACGGCCGGCCTCGTTGAAGTTCGAAGGAGGCGGGCCGCCCTCCTCGTGCCTGGCAAGCGCCCTCTCACGCCGATTGATGAAGAAGCTTTCCCAAGTCGGGCTGTAGTCGGGATGCCACTGGGGATTCCTCCGCTGCTCGGCGTGAGCTCGAAGTAGTAGTGGTTCGTGATGGCCATCTCGCGCGCCACACCTAGAGGGACGAGGGACCGGTACGCCTCCGACGCTTAGCAACCGGTCGGACGCGGTAGCCCGGCGGGCAGTAGTTCGAGGCGCAAAGCGCCTCCGCCTCCCGGGGGTTAGATATACGATGGAAGCCATGGGAGAGAATGATGAGGTTTGCAGATATGAGTCTAGATGTGATATGTAAATGGAGGCCAAGCCTACATATATATAGTGAAAAAATGGCGGGATGACGGAGGCGGGAACCGGTGAAAAAATAGGGAAACCCTTTAGTACCGGTGGGTGCAACCGGTACTAAAGGTGGTTTTCTGTCATGTAACAAAGCTGTCGGTGGGATAAGGACGCGTGGGTAACCTTTAGTACCGGCTGGTGGGTGCAACCGGTACTAAAGGTGGTTTTCATGTAACAAAGCTGTCGGTGGGATAAGGACGCGTGGGTAACCTTTAGTACCGGTGGGTGCAACCGGTACTAAAGGTGGTTTTCTGTCATGTAACAAAGTGTCGGTGGGATAAGGACGCGTGGGTAACCTTTAGTACCGGCTGGTGGGTGCAACCGGTACTAAAGCTGTCGGCATGATAAGGACGCCCGCTCGATGAGATAAAGCATGTAGCGCATGACGCCCTGCTCGAAGGAAGAAGACAAAGTAGAAGCGGCGTCGTGCCTATAAAAGGAGCATCGCCATGGCAAGCAGCTCAACAAGCCAACATGGATGGAGAGTTTCATCCCCATGGATGGAGGAAAGGGTTGGGAAATCTCCCGTGGCGGAACTTCTCGAAGATGCCCTTGGTGCACACGACCTATGGCATCTTCGGAAGTTCCGCCTCGGAAAAATTTCCCTGGAAGCCCGTGAAAGACTCCATCTCCTCTAACAATGTTGTGGAAGGATAGGGAAATCTCCCGTGGCGGAACTTCTCGAATATGCCCTTGGTGCACATGCCCTATATATGGCATATTCGGAAGTTCCGCCTTGGAAAAATTTCCATGCAAGCCCGTGAAAGCTCCATTGTTAACATCATTACACAAAAGTGATTTCCATATTAAGATACACAAGTTATGATCCCTATCTAGCTAGTTTTCCGAGTTTTCTTCGTCTGTTTCCCTTTCTTCTGACTGCGACGCAACCATGGACAATCTTCATTATTTAAGATGATGCTTGGGTCAGTTTTCACCTTGAAGGGTGGAATATCATCAAACTTATTATAATCTTCGACATGTCTGTCTTGTCCTCTACTCCCACGATGTTTCTTTTTCCTGAAAGAACTATGTGCCGCTTTGGCTCATCGTATGATGTGTCCTCTTGCCTTTCTTTTCTTTTCTTCGGTTTGCTAGACATGTCCTTCACATAAAAAACCGAGCCACTTCACTGGCTAGGACGAATGGTTCGGTGTCGTACCCTAGATTCTTGAGATCCACGTAGTCATTCCGTATGCGGTCTACCTGTACCCCATCTTTCAGGTTGAACCATTTGCACCGGAACAAAGGGACCTTGAAATTAGGTCCATATTCAAGTTCCCATATCTCCTCTATGTACCCATAATATGTGACCTTCTTCCCATTGTCATCTGCTGCATCAAAGCGGACACCACTGTTTTGGTTGGTGCTCTTTTTATCTTGGGCGAACGTGTAAAATGTGTTCCCATTAATCTCGTACCCTTGAAAAGTCGATATAGTCGAAGAAGGTTGCTTGGCCAACAAGTATAGCTGCTCGTCATCAGTGGCATTCATGAGACGTGTTTGCAACCAACCGCCGAAAGTCTTCATGTGTTCTCCATCAATCCAATCTTCACGTTCCTCCGGGTATTTAGAGCGTAAGATATCCTTGTGTTCCTCTTTGTACGGAGCCACCAAGATGGAATTATGTAGAACTGTGTAGTGTGCTTGAGTGAAAGAATGTCCGTCCATACACGTTATTGCTTTCTTTCCTAGCGTGCCTTTTCCACGCAGTCTCCCCTCATAGCGTGATTCAGGAACACCGATCGGCTTAAGGTCAGGAATAAAGTCAACACAAAACTCAATGACCTCCTCTGTTCCATAGCCCTTGGAGATGCTTCCTTCTGGCCTAGCACGGTTATGAACATACTTCTTTAAGACTCCCATGAATCTCTCAAAAGGGAACATTCTTGTTTCCTAAATATATAGTGTCAGTCTCACCTAAACAGTGTGTGCATGCGTTGTATCCCTTGTTTGACTGCCCTGAAATGTTACTAAGAGCAGGCCAATCATTGATGGTTACAAACAACAACGCCCGTAGGTTAAATTCCTTTTGTTCGTGCTCATCCCACACAGGTACACCTTCGTCACACCACAAAAAGTTCTTCAACCAACGGCCTCAGGTACACATCAATGTCGTTGCCGGGTTGCCTCGGGCCTGGATGAGCACTGGCATCATAATGAACTTCCGCTTCATGCACAACCAAGGAGGAAGGTTATAGATACATAGAGTCACTGGCCAGGTGCTCTGCTCACCGAAAGGATTAAAGCCATCGGTACTTAGACCAAATCTTAAGTTCCTTGCGTCATCTGAAAATGACTTGAACTCTCTGTCGATTTTTCTCCACTGCGACCCATCAGCGGGGTGTCTCGGCATCAAATCTTTCTTACGGTCCTCTTTGTGCCATCGCAACAACTTGGCATGCTCTTTGTTTTGGAACAAACGTTTCAACCGTGGAATTATAGGAGCATACCACATCACCTTCGCAGGAACCCTCTTGGGGGTGGACTCACCCTCAACATCGCCAGGGTCATCTCGCCTGATCTTATACCTCAATGCACTACATACCGGGCATGCATTCAAATTCTCGTACTCCCCGCGGTAGAGGATGCAGTCATTGATGCATGCATGTATCTTCGCACCTCTAATCCTAGAGGGCAGACAACCTTCTTTGCTTCGTACGTACTAGAGGGCAATACGTTCTCCCCTGGAAGCATCTTCTTTATTATTTTCAGCAACTTTTCAAATCCCTTATCAGAAGTACCATTCTCTGCCTTCCATTGCAGCAATTCGTGGTACCTTTTTCTGCCATCTTCGCAATTTGGGTACAACAGTGTCTTGTGATCCTCTAACATTTTCTCGCAACTTCAACCTCTCCTTTTCACTTCCGCAGCTTATCTTCGCATCAAGAATGGCCCGACCCAAATCGTCATCGGGGTCATCAAAAATGGGCTCATCAAATATGGGCTCTTCTTCAGCTTCGTCTTCCCCATTCTACTATCACCGTCTTCAGTGAACATAGGATAGTTGTCACTATCCTCTTCTTCTTCGTTGTCTTCCAATATAATCCCTCTTTCTCCGTGCTTGGTCCAACAATTATAGCTGGGCATGAAACCGTTCTGCAGCAGGTGGACTTGAATGGTCTTTGAGGTAGAGTAATCCGTCATATTCTTACAGGAACTACATGGACAATAGATGAAACCATTCGACTGCCTGTTTGCCTCAGCCACGTTGAGAAATAATGCATGCCATTAATGAAGTCGGGACGGCACCGGTCACCGTACATCCATTGTCGATTCATCTGCATTTTATATGTATATCAAATATCATTAATTACACAACATCGTGGATATATGAGTGACAAACTAAATTAATATTCAAGTTCATCAGATAAAACTAAGTTTTTTTATAAAAAAGAAGAGGCTCACCGAGGTTGTACGGTGCCGGCTAGGGGACGACGCTGGCGATCGACGGCGGTAAGACGGGGATGATACTAATTAAAACCTACAAAATATACCATAATATCAGCTCAAATTGATTATAAAAAAGTAAAATCCCTAACTTAGGAATTTCATCGAACACCTTGCTAGCACTAGAAAAATAGTACGAGTTAAAACTACCAAAGAGATGTGCAAAATTAGAAACGCCGGAAGAAAGGATGATAGTGCTAACCGTTGGATAGATGAATGCCCTTATTCTTGTTAAAATGGTGGAGAAAAATTAGTGATTTATTGGAGTGTGAGAGGTGCAAAAATTTTGTGTGTGAGAGGAAGAACAGGAAAGGAGCCGGCCAGGGGACGACCAGGGACGGGCTCGATCGATGATGATATAGGGGAACCCTTTGGTACCGGTTCGTGTTACAAACCGGTACCAAAGGCCCGGCCCCCACCAAGCGTCGACAAATGGCCGAAGACATTTCGGTTCCTAACACGAACCGGTACGAAAGCCCCTAAAGAACCGGTGCCAATGCTCCTCGCACGCCTGAGCCCGCGAACCGGTGCAGATTGCCCCATTGGCACCGGTTCGTAAGGGAACCGGTACCAATGGCTTAGATGGATGCCCCATTTTCCACTAGTGGTTGGTCGACGTACGGTTGGACAGGGAGACGAGGGTGAGATGGTCCGATGGACCCGCGTAGATCGGGTGGGCGGCCGGCCAGGGAGATCGTCGGTTCGAGGCCCGGCCGCCGGCGAACTTCGTCGTACGTACTGCTTGTGGCCGGCCATGCACGCGTTCAGACATGAGACTCCGGAAAAGCGCTGCATGGTGCATGCGCGGGGTGTCTGGTCGGTGTAGCGCGTCTCGCCCTGGGGACGAACGTCGTGGGCTAGATGCAGCCTACGGCTGGGCCACATGCACGACGGACGCTATGCATGCATATTTGGACGACCGACCATCACGCACGGGTACGGCCGGTAGTGCTCCATCAGAAATGCTAATACAGTAGTTAGCTACCCAGGAGGGTACCCAATGCCATATATTGGCAACTTGCGTTCTCTCGTCTTTGACCACCATATTCTGCTCAAATTACCATGATGCTAGCTACGAGAGAACGTGTGACTTTTACTTTCCTTGCTATTTTCATTTGTACATTATTTTCATTCAATTCGGAATTTCACATTTTTACAATTAATGGACATATTAATTAGCGATGCTATGTTTCCGTGAGAGGTGTGACCGTTCGTCGGTCGAGTTAGAAATAGTTATTTCTTAGTCAGCATTCACAACCCATGAAGATCTAGCCATTACTTTCTGGAGTTATCAATATTACATTATAGTATTGCACAGTCCTAAGCCTCGACTTATAAGAAGTTAGTTTCCGGTCATCTCGGAAACAATGAAATATTTATTGGAAATAAGCATATTTTCTTGAGTAGATTCCACTTTGTTCCTGCCATAGTCAAAGTTAGTGAAATTAAGTTCCATATTTGCCAACTTGTTGACACAATGTACCCACTTGCAAACTTATTGACAAAGGTGTACTCCTTTTAACTAATTTCACCCAGATCGATAAGAATGGACCATCCGTTGGGCTAATGAGGCATTCCACGTTTTTTTACGCACATTCGTGGCTTGCGAATTCTAGCAGGAAAATGAAACATTCTAACTAACTTAGCTCCAATTCGTCAGCCAAACCAAGGATGCATCTTGCTCGGTCGATCAATGCATCCATTGATGAAGCAATGAATAATGTATGAATGTAAGGTGGAAGCTCATACCCACACCACGGCCTCCTAGGGCTAGGTTGGAATGGCTAATCACCGGCCCTACATCCTACATGCTACCCACGGGATGCCGAAAGCTATGGAGCCTGCCGAACCAAAAGTCGACGTGCCTGCCACTGCCTTGCACTAACTGTCTTCCCTCCTAGAACTTACCTTACCCACCCCATGACTCCTCTGTTGGGGCATGGAGTGGTGCCATGACCAATGACTTGTTCACGGCATTGTCGGATAGAGATGAATCAAAGTGGGAATCTAAACTTAACTGCGTGTAACCAGTACATTTTGGTGAACTTATTTTCTTAGCTAAATAAAGACGTATGAAAAGATATATGTATACATTAACCTTACCAAGGGTCCTTCCTGTCAGATTCGTTGTAATTAGTAAAAAAGAAGCTACTCCGTGTCATTCTTCTTAAATGAACTGCTATTGCTGAGAATTTTCTCAAAAACGAACTTATTGTCACAAATGCAACTGTTGGAGGCACAAAGTGGAATTAGCTCTCCATTTTCCCCAAATTTGTTCATAGTTCCATTTGGTTCCTACACATATTTCATTCTTGCGGTATGGTTTGAAAACAATTATTTCATATTCTGCAAGTGCAGTACTAGTCAAATCTAGATCTAGTGCGCAACTAGATTGACTGACAATGAAGAATGAAATGAAAAACACCTCTCCCGGGGGTAAGATTCAATATTCAATAACAAGATGGAAGCGCATGTTACCGGCGAATTAATATAGTTCCCCATCAGATTTAAGTTGCTACATCGATCTATAATTGATGATGTCGTTACTCCAATATACAATCATGTGCCCTACTTGCACCCACCAGTTCAAATCATTGGGTTGACCACCTTTGGTCGTCCCCACAAAGAATCAAACCCAAAGTGACCTTTGCCCTGCATGCCTCTCACTATGGCGAGCTCACCTAGCTCGCCGCCCCCATATACATGCATGATATGATATGCGTACCCAAGATTAGTTTATATATTCCAACTAATTATTTCCTAAGATCGATTGATTAGCAAAAGGAGCTAGCGGAGTATCATATAAGGACGGATCACACCTTGATAATTAGTCTCGTTAGCTTGTCATGGCCAACCTCCACCCCACTTAACGAACTTTTTTCCACTTTCCCGCGCTTATATATACTGCCATGCAACACCGTCCCATGCAGCATCCATCCAACCACCATTTCAACCACCTCTGACCTCGATCTCTCTCCTCTCCACTTGTCAACCATCTTTCACACACACTCTCTGTTTCGCTAGCTCTAGCTCTGGTTCGTTCGATCGCAGGCAAGATGAATATCTCGTCCTACTTCTTCTCCTCGTCCTCCTCATCCTCCTCGTCATCGGACAAGAAGTCGTCGTCCTCCAAGCGCCGGCAGCAGGCGGCGCAGCAGCCGGACTCCAACCCGACGCGCTACCTCGGGGTGCGCCGGCGGCCGTGGGGCCGGTACGCGGCGGAGATCCGTGACCCGGCGACCAAGGACCGTCACTGGCTCGGGACCTTCGACACCGCGGAGGAGGCCGCCGTCGCCTACGACCGCGCCGCTCGCTCCCTCCGCGGCGTCCGCGCCCGCACCAACTTCGCCTACCCCGACCTTCCCCCGGGTTCCTCCATCACCCCCTACCTCTCCCCCGACCTCACCTCCGGCGACAACAACGTGCAGCTGCTTCAGCCATTCTACGCCGACCCGACGCCCCTGCCGACGCATCAGCAAGCGGCTGGAGGTGGCGCCCACCATGTCGGGAGCGAGTACATGTATGGAGGTGCCGCTGACATGTCGTCGCTGATGGACGACATCGCCATGCCCGATGACCTGCCCATGATCGACGGCGGCGGAGACATGGACTACTCCATGTACGACACCAGCAGCAACGGCGCCAATGCCGGCGGCGGCGGAGGGTGGTGCGACGCGTCCGAGCTCGGAGCGTACTCCTCCGCGCCGGGCGGCGGGCACGGGGTGTACTTCGAGGAAGGCTACGTGCACAGCCCGCTCTTCTCGCCGATGCCGGCCGTCGACGACGCCGGTGCCGACGGGTTCCAGCTCGGCGGCTCGTCGTCTTCCTACTACTACTGATGATGCATCTCGATCACGTGCGCGTCGGTGCCATGTCGACCGCCTCCGCGCCCGCCGTTTGTGCTGCGGTGTGGTGAGTCGCTGGGTGTGCTTAGCAGTTAATTTACTTACTTTGATACGTGTCGTGGTAATAATGCGCTTACTATCTCCTTTTTTTTACATCATGGGCCTGAATCTTCCCTTCTGGAGATCCATGAGCCGTTTGTATTGGGCTGTACTACGTTTTGCTTTTTTGGGCTTCCTCTGTATGTACAAATATGATCAGTCGGCATACACCTGTGTGTTGCTGGCGCTTCAGTGTAATATTATCCCTGTCTTATGATTTACACATTCATATTTATCGACCTACTTTACTATTTATCTCGTTATTTTCTGGCATTTGATTTCTCATGTTTAGTGTATTACGATATACGACCGAAAACTTTGCGGGACTTTAAAACGTTGCGGGAAAGTCCCACAACATTTTTGATCATCCATCGTATAAAACATGAGAAATCAAATGCCACTCTGTCAGCAAGTTTTCGAATGCATTCTTGTACATAATGAGTAATGACACTCATGATTTGTTTCTTTTTCTGCAATTAAATTCTGACCGCGTGAGAAAAATTCTCAACTGTGATGCTACTTCTTATTTGGGAACAGCTCCTAGCTGATGCTACTACTATATATGTGATCCATGGAAGGTTAGAAAAAATATTGTGCCCTGCAATAATGGGCCGTGCATAATCTTCCTGCAACGGGCTGGGCCTTGCTACTTGTACCCATGAACACAACTTCTGATATATTTCCTCCATTCTAAAATAAGTTTCACAACTTTTTCAAGATACAAATGTATTTACACATTAAAATGAGTGTAGATACATCCGTATCTGAAAAAAAGTTATGATAGTTATTTTGAAACAGAGGAAGTAAAGCACAAATTCTGACGTCTTGCCCAACAAAAATATGAACTCACCTACAGACTACGGTTGTACAAAAAAAATCTACGCACTACGGTTGCCGAAAAAATACGGAGTATGATCGCGGGGTTGCTCGAAGTCATCTAGAAACAAGGTCACTCTAAATTTCAGAAATCTCCTTAGACATATTAGCATATCCAAGGTAAAATAGCATGATGCATAATGCTCATGCATGGCATTGTTAACATGAGTGTACAAAACAACTCTGTAATACAAAAAAAAAATGTCTAAGATGAAGCTTGCTTAACACAAACACATTAGTCGGCTCGTTCACCTCAATGTTAGGCCCATGAATGAAGTCTAAGACTAGCCACCATGGAGTATCATGCATGCTATGTTGGAAAAAGTCTGATACTATGAGGATAAATGTAGTATCATATACCGTATCATAGCACGTAAAACTAGAAAAATTAATGGCAAATACAGCATGTACACCATAGTGGTCTTCTTTGGCTGGCCCACTCATTTCACTCTCAAGCTCTCTGAGAAGAGAGAATCCAATTCAACATGTTTCGAATTAAATTTGCATTGAGATTCTACAAAATATTAAATATAATGAAACTATGATACTACATCATGATATTATGCATTATAGGGGTGGTATCATAACATATGCATCATACTAGTGTAAGATATTTTCCATTGTGACTAGTCTAAGCGACCACATGGGTTACCGATTTTCGGGTCACGAAGTTGCAAGGCTTGCTCGCCACTACAAGGAAAACCCTTATAGGTAGAAATACCATCTGCGGCGCACCAAAACGTGCATGCTCCATAAAAATATTTCTGTGGCGCATCAAAATAGATACTCCGCAGAATTTCTGGGGATTCTGTGGCGCATGCACAGCTGGTGTGCCACAGAAATTGGCCATTCTGTGGCGCATGTGCACAGCTGCGCCACAGAAATTTTGTGGGGCCCACACGGGGTCCACCACTGCACATGGGCGAAGGATATTCTTTGGCGCATCTACCAACATGCGGCACAGAAATTCAAACTTCTATGGCGCATGTTGGTACATGCGCCGCAGAATGTTCTGTGGGGGACCACCACCGACTTCACGAGGCCAAGATTATGTGGCGCATGTGCCAATATGCGCCACAGAAGTCCAAGTTTCTGTGGCGCATATTAGCATATGCGTCACAAAATGTCCACAGTAGATCTAGGGCTTTAGGCAGCCTTCCCCACTTCTCTTCCACCCCACCACCCTTTCGTTCTAGTCTCCTCCAAACAGCTTGTGTTGTTCCTCTCTCCCATTTCATTTTGGTCATACTTTCTGATGGTGCTTATCGTAACGCTAACTTCACACTGTTGGGGAATCCCAAGAGGAAGGTATGATGAGCACAGCAAGTTTTCCCTCAGTAAAAAACCAAGGTTTAATCGACCGGTAGGAGAAAGGCGTGACTTCGAAGGTGTTGGTTGACTAGTGGCAGGGCGCACTACCGGCGTCAGCAACAACGTGGAACCTGCACACAACACAACCAAAGTACTTTGCCCCAATTTGCAGTGAGGTTGTCAATCTCACCGATTTGCTAAACACAAATGATTAGATGTATCGAATGGAAGGAGATGTTTGCAGAAAGTAAACATAACAGGATTGCAGTTGAATTTATCAGTAAAGGAAATAGGACAAGGGTCGACAGGTCACTAGAGGTGTCTCTCCATAAAGAAATAACATGTTGGGTAAACAAATTATAGCTGGGCAATTGATAGAATATCGATCGATACATGACAAGATGATTACTATGATAATTTGGTATTGGGCATTACAACATAATACATAGACTGTAATCCAACTGCATCTATGACTAATAATCCACCTTCAAGTTAGCGTCCGCACCCCTTCCAGTATAAAGTTGCAAGCAATAGACTATCAGAGTAAGCAATATGTGTAATGTAAACAATAGAATTACCCTGGGATAAAACATTGTTGGGTTATCCCTAGTAGCAATAGCATATCTACAACCTTAGAAGTTATAAAGTCACTCTCCCAGGAAACTAGATGAATGAACCTACTATCGAGCATAAATATCCCCTCTTGGAGTCACAAGTATCCACTTGGCTAGAGTTTCTACTAGCAACGGAGAGCATGCAAGATCACAAATAACATATGACATGAATATATAATAAATCTTAACATAGTACACAATATGCATCGGATCCCAGCAAACCAAACATAGAGGATTACATAAAGATGATCTTGATCATGTAGGGCAGCTCACAAGATCGATACATGAAGCACAAAGTGGAGAAGACAATCATCTAGCTACTACTATGGACTCATAATCCAGGGATGAACTAATCACGCATCACTTCGGAGGCGGGCATGGCGATGTAGATGCCTCCGGCGATGATTTTTCCCTCCAGGTGGGAAGAGCTTGAACCCCTTGAGATGGGTTCGGCGATGGCGGCCGCGACAGAACTTTTCGTGAATGGATGCTCGGGTATCCAGGGTTTTCTCGAGAAGCTGTATAAACAGGCGGAGGATTCAGGTCGGTGGGGCGCATGGGGCCCCAAACTTACCCTAGGCGTGGGCCAGCCCTAGGCCGCGCCTAGGGGTGGTGTGGGCGCCCTGGTGCGCCTCTTCGTCCCCCCTCCAGACTTTGTCTTCGTTTTGGTAAAATATTGACTTCGGTTTTTGTTTCGTCCAATTCTGAGAATATTTCTTGTACAACTTTTCTAAAATACAAAAACAGCAGAAAAAAGGGAACTAACAATGTGGTTAGTGCCGGAAATCATGTAAAAGTGCAACGAAATGTAAACAAAACACATATGAATTGGTGTAAAACAAGCATGGAGCATCAAAAATTATAGATACGTTTGAGCAGCATCCCCAAGCTTAACTCCTGCTCGTCCTCGAGTAGGTAAGTGATAACAAAATAATTTTTGAGGTGACATGAAGCCAACACAATATTGATCAAGCATGTAAAGCATTGTGAGCTGGGATCTAAATACTCTAACATAGGCATGATAAATATGATTCAATTGAACTTAGCAACTATGTTATAACATGAATAGTAACTCAAACAAAGTATCATGAATAATATACATTGAAAGAAAATGTGTGTTTATGATCATAGAGTAAACATAACAAAGTGGTATTCAACATGTCCTTATGGAATAGCAAAACATAAATGCAAGGATACCTTTAAAGTTCAAAGGGTGACTAGATACAAATAATTTGAGAGAAAGCAATAGCACAAAATCAATCAATAATAATTTTGGGACTATGCACATTGCACTAAGAATGACAACGCTAAGTTAATCGGTGCATAAAGTAGAATATGGGGACTCAACATGAAAGTAAAAGAAAGGTCCTTCATAGAGGGAAGCAGAGATTACCCATGTGCTAGAGCTTTTCTTATTTTGAAAGCAATAGAAGTGTTGAAAATATTTATTTTGAGAGGTTCTACTTATGGTAACGGTAGTGATAAATAGTATAACTTATGCATAGATACTTTCTATAATTTTGCTTGCCTCATGCATAATATACCAATAGCGCTCACACCTTGTCCTAATTAGCTTGGTCTTCCATGGATTTTCATCGCATACATATGTTTTAACCAAGTGTCACAAAGGGGTACCTCCTTGCCTCCTGTACAAAGGTCCTTAGGAGATGGATCTCATTTGATTTCTCAATTTTGATGAATCTCAACTTTTTTGGACATCCATATCGGGAAAGCAAGGACAACAGATATTTGGACTTTTGTCCAGCTGAAACTTCCACCATGTGAACATGGCTTTAGTTGGCGCTCCAATGTTTCTCTCTAAGAATATGCATACTCAAATATTTGCAACTCATGGTAAATCTCCCTTACTTTAAACAAGATGAGCATGCATAGTAATTCACATGATATTCAACAAAAGCACATTGATGGTGTTCCCCATGATGGCATGGTTATCACACAACAAGCAACTTATAAGAACTAAAAATGCATAAAACATAGTATTTTCCACAATAGTTTTTAAACTACTTTCCCATGAGCTATAATTTACACAAAACAGGTGATTATTTTTGAAGGTTTAAAGGTAGCACACAAGCAATTTACTTTGGAGTGGCGGTGAAATACCACATATAGGTAGATATGGTGGACATAATTGGCAAATTTGGTTTTTGGTGGTTGGATGCACGAGTAGAGCTCATACTCAGTACAGGTGAAGGCTAGCAAAAAGACTAGAAGCGACCAACTAAGAGATCAATAATGGCCATAATCATGCATAGCGACAAAACACTATCAATCAAAACATAAAGTGATATTACAAATCAAAACTTAAATGATCATATAGGCTTTAGTTTACTAGTTATAGTCATAACATATTATAAGCATGCGCCAAGTCAACCCAATAAAGCATCAAAGGAGAATACCACTATACTATGCTTTTATGATAGAAATAACACATGATTCTTTCAATGACACATCAGTCATTTTAAACAAGTCACGCTAAAACAATAAATACTAAGCATATTTCAAGAATAACATCCAACATGACATGCCAAAGTCTATTCCACAGGCTAGACAAGCTTCCATTTGCATCACTATAGTCATGAAATATTTTACTCGTATCCAACACCAATCAACTTATTTGAAATAGCTCTCAGAGATGAAATACATTATGTACCAGAGAGCCAATCATACACAAATAAACAATACTAACGAGCTCTGAACAAAATTCAAGTGAAAGAACAAGAGCTAAACGCAGTACCAGAAAACTAGAACACTCGCATAACAATAACAGCGAAAACTAGAGCGTTCTATGCAATTAAAAAGGAGCGGGCCTTTCTCCAAAACAAATATGCCGGGATCCAACATATGCTATAGAAAAAAAAAACAAAACAAAACAAAACAAAACAAAAATAAAGACGCTCCAAGAACAACACATAGCGTATGAAGCAATATAAATATAGCGTATAGAGAGATGACCTGTTGCTTTGTTGATGAAGAGGGGATGCCTTGGGCATCCCCAAGTTTTGACGCTTGTACCTCTTGCATATGTCTTGGGGTGCAGGGGCATCCCCAAGCTTGAGCTTTTGTCTGTTCTTCATCTCATCACATCATTCTTCTCTCCCTACACTTGAAAACTTCCTTCATACAAAAACTTCGCACAATTCTTCATTAGGAGCATTAGTACAATCAAAATAAACAAATCCACTTGTGTTCAGTACTAACATATATCAAACATAAATTAGTGAATAGGCTACTTTAGCAACCTTTCAAATAGTTCTCTGATCAAAAGACCTAAAAAAGAAAGAGATTTAAGAGACGAATGCAAATAGTCAGTCCAGGAGATTTCTAGAAGAAAATTTTAGTCATGCATAAAAAGTTTGGATGATCATCCAAGTAGTCAGTCCATGAGTGAGACAATTCTTTACCAAATATTTCATTCTTTTCCAAGCTTGAGCAACATGTTCATTATCAAATTGTCTAAATTTCATTATGTCGCTTTTCAATGATATAATCTTAGAAGGAGGATAATATTTTCCAATAAAAGCATCTTTGCATTTAACCCAAGAATCAATACTATTTCTAGGCAAAGATAGCAACCAAATAACCAATCTTTAGCTCTACCTCTCAAAGAGAAAGGAAACAATTTCAGTTTACTAATGTCACCATCTATATCCTTATATTTTTGCATCTTACAAAGTTCAACAAAATTATTAAGATGAGAAGCGGCCTCTTCGGTACTAACACCAGAATATTGCTCTTTCATAACAAGATTTAATAAAGCAGGTTTAATTTCATAGAAGGCTTCTTCGGGAGCAGGTGGAGCAATAGGTGTACAAATAAATCATTATTGTTGGTGCTAGTAAAGTCACGGAACTTATTATTTTCAGCGGAACTCATTTTAGCAGAATTAAAACTAAGAAACAAAAATAACAACTATAATAGAAACTAAATTTTTTTGTGTTTTTTATATGAAGACCACTATAAAACTAAACTATTTTTTTGTGTTTTTGATATAATGAAAGCAAACAAAACAAAATAAATTAAACCAAGCAAACTATAACAAAGTAAATGGAGATGAGAGACACCCCTTGCAGAAATCCTCTTTCTCCCCGGCAACGGCGCCAGAAAAATAGTTGTTGCCGTGGGAGTTGACAACCTCTGTGGTGTAACTTTTCTTCAGTTCCCCGGCAACGGCGCCATAAAAATAGTTTGATGGTGCTTATCGTAACGCCGACTTCACACTGTTGGGGAAACCCAAGAGGAATGTATGATGAGCGCAGTAGCAAGTTTTCTCTTAGTAAGAAACCAAGGTTTAATCGACCAGTAGGAGAAAGGCGTGACTTCTAAATGTGTTGATGGCTGACTAGTGGCAGGGTACACTACCAGCGTCAGCAACAACGTGGAACCTGCACACAACACCACCAAAGTACTTTGCCCCAACTTGTAGTGAGGTTGTCAATCTCACCGGTTTGCTGAACACAAAGGATTAGACGTATCGAATGGAAGGAGATGTTTGCATAAAGTAAACATAACAGGATTGCAGTTGAATTTATTAGTAAAGGAAATAGGACCGGGGTCCACAGGTCGCTAGAGGTGTCTCTCCATAAAGAAACTGCATGTTGGATAAACAAATTACAGTTGGGCAATTGACAGAATATCGATCGATACATGACAAGATGATTACTGTGATAATTTGGTATTGGGTATTACATTATAATACATAGATCGTAATCCAAATGCATCTATGACTAATAATCCACCTTCCGATTAGCGTCCGCACCCCTTATAGTATAAAGTTGCAAGCAACAAACTATCGCATTAAGCAATGTGTGTAAAGTAAACAATAGAATTACCCTTGGATAAAACATTCTTGGGTTGTTCCTAGTAGCAACAACAACACATCTACAACCTTAGAAGTTATAAAGTCACTCTCCCAGGAAACTAGAGGCATGAACCTACTATCGAGCATAAATACTCCCTCTTGGAGTCATAGGTATCCACTTGGCCAGAGTTTCTACTAGAAACGGAGAGTATGCAAGATCACAAATAACATATGACATGAATATACAATCAATCTTAACATAGTACACAATATTCATCGGATCCCAGCAAACCAAACATAGAGGATTACATAAAGATGATCTTGATCATGTAGCGCAGCTCACAAGATCGATACATGAAGCACAAAGTGGAGAAGACAACCATCTAGCTACTGCTATGGACCCATAGTCCAGGGATGAACTACTCATGCATCACTTCAGAGGCGGGCATGGCGATGTAGATGCCTCTAGCGATGATTTCACCCTCCGGCAGGGTGCCGGGAAGAGCTTCAGAACCCCCCGAGATGGGTTCGGCGATGGCCTCCGCGACAGAACTTTTCGTGGATAGAGGCTCGGGTATCCAGGGTTTTCCCGAGAAGATGTATAAATAGGCGGAGGATTCAGGTCGGTGGGGCACCTGTGGGCCCCACACCTACTGTAACATCCCAAATTTTCAATAAAGAAATAAAGAGAGAGTTTCCAAAATGCAAAATTGAGAACCAACAAAAACTTTTTAATACTACAAGTGCTATGCATATAACTCACCTTTAATTATTGTGTTAGTGTGCATTTGCCATGAGTATTGCTTGTGTGATTGCAATTGTGCTAAAACCCTAACCTATGAACTCATGATCAACAAAGAAGAAGGAAAAATAAAAGAAGAAAACAAATGAGAAAAGCAAACCAACACTCACATATGGTTTATGCCATTTTTGCAAATCCTTAACCTAGACCATTTTGGCTTGCACCATTAGTTGGATATGGTTACTAAACACTTATAAACACTTTTGGAATCAAAGAAACTAAAATCAAATCAAATTTGAAATCAAAATGAGCTCACATGCACTAATGGTCAAAATTGACAATCTTAGCCTGATGCCCTCTTTGAGCCTCTGGTTTGAAATATTTTCAAACTAAACTCTGACAACTCTTTGCACCTCATCCAAGACAACATCAAGGTGAACAACTTTGCCCAAAACAACCCCTGCCAATTCTTGCTCAAATTCAAATGAGGATCAAGCAAAGTGGAGACATTGAAGTAGAATCAAGATTATGTGCATTTTGAGATTTTGCAAACCACTTCAAATTTGACCACCACCACCACCACTCCACTTCAAATAATATATGATTGCAACCCACCAAAATTCATTCAAAAATTCGAAAATAATTTTCTTGCGGCCATTTCATCAAACACTTGGTGGGCACTGATCTGCCAACCCTAGACATTGCAAAACCCATTGGTTCCTTGCCTCTCTCATCAACCCTAGGTCATCCTCTGTACCTCTCTGACCTCTCTGAACATTGCCAAGCATAAGAGACAAGAATTGGTACACAGGGTCGTCACCATTTGATCAAAATAATCCATGCCGTGGCATGGCATGGACATGCACACGCTCCCCCTCTCTCTGGACCTTGCCAGCGTGCACCACCGTGTCCAACGTGTTCCCCTCACTCTCCTACGTATGCTAGACACGGCCCTCGACGAATTGGTGCACCGCACGCGCCAGAACACGCGACGCCCAGACGTGCCCAGACGTGCACGCGCACGCCAGAGCGTGCACGGCGAGCGCCACGGGCACGCCCAGACGCGACGTCGTCCCACTCCCCTGCGTCACCCCACGTCCTCTCTCTACGCCACCAGCTTCGCCACGCCACCAGCAACGCCATAGACACGACCACTGGCCCGCGGGAACCCTGTGCACGACGCCATGGCCGACGCCATCCGCCACAGATGCCAGGACGCGAGGATGATGACGAGCGCCACGGACCCTCGTTTTCACCCCAGAGCCACTGTATCACCGTCGACGCCAATGACCTCACCCCCGCGCCTCACGCACCCCTGGATACTATAAAAGGAGGCCCTCCCGCGACGGATTTCACACACCACTCCTCCCCTCTCATCTCACTGAGCCTCCTCAACCTCTTTTCCCTCTCCAATCCTCACCATAGCCATCCAATCGATCGCCGGAGCCCGCGGCAGTGCTGAGAAGGGCGCCGTCGATTTCGGCCACCGTTGGAGACGCCGCCGGTACCAGCTGCTTCCCCGTCGTCGACAACCTTGCCGCAGCACGTCGCCGACCATCGCCACGCCGCTGGTGAGCCTCCCACCCCCTAGCCTCGCCGCCATTAGCCGCGCCTCTCGTCGTCGTCGATGATGCACCAGCGCCGTTGGATCCTCTTCTAATCCTGCGGCACAGATAGAGTGTAACGGTTCGGCATTTTAAACGCCACTGACATGTGGCTCCCACTGTCAGGCAGCCCGCGGCGTGCGGGACAAGCTAGCTGGGCCGGCCCGTTTAGTTTTTGTCTGTTTAGCCCAATAACGTTTCCCGCCAGGCCCGTTTGATTCAAATTCGAATTTTTGAATTATACAAATTGCTCACACATGTTGTTTTCAAATTTGAATAGAATAAAATCCACCAAACCAAATTTGACAAATTTTATATATTTGGAAAGCTTATCAAATTATCTACACAACTCCACTGGTCCCAACAATAGATTATTTGTAGAATTAATGTGGCAAAAATAACAAGTCAGGGCCTTTTGCAACTTCAAACAATTATTAAAAATCAACCAAAATGCTTTTGAGTTGATTCCAACTCTCAAAAATCATATTTCATATTGTCTATAAGAATATGTAAAAATATGACATAGTTGTTTGTATGATCATGGTCTAGTTTTAAAAATGGCTCTATGGCTATTTCTAGTCCATTTAAATGGTGCAAAATTATTTATTAAAATAGCATGAGAGCTACTCTCTCATTAAAATCTTGTCTCAAATAACTCAACAATGAGATAGAGACCATGGTATATTACATCTCATATTGAATTATTTGAGGATATTAAATCACTACTATGTTGGTATTAAATTGCATGAGGTGTATCACCTCATTTAAATCATTTTCCTAAATTATGATGATGAAGAGGTTGACCTTGGTCAACCTAGGTCATATATTATTAATTGAGGAAATTAAATCTTAACAAGATTCAATGAGAGGAAATTATTTCTCTAAGGAATTAAAATAAAAACCTTAATTAGTATTTATAATGAGAGGAAATTATTTTTCTTAAAGAAGAAAACAAAGTCAACCAACATAATAGTAATGTTGTGATGCTAGCCTAGCTTGTGTGACTCATGTGTGTGCTTAGTCTAGTATTTAAGTTTTGTTTGGTGATTGTATGTATCGTATTCGTTTTTAGACGCTAGTACCGAAGAGTACCAAGAGGAGGAGGAGGTCTACTTCCAAGGAGAAGAAGACCACTTTGATCAATACACCAACCAAGGCAAGCTAATATTCTTGCTAAGTGCAAAGCTCTATGATGGCGCGTGAAACACACGTCCGTTGGGAACCCCGAGAGGAAGGTGTGATGCGTACAACAGCAAGTTTTCCTCAGTAAGAAACCAAGGTTATCGAACCAGTAGGAGATGAAGGCCACGTGAAGGTTGTTGGTGAAGGAGTGTAGTGCGGCGCAACACTAGGGATTCCGCGCCAACGTGGAACCTGCACAACACAATCAAAATACTTTGCCCCAACTTAATAGTGAGGTTGTCAATCTCACCGGCTTGCTGAAACAAAGGATTAAACGTATGGTGTGGAGAATGATGTTTGCTTGCAAAGAACAACAGAGAACAATGATTGCAGTAGGTTGTATTTCAGATGTAAAAGAATGGACCGGGGTCCAGACTTCACTAGTGGTGTCTCTCCAATAAGATAAATAACATGTTGGGTGAACAAATTACAGTTGGGCAATTGACAAATAGAGAGGGCATAACAATGCACATACATATCATGATGACTACTATGAGATTTACTTAGGGCATTACGACAAAGAACATAGACCGCTATCCAGGCATCTATGCCTAAAAAGTCCACCTTCGGGTTAGCATCCGCACCCCTTCCAGTATTAAGTTGCAAACAACAGACAATTGCATTAAGTATTGTGCGTAATGTAAAAAATACAAATATCCTTAGACAAAGCATTGACGTTTTATCCCTAGTGGCAACAGCACATCCACAACCTTAGGGGTTGCTATCACTCCCAGATTCAATGGAGACATGAACCCACTATCTAGCATAAATACCCCCCTCTTGGAGTTAGAAGTATCAACTTGGCCAGAGCCTCTTCTAGCAACAGAGAGCATGCAAGATCATAAACAACACATATATGATAGATCAATAATCAACTTGACATAGTATTCCATATTCATCGGATCCCAACAAACACTACATGTAGCATTACATATAGATGATCTTGATCATGATAGGCAGCTCACAAGATCTAACCATGATAGCTCAAGAGGAGAAGACAACCATCTAGCTACTGCTATGGACCCGTAGTCCAAGGATGAACTACTCACGCATCGGCCGAGGCGGGCATGGTGATGTAGATCCCTCCGATGATTCCCTCCGGCAGGTGCCGGAGGCGATCTTCAGAACCCCCGAGGTAGGGTTGACGGCGGCGTCTCTCGGAACTTTTCTCGTATCGTGGCTCTCGGTACTAGGGTTTTCGCGACGGAAAGATTATATAGGCGAAGGGCGAGTCGGGGACGCCCAAGGGGCCCACCCCATATGGCGGTGCGGCTAGGGGGGGGCCGCGCCCCTATGGTGTGGCCGCCTCGTTGCCCCTCTTCGTCTCCTCTTCGGTGTTCGGGAAGGCTCCGTGGAAAATAAGACCGTGGGCTTTGTTTCGTCCAATTCCGAGAAAATTTCGTGTAGGATTTCTAAAACCAAAAACAAAATAGGAACTGGCGCTTCGGCATCTTGTTAATAGGTTAGTAGGAAAATGCATCAAAATGATGAAAGTGTATATAAAACATGTGAGTATTGTCATAAAACTAGCATGGAACATAAGAAATTATAGATACGTTTGAGACGTATCAAGCATCCCCAAGCTTAGTTCCTACTCGCCTCGAGTAGGTAAACGATAACAAGGATAATTTCTGAAGTGACATGCTACTATCATAATCTTGATCAATACTATTGTAAAGCATATGAGATGAATGAAGTGATTCAAAGCAATGGTCTATAGTTTGCTAACAAATAGATAATGACTAAACAACTGAATCATATAGCAAAGAATTTTCATGAATAGTACTTTCAAGACAAGCATCAACAAGTCTTGCATAAGAGTTAACTCATAAAGCAATAGATTCTTAATAGAAGGTTTTGAAGCAACACAAAGGAAGATTTAAGTTTCAGCAATTGCTTTCAACTTTCAACATGTATATCTCATGGATAATTGTCAACACAAAGTAATATGATGAGTGCAAATAAGCAAGTATGTAAGAATCAATGCACACAGTTGACACAAGTGTTTGCTTGTAAGATAGAAAGAAGTAGGTAAACTGACTCAACATAAAGTAAAATAAAGACCCTTCGTAGAGGGAAGCAGGGATTACTCATGTGCTAGAGCTTTTTATTTTAAAAACATGGAAACAATTTTGTCAATGGTAGTAATAATTCAGATGTGTTATGCATAAAACCTCCTATAAGTTGCAAGCCTCATGCATCGAATACTAATAGTGCCCGCACCTTGTCCTAATTACCTCGGACTTCCATGGATTATCATTGCATTACATATGTTTCAACCAAGTGTCACGAAGGGGTACCTCTATGCCACCTGTACAAAGGTCCAAGGAGATAGATTGCATTTGATTTCTCAATTTTGATAGATCTCAACTTGAGGACATCCATACCGGGACAACATAGAAAACAGATAATGGACTCCTCTTTTATGCTTTAAGCATTCAACAACATATAATATTCTCATAAGAGATTTGAGGATTAATGTCCAAGCTGAAACTTCCACCATGATACATGGCTTTGGTTGGCGGCCCAATGTTCTTCTCTAACAATATGCATACTCAAACCATTTAACTCATGGCAAATCTCCCTTACTTCAGACAAGACGAACATGCATAGCAACTCACATGATATTCAACAAAGGTGTAACAGGTTGATGGCGTCCCCAGAAACATGGTGTAGGATAACGTAGCATAGAAAACAAAAAAATTCCCGCGAACACGAAATCCAAGCCAAGATGCAATCTAGAAGACGGTAGCAACGAGGGGATTGTCGAGTCTCACCCTTGAAGAGATTCCAAAGCCTACAAGATGAGGCTCTTGTTGCTGCGGTAGACGTTCACTTGCCGCTTGCAAAACCGCGTAGAAGATCTTGATCACGGCGCCACGAACGGGCAGCAGCTCCGTACTCGGTCACACATTCGGTTGTTGATGAAGACGTCCACCTCCCTCCTGTGGCCAGCGGAAGTAGTAGCTCCTCTTGAATCCGACGACGGCGTGGTGTCGGTGGCGGTGGAGAATCCCGGAGCTTCGCTAAGCGTGAGGGGAAGGAGGAGTGGGGCGGCTAGGGTTTGGGGAGAGGGGGTGGCCGGCCACTAAGGGGTGCGGCCACCTTGTCGTCTTGGGGTGGCCGGCCCCCTCCCCTATGCCCCTCATTATATAGGTGGAACCCCAAGTGTTGGACTACAAGTCTTCGAATAAGACCCGAAACCAAAACCTTCCATGTTGTAGGGAAACCTACTCAAGGTGGGACTCCCACCCAAGTGGGATTCCCACCCTTCCATGTGGGGGGGGGGGCCCCTATGGTGGAGTCCACTTGGGACTCCACCCCGCTTAGGGTTGGCCGGCCATGGTGGGACTCCGCCTTCCAAAGTGATTTCTTCCGGACTTTTCTAGAACCTTCTAGAACCTTCCATAAATGCACGGATCATTTTCAAACACATAAAATGACATCCTATATATGAATCTTATTCTCCGACCAACTCCTCGTGATGTCCGGGATCTTATCCGGGACTCCGAACAAATATTCGAACTCCATTCCATATTCAAGTTCTACCATTTCAACATCCAACTTTAAGTGTGTCACCCTACGGTTTGAACTATGCGGACATGGTTGAGTACTTACTCCGACCAATAACCAATAGCGGGATCTGGAGATCCATAATGGCTCCCACATATTCAACGATGACTTAGTGATCGAATGAACCATTCACATACGATACCAATTCCCTTTGTCACGCGATATTTTACTTGTCCGAGGTTTGATCATCGGTATCACTCTATACCTTGTTCAACCTCGTCTCCGACAAGTACTCTTTACTCGTACCGTGGTATGTGGTCTCTTATGAACTTATTCATATGCTTGCAAGACATTAGACGACATTCCACCGAGAGGGCCCAGAGTATATCTATCCGTCATCGGGATGGACAAATCCCACTATTGATCCATATGCTTCAACTCATACTTTCCGGATACTTAATCCCACCTTTATAACCACCCATTTACGCAGTGGCGTTTGATGTAATCAAAGTACCTTTCCGGTATAAGTGATTTACATGATCTCATGGTCATAAGGACTAGGTAACTATGTATCGAAAGCTTATAGCAAATAACTTAATGACGTGATCTTATGCTACGCTTAATTGGGTGTGTCCATTACATCATTCATATAATGATATAACCTTGTTATTAATAACATCCAATGTTCATGATCATGAAACGATGATCATCTATTAATCAACAAGCTAGTTATACAAGAGGCTTACTAGGGACTCCTTGTTGTTCACATAACACACATGTATCAATGTTTCGGTTAATACAATTATAGCATGGTATGTAAACATTATCATAAACACAAAGATATATTATAATAACCATTTTATTATTGCCTCTTGGGCATATCTCCAACAGTCTCCCACTTGCACTAGAGTCAATAATCTAGTTTACATATGTAAAGATATAACACCTTGGCCTTCCTGCTTTATCATGTTTTGCTCACGGAAGAAGTTTTAGTCAACGGATCTGACATGCTCAGAAACGTATGTATTTTGTAATTCATTTGCGTCTCAACGCATCACTCATTTCCAAATGAGTCGGCATTAAATATGTTTGTTCTTATGGTGGAACCTTAATTCCACGGTCTGAAATATGTCACTAATATTGTCACACACAATATAGCTTCAAAGTTGACCGGAACTACACCAAGTTCTCAAAGAATCTCTTGACTTAACATCCTCAGTCATTGTCAAAACAATGACATATTCTGCCTTCGTTTGTAGAATCCGTCACAACATTTAGAACTCTTCTAAATCTAGTATTGTGCTACCTTAGCCTAATTTTGAGATTGAAATTTTATTTTTATATGTGACTAAAACAATATCGGTGCAACACCTTACAGCGATTTGTTTGTCATTTCTCCATACAAAACTACTTATATATCCTTGGTTCTTCTAAAGTACACAGGGATATTCTTACTGTTTGTCCAATGATCATCACATGAATCATTCTGGTATATGCTCCTAACATTTTAGAGCACAGGACATCTGATTGTGTACATATTAATTGTGATCTAAATCACTCATGTGTTTTTACTCATTGAGTGTCGGATACACTCAAGTTTTGTTAAAACTTCACATGACAAGAACATTTTCTTAATATTTCTATATTGAACTACTTCAATATCCTTTCTATGTACTTTGACTTAAACTTATTATGTGTTTCAATCTATCTTCATAGATCTTGACACTAAATATGTTTCAGTCCATATCCTTTCATTGAAGTTAATTCTCAATGAAACCTTTTATAATCAAGTATATAATTACATCATTTATAACCAACTATATGTATTTACATAAAGTATTATAAATATGTCTCAGGCTCCCACTTAATTTCTTGCAAATGCAAGCCTCTTCATCGTTTCTGATGAAATCATAACTCTTTGATCATTTCATCCGGTGAAGATTCCAACTCCGTAATACTCACTTCATCCAATTGAAGTTCGTATATCTATCTAGCATTCCACGGACTAGCAAAACAATTGGTTGTATCTTGTATACACCTTTAATACACACTTCTGTTAAGTAATGCATTTTGCCATCCTACTATCATATCTCATGAAAGAAATATGTAGTGATTACTAGAATAATCCACATAGACTATAAGCATTGCTACGGAAGATTTAATCTTATCGTAGTTAACTCTTTGAACTTTGTCGTAAACAACTTTTCGACAAGTCGAGCTTATTCAATGATATTCCATCCAAGTCCATCAATTTTATAGATCCATTTACTTTCAAAAAGTATTCATCTATCTTGGATTTCATGGCGTATAGCCATTTTAACGGAGTCAGGGCCCATCATAACTTCTTTGTATGTAGTTGGTTTATCATTGTTCAAAAACAATCCTTTGTTCACAAATCATTTATTTGATCACAAAGTAAACCATACCTACAAGGTTCAATAAGTACTTCGATCTCCATGACTATAACATTTTGTAGACATGGGAGCCATGATCGTCGTGGCCGCTTCCGGAACCAATTCCGATGCTGCGCTAATCTGATCATTATGCTCAGGTTCATTAACCTTATCAAGTTTTATTGTCCTCCCACTCAAATACTTCGCTAAAAACAATTTCTTGGAAATAAGTAAGAAACATCGACAAACACTTTTGTCTTTGTCTCCATAGTGGAAAGGATTCCCAATCAATTCTGTGGGATAACCAACAAAGACATTCATCCGATTTTGGTTGTAAACTTATTTACTTTATGCTATGCATTCCAAAATTTAAGAAAGGACTATTAGGGTTCATACCCATGCCATAACTCGTATGGTGTCATTTCAACGGATCATGATGATGCTCTATTTAGTGTAAAAGCGGTAGTCACTAAAGCATAATCCACAAAAATATAATAGCGTCAATATTTTATCTCATCATTGACCCAACAAGGTTTGGATACATCTCTCGGATACTCCATCATCACTATGATACTCCAAGAAACGTGAGTTGTAGAACAATTTCATAACTCTCTTAGATGTTCGCTAAAACTCGTAATTCAAATATTTCCACTATGATCCAATCATAGATATTTGACTTTTCTATTACGATGATTTCCACCTCATGCTGAAATTTATTTGAATCCATTCAAATGTTTCAAACTTCTTCCTTATCGAATATATCCACATATATATACTCAATTCATTGTTGGAAGTTTTCATGAAGTAGAAGAATCTCCCGCACAACCTATGCCCAGTGAACCACATACATCATCATGTATTTTTTTTCACTAAGTTAGTTGCCCGTTTAACTCTTGGCCTATGAACGGTATTTCAGTCATTCTCTTTAGAAAAAATTTGCAAGCGCCAAACGATTCAAAAATCGAATGAATCCAAAAAAATCCATTTGCATGGAGTTCCTTCATGCGTTCTTTCTAATATGACCTAAATTGCGGTTCCACAAATAAGTGGAATTCAAATCATTTGCCTTATGGCATTTTAGCGTCAGTATTATGTGTGTGTTTCACCATTAAGATTTATAATAACTTATCCATCGTACATGGAGTAATGTCATAATTTGAATAACTCATTGTTTTCATTTGACCAGAGCAAAATAACAATTATTAAGTTCTTTATTATAAATTCTAAGGGCTAGATAGGATGCCAACGACGAACATAATAACACTTTATTTTTGTTCCAGAGTGCATTCCTATCATATTCCTTGTCAGTCACTTAGGCCATTGTATTCTTGTATTGCGTTGTTTTGTATGACATTTCATACCAACCAATATGGTACTAATACCCAAGAATTTCATTGTGTGACCAAACTAGGAATACAACCATAACATGTATATCATGTATATACACCTGAGCTAGACTTTCTAGTCTTTTCTTTCTATCTGCCAAAATATCTTTTGTAGTTTCTCTTTTAGCTTTCCTCATTATTCAGAAAAACACTTCACCTTCAATAACTTCTAGGTTTGTTGGTCAAATACCAATAACCTTGAGGTTCTTACTTTGATCATCATATGATAAGTGTTTCAGATTTCACTATTTGTAACTTTGTAATATGATGAACAATTTCACTCATAATTTTATCCATCAATTTATGACGACTTTCCGAGACCATGTCTGTACATGCTAGGCTCGTAAAGTTTAACCTCAGTATTCGCATGTGCAAATCTGGCTTGCACCCGTTGTATGCACACGTAGAATCTATCACACCCGATCATCACGTGATGCTTCGAAATGATGAGTCTTAGCAACGGTGCATACTAAGGACGATCACTTTATGGATATGCGAATATCGTTAGTGCCCCAATAGTTGGAGGATTGGGACGCCTTGCGTCTTCAACCTTCGTACATTCCCATAAAACTTATGAGTTTATGTAGTCTCACCAAATTATATTCTATCATCTTGCAATAAGGTCTTAGATATCACATATATCTCATACCTTGATTATTTCTGAAAACTAAATTTTCAGCTCCTTACTTTTCAAACAGATTTGAACTTCAAGTTTCACGGAGACAAGATAACTTTAGGTACTAATTGAAACCATAGCTCTTTGAATCAACAATGTGAGGTTTACTAAAAGTTTGCAATAGGACTTTAAACATTTCTTGATTCTTTAAACAATACGGTACCAGTCCGTAAAGTTTCTTGTCAGATTTTAACAGTATTTCTATCTCAATTACAAGACTAGCGCATGGTAGAAAATGGATGCCAATACTACAAATTAATTCAAAATACTACTCAGACTATGTTTATGATAATTAGTTCATGTTTTAATCTAATTACTAATGAACTCCCACTTAATACAACATCCCTCATAGTTGTTAAGTGGTACACGATCCAAATCCACTAAATCAAAACCGATCATCACGTGAGATGATGTAGCTTCAATGGTGAACATCAACATGTTGATCATATCATCCATATGACTCGTGTTCAACCTTTCGGTTTCCGTTGTCCCGAGGCCATGTCTGTACATGCTAGGCTCGTCAAGCAAACCCAAGTATTCCGTGTGCAACATGGCTTACACCGTTGTATATGAACGTTGAATCTATCACATCCGATCATCACGAGATGCTTTGAAACGACGAACTTTGGCAACGGTGCATACGAGGGGAGAACACTTTATTATCTTGATATTAATGTGAGGGATCATCTTATAATGCTACCGCATTCTAAGCAAAATAAGATGCATAAAGGATTAACATCACATGCAATTCATATGTGATATGATATGGCCCTTTTGTCTTTGCGCCTTCGATCTTCATCTCCAAAGCACGGACATGATCTCCATCATCAACGGGCATGATCTCCATCATCGTCGGCGTAGCGTCAAGGTCCATGGCGTCGTCTTCATGGTTGTTCACCTCATGTAGCAACTATTACAACTACTTTGAAATACTACTCAACATGAAATTTAAAGACAACCATAAGGCTCCTGCCGGTTGCCACAATACAATAATGATCATCTCATACATATTCATCATCACATTATGGCCATATCACATCACCAAACCCTGCAAAAACAAGTTAGACGTTCTCTAATTTGGTTTGCATATTTTACGTGGTTTAGGGTTTTCGAGTGAGATCCAATCTACCTACGAACATGAACCACAACGGTGATACTAGTGTTGTCAATAGAAGAGTAAATTGAATCTTCACTATAGTAGGAGAGACAGACACCCGCAAAGCCACTTATGCAATACAAGTTGCATGTCGAGCGTGGAGCAAATCTCATGAACGCGGTCATGTAAAGTTAGCCCGAGCCGCTTCATCCCACTATGCCACAAAGATGCAAAGTACTCAAACTAAAGACAACAAAAGCATCAACGCCCACAAAACCATTGTGTTCTACTCGTGCAACCATCTATGCATAGACACGGCTCTGATACCACTGTAGGATAACGTAGCATAGAAAACAAAATTTTCCTACCGCGAACACGAAATCCAAGCCAAGATGCAATCTAGAAGACGGTAGCAACGAGGGGATTGTCGAGTCTCACCCTTGAAGAGATTCCAAAGCCTACAAGATGAGGCTCTTGTTGCTGCGGTAGACGTTCACTTGCCGCTTGCAAAGCGCGTAGAAGATCTTGATCACGCGCCACGAACGGGCAGCACCTCCGTACTCGATCACACGTTCGGTTGTTGATGAAGACGACGTCCACCTCCCCATTCCAGCGGGCAGCGGAAGTAGTAGCTCCTCTTGAATCCGACAGCACGACGGGTGTCGGTGGCGGTGGAGAATCCCGGCGGAGCTTCGCTAAGCGTGCGGGGAAGAAGGAGGAGTGGGGCGGCTAGGGTTTGGGGAGAGGGGGTGGCCGGCCACTAAGGGGTGCGGCCACCTTGTCGTCTTGGGGTGGCCGGCCCCCTCCCCTATGCCCCTCATTATATAGGTGGAACCCCAAGTGTTGGACTACAAGTCTTCGAATAAGACCCGAAACCAAAACCTTCCATGTTGTAGGGAAACCTACTCAAGGTGGGACTCCCACCCAAGTGGGATTCCCACCCTTCCATGTGGGGGGGTTATGGTGGAGTCCACTTGGGACTCCACCCCTCTAGGGTTGGCCGGCCATGGGTGGGAGTCCCTTCGGGACTCCGCCTTCCAAAGTGATTTCTTCCGGACTTTTCTAGAACCTTCTAGAACCTTCCATAAATGCACCGGATCATTTTCAAACACATAAAATGACATCCTATATATGAATCTTATTCTCCGGACCATTCCGGAACTCCTCGTGATGTCCGGGATCTTATCCGGGACTCCGAACAAATATTCGAACTCCATTCCATATTCAAGTTCTACCATTTCAACATCCAACTTTAAGTGTGTCACCCTACGGTTTGCGAACTATGCGGACATGGTTGAGTACTTACTCCGACCAATAACCAATAGCGGGATCTGGAGATCCATAATGGCTCCCACATATTCAACGATGACTTAGTGATCGAATGAACCATTCACATACGATACCAATTCCTTTTGTCACGCGATATTTTACTTGTCCGAGGTTTGATCATCGGTATCACTCTATACCTTGTTCAACCTCGTCTCCTGACAAGTACTCTTTACTCGTACCGTGGTATGTGGTCTCTTATGAACTTATTCATATGCTTGCAAGACATTAGACGACATTCCACCGAGAGGGCCCAGAGTATATCTATCCGTCATCGGGATGGACAAATCCCACTATTGATCCATATGCTTCAACTCATACTTTCCGGATACTTAATCCCACCTTTATAACCACACATTTACGCAGTGGCGTTTGATGTAATCAAAGTACCTTTCCGGTATAAGTGATTTACATGATCTCATGGTCATAAGGACTAGGTAACTATGTATCGAAAGCTTATAGCAAATAACTTAATGACGTGATCTTATGCTACGCTTAATTGGGTGTGTCCATTACATCATTCATATAATGATATAACCTTGTTATTAATAACATCCAATGTTCATGATCATGAAACGATGATCATCTATTAATCAACAAGCTAGTTATACAAGAGGCTTACTAGGGACTCCTTGTTGTTCACATAACACACATGTATCAATGTTTCGGTTAATACAATTATAGCATGGTATGTAAACATTATCATAAACACAAAGATATATTATAATAACCATTTTATTATTGCCTCTTGGGCATATCTCCAACACATGGTTACCTCTCAACAAGCAACTTATAAGAACTAAGATACATAAGCGACATATTCATTACCACAATAGTTTTTAGGCTACTTTCCCATGAGCTATGTATTGCAAAGACAAGGAATGAATTTTAAAGGTAGCACGCAAGCAATTTACTTTGGAATGGAAGAAAAATACCACATAGTAGGTAGTTATGGTGGACACAAATGGCATAAGTTTTGGCTCAAGGTTTTGGATGCACGAGAAGCATTCCCTCTCAGTACAAGGCTTTGGCTAGCAAGGTTGTTTGAAGCAAACACAAGTATGAACCGGTACAAAAAACTTACATAAGAACATATTGCAAGCATTATAAGACTCTACACTGTCTTCCTTGTTGCTCAAACACGTTTACCAGAAAATATCTAGACTTTAGAGAGACCAATCATGCAAACCAAATTTCAACAGCTCTACGGTAGTTCTCCACTAATAGGTTTAAACCACATGATGCAAGAGCTTAAACATGATCTACTTGAGAGCTCAAAACAATTTCCAAGTATCAAATTATTCAAGACAATATACCAATTACCACATGAAGCATTTTCTGCTTCCAACCAAATAACAATAAGTGCAGCGGCTTTCAGCTTTCGCCATGAACATGAAAAATAAAACGAAGAACACAAGTGTTCAAATGAAAAAGCGGAGCGTGTCTCTCTCCCAGACAAGCATGTTGGATCCGATTTATTCAGAGAATGAAAATAACAAAACAAAAATAAAAGCACACAGACACTCCAAGTAAAGCACATAAGATGTGACGGAATTAAAATATAGTTTCACTAGAGGTGACCTGATAAGTTGTTGATGAAGAAGGGGATGCCTTGGGCATCCCCAAGCTTAGACGCTTCAGTCTTTTTGAAATGTGCAGGGATTAACCACAGGGGCATCCCCAAGCTTAGACTTTTCACTCTTCTTGATCATATCATATCATCCTCCTCTCTTGATCCTTGAAAACTTCCTTCACACCAAACTCAAAGCAATCTCATTAGAGGGTTAGTGCATAATCAAAAATTCACATGTTCAGCAAGGACAAAATCATTCCCAACACTTCTGGACATTACCCAAGGCTACTGAAATTTAATGGAGCAAAGAAATCCACTCAACACAGTAAAAGAGGCAATGCGAAATAAAAGCAGAATCTGTCAAAACAGAACAGTCCGTAAAGAAGAATTTTTTCGAGGCACTTAACATGCTCAGATGGAAAAGCTCCAGTTGAATGAAACTTGCCTACATATCTGAGGATTACTCATGAATTTTTTCAGCATTTTAAGAGTTTTCTACAGAGAGAAAAACGCAAATTCGTGACAGCTAAAAAATCTGTTTCTGCGCAGAAATCCAAATCTAGTATCAACTTTCTATCAAAGACTTTACTTGGCACAAGAATGCAATAAAATAAAGATACAAAGGTATTGCTACAGTAGTAACAAGAACCTTGACTCAAATATAAAACAAAAATTGCAGAAATAAAATAATGGGTTGTCTCCCATAAGCGCTTTTCTTTAACACCTTTCAGCTAGGCGCAGAAAGTAAAAATCAAGTAACATCAAGAGAAGAAGCATTAACATTATTACCAAGGGCTTTACGCCTACCCCTCTTATTCTTACTCTTGGGTCTAGGGAATACATGACCGCATCCGGGTGTAGAGGTAAAATTTAGAGTGCCTTTTCCCACATCTACGGTTGCTCCCAAGAGTTTCAGCAGGGATCTTCCAAGTGTGATTTGTCCTGTCCCTACACATTCAATAACGAGATAATCAGTGGATACCGTTCTTCCAAGAAAGGTTGTGAACACACCTTCAGCTATCCCCTTAGGAATTATAACAGAATTATCAGTAAGAGTTATTCCTTCTCCACCTTCAGTAAGTCCCCAAAGTGTCAAAGATTCATAAATACTTTTAGGCATAAGGCAAAACTCAGACATAATATCACAACGGGCATAAAAAGTTTCACCACAAATAGCAACCTTAATAGTAGGGACCCACATTGAAGGTTCAAAGCTTACTGGAACATAATCATAATATTCACGAATCTGGTTATACCCTTCTTTCAAACAAGATATATTTGTCTCGAGAGTGTTTAATCTATTATGAATGCTAGCAAGAGATGAATCAAAGTTATTAGCTGAGATAGATGATGCAACAAAAAAATTTATGGCATTAAAAGCTTGATCCCCATCGCAGTGAAGGAAATATCCTCCCACTACAGCATCCAAAGCATATCTATAGTGAACAATAAGCCCAAAATAAAAGTTACTAAGAAGCAAACTTAGAGTCATTTTAGGTTCAGTTTTACCATAAGAATCAAAAATTCTAGACCAAGCTTCTTTAAAACTCTCCTCATCACCTTGTTTAAAAGTAAAGATCAATTCCTCAGGTGACAAAGTAACAAGTACAGGACTAGACATGATAACAAAATAAATTAAATGCAAGTAACTATTTTTGTTTTGTTTTTGATATAAAGAAAGCAAACAAGACAGAAAATAAAATAAAGCAAGACAATAAACAAAGTAAAGAGATTGGGTGTGAGAGACTCCCTTGCAGCGTGTCTTGATCTCCCAGAAACGGCGCCATGCTTGATGGCGCGTGAAGCACACGTCCGTTGGGAACCCCAAGAGGAAGGTGTGATGCGTACATCAACAAGTTTTCCCTCAGTAAGAAACCAAAGTTATCGAACCAGTAGGAGATGAAGGCCACGTGAAGGTTGTTGGTGAAGGAGTGTAGTGCGGCGCAACACCAGGGATTCCGCGCCAACGTGGAACCCGCAACACAATCAAAATACTTTGCCCCAACTTAATAGTGAGGTTGTCAATCTCACCGGCTTGCTGTAAACAAAGGATTAAACGTATGGTGTGGAGAATGATGTTTGCTTGCAAAGAACAACAGAGAACAATGATTGCAGTAGGTTGTATTTCAGATGTAAAAGAATGGACCGGGGTCCACAGTTCACTAGTGGTGTCTCTCCAATAAGATAAATAACATGTTGGGTGAACAAATTACAGTTGGCAATTGACAAATAGAGAGGGCATAACAATGCACATACATATCATGATGACTACTATGAGATTTACTTAGGGCATTACGACAAAGAACATAGACCGCTATCCAGCATGCATCTATGCCTAAAAAGTCCACCTTCGGGTTAGCATCCGCACCCCTTCCAGTATTAAGTTGCAAACAACAGACAATTGCATTAAGTATTGTGCGTAATGTAAAAAATACAAATATCCTTAGACAAAGCATTGACGTTTTATCCCTAGTGGCAACAAGACATCCACAACCTTAGGGGTTGCTATCACGCCCCCAGATTCAATGGAGACATGAACCCACTATCTAGCATAAATACCCCCTCTTGGAGTTAGAAGTATCAACTTGGCCAGAGCCTCTACTAGCAACGGAGAGCATGCAAGATCATAAACAACACATATATGATAGATCAATAATCAACTTGACATAGTATTCCATATTCATCGGATCCGAACAAACACTACATGTAGCATTACATATAGATGATCTTGATCATGATAGGCAGCTCACAAGATCTAAACATGATAGCTCAAGAGGAGAAGACAACCATCTAGCTACTGCTATGGACCCGTAGTCCAAGGATGAACTACTCACGCATCAGTCCGGAGGCGGGCATGGTGATGTAGAGCCCTCCTGATGATTCCCTCGGCAGGTGCCGGAGGCGATCTTCGAACCCCACGAGGTAGGGTTGACGGCGGCGGCGTCTCCGAACTTTCTCGTATCGTGGCTCTCGGTACTAGGGTTTTCCGACGGAAGGATTATATAGGCGAAGCAGAGTCGGGGGACGCCCAAGGGGCCCACCCCATATGGCGGCGCGGCTAGGGGTGGGGCCGCGCCCCCCTATGGCGTGGCCGCCTCGTTGCCCCTCTTCGTCTCCTCTTCGATGTTCTGGAAGGCTTCGTGGAAAATAAGACCATGGGCTTTTGTTTCGTCCAATTCCGAGAATATTTCCTGCGTAGGATTTCTGAAACCAAAAACAGCAGAAAACAGCTGGCGCTTCGGCATCTTGTTAATAGGTTAGTACCGGAAAATGCATCAAAATGATGTAAAGTGTATATAAAACATGTGAGTATTGTCATAAAACTAGCATGGAACATAAGAAATTATAGATACATTTGAGACGTATCACTCTACAAGAGCAAGGCACCACCACATTTTACTTTATGCTTAATGATTCCAGCCCAAGTTTTACTCTACAAGCTTTACTGGTTTTGGTTTATCAAAGTTTACTTTTTGGTTCATGGTTCACTTGGACTAGATTAGACAAGATCATCAAAATTAGCCTAGAGCAATAAAAGCTAGATAGCACCCCTCATGACTAGTTTGCTAGTGCTAACAAATAAAATTGACTACTCTAGTTGGGGACATTGTGAAATGAAATGACATTGAATGATTTTAAAGGTGAATATGACTTGAATGAATTGATGAATTTGATAAAAACTGATGATTGGGTTTGGATGCGATACCATTCCAATTTACAAGTACCCCCACAATACCTGATTATGGGTAGGGCTTAACTGGAAGTTTATGTGTCCTAGTATGGGTTCCCTCTAAACAAGCGTCATAGGGGTTATGCCGAGGCTGCCTCCGTTGTAAGTGAAATGATGTGAAATGACGTGAAATGAGGTGAATGTCCGGCCCAAGCCCTGTGCAGTTCCCAGGACCGCTTGTCTTCACTGGGAGGCCAAGCTCATGGGGAGAGGTGCCTATACTAGGATATGTAAGTGAAAGGTTAGGGTTGATGATCCGCGTACTGAGTTACGAGTATTCAGGGTTATCCCTGACGGATGTAATCAAATGTTGTGGCACAAGTGTGCAACCTCTGCAGAGTGTAAAACTATTCGAATAGTCGTGTCCACGGTTACAGACGATTGGAAAGGCCATACTGTTCTGTTGTCAGATGTTTTCTGAAATGAATGGTGACATGAATGATGAACTTGAATTGAATCACAACTGAGTTGTGGGAATGACACTAATGTTCCCACTTGAGTTAGTTAGCCAATGAGGAATCTTTTACTAAATGTTTGTGAACTAAAATTGGCTTTATGCAAATAAACCTAGAGCTTAGTAACCCTTAATAAAATTGATGGTACTTACACTAGTATTAGTTTGCGAGTACTTTAAAAGTACTCACGGCTGTGTCCCTGGCTATTCAAATGGCCAGACTATGAAGAGGAGCAGCAGTATGAAGATGACGGCCAGCAGGACGTCTACAACTTCTAGGAGACGTCAAGTGTTGGCCTGTGGAATTAGATAGTCCACTACTACTACTACGCTTCCGCTTTGTAATATATGTGTTGATCACTAGATCAACTATTTGTGAAATATGGGATCATGTGATCTACTTTTGTAAGACGATTATTGTTTGTAATGAATGATGACTTATGATATCAACTGTTATGTCTCGCAACAACAATATTCCTGGGATTGCAATGAATGACATAATAGGCATCTGGATTTAAAAATCCGGGTGCTGACAAGTTGGTATCAGAGCCATTGTTTGACCTTAGGAGACCCTAGTTAGAATGGACGTTCTGAAACAAACTTAAGTTTAAAAACAAATGAAGTGAATATTTCTGAAAAACTTAGCCACTTTCTTCTCTTTGAGATCTTGTTGAAATAAGAAGCCATGCTCTTCCTTATGAATCTACATCAAATTTTGCCACACTTGTTCACATCTCTAACTTACTCATCCAATTCACTTTCAGATGGAGCCAGCCAACACCAAGTTTTACCAGCTGGGGAATGGCGGGAGTCTGATCTTCGAAAGGGACCTAGATGCCCTCTCTGAGTTCCTTGGACGCCCGCACCCAGAGTTCCATGGAGTCGAAGTCAACGACCAGCCCGGAGGGGAGCTTCAGTGGGTTATCACCGCTGATCTGAGGGGCAAGATGCAGCCTCCTACCTCTGAGAGGATCCTCTTTTCCTTCAGGGAAAGCAACTGGCTGGACGGACTCGCTCGTGCTCTTCAGGAAGCACTTGCCCGTCTGTGCGGGCAGAATGTGGCAGCCATCCAAGGGGGTCGCTTTGCGCATCTCGCAAGGCGTAACTCCGCTGGAGAACCCATGGACCTGCAGTCCCACCCCGAGCTGAGGCACCACGTGGAGCATCTGGACTTTATGATGTACGAGACCCAGAAGGAGCTGGACAACGCACGTGGCTACGCCAACCAGACTCACCTTGCACTGGCTCAGCACGCCGATGCTATCAAGATGCTTGCGAAGGACCGCAAGACACTTCGCCAGCAGCGTGCCAAGAAGGACGCTACCATTGCGCGCCTCCGCGCAAAGATATTATCCTTGGAGGCCACTGTCAAGGCCCAAGAGGACCAGCTGAATGAGATGGAAGAAGACGGTGAAGACATTCAGGGAGGAGAAGCCTTCCTGAGTGATGACGATGACTTTGAGGAAGACGAGTACACTGATGTGGAGGACTACGAGTTCCTGGAGGCCGGAGAAGATGACGTCATCCCGATCGATGTTGATGTTGATGATGAGTAGTTGCACTTGATCACATGTGTAGGTGTGAGTTTGTATCCCGTCCCTTGTATCGTAGCGCGAGTAATGGTTCTTAAAACCATGGATGTGTTAGCTTGTAATATATGATGCTTGAATGAATGAATGAATGTGTGTTTATGTTAACATCAAAAGAATTCAAGTTTTAAATTTTGGAACTTACTCAAAATAAGCCATAGAAATTTCCCTCTCATCTCATGATCTATCTCCATGTTCAGATGGCCCCTCCAACTCGCAACAGCAGCCATGATGCCATGATGCAACTGTTGCAGACTTTGATGGTAGATCGAGAGGATGAAAGAGCTGAACGCCAAGCCAACATAGCAGCACTACAACAGATAGCTAATAACAACCAAGGTCACAAGAACCATGATCATTCAGGATCAAAGCTTAAGAATTTCCAAAACACCAACCCTCCTGTGTTCAGCAAGACCGAGGAACCCCTCGATGCGGATGATTGGCTCCAAACCATGGAGAACAATCTAGAAGTAGCTGGAGTTGATGCCAACGAGAAGATCCTGTTCGTCACTCATTATCTAGCAGGACCTGTAAGAGCCTGGTGGACCAGCACCCGTGCCATGAATGCTGGACAGATCATGACTTGGGCGGATTTCAAGCTCAAGTTCAGCAAGTATCACGTGCCCCCGGGTCTTATCAAGAAGATGAGGGACGAGTTCAGGGAACTCAAACAGGGCAGAATGTTGGTGGTAGAATACACCCTGTCAAGGTACGCCCCCGATGAAACTGACACTACCGAGAAAAGAAAGGAGAGATTCCTGAATGGTCTGCACGATGAGATGCAGACAGTCTTAGTCAACATCCCCTTTGCCGACCTTGAAGCCCTGGTGGATTCCGCCATCCAGATGGAGGGCAAACTTCACCAAGCAAATGAGAACCGCAAACGCCGCATGATGCACCAAAGTGGGCCCAGCAATACCCCAAGGTATCGCCCCAGCTCAAGCGGAGGTTTTGCCCCAAGAAACAATAAGCCGCGGATGCAGATGTCACGTCCGGGTTTTCAGAACCGGAGTGGAGGAAACCCTAGGCCAGGAGGCCACAACAACAACAACAACAACCACCATGCCAACAACAACAACTTCAACCGCGCCCCGATGAGAGCCCCCGGCAACAAAAACCCCAATAACACCAACACTGCTCCGAGGACTGGGAGCAACGCTATCCCCTTCAATCCCAAGGACAAGGCCACAATCACCTGCTATGAATGTGGAGTTGTGGGACACTACTCAAATGAGTGCCCCAAAAGGTTAGCCAAGATTGCTGCTAACACCGCTGCACCTGCTCAGCAGCAACGCCGTGTCTCCACCGGCAAGAAGTTCACCCCCAACAACCCCAACAACCGCAACGGCCGCCTCTTTCACATGAATGCCGAAGAAGACCAGGAAGCACCAGATGTCGGGCTGGGTATGTTTTCTGTTAACTCAGTACCTGCAAGAGTGTTGTTTGATTCTGGAGCATCGCATTCGTTTGTTACTGAAGATTTTGCATGCACTAGTAAAATTCAACCAATCAGTTTGAAGCATGTCATGATAGTTCAAATACCCGGATCAACAACCAAAGCTAGAAAAATTTGCAAAAATGTACCCATCAGAATTCATGAAATAGATTTTTATGCAAACTTGATTGTACTGGGAGCAAAAGGTTTGGAAGTAGTACTGGGTATGGACTGGATGTCGAAACATCATGGATTGATTGATTGTGCCAAGAAGGCCATCACCATGACTAGTAGCACCGGAGTGGTAGTAGAACATGTGTCGAAAGACTGCCAAGTTCACCCGCAACCAAAGTGTCGCCCAGCCACTTTGGATCGATCAGGGTCGTGTCGATACTCCTGTGTTTCCTGATGATCTACCCGGTATGCCCCCAGATCGGGATATCGAGTTTATCATCGAGTTAATTCCTGGAACAGGACCTTTAGCCCAGAGAGCCTATAGCATGAACCCGGCAGAATTAGTGGAGCTAAAGAAGCAACTGGATGATATGTTGTACAAAGGTCTGATTCGACCAAGTGCGTCACCTTGGAGATCACCAGTTTTGTTTGTGGATAAGAAGGATGGTGCCAATCGGTTATGTATGGATTATCGTAAACTTAACGATGTCACCATCAAAAACAAATACCCCTTGCCAAAGATAGAAGACCTGTTTGACCAGCTGACCGGTGCCACAATATTCTCTAAGATTGATCTTAGGACTGGTTACCATCAACTGAAGATTCGTGCAACGGATATCCCCAAAACTACCTTCACCACCCGATATGGATTGTATGAGTACAATGTCATGTCATTCGGATTAACCAATGCCCCCGCTTACTTCATGAACATCATGAATAAGATCTTCATGAACTTTTTGGATAAGTTTGTCATTGTATTCATCGACGACATCCTTATCTACTCCAAATCCGAAGAGGAACACGAGCAACACCTGGAAGTTATCCTAGAAACCCTTAGACATCACAAGTTGTATGCCAAGTTCAGCAAGTGCGAGCTTTGGTTGAAGGAAGTAGGATTCCTGGGACATATATTGTCTGCAGGAGGAATTGCCGTAGATCCCGCCAAGATCAAGACCGTTGCAGAATGGAAAGCCCCAACCACTCAGACCGAGGTCCACGCATTTCTTGGATTAGCGGGATATTACCGCAGATTTGTTGAAGGATTTTCAAGCATAGCCCGACCCATGACTCAACTATTGAAGAAGGATAAGAAGTTTGAATGGACTGAACAGTGAAGAGAGTTTCCAGCAGCTCAAGAGCAGATTGACCTCAGCCCCAATTTTGATCATGCCGGACATCACCAAGCCATTTGACGTCTACTGTGATGCATCCAAGGTTGGGCTCGGATGTGTGTTGATGCAAGAAGGCAAGGTGATATCATATCTGTCAAGACAATTGAAGCAACATGAGCAGAATTATCCAACCCATGACCTAGAGCTAGCAGCAGTAGTCTTAGCCCTGAAAGTATGGCGTCATTACCTCATGGGTAATCGATGTGAGATCTATTCAGATCACAAGAGCTTGAAGTACATTTTCACACAGAAGGAGCTGAATATGAGACATAGAAGATGGTTAGAGTTAATCAAGGATTACGATATGGAAATTCACTATCACCCCGGCAAGGCCAATGTGGTAGCGGATGCCCTGAGTAGACTGCCGTGTCAGTTGAACTCCATGATAGCAGAAGAACAACCTAGCCTATACCAAGAGTTCGAGCAGTTTAGAATGGAACTAGTTAGTGAAGGATTCCTAGCCAGCATAGAGCTTCAGCCCACCTTGATTAGTCAGATCAAAGAAGCACAGAAAGGAAATGCCAGCATTGACGGAATCAAAAGCCAAATAGCTGCAGGAAAGGCACCAGGATTCACCGAAGATGAAGAAGGAGTGCTTTGGTACAACGGACGCCTATGTGTGCCATCAGATTCAGAGTTGAAGCAAGTCATTCTGAAGGAAGCCCATGATACCCTGTATTCCATTCATCCCGGAGGTACCAAGATGTACCAAGATTTGAAGGAACAATTTTGGTGGCATGGAATGAAGCGAGAAATCGGAAGCTACATCGCCAAGTGTGATATCTGTCCGAGAGTCAAGGCAACATCAGCGACCCGCAGGTCTGCTACAGCCATTGGAGATTCTGGAATGGAAGTGGGATTCTGAAGGAATGGACTTCGTCACTGGACTGCCCAAATCAAGCAAAGGAAATGATTCTACCTGGGTAGTGGTCGACAAATTGACCAAGGTAGCCCATTTTATCCCTGTCAAGACCACCTATCAAGGCCCCAAGTTAGCTGAGTTATATATCTCCAGAATAGTCGTTCTACACGGAACCCCGAAGTCAATTGTGTCAGATAGAGGATCCCAATTCACCTCAAGATTCTGGCAGAAAGTACATGAAGGACTAGGAACCCGACTGAATTTCAGCACAGCGTATCACCCAGACTGATGGACAGACTGAAAGGGTCAACCAGATACTTGAAGACATGTTGAGAGCTTGTGTACTGGAATATGGATCCAAGTGGGAAGACTGCCTGCCTTACGCATAATTCTCGTACAACAACAGTTATCAAGCCAGCTTACAAATGGCCCCCTTTGAAGCCCTGTATGGAAGGAAGTGCCGTACCCCTCTGAATTGGTCGGAAGTCGGAGAAAGCCAAGTCTTTGGACCATATGTTCTCCGAGAAGCTGAAGAAAAGGTGCACAAGATCCGCGAATACCTCAAGACTGCTCAGTCAAGACAGAAGAGTTACGCCGACAAGAGACGCCGAGAGATGACCTTTGAGATCGGAGATTTTGTTTATCTTAAAGTATCCCCCCTCAAAGGAATGCAGAGATTTCAGCTGAAAGGAAAGCTTGCACCCCGATATGTTGGACCCTTCAAAGTTCTGAGTCGCCGAGGAGAAGTATCTTATCAACTAGAACTGCCGGAAGAAATGTCAGCTGTGCACGACGTGTTTCACATCTCATTATTCCGGAAGTGCTTGGAAGTGCCGGAGAAGACCGAAGTGTTCAAGAACATCGATCACCGCTCGGTGGATATAAACCAGGACTTGACATACCGTGAAGTACCTATCCGCATCCTGGAAGTAGCTTTCAGAACCACCCGCACCAGGAGTATCAAGTTCCTGAAAATTCAATGGAGCAACCACACCGAAGAAGAAGCCACCTCGGAGCGAGAAGAAGATATGAAGAAGGAATACCCAAATCTCTTTAGTACCTAATTTTCTTTATGATCTCGGGACGAGATCTTTTGTAAGGGGGAAGGGTTTGTAACATCCCAAATTTTCAATAAAGAAAGAAAGAGAGAGTTTCGAAAATGCAAAATTGAGAACCAACAAAAACTTTTTAATACTACAAGTGCTATGCATATAACTCACCTTTAATTATTGTGTTAGTGTGCATTTGCCATGAGGATTGCTTGTGTGATTGCAATTGTGCTAAAACCCTAACCTATGAACTCATGATCAACAAAGAAGAAGGAAAAATAAAAGAAGAAATGAAATGAGAAAAGCAAACCAACACTCTGATACGTCCATTTTGCATCACTATTTTATATCATAATTTACTGTTATTCATTGATATATTTCATATTTAGAGATGATACTTATTTTATTTCATCTATTTTGCATGTTTCATGATTATTGGAGAATCATTCACCGGAGTCAGGATTCTGCTGGGAAAAGCACCGTCGAATGCAATATTTCTGAGATCAACAATTGACGGAAATTACACCGAAGATCTTATTTTTCCGAAGAATGAGCCAGCCAAAAGGAGGAGCCGAAGAGGGCCGCCATGGCCCCCCCCATAGGCCGGCGCGGCCCAGCCTCGGCCGCGCCGCCTTGTGGGGAGGGGGCCCACAGCCCCTTCGCCGCCTCTTTCGCGTACTTCATCTACCCGAAAACCTAAGGTGCTGGGAATAATCACGAGGAGACACAGCCGCCTCGCGGGGCGGAAAACACCAGAGAGAAAAGAGCTCTCCGGCGGGAAATCCGCCGGGAAATTCCCTCCCGGAGGGGAAATCGACGCCATCGTCACCGTCATCGAGCTGGACTTCATTGGGATCATCATCACCATCATCTCCACCACCGTCACCGTCATCTCCACCTCTCGTACCGCTGTAACATCTAGGGTTGAATCTTGATTGTTCGATAGGGGAAACTCTCCTATTGATTACTCCTTGTTATTGATGCTATTGAGTGAAACCATTGAACCAAGGTTTATGTTCAGATTGTTATTCATCATCATATCACCTCTGATCATGTTCCATATGATGTCTCGTGAGTAGTTCGTTTAGTTCTTGAGGACATGGGTGAAGTCTAAATGTTAGTAGTGAACTATGTTGAGTAATATTCAATGTTATGATATTTAAGTTGTGGTGTTATTCTTCTAGTGGTGTCATGTGAACGTCGACTACATGATACTTCACCTTTATGGGCCTAGGGGAATACATCTTGTATTCGTTTGCTAATTGTGGGGTTGCCGGAGTGACAGAACCTGAACCCCCGTTGGTATATCGATGGAGGGATAGCAGGATCTCAGAGTTTAAGGCTGTGGTTAGATTTATCTTAATTACTTTCTTGTATTTGTGGATGCTTGCAAGGGGTATAATCACAAGTATGTATTAGTCCTAGGAAGGGCGATGCATTAGCATAGGTTCACCCACACAACACTTATCAAAACAATGAAGATTAATCAACTATATGAAGCGAAAGCACTAGACTAAATTCCCGTGTGTCCTCAAGAACGTTTGGTCATTATAAGTAAACAAACCGGCTTGTCCTTTGTGCTAAAAAGGATTGGGCCACTTGCTGCAACTATTACTCTCGCATTTTATTTACTTGCACTTTATTTATCTGCTATATCAAAACCCCCTGAATACTTGTCCAGCATTTACAAGAATCCTTCATCGAAACCGCTTGTCAACACCTTCTGCTCCTCGTTGGGTTCGACACTCTTATTTATCGAAAGTACTACGATACACCCCTATACTTGTGGGTCATCAAGACTATTTTCTGGCGCCGTTGCCGGGGAGTGAAGCGCTATTGGTAAGTGGAATTGGTAAGGGAAACTTTTACTGTACGTGCTGTTTTATTTCTGCCTGCTGCTATAATTCATTATGGAGAGGTCTTCTCTTGAATTCCTATTTGGAAAATCTACTACTACTGCAAAGGTAGTGGATGAGGCGCCAGTGAGAAAGAGATTCCATACAAAATACCTATGAAAATTATTGAACGTGTTGTGGATAACCGCTATGAAGGGGATGGAACTGTCCATCCTGGAGATCATTTACTGTTTTTACATGAATTATGCGGGTTATTCAAATGTGCAGTATTGCTATGGATGAAGTTAGGAAGAAACTATTCTCTATATCGTGTCTGGTAAAGCAGCGCATTGGTATAAATTGCTGAAGAATGGGGATTCTCTTGATTGGAAGGATATTGTGCCTCTATTTTATTCTAAATTCTATTCTCCAAGTGAAATTCACAAAGACCGAAACCGCATATATAATTTCTGGCCTCATAATGGAGAGAGTATTGCCCAAGCATGGGGGAGATTGAAGTCTTTAATGCTCAAATGCCCCATTCATGAGCTTCCTGGTAATATCATCATTGATAATTTCTATGCAAGACTTTCTTTTCAAGATAAAACCTTGCTGGATACTACTTGTTCTGGATCATTTACACGCAACAAAGAAGAGTTTAAAAGGGACCTTCTTGATCGGATTCAGGAGAATACTGAAGGATGGGATAATGATAAAGATAGAGAGTCAGGTATAAATTATGATTATAAATGCATTGAAATTTTTATGGATACTAAAAAGTTTCGTAATATGAGTGCTACTTATGGTCTTGACCCTCAAGTTGTTGCAAATTTTTATAAAGCTTTTGCCTCTCATTTTGAATTGCCTAGGAAGAATTTTGATAAGTATCATGAACCGTACAAAGATAAAACTGATTCATCTATAAATAAATGTGTTGTAATTGAAACTGTTGATCATATTCTTCCTGAAGCTTATATTGAAAAAACTCCTTTTCCTGCTAAAATGAAGGAGTATTCTGTTATAACTAGTGCGGTTAATAAAAGTGCAAAGAAACCTATAGAACCTGAAGCAAATAAAGGTTGAACCTGCTATTGCAATAGTTAAAGATCTTGTGACTGAAAATGTAGAAGATGGTCATATCATTTTCTGTGAAGATGCTTCTAATATTGTTTCGCATCCTAATAAGTCTAGGAAAGCCAGTGTTCCTATGCTCTCTGTTAGGATTGGTGATCATTGTTATTATGGTTTATGCGACATTGGTGCAAGTATTAGTGCCATTCCTTATGAGCTTTACATGGAAATCATGCATGAAATTGGTTCTTGTGAACTTGAAGATATTGATGTGGTTATTCGGCTAGCTAATAGAGAAACTATCTCTCCTATTGGTATTGTTCGAGATGTGGAAGTTCTATGTGGTAAGATTAAATATCCTGCTGATTTTTTGGTACTTGGTTCTGCTGCTAGTAAGTCTTGTCCTATTATGTTTGGTAGACCTTTTCTAAATACTTGTGGAGCTATTATAGATTGCAAGAAAGAGAAAATTGTAACTAAATTTGCTGGTGAATCTTATGAGTTTAATTTCTCTAAATTTGCCAAAACTCCTTATAAAGCTGATTTGCCTAATAATGATTTTAGAGTTGAACAGTGTGCGTCTATTGCTCTTGCTCCTAATAATCCTTTGGAGCAACATTTGGAGGATAGTGAGAGTGAAGTCTTTAGGGAAGAAAGGAATGAGCTTGATGAAATTTTCCTTCGTCAACCTATTCTTAAACATGACTTGCCGGTTGAAGATCTAGGTACAACACCACCACCAAAGGAAGATCCTGTTTTTGATTTAAAACCGTTGCCTGATAATCTTAAGTATGCTCATATTGATGATAAGAAAATATATCCTGTTATTATTAGTTCTAAGCTTTCAGATTTTGAGGAAGAAAGTTTATTGGAAATATTGAAGAAACACCGAGGAGCTATTGGCTATACTCTTGATGATTTGAAGGGGATTTCTCCCTCTATTTGCCAACATGCCATCAACATGGAAGATGATGCAAATCCTGTTGTTGAACATCAGCGTCGTCTCCTAAGATGAAGGATGTGGTAAGGAATGAGGTATTAAAACTTCTTGAAGCAGGTATTATATATCCTATTGCGATAGTAGATGGGTTAGTCTTGTGCATTGTGTTCCTAAGAAAGGAGGAATGACTGTTGTGCCTAATGATAATGATGAGCTCATCCCTCAAAGAGTAGTTGTAGGGTATAGAATGTGCATTGATTATCGAAAAGTTAATAAAGTTACTAAGAAAGATCATTACCCTTTACCTTTTATTGATCAACTGTTAGAAAGGTTATCTAAAAATACTCATTTTTGCTTTCTTGATGGTTATTCTGGGTTTTCACAAATTGCTGTTAAAACTAAAGATCAAGAGAAAACCACTTTCACTTGTCCCTATGGAACTTATGCTTATAGACGTATGCCTTTTGGTTTATGTAATGCTCCTGCTACTTTTCAAAGATGCATGTCTGCTATTTTTCATGGCTTTTGTGAGAATATTGTAGAGGTATTCATGGATGATTTTTCTGTCTATGGAAATTCTTTTGATAATTGCTTGCGAAACCTTGATAAAGTTTTGCAGAGATGTGAAGAAACTAACCTTGTTCTTAATTGGGAGAAATGCCACTTTATGGTTAATGAAGGAATTGTATTGGGACATAAAATTTCTGAGAGAGGTATTGAAGTTGATAGAGCTAAAGTTGAAGCAATTGAGAAGATGCCCTATCCTAGGGATGTTAAAGGTATTCGTAGTGTTCTTGGTCATGCTGTGTTTAATAGGAGATTTATTAAAGACTTCTCTAAGATTTCAAAGCCTCTTACTAATCTTCTTCAAAAAGATGTACCTTTTGTTTTTGATGATGATTGTAAGGAAGCTTTTGAAACTCTAAAGAAAGCCTTAACAACTGCTCCTGTAGTTGAACCTCCTGATTGGAACTTACCTATTGAAATCATGTGTGATGCTAGTGATTTTGCTGTAGGTGCTCCTTGGACAGCGAGTAGATAAAAAATTGAATGTTATTCATTATGCTAGTAAAACTCTTGATGCTGCTCAAAGAAATTATGCTACAACTGAAAAAGAGTTATTAGCTGTAGTCTTTGCTTGTGACAAGTTTAGATCTTATATTGTTGATTCAAAAGTTACGATTCATACTGATCATGTTGCAATTAGATACCTTATGAAAAAGAAAGATGCTAAGCCAAGGCTTATTAGATGGGTGCTTCTTTTGCAAGAATTTGATTTGCATATTATAGATAGGAAAGGTGCTAATAATCCTGTTGCTGATAATTTGTCTAGATTGGAAAATATTGCTTATGATCCTGTTCCTGTTAATGATAGTTTTCCAAATGAACAATTGGCTGTAATAAAGGTGAGCTCGCGAGATAGTCCTTGGTATGCTGATTATGCTAACTTTATTGTTTCCAAGTACTTGCCTCCGACCTTTTCAGCTCAACAAAGGAGGAAATTCTTTTATGACTTGAGGCGTTATTTTTGGGATGACCCACACTTATATAAAGAAGGAGTGGATGGTATTATGCGAAGATGTGTTCCGAATATGAACAACAAGAGATATTGAGTAAGTGTCATGGTAGTGTTTATGGAGGACATCACGCCGGAGATAGAACCGCGCAAAAGGTTCTACAATCAGGTTTCTATTGGCCAACTCTCTTCAAAGATGCAAGAAAGTTTATTTTATCTTGTGATGAATGTCAAAGGGTTGGTAATATCTCCACGCAATGAAATGCCTATGAACTATACTCTTGTTATTGAACCATTCGATTGTTGGGGATTTGACTTCATGGGTCCTTTCCCTTCTTCAGAAGGTAACACTCATATACTTGTCGCTGTTGATTATGTTACTAAATGGGTGGAAGCCATACCCACAAAAAGTGCTGATGGTGAGACCTCTTTAAGAATGCTTTTAGATATTATTTTTCCTAGATTTGGAGTTCCTAGATATATTATGACTGATGGAGGTTCTCATTTTATTCATGGTGGTTTTAGAAAAACTCTTGCTAAATATGGTATTAATCATAGGATTGCTTCTGCTTATCATCCTCAAACTAGTGGGAAAGTACAATTATCAAATAGAGAGATTAAATCTATCTTGCAAAAGACTGTTAATAAATCTAGAAAGAACTAGACTAGTAAATTGAAGGAAGCACTATGGGCTTATAGAACTGCTTATAAGAATCCTATGGGTATGTCACCTTATAAAATGGTTTATGGAAAATCTTGTCATTTACCTTTAGAACTAGAGCACAAAGCTTATTGGGCTGTAAGAGAACTAAATAAAGATCCTAAACTTGCCGGTAAGAAGAGATTGCTACAATTGAGTTCTCTAGATGAATGATGAAGCTTATGAAAATGCTAAACTCTTTAAAGAGAAAGTTAAGAAATTGCATGATAGAAGAATTATCAAAAGAGAATTTAATGTTGGGGATAAAGTCCTATTGTATCGGTCTCGTCTCAGATTTTTTGCAGGGAAATTGCTCTCAAAATGGGAAGGACCATATGTCATTATGGAGGTGAATCGTTCAGGGGCAATTAAAATTAGTTCTCTGCAAGGTGATGCCACACAAGTGGTGAATGGACAAAGACTCAAGCATTATATCGCTGGTGATTCTTATAATGAAGATGTTGATGTTATTCGAGTGGTGACTCCGGAAGCTTTCATCAAAGGTCAAATTGACAGTTCTGCAGAGTTCGACTTTGAATAGGTAACAGTTCTGGTAATAAAAAGTCCGCGTTTAACTTTCCGAACAATGTTTTTGCTATTTTCGGAAAATATGAAAATTACGAGATCGAAACGGAGAGGAGGTGACGCACGAGGGCGTGCCCCCATAGGCCGGCACGGGCCCCAGCCTGGCTGGGCCGCCCTATGAGGACAGCCCCTCGGTGTCCCTCTCCAACTCTGGTTCGACCTGGTACTTTCCTTCTGACGCGAAAATTTGCTAATAATCCCCGGACCCCGGAGGTCCGTATATCGTTTCTCGTCGTGTTTTGTTTCGAGCTGTTTTCTGCCAGGATCTGTTTTTGATCTAGAAGCACCATGGTCTCCAACAACAAGGGCAAGGGGCTTTCGGAGGAAGATATTCAAGATCCCGAGTGGAGAAAGATGGATGAGAGTTTTGAGGAGGAAGTGAAGAAGATGCCAACAAAAAGAGAGCAACAAGCTGTTGGTAGTAAGCAAATCTTGGTGGGATCGGTTAACACTCGGCGTTCTTTTTCTCATAACTTGCAGGGACCTTTACCACCTGCTCCTAGCCTCAACTCTTTCCCTGCCTTGGAGGAAGCTTTGCGGGTTACCGATGAATTTTGTGATCAATACCGTGCTCTGAGAAGGGAAGTGGGGATACTTCAGGAGGAGAACAACCGACTTCGCAGAATGCTAGAGCGGTTCCTTGCTCCCATCAGGGTCGTCCCATCATCACCACCGCCAAAGGAGTAATTCATCATTGGTATTGGCACCCCCTTGGCTTGTTCCAAGCTTGGGGGGAGTGCCGCGGTATCACATCATCACTATCTTTTACCTTTTACTGTCAAGTAGTGTCATATCATGAGTAGGGAAGTTATCATATAAGATGGTTGCGGTGGAAGTATCTCTCTTTAGTTGGTTATCTATGTATCCCTTGGTGTGAGTTATCGTTATGGAATATTAATGAGAAGTTTTATCATTTACATATTGCACACCTTATTTTAGTTTGCAATCTCTATTATATGATTGATCTTGTTGTTAGTATTGGTATCACTTTGGGAGCATTGATTAAATCTATTTGGTTTTGGCAAACTTAGCATTGGTCAATAGCAACAACACGTTGAGTTTAAGTAGAAAAGAGGAAATACATGTAGATATGTTATTTCATTATCTTTCTTGTTAGCTATGAGCTTAGTATTCTGAAGTTAAAATTATTTGTGCTTACAAGAAAGATGCATGATTGTTTCTATCACATGTATATTTGTTTGTTTCCCTCAACTCTTATGCTTGCTAATCAACCTTGCTAGCCAAAGACCTGTACTGAAAGGGAATGCCTCTCGTGCATCCAAACCTTTAAACCAAACCTATGCCATTTGCGTCCACCATAACTACCTATTATGTGGTATTTTGGGCCACTCCAAGTAAATACTTCATGTGCTACCTTTAAACAATTCAAAAGTTATTATCTCTTATTTGTGTCAATGTTTTATAGCTCATGAGGAAGTATGTGGTGTTTCATCTTTCAATCTTGTTGGGCAACTTTCACCAATGGACTAGCGGCACATCCGCTTATCCAACAATTTTGCAAAAAGAGCTGGCAACGGGGTTCCCAGCCCCAATTAATTAACTTTCATTAATAATTCTCTTCAGATGTTCTGCCCTGATCCATCAGCAACTTAATTTTGCAAATAGACACTCCTCCGTGGTATGTGAAATGTTGGAAGGCACCCGAGGATTCGGTTAGCCATGGCTTGTGAAAGCAAAGGTTGGGAGGAGTGTCATCCATAAATAAAACTAAAGTACATGTGTAAACAAAAGAGAAGAGGGATGATCTACCTTGCTGGTAGAGATAACGTCCTTCATGGGAGCCGCTCTTTGGAAGTCTGTTTGGCAAGGGGGTTAGAGTACCCACTACCATTCGTTGACAACAACAAACACCTCTCAAAACTTTACTTTTATGCTCTTTATATATGATTTCAAAACTTAAAAAGCTCTAGCACATGATTTAATCCCTGCTTCCCTCTGCGAAGGGCCTATCTTTTACTTTCATGTTGAGTCAGTAAACCTATTTCCCTCCATCTTAAGCAAGCAATTGAGTTGTTGTGATCCAACCATCTATATTGTGATCTATTTAATCATGCCTTTTATTCTTCCTTGTTTAGTACAAGTTTTACCCGAATGAATATAGCTTTGAAAGTTATCAATGATTATGAGGAGATTATTACGATTGAGTATGCAAGTTTTGCCATATAAGCTTTAATATAAGAGCGCTGCTCGATAGATAAATACAATATGTCAATTGTTCTCTGACCAAGAACGAAGTTTGCCATCACCAATTATGATTTCCTATGTACCTTTATTTGTGATTTCCTTCTACTTGTTTCAAGTTGAATTATATGAGGAAGTTGTTCACTAGAATGTCTTGTGTGAATTAATATGATGCTTCTTGTCCGTATTTTATTTATCGACTCTTCACTCCATAAACATGTGGTCTTGTTTACGAGAGTTTTCGCTTGGGGACAAGCGAAGTCTAAGCTTGGGGAGTTGATACGTCCATTTTGCATCACTATTTTATATCATAATTTACTGTTATTCATTGATATATTTCATATTTAGAGATGATACTTATGTTATTTCATCTATTTTGCATGTTTCATGATTATTGAAGAATCATTCACCGGAGTCAGGATTCTGGAAAAAGCACCGTCGAATGCAATATTTCTGGAGATCAACAATTGACGGAAATTACAGAAGATCTTATTTTTCCAAGAAGAGGAGCCAAAAGTAGGAGCCGAGGAGGGCCGCCATGGCCCCCCATAGGCCGGCGCGGGCCCTGCCCTGGCCGCGCCGCCTTGTGGGGAGGGGGCCCATAGCCCCCTTCGGCCGCCTCTCCTTCGCGTACTTCATCTACCCGAAAACCTAAGGTGCCGGGAATAATCGCGAGGAGACACAGCCGCCTCTGCGGGGCGGAAAACACCGAGAGAAAAGAGCTCTCCGGGCTGAAATCCGCTGGGAAATTCCTCCCGGAGGGGGAAATCGACGCCATCGTCACCGTCATCGAGCTGGACTTCATTGGGATCATCATCACCGTCATCTCCACCACCGTGACCGTCATCTCCACCGCTGCACCTCGTCACCGCTGTAACATCTAGGGTTTAATCTTGATTGTTTGATAGGGGAAACTCTCCCGGTATTGATTACTCCTTGTTATTGATGCTATTGAGTGAAACCATTGAACCAAGATTTATGTTCAGATTGTTATTCATCATCATATCACCTCTGATCATGTTCCATATGATGTCTCGTGAGTAGTTCGTTTAGTTCTTGAGGACATGGGTGAAGTCTAAATGTTAGTAGTGAACTATGTTGAGTAATATTCAATGTTATGATATTTAAGTTGTGGTGTTATTCTTCTAGTGGTGTCATGTGAACGTCGACTACATGATACTTCACCTTTATGGGCCTAGGGGAATGCATCTTGTATTCGTTTGCTAATTGTGGGGTTGCCGGAGTGACAACAACCTGAACCCCGTTGGTATATCGATGCAGGAGGGATAGCAGGATCTCAGAGTTTAAGGCGTGGTTAGATTTATCTTAATTACTTTCTTGTATTTGCGGATGCTTGCAAGGGGTATAATCACAAGTATGTATTAGTCCTAGGAAGGGCGATGCATTAGCATAGGTTCACCCACACAACACTTATCAAAACAATGAAGATTAATCAACTATATGAAGCGAAAGCACTAGACTAAATTCCCGTGTGTCCTCAAGAACGTTTGGTCATTATAAGTAAACAAACCGGCTTGTCCTTTGTGCTAAAAAGGATTGGGCCACTTGCTGCAACTATTACTCTCGCATTTTATTTACTTGCACTTTATTTATCTGCTATATCAAAACCCCTGAATTCTTTTCTGTGAGCATTTACAGTGAATCCTTCATCGAAACTGCTTGTCAACACCTTCTGCTCCTCGTTGGGTTCGACACTCTTATTTATCGAAAGTACTATGATACACCCCCTATACTTGTGGGTCATCACACTCACATATGGTTTATGCCATTTTTACAAATCCTTAACCTAGACCATTTTGGCTTGCACCATTAGTTGGATATGGTTACTAAACACTTATAAACACTTTTGGAATCAAAGAAACTCAAATCAAATCAAATTTGAAATCAAAATGAGCTCACATGCACTAATGGTCAAAATTGACAATCTTAGCCTGATGCCCTCTTTGAGCCTCTGTTTTGAAATATTTTCAAACTAAACTATGCCAACTCTTTGCACCTCATCCAAGACAACATCAAGGTGAACAACTTTGCCCGAAACAACCCATGCCAATTCTTGCTCAAATTCAAATGAGGATCAAGCAAAGTGGAGACATTGAAATAGAATCAAGATTATGTGCATTTTGAGATTTTGCAAACCACTTCAAATTTGACCACCACCACCACCACTCCACTTCAAATAATATATGATTGCAACCCACCAAAATTCATTGAAAAATTCGAAAATAATTTTCTTGCGGCCATTTCATCAAACACTTGGTGGGCACTGATCTGCCAACCCTAGACATTGCAAAACCTAGTGGTTCCTTGCCTCTCTCATCAACCCTAGGTCATCCTCTATACCTCTCTGACCTCTCTGAACATTGCCAAGCATAAGAGACAAGAATTGGTACATAGGGTCGTCACCATTTGATCAAAATAATCCATGTCGTGGCATGGCATGGACATGCACACGCTCCCCCACTCTCTAGACCTTGCCAGCGTGCACCACCGTGTTCAACGTGTTCCCCTCACTCTCCTACGTATGCTAGACACGGCCCTCGACGAATTGGTGCACCGCACGCGCCAGAACACGCGACACCCAGACGTGCCAGGACGTGCACGCGCACGCCAGAGCGTGCACGGCGAGCGCCACGGGCACGCCCAGACGCGACGTCATCCCACTCCCCTGCGTCACCCCACGTCCTCTCTCTGCGCCACCAGCTTCGCCACACCACTAGAAACGCCATAGACACGACCACTGGCCCGTGGGAACCCTGTGCACGACGCCATGGCCGACGCCATCCGCCACAGATGCCAGGACGATGACGAGCGCCACGGACCCTCGTTTTCACCGCAATCACGCCTGACGTGACCGCCATGACATCGCCAACACGCGCGCGTCATCGCCAGTGCCCCAGAGCCACTGTATCACCGTCGACGCCAATGACCTCACCCCCGCGCCTCAGGTACCCCTGGATACTATAAAAGGAGGCCCTCCCGCGACGGATTTCACAAACCACTCCTCCCCTCTCATCTCACTGAGCCTCCTCGACCTCTTTCCCCTCTCCAATCCTCACCGTAGCCATCCAATCGATCGCCGGAGCCCGCGGCAGTGCTGAGAAAGGCGCCGTCGATTTCGGCCACCGTTGGAGATGCCGCCGTTACCAGCTGCTTCCCCGTCGTTGACAACCTCGCCGCAGCACGTCGCCGACCATCGCCACGCCGCCGGTGAGCCTCCCACCCCCTAGCCTCGCCGCCAGTAGCCGCGCCTCTCGTCGCCGTCGACGATGCACCAGCGCCGTTGGATCCTCTTCAAATCCTGCGACGCAAATAGAGCGTAACGGTTCGGCGTTTTGAACGCCACTGACATGTGGCTCCCACTGTCAGGCGGCCCGTGGCGTGCGAGACACGCTAGCTGGGCCGGCCCGTTTAGTTTTCGTCTGTTTAGCCCAATAACGTTTCCCGCCAGGCCCGTTTGATTCAAATTCGAATTTTTGAATTATACAAATTGCTCACAGATGCTGTTTTCAAATTTGAATAGAATAAAATCCACCAAACCAAATTTGACAAATTTTACATATTTGGAAAGCTTATCAAATTATCTACACAACTACACTGGTCCCAACCCTAGATTATTTGTCGAATTAATGTGGCAAAAATAACAAGGCAGGGCCTTTTGCAACTTCAAACAATTATTAAAAATCAACCAAAAATGCTTTTAAGTTGATTCCAACTCTCAAAAATCATATTTAATATTTTCTATAAGAATATGTAAAAATATGACATAGTTGTTTGTATGATCATGGTCTAGTTTAAAAAATGGCTCTATGACTATTTCTAGTCCATTTAAATGGTGCAAAATTATTTATTAAAATAGCATGAGAGTTACTCTCTCATTAAAATCTTGTCTCAAATAACTCAACAATGAGGTAGAGACCATTGTCTATTACATCTCATATTGAATTATTTGAGGATATTAAATCACTACTATGTTGGTATTAAATTGCATGAGGTGCATCACCTCATTTAAATCATTTTCCTAAATGATGATGATGAAGAGGTTGACCTTGGTCAACCTAGGTCATATATTATTAATTGAGGAAATTAAATCTTAATAAGATTCAATGAGAGGAAATTATTTCTCTAAGGAATTAAAATAAAAACCTTAATTAGTATTTATAATGAGAGGAAATTATTTTTCTTAAAGAAGAAAACAAAGTGAACCAACATAATAGTAATGTTGTGATGCTAGCCTAGCTTGTGTGACTCATGTGTGTGCTTAGTCTAGTATTTAAGTTTTGTTTGGTGATTGTATGTATCGTATTCGTTTTTAGACGCTAGTACCGAAGAGTACCAAGAGGAGGAGGAGGTCTACTTCCAAGGAGAAGAAGACCACTTTGATCAATACACCAACCAAGGCAAGCTAATATTCTTGCTAAGTGCAAAGCTCTACAAGAGCAAGGCACCACCACATTTTACTTTATGCTTAATGATTCCAGCCCAAGTTTTACTCTACAAGCTTTACTGGTTTTGGTTTATCAAAGTTTACTTTTTGCTTCATGGTTCACTTGGTCTAGATTAGACAAGATCATCAAAAATAGCCTAGAGCAATAAAAGCTAGATAGCACCCCTCATGACTAGTTTGCTAGTGCTAACAAATAAAATTGACTACTCTAGTTGGGGACATTGTGAAATGAAATGACATTGAATGATTTTAAAGGTGAATATGACTTGAATGAATTGATGAATTTGATAAAAACTGATGATTGGGTTCGGATGCGATACCATTCCAATTTACAAGTACCCCCACAATACCTGATTATGGGTAGGGCTTAACTGGAAGTTTATGTGTCCTAGTATGGGTTCCCTCTAAACAAGCGTCATAGGGGTTATGCCGAGGCTGCCTCCGTTGTAAGTGAAATGATGTGAAATGACGTGAAATGAGGTGAATGTCCGGCCCAAGCCCTGTGCAGTTCCCAGGCTGACGGTTTGTCTTCACCGGGAGGCCAAGCTCATGGGGAGAGGTGCCTATACTAGGATATGTAAGTGAAAGGTTAGGGTTGATGATCCGCGTACTGAGTTACGAGTATTCAGGGTTATCTCTGACGGATGTAATCAAATGTTGTGGCACAAGTGTGCAACCTCTGCAGAGTGTAAAACTATTCGAATAGCCGTGTCCACGGTTACAGACGATTGGAAAGGCCATACTGTTCCGTTGTCAGATGTTTTCTGAAATGAATGGTGACATGAATGATGAACTTGAATTGAATCACAACTGAGTTGTGGGAATGACACTAATATTCCCACTTGAGTTAGTTAGCCAATGAGGAGTCTTTTACTAAATGTTTGTGAAGTAAAATTGGCTTTATGCAAATAAACCTAGAGCTTAGTAACCCTTAATAAAATTGATGGTACTTACACTAGTATTAGTTTGCGAGTACTTTAAAAGTACTCACGGTTGTGTCCCTGGCTATTCAAATGGCCAGACTATGAAGAGGAGCAGCAGTATGAAGATGACGGCCAGCAGGACGTCTACAACAACTAGGAGTTCTTCTGACGTCAAGCGTTGACCTGTGGAATTAGATAGTCCACTACTACTACTACGCTTCCGCTTTGTAATATGTGTGTTGATCATTAGATCAACTATTTGTGAAATATGGGATCATGTGATCTACTTTTGTAAGACGATTATGGTTTGTAATGAATGATGACTTATGATATCAACTGTTATGTCTCGCAACAACAATATTCCTGGGATTGCGATGAATGACATAATAGGCATCTGGATTTAAAAATCCGGGTGTTGACACCTACCCTCGGCGCGGGCCAGCCCTAGGCCGCACCTAGGGGTGGTGTGCGCGCCCTGGTGCGCTTCTTCATCCCCCCTCCGGACTTCGTCTTAGTTTCAGTAAAATATTGACTTCGGCTTTTGTTTCGTACTTGGGACACGTACAAAAGTGATTATTTCCCTCTTAGAGCCGCATTGCTCACGATAGTACAGGACTATCCTGGTTACGCATATGTATTGTGCCAGGTGAACCACGGATTCAAGGCATGTGTCAAGTGCATGGATAAGACCCCGCATCTGCAACTTCCGAAGGTTCCCGGGTCTTCTAAAACTATGTTCCAAGGGACTCGAATGTGGCTTCGCTTGGATCACCCGTGGAGAAAACGCGGAGACCTGTTCAATGGCAAAGAGGAGCTCGGAAGAGCCCCACGATCGAGGAGCGGCGAAGAAATATATGAGCTTTTGGAAAATTGAGAAGAGTGCCCCGCGTCGGGAAAGAAGCGACCAAGGGAATTGCCGCTGCTGGGTGTATGGAAAGCGAGGTCCGTTTTCTGGGATCTTCCGTATTGGAAGGTCCTTCACACGCCCCATAGCCTCGATGTCATGCACATCACGAAAAACATTACCGAGAGCCTACTTGGCACTCTGATGAACATGCCGGAGAGGACCAAGGATGGCCTGAAAGCCAGAACCGACCTGAAATTGCTTGGCCTCAAGAAAGAACTTCAGTACCCCACCGATAGTGATGATGATGATGATGATGAACAGACGGAAACGACTCAGGGTCACCACAAAAGGGCTAGGAAGAATGAGGTGGTGGTGCTTAAAGTTGCATGCTTCACTCTGAGTGAGGAGAAGCTCGAGGGGTTTTTCAGGTGTCTCCTAGGAGTCAAAGTTCCTCACGGTTACTCTGGGAAGATAAGTAGATATCTGGACGTAGCGAAGAAAAGGTTTATCGGGATGAAGTCTCACGACTGGCACGTGCTGATGAGGCAGATACTTCCCGTTGCGATGCGAGGGATAATGGACGACCATGTCAGCGAGACGCTGTTTGGCCAACTTCTTCGACGTCATCTCTAGGAAGTCCATCGGCGTGAAGCAGCTCAACAGGCTACAAGAAGAGATCATCGAGATACTATGTGAGCTCGAGATTTACTTCCCTCCCGCGTTCTTCGATATCATGGTGCATCTACTTGTCCATGTAGTGGATGGCATCATCCACCTCGGGCCGACATTTATCTACAACATGATGCCATTCGAAAGGTTGAACGGTGTCATCAAAGGATTCGTTCGCAACAGGGCCCGTCCAGATGGAAGCATAGCCAAGGGTTTTCTCACCTACGAGTGCATCTCCTTCTGCCAAAACTACCTAAGCACCGAGAACGAGGATGCCGGTCTTCCCACCAGGAAGCACCTCGGCATGCTCGTAGGGTTTGGTCACCGCGAGGGCTACCACGCACTGCATGTCGGCATCGTTGGTCGACGCGCCGACTTTGACAGGGCACACCGAGTCGCGCTACAACACATAGAATTGGTCAGCCCTTGGGTGGATAAGCACAAAAGCTTAATCGAGCAGAAGTTCATCGACCTAGGCCGGCCGAGAAAAACGGGGGACGTAACCAAAGAGCACAACTCCAGCTTCACGGGGTGGTTCAAGAAAAAGCTACTGGAAAGTTACACGCCGACGCCTTCTACTGAAGAGCAGAAACTCATATTCTCCCTGTCATAGGGACCCGCGCACAACGTAAGGACCTAACAGTCGTACGACATCAACATCTATAGATTCTACACCGAGGAGAAGGACAATAATGGCGAATATCAAAACTCGGGAGTAACTATGCTATCCTACACCGATGACGAGAATGATGTCAAGGAAACATTCTACGGAAGGATCGAGTAGATTTGGGAACTCGACTACGTAGGAGAGACGATGTCGTTGTTCCGTGTGAGATGGGCCAAGAGCGTCGAAAAAGATGGACGGTATTTCACCACCATGGTTATACCCGATGCCAAATCGATGACCCCCTTCGCGAAAAATGAGCCATGGGTGCTCGCTAGCCAAGTTGACCAATGCTTCTTCATTACCGACCCGTCAAAGCCCAGTCGTGTGGTCGTGAGGAGGGGCAAGAGGAGCATCATAGGAATGGAAGGAGCCACCAACAATCAAGACATCGACAAGAACGGCTATCTGAAGATCGAAGAGGAATTCGACAAATACTTCGACATGCCTACTACTTATTCTAAAGTAAGAAGGAAGACCACCCTACCGTCTAAAGGTTGCTCGTACACGAGAATAAATCTCAAGGTGGCCGGGCTAAAGTATTCAACCGCGATTAAGAAGGGCAAGAACATTGTCAAGAAACGCTAGCTAGCCACCGATCGGAACCGAGAAGTTGATTGTGGCTTTTATTTGTGTACTCTAATGCACACATATATTTACTTTGACAAAAACATGTGTGTATATGTGTATGACACGAGCATGCATGCATGTGTGTGATGCGAGGTTTTTTTAATTATCTATATTAATTAACATGCATAATTGAACCTTCATTTATTTCTTGAATAGATCACTAGGAATGTATTAAAGGAAATACTTTTAGAAATTAATAAAACACTAATTTTATTAGGAACATATTATGCAGGGATTTAGAAATATGCCTAAGTGTGGAATTTATGTGGCGCATGTGGCGTTTGGTGCGCTACAGAAATTCCACATTTAGGCATATTCCACAATTGGCCACACGGGTACAATATGGCTAAGTGCCATTCTGTGACGCATGTTGGCTTTGGTGCGCCACAGAATTTTGGCACTTAGCCATATACCGTTCCCCTCTTTCTTCCTCACGCCCCTCACCTTTCTTTCCCGCAACAACTGAACCCTAGCGCCCACAGCAAGTGAACCTTTCTCGCCGCTGCGCTCGCTCTCGCCGCCATAGCCTTGCTCTCTCCTCGTTGCCGTGCTCGCCTCGCTGCCCAAGACCAGCCCGACCGCGCCCAAGACCAGCCCGACCGCGCGCCCACAGGAGGAGATCCTATCGGAGAGAGAGGAGATCGAGGAGAGGAGGAGTAGGAGCAGCCGGACTGCGCGCCCACAGGAGGAGATCCTGCTCGCCTCGCCACGCTCGCCGCCCACCGCCCGCCGCCCGCAGGACTAGGAGGAGGAGACCCGCCCGCAGGACTAGAAGGGGGAGGCCCGCTGCCGCTCTCTGCCCCCACCTCGTCGGCGACCACCTCCCAGCTAAGCCAGTGGTATGCTCTCTTCTCTCTTCCCTTCTCTGCTCCACCTCCCCTCTCCCCCTCCCTTGGTTCTTGTTTGCATGAATTAGGATTATAAGTAGCCATTGCTTGTTCCTCCCCCAAGTTTCTTGTTTGCATGAATTAGGATTATAATCACCTCGCTGCAAATGAAAATTGTGGTCAACATGCTTCTGGAAGAATTGTTATCATCTTTGTTGCCTTCTGAAACAACCAAAACTGAAACTAAGAAATTATAAATCAAATGGATACAAGCATCAAGAACAATATGCACCATGGAACTCAATTGTACCTGATTAATATGTTCAATTAGGGCTCATTTATAGCACTGTATTAATTGTTTATATAAAATGAAAACACCTGCAAATTGTCAACACCCGGATTTTTAAGTCCGGATGCCTATTATGTCATTCATCGCAATCCCAGGATAATGTTGTTGCGAGACATAATAGTCGAATATCACAATCATTATTTATTACAAGCCATATTGTCTTACAACATTGAATCACATGATTCATCTTACACAAATAGTTGATCTATTGATCAACATACATACACAAGTTCATACATAGCGGAAGCGTAACGATAAATGGACTCTCTAGTCCACAGGCCAACGTTTGACGTCAGAAACTCCTAGTTGTCGTAGGCGTCCTGCTGGTCATCCTCATGATAGTTCTGTTCATCGTCATACTCTGGCCATTTGAATAGCCAGGGACAAAGCCGTAAGTACTTCAAGTACTTGCAAACTAATACTAATGTAAATGCCAACTCTTTGAATAAATGTGTTGAGCTCTAGTTAAATTTGCATAAGCCATATTTTAGTTCACAAGTATTTGCTCATGTGCTAACTAACTCAAGTGGGAACATTAGTGTCATTCCCACCACATTTGTTGTAGTTCAACAAGTCACCAAGTCACCATTCATATTCACTAAAGTTTTCAAAAATCTGACATTGGAACTGTATGGCCTTTCCAACTGTCCGTAACCGTGGACGCGGCTATTCGAATAGATTTACACTCTGCAGAGGTTGCACACTTGTGCCACAACATTTGATTTCGTCCGTCGGAATAACTCCGAATCATCGTAACACAGTACGCGGATCATCAACCATAACCTTTCACTTACAAATCCTAGTATGAGCACCTCTCCCCATGAGCTTGGCCTCCCAGTGAAAACCAACTCCCGGGAACTGCACAGGGCTTGGCCGTACAATTCACCTCAACTCACATCATTTCTCAACAACGGAGGCAGCCTCGGCATAACCCCTATGACGTGTGTTCAGAGGGAACCCATACTAAAATTTATAAACTTCCAGTTAAGCCCTACCCATAATCAGGTATTGTGGGGGTACTCAAAAATTGGAAAGGTATCGCATTCAAACCAAAATCAGGTTTTCATCAAATTTCACTATCTTGTCTTGTTCACATTCAACCTCAAATCATTCAATGGAATGTTTCCTCATTCCAAGGTTTCAAATTCAACAAGTCATATGTTCCCATCTAGAGTAGTCAAGTTTTAGTATTTTAGCACTAGCACTAATCATGAGGGGTGCTACATTGCTTTGCTATCTTTGAGACTAACTTTGCTACTCTAGTAATCTTCTCTATGTAGACCAAGTTAAATTTACTCTTTGAAAACAACAAGTAAAACTTGTATGGTAGAAACTTAGGATAGGCTTGTGTTAAGAAAGGTAAGAATCATGGTGCCTTGTCCAAAGAGGACTTTGCACTTTGCAAGAGTATTAGCTTGCCTTGGTAGTTCTCTAGGTTTTCTTCTTCCTCTTCTGGGTAGAATCCTTCTTCCTCTTGGAAATCTCCGGTGCTAGCGTCTAAATTGGAATACGAGGTATAATCACTCAACAAGCTCAAGAGCTATACTAAGCACATCATTACTTCACACAAACTATGCTAAGCACACACATAAAATAATTAGGTGCATTGGTTTTCTTTATTAAAGAAAATTAATTTCCTCTCATTACATATGTAATTAATAATTTCTATTAGTTCTTGAGAGAAATAATTTCCTCTCATTGAAATCTTCTTAATATTTAATTTCTCAAATAATCATACATGAATTCATATTGACCTAAGTCAATCATTCATTATCATCATTTGAGAAAATGATTTAAATGAGGTAGACCACCTCATGCCATTTAATAATTCTACAATTGATTTAATTCTCCAAGTATTCATATAAGAGTGTTTGACCAGGGGTTCAAACATCACATGAATTCACTTGAGACAACATTTAAATGAAGTAAAATACTTCATATGATTTACATAGTAGTTTTGGACAATATCACTTAACCAAACTAGCCATATTGTCCATTAATTAAACTAGGGCATGATCATGCAAAGTGACCACACCATTTTCTTGCAGAAACAATTAGTGTAAGTCAAATGTGAGCTATTGGAGTTGGAGTTAATTAAATATCTATTTTGATTGATTTTTAATAATTATTTGAATATGAAAAAGTCCCTGCCTTCTTCTTTTTATCATTTTATTTCCACAATAGATCTCGAGGTGATACCAGTGGCATATTGTAGATCTTTTTACTAGCTTTCCAACAATATAAATTTTGTCAAATTTGGCCAAGCCAAACAGATTCTATGAATTTTCAAAGTTGGGTCCAGTATTGAATTCGAATCAAATTTATTAAACGAGATTTGAATTAAAAAGGCCGGCGGGAAAACTAACTGGCCCTAAACGTTTAAAACGGCCCAAGGCCAGCCCACCACGCATCCACGCACGCGTGGGCTGCCTGACAAGGGGCTCCACCCGTCAGCGACACTTAACGCCCGAAGCGATATGGACTAAAGGGGATCGTTGGATTAGAACGTGATCTAACGGCTCACGCTCGTCGTCATCGACGGCGAGAGAGGGTCACTGGCACGGCGGCGGTAGGGGGTTGGAGGCTCACCGTGGCTCCAGCTAGGGTTGGCAGTGTGCTTGGGGACGTTGTGGACGACGGCGAAGCTCCTGGTACCGGCGGCAGCTCCAGGGGCGGCGATTGCTGCAGAGCTTCCGCGGCTCCGATCTTCCAATTGGCCTTGCTCCGGCGACGATTGAGGTGGCTAACGGTGCTAGGCGAAGCGGTGGTGAGAGGTGGTCATGGTGGTGTGCTTGGTTGTGTCCGGGGAGTGCTCTGTTGCATATGTTTCAATGTCTCATCTTCACTTGATTATAACTCTTGATCCAAAATGAATTTGGTATGGTGCTCTTTACAAAAGTTGTTCATCTTGTTGTGTACTTGGATGACATGCAAAGATTTGAATTTGTTTAGTTTAGAAATCTTGAAATATAGAGGCTCAAAGTGGTGACCAGAATGTAAAAGTCAGAAATGACCATTATCTCATGTGATCATATTTTGATTTTTGAATTTGGTTTAAATGGTATTTCTTTGATTCTAAAAGTTGTATTAACTCTTTAATATCATATTACAAATAATGGTGAAGATCAAATGGGTTTAGGATCAAATTTGCAAAAAAATGGCATAGGCCATATGTTAGGGTATTTAGGGTTTTACTCTTATTTGATTTCCTTCTCTTTTTGATTTATTTGTTTGGTGATCTTTAATTGATCACTTTAGGGTTTTAGAGTTCATCACATAAACAATAAAACAATCATCATGGCATAGCACTCAAAATGCACAAGTCCTATGCAGGGTACTATATGCAATTTAAAAGTTTTTGTTGGTTCTCAAATTTGGATCTCTGGAAATCTTCTTCTTCCTTTTATTGAAATTTGGGATGTTACACAAATGCTACCAGGGAACTCAATTCTCTCTATTTTTTGTTTTCATTCTCAGCCATAGTAGTATTAGTTTAGACTTCTTGAGTTACTAGTTAGTATCAAATGATATGAAGTGTTTAAGTGTTTAGACTTCTTGAGTTACTTCTTGCTTTCTAGTTTTCTACATGAACTTAACTGTCTTGAATTGTTAAAAAATCTGAAGCTTGTTTAAAAAATCTGAAGCTTGGCAATAGCTAGGTTAGTTGATATAGGATTTATATTAGTTCTCAAACTTTCCATTTTCCATTTAAAATAGTAGGTGGCAGTAGGTTGGCTGGATATTAAGAATATATGATATGTGATCCTTGATAGCACAAGAAAATATAGATTATAACTGAAAGCATTACACAAAAATGGAGATAAAAAATATACCCAAATGGAGATAAAAATGGCATGCCTGTTTTATTTTGGTTTGAGTGTTAGTGAAATTGGCTACTGGTCTATATATACTTAGGGAAATTGGCTTCAATAGGGAAATTGATAGGGAAATTGGCTACATAGAAAAGCTACTGGTCTCTATATATATGTTCACATAGCAAATTCCAGTGGCAGTAGGTTTATTGATATAGAATTACTTGCAAATTCCAGTGACAGTGTAATGAAAGCAAAAGGAGGCTGTGTATTACCTATTTCAAGTCTAAATGTGTATTGCCTATTTCAAGTCTAAATGCTGGTACCACAATATTACTCATATAGCAACTTATGTTAGTACAACATGTGTATTGCCTATTTCAAGTCAAAATGCTGGTTATCCAACAAGAAATAAAGATTGTGTATGTTGTTGGTGCTGCTGGTTGTGTATTGATGCTAGTTGTGTATTTTTATATCTATTGTATTGCTACTGGTTGTGTATTGCTGCTGGTGCACATTGTGTATTTGCTGCATGGTGATGGTGTTGGTGATGGACCTGGTGGTACTGTGCTGTGTATATGCATGGTGTGTATGTGCTGGTGATGGACCTGGTGGTATATACTGTTGTATATGCCTGGTGTGTATGTGCTGGTGATGGACCTGGTGGTATATACTGCTGTGTATGCATGGGATGGTGCTGGTGTGTATGTGGTTTTGTTTTTTGGTGTGTATATGTTGCAGGGATTTCAAATGAGCTGCCCATTTCTACCGAAACATTGATTCACTTCCGTTTCGGTTGAGAAATGGAGCTTCTATGTTCAAAAATTAGCAAAGGTCATGCCGAATTTTCCGGCCGACAATTGTACTAATAGATTTAATCCTTTTCTTTATAGAAAGTGCAAACATGTCGGCCAACGACAACGTGGCTGGCACTTCTAAGGCCGCCATTAGCCCCGAAGAACAAGCCAGAGAGGCGAACGCTGGGTTCTGGGAAGTCTCCTCCCGTCAAGAGGAGGAGGAGGTGGACTTGGCGGCGGAGGAAGTCAGAGCTGACCAGCGGATGAGTGAAGCCAGGGAGGAGGATGAACCCACCACCCCACAGTATCTGGTGCAAAATTCTATGGCGCATGTCCGCATATGCGCCATAGAATTATCTAACCTTCTGTGACGTATGGGCCAGAATGCGCCAAAATTCCAGAGATGCGCCACAAAATTTAAATACTAATCGCGTGACAACTGTGACGAGAGGGATATGCACCGCAAAGTCCGATTTGATGCGCCACAGAAGAGTTATTTTCCAGTAGTGCGCGCACTAGCGTCTTATACGGACCAGCGCCCAACAAAGTGAAACTAGCAAGCGCTAGTGGCCCAACGCTGATCAGGCCCAAATGTTTATGTTTCGTGAGCTCTTGGTGACGTAGCACCACCATACACAGATAGATGCCTCGGTGGATATCCTCAACAAAAAAAATGCCTCGGTGGTTATTCATGGATATAGCCATGTCTTGTTGAGAATTCAACACTTCATTAATCTACAAATCGACAATGCATCTTAGAGAATCCAAGTCAAATAATTAACAAAGAGCATTCCAGGTACACTCCAAACATCCATCACGAAAAGATTGTAAAACTAAGTGTACACTCTAGAGCCAAAAAAATGTATGTTGAATCATTAAGCATACAATTGACGTGACAGAACGGCACAGATGAGAACCCACCGCGATCACCATAATGTTCTAAACCACATCACGTGTGCCAGTTCGTTCCATAGCATGAGACATGACACTTTTTTTTGCGCGGTAAAGAGATTATGTTAAGATATAGTAATACTCCTTCTTTCCGAGGTTTGTCTAAATCTAAACGTCATCTAGACACTAAATAATGTCTACATACATCTAGATTTAGATAAATCTTAGATTTTTATTTATAAACAAAGATAGTAGTTAAGTTACAATCCCTTTCAAACTAACTTCTAGCTCAGACTCTAATCATACAGTAGTACAAATCTAGGTCTAGGCGTCTAGGTCTAGGCCGAAAGTTATTTTGGATAGCATGAGACATGGCACATTGAACCACACAGAGACAATCGAATGACAAGACGATTTTGTCAAAACCGTCTGTTAACCAATGGTCAATGCACGCCTAACAGCGAGTGCTTCAGCTAACACTGATGCCATAAACTCATCAAGTACTTGGTTGCATGCGACCAAACACATTACCACGTGCTTCAGTGGTGAAGCTGGGGGCTACAAAATCCTTTCTTAAAATTTTACATATATGTCCCTAGTATCTAAGAAGGCTAACCCCACGGGTTTTTGATGATGCATTCACGACTAATGTGGTTCATGATCACGACGCTTTTCCCCATCCTTGAAGAAGATAAAAACAATGTTTCATCCACATTAGCAAACAATATACATTCCGGCAACGACGACTAACGGGTCATGTAGGAACTCTAAAAGAATTGAATAAGTGATTAGAAACCTTTACTGTTTTGTCTTGATTAAATATGGAATAAACTATACTTCCGCTTATCAAGCACAAAACCTATATATGTTAGGCTTATCTATGTGCACCAATAACTTATGTTAATCAAGTAAACAACTAAGTGACAACAATATAACAAACAAGATTTATAACATCAAACGTGATGTCTGTCACAATGTAAATGTATAAGTAGAAGAGATCAGAAATAGTGATAATCGAGGCATACGAGAAAAATGTATGTCCCAAAGTTCACTTCCAAAGGAAGCTAATCTTCATTGGGGATGTGCGGAGGCGTAATGTTCTCGAGCATGACAATAGTCTCAACTTAAGGTGTAGTTGCACAATGCACGCCAAGCACCACAAATGATAACACAAATTCTTCAAGACACTTTGAGTTCTCAACTAGGACATGTGGAGAGACCTTTGGAGTCTGTGAAGATATTGACAAATTGTGAAGTAATAAATGTGTGTATATTCAAATACAGACACAAATCTGCCATATCCATTTACAAAGGGACTATCACATCTAAAGTTATAATAGATGCCCCCATAGGGGGTCTCACAACGATCATTGATTCTAGACCGTCAGATCTTCCCATCTGTGGATCTGAGCCGTTTGTTCTAGGAAGAAGCAACACTGTGGTTGGCCCTCCTGGCGCTTGGGCATTTTTCAACCGAAGCCCCCTCTAGCTAACCCCATGCAACGGTTGTTTGTTACCCGCCTCAGGCTGTGTGTGGGTCCCACCTTCTGCTGGGTCCACTTGTCGGTGACTGTGGGTGGGATTTGGTTCGGTCAGGCTTTGCGTGGGAGATCTCCACTCCTAGGGGTAGAGTAGTCATTGGACATGGGTGGTTGTGCGTGAGACAAAATCAGAGAGCCCACCAACCAAACCCACCCATTCGTTCGCACCTGCCGCCTCTCTCGTCTTCCTCCTCTCCCCTCACGCCCCAATCCCGCCGCCACCTCCCCCTCCCCCTCCCCCTCATGCGCCTCCTCTCCCAATCACCTCTTGCGCGAGCGACCAGCGGCGCGGCCGACCTCAGCGCGGGCGACGGGCGGCGCGGCTGACCTCGGCGCGGGCGACCTCCGCAGGAGCCGGCATGGCGGGGCGGCTCGGGCGATCTCGGTTACTCCGGTGAGGACGGTGCGGTCGCGGAGGAGTGCCGAAGGACGGCCAGCAGGGGCGGCGTGGGTGAGCGGGCGGCGCGGTCGAACTCCGCCAGGGCGAGCTCCGGCGCGGGATAGGTTCGTCCTCTCTCTCTCTATCTATCTCAAATCCCGTCCCGCGTCCCTACCTTCGCCAAGCCAACAGCACCACGCCTCTGCTATGCCCGCGCAGGCAACAACACCTCAGCCCGCTCAGCCCTAGGCCACCAATAACCACGCAGCAGCACCAGCATGCTCAGTCCCCTTGCTGCCCGGCGACCTGCTGAGGTATGGCTACGACATCGCCGATTCGCTGGCTATGAGCCCCAACTTTCTCCTATTTTATGCACTCTCTCATCCTCTTCCCCGCTAATTGCAGGAGGACGATGACCACAGCTTCTCCCCGAGATGACGACAAATATGAGCGGAGGAAGCCACCATGGATTCGTAGTTTAAGAATGGCATTTGGTGGACACTACTGTTTTTTTCATATAAACAACTTAGATGGCATAACTTGTGGTTTGTTTCAGCTTAATGAACAGGTCTCTGTATCGTATTTTTATTTGGTATGCCTTCTACTGTTCATAAGCTCCATTAGAATTGTCTCTTATAAATATTGTGATTCTTTTTATTAGCAGGGCAACCATGCGTATGGACAAATCCCAGAGAAGTTTGTTGAATACTCCATGAATGTGTGATACGTCTCCGACGTATCGATAATTTCTTATGTTCCATGCCACATTATTGATGATATCTATGTGTTTTATGCATACTTTATGTCATATTTATGCATTTTCCGGAACTAACCTATTGACGAGATGCCGAAGGGCCAGTTGCTGTTTTTGGTTTCGAAATCCTAGTAAGGAAATATTCTCGAATCGGATGAAATCAATGCCCAGATCCTATTTTTCCACGAAGCTTCCAACACCCGAGAGAGGCCGAGGGGGCCACCGGGCCACCAGACGCCAGGGCACGGCCAGGCGGGCGCTGTTGTGTCACCGCCTCGTCGACCTTCCGACTCCGCCTCTTCGCCTATTTAAAGGTCCCTGGCCTAAATCTTCGAGACGAGAGAGCCACGGTACGAGAAACCTTCCAGAGCCGCCGCCATCACGAAGCCAAGATCTGGGGGACAGGAGTCTCTGTTCCGGCATGCCGGACGGGGAAGTGCCCAAGGCTCCTCCATCGACACCACCGCCATCTTCACCAACGCTGCTGTCTCCCATGAGGAGGAGAGTAGTTCTCCATCGAGGCTCGGGCTGTACCGGTAGCTATGTGGTTCATCTCTCTCCTATGTACTTCAATACAATAATATCATGAGCTGCCTTACATGATTGAGATTCATATGATGATGCTTGTAATCTAGATGTCATTATGCTAGTCAAGTGGATTTTACTTATGTGATCTCCGGAGACTCCTTGTCCCACGTGTGTAAAGGTGACAGTGTGTGCACCGTGTGGGTCTCTTAGGCTATATTTCACAGAATACTTATTCACTGTTATGAATGGCATAGTGAAGTGATTATTTATATCTCTTTATGATTGCAATGTGTTTTGTATCATAATTTATCTGTGTGCTACTCTAGTGATGTTATTAAAGTAGTTTATTCCTCCTGCACGGTGTAATGGTGACAGTGTGTGCATCATGTAGTACTTGGCGTAGGCTATGATTGTGATCTCTTGTAGATTATGAAGTTAACTATTGCTATGATAGTATTGATGTGATCTATTCCTCCTTTCGTAGTGTGAAGGTGACAGTGTGCATGCTATGTTAGTACTTGGTTTGGTTATGTTGATCAGTTATGCACTCTAAGGTTATTTAAATATGAACATTGAATATTGTGGAGCTTGTTAACTCCGCATTGAGGGTTCGTGTAATCCTACACAGTTAGTGGTGTTTATCATCCAACAAGAGGGTGTAGAGTCTAGCATCTATTTATTTATTCTGTTATGTGATCAATGTTGAGAGTGTCCACTAGTGAAAGTATGATCCCTAGGCCTTGTTCCTAAATACTCCTATCGCTGCTTGTTTACTGTTTTACTGCATTTATACTGCCTGCAATGTTACCACCATCAACCACACGCCAGTCCTGGATAGCAAAGCACTTTTCTGGTGCCATTGCTCGCTCATACTTATTCATACCACCGTATTTCACTATCTCTTCGCCGAACTAGTGCACCTATTAGGTGTGTTGGGGACTCAAGAGACTTCTTGCTTTGTGGTTGCAGGGTTGCATGAGAGGGATATCTTTGACCTCTTCCTCCCTGAGTTCGATAAACCTTGGGTGATCCACTTAAGGGAAACTTGCTGCTGTTCTACAAACCTCTGCTCTTGGAGGCCCAACACTGTCTACAAGAATAGAAGCACCCGTAGACATCAATGTGCTGGAGGAGGAAAGATTACGAGATTCAAATGTTTGTGTGTGTTTCCAAAGAGGTATGTCTTCATGCATGTGGAAGGTCACTCCATGGTTGAGTTTACAAGCTACAAACCCGTCGTTCAAAGAACTGGACTGGATGCAGAATTTGACTTCAATGATGTAGAGCGACAGCGAGCGCAACACGTGGTGGAGCAGTCACGATGTCGGTAGTCAAGATGACATGCAGAGATCAAGGCCACAGGCGGCTCGGAGATCAGCGTACATCATGTGATGGAGAATGACCACTGTCCCGTAATTGTACTGCCTTTTCTGCATTATGTACTCTTGTGTCACAAAAGCTAGGCTGTTTTGGGCTATGAGCTATGATTAGTTCAAACATTTGCACTCTTATTTTATTGTAGTGTTGATGAGAAGAGCAGACCAGTGAGGATGCCAATTGATGTGGTGAGGACTGATAGTTGCGGAGCATCGGCAGTGTGTCCATAGGTCTCGGTGGATGAGCATCGCTGGTTTGGTGAAGAAAAGCTAACACAGAGGAGGTGAAGAATGCTGCAAGCTATGGTTCTTATCTGCATTTAGGTAGCCGATTGTACTGAGGTAACCTTTCATGCCTTGTAAACTCAATTGTACATAAGTTCCCATTTGCTTTGTGTAAAATCTTAAATGGTTCTCCTATTCCCCATCCAATATTTGGTGAGACCTTGTCGTTCCTGTAGCGATAAGGCTACTTTTAAGCACCAACAATACTCAAGATTCCGCTCCTTTTCAGGAGTTTTTTTTGGAGTGACAACGCTTAATCTAGCGAGGGCTAACACCAGTGTGGTATGTAGCCTAAAGAAATTATATCTTCAGTATCTTCTCTGAAATATCCTTTACATACTTGCATACTATAGAATCATGTAACTTTCCATCCTTGATGACTCTTGGCGATTCACTTTTCGTCTTTGCTGCTGCTTTTTGCAGGCTGAAGTGCTTGGAGTTGATCCTAGAGAAGTCAGTGTTCCGGTTGTTGGCGACCATGCAGGGATCACTATATTTCCCCTCATGTCCCAGGTATCATATGTTGGTGCCATCACAGTAGAAATTTTAATATTGACTATTAAGAAAAATTCTCTAGCTTTGGAGTATCAAATATTTGACTATTAAGAAATATTCTCTAGCTTTGGAGTATCAAATATTTTAATATTAAGAAATTTTAATATCCTCATTCTCTTCCGATGAAATCAAATATTTGACTAACCCCATACAAAATAGTAGTATCGAAGTTGTTGAGGTATGGTGTTGTTTAAAATTAGTAGATTAAAGCTAACACTGAAGAAAGACAGAAGGATAATTTACCATATGCTTCTTCTCTTATTGGTTGATTATTTATAGTTCATAAAAATTACACTGAAGAAGAAAATTGTTATTTGGAAAATTCCCCTCCTCCACAGTCCACACACAGTGCCATTGATTTCCCTTTCACATCTCCATATTCTTAATGGACATTCCATTGTATGGTTATGCGAACTCCAGTGTGAATCTTGGAGTAATATCTGTGTAAGGGGTGTGCTATATTGGAAAACACTGCTAAATACTTGACACCGTTTAGCTATGGCCAACTCGGCAACCAAATTTCTTTTTATGTTTCAACATGTCTCATTTCCCACTGTTTTAAGTACTATTGAGATTTGAAATTCAAACAGAGGTATCTTTGGAAATATATAGAACCTATCTCAGCTAAAAATCAGTGTCATGGAACTGTTTTGAAAGTCAAACTTAATATCTACTGAACACTGCAAAGATTCCGGTCTGAGGGTCCCACTGGCACCTAATTTCAGCACCAAAAACACAGGAGATGGATATATAAATTATTAACCCACCAACGTACCTCTTGCATATTTTATCCAGTCACAAACTTTCTTTAATCACGAAACCGTTGGGCACTGAAGTTTTTCCTCTATAATCGTTGTTATTATTTGGTCATTTAGACTTCAAACAACTTAATAAGGAAAATGTAGTATTTTATCAAAGTGGAAAAATAGAGTGTCAAAATATGGAGTGCTATTTTGCAGTTACAATGTACAATGTGTAGTATGATCGGGTAGCAAAGTACAAAGTGGTGTATGATTAAATTTCCCCCTTGCAAGTTAACCTATATCTCATTATCTACCAAGCTTCTCTCTGAACCGTGTGCTCCTGCTATGTCTTCCGGTGGTTCACACAGCCTCAGGTAACTCCTTTCTTAGTCCTGCTGCGTATGCGTGTTTATATCGAACCATATATCACTCAGTGGAGTTCTGGTGGATGTGGTAAATGATTGTGATGGTGAGGAGGATCTTATTGAGTAGGAGACAAAGTTGCACTTATGTATGGTCAATTGGTCATAAGATGGCTCCATTTGGATAGATGAACTAACAAGCAGGCAATTCTATTGGTAATTCTAGCAGAGCAAGTAGTTGGTCTGATCTGCTGACCTATTTACTGATGTTGTTTTCATGGTAAACTGCCTTGTCCTTTTTTTAAATAAACATGTTTAGTTCTTATATGCTATCTGCTGCAAAAAAAAAAATCTTTCAGTTTTTTCATGAGTTCACCTTGATGCAGATGACCGTCAACCTTTTGTCTGATCTCTAAATTGGTAATTAGTTGTTGGCACATTTACGAGTACATGTCACGCCTATGTCACCATCACACTCAAACAGATAATCGAAACATCTGGCAGATGAGTCTGGTTTTCCTCCACAGAAAGGCTACACCCACATAGGCTAGAAATTTCTGTACTTACAATTATCCCAAGGCACAAAGATGATACATTAGCGTGTATACTTATAATTGTACCAAGATGCACATTTTATTCATGATGATAAAGTACACTTAAGATTGTCATAATTCGTTTCTTTTTTACATGTAGCACATATAGTAATTTAACTTGATTTACATATATGGTTATTTTTAGCTGAAGATCACATGTGTAAACTAGAACTCCAAGGCGTGCAGTGGCCCCTATCCTTAATGACAAAGTTTACATCCAATTTTAGTTGGAAAACCTGTTCAAGCGTTTATGTCATTGTTTCAAGACTTTTCAAAAGGATTACCTAATAATCCTGTATCAATGATATTGTCTATATCGGTTCATCTGTATCCAACCTTATTCCTTTTCTTTCTTCATCCCTTCTATGAAACTGTATTGTAATTGCACTCATATTCGACTATATTTTGTTGGTATAGACATGACTGGGTATAGATGCAGATGTATGTCTTCAACTTGGTTGACCTGTAAATCACCTAAAAGATGAACCAGTATGGCTCAGACATGCATAGCCTTTTGAGCCGGTGAAGGCTCGGATAACTGGTGGGCACCGTAGTACAATTTATGACTATAGAGTGATAGTTTTTAATCAGTTTGTGCTTTGTTTTATCTTACATTTATATGTTAGCTGCAGAATCAAGAGTTTATAAACATGTTTACCTGTTATTGTATCATTTTTAATATCATTTAGTCTAAATGCCTTTCCGAGTGAATCGTTGTGCGAGAAACAAACACGGGTGGCAAGATGTTTTATTCATAGTTTATTGCCTGCCCTTTTGGGGCAAGCCCTGATCTAACATTCTGATCTTAAGTGGTTACTTATAGTGGTCTTGCTTATGGTCAGTCGGTTATGGTTACACTTTTATGCAACCATGAGATCATCTTCTTGGAGTTGTCCCACTAAAATTCAGGAAAATGCTGTAGCATACCATGATTACTTATGCTGCATGATTGGTCTTCACAGATATGCTCATACCCATCTTCTTTTCTTGCCGCAGATACATGGGTGATCGTGGTGATCGCCTCACTCCGGCTTGTAGTGATGTGTAATATCAAATGCATGTTGCTTTGTGTCTAGATGTACTCCTGCCCCTTGCAGTGAATTGTAATATCAAACTTCTTTGTCTTGTTTTTCTTTTTCAGGGGCATAAAAAGAATTGGAATGAATGCTTATGTTCAGATACGACCCTTCAAAGTTATGGATATTCCTACACAGGTAAATGAACGCCCTACTTATTTGTTAGTCAGTCAGTCAGTCAGTTAGGTAAAATGAGTGATGCTCTCTTCCTCCACTGCTTAATGAGTGACCCCATGTGTCGCCCCGGAGTCGACGCCTACTGATCTACATTGGTTGTTGGGTGAGAACCAGGGCACCCCTCAATTTACCTTACAGAGGTAATCCACAGTGGTGGCAAGGATTTGGAAGGTCCATATGAGCTCCTCCTTCTGGTGATGTTAGGCAGTGAGGTGATTGGAAAGATCTTCCTTGTCTCCACATCTGGGTGACCCATGCCTAACTGAAGATCCTAAGACCCTTCAAAGCTACGGATATTCCTACAGGTAAATGAGCGCCCTAACACATGCAACTTCAGCTACAATGCAGCTAGCAGCACAAATTTATTTATCACCAGTGAACCTACTGCTTATGCAATTGAACAAATGGATGGGCTTTGTAACGACCCGGAAAAACCCCAATATTAGATTTTTCACCGCTGCTTGTTTTTCCGTGTCGTTCCAAGTCATCATGGCATATGCATCATATCATCCATGTTTTAATAAATAAAATTCTTTTATAAAGCCAAATTATTTTGTTTTCTCTCTCTCCATCTCTGCATTCAAAATTCAAATTTGCTTGAACTATTTTAAAACCAGTTTACAAAATAGTTTTGAAAAGAAAAGAGAAAAAGTTTTAAAAGAAAATCTTCCCCTCTCCTTGGGCTCTCTCTCTTCCCTGGCCCTCTTCCTTTCTCCCGTGGCAGCCCATTTCTTTCTTTGCCTCATCCTTTGCTCCAGCCCACCTTCTCTCACGTGATCTGCTCCTTCTTCCCGGTACGGCAACGCATCCGTGCTCCTGCTAGTCGCTGTCCAAGCGATGGGACGGCTCCCATGCAGTGCCTCTCTTCCTTATAAGCAACACCCGAAGCCCTGCAACCCTAGTAGTGCTGCTTCTCCCTCCCCTCCGCCGCCACTCCTCTCTTCCTTCTGCCCTTCGCATCCCGTCGCCCACATCGCTGCAGCAACCGCTCGCCTCCCATCTCTCCACCCGCCCTCCGACGCGTGCGACACCGCCTCCGTCAACCTCCGCGCAGACATCCGGATCAAGCCATCGTCAACCTCCGCTGTCTTGGCTCCTATCGAGTACGGCGGTCGCCGCCCTCCAGTTCGTCTTCGTTCGCGACCTCGCCGGTCGTCGCTTCGCCGCCCAACCGAGCTGAGCACGGGAACGGAACCCCTTCGCCGCCCCATCCACGTCTGCCTTCCTCGCCCACATCCAGGACTTCACGGTCGCCACTTTCTCCGTCCTGGACTGCCTCCCGAAGCCGTACGCACCAAGGTCTGCTCGGAAGCGTCCGCGTCTTCCTCGTCTACCTCCCGGCCTCTCCTTCGTTCTCGTCGCCGGCAACCCTCCTCCTCGTCTCCGACCACCCCTGGGTGAGCCACACTCCCTCCTCTCCCCTGCATGTCTCCACACCCCTGCATCATCGACATGAGAAGAGATCGAAGAAGAAAACGAAAACGAAAACAGAAAAGGTTCCGTTCTGTTCTGTTTCACGGTGGCCACTTTCGGCGTAGATCCTCGCCGGCACAGTTCGATTCAGCATGAGTTTCTGGTACCATTAGAAGCACGGTTTCACCCTCTTTCCAGCAAACTTTGAATCTCCCAAAACGGAGCAATACACACGACGCCACCTTCGTTCAAAGTCGGCTCCAGAAAACAGTTTCTGTTTTCAGTTTTCCGTTTCAGATTTGCTGTTTCGTCGGCCCAACTTCCGGCGAGCTTCTCCGGCGATACCGTGCACCGTTTCCACCCATTCAAGTCTCTTTCGGATCTTGGCACATCCATCTTGCCCAACCACCTTTGTTTCACTCAAATCGGTGCCCAGATTCATCGCGGTGAACGCTTTAAAATCCGTGCACTTCGCTATCTATAGGAATTCGCTGCTGTCAAAATTCAGTTTGTAGTGTCACTTTCTTCAGCTAAAATTCAGCAATTTCACTTGATCCTTTCCCTGTATGTTTGCAAAATCTACTCGACAGCACACTGGTTCCATCTCTGCTCCACACCACTGGATACATAGGTTCGAGTTCCCCTGGGCGTGTATTAAACCAACCTTTTTGACCTCTGCCTCGCTGGCGCCTACGTGGCACAGTGACCCACCTGTCAGTGTCTCTGGCTACCTTCCAGCTTGGTGAAAAACGTTTCCTGCTCAAATTTCAAACTCAGCTTCTGAAAATTTTACAATCAGATGGTTTTCCAAATGTTTTAAAATTGCACTTTTACAAATCCAAGTTAAACAAACTTTATGTCATTTTTGATCAGAAAAACATGAGGAACATGAATATGTCATCCATGCTTGCTGTTGCACCATGCATCATAAAAATTCGTGATAGTTTGCATTATCACCTAATATGCAACATATGGAATATGTGGGATATTATATATATGATTGTCCCGGTTCCATTTAACTTTGCGTAGCTCACCCATGCCTTGTGTTGCCATGCTAATCAACATTTAATTTTGTCGGTAGAAAATGCAAATCCAACTCTAATTTGATTGTCCGGGGTTCCGACTCCGATTAATTTGGATAAGTTGCACCGCATCATATTTGCCATGCCATGCATATCATCTTGATCATGCTGGATCTTCTTTATCCGTAGTAGTATGACTTGCATACGTTGTGTGTTCCAGCATTTGCTTCTTCCCGGATAAGTGGTGTGTGAGATACGACGAGTTCTCCGACAAGTTCTTCTGCAGCTTTTCACAGGCGAGCCCACCCCTTCACCTATTTTACTTTTTCATGCTCTTTTGATCTATTGCTATCCTTATGTTGCGATTCTGTTGTGTCACGTGTCCTTCCACCTGTTACCCTACATGTCCGAGATACACCTCCTCGCCCTACCTATTGTTTGTTGTTTGCCAGCTTTGCGAGTCGTAGGCGAGTTTAGGGTTTTGTTGATATCTCGAAATGTTCGGGATATCTTGTTGGGAGGTTATCACATGCTATATCTTTTGTTGGAGATAATCACACTTTACTTTATTGTTAACAACTAAAATTGTAAGCAGAGGCATCTGTGAGCCCCTTTGCGAAAGCATCGGAACTTTGACTCGCTAATGTCCCCTAGGACCCGAGTTCTTGTTATCTGTTCTTGAGCGCTCTACCCATGCGTGGGGACGATTATTGGGACCCCCTCACCCATTACCTTTTCTCAAGTCGGTTGAAAAGGGGGCACAACCTTGGTTTTATTTGCCTATGCCATGTATGCCATGCTTTACTTCGTTGCCTTCGGTGTTTACTTCCTGTTGCCTTCGGTGTTTATATTCTGTACTGGAACGTTTAGCGAAGCGTGTGGTTTGCACGCCTAGCCGTTAACGCAAACCCGAGTCCGCTTAGTACGGCCGACTCACGGTAGCTTAGTCGGGTGGCCCCCTAGACTTTCTTGTTGAACTGGAACGGTCTTGTTGTGAGACATCCACCTGTCGTGGGTCGAGCATGCGTATGGTTACATTTGGGCAACCCCTGCAGGTGTACATCTTATCGATAAGCCGTGTCCGCGGTTATGGACGACTTGGAATTGAGCTTGATCATAGAACAACTTACACCTTATTTCCTTGCTAATAATTTGCTAATAAAACATTTTCAAAAAATGTGTGTGCCTTTGCCACTCTTTGCGAAGGGGATCGCATCGGGTTATGTTTGCAGTATAGAATCTACCTTGTGCGCTCTCTTATCTTCTCTGAGTAGACGGATGTTGTAGCGTGTCTCTATTGGATAGTAGCTTTGCCGCCGCTAAACTCCACATATAGCCGGTGAAGTTTATACCGCCCACCAGCATAGCTCTTGTCTCGCAAGTACGTACCAATGGTACTTACCCTCGCCTTCCTTTCTTTTTGTCTCCTCCCTTTGTCGAACCGATGGCCCGACTTTGATGGGTACGAGAAGACAACGTTAGCAAGGTTACCCTTCCGCTTGGCGGGCAGGGTTATGGACGCCATGGTTATCTTCAGGACTCTTAGTCCAATTTGTATCTTGTCCGTACTCGGACGTAATCGATCTTCTGTATGATTTGGATCTTTGTATTGTATATTTGTATCTTGACTCGTTGGAGTCGTTGTTGTAATATATGTTTCTTGTGGGCTCTATTGTAATCCTGTTGTAATGTTACCTCTCGTGTTAACTCCTCTGGCATCACGTGTGTGATTCTTCGCGCACGTCGTGTCGGAGGGCGTCTCTGAATCGATATCATGCGGATCTCGGCGGGATCGCTGGAATCCTCATGGTACCGGTTCCGGGGCGTCACAGGCTTACAGGTCGACATGGTTGCTTGTACGTGCATTTCTCCTGTATGCGTTTGCTGCAGCTATTTGATATACAAAAATTCAGAGAATGCTTTAGGTTATGAGCAGCTAGGTCCAATTACTCCCGGGAAAACTTCAGCAGCTAGGTTTAGAGCATGCTTCAACTCATGAATGTTATCTGGATGTTAGTTATTTATAACTTGATATGTCTTTGATTTTATACCTCATGACTAGGAATATCATCTGTCATTTAGGTGATGCTTCAGTTCAGGCATGGCTATAAGAATTTCGATGCCATCATAGGACCGCAACTCCATTTTGGTGATATTTTGATTTTGTAACTATTGTACAAAATTTCTACTCAGAAAAATAATTCGGTGGTTTATTATTATAGCTTTAGGCAATGGAAGTAGATCATGCTATAGATGTCCTTGATTTCTACTCACGCTGTAGATGATGAAAATAGTTCTATCTTTTTGGGTGTCCCATCGTGCTGTTCGAACCTCACTATTGCATTTGGAAATAAAATCTTGGATTGATTTTTTTATGAAGGGATATAATTGAGTATCCTCATGTGCATATATTTATCTACCACTTCGCGTTGCTGCCTTCCACGCAACCTTGTGTTTTTCTATTTTAGAGATTTGCTGAGTAAGAAGAAAAGATAATGTTGGTCTGCAGATCCTAATTTTTCGTTCATCACATATTGCCTTTTCTTTTAGCATGAACATTGCTTGATTGCACTCTCAGCATTGTCGAACAGGCCCTTCTATTGTTCAATTAAATGTGATGAAAAGATTTATCTACTATTTTAGGGACAACTCCTTTGGGAAGTTTGCAAAGATGCCTTATGTTAAAGTTAGAGAGATTTTTGTATTTGGATGTTCTTTATGAAAATTCAAAAATAGTTTCCTGCACACCACTTTATTTTTCTATATTCTCTCCTAATTTATTCATGTACATCAGTATGAGTTAAATGCTATCTCCTAAATATTTCAGTCTGCTGGGTTCCTACATGTGTCCAGATCTATGTAACTATTGACTACACACGAGTGGTGAGCTTAAGTATTGAGCGAGGGAAGAAAATGTAACCAAGGTAACATACTGAAACACTTGAGAGCTTGTTTCTGAGAAAATTTAACATTTACTACTCACCTAAAAAGGCATGTACTAACATTCAGGGAGTAAGATACAATTATGAACAAGCAGCGTCCCTTCAGTTTAAGCAATAATTTAATTTAGTTAGGTTGAATTCAGTGTGTAATTTTATTCTAACCCAGTATATCTATGATATGCTATTTGCATAGATTTTTCTTCTTTAAAACGGAAGTCCCATCATTTGCTTGCATATTTGTTTGCCCACAACCAAAATGTGGCTTTATTAAACTGAACTTTCTTTAGCTTTTGCCCTACAGCTGAGAGCAGGTATTATTCCCTCATCAAGCATGCGATTCAATCTATTTGATGTTATCAAGCGATGTCATCTTGCTGCCAACTACTGCATTATTTAATATATTTGCACATTCATGTATTATTATTTTGCCAATGGTTTACCTTAACTATCTATTCCTAGATTGACTTAGTGTTCTACCTTATTACAACTTATGGCTTCCAAGATTACTTCAGTCCAGTATAGTATATCGATGCAACAGTTAAAGGAAGAGGCCTACTGCTATGACTTCGATGGGAATCCTACAGATTACGAGGTTTGATCATGGTTACCTGAACTATCACTACTTGTGTGTCAGTACCTCTGGTCTCTGTTTCGAGTATTGATCTCTGATCATGGAGTCATTGTGTTAGAACAACTTTGCTTTAAACCTGAATGGTACCCACTCCATGTGTTTAGATATTGTAATCTCTGAACAATGTGTTCATGTCCGTATTGTAATATATTTTCCTATTTTCTCACTTGTGTTTGGCACATTTCTCTACTTCACTATCTGTAATTACCTCTCTGATGGTCAATGGAATGTTAACCACTCATGTTTCCTCAACATTATGGTGGTTCTCACACACGTCTGGTAGAAAAGGAATGCTTTAAATATTTGTTATTGTTTACAGTCTCTCTGTATGTTATTTAGATTCTCCCGAAGTGTTGAGGTACCATTTAAGATTATTCGAGTCATTCTATATATCATATACATTTCTCCATTATCTTCTTTGGTTACTTTTATTTGGTCTCATTTTCTATGGTGGCTTGAAACATGTTTTTACAATCTAAATATTATTTGTTTATAAGAAAAAAATGTTAAGCCAGATATAGATATTTGCTTTTGTACTTCGTTCTGGAACGCCATGCCCTTATTCATGTGTCTGTTCTTTTGCACTCCACGTTTTCTTATATGTTTCAACTTCACGAGATAATGACTTTGAACTGGATAATTCAAATTTACAAATATTATCGTTTTTTCAACTAATTTTTACTATTGTTATACAAGATATGAAATCCACGGGGTCGTGCGCCAAGGCGCACATCTAAATCTAGTAATGTGATAGACAGTGCATTAAGACAGATGTGTTTGAGACCCATGAGTGTTACGCCATAGTGGTAACTCAACTTTCATGATCGGAAATGCCGTGAAATAGGACCCCCGAAGAACAAGCTATTGGTTTAAGGCTGGTGCCAACGCAGGCTATAGCGCGGGCGATACCGCCCGCAGCAAGGCGGTAGGCGGGCGAGACGGTAGCGGCGGGCGGTGGTTCCACCGCCCGGCGGTAGGGACGGTACCGCCCGCCTATAGCCCGCGTTGGAGGCGAGAGCGGGGCGAGAGGGAGGCGATAGCGGTGCTACTGGGGGCGGTAGGGAGGCGGTAGGAAGGAGAGAGAAGTGAGAGCTGGCACTATAGCCCGTGCACTGGCACCGTGGGGTGACAGTGAGGTGCGAGTGGGGTGATAGTGAGGATAAAAGCTGACGTGGCGAGGCTATAATGGGTGATGCATTGGCACCAGCCTAATAGATGGGAGTAATTTAAAACCCTCTAAGAAATAAGTTGTAAGAAAGATTGGCACCAAGTCTTAATGTATTTTTCATTGGCTATGATTAGCAAGGATGTTGTCATACAAAGTCTTCTTGAGAGAACACACCTATACGCTGATTCGATTCGTACGTATGTTCCTCCCGACCCTCCCGACCCAGAAACCCTAGTTCCTCCCGCCGCCGCGGCCGGCGGCGCCGCCGGGCAAAGGCCGCGGGGCGGGGCGGCGGGCTTCCCTCATGGCGCGGCGGGGACGGTGGCTGGGTCCTCTCCTCGATGCAGCGGCGGCGGCTTCCTGCCGCATGAACGAACGAACGATGGCATGTGGCTGTGGAGCCAGCCAGCCGATGGAGTAGATGCTCATCATGTTGTTGGTTGTCGTATTACTTCCGGCCTCGGGACAAAATCAGTAGCGGAGGCAGCAAAAGAATTTAGGTATGGCCAGCCCAAGCAGTGACGTACACAACAACATTAAAATTGAAAGTTTTGTGAGTGCCAACATATGTATAGGGTGAAGCTATACAAAGTTTAGGTGTGGCGGAAGCCAGACCTTGCCAGATTGCTGCCTCCGCCACTGCTGGTGGTGGGATGGAGCGCCATCCCCTCTGCTTCTCGCCGGTGCGAGGGGGTGACCTTGGGATTCTCCCGCGGTACGAGCCCGAGGCATCAGCCTCGGGTTCTAAGGTGGAGGCGGCCTTCTTCTTCGCCGGAGGAGGTCGGCTGGTTGCTGGGGTGGGGGATCACGAGATCCCTCTACCCCGGTGATGAAGATCTAGTCGACGACGAGTTAGCGGCGAAGGGGCCACCGGTGAACACCGAGCCTTGACTTCGTTCTTGGCGGATGATGGCGGCGGCTTTGGCGTCGTTCACGAAGGCATCATCTTTGTCGCCTCTACATTCGCTCTCGCCGAGTAGGGGATTTGCGTTGGTTGCCGTGCCGGGATGGCGGATGCCGCCGCTTTCCTTCTTGAAGGCATCGTCGTCGTCTGCCTCACTCGTGCGCCCGGAAACCCTAGGTCCGGTATCCGGACGGACGATGCGGCGCGCCGCGTCGTTTTACCTCTTGGGGAATCGTTTTTGGAGCACTGATGTTTTTGGTGGAGTGGTGTTCATCTACCACATTGTTGGCGTTGAGTCTCGGTGGCATGCAGGTATCGACGGCGATGCGGGATGATGTATACGTGCATGATGGTGGAGCCGTCTGGTGTCATGGTGGCATCGATGGCAGGTCTTGCAAGGTTAATGCGATGATCTCTCTTGAAGATGGAGTCGAGGAAGACGGCGGGAGCAACTTCGTGGCGTGTGCGTTGGCGTGCGCCGAGAGTCTGCTTGAATGTGCTTCACCTGCTATTGGGCGGTTTGGGTAGGTATTTAGTTTTTCGATGATGTGAGTTGGTGTATTGTCACCCTCTTCATCCCACTGTAGGTAGTAAGGTTGCTTCGAGATTGATCTTTTGTATTGTTCTTGTAAGGTTTTGTGAATAATCTAATAAAAAAAGCCGTGTGCATCATTTGGATGCAGAAGCCGGGGCGATATTTCCTCCATTTCGAAAAAAAAACCTATACGAGCGATCTTGGATGTTAAGCTTTGCAAGTTATGATAATTGAGGGAACTCTAGTAAGCTCATGAAGAGATCAGGGAGTGTGAGGTATATGCTCCACAACGTGATCTAGGCTACTTGCTATCAAGTACTCGTTATAACTTTGAGTGAAACCGTTCACACAAAACTTGCCATTTAAGACGTAGTGTATTTTTCAAGTAGAGATGGATTTCAGGGGTATATATGATGCCCCCCACGGAGGCCTCACAGAGATTAGCATCTCTCAGCCCTAGGATTTTACCTTCATTGAATCTAAGCCATCCGTTTTTTACAGTGGTGGTATAAAATAGAAATCCCACGGAGGAAACCCTAGACGCCGCCCGCCTATCCCCTCGCGTGCTCCCTAACCCTTGTAGCCGCCGCCCCCGTCCCTTCTCCTCCCTTCCCCTTCCCTCGTCCTCGCCTCCTCCACCCGCAACCCCCGTCGCCGGGCAGCCGCCTCGCCACTCGAGCAGCAGCACACCATGGTATGGAGCGGCTAGGAGGAGCTTATGCGTGGCGGCAAGAGGAGGGCAGGGCGTCGGATCGGAAGGAGCGCGGATGGCGGCCGGCGGCCGGCAGGAGCAGCGCAGACCGTCGCTCGCACCGCTGCGGCGCGCCGTGATGTCGCCGGAAGGAGCGGCCGGTCGAGCTCCGTCTGTCCTGCACGTTTCTACGCCCGTGAGATTCTCCTCCACGACCCCCACTTGCTCCTGCTGCTTCGTTAATGATCTTACCGAAGGTACATATTCTGTATCCCAAGCTGCTTGTCCATGACTCATGTTGCAGCAGTTGCTCACTCATTCTCCTTGCTAATTCATCTCTCCAATCCATCCCAACACAGCGACATCATCAAATCTCGTCTCAACAAAGGGGCCATACGACGCAGAAATAAGAGCATTCATGGTGGAAATATATACAGCTCAAATATGTGGGGAATTGGACGCTAATCCCGAAAGTGTCTCTTCTTTCATCTTTGTGTGCTCTTCTTTTGTAGGTATGAACTAATCTCCTTAATCACTGTATCCACCTCTCCCGAATGGAACAAGGAGAGCCTGCTGCCTTTTCATTTTGGTAAAAAATTCCCCTAATCTATGCTTTTGCATTGTATTTTTTACATAAATAGTATCCATTGTTCAAATCAAGTGTGCATCATTGTTGATAGGATCTGGGTGTCAACAACCGGTGAGAGGTTAGTTGAGGATAAATTGTTGTAGATGTATAGTGCAAAATATAAACATAGCTTGAGCCCAAATAAGAATGGTCTAGAAATGTTGTATATATGTTGTTAGTTCATTGCAGTAAGCAGAGTGTGATATTATAAATGCTATTTTCAAAAGTTCTAGATTGTGTTCTCTAAATGGGTGACTTGTTTTTTTGTTGGACCAATTCTTTAGTGAACACTAATGTATATTCCTTTAATATTCATTCAAAGAAGTGGCATGACATATGTTGCAGATTGTTGAGGATCTTCAGTTCAAACGTTAGTTTTCTATCTTGATAGGTACATCAATTTTTGTAAATCATGCTGCTCGATTCATGGCCCCCTCCTAGCAAGAATTCAGAGATAGGGCCAAAGTGACAATCAGGTGAGATGATGCTCTTTTTATCTGTTAGGATCACACACTGATTCAGTTTGTTGATGAATATTGGTTGAAAATTGACCTTTACAGTCACATGTTTTCGTTTCTCAATCAGGACTCAAGAGTTAAGCAATATGAATACTAATTATTGTTTTATATACTTTTAGATTCTTTCCATGATGCTAGAAAGAGACAAGAAAATAACAAAGAGGTACAGTTCTGAACCTGTGTTCTATTTTCTTACCATATTACCATATGATATGTCCTTTTCACTAAACATGCTGATCATGATATTGTTATCCTAACTTTATACACTCAAGTCGAATGTACTTCTGTTTTGTGACATATGCGGAATTTTATAACAATTTTGAGATGAAATTTGTGGCGCCGATGCTAGCTTGGTTAATTTTTCTCTTTCGGCAATTGCAAGGCTGCTGGCTGTGTTATAGAATTTTCTTTTTCCTAAAGAAATTATCAAGCTTTGCTTGCTTGGCCATAGGCATTTTAAACTGTGGTACAAATAACTATGAACCAAGTGTTCCATACAATTTATTTGTGTCATAGTGCTATATATATGCACATTGGATACAATAGTTTCATTCAAATGTCACCATCGTTTTCTTATTTCAGCGGCTTATGAGCAAATGCGCCTGATTTTTTTCCTGCAAGATCATATAATGTTACACATATGTCCTAATTCAGTAGAAGATAGTGTCAGTTTTAGTACATTTCTCCTAACTGAGTCTTAGTTGGATACCATGCGCATTGTTTGCGAATTTATTCCATTTTCTCCATAAATGCAGAATATTGATGGTTTTCTGGCTGTCCTGAATTTGTCTGGCAACAACTTCTCTCCCCAACTCAGTAGCGCATGATCGGGTGACGACGGTGCTTCTGTTTGCAGTAACAAGCATTGATGAGGATAGCTCTCTACTCTTCCCAACTCAGAAGCTTCCGCTTGCAGTACATGGTTTTCACATGTGGTTCCATGGCACTGATAGGTAAATCCTATTTTATGTCCAACTTCTCTCCCCCAACTCAGAAGCTTCCATTTGCAGTACATGGTATTCACATGTTCCATGGCACTGATAGGTAAAAGCTATTTTATGTCCAATACAAATTGACACAGTAGAACATGATTAGGAGGACTGCGTTATCACTTTGGAGTTTGATAATTTTAACTTGGTCAATGCTTGATTTTGGCCGTGGTTCACATAGACTGGTAAAACTGATGTTCCTTTTCATTATTACTGCTGCTTTTTTTGTTTTACTCTCATTTCTTCAATCTAACATTATTATTTAAAAATATTTATCCTTACATTTGTTTCAGCGATTTTGTAGAAGTACGATCTCTTAGTTAGCTTTCCAGTCTTAATTTCGTTTTAACATGCATAGATCTTGCGCTGCATATTCACTCTGTACTATATTTTATTCAGAATACACATGGTAGTTCGTATCTGAACTTTAGCATGATATTCACACTTTTGTTATAATTAATTTCTCGAATCCAATAAGATGTCTTGCATTGCTAATCTGTGCGTTATGATTTTGTTGGCCAATGAAGATATTAGCAACTTCTGATTCACCGAATGCTTGCCATTTCTCAAATTTGGTCTTTTTAAAATAGTATTGTTGTTCTGTAGTGGCCTTTTGGGCGTCCATTTTCGATAAATACCCTCGGTTCTTTCCATTGCACACTAGAGAGCGATCTTTACATCAAACATTGGCACAGAATTTCCATTACAACTTTTTGCTTGTCTTTTCATCTAGGGTTGAGCATATGTTACCTGTACTAAGTGGGGCTGTCCAGAATGGCATCAGCGATCGACTGAGACTACACACAAAAGGAAAATAAAACCACTTATAATTGATGTTGAAGTCGAAACAACGGTGAGTGTCCTAAACCCTGTGTTATTAACCTTATGTACGAACTTACATTGAAGGTAATTATCAAGTTGTATGCATTTGTTCAAGAAAGGCAGAAAGTCCATTGTCTAAACGCTCTTTTTTCCAACGATTTTTCCATGAACTCTTTTAGTTGATATCTACTTGTTTAGCAACGTTTTTCAGTCTGGTCGTAGATCATACCTTTTACCTTTGTAGCTGCTGCCATTCTTTTTTTAGTGAAGAAATTCTATTTAATTTTCTTCAGTGTTCTGGGATCTTTTCCATAATTTTCATATATGCTATCAGCTTCTACAGTGAAGAAATAAGAGGTGTAAGATATTTTCCCCTCTTAGAGCCAAGTGACCTGCTTGCTTCAAAGATATAGCCAGTTTGGCCTCAGCGTTGTGATGATTTGGCTTACTAGATATGCCCAAATATATCTTTGGATGCAATCCATCTTATCTCAAAAGTTAACCTGGACATCATACTTTCAGTTTGGCCCAGTTGAGTTTCGTTACCATATTTAGATTGATTGAATCCTTGAACACTACAGATGTTTATTTGACTGCTCCTTTGGTTGGGGGAATTGGCAATTGCTCTGATTTAAAATGTCCTATTACAATGCTCAATGAACAGTGCATTAGTGATTTTTTTGATCTGAATGCATTTATAATAGAAGAAATGTTCAGTCGACCTTACAATATCATGTCATTTAGAAATCAATAGTATTCTATCTTTTAAGAAAAGATTCAGGAATCACTACTCTTTGCATTTTTATTCATTAGTCATTACTTGAGAATATGGTGTATTAGTTGTTTCTTGACCTATTTTCCTGTCAAGCTAGATGGGTCATATGATCTTCTGGTTCTAACAGTTTGGTCGCATCGGTGGAAGACTGGTCCATGCTCCGGTTCATCAGAGGGGACATCGGTAAGGGGCACATCTGCAAGGCCTCATCTACGTCTTCTTCTTCGCTGAAGATGTTGGCCTGCCTTTCTCAGGCTATCTCTCTCTGTGGAATCCTGCTATGCGGCGAGGGCAGAGATTAGGTCGCCGCTCGCACTCATCCTATTTGATTTAATTCCAGAAGATCTCATCTATGCTTGGTGTCTGATTAAAATCCTAGCTGAGATTAATTTATGTAATATTTATGCTCCATCTAGCTATTTACAGTATTGCAATTAAGGTGCTGGGATGTTAGGGAGAGATATGTCATACTAGCTTTTTTTTTCCATCCAGGTTGCCGCTGCAGTTTACAAATGCCATGGTCCTAATTTGACTGGTCATATTGGGCACACTGTTTTGGTCCTTGGCTGATTGTTTGTTCAAGGTGGCTTCATATATTTGTTAGGAGTACCATCCCGAGGTTGCTCTAAATTTTCTAGAAGAAGTATCTCTATTTTATAATACTGCTGTGACAAACCAGGAATCTAGACAATAAGCTTCATAAGCAGCAGCTTCCCTGGCGTATCTACTTGTTTGTTTCTCTTGCCTCTCTGTGTATGGTGTTTTAATACTGCCCGTCTCTATTTCGATTGTTTATAGATTATGAATTATGAATTGCTAATGCAGGTAAAAGAAGAGTACAACGGACATCAGAACTGTATTCTTGAGCTCCCATTCTTAATTGGACACCACAAGAGTACAACAGTTTGCTCGACCTTTGCGAGCCCATTGCAGTTCTCAAGTGCCAACCGCTTATTGATCACTTCTGAAACAAAATAACAAAAGCATTGAAAAGTCATTCTGAGATTCACAAAATAAGAGATGCCCGCTGTTAGGACATATTTGAATAATCCTTTTGGTTTCTGTATATGGCCTCTTCCTAGCTATTACATATGAATTGGTATATTGCATACTAACTAGAGGTTTGATAATTTTTAATGCTGTGTTACTCATATATATATAGTCCGTCGGGTACCAGGTTAAAGAACATTGCTTAACAACTTTTGGCTTCTAAAATTTATTCAGTTAAGATTAAGATGCAGATCTGTTTTGAATAAGAAGAGAACTCCTAAGTAACACTTCGTACAGTATGCAATTTTTTTTTTTAGCACGACATAAGTATAGCTACTTATTTTTATACCAAAATCTTTTCTTCAGTTGGTTTCTCTACTTCCTCACTATGCTTTTGATTGTTATTCGTGCGTGAAACAGTTTGTTAATTCAATTGTAATTTGCACAGTGAGGTTCTCACCTATCCACTGAAAATATCGTTTGTAACAAATATCTCGAGATCTTGGTGAGCATGGATTTTGTACAATCTGCTTTCTTATCTTCTTTTCTTGGGTGTGCTGAATCTGTATGAATTTTGCCTTAATGGCAAAAGTCTATGCTTTTGCTCTTATTAGTGGTGCACTTTGATATATAGTACAAGTCTGTGTGATACGCTTTTGTGACCTATGTTGATTCAAATATTGTGTTAATTATTCGTAGGTGTAAGCAGCCGAAAGCTCGGGCGGACGAATCAGGCAAAAAGAAGACTTGCATTAGAAGCAGGTACAATATTTGAAATGATCTGCACTTATCTCTCCAGATGTGTTTTACGGTATACTTGTGCCTATAGATGGTTTTGGTTTATCATGTAAGAAAGTTGTTAAATCTGTACTGCTTATCATCTGCCTGCCGTAGGTTTGTGGTTTGATTTTCAGGAGTGGTGGTTCCACCCTTAGTAGCCTTCGTTGTATGTGAATTCTTTTGGTTCATGCTGCTATCAGTTCCTTAGTTATGTAGTTTTTTTGTTTTATCATGCGGTGTGTTTTCTCAGGAAACAGACTTGTGTATATTTCTGGTTTATCAATGCTTTCTTCTGCTCTTATTATTAGTACAGTGGTTTGCGCTAGCCCGTATATGGCTTTGTCACGACAATGACTTTGTGAAGTCCTGGATCTACACGGTTATTTCTATCTATGAAAAGACTCTGCTTATCTACCTACCTCTGTTTTATTTTGCTTGGTCCCCTGATTAGTTTAATGTTTCCTTGGTACCATGATATCTAAATACTATGTTGTGACAATGTCCAGCCAATATAGATGCTGATTTTGGTGTTCTTTCTTTGCTTTGATTACTCTTCACCGAATCAATGTATGTTAGCTACTATAATATACTCCCTCATGTTTCATGTTTCTATATAAATGTTTGTTACTCTATTGTAATTATTCTGGTTCACTTGATTTTGTAAAGCCTAAGAAAATATTAATATTTTTCCACCTATATACGAGTTCCACGGGATCGTGCGCCAAGGCGCACATTAAAATCTAGTTAGTTTAAATGTCTAAAATCTAGTTAGTTTAAATGTCTAGAGGAAGTGCAACTTCAATATCCGCTGGAACACCAATAAACAAAAAGGAAGTAGCGGGAATAGAAAAATCTCTAAATGAGTATTCGGGATTTGTTAGGGATTGCTAGGTAATATAAATATATGGGTTTGGCCGCCGCGCCACTATGTAACTATGAGCTGAAGAACACAAGACCTTTCCCCTTTCTCTCTCTTCACCCCTCTCGTTGAGAGTCTTCCAGAGTGCTCCAGCGCCTCGCTCTTTCTCCTCCAGCGGCGCTGCCGCTAGGAGTGAGTTAGAGTGGAGCGGCTGGTTTGTACAGAGTAGTCTAGGCTTTGTGTTTGGCTGGATGCCGTGTTTGGGCGTGATGCCCGTAGTTTGGAGGGCGCCAGATCTCCGCCAGATCTTGTGCTGCCTGGCAACTGTGTTCTTCGTTGGTGAGCTCCGGTGGTCGGAGCAGGCGACGAAGGTATGCCGCTGCATCATGTACTCCGGAAATAAGGCGTTTCAGTGTGGCTTCTTCGGCTGGCGATGCGGGAGGTTGCAACTCTATCTTCTCTTGCGGCGAGGTGCCGACATGAAGTTGAGAGGAACGACCCTGGTGGGTGGCAAGCTGAGGAAGACGCAGGGAGGTGTTGGTGCTGAAGGATTTGCTATCGGGAGTTCACCCACGATGGTCCGGTCGACCATCGGTCTTGTTAGCCGGCTGGCGGCTACTCCCGGCGTCGGAATCTTGGCGTTCTGTGTTCAACCTCCAGATGGGAGGCTCTACTGTGACTGCTCGTCGGCGCTCCACGTCTTCCTCTTCCCAAGTGGCAGGTTCCCCGGTGAAGAGGACGATGGCCGGCGACCAAGTCCATCGATGGGCGGTGACCATGGACCTGATCGCTTTTCTTTCTCCATTTTTAGGGTCCTTGATGCATATTTACGGGACTATGTTGTAATATTTACATGTTCTAGGGTCCTCTCTGTAATTTGGCTTGTACCTGCCCTGTTTTAATGAAGCACGTTCGGGGTCCTTCGGGATCCCTCTCCCTGTTCAAAAAAAAAAAAACCCCCCGAGAGATAACAAAAAAAAATCAGTAAATCTCAAAGGACAATGTGTGACAAGAGTTGGAGTTGAAAACTTCAGACTCACGTTGCTAATGGAAGGAGAGTTAGACCAAATAAAGTGAACACCACATGCACGTTCTCACTTGACTCGCTTGGTTGGGCTCGGGCACGGAGTAGACGTGTCACATGCACATGAATAGTCCACTAATTGGAAACAGGAGAGCAGGTTTCCAAAATGTCTTACTCTTGTAATCATGTACATGAGAGGACAAATAAGATTCTTGGGAGGCCCTCACGGGAATGCTCGCGTTCGTCACCACGGCTGACATGGGTATACGGTTTGGCTCGGCTCAATATGAAGAAGGTCCAACAAGGCAACCCGAAGAAGTAGTCGGACTCTCAGAAATCCTCTGGTTGTATATATAAATAGACCCGAAAGAAGGGGCCAAGAGATAAACATAGAGATAGACAACATAGCTACGCCGGCGGCACCTGTAAAGATACTTGTGTTCATATAGTGGATTGCTAGCACGTAGGGATCCTCCACCGAGGGGACCCGAAACTGGGTACGTCTTGTGCCTAATCTCGTCCCCGGAATCTCCATCGTCGCTCTTCCCGAAAACCCTAGTCTACAATACGTAGGCATTGTCGAGGTGTTCCCTCGTCAACGGGTCTTCTACTATCCAAGTCAGGAGGTGTTGTGTACCACCATCTCCGTCCATAAGCGGACCCAGGAAAATTTTGAAGCCTGGGCAAATAAGCTTAGTGTGCTACCTTTGTATCAAATACACATAAAATAGAGACGAAAATAAGCCTGCTGGCCGGCCAGAAGTCTGGGCGGCCGCCCGGGCAGGAGGGATGCTAGGTCCGCCTATGTCTCCGTCCCATCTTGTTCGACCGGTCTTCACCAACTTTATCGTCAACAATGTACCAATGAAGCAATGACTACTTTGTCTACAAAGATGAGTACATGCGACATATTCCGATATACTCTTTTATTATGGTTCTTGTTTTGTATGTACTAGTAGTAGTCGATGTTTAATACTCTATAATCAATCTTTTTCCTAACTATCAAACACGTTTTAGTGCTATAAGTTTACTCTTTTATTATTAATATTTGATATATTTTTATACCTTATTCGGAATAGCGGTACAATACATAGTAAAGTTATGAAATTAAGTAAAAGTGCACTTCAGTATATTATTAACATGGATTTCTAAAAATTTATGTCTCGCCTTACCTTTCGCTTAGGAGGCTCAAGTTCATGGAGACACCAGGTAAAAAAAAACAGTTCATGGAGACTGGTTGCTTGTTGTGTTGTCGAGTTCAAAATTCAACTCGAACTCGAGTTTTGGTGGAAGAGATTGATAATAACAGAGGTCTGACTCCTACCCATAGTGAGAGCTCTCCTTTGATCTCTTGGTGCCCAGAAAGAGCCTTGGCACGAATGACTATGGTGATAAAACATGTACCAAATAAGGCGAGACCCGTAAAAAGAAGGCGGCTAGGCGCCGGTCGCCCGATTGGGGACCTAAAGTCGGTCATCCTCCAAGCCATTGGATTGGCAGCCAAAATGTATTTTTGCATTTACCCCCTCAGTTTTCGTGAAACCAATCTGCAGTCACATGCTTCGCCGCTTTAAACAAAACGGTATATCGCTTGGGCACCAACCTTACCGATATTTATACCAAATATGCCAGTATGGTGATTCTCTCCTAACCGTAAGTGTCACGAAGTTATAAATGGGAATACTATTTGTTGAAGTACATTTTGTTTAACACACTTGGTTCACATGCGGGTGCATGTGTGCGCGCGCTTGGGATACGGTCGTCCAAACGAGGTATGTAGGGCCTATTTGGTTGCCAACAATGGGTTTTCTCGCATGCGTTGAAACGAAAAAGGGCGTTTGGATGTCCACAGGAGAAAGATTCCCTGCATCGCACGGACATTAAATCAACCGAAAAGCTGTAGGAGGAAGAACGCTCGATTTTGCCGTTTCTCGCGATGCAGCCTCGACTCGCTCTCATTGGGGCAAAAATGTGCAGCGGTGCTGTGAGGGACGGATGGCTAGAGCCCGCTCGCGCCGGGGAAAATATGGCGGGAGAAATTCAGGTCACCTCCCTCCGATACTCCCCCTATTTACACCTCCCCGCCTCACCGCCCAAAGTCACGCCACCATTTTCCCCCTTTCGAGTTATCCATCGATAGATTTTCGTCGCCGACCAAGGTAAGGGACGGTCTATTCTGAAGCTGGTGGACCTCCGATGCGTCAGTTCTTCCTCCTACGCCTGGCCGACATGTCGTTGTCTTCCTCCGCCTGGTCCGACCGCCAGATCACTGTGAGTTGATACGTCCATTTTGCATCACTATTTTATATCATAATTTACTATTATTCATTGATATATTTCATATTTAGAGATGATACTTATGTTATTTCATCTATTTTGCATGTTTCATGATTATTGGAGGATCATTCACCGGAGCGCTGGAAAAAGCACCGTCAGAATGCAATATTTCTGGAGATCAACAATTGACGGAAATTACACTGAAGATCTTATTCTTCCAGAAGAATGAGCCAGCCAAAAGGAGGAGCCGAGGAGGTCCGCCATGGGCCACCCCATAGGCCGGCGTGGGCCCTGGCCTGGCCGCGCCGCCTTGTGGGGAGGGGGCCCACAGCCCCCTTCGGCGGCCTCTCTTTCGCGTACTTCTTCTCCCCGAAAACCTAAGCTCCGGAGAATAATCAAAATGAGACACAGCCGCCTCTGCGAGGCGGAAAACACCAGAGAGAAAAGAGCTCTCCGGCAGGCTGAAATCCGCCGGGGAAATTCCCTCCCGGAGGTGGAAATCGACGCCATCGTCACCACCATCGAGCTGGACTTCATTGGGATCATCATCACCATCATCTCCACCACCGTCACCGTCATCTCCACTGCTGCACCTCGTCACCGCTGTAAAATCTAGGGTTGAATATTGATTGTTTGGTAGGGGAAACTCTCCCGGTATTGATTACTCCTTGTTATTGATGCTATTGAGTGAAACTATTGAACCAAGGTTTATGTTCAGATTGTTATTCATCATCATATCACCTCTGATCATGTTCCATATGATGTCTCGTGAGTAGTTTGTTTAGTTCTTGAGGACATGGGTGAAGTCTAAATGTTAGTAGTGAACTATGTTGATTAATATTCAATGGTTTGATATTTAAGTTGTGGTGTTATTCTTCTAGTGGTGTCATGTGAACATCGACTACATGATACTTCACCTTTATGGGCCTAGGGGAATACATCTTGTATTCGTTTAATTGTGAGGTTGCCGAGTGACAGAAACCTGAACCCCCGTTGGTATATCGATGCAGGAGGGATAGCAGGATCTAAGAGTTTAAGGCGTGGTTAGATTTATCTTAATTACTTTCTTGTATTTGCGGATGCTTGCAAGGGGTATAATCACAAGTATGTATTAGTCCTAGGAAGGGCGGTGCATTAGCATAGGTTCACCCACACAACACTTATCAAAACAATGAAGATTAATCAGCTATATGAAGCGAAAGCACTAGACTAAATTCCCGTGTGTCCTCAAGAACGTTTGGTCATTATAAGTAAACAAACCGGCTTGTCCTTTGTGCTAAAAAGGATTGGGCCACTCGCAATTATTACTCTCGCATTTTACTTACTTGTACTTTATTCATCTATATTAAAATCCCGAATACTTGTCTGTGAGTGTTTACAGTGAATCCTTCATCGAAACCGCTTGTCAACACCTTCTGCTCCTCGTTGGGTTCGACACTCTTATTTATCGAAAGTACTACGATACACCCCTATACTTGTGGGTCATCAAGACTATTTTCTGGCGCCGTTGCCGGAGTGAAGCGCTATTGGTAAGTGGAATTGGTAAGGGAAACTTTACTGTACGTGCTGATTTTATTTCTGCCTGCTGCTATAATTCATTATGGAGAGGTGTTCTCTTGAATTCCTATTTGGAAAATCTACTACTACTGCAAAGGTAGTGGATGAGGCGCCAGGTGAGAAAGAGGTTCCATACAAAATACCTATGAAAATTATTGAACGTGTTGTGGATAACCGCTATGAAGGGGATGGCACTGACCATCCTGGAGATCATTTACTGTTTTTACATGAATTATGCAGGTTATTCAAGTGTGCAGATATTGCTATGGATGAAGTTAGGAAGAAACTATTCTCTATATCGCTGTCTGGTAAAGCGGCGCATTGGTATAAATTGCTGAAGAATGGTGATTCTCTTGATTGGAAGGATATTGTGCCTCTATTTTATTCTAAATTCTATCCTCCAAGTGAAATTCACAAAGACCGAAACCGCATATATAATTTCTGGCCTCATGATGGAGAGAGTATTGCCCAAGCATGGGGGAGATTGAAGTCTTTAATGCTCAAATGCCCCATTCATGAGCTTTCTGGTAATATCATTATTAATAATTTCTATGCAAGACTTTCTTTTCAAGATAAGACCTTGCTGGATACTACTTGTTCTGGATCATTTACACGCAACAAAGAAGAGTTTAAAAGGGACCTTCTTGATCGGATTCAGGAGAATACTGAAGGATGGGAGAACGACAAAGGTAGAGAGTCGGGTATAAATTATGTTTATGAATGCATTGAAACTTTTATGGATACTGATATTTCATAATATGAGTGCTGCTTATGGTCTTGACTCTCAAGTTGTTGCAAATTTTTATAAAGCTTTTGCCTCTCATTTTGAATTGCCTAGGAAGAATTTTGATAAGTATCATGAACCATACAAAGATAAAACTGATTCATCTATAAATAAATGTGTTGTAATTGAAACTGTTAATCATATTCTTCCTGAAGCTTATATTGAAAAAACTCCTTTCCCTGTTAAAATGAAGGAGTATTCTGTTATAACTAGTGCGGTTAATAAAAGTGCAAAGAAACCTATAGAACCTGAAGAACAAATAAAGGTTGAACCTGCTATTGCAATAGTTAAGGATCTTGTGACTGAAAATGTAGAAGATGGTCATATTATTTTCTGTGAAGATGCTTCTAATATTGTTTCGCATCCTAATAAGTCTAGGAAAGCCAGTGTTCCTATGCTCTCTGTTAGAATTGGTGATCATTGTTATTATGGTTTATGCGACATTGGTGCAAGTATTAGTGCCATACCTTATGAGCTTTATACGGAGATCATGCATGAAATTGGTTCTTGTGAACTTGAAGATATTGATGTGGTTATTCGGTTAGCTAATAGAGAAACTATCTCTCCTATTGGTATTGTTCGAGATGTGGAAGTTCTATGTGGTAAGATTAAATATCCTGCTGACTTTTTGGTACTTGGTTCTGCTGCTAGTAAGTCTTGTCCTATTATTTTTGGTAGACCTTTTCTAAATACTTGTGGAGCTGTTATAGATTGCAAGAAGGAAAAATTGTGACTAAATTTGCTGGTGAATCTTATGAGTTTAATTTCTCTAAATTTGCCAAAACTCCTTATAAAGCTGATTTGCCTAATAATGATTTTAGAGTTGAACAGTGTGCGTCTATTGCTCTTGCTCCTAATAATCCTTTGCAGCAACATTTGGAGGATAGTGAGAGTGGAGTCTTTAGGGAAGAAAGGAATGAGCTTGATGAAATTTTCCTTCGTCAACCTATTCTTAAACATGACTTGCCGGTTGAAGATTTAGGTACAACACCACCACCAAAGGAAGATCCTGTTTTTTATTTAAAACCGTTGCCTGATAATCTTAAGTATGCTCATATTGATGATAAGAAAATATATCCTGTTATTATTAGTTCTAAGCTTTCAGATTTTGAGGAAGAAAGGTTATTGGAAATATTGAAGAAACACCGAGGAGCTATTGGCTACACTCTTGATGATTGGAAGGGGATTTCTCCCGCTATTTGCCAACATGCCATCAATATGGAAGATGATGCAAAGCCTGTTGTTGAACATCAGCTTCATCTAATTCCTAAGATGAAGGATGTGGTAAGGAATGAGGTATTAAAACTTCTTGAAGCTGGAATTATATATCCTATTGCTGATAGTAGATGGGTCAGTCCTGTGCATTGTGTTCCTAAGAAAGGAGGAATGACTGTTGTGCCTAATGATAATGATGAGCTCATCCCTCAAAGAGTAGTTGTAGGGTATAGAATGTGCATTGATTATCGAAAAGTTAATAAGGTTACTAAGAAAGATCATTACCCTTTACCCTTTATTGATCAAATGTTAGAAAGGTTGTCTAAAAATACTCATTTTTGCTTTCTTGATGGTTATTCTGGGTTTTCACAAATTGCTGTTAAAACTAAAGATCAAGAGAAAACCACTTTCACTTGTCCCTATGGAACTTATGCTTATAGACGTATGCCTTTTGGTTTATGTAATGCTCCTGCTACTTTTCAAAGATGCATGTCTGCTATTTTTCATGGCTTTTGTGAGAATATTGTAGAGGTATTCATGGATGATTTTTCTGTCTATGGGAATTCTTTTGATAATTGCTTGCGAAACCTTGATAAAGTTTTGCAGAGATGTGAAGAAACTAACCTTGTTCTTAATTGGGAGAAATGCCACTTTATGGTTAATGAAGGAATTGTATTGGGACATAAAATTTCCGAGAGAGGTATTGAAGTTGATAGAGCTAAAGTTGAAGCAATTGAGAAGATGCCCTATCCTAGGGACGTTAAAGGTATTCGTAGTGTTCTTGGTCATGCTGGGTTTTATAGGAGATTTATTAAAGATTTCTCCAAGATTTCAAAGCCTCTTACTAATCTTCTTCAAAAAGATGTACCTTTTGTTTTTGATGATGATTGTAAGGAAGCTTTTGAAACTCTAAAGAAAGCCTTAACAACTGCTCCTGTAGTTGAACCTCCTGATTGGAATTTACCTTTTGAAATTATGTGTGATGCTAGTGATTTTGCGTAGGCGCTGTTCTTGGACAGCGAGTAGATAAAAAATTGAATGTTATTCATTATGCTAGCAAAACTCTTGATGCTGCTCAAAGAAATTATGCTACAACTGAAAAAGAATTATTAGCTGTAGTGTTTGCTTGTGACAAGTTTAGATCCTATATTGTTGATTCAAAAGTCACAATTCATACTGATCATGCTACAATTAGGTACCTTATGGAAAAGAAAGATGCTAAGCCTAGGCTTATTAGATGGGTGCTTCTTTTGCAAGAATTTGATTTACATATTATAGATAGGAAATGTGCTGATAATCCTGTTGCTGATAATTTCTCTAGATTGGAAAATATTGCTTATGATCCTGTTCCTGTTAATGATAGTTTTCCAAACGAACAATTGGCTGTAATAAAGGTGAGCTCGCGAGATAGTCCTTGGTACGCTGATTATGCTAACTTTATTGTTTCCAAGTACTTGCCTCCAACCTTCTCAGCTCAGCAAAGGAGGAAATTCTTTTATGACTTGAGGCATTATTTTTGGGATGACTCACACTTATATAAAGAAGGAGTGGATGGTATTATGTGAAGATGCTTCCCAGAATATGAACAACAAGAGATATTGATTAAGTATCATGGTAGTGTTTATGGAGGACATCACGCCGGAGATAGAACCACGCAAAAAGTTCTACAGTCAGGTTTCTATTGGCCAACTCTCTTCAAAGATGCAAGAAAGTTTATTTTATCTTGTGATGAATGTCAAAGGGTTGGTAATATCTCCAGACGCAATGAAATGCCTATGAATTATACTCTTGTTATTGAACCATTCGATTGTTGGGGGTTTGACTTCATGGGACCTTTCCCTTCTTCAGAAGGTAACACTCATATACTTGTCGCTGTTGATTATGTTACTAAATGGGTGGAAGCCATACCCACAAAAAGTGCTGATGGTGAGACCTCTTTAAGAATGCTTTTAGATATTATTTTTCCTAGATTTGGAGTTCCTAGATATCTTATGACTGATGGAGGTTCTCATTTTATTCATGGTGGTTTTAGAAAAACTCTTGCTAATTATGGTATTAATCATAGGATTGCTTCCTCTTATCATCCTCAAACTAGTGGGCAAGTAGAATTATCAAATAGAGAGATTAAATCTATCTTGCAAAAGACTGTTAATAAATCTAGAAAGAACTGGGCTAGTAAATTGAAGGAAGCACTATGGGCTTATAGAACTGCTTATAAAAATCCCATGGGTATGTCACCTTATAAAATGGTTTATGGGAAAGCTTGTCATTTACCTTTAGAACTAGAGCACAAAGCTTATTGGGCTGTAAGACAACTAAATAAAGATCCTAAACTTGCCGGTAAGAAGAGATTGCTACAATTGAGTTCTCTAGATGAATGGAGAAGTGAAGCTTATGAAAATGCTAAACTCTTTAAAGAGAAAGTTAAGAAATGTCATGATAGAAGAATTATCAAAAGAAAATTTAATGTTGGAGATAAAATCCTATTGTATCGGTCTCGTCTCAGATTTTTTGCAGGGAATTTACTCTCAAAATGGGAAGGACCATATGTCATTGTGGAGGTGTATCGTTCAGGGGCAATTAAAATTAGTTCTCTGCAAGGAGATGCCACACAAGTGGTGAATGGACAAAGACTCAAGCATTATATCTCTGGTGATTCTTATAATGAAGATGTTGATGTTATTCAAGTGGTAACTCCGGAAGCTTTCATCAAAGGCCAAATTGACAGTTCTGCAGAGTTCGACTTTGAATAGGTAACAGTACTGGTAATAAAAAGTCCGCGTTTAACTTTCCGAACAATGTTTTTGCTATTTTCGGAAAATATGAAAAATTACGAGATCGAAACGGAGTGGAGGAGGCACACGAGGGCGTGCCCCCATAGGCCGGGGCGGGCCCCAGCCTGGCCGCGCCGCCCTATGAGGACGGCCCCTCGGTGTCCCTCTCCAACTCTGGTTCGACCTGGTTCTTTCCTTCTGTCGTGAAAATTTCTGCTATATAATCCCCCGGACCCCTGGAGGTCCGTATATCGTTTTCTCGTCGCGTTTTGTTTCGAGCTGTTTTCTTCCAGGATTTGTTTTTGATCTAGAAGCACCATGGTCTCCAACAACAAGGGCAATGGGCTTTCGGAGGAAGATATTCAAGATCCCGAGTGGAGAAAGATGGATGAGAGTTTTGAGGAGGAAGTGAAGAAGATGCCATCAAAAAGAGAGCAACAAGCTGTTGGGTGTAAGCAAATCTTGGTGGGATCGGTTAACACTCGGCGTTCTTTTTCTCATAACTTGCAGGGACCTTTACCACCTGCTCCTAGCCTCAACTCTTTCCCTTCCTTGGAGGAAGCTTTGCGGGTTACCGATGAATTTTGTGATCAATACCGTGCTCTGAGAAGGGAAGTGGAGATACTTCAAGAGGAGAACAATCGACTTCGCAGAATGCTAGAGCGGTTCCTTGCTCCCATCAGGGTCATCCCATCACCATCACCACCGAAGGAGTAATTCATCATTGGTATTGGCACCCCCTTGGTTTCTTCCAAGCTTGGGGGGTGCCGCGGTATCACATCATCACTATCTTTTACCTTTTTACTATCAAGTAGTGTCATATCATGAGTAGGGAAGTTATCATATAAGATGGTTGCAGTGTGGAAGTATCTCTCTTTAGTTAGTTATCTATGTATCCCTTGGTGTGAGTTATCGTTATGGAATATTAATGAGAAGTTCTATCATTTATATATTGCACATCTTATTTTAGTTTGCAATCTCTATTATATGATTGATCTTGTTGTTAAGTATTGGTATCACTTTGGGAGCATTGAGTAAATCTATTTGGTTTTGGCAAACTTAGCATTGGTCAATAGCAACAACAATTTGAGTTTAAGTAGAAAAGAAGAAATACATGTAGATATGTTATTTCATTATCTTTCTTTCTTGAGTAAATCTATTTGGTTTTGGCAAACTTAGCATTGGTCAATAGCAACAACAATTCTGAAGTTAAAATTGTTTGTGCTTGATGGCGTGTAACACACACGTTCGTTGGGAACCCCAAGAGGAAGGTATGTTGCACACAGTAGCAAGTTTTCCCTCAGAAAGAAACCAAGGTTTATCGAACCAGGAGGAGCCAAGAAGCACGTTGAAGGTTGATGGCGGCGGGATGTAGTGCGGCGCAACACCAGGGATTCCGCGCCAACGTGGAACCTGCACAACACAACCAAAGTACTTTGCCCCAACGAAACAGTGAGGTTGTCAATCTCATCGGCTTGCTGTAACAAAGGATTAGATGTATAGTGTGGATGATGATTGTTTGCAGAAAACAGTAGAACAAGTATTGCAGCGATTGTATTCAGTGTAAAAGAATGGACCGGGGTCCACAGTTCACTAGAGGTGTCTCTCCCATAAGATAAATAGCATGTTGGGTGAACAAATTACAGGGCAATTGACAAATAGAGAGGGCATGACCATGCACAAACATGATATGATGAGTATTGTGAGATTTAATTGGGCATTACGACAAAGTACATAGACCGCTATCCAAGATGCATCTATGCCTAAAAAGTCCACCTTCAGTTATCATTCGAACCCCTTCCAGTATTAAGTTGTAAACAACAGACAATTGCATTAAGTATGGTGCGTAATGTAATCAATAACTACATCCTTAGACATAGCATCAATGTTTTATCCCTAGTGGCAACAGCACATCCACAACCTTAGAACTTTCTGTCACTGTCCCAGATTTAATGGAGGCATGAACCCACTATCGAGCATAAATACTCCCTCTTGGAGTTAAGAGCAAAAACTTGGCCAGAGCCTCTACTAATAACGGAGAGCATGCAAGATCATAAACAACACATAGGTAATAGATTGATAATCAACATAACATAGTATTCTCTATCCATCGGATCCCGACAAACACAACGTATAGCATTACAGATAGATGATCTTGATCATGTTAGGCAGCTCACAAGATCCGACAATGAAGCACATGAGGAGAAGACAACCATCTAGCTACTGCTATGGACCCATAGTCCAGGGGTGAACTACTCACTCATCACTCCGGAGGCGATCATGGCGGTGAAGAGTCCTCCGGGAGATGATTCCCCTCTCCGGCAGGGTGCCGGAGGCGATCTCCAGAATCCCCCGAGATGGGATTGGCGGCGGCGTCTCGAGGTTTTCCGTATCGTGGCTCTCACTGGGGTTTCGCGACGAAGGCTTTAAGTAGGCGGAAGGGCAACGCGGGGGCCACACGAGGGCCCCACACACCAGGGCCGCGCGGCCAAGACCGGGCCGCCGCCCTGTTGTGGCGGCGCCTCGTGGCCCCACTTCCTTTCCCCTCGGTCTTCTGGAAGCTTCGTGCAAAAATAGGACCCTGGCGTTGATTTCGTCCAATTCGAGAATATTTCCTTACTAGGATTTCTGAAACCAAAAACAGCAAAAACAGAACTGGCTCTTCGGCATCTCGTTAATAGGTTAGTGCCGGAAAATGCATAAATACGACATATAATGTGTATAAAACATGTAGATATCATCAATAATGTGGCATGGAACATAAGAAATTATCGATACGTCGGAGACGCATCCCCAAGCCTAGTTCTGCTCGTCCCGAGCAGGTAAACGATAACAAAGATAATTTCTGGAGTGACATGCCATCATAACCTTGATCATACTATTGTAAGCATATGTAATGAATGCAGCGATCAAAACAATGGTAATGACATGAGTAAACAAATGAATCATAAAGCAAAGACTTTTCATGAATAGTACTTCAAGACAAGCATCAATAAGTCTTGCATAAGAGTTAACTCATAAAGCAATAAATCAAAGTAAAGGTATTGAAGCAACACAAAGGAAGATTAAGTTTCAGCGGTTGCTTTCAACTTGTAACATGTATATCTCATGGATATTGTCAACATAGAGTAATATAACAAGTGCAATATGCAAGTATGTAGGAATCAATGCACAGTTCACACAAGTGTTTGCTTCTTGAGGTGGAGAGGATAGGTGAACTGACTCAACATAAAAGTAAAAGAATGGTCCTTCAAAGAGGAAAGCATCGATTGCTATATTTGTGCTAGAGCTTTGGTTTTGAAAACATGAAACAATTTTGTCAACGGTAGTAATAAAGCATATGTATCATGTAAATTATATCTTACAAGTTGCAAGCCTCATGCATAGTATACTAATAGTGCCCGCACCTTGTCCTAATTAGCTTGGATCACCAGGATTACCATTGCAATACACATGTTTTAACCAAGTGTCACAAAGGGGTACCTCTATGCCGCCTGTACAAAGGTCTAAGGAGAAAGCTCGCATTTGGATTTCTCGCTTTTGATTATTCTCAACTTAGACATCCATACCGGGACAACATAGACAACAGATAATGGACTCCTCTTTTATGCATAAGCATGTAGCAACAATTAATGTTCTCATATGAGATTGAGGATATTTGTCCAAAACTGAAACTTCCACCATGATTCATGGCTTTAGTTAGCGGCCCAATGTTCTTCTCTAACAATATGCATGCTCTAACCATTTAAATGAGTGGTAAATCTCCCTTACTTCAGACAAGATGGACATGCATAGCAACTCACATGATATTCAACAAAGAGTTGATGGCGTCCCCAGAAACATGGTTATCGCACAACAAGCAACTTAATAAGAGATAAAGTGCATAAGTACATATTCAATACCACAATAGTTTTTAAGGCTATTTTGTCCCATGAGCTATATATTGCAAAGGCGAATGATGGAAATTTTAAAGATAGCACTCAAGCAATTTACTTTGGAATGGCGGAGAAATACCATGTAGTAGGTAGGTATGGTGGACACAAATGGCATAGTGGTTGGCTCAAGGATTTTGGATGCATGAGAAGTATTCCCTCTCGATACAAGGTTTAGGCTAGCAAGGTTATTTGAAACAAACACAAGGATGAACCGGTGCAGCAAAACTCACATAAAAGACATATTATAAACATTATAAGACTCTACACCGTCTTCCTTGTTGTTCAAAACTCAATACTAGAAATTATCTAGACTTTAGAGAGACCAAATATGCAAACCAAATTTTAGCAAGCTCTATGTGTTTCTTCATTAATAGGTGCAAAGTATATGATGCAAGAGCTTAAACATGAGCACAACAATTGCCAAGTATCAAATTATTCAAGACATTTTAGAATTACTACGTGTAGCATTTCCCGATTCCAACCATATAACAATTTAACGAAGAAGATTCAACCTTCGCCATGAATACTATGAGTAAAGCCTAAGGACATATTTGTCCATATGCAACAGCGGAGCGTGTCTCTCTCCCACACAATGAATGCTAGGATCCATTTTATTTAAACAAAAACAAAACAAAAACAAACCGACGCTCCAAGCAAAGCACATAAGATGTGATGGAATAAAAATATAGTTTCAGGGAGGAACCTGATAATGTTGTCGATGAAGAAGGGGATGCCTTGGGCATCCCCAAGCTTAGACGCTTGAGTCTTCTTAGAATATGCAGGGGTGAACCACCGGGGCATCCCCAAGCTTAGAGCTTTCACTCTCCTTGATCATATTGCATCATTTCCTCTCTTGATCCTTGAAAACTTCCTCCACACCAAACTCGAAACAACTCATTAGAGGGTTAGTGCACAATAAAAATTTATATGTTCAGAGGTGACATAATCATTCTTAGCACTTCTGGACATTGCATAAAGCTACTGGACATTAATGGATCAAAGAAATTCATCCAACATAGCAAAAGAGGCAATGCGAAATAAAAGGCAGAATCTGTCAAAACAGAACAGTTCGTAAAGATGAATTTTAAAATGGCACCAGACTTGCTCAAATGAAAATGCCCAAATTGAATGAAAGTTGTGTACATATCTGAGGATCACGCACGTAAATTGGCATATTTTTCTGAGCTACCTACAGAGAGGCAGGTCGAAATTCGTGACAGCAAAGAAATCTGTTACTGCGCAGTAATCCAAATCTAGTATGAACCTTACTATCAAAGACTTTACTTGGCACAACAATGCACAAAACTAAGATAAGGAGAGGTTGCTACAGTAGTAAACAACTTCCAAGACTCAAATATAAAACAAAGTACTGTAGTAAAAACATGGGTTGTCTCCCATAAGCGCTTTTCTTTAACGCCTAGGCGCAGAAAGTGTATATCAAGTGTTATCAAGTGATGAAGCATCAACATCATAACTTGTTCTAATAATAGAATCAAAAGGTAACTTCATTCTCTTTCTAGGGAAGTGTTCCATACCTTTCTTGAGAGGAAATTGATATTTAATATTACCTTCCTTCATATCAATGATAGCTCCAACAGTTCGAAGAAAAGGTCTTCCCAATATAATGGGGCAAGATGCATTGCATTCAATATCCAAGACAACAAAATCAACGGGGACAAGGTTATTGTTAACCATAATACGAACATTATCAATCCTCCCCAAAGGTTTCTTTATAGCATTATCAACAATATTAACATCCAAATAACAATTTTTCAATGGTGGCAAGTCAAGCATATCATAAATTTTCTTAGGCATAACAGAAATACTTGCACCAAGATCACATAAAGCATTACAATCAAAGTCATTGACCTTCATCTTAATGATGGGCTCCCAACCATCTTCTAACTTTCTAGGAATAGAAGCTTCACGTTCTAATTTCTCTTCTCTAGCTTTTATGAGAGCATTTGTAATGTGTTTTGTGAAAGCCAAGTTTATAGCACTAGCATTAGGACTCTTAGCAAGTTTTTGCAAGAACTTAATAACTTCAGAGATATGGCAATCATCAAAATCCAAACCATTATAATCTAAAGCAATGGGATCATCATCCCCAATGTTGGAAAAAAATTCAGCAGTTTTATCACAAGTTTCAGCAGTTTTAACAGTTTTTTGCAGTTTTGTAGGCTTTGCATTAGGAGTAGAAACATTGCCAACACCAATTATTTTACCATTAATAGTAGGAGGTGCAGCAACATGTGAATCATTAACATTACTAGTGGTGGTAATAGTCCAAACTTTAGCTACATTATTCTCTTTAGCTAGTTTTTCATTTTCTTCTCTTTCCCACCTAGCATGCAATTCGGCCATCAATCTTATATTCTCATTAATTCTAACTTGGATGGCATTTGTTGTAGTAACAATTTTATTTTCAATATCCTTATTAGGCATAACTTTCAATTTCAAAAGATCAACATCAGAGGCAAGACTATCAACCTTAGAAGCAAGAATATCAATTTTATTGAGCTTTTCCTCAACAGATTTGTTAAAAGCAGTTTGTGTACTAATAAATTCTTTAAGCATAGCTTCAAGACCAGGGGTACACTCCTATTATTGTTGTAAGAATTCCCATAAGAATTACCATAACTATTACCATTATTAGAAGGATATGGCCTATAGTTGTTACCAGAATTGTTACGATAAGCATTATTGTTGAAATTATTATTTTTAATGAAGTTCACATCAACATGTTCTTCTTGGGCAACCAATGAAGCTAACGGAACATTATTAGGATCAACATTAGTCCTACCATTCACAAGCATAGACATAATAGCATCAATCTTATCACTCAAGGAAGAGGTTTCTTCGACATAATTTACCTTCTTACCTTGTGGAGCTCTTTCCGTGTGCCATTCAGAGTAATTAATCATCATATTATCAAGAAGCTTTGTTGCTTCACCAAGAGTGATGGACATAAAGGTACCTCCAGCAGCTGAATCCAATAGGTTCCATGAAGAAAAATTCAGTCCTGCATAAAAGGTTTGGATGATCATCCAAGTAGTCAGTCCATGGGCTGGGCAATTTTTAACCAAAGATTTCATTCTTTCCCAAGCTTGTGCAACATGCTCATTATCCAATTGTTTAAAATTCATTATGCTACTTCTCAAAGATATAATTTTAGCAGGGGGATAATATCTACCAATAAAAGCATCCTTGCATTTAGTCCATGAATCAATACTATTCTTAGGCAGAGATAGCAACCAATCTTTAGCTCTTCCTCTTAATGAATAAGGGAACAATTTTAATTTTATAGTGTCACCATCTACATCTTTATACTTTTGCATTTCACACAATTCAACAAAATTATTGAGATGGGCAGCAGCATCATCAGAACTAACACCAGAAAATTGCTCTCTCATAACAAGATTCAGTAAAGCAGGTTTAATTTCAAAGAATTCTGCTGTAGTAGCAGGTGGAGCAATAGGTGTGCATAAGAAATCATTATTATTTGTGGTTGTGAAGTCACACAACTTAGTATTTTCAGGAGTACCCATTTTAGCAGTAGTAAATAAAGCAAACTAGATAAAGTAAATGCAAGTAACTAATTTTTTTGTGTTTTTGATATAGAGTGCAAGACAGTAAATAAAGTAAAGCTAGCAACTAATTTTTTTTGTATTTTGATATAAGTGCAGCAAACAAACAAGTAAATAAAATAAAGCAAGACAAAAACAAAGTAAATAGATTGGATTGTGGAGACTCCCCTTGCAGCGTGTCTTGATCTCCCCGGCAACGGCGCCAGAAAAAGAGCTTGATGGCGTGCAACACACACGTTCGTTGGGAACCCCAAGAGGAAGGTATGTTGCACACAGTAGCAAGTTTTTCCTCAGAAAGAAACCAAGGTTTATCGAACCAGGAGGAGCCAAGAAGCACGTTGAAGGTTGATGGCGGCGGGATGTAGTGCGGCGCAACACCAGGGATTCCGGCGCCAACGTGGAACCTGCACAACACAACCAAAGTACTTTGCCCCAACGAAACAGTGAGGTTGTCAATCTCACCGGCTTGCTGTAACAAAGGATTAGATGTATAGTGTGGATGATGATTGTTTGCAGAAAACAGTAGAACAAGTATTGCAGTAGATTGTATTCAATGTAAAAGAATGGACCGGGGTCCACAGTTCACTAGAGGTGTCTCTCCCATAAGATAAATAGCATGTTGGGTGAACAAATTACAGTCGGGCAATTGACAAATAGAGAGGGCATGACCATGCACATACATGATATGATGAGTATTGTGAGATTTAATTGGGCATTACGACAAAGTACATAGACCGCTATCCAGCATGCATCTATGCCTAAAAAGTCCACCTTCAGGTTATCATCCGAACCCCTTCCGTATTAAGTTGTAAACAACAGACAATTGCATTAAGTATGGTGCGTAATGTAATCAATAACTACATCCTTAGACATAGCATCAATGTTTTATCCCTAGTGGCAACAGCACATCCACAACCTTAGAACTTTCTGTCACTGTCCCAGATTTAATGGAGGCATGAACCCACTATCGAGCATAAATACTCCCTCTTGGAGTAAAGAGCAAAAACTTGGCCAGAGCCTCTACTAATAACGGAGAGCATGCAAGATCATAAACAACACATAGGTAATAGATTGATAATCAACATAACATAGTATTCTCTATCCATCGGATCCCGACAAACACAACGTATAGCATTACAGATAGATGATCTTGATCATGTTAGGCAGCTCACAAGATCCGACAATGAAGCACATGAGGAGAAGACAACCATCTAGCTACTGCTATGGACCCATAGTCCAGGGTGAACTACTCACTCATCACTCCGGAGGCGATCATGGCGGTGAAGAGTCCTCCGGGAGATGATTCCCCTCTCCGGCAGGGTGCCGGAGGCGATCTCCAATCCCCGATGGGATTTGGCGGCGGCGTCTCGGGAGGTTTTCCGTATCGTGGCTCTCTACCGGGGGTTTCGCGATGAAGGCTTTAAGTAGGCGGAAGGGCAACGCGGGGGCTACACGAGGGCCCCACACACCAGGGCCGCGCGGCCAAGACCGGGCCGCGCCGCCCGTTGTGGCGGCGCCTCGTGGCCCCACTTCCTTTCCCCTCGGTCTTCTGAAGCTTCGTGCAAAAATAGGACCCTGGGCGTTGATTTCGTCCCGAGAATATTTCCTTACTAGGATTTCTGAAACCAAAAACACTGGCTCTTCGGCATCTCGTTAATAGGTTAGTGCCGGAAAATGCATAAATACGACATATAATGTGTATAAAACATGTAGATATCATCAATAATGTGGCATGGAACATAAGAAATTATCGATACGTCGGAGACGTATCAGTGCTTCCAAGGAAGATGCATGATTGGTTCTATCACATGTATATTTGTTTGTTTCCCTCAACTCTTATGCTTGTTAATCAACCTTGCTAGCCAAATACCTGTACTGAGAGGGAATGCTTCTCGTGCATCCAAACTCTTAAACCAAACCTATGCCATCAGTGTCCACCATAACTACCTATTATGTGGTATTTTGCGCCATTCCAAGTAAATACTTCATGTGCTACCTTTAAACAATTCAAAAGTTATCATCCCTTATTTGTGTCAATGTTTTATAGCTCATGAGGAAGTATGTGGTGTTTTATCTTTCAATCTTGTTGGGCAGCTTTCATTAATGGACTAGTGGCTTCATCCACTTATCCTATAATTTTGCAAAAAGAGCTGGCAACGGGGTTCCCAGCCCCAATTAATTAACTCTCATTAATAATCCTCTTCACATGTTTTGCTCTGATTCATCAGTAACTTAATTTTGCAATAGACACTCCTCCATGGTATGTGAAATGTTGGAAGGCACCTGAGGATTCGGTTAGCCATGGCTTGAGAAAGCAAAGGTTGGGAGGAGTGTCATCCTTAAATAAACTAAAGTACATGTGTAAACAAAAGAGAAGAGGGATGGTCTACCTTGCTGGTAGAGATAACGTCTTTCATGGGAGCCGCTCTTTGGAGGTCTGTTTGGCAAGGGGGTTAGAGTGCCCACTACCATTCATTGACAACAACAAACACCTCTCAAAACTTTACTTTTATGCTCTCTATATGATTTCAAAACTTGAAAAGCTCTAGCACATGATTTAATTCCTGCTTCCCTCTGCGAAGGGCGTTTCTTTTACTTTCACGTTGAGTCAGTAAACCTATTTCCCTCCATCTTAAGCAAGCAATTGAGTTGTTGTGATCCAACCATCTATATTGTGATTTATTTAATCATGCCTTTTATTCTTCCTTGTTCAGTACAAGTTTTATCTGAATGAATATAGCTTTGAAGGTTATCGATGATTATGAGGGGATTATTATGATTGAGTATGCAAGTTTTGCTATAAGCTTTAATATAAGAGCGCTGCTCAATAGATAAGTACAATCTGTTAACTGTTCTTTGACCAAGAATAAAGTTTGCCATCACCAATTATGATTGCCTATGTACCTTTATTTGTGATTTCCTTCTACTTGTTTCAAGTTGAATTATATGAGGAAGTTGTTCACTAGAATGTCTTGTGTGAATTAATATGATGCTTCTTGTCCGTATTTTATTTATCGACTCTTCACTCCATAAACATGTCGTCTTGTCTACTGAGTTCAGTTTCGCTTGGGGACAAGCGAAGTCTAAGCTTGGGGGAGTTGATACGTCCATTTTGCATCACTATTTTATATCATAATTTACTGTTATTCATTGATATATTTCATATTTAGAGATGATACTTATGTTATTTCATCTATTTTGCATGTTTCATGATTATTGGAGGATCATTCACCGGAGTCAGGATTCCGCTGGAAAAAGCACCGTCGAATGCAATATTTCTGGAGATCAACAATTGACGGAAATTACACCGAAGATCTTATTCTTCCAGAAGAATGAGCCAACCAAAAGGAGGAGCTGGGGAGGGCTGCCATGGCCCCCCCTCATAGGCCGGCACGGGCCCTGGCCTGGTCGCGCCGCCTTGTGGGGAGGGGGCCCACAGCCCCCTTCGGCCGCCTCTCTTTCGCGTACTTCTTCTCCCCGAAAACCTAAGCTCCAGAGAATAATCAAAAAGAGACATAGCCGCCTCTGCGAGGCGGAAAACACTAGAGAGAAAAGAGCTCTCCGGCAGGCTGAAATCCGCCGGGGAAATTCCCTCCCGGAGGTGGAAATCGACGCCATCGTCACCACCATCGAGCTGGACTTCATTGGGATCATCATCACCATTATCTCCACCACCGTCACCGTCATCTCCACCGCTGCACCTCGTCACCGCTGTAACATCTAGGGTTGAATCTTGATTGTTTGGTAGGGGAAACTCTGCCGGTATTGATTACTCCTTGTTATTGATGCTATTGAGTGAAACTATTGAACCAAGGTTTATGTTCAGATTGTTATTCATCATCATATCACCTCTGATCATGTTCCATATGATGTCTCATGAGTAGTTCGTTTAGTTCTTGAGGACATGGGTGAAGTCTAAATGTTAGTAGTGAACTATGTTGATTAATATTCAATGGTTTGATATTTAAGTTATGGTGTTATTCTTCTAGTGGTGTCATGTGAACGTCGACTACATGATACTTCACCTTTATGGGCCTAGGGGAATACATCTTGTATTCGTTTGCTAATTGTGGGGTTGCCGGGACAGCAACCTGAACCCCGTTGGTATATCGATGCAGGAGGGATAGCAGGATCTCGAGTTTAAGGCTGTGGTTAGATTTATCTTAATTACTTTCTTGTATTTGCGGATGCTTGCAAGGGGTATAATCACAAGTATGTATTAGTCCTAGGAAGGGCGGTGCATTAGCATAGGTTCACCCACACAACACTTATCAAAACAATGAAGATTAATCAGCTATATGAAGCGAAAGCACTAGACTAAATTCCCGTGTGTCCTCAAGAACGTTTGGTCATTATAAGTAAACAAACCGGATTGTCCTTTGTGCTAAAAAGGATTGGGCCACTCGCTGCAGTTATTACTCTCGCATTTTACTTACTTGTACTTTATTCATCTGCTATATTAAAACCCCCTGAATACTTGTCTGTGAGCATTTACAGTGAATCCTTCATCGAAACTGCTTGTCAACACCTTCTGCTCCTCGTTGGGTTCGACACTCTTATTTATCGAAAGTACTACGATACACCCCCTATACTTGTGGGTCATCATGAGTACCTCTCAACCCTAACTTAGATCTACACTAAGGATGCTGATATGTGTAGGGATAGAGATTTCTTTGTTCGATCTAGTAGTTTTGCTTACTTGTTGCTTCGATATGTAAGACCTAAAGTTGTTATGCTTAGTTTGTTTCTTCGATCTGTACTTCTAGAGTGCTTTTGCTAAGTTTATGCTTTGATCTGTAAGGTCTTGCTCCGATATGTAAGAGTAGAGTAGTTTTTCTTAATTCTTGCTTCAATCTGTAAGAGTATAGTTGTTTTATTAGTACTTGTTTCGAACTGTAAGCGTATAGTGCGGTCCTAAGATTTCTAGTGGTTGTTATTTCATCGAACTCTTGTTTCTGCTTTCTTCTAAGCCAAGTCGGCCATGTATAAGTGCGATAGTTGGTACGAGGATTGGTTCTACGATGTGTACAACTACTCCTTGTACCAACTATGCACTTATACATGGCAGCAGACACAGAAGATTAGTACTTTGTTTTGTTCAATCTATGTGTACACAACGTGTTTGGAACTTCATTAAAGCTTGTTAGCATGCTTGATTGCTTACCATTGTTGCATAATGTTGTCCTCAGAGCTTCTAAGTGTGAAACGAGTAGCTTGCTTACCAATGTTCTTGCACTTCACTACTTTCATTATCTGTATAGGACGCGACCTCCGCTGATATGTCACCGAAGTTTCTGTTGCATGTTGTACCACTCAGGTACATCCTGACGCCTGATAAGCACTTCCCTATTAAGAAGAAGAACATGATATGGCATGCCGCTCTGTCCACCTTCGTGCTAAACCAGGTGTGTGAGTTGGTCAAGGAAGAGATGTCCGGAGTGTAGTTCTTCAGGAACCATGACCTGAAGGAGATTGTACAGATCGTTGTGAAGTTTACTGGTTGTGAGGTTGGTGTCGATCAGGTCTACAATCATCTGAGGCACTGGAGAGCAAGGTGGGTTCAGGTATGCAGGCTAAAAACGCTGGAGGGGTGCGTTGGGTGGAGAACAGACCAGCTATCGTGATGGATGATGATACATACTATGCCTACAGGTTTGCGCATTGCACCTTCTCTTGCACTTCATTGACTAAGTAACTTATGATGGATGGTGTTAGATTGAACATGAGGAAGAACAAAGTAACGTCATCATCACAGACTCACCCTAGGGACACGGATCTCATCACCAAGCCCATAGAGAACTATGGTCAGATGAAGAAGATCTACATCGGCCATGTTCCAGCTACTCCGCACACTCCCGCCGCGGTCCACCGTGCTCTGAGTCACCTCATGGATCATAGGGAACATGCCAAAAAGGTATCTCGTGATGACCCCTGCTAACAGGATGTCCTGGTTCAACGACTTCCTGACGAAGTATTACCTCTGAGGAGTTTGGGCATTGGATGCTTGTTGTCGTGATTGTTCTGCTGACAATGATGAACACCGCATCCATGATGTATATTTTGGGAGTAGGTAGGGTTGATCTGCATATATGACACGTCTGTATATTTTGCGAGGTGATATTTACGTAACCACTCGGTTGATGAACTTATGTTGCATCACGAGCTGCTGCTCGTGACCTCGTGGTGCAACTCCACTTTTATAACTCCTTATGGGCACATACGGTGAACTTGGGTAATCTCACAAAGAAGGGTAAGATGTGATCGTATTCGACACACAGGTAGTAACCAAACAGCCGTTGCATTTGTTGAAACACGATTTGTGGGCAATCAAACTCTGGGAACTTCAATTGATGTGGAGTATGAATTATTTACAACCAAACAACTTACACAACGTGAATTAAAGGTTGCATTTGCTCGGACATCACGAACCATCACCACTACTATTAAAAGTGAGAGAGGGTGGTGATCCAATACATACATCGTGGCCGTCAACAATCTGATCAAATGGTTCACATGAAATTGTCCGCCAGACGGACCATGGACGGATCGTGCTAATCCAGTCCCCTGGAAAAGCATCCATAGCATAACTTCTCCCCTTTTTGTTTCTCAACCGCAGACATGCACGCCGCCCACGCTGCTGTGCCCGCGCGAGCACGCCGCCGCCCTTTTCCCTGACGTTAGGTGGCTTGCCTGTGTCCCAGCCCTCAGCTTCAGCCTCCGGCCGCCCATCGGCGTCGCCGGACGCGCCCATCGTCTTCGCACACGCCCGCGCCCATCGGCCCCACCACTCTGCTTCGCGCCTAACCATCACTGTTCACGCGCAACCGTCGCCCGTCCGCCCCATCGTCACCGGCAGCCCGGCCGATTCGCGCGCATACGACCTCATCGACGACGCCATGGATTACTTCCAACACGGCACCGGCAGCCCCGCCCATCCGCGCGCCTACGGCTCATCGAGGACGCCGTCGACTACCCCCTGCACGCCGTCGACCTCGCCCCGTCTTCGCGCGCCCCTGCATGTCATCGATCCGCAGGTGAACAAGTCTCCGACCGCCAGCAGAGAGACTCTTAGCTCAGTGCTTCTCCGCTTGGGTACAATCAACTCAATTGTTGCTTTCCTAATCCTAAACTAAACTAAATTGCAAATATCTTCAATGTGTGTGTACTCGCTATGGAATTTGGGGATTTTCTCAGGGTCTGACATATCATCAATTAGTGCAGACAATATATCATGGATATATCTTAAATGTGTGTGTGCACGCACTTTTTAATTTGGGGCATATTTCTCACATGCATGACATATCACCAATTACTTGAGACAGTATACCAGGGATAGTTCTTATAAAATCTCCATAGATTCACCCAAAAAATCCAGAGCAACTCACTATGATTCTAGAATGGAGATACATGTTTTAGTTAAAAATCATTTGTAAAGTCCAGTTTTACAGTCATGCTTTTCTGTTCAGATATTACATGAATATTATTCAGAATGTAGTTTATTGCAATTTGTGAGGTTTTCATAAATACAATTTTCCATGGACCTTCTCCACTATATATAGGCGGTCATGCTTTTGTTTCACACAATTTCATCTTACAAATTTTCTTATACATATACTTAATCGAATATGGATAGTTGTTTGTCACAATCTGTGGGGTTCACTAATTTAAAAACCTCACGAACTCAGCCACAAGTGTGGCTGCAAATACCAGGAGTAGAAATAAACCAACAAGTTGTTGAGGTTGGTATGCCCGGCTGTCCGCTGAGAAAAAAGGCCGAGTACCTGGAGAAGCAGCTTATGGCTTGACGGCAAAAGAGTGCTGCAATTGTCTCTGAAAATTTAACTAAACCTCAATCGAGTGGCCAAGGGTATTGTGCCTGTTTGATCGATGAGAACAAGGTGGAATCTGGACCATCCTCACGAAGGGTGTCACCTGGTAAGATGAAAATGGATTCTGTCTACCATTCATATGAAGACACTTGTGGTATCATCAACTGTTTCTCTCGACAATGTAGGTATGTTGCAGATGGGGTCCGGACATTCCTGTATTATTGATCAAGTGTGAACACCAGCTGTACTAGGTACAAAAGTCATCCCACAAATTTTTATGCATCACTGCTCAATTTAAAATATTCTTTCCATACTATGACCATCAGCAAAACCTAGGGGCAAACCATTTCAACAGTTGGTATTTACCTCCCTGAACCTGTATTCTCACATGGCCAACTTTAGGTTACATTGTCAAGGGGCGTGTCAAGGTAGACCACTCGGATTTTGGCCAAGGCAAATAAAGACATAGATCCCATGGGGAAAAGTAAGCACATTGTGTACAGATCAAATAGGTTTCTTCTTCCTTCATTCTGGTTATTTATTAATATTAGTTAATGTTCTTTCTGCATATATATTTTCCATATCCTTTTTATACTACTCTTTCTCCTTTTCTGATTTGTGTATGTTTGTGTTATGCAGCAGCTTCAGCAGCTGTGACCAGGTTATGACATAGGAGTTGTCCACATGTCTTGATGACTTGTAAGGTTTCTTACAACCTATCAGAATTCTTGGTTTCCTTCTTTCTCGAGAGTCTTGCTGTTTTTCTTTTTGCTACGTTGTTCCATCAATGAGATGTAAATGACAATAAAATGCAAACATAGGTCTGTGTATTTCGAGGAGCTCCAACTACCTCGCCACCTTGCCACTGTCATAGGTACATCTTTGTCTCCTCTCTTTGATGCTTTCACTATTATAATGCCAGCTCTGATTCTCCAAAGTATGGCTGATTTGTGTATTTAGGAAAACAATTCACAGTTGCCAGAAAGTAGTTAATATATTGGCTACCTTCTATACTCTGTTCTTAATGTACAAGTACGAGGGCTACTCAAATCATAAGAAGGCGGAGGTGCATACTTAACATTTTTTTTTGTGTGTACATCAAATAGAGACCGTAGGCTTCTGATGCACTGAAAAAGTTAATCTTTTTTCTTTGAACATAAAGGGCCAGAGGGTCCTGGAATCTGTATTATATCGGCAGGGGTCTTACAACTTCAGGAAGGACAGATAAGAAAAAGGAAATTACAACAGAGTCCCTCAGTTTTACAACAAACACCCCAGTTGAAAACTCGAAAACGCGATCGAGTCCTTGGTCGATGCCGATGATGGTTGACTCTCCGGCGTGGCCGCCGCTGCTTCCACCGGGGACGAAACCACTTGGGGAAGCTGCAGCGATGGACGCCACACCGAGGTCGATGAAGATCCTCACCCGAAGGAGGAAGAAGAAGCTCGTGCCGCGATGGCCGAGCGCAGCAGGGCCACCCTTGTGACCGGAGATAGCCACGGCGAAAAGGCGCCGCCGCTTGGAAGCTGTTGCATGGATCACAGATTCCAAAGATCCACCGGACCACCATCTGCAGACGCTGACGACGATGCTCTCACCCACAACCTCTCCCTCGCCACCAAGGCCGGCCGAGAGGAGGGGAGGAGCAGCGCCACAACGGAGAAGATGGTTGCGCTTTATGAGACAGGGGCTCACCAGAAGAGGATGCTCCGGCTCCTTCTTCCATGGAAGCTTGCCGGGGCGCTCTGATGGCAACTGATCTGTGCCGCGCAGATGCGTCAGAGCAGCGGAGGACCCCCACCAGCCAGCAGATCGAGCGGAGTTGTCCCTGCTTCTCTCCCTCTCCTCGCCTCCACAGCCGACCAGAAGTAAGAGAGACAGGAAGACAACAGCGGAGATTGCTGGATGGCCACCCTTGACCTTATTGACGGAGATAGATGCGCCAACGGTGGAAACCAGCAGCTCCGCCCATCGGAGCTCGCCGGAGAAGAACCACCACCAGTTGCACAAGATCTGGTCAAAAGAGATCCGTGCACGTCTCCAGACACTGGCACAACGCCAAACCTACAACTATACACACTAAGAGGACTGGCGCGGCGCCTCAGCCACTCTCCGGCGGCAACGCTGCCGGAGATGGCATTGGCCCGGCCAGATGCAGTGGAGAAGCCGCTCAGCTACTGTAGCAGGGTGAGAGAGGGAGAGGGGGGGAATGAGCTGTTCTGAAAAAGTTAATCTGATGCTGCCTATGCTAGGGTGATATCCAGGTCCAGCCATTTTTTTTGTATGATTATGTCATAAAGTAATGAGTTCCTTCCGTAGCCATTTTAACCAGCGGGTATATGCTCTATATCTATGCAAGCATAAATGATCTTCTGTAACACATGTATACTGCTGATATATACTTTCTATGTTCTTAGATATAAGTTTTGCTTTTCATGCTTGTAGCAGAATGGATATCCTAATTATCTAAATATATGTAACTTCAAAATTTCCCATTTAAGATTTAAGATTTTATTCCTGCTAATTGTTAATAATCTACATTTCAAATTTTCTCTGTCCCAGTGTTTGAGCCCACTTTCAATACAGTTTTGAGTTTCAGATTTTTTGTTGATTTTCATTAGGGATAGCTCCTGGGACTAAACATAGTCCATACAACTTTTTTTTACTTACCCGTGTCATTGAGAGCTACCGCTGCCAGGCTCAGCAAGCTCTCGATCCGAAGACTCATGGCTAATTAGCTATGTGTATTGTGTGTTGCATACCGTCCTTACATGGTTGGGCATGAGCCACATTCAAAATTGCTCTTTAAAAAAATCCGCTAAAAAATAAGATTCATAATGAAATCTTTTTATTGTAGATTGTAATACGTGCGTAGCACGTGCACCTTTACTAATGTTCCACAAATGCGACCAAACCGTGTTAGCAACCAACGAGGCCGTATTCGGACAGCCGATCAATCGCCAGGTCGCCACTGACCCACTGTAGCGGCGCCCCGTACTCGATCCCTTGAGGAGTGAGGACCAGTCGAATGGTGGACGTGGACCGGTCGATCGGAGCTATGCCGCGAGTCGCTGGAGTTGGTGCCGTGTCCAAGTCCGATGGATACCCAGCGAGAACGAAACAAGTGTCTACGACCGCCTTGTCCGCTGTGCTAGCTAGACGGAAGCCTAGCTAGGAAACCAAGCAAGAAACGCACAGTGCAGGCCGCCCTTCCACCACAGTTAGTGGCCTATTTGTTATGAAAATATCTGGTTATTTTGAAAGAAATATGTATAAATCATGGCACTCGGTGTCGAATTTGATCCACATGTTGAGAGACGACACATACAAAGTAGTGAACTCAATTTTGCAACCCCACCAGCTAGAGAAGAAGTTTTATTTATCTTTCACAGAACGATTTATCTTCCCCCCTTCCTAATGCATGGAATCCTGGATCGGATTGGATCTATATGTAAGTTCTTGACAAAGTAGATGCATGTCGTTAAAAAGTTTCAGCCAGTTAGAAGTAATTATTGGGCATCTAGTACGCTAATACACAAAAACCTTTAATTATATAGCATGTACCCTCCATCTACATATTGCAGAGTTTGTTCACGGATGCTGTCATGCAGATGCTGCTATATGCCTATATTTTACCATTCTAGGGGTATCGACATGCATATCTATCTCAGTCGGGTTACATGCATTAAGAGAAGAAGAATGTGATTACCACACTTTTTTTTCCGAGAGAACGCGCAAATCGTGCCTTATCTTTATAGAAGAGAGCATCAACATTTACAAGATTCGGTAACCGGATGCGGACATCCAGCCCGAGAACACACACACGCCCCCACTCCGCCTAGGCCTACTCTCTCGCGATATCTAAACTCCTCTCTCTCTTAGCCCTCTCCCACATATGGAATTCATCTCTAATCTCCTGTAACAATTGATCTACACTCCTCTGCCTCCTGGTGTCCCCGAAAGCCCTCGCGTTCCGTTGCTTCCAGAGCGTCCAAGCCGTGCAAATCACCATGGAGTCGAAGCGCTTCCTATCGGTCCTCCTGACTCGCTTGCGTGCCTCGGTCCACCATCTCTGTAGGTTTCCTGTGGCTCCTGGGTCCCTAAGCTGTAAGCTCGCACTGTGTAAGACCCTGCACCATACCTGTCTCGCATACGGACAAAGGGTTAGAATATGATCCACATTGTCCTCCTCCTGCAGGCATGTGTAGCAAGTATCCGGGTGCTCCTGAAGTCCGTGTCTGGCCCTCCTGTCCGAGATCCACAACCGATATCTCAGGGCCAACCATGCGAACATCTTGCACTTCATTGGGGAGAAGGATCCCCAGACTGGCTTACTCATGCTCCATCTCACGCTCCCCTGGCAAAGCATACCATAAGTAGCTTTCGCCGACAGTTTCCACAGTTTCCACTGCCTCCCAGAGAATCAGACACTCTCTCCATAGCCCCTCTGTCATATCCCCCGCCATGTCGTCTATCCATCCATCCTGAGGTAGTGCCTCTCCTACAAGCCTCTCATTCTTTCTCCTTGTTGGGACCCTCGCAACCACTCCGGGTGCCAACTCCTCTGCTGTGAACCCATTGATCCATCTATCCTTCCAGAAGTATGTCGAGAGCCCATCTCCCACTCTGAAGTGTGCGAGGCTCTGGAAAACCTCCTCCGCCTCCGGGTCTTTTAGCCCAGGTAACCCTAGCCATGGCCTGGTTGTATCCGTATGTCTGAGCCATAACCATCTCACTCGGAGCGCCAAGCCCTGCAATTTCAGATCCTTCACTCCTAGGCCGCCCAAGCTCTTTGGTTTACATATGGTTTTCCATGCTACCAGGCACTGGCCCCCTTGGACCTCATCCTTGCCGGCCCAGAAAAACGCTCTCAACCATTTGTTTATCTCCTCCAGCAGCCAAACCGGGGCGTCTGCAACCACCATTTGGTGCACTGCCCTAGCCGCCACCACAGAGTTCACCAACACAAGCCTCCCCTCTCTCCGAATGAGCCCTCTTTGCCACGAAGGCACGCATTTGATAACTCTGTCCAGCATCGGTTGCCACTCCGCTTTAGTCAGAGGTCTGAGAGCTAATTGGAGCCCCAGATATCTGATCGGGAACCGCGCCAACTCACAACCCAAAGTTTGGGTGGTCCTCTCCTCATCCTCCTGAGATCCACGAATCAGTGTGGCCGACGTCTTACTGTAGTTCACCTTTAGGCCCGAGGCCTCTCCAAAAAGACCTAGAATCTGTCTCACCGCCCATAACTCCCTACACTCCGGCTTGAGGAAAATAACCACATCGTCAGCATAGATGGATAGCCTCTGTAAGGGTGATATCGCCGCCAGGTTCCCAAAGAGTCCGCTCTCTGTCGCCTTGGTGATGATGGCAGACAAGGATTCCATCGCCGCCACAAACAGCATGGGAGACGTTGGGTCCCCCTGTCTCAAACCTCGTGCATGGTAAACCCTACCTCCTGGCACTCCATTCACCATGACCCTCGTGTTCGCCGTGTATAGCAGGAGTGCGATCCATAGTAAGAATCTCTCGCCAAAACCCATTCTCCTCAGCACCTCAAACAAAAAACTCCAAGAGATGGAGTCAAACGCTCTTGCTAGGTCCAACTTCAGTAACACCCCAGTCTGTCTCCTCAAGTTAATCTTTCTGGCCACCTGTCTGACAAGGAAAAAGTTGTCATGTAGACTTCGGTGCTTGATGAACGCCGATTGATTCATACTCACGACCTCTCCAAGCCTCGGTCGGAGGCGATTCGCGATTATTTTGGAGAACAGTTTCGCAAAGCTATGGTCTAGGCTTATGGCCCTAAAGTCCTTAGTCTCAATAGCATCGGGCCTCTTGGGGATGAGCGTGATCAGGGCTCTGTTCAGCATGGCAAAACCTCTACCGTCTCCCACTCCAAGTTTCATCACCCCAGCCAGGATATCTTGCTTTATGATCGGCCAGGCTCTTTGGTAGAACGCTCCGGTGAAGCCATCCGGCCCGGGACACGGTCACTCGGCATGTCGCGGATAGTGTTCCAAACTTCCTCCTCCGTAAACATGTTGTCTAACTCGGCGAGATCCGCCCTCGGGATGTCAAGAGCCTCCAGATTGATGGTGTGAGCTCTAGCTTGCATATTCCCCATAAGCCTCTCAAATTCCTCCGTAAAAATCTCATTCTTTCTCTCTTGGGTGGTTGCGGTTTCGTCCCCCACTCTCACCGCGACGATGTAGTTTTTCGTCCTCCTACCATTTGCCACGACATGGAAGAGCTTAGTATTAGCGTCCCCCTCTTTGAGCCATCTTATTCTCTATCTTTGCCTCGCAATGGTGCGCTCTAGGGACGCTAGCCCCAGCACCACCTGCTTTAGCATTTTCCTCAGCCATGCCTCCTCTTGGGAAAGCGCTCTAGACTCTTGGGCCACATCAAACCGTAGGATCAAGGTGTTTGCCATCGCTATTTTGAGTTTTATGTTTCCCACTTTCTTCTCTCCCCACGCCTGGAAGAATTCTGCCGCATTGCGGAAGAGTGCATCCAGACGTCTAAAGGGGTCTATGATGCTGGGATCGCAAACCCAAGCCTCTCTTAGAGCCTCCTCAAAGCCCTCAAGCTTCAGCCAAAAAGCCTCGAATTTGAACCTCCGTTTTGGCTTGAAAGCCGCGCTCAGGGAAAGGTGGATAGGTGCATGGTCCGACACCAAAGAGGAGAGGGCCTGTAGGATTGCATCCGGATGCATCAGATCCCAGTCCACCGAAACAAAGGCCCTGTCAATCCTGGTGAGCGTGGGCACCTCCCTCTCACTACTCCATGTAAACCTCCGACCATGAAGGTAGAGATCCTTGATCTCGTGCTCCTGGACAAACTGCCTAAACCTCGTCATCATGAATCTATCTAGGCGGTCGTTATTTTTCTCGTCCACGTACAGGATCATGTTAAAGTCGCCGAGAAGTAACCATGGCCCCGGACAGAGGCTTCTCCTCTCCGTGAGCTCAAGCAAGAAGCCCAACTTATCCTCGTGGGTTTGCGGCCCATACACCATGGTCAACCACCACCTACTATTATCTCTGGGGATTACTTCCCCGGTAACCGCATATGTGTCGAAGCTAATACGCTCAATGTCAACAATGGATTTATTCCAAGCTAACAAAATCCCCCCTCGCGTCTCCACCGCAGGCAAGTAAACATACCCATCAAACGATGGTCCCAGACATTGTATTACCAAGAAGTTATCAATTACATCTAACCTCGTCTCCTGGAGGCACACAACACTCACTCTAATGCTAGCAATGAACTCACGCACCGTGTCTCTCTTTGCTTGATCGTTCAGACGTTCCAGCAGAGAATCTCAAAAGAAGCATCCATGGATCTAAACTAAGACTCTCTCCAAGCTCCTGCGCACTACTGCGCCGGCACTGCCACTCTGCAGTGCACCTCACTCTCGAGACTCGTGGGGATCTCCTTGCCGAAGATGGCAGCCATGACTCTGAGGTGTGCGTCGTGAATCGGGGAGTTGAAGAACTCCTTGAAGCGCCTGAGATCATCCTCACCCACCGCGAGATTCCCCGAACAGAAGCCCAACGCTTTGAGCAATGAGCTCTCCGCCGCCGATGCCGCCTTGCCATGAGTGCCAGCAAGCGCAGCCGCCGATCTCCTCGTCACTCTTTTAGGAGTGAATGGCTCCGCGTCCGCCCTCAGACCCGTAGCTTTCTCGTACTCATGCAGAAGAGGGGGGGCTAGGGTTTTGAGAAGGGATGAACAGAAATTCTTTACACGGGCCAACTCCTGCTTCTCGTGTTCCCTCTCCGCCGCCATCCTTTCCCGATCCTCCTCCCGATGGCCCTCATCCGATACTTGCTCTTGCTCAAGCGGCTGGGCCCTTCCTCTAGGCACCATTTGCATCAGGCTGTTTGGGCCCGTGAAAGATTGCTGGGCCTCGCTGACAAACGTATCTATGCACTCCATTCGTTCTGAGTCATGGCGTTTGTAACAATTCCATCAGTGAAATATATCAAGGCTGTTTGACACAAAAATGATGTCATTACAAGTACTCGTATGAATAATATTCCAATAGTACTATCACTTTTTGTGTCAAGCAACTCAAATCAGACTTTACTCATGAATCCCGCTCAAGTCTATGCAAAGTGTCACTGGCCAAACGTGATATACTTGGATGCATATGTATGGTCTCTACCTGAGAAAATTCAAGTACATAATTGACACCGTAGGACCACTCCATAATACATCTTCCTTTTAGCAGGAACTGCCCTGTACCTTGGCTACCAATCTCTCCGTCCTCTAGTTGTGTTGTGGGGCTCCCTGTGTTGTTGGCCACTGACCTACACAATCTTTCTATCCATCCATCCTTGATCGAAATTGAGTGCCATGGACGATGATGACTCGTGGTAAGATGAGACTATGTCTAGCTAATGGTTGAGTGGCCATCGAAGTTCGAGTTCTTCTTTGGCTTGAACTTAGATGTACTTTCCTCCATGTGTTCTGTCTTTTCACTCGTGATCAAGCGTTGATGAACGTTAAACATATTGTTCTGAATAGTTAATGTAACAATTTAAACTACTCAAAGCCATAAAAATTGTCAAAGCATAGGTGTTTTGGACGAAATGTGTGGTGAAGAGTAATAAAGCCAACATAAAGTCAAAGCAAAGTTTTGTGGAGAGTTGTAAATATGTTGTACTAGCTCCGTCCCGGTTTATAGGCTCTACGCATATTCCTAGATTATAAATTTGAACAACATCATACGAAAAATATACTACAAAATATATATCATTAAAAAGTTTAGATGTTCTACTTTTTAATGGTATAATTTTTATGTTGTATAATTTAGATTATGTTGGTAAAATGAAGGATCTAGGGGTGCGCGTAGGCCCTGTAAACCGGGACGGAGATAGTAGTAGCACAAATATAGCCCATCTCTTTGACCGAAATAGGTGTAGGTCAACTTTTCATGTGTGTTACCTGTTAGTTTGATCTCCACGTATGACCCAACGGTCGCACGACCTTGTCTCGCGCCCTGATCGGGGGTGCCCAACTCGTATGGTTGGTGGGTCCCTGTCGCCAGCGCCATATAAAAGAGGTGGGGGCCGGGGCACGGACGCTAAGGTTCGTCCGCTGCCGTCCTCCCCACCGACACACCAAACCGTAGACCATCCGATCTGGTGAGGCGCTGTAGCGGCGGGAAGCACCACCGACATCGCCGCCACTCCTCCGTCGCCGCCATGGCGAGCTCCTCGTCGACGAAGACCGACGGTATGCACCCTGTTGTTCCCCTCTAGTGTTCATCCCGGTTAGGCTAGATGCAATTACTCACTAGATGCAACAGCTAGAGGTCCTAGAAGTCTAACAATGGTATCATAGCATGTCTAGTTTTGTTGATCTAGTTGAGGTAGAAACCATACGGGATAGAATCGAAAACAGAGAGTTTTACTTTTTAGTCTTGCAAACCCTAACCCTAGATCGGATCATCCCGAGTAGAACATGGATTAGATAAGAGAAAAAGGGGACAGAGAGAGGGAGGCGGCATCCATGCCAGCCTCCACCTACCGGCGAACTCCGGGAAGGGCCCTCTGCTCCGCAGAGATGCTGTGCCAGGGCACCGCGGCCAATACCATCGACGGCGGCGCGCCCACCCGCAAGGGGAACTCGCGGACCGGCGAGAGGGTAGGCTACGGCGCCACTTTTCCCCGCCTCCCCGAGCGTCCGCACGACGGACCGCTGCGGCGGCCAACGTTGTCTCCATCGCCAGCCTCGCGCCATCGGGAGCTGAGAGATGGAGGCAGGGGGAAATGAACGAAGGGGCTAGGGTTTGGGGCTCTCCGGCCGGTTTTGTGTGGCCGATTTTGGCGCATAGCCGTCGGAACTCATCCGACGGTCCAGAGCCGCCGGGAGCCGCCACGGGCCAAAGGGACAGAAAGGAGAGGCCATGGGCCGGTGCTGGGCGCAGCCCATCTAGCGGCACGGCCCCATTTCGGCCCACTGCGTTGTTTTTCTTTAACAGAGAGACAGAGACAGAGCCCATGTGGGCTGTTTTGTCCTGTTTTGCTTTTGTTTCCAGTAATTGTTTTCTATTTTTTAGTTTCTGTAAATAATTTAGTAATATGAATAAAGTGAGATATGAAATTTTTTCGGGTTAAAATTCGAAAATTAAGTTAAATTTCTGTTGTGTTAGTTAAGTTGAAGTCATATTTTATTGTTTCCTAATTTAATTGGAACCAACGGGAAAATTGAATTAGGAAATGAGAGTTAATTTTGAGTATGATGATTTTATTTAATGACCAACGTTGTTAATAAAATTGTATTCCGCAAGATTCAGAGTTATCATTATTGGTTCTATTTCTGCCCAACGGTGATGTAGAATTAATATTGAGAAGTGTCATGTTTTAATTTGACCAACGTTGAATTAACTCATTTTGATGGAAAATTTGTTTCAGGAAATCCTATGAGTTTTATCTCGGCTATTGAGCCCCTCAATGGAGGAAACTATGGCTCATGGCGAGAGAAGATTGAGGTGGGGCTTGCTTTGCTTGACCTCGACCTAGCACTGATAGAGGCTTGTCCCATAGAACCTAAGGACCCCGTGAGGGGCGACAAAGAAAATGAAGATGACTTCAACAAAAGGGTTCTTGACAATGGACCAAAAAGGATGAAGTACGATCTTGATCGTGCTAAGTGGGACTCGTCCAACAGAAAGTGCTTGATGGTGATCAAGAGCTCCATTTTCGAGGCAATAAGGGGAGCAATCCCACAATGTGACACCGCCAGTGAGTACCTGAAAAAGGTAGAGAGTCAGTTTACTGGGTCTTCCAAGGCCTATGCTAGCACTCTCATAAGAAAGCTTGTCACTACAAAGTACACTGGTGGTGGAGTAAGGGATCACATATTGAGGATGAGTGATGCGTGCAGTTAACACACGTCCGTTGGGAACCCCAAGAGGAAGGTGTGATGCGTACAGTAGCAAGTTTTCCCTCAGAAAGAAACCAAGGTTTATCGAACCAGTAGGAGCCAAGAAGCACGTTGAAGGTTGATGGCGGCGAAATGTAGTGCGACACAACACCAGGGATTCCGGCGCCAACGTGGAACCTGCACAACACAATCAAAGTACTTTGCCCCAACGTAACAGTGAGGCTGTCAATCTCACCGGCTTGCTGTAAACAAAGGATTAGATGTACAGTGTGGATGATGATGTTTGTTTGCGAAGAACAGTAAAGAATAAGTATTGCAGTAGATTGTATTTCAGATGTAAAGAATGGACCGGGGTCCACAATTCACTAGTGGTGTCTCTATCATAAGATAAACAGATGTTGGGTGAACAAATTACAGTTGGGCAATTGACAAATAAAGAAGGCATAACAATGCACATACATATATCATGATGAGTACTATGAGATTTAATCAGGGCATTACGACAAAGTACATAGACCGCTATCCAGCATGCATCTATGCCTAAAAAGTCCACTTTCAGGTTATCATCCGAACCCCTTCCGGTATTAAGTTGCAAACAACAGACAATTGCATTAAGTATGGTGCGTAATGTAATCAACACAAATATCCTTAGACAAAGCATCGATGTTTTATCCCTAGTAGCAACAGCACATCCACAACCTTAGAACTTTCTGTCACTGTCCCAGATTTAATGGAGGCATGAACCCACTATCGAGCATAAATACTCCCTCTTGGAGTTACAAGTATCAACTTGGCCAGAGCCTCTACTAGCAACGGAGAGCATGCAAGAACATAAATAACATATATGATAGATTGATAATCAACTTGACATAGTATTCAATATTCATCGGATCCCAACAAACACAACATGTAGCATTACAAATAGATGATCTTGATCATGATAGGCAGCTCACAAGATCTAACATGATAGCACAATGAGGAGAAGACAACCATCTAGCTACTGCTATGGACCCATAGTCCAGGGGTGGACTACTCACACATCGATCCGGAGGCGATCATGGCGATGAAGAGACCTCCGGGAGATGATTCCCCTCTCCGGCAGGGTGCCGGAGGCGATCTCCTGAATCCCCCGAGATGGGATTGGCGGCGGTGGCGTCTCTGGAAGGTTTTCCGTATCGTGGCTCTCGGGGTATCTGCGACGAAGGCTTTAAGTAGGCGGAAGGGCAGGTCAGGAGGCGTCACGGGGCCCCACACGCTAGGGCCGCGCGGGCCCCCTGTAGGCCGCGCCGCCCTAGTGTGGCGCGCCCGTGGCCCCACTTCGTATCTCCTCCGGTCTTCGGAAGCTTCGTGGAAAAATAGGCCCCTGGGCGTTGATTTCGTCCAATTCCGAGAATATTTCCTTACTAGGATTTCTGAAACCAAAAACAGCAGAAAACATCAACGGCTTGCATCTCGTCAATAGGTTAGTGCCGGAAAATGCATAATAATGACATATAATGTGTATAAAACATGTGAGTATCATCATAAAAGTAGCATGGAACATAAGAAATTATAGATACGTTTGGGACGTATCAAGCATCCCCAAGCTTAGTTCCTACTCGCCCTCGAGTAGGTAAACGATAGCAAAGATAATTTCTGAAGTGACATGCTATCATAATCTTGATCATACTATTGTAAGCATATGAGATGAATGCAGCGATTCGAAGCAATAATGAAGATAATGAGTAAACAAATGAATCATATAGCAAAGACTTTTCATGAATAATACTTTCAAGACAAGCATCAATAAGACTTGCATAAGAGTTACTCATAAAGCAATAAATTCTTAGTAAAGGCATTGAAGCAACACAAAGGAAGATATAAGTTTCAGCGGTTGCTTTCAACTTCAACATGTATATCTCATGGATAATTGTCAACACAAAGTAATATAACAGGTGCAATAGGTAAACATGTAAGAATCGATGCACACAGTTTACACAAGTGTTTGCTTCTAAGGTAGAAAGAATAGGTAAACTGACTAAACAATAAAGTAGAAGATAGGCCCTTCGCAGAGGGAAGCATGGATTACTATTTTTGTCCTAGAGCTTTTCATTTTGAAAACATAGAAACAATTTTGTCAACGGTAGTAATAAATCATATGTGTTATGTATAAGATATCCTATAAGTTGCAAGTCTCATGCATAGTATACCAATAGTGCTCGCACCTTGTCCTTATTAGCTTGGATTAACATGGATTATCATTGCATAACATATGTTTCAACCAAGTGTCACAAAGGGGTACCTCTATGCCGTTTGTACAGAGGTCTAAGGAGAAAGCTCGCATTGGATTTCTCGCTTTTGATTATTCTCAACTTAGACATCCATACCGGGACAACATAGACAACAGATAATGGACTCCTCTTTAATGCTTAAGCATGCAACAACAGTTAAAATTCTCATAAGAGATTGAGGATTAATTGTCCAAACTGAAACTTCCACCATGAATCATGGCTTTAGTTAGCGGCCCAATGTTCTTCTCTAACATTATGCATACTCAAACCATTTGATCATGAAAATCTCCCTTACTTCAGACAAGACGAATATGCATAGCAACTCACATGATATTCAACAAAGGGTAAAAGAGTTGATGGCGTCCCCAGAAACATGGTTACCGCTCAACAAGCAACTTATTAAGAAATAAGACACCTAAGTACATATTCTTCACCACAATAGTTTTTAAGGCTATTTTTCCATGAGCTATGTATTGTAAAGGCAAAGAATAGAAGTTTAAAGGTAGCACTCAAGTAATGTACTTTGGAATGGCAGAGAAATACCATGTGGTAGGTAGGTATGGTGGACACAAATGGCGTAGTTTTTGGCTCAAGGATTTGGATGCACGAGAAGAATTCCCTCTCAATACAAGGCTAGGCTAGCAAGGTTGTTTGAAGCAAACTCAAGTATAAAATGGTGCAGCAAGACTCACATATGAACATATTGTAAGCATTATATAAGACTTTACATCGTCTCCTTGTTGTTCAAACACCTCAACCAGAAAATATCTAGACTTAGAGAGACCAATCATGCAAACCAAATTTTAACAAGCTCTATGTAGTTCTTCATTAATAGGTGCAAAGTACATGATGCAAGAGCTTAAACATGATCTATATGAGCACAACAATTGCCAAGTATCAAATTATTCAAGACATTATACCATTTACCACATGCGGCATTTTCCGTTTCCAACCATATAGCAATGAATGAAATAGTCCAACTTTCGCAATGAACATTAAAGATAAAGCTAAGAACACATGTGTTCATATGAAACAGCGGAGCGTGTCTCTCTCCCACATAAAGAATGCTAGGATCCGATTTTATTCAAACAAAAACAAAAACAAAAACAAACAGACGCTCCAAGTAAAGCACATAAGATGTGACAGAATAAAAATATAGTTTCACTAGAGGTGACCTGATAAGTTGTCGATTAAGAAGGGATGCTTTGGGCATCCCCAAGCTTAGACGCTTGAGTCTTCTTAAAATATGCAGGGATGAACCACGGGGCATCCCCAAGCTTTGACTTTTCACTCTTCTTGATCATATTGTATCATCCTCCTCTCTTGTCCCTTGAAAACTTCCTCCACACCAAACTCAAAACAAACTCATTAGAGGGTTAGCGCATAATTGAAAATTCATATATTCAGAGGTGACATAATCATTCTTAACACTTCTGGACATTGCACAAAGCTACTGAAAGTTAATGGAATAAAGAAATCTATCAAGCATAGCAAAACATAGCAAAACAGGCAATGCGAAATAAAAGGCAGAATCTGTCAAAACAGAACAGTCCGTAAAGACGAATTTTCCAGGGACACTTAACTTGCTCAGATGAAAATGCTCAAATCTATTATATACTAAAAGCAAAATGCGGATGTATAATAGAAGCACCACGTTAATCCACATCATCTAAATTATTATGATAGTTAGATCTAAAATTTACGGCTAGAATTTAATGAACAAATATTAGTTACGTAACCTATCAGGTACCAGTTTGACACGTAACCTGCCTCCACGTTCTTATCCTCCTACATAGTTTGCCTTTTTTTGAACGGACCCAATGATGGTAGGAGATATGTTGTTTGGTTTTCCTTTCTTTTTAAACGGACGCATGCCTGCATAATCTAGAGTTTTATCTTTACACGCTATCATCAGATTTTTTTTAACAAAGCTAGCTTAAAGAACCACGGTTCAAGACGTACTACATAGGGAAGTACACGTCAGTTAAATTATTTTTATAGTTAATCTACAACTTATGACTATAATTTAACAAGTCTAATTTAACACGTGAGCGGTCCACTTTTAAAAATTATGAAATGAAATTGTCATTCATTCAGGATTAGCGTACAAAAAAGGTGACACGACTTGGACTCAACTCGAACCAAAAAATGCACTCCCTCCGATCTAGAAAAAATGTGGGATACATTATTACAATGTCATTTTACAAAATTATCCTTGTAGTCTAAAACTGACTAAAACCGCCGCAAGATCTGGATTGGCCGCTCCAGGTCATCGTCGGAGGAGATGCAGGCCGTCCAAGAGGGCAAGGGGAGCGACCTGCTGCTCCATGCGAGGGCACCGCCGGGTCCCGGGAATCCATGCCGGCGAGCGGCTGAACAAGGAGGCGAGAGGGGGTCGCGACCTGCTGCTCCACACGAGGGCGCTGCCGAGTCCAGGGAATCCCTGCTGGCGAGCGGAGGTGAGGGACGCTCACTCTGAGCAGTTGAGGAGGGTCTTGAGCTCGGACCTTGCGTGCGTGAGGAGGGAGGCTTGGCATTGGATGGCTCGAGGAAGAGGAACTCCGACCGGTGTTGTGGGATCTCCGGCTGGCGCCGGCGAGGTCGCCGCCCACGTGGACTGCAGAACGAGGTCATGTGGTCGAAGATGTGCGAGTGCGGTGTGGAGATACTTGACTGCGGGGTGAAATAAATTAGAGGACTGTTTTGTAAAATGGCCACTTTCGAGACTTTTTCTGGACTGGAGGGAGTAGAACTCAATTGCCTTCGCTAGGAGAACGTATCAGCCAGGAGATTTACATGTATATATGAACGGTTATATCGTATAAGTGCAACTTAGTTTGATACATTAAGCTTTTTTTTTTTTGAGAGAAACATGTGAAGATAATCAAACTAGCCGCCCCATATCGGTAGAGTTTCTCTACAAAAATAAAAACGTTTGGGAGAGTTTATTACTAATAGGTATATGGCAGTATATTCTAATTGGCTACATTGGTGCATGGTAGCCGGAAACAGGGAACGGTAGACCGTCCCACGATCCGGATTCATCGTCCCGGATTCAGATTCGGGAACGAGGTGTGGTACGGCACGATTTAGTGGCCGAAACGCGTCCCCAAACAGTTGGTACCGTACCCAGATTCAGGACCTGTACGCTAGGTTCTCGCATCGAAAAGGGTAGGCCGGATGCTTAATTCACGGGAGGGGTGGAGAATTACCTCACGTCCAGTGCATCCGCGGTCCACCCTGCAGCTAATATATGGAAGAAAACATGGTTTACCTCGTATCGTATGGTCATCTATCTCAATCCATCGTATCCTCCCGGATTCATCGTCCCCAAATCGTCCGAGTCACGTCCCCCTACCGAGCGGTACGTTCTAGAGATGTATACCCTCACCGTTTCCTATTTTTAGGCAGCCACGTTTCCCGTTCCTCGTTTTCGTTTCTCGTACCCACCGTCCCGGAAACTTGGCTACTATGCATTGGTGTACAGAAGTAGAAAGCTTCAAATTAAGTTCATCGGTAGAGGCTTTCTGTAATCTAGACTAGGTATAAATCAATACTAGAACACGGTCAAATTATAGTCACGCCAGGAGGGCTATGCGTACGTGAGCGTGTATATACAAATTCTCAGCATACATCAATCTTGCTAAATAAAATTTGAAATCTGAAAATCGATACCGAACTTTTAAAACAATACAAAATATGAGGACACGGACTGTATATATTTGCGCAAGGCTATACTGCCGTCCACGTACATGAGCGTGCATATACAAATACTAAAAGTACATCTATATTGCTAATTAAAATTCAAAACAGAAAACTTGATACTCAAATTTTGAAAACATTCCAAAATAATAGGACATTGTCCAAATATATTAGCACCAAGATATACTGCTGGCTACACGTACATGAGTACGTATATAAAAATACTTTAAGCACATCCATATTGCTAATTAAAGTTCAAAATCTAAAAATTGATATCCAAATTTGAAAAACAGTACAAAATAGTAGGAGATGGTCTGAATATATTCACACCAGGCTATACTGCCAACTACATATACATGAGCCTGTATATACGAATACTTAAAATACGCCTATATTGCTAATTAAAATACACAGTCCGAATATATTCATGCCAGGCTACACTGACGGCTACACGTACATGAGCATATATATACAAAAAATTGAAATACATAAGTACTGCTAATTAAAATTTAAAATCTAAAAGATACCCAAATTTTAGAAACTGTATAAGATACTATGGCACGGTCGGCATATATATGCAAGGCTATACCGCCAGCTTCGTGTACATGTGCATGTATATACAAAGACTCAAAGTACATCAATATTGGTAATTAAAATTAGATATCTAAAAATTAATAGCCAAGTTTTGAACAAAATAACATGACATGATCCCAATATATTCAGGCAGGCTACAATGTGCGTTAGACGTACAAGACCGTGTATCTTCGGTGAAGTTGTAATATTTATTGCAAGTTATCTTTGGTGGTTACAAAATCATATCATACCTTATTGACATAATATGGATATACATGATTACAAATAATTAAACAAATAAGTTAACAAAATAGCTAATGAGTGAAGATGTTGCCCTCGCATTTGCGAGGGCCACCTTGCTAGTTGAATGAAAGTTGCGTACATATCTGAGGATCACGCACGTAAATTGGCAGATTTTTCTGAGTTACCTACAGAGAACCCTGCCCAAATTCGTGACAGCAAGAAATCTGTTTCTGCGCAGTAATCCAAATCTAGTATTGAATTTACTATCAAAGACTTTACTTGGCACAACAATGCAATAAAATAAAGATAAAGAGAGGTTGCTACAGTAGTAACAACTTCCAAGACACAACAAAACAGTAGCAAAATAAACACATGGGTTATCTCCCAAGAAGTTCTTTCTTTATAGATATTAAGATGGGCTCAGCAATTTTAATGATGCTCGCGCAAGAAATAAGAATTGAAGCAAAAGAGAGCATCAAGAAGCAAGTATGAAACAAATTTTAAGCCTAACCCACTTCCTATGAAAAGGAATCTTGTAAATAAATAAATTCATGAAGCATAATGCAACAAGCATAGGAAGATAAAACCAGTGTAACTTCAAAAATTTCAGCATATAGAGAGGTGTTTTATAACATGAAAATTTCTACAACCATATTTTCCTCTCTCATAAAGATTTTCAGTAGCATCATGAAAAAACTCAACAATATAACTATCAAATGAAACATTCTTATCATGAGTTACATGCATAATTATTACTCTTCACATAAGGATAATCAATTTTATTAGTTGTAGTGGGAGCAAATTCAATAAAGTAGCTATCATTATTATTCTCATCAAGTGTAGGAGGCATAGTATAATCATAATAAAATTTACTCTGCATAGAAGGCGGCACCAAAAGACCACTATCATTATAATCATCATAAATAGGAGACGAAGTATCATCAAAGAAAATTTTCTCCTCAATGCTTGGGGGACTAAAAATGTCATGCTCATCAAAACCAGCTTCCCCAAGCTTAGAATTTTCCATATCATTAGCAACAATGGTGTTCAAAGCGTTCATACTAATATCATTGCTACTAGCATGCAAATAAGATTCCATAGGTTTTTTAATTTTCGCATCAAACCATCCATGTCTTAACTCAGGAAATAGATTAAAAAGCTCACAGTTGTTTTCCATTATGCCTTACTAGTGAAATCACACAACTTAGTGTTCTCAGGAGTATTCATTTTATTAGTAATAGAGATAAGTAAAACAAACTAAATAAAGTAAAGTAAAACAAGTAACTAATTTTTTTGTGTTTTTGATATGGAGAACAAGACAGTAAATAAAGTAAAACTAGCAACTAATTTTTTTGTGTTTTTTATATAAAAGCAAACAAAGCAGTAAATAAAATAAAGCAAGACAAAAACAAAGTAAAGAGATTGGAAGTGGAAGATTCCCCTTGTAGCGTGTCTTGATCTCCCCGGCAACGACGCCAGAAAATATGCTTGATGCGTGCAGTTAACACACGTCCGTTGGGAACCCCAAGAGGAAGGTGTGATGCGTACAAGTTTTCCCTCAGAAAGAAACCAAGGTTTATCGAACCAGTAGGAGCCAAGAAGCACGTTGAAGGTTGATGGCGGCGAAATGTAGTGCGGCGCAACACCAGGATTCGCCAACGTGGAACCTGCACAACACAATCAAAGTACTTTGCCCCAACGTAACAGTGAGGTTGTCAATCTCACCGGCTTGCTGTAAACAAAGGATTAGATGTATAGTGTGGATGATGATGTTTGTTTGCGAAGAACAGTAAAGAATAAGTATTGCAGTAGATTGTATTTCAGATGTAAAGAATGGACCGGGGTCCATAGTTCACTAGTGGTGTCTCTCCCATAAGATAAACAGATGTTGGGTGAACAAATTACAGTTGGGCAATTGACAAATAAAGAAGGCATAACAATGCACATACATATATCATGATGAGTACTATGAGATTTAATCAGAGCATTACGACAAAGTACATAGACCACTATCCAGCATGCATCTATGCCTAAAAAGTCCACTTTCAGGTTATCATCCGAACCCCTTCCGGTATTAAGTTGCAAACAAGACAATTGCATTAAGTATGGTGCGTAATGTAATCAACACAAATATCCTTAGACAAAGCATCGATGTTTTATCCCTAGTAGCAACAGCACATCCACAACCTTAGAACTTTCTGTCACTGTCCCAGATTTAATGGAGGCGTGAACCCACTATCAAGCATAAATACTCCCTCTTGGAGTTACAAGTATCAACTTGGCCAGAGCCTCTACTAGCAACGGAGAGCATGCAAAAATATAAATAACATATATGATAGATTGATAATCAACTTGACATAGTATTCAATATTCATCGGATCCCAACAAACACAACATGTAGCATTACAAATAGATGATCTTGATCATGATAGGCAGCTCACAAGATCTAACATGATAGCACAATGAGGAGAAGACAACCATCTAGCTACTGCTATGGACCCATAGTCCAGGGGTGGACTACTCACACATCGATCCGGAGGAGATCATGGCGATGAAGAGACCTCCAGGAGATGATTCCCCTCTCTGGCAGGGTGCCGGAGGCGATCTCCTGAATCCCCCGAGATGGGATTGGCGACGGCGGCGTCTCTGGAAGATTTTCCGTATCGTGGCTCTCGGTACTGGGGTATTCGCGATGAAGGCTTTAAGTAGGCGGAAGGGCAGGTCAGGAGGCGTCACGGGGGCCCCACACGCTAGGGCCGCGCGGGCCCCCTGTAGGCCGCGTGGCCCCACTTCGTATCTCCTCCGGTCTTCTGGAAGCTTCGTGGAAAAATAGGCCTCTGGGCGTTGATTTCGTCCAATTCCGAGAATATTTCCTTACTAGGATTTCTGAAACCAAAAATAGCAGAAAACAGCAACCGGCTCTTCGGCATCTCGTCAATAGGTTAGTGTCGGAAAATGCATAATAATGACATATAATGTGTATAAAACATGTGAGTATCATCATAAAAGTAGCATGGAACATAAGAAATTATAGATACGTTTGGGACGTATCAATGAGCCATATGTCTTCCAAGGTCAAGTCTATGGAGATGGAGCTTCCAGAACAGTTCATCATCCATCTAATCTTTGCCTCACTCCCAAAATAATTTGAGACATTTGCTGTGAACTACAATGCACAGCCAGAAAAGTGGGCCATTGAGAAGATGATTGCCATGTGTGTGCAATAAGAAGAGAGGATCAAGGGGCAATCTGGTGATTCTGTCAATTACCTAAGCCCAACCAAGAAGAGGAACTTTCAGAGTTCCAAGCCACAAGGGAAACCTTAGTGGAATCCTCCTCCTGCTAAGCTGCATGGAAAGGCTCAAGATCACCAGCCGCATGAAGAGGTGGCCAAGGACACTTGCAAGTGGTGCAAGGAAAAGGGCCACTACCAGAAAGACTGTGTGGCATTCCTGAAGCATCTGTGCAAGAAAGGTGAGGATTTAATTACAATTGTAGATTAATCCTTATTTTTAAGTTATGCAAAATCTACTTGGTGGATTGACTCAGGTGCGCAACTGTTCATGTTGCAAATTCATTACAGGGATTCCGTATGAGACAGACCCTGCAAAGAGGAGAAAGATGCATTAAAGTAGCAAACGGCATCCAAGCTGAAGTCAAAGCCATTGGAGATCTCCCATTAGTATTAGCTAATGGCTTTGTACTTTTATTAGTAGACGTGCTTTATGTACCCTCTTTGCATCGGAACTTAATAAGTGTATCGCCCTTAGATGATGATGGTTTTGCTTGCCATTTTGGTGATGGTCAATGTAAGATCAAGTTTAATAATGAGATTGTTGGTCTTGCCTTCAGAAAAGACAAGCTTTATTTATCGTCACTTTGTGATGAGAATGTGAATATTTTAAGTGCTGATAATGAGAATGTCTCCACATCCCTGAATGAAAATAATAAGCGGAAGAGAATTGAAGAAGTCTCTTCGAAATTATGGCACTATCGTTTAGGCCATATTTCGAGGGGGAGAATAGAACGCTTAGTAAAAGAATCAATCCTTCCGCCTATGAAATTTTCGAATTTAGAACAATGCATCGATTCCATTAAAGGAAAGTATGTAAAGAACATAAAGAAGGGCGCCAACAGAAGCACATGAGTTTTAGAAATAATTCATACGGACATATGCGGTCCGTTTTCTGTGAAATCTATGGATGGCTATGATTCTTTCATAACATTCACAGACGATTATTCGCGTTATGGATATATTTATCCAATTAAAGAGCGTTCAGAAGCATTGGATAAATTCAAGATATTTAAGGCTGAAGTAGAAAATCAGCATAGCATAAAGATTAAAATAGTAAGGTCTGACCGTGGGGGAGAGTACTACGGTCGGCATACCCCATATGGCCAAGTTCCTGGACCATTTGCAAGGTTCCTAGAGGAACATGGTATAGTTGCCCAGTATTCTACACCGAGCGAGCCTCGGCAGAATGGAGTAGCTGAAAGACGAAACCGTACCCTGATGGATATGGTGAGAAGCATGTTAAGTTACTCCACTTTACCGGTTAGTTTGTGGATGAAGGCGTTAAAAACCTCTATTCACATACTTAATCGAGTTCCTAGTAAGTCGGTGTCTAAAAAACCATATGAGTTGTGGACTAGTCGAGAACCTTCACTCAATTATTTGCGAGTGTGGGGCTGTCCAGCTGAGGCTAAGCTCTTTAACCCGAACATTGGGAAATTAGATCCTAAGTAAGTTGCCATTTTATTGGCTATCCAGACAACTCGAAAGGTTATCGTTTCTATTGTCCAGACAGACTCACTAAGTTTGTAGAAACGAGACACGCTGTGTTTCTGGAGGATGAGCTGATCAGGGGGAGCACGGTATCCCGGGAAATCAACCTTGAGGAGAAGCGGGTGTATGCACCCACTCCGATGATCCAGGAACCATTTTTCTTGATACCTGCTGCTGCACCGACACAGGACGATGTCATTGCGACACCTGTTGTTAGTTCTCATGTGGCAACAATGAATGAAAATAGAGAGAATGTTACCACACATGAGGAAGAGCTGCACAGCCCCACATAGAAAGTGCGCTAGAGATTGAGAACCTTAGAAGGTCTCAAAGAGCAAGAAAGCCAGGTATTCCTGACGATTTTGAGATCTATGTCAGTGAAGAAGTTCAAATGGAGGGTGATCCCACCACATTTGAAGAAGCCTCAAGAAGTGCTCATTCATCGAAGTGGATTGAGGCCATGGTTGATGAAATGAGATCAATGAGTAGCAACAAAGTCTGGGATTTAGAAGAAATTCCTAAAGGAGCCAAAATAGTAGGCTGTAAATGGGTCTACAAAACAAAGTGTGACTCTAGAGGGAATGTTGAAAGATATAAATCATGACTTGTTGCGAAGGGTTTCACTCAAAGAGAAGGAATATACTATAATGAGACCTTTTCTCTGGTCTCATGTAAGGATTCTTTTAGAATTATAATGACTTTAGTGGCACACTAGGATTTAGAGTTGCATCAAATGGATGTAAATACGGCCTTCTTAAATGGAGACTTGGAGGAAAATGTTTACATGGCACAACCCAAGGGTTATGTCGTGGAAGGAAAAGAACATATGGGATGCCGTCTGAAGAAATCCATTTATGGATTAAAACAAGCCTCCAGGCAATGGTACTTGAAGTTCCATGAGACAATTTAAAAAAATTGGTTTAATGAGAATAGAGAGGACAATTGCGTATATGCAAAGTTTAAGAAAGGGAAATTCATTTTCCTTATCCTATATGTGGATGACATTCTGCTTGCTAGTAGTGATGTTAGTATACTATTGGAGACGAAGAAGTTCTTGTCCTCGAACTTTGATATGAAAGATCTTGGTGAAGCTTCATTCGTTCTAGGAATTAAAATTCACCGAGATAGACAAAGAGGGGTTTTAGGACTATCGCAAAAGGCATACTTAGAGAAAGTTCTAAAGAAGTATGGTATGCATGCGAGTAATTCCACGCCTGCTCTTATAGTCAAGGGCGATAGATTTGGGACTTTTCAATGTCCTAGGAACCAATATGAGATCGACCAAATGAAAGCGGTTCCATATGCTTCAGCTATCGGAAGCCTAATGTATGCTCAAGTATGTACGCTCCCAGACTTAGCTTTTGTTACCGGGGTACTTGGCAGATTCCAAAGTAATCCAGGAATAGATCACCGGAAAATGGTGAAGAAGGCATTGCGTTATGCGCAAGGCACGAAAGGCCTCATGCTAACATATAGAAGAACTGATTCCCTTGAGATAGAAGGGTATTGAGATGCAGACATTGTGGGAGATGTAGATGACCGAAAATCCACATCAGGTTATGTATTCACTCTCGCAGGTGGAGCTATATCGTGGAAAAGCTTCAAGCAATCTATCACGGCACCGTCCACGATGGTTGCTGAGTATGTAGCATGTTATGAGGCCTCGGGGCAGGCAAACTGGTTAAAGAAATTTATACCCGGGTTGAGAGTGGTAGACAGCATTCAAAGACCACTTAGAATGTACTGCGACAATGAGCCAGCAGTATTTTATGCTCACAACAATAAGTCAAGTGATGCTGGCAAGCACATTGACATCAAGTATTATGTTGTGAAAGATAGAATCCAGGATCATACCATAAGTTTAGAGCATATAAGCACAAAGAGAATGCTCGCGGATCCGCTTACGAAAGGCTTACCACCCAGTGTGTTCAGTGAACACGTAGCCGGCATGGGTTTACGGAAAAGCCTATGATACCTGGATATTAAGGGCCTAGAGGAAGAATCTATTTTAAAATGGAAAGGTGTGTAGTAGCTGTTGAATCTGATGGTGCGTAACTGGCCATCATGATGAGACATGCTCTATATGCTAATCTGTGATGAAATAAGAAAAGTTTAAGTCTAAGATTAAGATTAAAGTAAGATGAGATCAAGGGGGAGAATGTTAGTTTGATCTCCACGTATGACCCAACGGTCGCACAACCTTGTCTCGCGCCCTGATCGGGGGCGTCCAACCCGTATGGTTGGTGGGCCCCTGTCGCCAGCGCCATATAAAAGAGGTGGGGCCGGGGCACGGACGCTAAGGTTCGTCCGCTGCCGTCCTCCCCACCGACACACCAAACCCTAGACCATCCGATCTGGTGAGGCGCTGTAGCGGCGGGAAGCACCACCGACATTGCCGTCACTCCTCCGTCGCCGCCATGGCGAGCTCCTCGTCGACGAAGACCGACGGTATGCACCCTGTTGTTCCCCTCTAGTGTTCATCCCGGTTAGGCTAGATGCAATTACTCACTAGATGCAATAGCTAGAGGTCCTAGAAGTCTAACATTACCAACTTCTAATTTTTGTGAGCGCTCCGAACTATGGTCGGGTTAAAGTTATCCCTAATATTTTCATGGACAATTGCTAGGCCTCTTAGATACATGATGCAAAAGTTATGTGCAAAGGGTTGGCCTCCCTACTCATTTTGGTGGCTTCGCAACAACAGAAACTAGGAAAAACCCAAGCGATTTTTTTTTCGAACAACCAAATATGTTTTACTTATATAGTTTCCTTATTTGTTATTTTCAAATTCATTTAGCTGGAGCTGCCTTGTTTTGTACATTTTCTTTTGTTCTTCTAAGCAAAATGTCACATTTGGTCCTGACCTGTTGCAAAAAAACAATGAATTTTCTCTCTGTTAAGTTTCATGCACCAAACGGTAGAACACAGAGTCAAAACTAATGGGGGTGATCTCCGTATACCATAAAAACCGACATTCAAGAGTGACTGATGGGGCCTAGAGGTGAATAGAATTTCATGTATGACTCAATATGTCCTATATGCGTGGTAAGAGCAATTTCTAAATTGCAAAAGCCGAGAGTTAGATCCAAGACCTCTGCTCTGATACCATATTAAGTTACGTGCACCAGTCAATAGGACCAAAAGTATGAATTGATGAAAAGAAGATAGGAAATCCACATGTAACATAATACTCTCAAAATCTATGTTCGCTCTCCTTCACTATAGTTATTGGTTAAAATTGTCTACGATTGGTGTCTGACTTCACTCAAAACTTTTCTGATGTTAAGATAATAATAGTTTCATATACAAGTTAATTAGCCAGCTGGTTGAAAATGGCTATATTTCGTTTACAGAAAATCATTTTTTTTACTTTCTATTTCCTAGAATATCCTAATAATTTTTTTTTAAAAAGTCAAGTCTTTGATGTATTAATTTGTTAATCTTGTTACATTTAAAAGAAAAAAAATCTGGTAAAAAAGTGACATCTTTCTTTTGACAAACAATTGATATCTAGGCCATCATATACACGAAACACTCTCCATATCACACTCAGAACAGCTATCCTGAGAGTACAAAAACCACACATATTGAGCACAAACTTCAGTAGAAACATGTGAACAACAATAGTTCACAAGTTAATGCAGTAAGAGAACAAATTTACATTGACAAATTAACGCGCGCGTTACATGTACAACCAAATAAACTTTTGGAAATCAGAAGAGGTAAATTAACGACACCGCACGTAGAGTACACAAATAACAAATACCAGCACTAAGTCTTGCATTATTACGGTTTCCGAGGCACGGTAGATAAAGTAGCACCACCACAATAATCCAAGGCAACTGCGGTGTTCATTCATAGTAGTAATCACAGATCAGCCATCACATGATGGAGCAGGCTTCGGATGGGATCTCCTCGGTTGTCCATGCCGGCGGGAAGCATGGCTGCTGCGGCGGCCAGGTGGGCGGCGGCCAGCAGATAGGTGGCGGCCCAGGTGGTTTGCCGCCGCAGCCACAGCCGTGGTGTTGATTGCGAGCACTGGCAGGGTTTCGGCTTGGGCGGCTCCACTACTGGTGGTGGGGGAGGTGGCGGCGGCGGTGGTACTGGCTGTGGGGCGGGTGGGCAGCATTGGCACGTCTGCGGAGAGCAGTTCCACGGCCAGCTCTGGCACTGCATGGGGTACGGGTACGGGTATGGGTATGGCACGAACTTGTATGTTGGTTTGGGCTCCGGCGGCGGTTTTGGTTTGGGGTCTGGTTTTGGGTCAGGCTTCGGGCAATGGCACGGTTTTGGCGGGTCAGGTTTCGGACAATGGCACGGTTTTGGTGGATCAGGTTTTGGGCATGGTTTCGGTGGGTCAGGTTTTGGGCAATGGCACGGTTTTGGTGGATCAGGTTTTGGGCATTCGCATGGTTTTGGTGGATCGGGTATTGGGCATGGTTTTGGTGGGTCAGGCTTCTGGCAATGGCATGGCTTTGGCGGGTCAGGTTTCTCGCAGTGGCATGGCTTTGGCGGGTCAGGTTTCGGGCAATGGCATGGATCAGGTTTAGGGCATGGTTTTGGTGGGTCTGGCTTCTTCGGCGGCCATTCGTCGACGATTTCGATCTGCTTGACGATCTTGCAGGCCTTGGAGCAGATCTTCTTGCACAGCTTATCCGTATCGAAGTTGCCGCGGACGATCACCCGGTTATCCTTGTCCTCATACTCAATCTTCTCAATGCAGTAGTCCTCTGTTAAAACACAAATTATTAGTCCCTCTATGCCTAGTATGATTGAAAAACACCACAGCAAGTACATCTAGAATAGTTTCCCGGTTCCAAGAAACAATTTTATATGTTGAGAAATTGAGACTGAGCCTGGTTTTTACCTTGGAGGCACTCCAGGACATTCTTGATCTTCTTCTTGCAGCGGGAGCATTGAAGCTCTGAGGATTGCACACGATATTGTCTCACAGTACTAGTTGCGGTACCTTTGCGGTACCATGAGCGGTAGTACCGCTTGCTAGCGGTAGTACTGCCCACGGTACCGCTAAAGTACCGTAACACGTTACGGTAGTACCGCTCCAGTACTGCTCCGGTACCGCCTTGAGTCCAGTAAGGTCTGGACCCTATTGCGGTACCTCGAGCGGTACCGCCAGCGGTAGTACCACTCCGTGTCCACGTGGACAAGTACTGTGTGATTTCGAACTCAGAGCGGTAGTACCGCTTGCACAAAGCGGTAGTACCGCTTAGGCAAAAACAGCACATAACGGTTGGATTTGGAGGGACCTATATAAAAGCCCCTTCTTCTCCAGCTCGTTTTCAGCTCTTCTCTCTCTCTCCTCCATTGTTGCTGAGCTCAAACTGAGTGGATCTCCCTCCCTACCCAATCAATCTTGCTCATACTTTGAGGAGTGGTGGAGGAGACCCCGATCTATCGTTCTACCGAGAGAAATTTCACCAATTCGTGGTAGTCCTTAGTGGATCTTGGTGGTAGAGTTCCTATGGTGGAATCTTGGAAGAAGTGCATCCATGGAGGCTAGCTTGGTGTTGTACTAGCTCCATGGGTTGTTGGGAGCCTCCTTGTGGTGTGGAGCTCGCCCCAACCTTGTGAAGGAATCACCGCCTCGACCGGTGCCTTAGTGGAGAAGGGGAGCACCTTCGTGGAGCTCTCTCGAGGAAGAAGGTGAGGCCTTTCTTCGTGGTGTGGCCGTCTAGCCTCTTGTGTGAGGCTAGCACCTCCTCAACGCAGACGTACTCCCTTTTGTGGGAGGAACTGCGGGAAACAAACCTCGCCTCGTCTCCGCGCCCTCCGGTTGTCCCGCTCCTTACTCTTACTATCTTGTGTGATTCCTTTGCTTGTTGTACTTGTCTAGGATCATTGTAGGAACACCGCCATCGCTAAAGCTATCACCTTTACCTTCCGTTGCACTAAAAATTGAAAAAGACTAAAACTTGACGTAGCGTCCATTCACCCCCCCTCTTGATCGCTACGATCCATTCAATTGGTATCAGAGCAAGGTTTTCTTGCTCGGGCTTTACCGCCTAAGAAATGGCCGATCAAGGGGTGGTTGTGAATGGAGTCCTTCCCGGTGAGCAATCATCTCCATCATCAATTGCCGATAAAACTCCGGCTACTTTGGATGACCTCAAGAAATTGGAGTCATCCATTGTATCTCAAATGAAGGCTATGATGATGGAGTTGATTACTCCAAAACCAAACCCCATCATAGAACCTAAGAGAGGTGTCGATGTTCCCCCACCACAAGTTAACACTTTTCCTCTTGTTGGATTTGTTGAGCAATCGACAAAGCCACCTCGGGAAAAGGATCTTGAGGATATTGACACCTCATCAAAAGGGAAGGATGAATCTCCGGTTGCGGGACAATTAAGAGGTAATCATGCGGTGCCACCACCAAGTGATTACACCATAAATGTCCCAATACCCATGCCTCGCATTTTGACTCATGGTTCACCACCGCTACTTGAATCCAATAACTTTGAAAATTGGCAATTCTTAATGCGTTCCCATGTGCGCAGTGCTTCTACCGAGCTTTGGCGCATCATTGAGGAGGGATACTCACCACGAGACCCAATGAACTTGACAAGAAGGGAAGTGGTGGATGACCAACTCAACACCACTGCCATCAACATGATTCACATGGCCGTCACGCCCAAGGATCGCGCTCATATCCGCTCGCTCAAGACCGCCAAGGAAGCATGGGATAAACTCGACAAGCTCTTCCTCGGAAATGAGAGCATCCAAAGCTCTCGTTTTGATGAAGTGAACAACATGGCCGACAACTTCGTCATGAATGAAGGAGAGACCCCCGAAGAAATGTATCGGCGCCTCATCGCTCTTGCCGTACAAATGCAAGATCTTGGAGCAACGTTTGTGGATGATCATTGGATCAAGCGCAAGTTCTACAACGCTCTCCTCCCTTATGAGGAAGTTAAGTTGACGGCCATCCGCCAAAACGCCTCCTTCCGTGCTATGACCTCCGATGAAGTTCTTAGCGAAGTCATCGCTTTGGACATCTCCAAGAAGAATGCGGAGGATCTTGTTGCTCGCGCCCACAACGTCCGCAAGCCCAACCTTGCATTGAAGATGAAGGTACATGAGGCTAGTGAAAGTGATGAGGATCCCATAGAGTGGGGACCGGATGATCTCAAGACCAACTATCATGAGCACATGGCTCTCGCCGCCAAGAGTTTTTGGAGTGGAAACAAGACACGAAGCTCAAGGCCAAGAAGATACTCACCTCATGACTCTTCAAGATACTCTCCCACAAGTCCACGGGAAGAGCAAAGGGGGAGAGTGTGCTTCAATTGTGGCGACACAAGTCACTTTGTTGCCGATTGTATCTTTGAGAGAAGAGAAGACCATGGTGGAAGACTTGTACGAAAGGACAAGTGCAAATCTCTCTCAAAAGGATTCTCCAAGTTCTCCTCCAACTTTGGTGACTCCAAGGCCTCCTTCACCGAGAAGACTAGAGCCTTCATTATTCGTGAGGAATACTCCTCCGATGAAGGTGAAGAAAACAAAGACAAGGGGATGTATAAGGAGGAAAGGGAAGTGGACGCCATCGCCATCTCCACTCCCTACATCTCCATCTTCAACTCTCCAAACGAGAACCTCATCGTCAACAACTTTCATTGTCTTGTGGCAAAAGTATCATCGGAGACTCATGATGAAGAATTTGTGATTCAACTTGATGTGGCTCAAGATCATGTTGAAGCGGATGTGGAAATTGTCTCTCTCACTCAAGCTTATGAGGAAGAATGGTGCTTGCGCATGTCTCTTGAAACTAGTGCTATGGTTCTTGAAGATTCAAACAATTACTTAGTCTCCCAACTCATCAAGGATCAAGATTATGCTCTAGGTTGGTTGAGAAGACATAATGCAAGACTCTTGGATATCATCTCTCACCAAGAGGAAGCTTTGGATGAGTACTTTCATTTGAGCAAGAAGAAGGTGTCATGTTGCGACCATATAGAAGAGATTGCCGCTCTAAAGAGACACAAGGCCAAGCTAGTTGAAGTGAATGATAGGCAAAATGAGTCCTTGATGGAGTACTTTCGGTTGAGTAAAGGAAAGGAAACTTGTTGTGACCATGAAGACGATATTGCCACCTTGGAAAGACAAAAGCGCTCACTCTTGACAATGAATTCTCTTCAAGAAGAAGCTTTGTTGGAACATTTCCGGGTGAACAAGGAGAAAGAGGCTCGAGAATTCGACAACACTCATCCTCATTCGGATCATGTTCATGAAGTCAACCGCTTGAAGTCCAAAATTGAAAGACTCCAAATTCAAGCGCAATACTTGGAAGGAGTCATTGAAAAAAGAGATAAGGCCAATGACGTCTCTAGCAATGAAGAAGGAGTGGCTATAAAGCCAAAAGAGAAGATAAGAAGGAGGATCAAGATAAAGAGGAGCATCAAGATAGGGCCCATTGAAAAATGGGTTCCTATCTCCAGAGCTTGATCCATGAAGGTCTTTGCTTCCGGTGGTGCTTCATTGGTGGAAGATTGAAGCCACATTTCTCTCGACCGGAAGCAAAGAAGTTGTTGTCGCCTTTGAGCTATCTCACTCTATTTCTTCTTATGGCGTCAACACGAGCAAGCTTAAAGGTATTGGAGCCTTGACAAGGTGGTGATAAAGTCCTACCTTGTCAAGACTCTTGCATATGTTCTCTTTGTTCATTGCTTTACACTCTTGGGTCTTTGTACCTACTATTATGAACATGTAGTGGTTCTCTTGTGGAGCTAGTCTCTTCAAGAGGCCACGGCCTAGGACTAATGGAATTTGCTTCTTTGTGTAGAGATTGTGTTTTGTAGGAATTGTGTTGAAGGAAATGAACCATGATGAAGTTTCTCAAACAATTTCAATACAAATTCTATGACATAATCATTGCAAGGAGAAGCAACAATGGAATGGAGTTTATGCTCAAGATCTTGGATGTCTCCATTGGCAAAAAAGGAATCCACTATATACTCCTAGCCATACTCTTACCCTAACTTCATGGGGTTGCCGGAAGTGAGAAACAAGCCTAAGAAGACACTCAAACATGATGATGGAGTATGAGTCTATTGTGTGGTTTGTGGTATTGTGTGATGAGACTCATTCAATGAATATGGAAGTTCTTTGGAGGAAGCGAAGTGCTTCTTGTGAGAAAGGAGATGCAATTCCCCCGATTACCATAGGAAGGATGGGTGTTGGCACTCGCCGATCTCAAAAGCTACCTTCTATGAGTACCGAGGAAGGACGAAGTTCCACCCATGTGGAGCCATCTACACCACAAGGCCAAGAATCTTCCATTGGACAACCAAGTGCTAGATGACCTCTTCCACAACCTAAAGTTCGGCATCAACAACAATGGGGGTCATGGCGAGGACCTAAACTTTTGGATGATCAAGGATCACTCAAGAATCTATTCCTATGATCTATACTCGCAGGTGTGCAAAAGCTCAAGACTCTTTCATATCTCAAGCAAAGTACATGAATACACTCAAGGAAAGTTATGTAAGGGGTCAACGGTATGAAAACCCCGAAGTACCTAAAGTATCTACACTCCTTTGTTGAGACCGACAAGGATAAGATCTCATGCTCTACCGGTCAACGTTAAGGTTTGCTTCTCTCTCTTTGTGCGTTTCGTCCGGACATTGCATTGAGTGTGGTCATCATACCACCTTCATGCTACATGTCTAGATGGAAAGCACGCATGAACATAGGGGGAGTGCGGTTTAAACTTATTGAGCTATCCCTCCCCCCATAATGCATAAAGAAACCTAAAGCATATGCTATTTGTCAATTAAGTGACTATGAGCTTCATGTTGAGTTGTAGCCGTGAGTCCTAGGTACTTCTACGCGACCTCACACTACCAAACTCTTACACGGTGGCTTCGGCCACCAACCTCCTTCTTGAGGAGCTTTTGTTCTTTTGTTTTCTTTTCTAGTGTTGTTTTTGTTTTTCGTTTCTCCTTTTTCTTTTTGTTTCTTCATGGGAGATTCACCCAAGTTTGGCTTTTCTTGCCTTGATTCTTGCAAGCTTGGTTGGGTAGTACCTTAACAGTTCCGTCATCTAATCCTAAGCCATGATCTATCTCTCAAGCCAACTCAGTCTAAAAGCACAAGTCTACACCAAAATCTGAGTGTCTTTGAGTTTGGAGGCCGGTACTACCGGATCTCAGGCCGGTACTACCGCTTTGGGCAGTAATCTGACGAAACTGAATTTTGTCCCCAGAGCGGTACTACCGCCCGAGGTACCGGGTAAGTACCGGTAAGCGGTACTACCGCTTTTACGAGCGGTACTACCGCTTGCGTTTTTGACTAGAGGTACCGGTTGGGTCGGGATTCATCCCAAACCACCACAAACCCCCATCCTCCTCAAGTCAACAGCGCCCCCAAGCTCAAGACCTCGAGGAAATCGGCCCCGATCTCCTCTTCCAGCCGCCGTCGGCCAAATCTCCTCCGTGGAGAAGCTTCCCCACCCTCTTCTCCGCCATGTCCTCCGGTATGAACCCTAATCTCTCTCTCTAGGGTGTGTTGAACTCCCTAGATGCATAGGCTAGGGTTTGATGGAGGTTTGCGGTGGAGAAGCCCTCTTGGAAGCTCTACATGTGCGGAGATACTAGCTTGCAACAATGTGTGACACTATGAACCTCTTTGCCATGTCCCCAACCTAGATCTAGATGTGCAGAGCTTGAGCGGTAGTACCGCTTGTTCGCAGGCGGTACTACCGGTCCAAGCGGTACTACCGGGTCTGGTTGCGGTACTACCGCTTTGACTGGTTTCACCAATGTTGCTTGTTAGTGTCTTCCTTGATCTCTAACTCCATGGCTTGTGCACTTATCCCCTATTCCCTCCCAAAACTTTGCTTTTCACAGGATCATCTAGGCCCCGTGGTGGCGGCAAGGTGAAGCCGTCCTCTCGTCGTCATAGAGATGAAGATGAGCAAGAGGAGATCGTTCCCGCTAGACTCACCAAGCGTCAGAGGGAGCCAGCAGCTGGCAAAAGGACCGCTCAGGGTCCTCGGAAATCAATGGTTGATCTCAAGAAATCCCAATTCTTGGAGGTACGAGGGGCCAATCCGTACTTGCTACCAAGGAATGCTCGTCAATGCCCCAATAACTTCTTCTATCATGTCAACCAAGAGAGGATCTATAATGAAGTCTATGGAGCCAAGGAGTTCAACTGTTGCCCTCAATACTCTATTAGCATGGACAAGCTCAACTCCAACCTCGAGTATTTTGGAGAAGCTCTTGAGATATGTGTAGAGCAAGGGATTGACCAGCTGATGACCTTCTCTCACAATTACTCCAAGGAGGTCATATGCCAATTCTATGCCACGGTTGTATTTCTTGAGGATGAAGGTGGCTTCCGCTCCTTGAAGTGGATGACAAGGGAACATCTGATGGAGGCCACGTGGCAGGATTTTGCTAGAGGCATTGGGTATGAGCTTAATGACTATGACACCAACGTCTTCCGGATCCACCTCCAAGCCAAGCCAATGGCTAAGGAGAAAATGGCCAATCTCTACATCCCCGGAAGGATGTTGTGTGGAAGTGCCAAGAACCTCCTCCCCGTCTACGACATCATGAACCGCATCTATCGAAGCACCATCAACCCCAAGCACACCAACCATGATGAAGTGCATGGGTTCCTTGTTAACCTTCTTGTGCGCACTCATGAGATGAGGGGCCGCGGCAAGCAATTGGACGTCATGGACTATATTTGGCATGAGATGCGTGATTGTGCTTTCCTTCGCAAGCTTCCTCAATATGCACCTTACATCATGAGGCTCATCTGTCTCAAGTGGGAGCAAGAAGGCCGTGGAAATCTTCTTGAGCAATGTCACCCCATCACTATCCATAAGGAGAAGAGTCCTCTTGTCAAGAACCATGATCTTCCAAGGTTCGGCAAGGGAGCTCCCAAGGATAAGGATGAAGACGAAGCCGATAGTGATGATTCCGACTATGTGCCCAACTCCGTCAAGACCAAGGGCCTCTTCGCCAAGCTCACCGCTCGCCTCAAGAAGTCCTTTTGCTTCAAGAGGGACCTTGAAGATAGGATGTATCAAGCTCACCATGACAACAAGAAGATCCGCCAACGCCAAAAGGCGATGATGAGGCATGATACGTCTCCAACGTATCGATAATTTCTTATGTTCCATGCTTCATTATTGATGATATCTACATGTTTTATGCACACTTTATGTCATATTCGTGCATTTTCTGGAACTAACCTATTAACAAGATGCCGAAGAGCCAGTTGCTGTTTTCTGCTGTTTTTGGTTTCAGAAATCCTAGTAAGGAAATATTCTCGGAATTGGACGAAATCAAGACCCAGGTTCCTATTTTTCCACGGAGCTTCCAGAAGACCGAAGGAGAGTCGAAGTGGGGCCACGAGGTGGCGACACCACAGGGCGGCGCGGCCCAGGCCCTGGCCGCGCCGGCCTATGGTGTGGGCCCTCGCGCCGCCTCTTGACCTACCCTTTCGCCTACAAATAGCCTCCGTCGCGAAACCCCCAGAGAGCCACGATACGGAAAACCTTCCGAGACGCCGCCGCCGCCAATCCCATCTCGGGGATTCTGGAGATCTCCTCCGGCACCCTGCCGGAGAGGGGATTCATCTCCCGGAGGACTCTACACCGCCATGGTCGCCTCCGGAGTGATGAGTGAGTAGTTCACCCCTGGACTATGGGTCCATAGCAGTAGCTAGATGGTTGTCTTCTCCTAATTGTGCTTCATTGTTGGATCTTGTGAGCTGCCTAACATGATCAAGATCATCTATCTGTAATTCTATATGTTGTGTTTGTCGGGATCCGATGGATAGAGAATACTATGTTATGGTGATTATCAATCTATTACCTATGTGTTGTTTATGATCTTGCATGCTCTCCGTTATTAGTAGAGGCTCTGGCCAAGTTTGTACTCTTAACTCCAAGAGGGAGTATTTATGCTAGATAGTGGGTTCATGCCTACATTGATACCTGGGACAGTGACAAAGTTCTAAGGTTGTGTTGCTGTTGCCACTAGGGATAAAACATTGATTCTATGTCTAAGGATGTAGTTGTTGATTACATTACGCACCATACTTAATGCAATTGTCTGTTGCTTTGCAACTTAATACTGGAAGGGGTTCGGATGATAACCTGAAGGTGGACTTTTTAGGCATAGATGCAGTTGGATGGCGGTCTATGTACTTTGTCGTAATGCCCAATTAAATCTCACTATATTTATCATGCCATGTATGTGCATCGCGGTGCCCTCTCTATTTGTCAATTGCCCGACTGTAATTTGTTCACCCAACATGCTATTTATCTTATGGGAGAGACACCTCTAGTGAACTGTGGACCCCGGTCCATTCCTTTATACTGAAATACAAATCTACTGCAATACTTGTTCTTTACGTTTTCTTGCAAACAATCATCTTCCACACAATACGTTTAATCCTTTGTTACAGCAAGCCGGTGAGATTGACAACCTCACTGTCGTTGGGACAAAGTACTTGGTTTGTGTTGTGCAGTTCCACGTTGGCGCCGGAATCCGGTGTTGCGCCGCACTACATCCCGCCGCCATCAACCTTCAACGTGCTTCTTGGCTCCTCCTGGTTCGATAAACCTTGGTTTCTTTCTGAGGGAAAACTTGCCGCTGTGCGCATCATACCTTCCTCTTGGGGTTCCCAACGGACGTGTACATCTACGCGCATCAAGCATATTTTCTGGCGCCGTTGCCGGGGAGATCAAGACACGCTGCAAGGGGAGTCTCCACTTCTCAATCTCTTTACTTTGTTATTGTCTTGCTCTCTATATCGAAAACACAAAAAAAAATTAGTTACTTGCATTTATTTTATCTAGTTTGTTTTATTTACTGTTGCTAAAATGAATACTCCTGAAAATACTAAGTTGTGTGACTTCACAGCCACTAATAATAATGATTTCCTATGCACACCTATTGCTCCACCTGCTACTACAGCAGAATTTTTTGAAATTAAACCTGCTTTACTAAATCTTGTCATGAGAGATCAATTTTCTGGTATTAGTTCTGATGATGCTGCTGCCCATCTTAATAATTTTGTTGAACTATGTGAAATGCAAAAGTACAAGGATGTAGATTGTGATATTATTAAATTGAAATTGTTTCCTTTCTCATTAAGAGGAAGAGCTAAAGATTGGTTGCTATCTTTGCCTAAGAATAGTATTGATTCATGGACTAAATGCAAGGATGCTTTTATTGGTAGATATTATCCTCCCGCTAAAATTATATCTTTGAGAAGTAGCATAATGAATTTTAAGCAATTAGATAATGAACATGTTGCTCAAGCATGGGAGAGAATGAAATCTTTGGTAAAGAATTGTCCAACCCATGGACTGACTACTTGGATGATCATCCAAACTTTCTATGCAGGACTGAATTTTTCTTCGCGGAATTTATTGGATTCAGCTGCTGGAGGTACCTTTATGTCCATCACATTGGGGGCGGCTACAAAACTTCTTGATGATATGATGATAAATTACTCTGAATGGCACACGGAAAGAGCTCCACAAGGTAAGAAGGTAAATTCTGTTGAAGAAACCTCCTCCTTGAGTGATAAAATTGATGTGATTATGTCTATGCTTGTGAATGGTAGATCTAATGTTGATCCTAATAATGTTCCTTTAGCTTCATTGGTTGCTCAAGAAGAAAATGTTGATGTGAACTTAATTAAAAATAATAATTTCAACAACAATGCTTATAGGAACAATTCTGGTAATAACTATAGGCCATATCCTTCTGCTAATGGTAATGGTTATGGTAATTCTTATGGGAATTCTTACAACAATAATAGGAGTGTACCCCTGGTCTTGAAGCTATGCTTAAAGAATTTATTAGTACACAAACTGCTTTTAACAAATCTGTTGAGGAAAAGCTTGATAAAATTGATATTCTTGCTTCTAGAGTTGATAGACTTGCCTCTGATGTTGATCTTTTAAAATTGAAAGTTATGCCTAATAAGGATATTGATAATAAGATTACTACTACAGCAAATGCCATCCAAGTTAGAATTAATGAGAATATAAGATTAATGGCTGAATTGCGTGCTAGGTGGGATAGAGAAGAAAATGAAAAACTAGCTAAAGAGAATAATGTAGCTAAAGTTTGGACTATTACCACCAAAAGTAATGTTGATTCCTCACATGTTGCTGCACCTCCTACTATCAATGGTAAAATAATTGGTGTTGGCAATGTTTCTACTCCTAGTGCAAAGCGTACAAAACTGCCTGAAATTGCTAAAACTGCTGAAACTGCTTGTGATAAAACTGCTGAAATTTTTTCCAACCTTGGGAACAATGATCCCATTGCTGTAGATCATAATGATTTAGACTTTGATGATTGTCACATCTCTGAAGTTATAAAGTTCTTACAAAAACTTGCTAAAAGTCCTAATGCTAGTACTATAAATTTGGCCTTTACAAAACATATTACAAATGCTCTTATAAAAGCTAGAGAAGAGAAACTAAAACGTGAAACTTCTATTCCTAGAAAGTTAGAAGATGGTTGGGAGCCCATCATTAAGATGAGGGTCAATGATTTTGATTGTAATGCTTTATGTGATCTTGGTGCAAGTATTTCTGTTATGCCTAAGAAAGTCTATGATATGCTTGACTTGCCACCATTAAAGAATTGTTATTTGGATGTTAATCTCGCTGATAATGCTAAAAAGAAACCTTTGGGGAGAGTTGATAATGTTCATATTATGGTTAACAATAACCTTGTCCCCGTTGATTTTGTTGTCTTGGATATTGAATGCAATGCATCTTGTCCCATTATATTGGGAAGACCTTTTCTTCGAACCGTTGGTGCTACTATTGATATGAAGGAATGTAATATTAAATATCAATTTCCTCTCAAGAAAGGTATGGAACACTTCCCTAGAAAAAGAATGAAGTTACCTTATGATTCTATTATTAGAGCAAATTATGATGTTGATGCTTCATCTCTTGAAAATACTTGATATACACTTTCTGCGCCTAGCTGAAAGGCGTTAAAGAAAAGCGCTTATGGGAGACAACCCAATGTTTTTACTACAGCACTTTGTTTTATATTTGAGTCTTGGAAGTTGTTTACTACTGTAGCAACCTCTCCTTATCATGTTTTTGTGCCAAGTAAAGTCTCTATAGTAAGGTTCATACTAGATTTGGATTACTGCGCAGAGACAGATTTCTTTGCTGTCACGAATCTGGGCCTAATTCTCTGTAGGAAACTCAGAAAATTATGCCAATTTACGTGAGTGATCCTCAGATATGTACGCAACTTTCATTAGTTTTGAGTTTTTCTATTTGAGCAAGTCTGGTGCCATTTTAAAATTCGTCTTTACGAACTGTTCTGTTTTGACAGATTCTGCCTTTTATTTCGCATTGCCTCTTTTGCTATGTTGGATGAATTTCTTTGATCCATTAATGTCCAGTAGCTTTATGCAATGTCCAGAAGTGTAAAGAATGATTGTGTCACCTCTGAACATGTAAATTTTTATTGTGCACTAACCCTCTAATGAGTTTGCTCGAAGTTTGGTGTGAAGGAAGTTTTCAAGGATCAAGAGAGGAGTATGATATACTATGATCAAGAGGAGTGAAAGCTCTAAGCTTGGGGATGCCCCGTGGTTCACCCCTGCATATTCTAAGAAGACTCAAGCGTCTAAGCTTGGGGATGCCCAAGGCATCCCCTTCTTCATCGACAACATCATCAGGTTCCTCCCCTGAAACTACATTTTTATTCCGTCACATCTTATGCACTTTGCTTGGAGCGTCGGTTTGCTTTAGTTTTTGTTTTGTTTGAATAAAGTTGGATCCTAGCATTCACTGTATGGGAGAGAGACACGCTCCGCTGTTGCATATGAACAAATATGTCCTTAGGCTTTACTCATAATGTTCAAGGCGAAGTTTCTTCTTCGTTAAATTGTTATATGGTTGGAATTGGAAAATGCTACATGTAGTAAGTCTAAAATGTCTTGGATAATGTGATATTTGGCAATTGTTGTGCTCATGTTTAAGCTCTAGCATCATATACTTTGCACCCATTAATGAAGAAATACATAGAGCATGCTAAAATTTGGTTTGCATATTTGGTCTCTCTAAGGTCTAGATAATTTCTAGTATTGAGTTTTGAACAACAAGGAAGACGGTGTAGAGTCTTATAATGTTTTCAATATGTCTTTTATGTGAGTTTTGCTGCACCGGTTCATCCTTGTGTTTGTTTCAAATAACCTTGCTAGCCTAAACCTTGTATCGAGAGGGAATACTTCTCATGCATCCAAAATCCTTGAGCCAACCACTATGCCAATTGTGTCCACCATACCTACCTACTACATGGTATTTTTCCGCCATTCCAAAGTAAATTGCTTGAGTGCTACCTTTAAAATTCCATCATTCTCCTTTGCAATATATAGCTCATGGGACAAAATAGCCTTAAAAACTATTGTGGTATTGAATATGTACTTATGCACTTTATCTCTTATTAAGTTGCTTGTTGTGCGATAACCATGTTCCCGGGGACGCCATCAACTACCCTTTGTTGAATATCATGTGAGTTGCTATGCATGTCCGTCTTGTCTGAAGTAAGAGAGATCTACCACCTTATGGTTAAGCATGCATATTGTTAGAGAAGAACATTGGGCCGCCAACTAAAGCCATGAATCATGGTGGAAGTTTCAGTTTTGGACACATATCCTCAATCTCATATGAGAATAATAATTGTTGCTACATGCTTATGCATTAAAGAGGAGTCCATTATCTGTTGTCCATGTTGTCCCGGTATGGGTGTCTAAGTTGAAGAATGATCAAAAGCGAGAAATCCAATGCGAACTTTCTCCTTAGACCCTTGTACAGGCGGCATGGAGGTACCCCATTGTGACACTTGGTTAAAACATGTGCATTGCGATGATCCGGTAGTCCAAGCTGATTAGGACAAGGTGCGGGCACTATTAGTATACTATGCATGAGGCTTGCAACTTGTAAGATATAATTTACATAATTCATATGCTTTATTACTACCGTTGACAAAATTGTTTCATGTTTTCAAAATAAAAGCTCTAGCACAAATATAGCAATCGATGCTTTCCTCTTTGAAGGACCTTTCTTTTACTTTTATGTTGAGTCAGTTCACCTATCTCTCTCCACCTCAAGAAGCAAACACTTGTGTGAACTGTGCATTGATTCCTACATACTTGCATATTGCACTTGTTATATTACTCTATGTTGACAATATCCATGAGATATACATGTTGTAAGTTGAAAGCAACCGCTGAAACTTAATCTTCCTTTGTGTTGCTTCAATACCTTTACTTTGATTTATTGCTTTATGAGTTAACTCTTATGCAAGACTTATTGATGCTTGTCTTGAAGTACTATTCATGAAAAGTCTTTGCTTTATGATTCATTTGTCTACTCATGTCATTACCATTGTTTTGATCGCTGCATTCATTACATATGCTTACAAATAGTATGATCAAGATTATGATGGCATGTCACTTAAGAAATTATCTTTGTTATCGTTTTACCTGCTCGGGACGAGCAGAACTAAGCTTGGGGATGCTGATACGTCTCCAACGTATAGATAATTTCTTATGTTCCATGCTTCATTATTGATGATATCTACATGTTTTATGCACACTTTATGTCATATTCGTGCATTTTCTGGAACTAACCTATTAACAAGATGCCGAAGAGCCATTTTCTGCTGTTTTTGGTTTCAGAAATCCTAGTAAGGAAATATTCTCGGAATCGGACGAAATCAAGACCCAGGTTCCTATTTTTCCACGGAGCTTCCGAAGACGAAGGAGAGTCGAAGTGGGGCCACGAGGTGGCGACACCACAGGGCGGCGGCCAGCCCTGGCCGCGCCGCCTATGGTGTGGGCCCTCGTGCCGCCTCTTGACCTACCATTTCGCCTACAAATAGCCTCCGTCGCGAAACCCCACCGAGAGCCACGATACGGAAAACCGTCCGAGACGCCGCCGCCGCCAATCCCATCTCGGGGATTCGAGATCTCCTCCGGCACCCTACCGGAGAGGGGATTCATCTCCCGAGGACTCTACACCGCCATGGTCGCCTCCGGAGTGATGAGTGAGTAGTTCACCCCTGGACTATGGGTCCATAGCAGTAGCTAGATGGTTGTCTTCTCCTAATTGTGCTTCATTGTTGGATCTTGTGAGCTGCCTAACATGATCAAGATCATCTATCTGTAATTCTATATGTTGTGTTTGTCGGGATCCGATGGATAGAGAATACTATGTTATGGTGATTATCAATCTATTACCTATGTGTTGTTTATGATCTTGCATGCTCTCCGTTATTAGTAGAGGCTCTGGCCAAGTTTGTACTCTTAACTCCAAGAGGGAGTATTTATGCTAGATAGTGGGTTCATGCCTACATTGATACCTGGGACAGTGACAGAAAGTTCTAAGGTTGTGTTGTGCTGTTGCCACTAGGGATAAAACATTGATTCTATGTCTAAGGATGTAGTTGTTGATTACATTACGCACCATACTTAATGCAATTGTCTGTTGCTTTGCAACTTAATACTGGAAGGGGTTCGGATGATAACCTGAAGGTGGACTTTTTAGGCATAGATGCATTGGATGGCGGTCTATGTACTTTGTCGTAATGCCCAATTAAATCTCACTATATTTATCATGCCATGTATGTGCATCGCGGTGCCCTCTCTATTTGTCAATTGACCGACTGTAATTTGTTCACCCAACATGCTATTTATCTTATGGGAGAGACACCTCTAGTGAACTGTGGACCCCGGTCCATTCCTTTATACTGAAATACAAATCTGCAATACTTGTTCTTTGTTTTCTTGCAAACAATCATCTTCCACACAATACGTTTAATCCTTTGTTACAGCAAGCCGGTGAGATTGACAACCTCACTGTTTCGTTGGGACAAAGTACTTGGTTTGTGTTGTGCAGGTTCCACGTTGGCGCCGGAATCCCTGGTGTTGCGCCGCACTACATCCCGCCGCCATCAACCTTCAACGTGCTTCTTGGCTCCTCCTGGTTCGATAAACCTTGGTTTCTTTCTGAGGGAAAACTTGCCGCTGTGCGCATCATACCTTCCTCTTGGGGTTCCCAACGGACGTGTACATCTACGCGCATCAAGGCATATGCAGCTTCCTGTCTCCGAGGGCTCCGAGGACAAAATCACTCCTCCCGGTGAGTGGAAGTCCAAGCTTACTTGGTCGAGTTCCGAGGACTCCATCCCCGAGCACATTGTTCGTCCCTCTCCACCACCTCATGGCAAGGGTCTTGCTCAAGATGAAGACGACGATGATGAAGACGAAGATGAAGAGGAGGAAGATGTTGAGGACGAGGGTGATGAGCATGAAGATGAAGACGACGAGGATGATGATGACGAGTGATCCCCTTGGGGCGTTAGTATGCTCCTTCTCCCTTTTTGGTGTCTCGATGCCAAAGGGGGAGAAGTTGATCTATTAGGACGGGAATTTGCATGGGGATGCCAAGGGCTTGGTGCTTCATTTTGGTTCTTTCGGCCTTGGCATCAAATCTTCCCCTAGTTATTTGGAACTTTATTCGTATGTGTGCTTGCTACTCTATTTGTGGATCTCCCGATCCTCCGGTTCGTATTAAGACTTAATCGTTCGTAGCCTAATGGTCTTCACTATTTTGTTCGTAGGCTACATCAATCTTATGGAGGCACTTATTATGAGTTTGGGTTTTTCTCAAGGCAAAGGTATGAAAAGTTTCACCCAAACTCTCCTATATGCACTTATAGTTGCCTCCATAGTGTGCTTGTGCTATATGATCTTGTCATATGTTCTTCTTAGCGCTTGTGCATGGTTTGTAGAATCTAGGGGGAGTCGTGTCTCTAGGATGCGTGCATTTGTATACAAATGCATATTTCAAATATGCACGCATCTAGGGGGAGCTCCGCCTACTTCTTACAAATCAAGTGCCTTATCATAATATCTTATGCTATATTCCAAATTCATGTGTTGTCATCAAACACCAAAAAGTGGGAGATTGAAAGAGCAAGATCTATATCTCGTGTTTTGTGTGTTTGTTAACAACACTTGAATAATCCTAACCGTGCACAAAGATTGTCTTTGATGGATTTGTAGGTGTACGGTGCCCTCGCTAAACACACTATGATCGGGAGACTGAAGCGTAGATCTTAGGTTTTCTAGTTTTGTGTGTGTGTCGTGAGGGACATTCTCAATCGAGGAAGAAGGTGAGGCCTTCCTTCGAGGTGTGGCCGTCTAGCCTCTTGTGTGAGGCTAGCACCTCCTCAACGCAGACGTACTCCCTTTTGTGGGAGGAACTGCGGGAAACAAACCTCGCCTCGTCTCCGCGCCCTCCGGTTGTCCCGCTCCTTACTCTTACTATCTTGTGTGATTCCTTTGCTTGTTGTACTTGTCTAGGATCATTGTAGGAACACCGCCATCGCTAAAGCTATCACCTTTACCTTCCGTTGCACTAAAAATTGAAAAAGACTAAAACTTGACGTAGCGTCCATTCACCCCCCCTCTTGATCGCTACGATCCATTCAATTGGTATCAGAGCAAGGTTTTCTTGCTCGGGCTTTACCGCCTAAGAAATGGCCGATCAAGGGGTGGTTGTGAATGGAGTCCTTCCCGGTGAGCAATCATCTCCATCATCAATTGCCGATAAAACTCCGGCTACTTTGGATGACCTCAAGAAATTGGAGTCATCCATTGTATCTCAAATGAAGGCTATGATGATGGAGTTGATTACTCCAAAACCAAACCCCATCATAGAACCTAAGAGAGGTGTCGATGTTCCCCCACCACAAGTTAACACTTTTCCTCTTGTTGGATTTGTTGAGCAATCGACAAAGCCACCTCGGGAAAAGGATCTTGAGGATGTTGACACCTCATCAAAAGGGAAGGATGAATCTCCGGTTGCGGGACAATTAAGAGGTAATCATGATCCCTGCTATTTGCGGCACTCTTTGAGGCACCTATAGCAAAGGAAAAAGAGCAAGGTCCCCATTGCTTCATGATCCTTGCTATTTGCGGCACTCTTTGAGGCATCTATAGCAAAGGAAAAGAGCAATGTCCCCGTTGATTACCATCCATTGCAGCACTCGTATTTTCAGAGGCTTTTAGATGATAACTTTAGGTATAAGAAGTCTTCATTTCCTCTTGAATTCCAATACACCAGCGCTCCCGATGGGAGTAATAATTCCAGCACACCGGCGCTCCCGATGGGAGTAATAGTCTTCATATCTTCTTGAATTCCAATACACCGGCGCTCTCGATGGGAGTAATAATTCCAGCACACCGGCGCTCCCGATGGGAGTAATAGTCTTCATATCTTCTTGAATTCCAATACACCGGCGCTCCCGATGGGAGTAACCGCAATAGCTCGAAGATATTCCAGGAGCCCCCGAGTAATTCCAGCGCTCCCGATGGGATCGCATCGGGTCGATATTAAATAAGATGATATCCATTGAATATTCCAGATGATGAATCCACCAACCCGAGAGTGCATCGGGAGGAGATATATCTAGAGCCGAAGAAGATAAGTCCATCGAGTAGTCATAGATGATGGAGAAAATAAATCCACTGATTCGGGGAAAATAAATCCACCGAGTAATCGAGAGTACTGGAGGCGGTAACGATGTAATGGCGCCTCCCCAATCATCGGGTGTGGCGAAAGAAAGAGGAACACTTAGTTCTGCAGGCGCAGTTAAAATAATTGCGCCATCCAAGATAATTCATGCGGCGGGCGCAGCCGAAATAATTCCGCGGACAGAGATAGCCCATGCGGCAGGCGCAGCCGAAATAATTCCGCGGCCAGAGATAGTCCATGCGGCAGGCGCAGTCGAAATAATTCCGCGGACAGAGATAGTCCACGCGGCGCCTAGCTGTCGTGGCCGATGAAGAGGACGCGGTTGACATAGCCGATCCACTGCGGGTGAGCATCCGAATATATCGGGTTCGTAATGTCGAGTCCGCGGCAGGCGAGCCCCCGAGTAAGAAGAGTGCGCGATGGCGGGCGCGGTCAACCGAACTGAGCAGTCGAGGCTTTTTTTCTTCCAATCTGGTGGTCCTTGTGTCGGGCGGGCATTGCTGAAGACTTGATCCATGTAGGGGAGTAGCAATTGATGAGGTGGATGTGGTTGAAGGCGATGTCGACTCCTCCAATACCGATGACGTTGTAGGTTCCTTTGGACTCGATGGCGACGAAGTTGCACCGTGGCGACGGTAAAGTATTTTCCAAGTTATCAACGCAATATGACGATTCGCTCGTACACGTATATAGTGCTGACTCGTCGGGCCTGTTGAAGTTGCCGTGTCTGTACGCCAGCTTGCCGCACCTAATGACTCCATCGACTCCTTGCTTTTCCTTTTTTTTTTCTTCACGCGATGGTGCTCCAAGATACCAATTGATCTTTTTTGGCCGCCAGCCGACCACCTTGGATTTGATCCTTTATGAGCCATGTGCTAGCTAGTTTGCTTTTCCTTGATGATCCTTTGGAGACGTATTGATTCCATCCTTCCGTTACTTAATCTGGTATGCATACTGCAGATTGTTTTGCTTTGTCGCTGGATGTTGGCTGAACCGATCCGGCATCCTGTTTCACGTCTGATTGATTTGGCCTTCGACGGCTGAAAACAGCGAAAATTTTCTTTCTTACAGCAGGGCAGCTGTCGGCCTTGTTAATTCCTTTGCGCTAGTCTTCTTGTATGGAGAATCACTGCTGTGTTGGTTGATTGGAAGTTTTTGGTCCTGGCAACAAAGTACGTTCTCCCGATCTTCTTTTCTCTCGGGACTTGATCCAGCAAAGTTTTGCATGGGTTTGATCGGGACTTGGCTTTCGGCCCCGACGAATTTGAAGCCACCGATTTGTTGATGCATATTGGATATGCCAAAGTAGATGAATCACCAGATGCGATCTGGCTGCCGATATTGATGACGGATCTCGCCCGAATAACAAAATTCAGCCGACGCTATTCCCACAGACGGCGCCAATTGACGAGGCGGTTCCTCGGCAATGCCCACCATGAGGGGCTTGGGTTTTAGAGAAAGGCGACGACGGAAGTTCCGGGAGCGAGGCGGTACACGACGTACCCAGGTTCACGTCCCCACGGTGGAGGATCGCTACGTCCTGCTAGCAATCCACTATATGAATATATGTACAGGGTGCCGCCATAGGCGGAGTTGTTGGATCTAGTCTAGTTCTAATCCGCGGGTTGCGGTTTCTAAGCGTGTCGCCTCTATAATTATGTTTCTGATTATCCTGTCTAAGGGGTGCCCCTGCCTGGCTTTATATATCAGCCAAGCTAGGGTTTACAAGAGTCCTAGTAGGATTCATATTGGAGTCTTCTTTCCTTGTAGTTCAAGTTGAGGCGCGCACAGGTCCAGCTTGTCGAGTCCTCGTGCTGGTCCACCTTCATAGTTCGCACCGGGTATGGCAATGTCGAGTACCCGAAGGGTTATGCCCACGTCAGCTTTGCTGGAGCTCTATCGAGGAGTCACCAATGATGATTGTCGGACCATTCAGCGCGGCAAGATAAGAAACATTCAACTCCCTGCCATTAAATATTTCGCTTATTATCTTGCTACTAGCATTCTTGGTAGGGAGAACACTAGCAATATTTCTAGTTACCATCTTGCTTTCTTAGTTGCTGCACTTACTGGAGAGACACCTTATCATCTTGGTGCTCTTGTTGCTCGCCGTTTGTCTAACAAGGGGCCTATTTTTGGAGGAATTGTTGCCTCACGCATTTTAGCATATCTAGATCTTCCTCTTGACCCTACTGATGTGAAATTAACTCCTATAAGGCTTGATATTGCTGCTATGAAGAGTCATCAATTTGTTACAACTGACTCTAGTTTAGATAATATTGTCTATAGAATGTTGTTTACTGATGGGGATGAGAGGAAAATCCCTTTGCCGCAGCAAGATTTGTTTAGTATTCACAGGAAACCGTGGTCGTGCTCTAAGGAGGAGATGGATGAGCAGCTGAAGATACATGGCTTCCACCAGCAGCATGATTCCGAGGACGCCGAGCCCTCCCACGACTACACCGTCACGTATCCTGGTGCTTCCTCCAGCACATACCCGGAACAGGATCCATCTTCGTCGTACTACGGAGGTGCCACTTCATGGGCACCATGGGATTGATCTCCACTTAGGCAAAAGCCTAAGCTTGGGGGGAGGTATACCGGCATCACTCATTCATTGCATATTATAATTGCTGGATACTTGTATATACTTGTTTAGCTTCTTAGAGTGGTTTTCTAATAAGAGGGAGATGATATTTGGGGAGGTGCTGATTGAAAACAGATTCTGGACTGATACCAAAAAAATTCTCAAAAACAGCCAGAACGTTATTTTGCGAAGCCAATTTTTGTGCATGTTCCCCAGGTTTTTATCTAACTTTCATTAGTTGAACACTTTTCGAGCTGGGCAGCGGAAGAATTTCTTAAAAATCGATTACTCTACTGCTGTCAAGTTTGACGAATTCCTGCTGCTTTGTGTTTATGTGACTCTTCTAGTTTTCATTTTCTTGTTTTTGCTTTGTTTCTTTCCTAAAACAAAAAAAGACCAAAAATATTTTTGTTGTTTCTCTTTACCATTTGTTTATTTTGGTTTCTTGCTTTCATTTTGCTTTATTTGCTATCATTGGTTTGCTATAAGAAAATCCAAAAAGATTTTGCTTTGTTTGCTTGTTTCCTTTTGTTCTTGTTTCCAATTCGAAAACACCAAAAATATTTGTTGTTCTTCTTTGGTTTTGTAAAGTTCATTTTGGACTTCAATGGTCTTCGGTGGTTGGAGCTTGGCTTTCATTTCATATTATTCAAGCTATACAAGTGAAAAGGCAATAATGACGATCTATGACAATCCGACTGTGGTGAGAGGCTGGTATGAACTCTATTTGTTTTCATTTTTGTACATATACTCATCCATGTGATCATGCTTAGTTGGTTCATGTGAGGTATATGTCATTTAAGAGAGTCTAGTAGTTCATGATCTCTCATGATTAGCTCCAATTTATTAATATGAGTAGCATGTCATAAATATTTGCTTGCATTGCTTTATTCATAGATAGATATGACATTGTGGTATCCTCCTCTGAATAATTCACTTGAATCAACTTGGCACATGCTCACGCATGCATATGACTGAACAAAAGTCAATTAAGCCTCGATGATTTACTTTACCTCAGAGTTCTTGTATCACTTCTATGTCTCCGTTAATTTATTTTGTTGCAAGCATGATTATGACAGTTACTGCTCTCTTGATTGTCGCTTTCCAGTCTATTGCCAGCCTTCACTTGTACTGAGCGGGAACGCTGCTCGTGCTTCCAAACCCCTGAAAACCAAGTTATTCCAGAGTGTCCACCATAAATACCTATGCATGGCATTTCAAACCATTCCAAGTAAATTCTCATGTGCTACCTTTAAACCTTCAAAATACTTCTCAACTTGTGTCAATGTTTTATAGCTCATGAGGAAGTATGAGGTGTTTATGTTTCAATCTTGTCATTTACTCTTGACAGGCTTTCATAATGGACTAGTGGCACATCTGCTTATCCAATAATTTTGCAAAAAGAGCTGGCAACGGGGTTCCCAGCCCCAATTAATTAACTTTCATTAATAATTCTCTTCACATGTTTTGCCCTGATTTATCAGTAAGCAACTTAAATTGCAAATAGACACTCCTCCATGGTATGTGATTGATGGAAGGCACCCGAGGATTCGGTTAGCCATGGCTTGTGTAAGCAAAGGTTGGGGGGAGTGTCATCCATAATAAAACTAAAGTATGTGTGTAAACAAAAGAGAAGAGGGATGATTTACCTTGCTGGTAGAGATAACGTCCTTCATGGGAGCCGCTCTTGAAAGTCTGGTTGACGAGGTAGTTAGAGTACCCACTATCATTCGTTGACAACAACAAACACCTCTCAAAATAATTTTTCTCCTGTTCTACAAATGAAAAGCTCTAGCACATGTTAATCCCTGCTTCCCACTGCGAAGGGTCAATCTTTTACTTTTACATTGAGTCTCCATTCTTTCTTTGAGCACCTTCTTGAGAGCACAACTGTCATTCTTAGTATAATATGCTTGTCCCAAAATGTGATTAACTGTGGTATAACTTTGATGCTTTTATCTTTGATAATCTCTACTTCCAGTCTTTCCATGAACTTCGAAGGTGCTCGAGCATTTATGTTTTGTTGTACAAATACGGGCAAGCGAGATACCACTTTATCATATCCTTTTATGAACATTGCAATCCTGCTGATAGACATGATTCATGATGCTTATTGTTAATTTGTTGGTACCTTTTCCATGATTTACATAGCTATTAGATGATTTTATTTGCATGTATCTTATTATGAATTGCTTAAGTACTTGCCATATCATGAGAATATTTACATCATATGAACAAATGTGTTCGTGAAAGTTCTTTTATCGCACTCAGTTGGACAAGCAATAAGCTAAGCTTGGGGGGAGTTGATACGTCCAAAACGTATCCACTTTCCCGAACACTTTTGCTATTGTTTTGCCTCTAATTTGTGTATTTTGGATACAACTAACACGGACTAACGCTGTTTTCAGCAGAATTGCCCTGGTGTCTCGTTTTTGTGCAGAAATTCAACTTTCAGGAAAATCCCCAGAATTTATGTCGAAGGGCTTATTTTTTCAGAAGATTAACGGAGCCAGAAGGGCAGGCCTGGGGGAGGCCCAGGGCCCCCACACACTAGGCCGGCGCGGCCTGGAGGGGGGGGTGATGACCCACAAGTATAGGGGATTGCAACAGTCTTCGCGGGAAGTAAAACCCAATTTATTGATTCGACACAAGGGGAGACAAAGAATACTTGAAAGCCTTAACAGCGGAGCTGTCAATTCAGCTGCACTGAAACAGACTTGCTCGCAAGAGTTTATCGTAGTAACAGTTTTATAACAAGGCGTAGTGAAATAACAGCAGAGTAACAAAGACAGTAGTGATTATAGTAAACAGCAGGATTAAAATACTGTAGGCACATGGACGGATGAACGGGCGTTGCATGGATGAGAGAAACTCATGTAACAATCAAGGCAGGGCATTTGCAGATAATAATAAAACGGTATCCAAGTACTAATCAATCAATAGGCATGTGTTCCATATTTAGTCGTACGTGCTCGCAATGAGAAACTTGCACAACATCTTTTGTCCTACCAGTGGCAGCCGGCCTCTAGGGAATCTACTGGAAATTAAGGCACTCCTTTTAATAGAGCACCGGAGCAAAGCATTAACACTCCGTGAACACATGTGATCCTCATATCACCGCCTTCCCCTTCGGTTGTCCCAATTTCTGTCACTTTGGGGCCTCGGGTTTCGGACAACAATATGTGTATACAACTTGCAGGTAAGATCATAAACTACGAATATCTTCATGAATCAATAACATGTTCAGATCTGAGATCATGGCACTCGGGCCCTAGTGACAAGTATTAAGCATAACAAGTTGCAACAATATCATAAAAGCACCTACAACAGATACTAGGCACTATGCCCTAACAATCTTATGACTATTACATGACCAATCTCATCCAATCCCTACCATCCCCTTCAGCCTACAGTGGGGGAATTACTCACACATGGATGGGGGAACATGGCTGGTCGATGGAGAGGCGTCGGTGGTGATGATGGCGATGATCTCCTCCACCCCCGTCCTGCGAGGTGCCGAACGGATTTTATGGTCCCGAGACGGAGTTTCGCGACGGTGGCGGCGCATCGGATGGTTTCGGCGATTTCGACTAACCCCGTGCGTTTTAGGTCGAAGGCAATAAGTAGTCCGAAGGAGGGCGTGGGGCCGAGGCCGCCACACACTAGGGCCGCGTGCCCCCTCCCGGGCCGCGCTGCCTAGTGTGTGGGCCCTCGGCCCCACCGGCTTGCCCTTCGGCTCTCCGTATTCTGGGAAAATAGGACCTTTCGCATAAATTCGAGGATTTTCCGAAAGTTGGATTTCTGCACAAAAACGAGACACCAGAGCAGTTCTGCTGAAAACAGCATTAGTCCGTGTTAGTTGCATCCAAAATACACAAATTAGAGGCAAAACAATAGCAAAAGTGTTCGGGAAAGTAGATACGTTTTGGACGTATCAACTCCCCCAAGCTTAGCTTATTGCTTGTCCTCAAGCAATTCAGTTAACAACTGAGTGCGATAAAAGAACTTTCACGAACACATTTGTTCATATGATGTAAATATTCTCATGATACGGCAAGTACTTAAGCAGTTCATAATAAGATACATGCAAATAAAATCATCTAATAGCTATGTCAATCATGGAAAAGGTACCAACAAATTAATAATGAGCATCATGAATCATGTCTATCAGCAGGATTGCAATGTTCATAGAAGGATATGATAAAGTGGTATCTCATTTGCCCATAATTGTACAGCAAAACATAAATGCTTGGGCACCTTTGAGGTTCATGAGAAGACTGGCAATATAGATTATCAAAGATTAAAGCATCAAAGTTATACCACAATTAATCACATTTTGGGACAAGCATATTATACTAAGAATGACAGTTGTGCTCTCAAGAAAGTGCTCAAAGAAAGGATGGAGACTCAATGTAAAAGTAAAAGATTGACCCTTCGCAGAGGGAAGCAGGGATTAACATGTGCTAGAGCTTTTCATTTGTAAAACAGGAGTAAAATTATTTTGAGAGGTGTTTGTTGTTGTCAACGAATGGTAATGGGTACTCTAACTACCTCATCAACCAGACTTTCAAGAGCGGCTCCAATGAAATTTATTTTTGGGTGGCACTCCTTCCAACCTTGCTTTCACAAACCATGGCTAACCGAATCCTCGGGTGCCGCCAACAATCTCATACCATGAAGGAGTGCCTTTTTATTTCAGTTTTATTTAGATGACACTCCTCCCCACCTTTGTTTTCTCAAGCCATGGCTAACCGAATCCGGGTGCCAACCAACAATCACATACCATGGAGGAGTGTCTATTTATAAATTTATGAAGGTTAATTAATTGGGGCTGGGAACCCCGTTGCCAGCTCTTTTTGCAAAATTATTGGATAAGCGGATGTGCCACTAGTCCATTGGTGAAAGTCCGTCCGGAGTAAATGACATGATTGAAAGATAAACACCACATACTTCCTCATGAGCTATAAAACATTGACACAAATTGAGAAGCATTTTGAAGGTTTAAAGGTAGCACATGAGAATTTACTTGGAATGGTTTGAAATGCCATGCATAGGTATTTATGGTGGACACTGGAATAACTTGGTTTTCAGGGGTTTGGAAGCACGAGCAGCGTTCCCGCTCAGTACAAATGAAGGCTAGCAATAGACTGGGAAGCGACAATCAAGAGAGCAATGTCATAATCATGCTTTCGACAAAATAAATTAACGGAGGCATAAAAGTGATACAAGAACTCTGAGGTAAAGTAAATCATCGAGGCTTAATTGACATTTGTTCAGTCATATGCATGCGTGAGCATGTGCCAAGTTGATTCAAGTGAATTATTCAGAGGAGGATACCACAATGTCATATCTATCCATAAATAAAACAATGCAAGCAAATATTTATGACATGCTACTCATATTAATAAATTGGAACTAATCATGAGAGATCATGAACTACTAGACTTTCTTAAATGACATATACCTCACATGAACCAACTAAGCATGCTCACATGGATGAGTATATGTACAAAAATGAAAACAAATAGAGTTCATACCAGCCTCTCACCACAATCGGATTGTCGTAGATCGTCATTATTGCCTTTTCACTTGTGTAGCTTGAATAATATGGAATGAAAACCACGCTCCAGCCACCGAAAACCATTGAACTCATAATGAACTTTACAAAACCAAAGAAGAACAGCAAATATTTTTGGTGTTTTCGAATTAGAAACAAGAACAAAAGGAAACAAGCAAACAAAGCAAAATCTTTTTGGATTTTCTTATAGCAAACCAACGATAGCAAATAAAGCAAAATGGGAATAAGAAACCAAGATAAACAAATGGCGAAGAGAAACAACAGAAATATTTTTGGTCTTTTTGTGTTTTAGGAAAGAAACAAAGCAAAAACAAGAGAATGAAAACTAGAAGAAACACAGAAAAGCAGGATGGCAGAAATCTGCCAAAACCTGACAGCAGTACAGAAATCGATTTTTAAGAAATTCTTCCGCTACTCAGCTCGAAAAGTGTTCAACTAATGAAAGTTAGATAACAACCTGGGGAACATGCACAAAAATTGGCAGCTCAAAATGACGTTCTGGCTGTGCACACGATTTTTTTTAGTAACAGTCCAGAATCTGTTTTCAGGCAGCACTTCCCCAAATATCATCTCCCTCATTAGAAACCACTTTAAGAAGCTAAACAAGTATATACATGTATCCAGCAACCATAATATGCAAAGAATGAGTGATGCCGGTATACCTCCCCCCAAGCCTAAGTGGAGATCATTCCCAGCGAGGGTCAGGGTTCCATGCCGGCGAGTCGTTCATGGCGTGATCATAATAAAGTCCTTGTGCAGAGGAATAGCGTGGAGGCTCCGTATGACCGTAATGTTGATACGAGGAGCTCGCTGCATCGGATGACGAGTCGAGGTGTTCCTCGGCCTCCTCTGTGCCGCCTCTTGCCTGATGGCCATCTCCCTCCAAGTATGCATTCAGTTCACCTTCTGTGACTGACCAATTCTTCCTGGAATCAAGGTTAAACAGAACAGGTGCAGGCAATCCTACTAGTTTTTCAGTTTTCTTAGTTGTTCTCCAAGTTTTCTTATAAAATGTTATCTTGTAAAACAGGTTACTCAAGTTAGACGAATCAGAAACAAATTCATGTTTAATCATGGAGACTATATCAAGTTTTTCTATGGAAAGCTGAATATCAAGATGGTGAGGTTCTACACCATGCATAGCTAATAAACGAGAGGCGATAAGACCTCCGCAAATTCCTCCCCTCTCACGGTTAGTAGCAAGTCTATAGGCTATCAAAGCTCCCAAGTTATAAGTCCTATCACCTTGTAATGCAGCAGTTAGAAAAGCTAAATCTTGGATAGATAACTTACTTGAATTCTTTCTAGCAAGAACGCACTTAGTGATGAAATAAGCAAAGTAACGAATGGCTGGGAGTTGAATACTACTGATTTTACCACCATCCTCTGAGAAGCTTCTTCCATGACAAATCATCTTGTAGAGATTCAAGAGCTCTTGCGGCGATCCCCTCATCTTCTCGCACGATCCCCATTGCGGCACTCTAATGGCTGCACAGAAATCATTGAAAGGCAAGTTGACAGTTTTATTATAAATTTTGTACCGAACCATGGGGTTAGATTGAGACCAATTGAATGCAAAATCCTGCACTACAGACATAGTCAATTTTGCATATTGGCATGGTTCACCAACAACAAAATCATTCAATCCTGCACGGAAGATTAGATCCTGAACATCTCGCAAGATTCCTGCACTTCTCATAAAATCAACGCACGGATAGTAAGAGGGGTATACTCCTTCTTCGCGGTGAACTCTCATAACCTGTTGCACCTCCAATTCTTGTTGGTTGAGTTGGTGCCTACTCCTTTCCATTTTCTGAAATTTTTCAACAAACATTATAAAATTTGATTTGGTGACATATAATTGAGGGAAACTACCATAGGAACTTGCTAGGGTACTAATCATGCATTAAAATTAGTTTCTACCACTTAGAACAAGCATGCAAGCTCACTAAACATGTTACCTACAACAGCAAAATATTCAAGATATACTCCACCAAACAAAATTTTACTTGGATAATCGAAGGAGTCACATACCAGAGAGCAAATGTGCCAAATTTCAGATAGAAATCTGGGCCGAGCAAAGAGATCGAGAAATCTGGAGCTCTTGAGCAAAAACGCGAGTGAGAGGAACCTGGTGCGAATTTTTTCGGGAGAGAGAAGAGAGTGGGAGGAAGAGATGATGTAGTGGGGCAAGGAGGGGCCCACACGACAGGGTGGCGCGCCCTCCCTGGCCGCGACCTGTGGGTGCCACTGGGTGCCCCACTGGTCATCCCAGTGTTCCCAGTGCCTCGTCGAAAAATAGGACCAATGGTATAATTTTTGTGAATTTTTAAAAACTTTGAAAAATGCACATTTCTGGGTGTCAAAATTATTATTACTGGGCAGGAAAAATTTTGAAATCTCTAATTAACTAAAGAAATTTGCAAAACAAAAGTGATACAAGTAGAACAAGTGGAGGAAGAAAGAGATGTTGTTTAGTTCCTCTATGCATATAAAATGAATTTGTTAACAAGGTTGATCAAGTCTTGCCACCAAATAAATTTTACATAGCATAAGAAGAAATAAACCTCAAATCAATCATGTTACCTTGTATTGTATTGATATGGATCCAATCACAAGAGTTTGATATTCTTCTTTAGGCTCATATATAAGACAATCAATAGTTCCCACTTTGATAGTTCTCACATTAGAAATTGTATTAACTCCACATGCTTTCTCAATCCTCTTGGGAAAATAAACGGTATGCTCCTTGTCATCAACATTGAAAGTAACTTTTCCTTTATTGCAATCAATAACAGCCCCTGCGGTGTTAAGAAAAGGTCTCCCAAGAATAATAGACATATTATCATCTTCAGGCATTTCCAACACAACAAAATCAGTTAATATCAAACAGTTATTAGTAACTTCAATAGGAACATCCTCACATATACCAACAGGAATAGCAGTAGATTTATCAGCCATTTGCAAAGATATATCAGTGGTATCAACTTATCTAAATAAAGTCTCTTATAAAGAGAGAAAGGCATAACACTAACACCCGCTCCCAAATCACATAGAGCAGTTCTAACCTAATTATTCTTAATAGAACAAGGAATAGTCGGTATACCTGGGTCGCCAAGCTTCTTTGGAACCTTACCATTGAAAGAATAATTAGCAAGCATAGTGGAAATCTCCTCATTAGGAATTTTCCTTTTGTTAGAGACAATATCTTTCATATACTTTGAATAAGGAGGCAATTTAATAGCATCATCAAAGGGATTTGCAAGAATAAAGGTTTCATCCAATCACAAAATTTGTTATAGTGTTCTTCTTCCTTTGATTTTAGTTTCTTAGCAGGAAAAGGCATTTGCTTTTGAACCCAAGGTTCCCTTTCACTACCATGTTTCTTAGCAATAAAATCTTCTTTAGTGTACTTTTTATTTTTAGCATGCTTTTCAGGTTCTTCTTCAACCTCTTCTTTATCAGAAGCATCATTCTTATCGTTATCTTTATCATGTTCATTACCACTTTCAGTTTCAGCATCAGAAATAGAAATACTATTAGGATCATTAACAGGCTCAGAGGATTCTACAACAGCTTTATGTTTCTTTTTCTTTTTCTTAGAAGGAGCACTAGTTTCAGTTCGTTGAGAATCTTGTTCAACTCTTTTGGGATGCCCTTCAGGATATAGAGGATCCTGGGTAGAAACACCGGCTCTAGTTGTTACTTCATAAGCATGCTTTTCTTTAGAATTATCTTTTAACAAGTCATTTTGCACTTTAGTGAGTTGATCAATTTGAGTTCGAACCATTTGAAAATGTTTAACAAGCATCTTAACATCATTGGAGGTTCTCTCCACAATACCATGCAATTCACCAATAGCTCGAGAATTTTCCATTAAATGATTCTCTACTCTCATATTGAAATTATTTTGCTTAACAATATAATTATCAAACTCATCTAAGCATTGAGCAGGAGGTTTTGAATACGGAATATCTTCTCTAGTAAAGCGTTCAAGAGAGTGTACCTCAATCATGGATGAAGGGGGAGTGATCTTACATGAATCTTCTATGGGAGGTAAATTCTTCACATCTTCGGATTTAATACCTTTCTCTTTAAGAGATTTCTTGGCTTCCCTCATATCTTCATCATTTAATTTAATCATACCCTCTTCTTCAATATCGGTGTCGGGGTTGGTTCAGGTGTAGACCAATCATCATGATTCCGGCCTATTCTAGCCAATAATTCTTCAGCGTCGTCTGGAGTTCTTTTCCTGAAAACACAACCAGCACAACTATCCAGGTATGCCCTAGACTCAATGGTTAGTCCACTATAAAATATATCAAGTAAATCATGCTTTTCCAAATCATGGTCAGGCCGAGCTCTAATAAGAGAGCAAAATCTAGCCCAAGCCTCAGGCAATTTCTCTCCATCTTCCTGATCAAAATTATAAATTCTCTGCAAAGCAATATGTTGAGCACTAGCAGGAAAGTATTTCCGGAAGAAAACATCAAGCAATTCTTTTGGACTATTAATAGAATCAGGTGGCAAACTATTATACCAAGTTTTAGCGTCATCCTTTAATGAGAATGGAAATTTTTTAGCAACAAAGTAAGTACGCTTCTTAACATCATCAGAAAACAAGCTAATCAAAGTCAATAGCTCAATCATGTGTTCTACAGCACTTTCTTTTTCAGTACCACAAAAAGGTGTTTTCTCAACAATAGATATATGAGACAAATCAAGAGAAAAATCATAATCCTTATCCTTAATGTTTATAGGAGATGTGGCAAATTTAGGATCAGGAGACAGTTTATATCTAACAGCATGTTCTGCAAGCAACTTTTTAATTTTTCTTGCATCAGTAGTAGCATTGCATTTTTCAATAAAATCATCATCAAGCTCCACATAATCTTCATCAAGATCATCACTAGAGTATTCAACAGACTCAGGTGAATTAACAGGTGTAGCAGCATTTTCATTAGGAGTTTCAGTATTTTCAATTTGTCTAGACCTAGCAATTGTAGCATCTAGAAAAGATCCTAACGAACCATCATTATCAAGCACAGAGAAGCATCATCAAAATTATAAGAGGAATTTTCAGATTCAGAAGTACCAGCATTTGAAGCTTGTGGTGGTGAAACAAGTTTACTTATCACAGATGGTGAATCAAGAGCAGCAGAGGTACTCAGAGTTGTACCTTTTCTTGTAGTGGATGGTAATATGGCGACCTTAGTATCGCGAGGTTTACCCATGATGGAGAATTTGCAACGAACAATATCAATCCAAGTGAACTTCCAAATAAAGCTATGCTCCCCGGCAACGGCGCCAGAAAATAGTCTTGATGACCCACAAGTATAGGGGATCGCAATCTTCACGGGAAGTAAAACCCAATTTATTGATTCGACACAAGGGGAGACAAAGAATACTTGAAAGCCTTAACTGGAGTTGTCAATTCAGCTGCACTGAAACAGACTTGCTCGCAAGAGTTTATCAGTAATGGTTTATAACAAAGGCAGAGTGAAATAACAGAGTAACAAAGACAGCAGTAGTGATTATAGTAAACAGCAGGATTAAAATACTGTAGGCACAGGGACGGATGAACGGGCGTTGCATGGATGAGAGAAACTCATGTAACAATCAAGGCAGGGCATTTGCAGATAATAATAAAACGGTATCCAAGTACTAATCAATCAATAGGCATGTGTTCCATATTTAGTCGTACGTGCTCGCAATGAGAAACTTGCACAACATCTTTTGTCCTACCTAGGGAATCTAGGAAATTAAGGCACTCCTTTTAATAGAGCACCGAGCAAAGCATTAACACTCCGTGAACACATGTGATCCTCATATCACCGCCTTCCCCTTCGGTTGTCCCAATTTCTGTCACTTTGGGGCCTCGGGTTCCGACAACAATACGTGTATACAACTTGCAGGTAAGATCAGAAACAACGAATATCTTCATGAATCAATAACATGTTCAGATCTGAGATCATGGCACTCGGGCCCTAGTGACAAGCATTAAGCATACCAAGTTGCAACAATATCATAAAAGCACCTACAACGGATACTAGGCACTATGCCCTAACAATCTTATGACTATTACATGACCAATCTCATCCAATATCTACCATCCCCTTCATCCTACAGCGGGGGAATTACTCACACATGGATGGGGGAAACATGGTTGGTCGATGGAGAGGCGTCGGTGGTGATGATGGCGATGATCTCCTCCAATTCCCCGTCCCGGCGAGGTGCCAGAACGGAGTTTCTGGTCCCGAGACGGAGTTTCGCGACGGTGGCGGCGTACTGGATGGTTTCTAGCGATTTCGACTAACCCCCGTGCATTTTTAGGTCGAAGGCAATAAGTAGTCCGAAGGAGGGCGTCGGGGGCCAGCCGAGGCCGCCACACACTAGGGCCGCGTGCCCCCCTCCTGGGCCGTGCCGGCCTAGTGTGTGGGGCCCTCGGGCCCCACCGCTTGCCCTTCGGCTCCGTCATTCTGGGAAAATAGGACCTTTCGCATAAATTCCGAGGATTTTCCGAAAGTTGGATTTCTGCACAAAAACGAGACACCAGAGCAGTTCCTGAAAACAGCGTTAGTCCGTGTTAGTTGCATCCAAAATACACAAATTAGAGGCAAAACAATAGCAAAAGTGTTCGGGAAAGTAGATACGTTTTGGACGTATCAGGGGGGCGCGCCGCCCTACTGTGTGGCCGCCTCGGCCAGCCTCTGACGCCCCCCTCTGGACTATTTAAGGGTTTCAATCTAAAATCGCGAGAGGGGAAGTCGAAGTCGCCAGAACCATCCAGTACGCCGGCACCGTCGCGAAACTCCGTCTCGGGACCAGAAACTCCGTTCTGGCACTCCGCCGGGACGGGTAATTGGAGGAGATCATCGCCATCATCACCACCGACGCCTCTCCATCGACCAGCCATGTTTCCCCCATCCATGTGTGAGTAATTCCCCTGTAGGCTGAAGGGGATGGTAGGGATTGGATGAGATTGGTCATGTAATGGCATAAGATTGTTAGGGCATAGTGCCTAGTATCCGTAATTGGTACTTTTATGATATTGTTGCAACTTGTTATGCTTAATGCTTGTCACTAGGGCCCGAGTGCCATGATCTCAGATCTGAACATGTTATTGTTTCATGATGATATGCATTGTTTTATGATCTTACCTGCAAGTTGTATACACGTATTGTTGTCCGGAACCCGAGGCCCCAAAGTGACAGAAATTGGGACAACCGAAGGGGAAGGCGGTGATATGAGGATCACATGTGTTCACATAGTGTTAATGCTTTGCTCCGGTGCTCTATTAAAAGGAGTACCTTAATTTCCAGTAGATTCCCTAGAGGCCCGGCTGCCACCGGCTGGTAGGACAAAAGATGTTGTGCAAGTTTCTCATTGCGAGCACGTTCGACTATATATGGAACACATGCCTATTGATTGATTAGTACTTGGATACCGCTTTATTACTATCTGCAAATGCCCTACCTTGATTGTTACATGAGTTTCTCTCATCCATGCAACGCCCGTTCATCCATCCCCGTGCCTACGTGTTTTAATCCTGTTTACTATAATCACTCGCTGTCTTTGTTACTCGTTATTTCACTACGCTACTGCTATAAAACGCATTACCGATAAACTCTTGCGAGCAAGTCTGTTTCCAGGTGCATCTGAATTGACAACTCCGCTGTTAAGGCTTACAAATATTCTTTGGCTCCCCTTGTGTCGAATCAATAAATTGGGTTTTACTTCCCTCGAAGACTGTTGTGATCCCCTATACTTGTGGGTCATCACTCCCTGAGTTCGATAAACCTTGGGTGATTCACTTAAGGGAAACTTGCTGATGTTCTACAAACCTCTGCTCTTGGAGGCCCAACACTGTCTACAAGAATAGAAGCACACATAGACATCAGGGACCTATAGTCGGTCATCCTCCAAGCCATTGGATTGGCAGCCAAAATGTATTTTTGCATTTACCGCCTCAGTTTTCGTGAAACAAAACGGTATATCGCTTGGGCACCAACCTTACCGATATTTATACCAAATACGCCAGTATGTTGATTCTCCCCTAACCATAAGTGTCATAAAGTTCTAAATGAGACTACTATTTGTTGAAGTACATTTTGTTTAAGACTATCCAGGACAAGATTAACACACTTGGTTCACATGTGTGTGCATGTGTGCGAGCGTGCGCTTGGGAGAATGTCGGTCGTCCGAACGAGGTATGTAGGGCCTATTTGGTTGCCAACAATGGGGTTTCTCGTATGCGTGGAAACGAAAAACGGGCGTTTGGATGTTCACGGGAGAAAGATTCCCTGCATCACATGGACTTTAAAGCACCCGAAAAGTTGTACGAGGAAGAACGCTCGATTCAACCGTTTCTCGTGATGGAGCCTCGACTCGCGCTCGTTGGGGCAAAAATGCGCAGCGGTGCTGCGAGGGAGGGATGGCGAGAGCCCGCGCGTGCCGGGGAAAATATGGCGGGAGAAATTCGGGTGACCTCCCTCCAATACTCCCCCTATTTACACCTCCCCGCCACCGCCCAAAGTCGCGCCACCATTTTCCCCCTTTCGAGTTATCCGTCGATAACTTTTCGTCGCCGACCAAGGTAAGGGACGATCTATTCTGAAGCTGGTGGACCTCCGCTGCCGCAGTTCTTCCTCCTATGCATGGCCGACATGTCGTCATCTTCCTCCGCCTGGTCCGACTGCCAGATCACTGTGAGTACATCTCAACCCTAGCTTAGATCTACACCAAGGTTGTTGGTATGTGTAGGGATAGAAATTTCTTTGTTCGATCTAGTAGTTTTGCTTACTTGTTGCTTCGATCTCTAAGACCTTAAGTTGTTATGCTTAGTTTGTTTCTTCGATATGTACTTCTAGAGTACTTTTGCTAAGTTTATGCTTTCATCTGTAAGGTATTGCTTCGATCTGTAAGAGTAAAGTAGTTTTTCTTAGTTCTTGCTTTGATTTGTAAGAGTATAGTTGTCTTTCTTAGTACTTGTTTCGATCTGTAAGCGTACAGTGCGTTCCTAAAATTTCTAGTGGCTGTTATTTTGTTGAAAACTTGTTTCTGCTTTCTTCTAAGCCAAGTCGTTCATGTACAACTACTCCTTGTACCAACTATGCACTTATACATGGCAGCAGACACAGAAGATTAGTACTTTGTTTTGTTCAATCTATGTGTACACAATGTGTTTGGAACTTCACTAAAGCTTGTTAGCATGCTTGATTGCTTATCATTGTTGCATAATGTTGTCCTCAGAGCTTCTAAGTGTGAAACGAGTAGCTTGCTTACCAATGTTCTTGCACTTCGCTACTTTCATTATCTATCTAGGACGCGGCCTCCCCTGATCTGTCACCGAAGTTTGTGCTGCATGTTGTACCACTCCGGTACATCCCGGCGCCTGATAGGCACTTACCTATTAAGAAGAAGAACATGATATGGCATGCCGCTCTGTCCACCTTCATGTTGAACCAGGTGTGTGAGTTGGTCAAGGAAGAGATGACCGGAGTGCAGTTCTTCAGGAACCATGACCTGAAGGAGATTGTACATATTGTTCTGAAGTTTACTAGCCGTGAGGTTGGTGTCGATCTGGTCTAAAACCATCTGAGGCACTGGAGAGCAAGGTGGGTTCAGGTATGCAGGCTGGAGGGGTGCGTTGGGTGGAGAATAGATCAGCTATCATGATGGACGAATGACGATGGTACATACTATGCCTACACCAAGGTTTGTGCATTGCACCTTCTCTTGCACTTCATTGACTAAGTAACTTATGATGGATGGTGTTAGCTTAAACATGAGGAAGAACAAAGTAACCTCATCATCACAGACTCACCCTAGGGTCACGGATCTCATCACCAAGCCCATAGAAAATTATGCTTAGATGAGGAAGATCTACGCCGGCCGTGTTTCAGCTGCTCCGCACACTCCCTCCCGGGTCCACCGTGCTCTGAGCCACCTCATGGATCATAGGGAACAAGCCAAAAAGGTATCTCGCGATGACCCCTGCTAACAGGATGTCCTGGTTCAACGACTTCCTGACGAAGTATTACATCTAAAGAGTCCGGGCATTGGATACTTGTTGTCGTGATTGTTCTGCTGACAATGATGAACACCGCATACATGATGTATATTTTAGGAGTAGCTAGGGTTGATCTGCATAATGACACGTCTATATATTTTACGAGGTGATATTTGCGTAACCACCTGGTTGATGAACTTATGTTGCATCACGAGCTGCTGCTCGTGACCTCGTAGTGCAACTCCACTATTAGAACTCCTTATGAGCAAATACGGTGAACTGGGTAATCTCACGAAGAAGGGTAGGAGGTGATCGTATTCGGCACACAGGTTGCAACCAAACAGCCGTTGTATTTGTTGAAACGCGATTTGTGGGCAACCAAACGCTAGAAACTTCTATTAATACGGAATTAGCGGTTGCACTTGCTCGAACAACATCACGAAGCCATGTTCTACAGATGCGACCAAACCCTGCTAGCAACCAACGAGGCCGTATTCGGACAGCCGATCAATCGCCAGGTCGCCACTGACCCACTGTAGCGGCGCCCCGTACTCGATCCCTTGAGGAGTGAGGACCAGTCGAATGGTGGACGTGGACCGGTCGATCGGAGCTATGCCGCGAGTCGCTGGAGTTGGTGCCGTGTCCAAGTCCGATGGATACCCAGCGAGAACGAAACAAGTGTCTACGACCGCCTTGTCCGCTGTGCTAGCTAGACGGAAGCCTAGCTAGGAAACCAAGCAAGAAACGCACAGTGCAGGCCGCCCTTCCACCACAGTTAGTGGCCTATTTGTTATGAAAATATCTGGTTATTTTGAAAGAAATATGTATAAATCATGGCACTCGGTGTCGAATTTGATCCACATGTTGAGAGACGACACATACAAATTAGCGAACTCAATTTTGCAACCCCACCAGCTAGAGAAGAAGTTTTATTTATCTTTCACAGAACGATTTATCTTCCCCCCTTCCTAATGCATGGAATCCTGGATCGGATTTGGATCTATATGTAAGTTCTTGAGAGCATCTCCACTCGTCTCCCCGAGAAGCTCCCCACGAGCCGTTTTTTACATCCGGACGGCGAAATCCGGCCCAGTCGTGCCCCCGGTTCCTCGATTTCGTCCGGATTTGGGCCTAAATTTATCCGGCGATCCCACGCCATCCCCGCCCCCCGGGGATCGGATGGAGCAAACCAACCGCCCACGCCCACGTGTCTCCTCTTTCGTCCGGACTCCCCGGGCCATCCTCTTTTTCCCCGAGAAACGCCGCTTGGGGAGCACAGGAAATATACTGCCCCCCATGCCAAAAATTGATCCAATCCGGGCGTGGGGAGCGCCAATGAGTGGGGATGCTCTGACAAAGTAGATACATGTTGTTAAAAAGTTTCAGCCAGTTAGAAGTAATTATTGGGCATCTAGTACGCTAATACACAAAAACCTTTAATTATATAGCATGTACCCTCCATCTACATATTGCAGAGTTTTGTTCACGGATGCTGTCATGCAGATACTGCTATATGCCTATATTTTACCACGTTCTAGGGGTATCGACATGCATATCTATCTCAGTCGGGTTACATGCATTAAGAGAAGAAGAATGTGATTACCACACTGAAACAAATCGTATCTATGCACTCCATTCGTTCTGAGTCATGTGATGTCCACACATTTCCATGTTGGCGTTTGTAACAATTCCATCAGTGAAATATATCTTTTTTTCGATAAAGGGAATATATTAATATCAAAACGAATATCAGTGAAATATATCTAGGCTGTTTGACACAAAAATGATGTCATTGCAAGTACTCGTATGAATAATATTCCAATAGTACTATCACTTTTTGTGTCAAGCAACTCAAATCAGAATTTACTCATGAATCCCGCTCAAGTCTATATGCAAGTGTCACTGGCCAAACGTGATATACTTGGATGCATATGTATGGTCTCTACCTGAGAAAAATCAAGTACATAATTGACACCGTAGGACCACTCCATAATACATCTTCCTTTTAGCAGGAACTGCCCTGTACCTTGGCTACCAATCTCTCCGTCCTCTAGTTGTGTTGTGGGGCTCCCTGTGTTGTTGGCCACTGACCTACACAATCTTTCTATCCATCCATCCTTGATCGAAATTGAGTTCCATGGACGATGATGACTCGTGGTAAGATGAGACTATGTCTAGCTAATGGTTGAGTGGCCATCGAAGTTCGAGTTCTTCTTGGCTTGAACTTAGATGTACTTTCCTCCATGTGTTCTGTCTTTTCACTCGTGATCAAGCGTTGATGAACGTTAAACATATTGTTCTGAATAGTTAATGTAACAATTCAAACTACTCAAAGCCATCAAAATTGTCAAAGCATAGGTTTTTTGGACGAAAGGTGTGGTGAAGAGTAATAAAGCCAACATAAAGTCAAAGCAAAGTTTTGTGGAAAGTTGTAATTATGTTGTACTAGCTCCGTCCCGGTTTATAGGCTCTACGCATATTCCTAGATTATAAATTTGAACAACATCATACGAAAAATATACTACAAAATATATATCATTAAAAAGTTTAGATATTCTCACTACGGGAAAGCATGGCTTTGCCGTGCGCCACTTTGCACGGCAAAGACGCCTGTATGCACGGCAACGGCTTTGCCGTGCGTGCACTCACGGCAAAGAGTGCACGGCAAAGTGTTCGACGGCAAAGCCGTCTTTGCCGTGCGCATGCAGAATCTGCACGGCAAAGATCGCTGCCGTGCGTGACCAACGCTGCCGTGCGTGAGCATCTCTGCCGTGCGGGGTTTCTTTGCCGTGCGGCAGGGAGGCTGCCGTGCGCCTCGACATTGCCGTGCGGCAGGGAGGCTGCCGTGCGACCCGTCAATGCCGTGCGCCCTGCCAGTGCCGAGCTGCTCACCTTTGTCGTGCGGCCGAACCCTAGCACGCACGGCAAAGGCCCCTACAGGCACACCCCATGCAGCTCCCAGGAGCACAGGCTTGCGCCATGTGGCGCCTTTGCCGTGTGTATGCACACGGCAAAGTGACCAAAAGTCCTTTGCCGTGTGCCTACGCACGGCAAAGGCCCCTGGTTTTTTCATTTTTTTGCTGCTTTTCATTAATCCCTGCATTTCAAAATTGTATTTCACATATATATAACATATACAACATATATATTTACCATAGCATCACCAAACACATCAACAACACCACAAATACATCAAGCACACATAGTTCATGCATAACAAGTGCAATGTCCATTATTACAATCCATAACAAGTGCGAACAATCCATAACAAGTGCGAACAATGCATTACAACGACGACGAGTGCACGAAGACCATGCCATCAACCTTGTCCTCCTCCGCTTCCGCCGGCCTCATCGTCATTGCCTTGTGACATATAATCTATAAGCATGTTGATGGAATGAACATTTGCATTTGCATATTGAACACTTGAACAAGTAGCGGGTTGGGCACAAGAGGACTCACCGCGGTTCATGCTCCGGATGATGTCCATGTTGTTCACGGTGACAGGTGTCCCCGGGGTCTGAGTCGGCGGTGGCGGCATCCACGGCACGGAGTAAGGTGGAGGAGCAGGAATACTCCCCGGTGGAGTAGACAGAACCGTCTGGCTCATCAGCCAGCTCATCTGTGCCTGCTGCTGCTGCATCATCTCTGTCTGCTGCTGCTGGTACTCCAGAATCTGCTGCTCCATCTGCGCCCTTTGCTCCTGGGCCGCCTGCTCCTTCGCTGCCATCTCCTCCTACGTTGTGTTGCCGCGATGTCATTAACATTTCAATGGAAAGCATGTAAAGGAAATGTAGAGGCCCGAGGAAGAACATACCCGTAACCGCTCGACAGCTAGATCCGAAGCCCGTGGCCGGGGCTCTACCTCAGGCTGGCCGCTCTTACGACCACGACGGATCTGGCGGAGAGAGGGAACCTTCGCTGGGTCGACGCACCCGTCACCAAACCATAGGCGGCCATGCTTCAAGCCTTCTCCCGCAAGCACCGCGACCTCAGGGTCAAAGTCCTCGGCCTCTGGGTTGGCGTCCTCGCCGTACTTCTGCTTGAACTTGGAGACATACGACGTGCACTGGGTCTCGGATTGCGGGTTAACCCACACGGACCCCGTCACAGGATCAGGCGTCTTCCTTTGCTTCATCTTCTTTAGCACGGCAAAGACGTTAGGCTTCGCTCCTGTCCTGACTTCCTGCAAAAGAGAACATGTAATTGAGTGAAGTGGCACACCCTTGCGGAGTTAACAAATATATAACATGAATTCAAAGAATGAAGGAACCATTAATTTGCTCACCTCCTTCTGCAGGTGAAGAGAGATGGGGATGCTGCCTTGGATATGCGATCCACCTCGCATCTCTGCCCGCTTCTTCTTGCCCTCCTCGTGCTTCTTGAGGTACTGGGGGCATGTCCACCACATGACCATCGCAAGAAAGCACCTCTCGTCGTTGCCGACGTACTGAGGAGGGTTCTACATGCACAAGATAAACCCATTATGGTAAAATAAACTACATGGCGATAAAGAAATCAATAACACATAAATGCAAATACCTGCAAGTACTGCCACGGCTGCATGAGCGTGTCGCGAGCGTCCTCCTTAGTCATGTGGACGAAGCGGTCGGCGTGCCAGTCGCGGACGCATTGAACACGTGCCTCGTAGTGCATGCCAGTCACCCTCTTCCTTGCAAGCTGGTGTAGGACATCATCGCACGCATTCTCCTTGCCCTCGGCCCTCTTGAAGTATTTCTGCAACCATGCACATAGGTAAAACAAGGGGCATTAGTGCAATTATTGTGAACCAAGGAGAGTGTATGAATGGTAAGAAGTCAAAAGTCACGTACCCAGAATTTGGCAACAACCAAATCCGCCGCGGTGCCGCGGCCAAGAGGATCTTCCGCGAGGCTGTAGTGCGCCCACCTCCAAGCTACGTCGCAGCCACCAGTAGGGAGATTGACTATCCCAGGGAAATACCATCTAAGTAGGCCCCCAAGGATGTTCGAGTACCCACGTGGCGGTCTCTGCGACGGGTCTTCATACTGGAACGAGCTGCACCATGAAACGACAACATCAATATGTATGTGATAATAATTTTGATAATGACAAAATTGCGATAACGAAATGCCAAAAATTAACATGTACCTCCTTCCATAGGGCTGTAGAACAACGTGCCTGTAGCGCCAGTCCTTCAGCGCGGGGAGCTGTGTTATCCCACGCCGATATGGCTTCCTATCACGTGGCCTCAGCCTCTCCACAGCTGGAACGTACTGGTAATCCTCCGGCGCTTTCCAATGTAGGCTTTGATCAGGATCGAACACTAAGTTCCCCAACCCCTCATCCTCCGAGAGGTCCTCCTCGTCCCCCTCCTCCTCCTGGTCCTCCCCACCCCCCCTCCTCCTCCTGGTCCTCCCCACCCCCGTGGTGCTCCTGGTCCTCCTCCTCGTCATCATCATCGGCTGCGGGAGGGGGGCTAGGACTAGGAGTGAGTACCCGCGTCGCATTCTTCCTACGCGGCCGCCCTGTGGGAGCGACAGGAGGGGGGCTAGGAGGGGGGTAGTAGCTCGGCCCCGCCTCGAAGTCCCTACACCTACCAAGTCCTTGAGCTTCTTTTTAAGACCGCCACCCCTTTTTTTTGGCGGCATGCTTCAATCACCTGCAAACACAAATGAAGAGAGTGGTTTATTAGTACGCAATATTGTAAAGAGATAAATATTAGTGAAAGCAACAGAAATATAAGTAGATGAACATTAATGAAAGCAAAAATAATGCAAAAGGATGAACATTAATTAGTGCAAGCAACAAATAGCTAGCATAGAGTTCTCTCAAACATAGCACGGAGTTCTTACAAATAATCTAGCTAGACAATCACTATTACACGGAGTTATTACAAATAGGCTAGCCTCACAATTACTACTACATAGATCAGTAGCCTGTGTCGCCATCCGTGATTGGACCGCGTGTCTCCTCATCGTCATCAGGCTCGGCGAACCAATAATCATCAATGAAACCTGGAGGTGGTCCATCTGCATGGAGGTCAATCCCTGCTCTGAACGCCTCGAGCAAACTCAGGTCTTCCGGGGCACAAACATCCTCAGCTTCATCTTCTGCATTGTCCCCATCCATGCCCGCATCTTCTTGTTCATCGTCTACGACCATGTCATCGATAGTCGGCAAGGCGATTGTGAAATGCCCGGGGAGCCCTTCTTCCTGATAGAACTCGACACTCTTTGCTGAGGGGTCTACGCGGCGGTAATCGTCCTTGTTTGGCGGGGGCGGCCTATTGCGTGAAGGCACCGTCATCACAACATCCCATCCATGTAGACGTTTTGTCGGGTTTCTGCACGCGTACGGGAGATAGAATACTTGAAAGGCCTGGGTAGCCAAGATGTACACATCCTCTCCCTTATAAACAGAGTTCCTTTCAACTTCGACCAACCCAATTTCAGGATCCCGTCTCACCCGACGTGGGTCAAACCAATGACATTTGAAGACGACGGGATTTAGCCCTTTCTGAAACCCGTAATTCAGCTCGTATATATCCTCGACTCTTCCATAGTAATGGAGCCCATCGTCACCTTGACATACCACCCCGCTATTTATTGTCTTCGCGTTGGGCCGGCTTGTTGTGTATTTATGGGTCTGGAAGCGATACCCGTTCACGTCATAGGAGTTGAACGCTTCGAGGGAATGGTCAAAGCCCCTAGCAATTTTTCTTAGCTCTGACTTCATCTCTTTGTCAGTTCTTGCCTACAAGTTTAGCACGAGAAGTTTAGAACGAGAAATGACCGATAAATGTCGAAAGTGCTAGCTAATTTGGATAGAAAAGTACCAAATTACAGAACCAGCTACTGAAACCGAAACCGCCGCCCTTATCGAAAATTTGCTTGGATTCTTCCGGGGTAGGCTCCCTGTGGGTATTCTTCCAATGTATAGCCTTAAATTGCCTATACCGATGAAAAGAGGAAGAGTTAGCCACGAAAATACGAGTGAATGTTTGCGAATAACTAAATGGTTCGCACTTACTCGATGTACGGCTTCACTTCGACCATGGTGTTCAAGACATACGAGTGGATCAAGGTCCGCTCCTGCCGGTCCGTTCTGTACGGCTTCGAGCCACTTGACTTGCCACCAAGCCCCACGAAGATGCTAAGCTTGGGTACTTCTTCATTGTTGGCGGCATTGTAACGGAGGACCGGGTTGTGCTTTGTGGGAATGTTGTGATCATAGTGCTTAGTGGTTGATGCGCGTAGATGTACACGTCCGTTGGGAACCCCAAGAGGAAGGTATGATGCGCACAGCGGCAAGTTTTCCCTCAGAAAGAAACCAAGGTTTATCGAACCAGGAGGAGCCAAGAAGCACGTTGAAGGTTGATGGCGGCGGGATGTAGTGCGGCGCAACACCAGGGATTCCGGCGCCAACGTGGAACCTGCACAACACAACCAAAGTACTTTGCCCCAACGAAACAGTGAGGTTGTCAATCTCACCGGCTTGCTGTAACAAAGGATTAACCGTATTGCGTGGAAGATGATTGTTTGCAGAAAACAGTACAACAAGTATTGCAGTAGATTGTATGCGATGTAAAGAATAGGACCGGGGTCCACAGTTCACTAGAGGTGTCTCTCCCATAAGATAAATAGCATGTTGGGTGAACAAATTACAGTCGGGCAATTGACAAATAGAAAGGGCATAACAATGCACATACATGATATGATAAATATTGTGAGATTTAATCCGGGCATTACGACAAAGTACATAGACCGCTATCCAGCATGCATCTATGCCTAAAAAGTCCACCTTCAGGTTATCATCCGAACCCTATTAAGTTGCAAAACAACAGACAATTGCATTAAGTATGGTGCGTAATGTAATCAACAACAACATCCTTAGACATAGCATTAATGTTTTATCCCTAGTGGCAACAGCACATCCACAACCTTAGAACTTTCTGTCACTGTCCCAGATATCAATGGAGGCATGAACCCACTATCGAGCATAAATACTCCCTCTTGGAGTTAATAGCAAAAACTTGGCCAGAGCCTCTACTAATAACGGAGAGCATGCAAGATCATAAACAACACATAGGTAATAGATTGATAATCACCATAACATAGTATTCTCTATCCATCGGATCCCGACAAACACAACATATAGTATTACAGATAGATGATCTTGATCATGTTAGGCAGCTCACAAGATCCAACAATGAAGCACATAAGGAGAAGACGACCATCTAGCTACTGCTATGGACCCATAGTCCAGGGGTGAACTACTCACTCATCACTCCGGAGGCGACCATGGCGGTGAAGAATCCTCCGGGAGATGATTCCCCTCTCCGGCAGGGTGCCGGAGGCGATCTCCTGAATCCCCGAGATGGGATTGGCGGCGGCGGCATCTCAGTAAGGTTTTCCGTATCGTGGCTCTCGGTACAGAGGGTTTCGCGACGAAGGCTTTAAGTAGGCGGAAGGGCGGAGTCGGGAGAGTCACGGGGGCCCCACACGCTAGGGCCGCGCGGGCCCCCCTTGGGCCGCGCCGCCCTATTGTGGCGGCGCCCGTGGCCCCACTTCATCTTCTCTTCAGTCTTCCAGAAGCTTCGTGCAAAAATAGGACCCTGGGCGTTGATTTCGTCCAATTCGAGAATATTTCCTTACTAGGATTTCTGAAACCAAAAACAGCAGAAAACAGAACTCTCTCGGCATCTTGTTAATAGGTTAGTTCCAGAAAATGCATAAATACGACATATAATGTGTATAAAACATGTAGATATCATCAATAATGTAGCATGGAACATAAGAAATTATCGATACGTTGGAGACGTATCAGCATCCCCAAGCTTAGTTCTGCTCGTCCCGAGCAGGTAAAACGATAACAAAGATAATTTCTGAAGTGACATGCCATCATAATCTTGATCATACTATTGTAAGCATATGTAATGAATGCAGCGATCAAAACAATGGTAATGACATGAGTAAACAAATGAATCATAGAGCAAAGACTTTTCATGAATAGTACTTCAAGACAAGCATCAATAAGTCTTGCATAAGAGTTAACTCATAAAGCAATAAATCAAAGTAAAGGTATTGAAGCAACACAAAGGAAGATTAAGTTTCAGCGGTTGCTTTCAACTTATAACATGTATATCTCATGGATAGTTGTCAATGTAAAGTAATATAACAAGTGCAATATGCAAGTATGTAGGAATCAATGCACAGTTCACACAAGTGTTTGCTTCTTGAGGTGGAGAGAGATAGGTGAACTGACTCAACATAAAAGTAAAAGAAAGGTCCTTCAAAGAGGAAAGCATCGATTGCTATATTTGTGCTAGAGCTTTTATTTTGAAAACATGAAACAATTTTGTCAACGGTAGTAATAAAGCATATGAGTTATGTAAATTATATCTTACAAGTTGCAAGCCTCATGCATAGTGTACTAATAGTGCCCGCACCTTGTCCTAATTAGCTTGGACTACCGGATCATCGCAATGCACATGTTTTAACCAAGTGTCACAAAGGGGTACCTCCATGCCGCCTGTACAAGGGTCTAAGGAGAAAGTTCGCATTGGATTTCTCGCTTTTGATCATTCTTCAACTTAGACACCCATACCGGGACAACATGGACAACAGATAGTGGACTCCTCTTTAATGCATAAGCATGTAGCAACAATTAGTGTTCTCATATGAGATTGAGGATATATGTCCAAAACTGAAACTTCCACCATGATTCATGGCTTTAGTTGGCGGCCCAATGCTCTTCTCTAACAATATGCATGCTCTAACCATTAAGGTGGTAGATCTCTCTTACTTCAGACAAGACGGACATGCATAGCAACTCACATGATATTCAACAAAGAGTAGTTGATGGCGTCCCCAGAACATGGTTATCGCACAACAAGCAACTTAATAAGAGATAAAGTGCATAAGTACATATTCAATACCACAATAGTTTTTAAGGCTATTTTTGTCCCATGAGCTATATATTGCAAAGGCGAATGATGGAAATTTAAAGGTAGCACTCAAGCAATTTACTTTGGAATGGCGGAGAAATACCATGTAGTAGGTAGGTATGGTGGACACAAATGGCATAGTGGTTGGCTCAAGGATTTTGGATGCATGAGAAGTATTCCCTCTCGATACAAGGTTTTAGGCTAGCAAGGTTATTTGAAACAAACACAAGGATGAACCGGTGCAGCAAAACTCACATAAAAGACATATTGTAAACATTATAAGACTCTACACCGTCTTCCTTGTTGTTCAAAACTCAATACTAGAAATTATCTAGACCTTAGAGAGACCAAATATGCAAACCAAATTTTAGCAAGCTCTATGTATTTCTTCATTAATGGGTGCAAAGTATATGATGCAAGAGCTTAAACATGAGCACAACAATCGCCAAGTATCACATTACCCAAGACATTTTAGAATTACTACATGTAGCATTTTCCAATTCCAACCATATAACAATTTAACGAAGAAAAAACTTCGCCATGAATAATATGAGTAAAGCCTAAGGACATATTTGTCCATATGCAACAGCAGAGCGTGTCTCTCTCCCACACAGTGAATACTAGGATCCAACTTTATTCAAACAAAAACAAAAACTAAAGCAAACAGACGCTCCAAGCAAAGTACATAAGATGTGACTGAATAAAAATATAGTTTCAGGGGAGGAACCTGATGATGTTGTCGATGAAGAAGGGGATGCCTTGGGCATCCCCAAGCTTAGACGCTTGAGTCTTCTTAAAATATGCTGGGGTGAACCACCGGGGCATCCCCAAGCTTAGAGCTTTCACTCCTCTTGATCATAGTATATCATACTCCTCTCTTGATCCTTGAAAACTTCCTTCACACCAAACTTCAAGCAAACTCATTAGAGGGTTAGTGCACAATAAAAGTTTACATGTTCAGAGGTGACACAATCATTCTTAAAACTTCTGGACATTGCACAAAGCTACTGGACATTAATGGATCAAAGGAATTCATCCAACATAGCAAAAGAGGCAATGCGAAATAAAAGGCAGAATCTGTCAAAACAGAACAGTTCGTAAAGACGAATTTTAAAATGGCACCAGACTTGCTCAAAAGGAAAAACTCAAAACTAATGAAAGTTGCGTACATATCTTAGGATCACTCACATAAATTGGCATAATTTTCTGAGTTACCTGCAGAGAATTAGGCCCAGATTCGTGACAGCAAAGAAATCTGTCTCTGCGCAGTAATCCAAATCTAGTATGAACCTTACTATAGAGACTTTACTTGGCACAAAAACATGATAAGGAGAGGTTGCTACAGTAGTAAACAACTTCCAAGACTCAAATATAAAACAAAGTACTGTAGTAAAAACATGGGTTGTCTCCCATAAGCGCTTTTCTTTAACGCCTTTCAGCTAGGCGCAGAAAGTGTAATTCAAGTATTATCAAGAGATGAAGCATCAACATCATAATTTGCTCTAATAATAGAATCATAAGGTAACTTCATTCTTTTTCTAGGGAAGTGTTCCATACCTTTCTTGAGAGGAAATTGATATTTAATATTACCTTCCTTCATATCAATAGTAGCACCAACGGTTCGAAGAAAAGGTCTTCCCAATATAATGGGACAAGATGCATTGCATTCAATATCCAAGACAACAAAATCAACGGGGACAAGGTTATTGTTAACCATAATATGAACATTATCAACTCTCCCCAAAGGTTTCTTTTTAGCATTATCAGCGAGATTAACATCCAAATAACAATTTTTCAATGGTGGCAAGTCAAGCATATCATAGACTTTCTTAGGCATAACAGAAATACTTGCACCAAGATCACATAAAGCATTACAATCAAAATCATTGACCCTCATCTTAATGATGGGCTCCCAACCATCTTCTAACTTTCTAGGAATAGAGGTTTCACGTTTTAGTTTCTCTTCTCTAGCTTTTATGAGAGCATTTGTAATATGTTTTGTAAAGGCCAAATTTATAGTACTAGCATTAGGACTTTTAGCAAGTTTTTGTAAGAACTTTATAACTTCAGAGATGTGACAATCATCAAAATCTAAATCATTATGAGCTACAGCAATGGGATCATTGTCCCCAAGGTTGGAAAAAATTTCAGCAGTTTTATCACAAGCAGTTTCAGCAGTTTTAGCAATTTCAGGCAGTTTTGTACGCTTTGCACTAGGAGTAGAAACATTGCCAACACCAATTATTTTACCATTGATAGTAGGAGGTGCAGCAACATGTGAGGAATCAACATTACTAGTGGTGGTAATAGTCCAAACTTTAGCTACATTATTCTCTTTAGCTAGTTTTTCATTTTCTTCTCTATCCCACCTAGCACGCAATTCAGCCATTAATCTTATATTCTCATTAATTCTAACTTGGATGGCATTTGCTGTAGTAGTAATCTTATTATCAATATCCTTATTAGGCATAACTTTCAATTTTAAAAGATCAACATCAGAGGCAAGTCTATCAACTCTAGAAGCAAGAATATCAATTTTATCAAGCTTTTCCTCAACAGATTTGTTAAAAGCAGTTTGTGTACTAATAAATTCTTTAAGCATAGCTTCAAGACCAGGGGTACACTCCTATTATTGTTGTAAGAATTCCCATAAGAATTACCATAACCATTACCATTAGCAGAAGGATATGGCCTATAGTTATTACCAGAATTGTTCCTATAAGCATTGTTGTTGAAATTATTATTTTTAATGAAATTCACATCAACATTTTCTTCTTGAGCAACCAATGAAGCTAAAGGAACATTATTAGAATCAACATTAGATCTACCATTCACAAGCATAGACATAATCACATCAATCTTATCACCCAAGGAGGAGGTTTCTTCAACAGAATTTACCTTCTTACCTTGTGGAGCTCTTTCCGTGTGCCATTCAGAGTAATTTATCATCATATCATCAAGAAGTTTTGTAGCCGCCCCCAATGTGATGGACATAAAGGTACCTCCAGCAGCTGAATCCAATAAATTCCGCGAAGAAAAATTTAGTCATGCATAGAAGGTTTGGATGATCATCCAAGTAGTCAGTCCATGGGTTGGGCAATTCTTTACCAAAGATTTCATTCTCTCCCATGCTTGAGCAACATGTTCATTATCTAATTGCTTAAAATTCATTATGCTACTTCTCAAAGATATAATTTTAGCGGGAGGATAATATCTACCAATAAAAGCATCTTTACATTTAGTCCATGAATCAATACTATTCTTAGGCAAAGATAGCAACCAATCTTTAGCTCTTCCTCTTAATGAGAAAGGAAACAATTTCAATTTAATAATATCACCATCTACATCCTTATACTTTTGCATTTCACATAGTTCAACAAAATTATTAAGATGGGCAGCAGCATCATCAGAACTAACACCAGAAAATTGATCTCTCATGACAAGATTTAGTAAAGCAGGTTTAATTTCAAAGAATTCTGCTGTAGTAGCAGGTGGAGCAATAGGTGTGCATAGGAAATCATTATTATTTGTGGTTGTGAAGTCACACAACTTAGTATTTTCAGGAGTATTCATTTTAGCAACAGTAAATAAAGCAAACTAGATAAAGTAAATGCAAGTAACTAATTTTTTTGTGTTTTTGATATAGAGAGCAAGACAGTAAATAAAGTAAAGCTAGCAACTAATTTTTTTGTGTTTTGATATAATGCAGCAAACAAAGTAGTAAATAAAATAAAGCAAGACAAAAACAAAGTAAAGAGATTGAGAAGTGGAGACTCCCCTTGCAGCGTGTCTTGATCTCCCCGGCAACGGCGCCATAAAAAGTGCTTGATGCGCGTAGATGTACACGTCCGTTGGGAACCCCAAGAGGAAGGTATGATGCGCACAGCGGCAAGTTTTCCCTCAGAAAGAAACCAAGGTTTATCGAACCAGAGGAGCCAAGAAGCACGTTGAAGGTTGATGGCGGCGGGATGTAGTGCGGCGCAACACCAGGGATTCCGGCGCCAACGTGGAACCTGCACAACACAACCAAAGTACTTTGCCCCAACGAAACAGTGAGGTTGTCAATCTCACCGGCTTGCTGTAACAAAGGATTAACCGTATTGCGTGGAAGATGATTGTTTGCAGAAAACAGTAAAACAAGTATTGCAGATTGTATGCGATGTAAAGAATAGGACCGGGGTCCACAGTTCACTAGAGGTGTCTCTCCCATAAGATAAATAGCATGTTGGGTGAACAAATTACAGTCGAGCAATTGACAAATAGAAAGGGCATAACAATGCACATACATGATATGATAAATATTGTGAGATTTAATCTGGGCATTACGACAAAGTACATAGACCGCTATCCAGCATGCATCTATGCCTAAAAAGTCCACCTTCAGGTTATCATCCGAACCCCTTCCAGTATTAAGTTGCAAAACAACAGACAATTGCATTAAGTATGGTGCGTAATGTAATCAACAACAACATCCTTAGACATAGCATTAATGTTTTATCCCTAGTGGCAACAGCACATCCACAACCTTAGAACTTTCTGTCACTGTCCCAGATATCAATGGAGGCATGAACCCACTATCGAGCATAAATACTCCCTCTTGGAGTTAATAGCAAAAACTTGGCCAGAGCCTCTACTAATAACGGAGAGCATGCAAGATCATAAACAACACATAGGTAATAGATTGATAATCACCATAACATAGTATTCTCTATCCATCGGATCCCGACAAACACAACATATAGTATTACAGATAGATGATCTTGATCATGTTAGGCAGCTCACAAGATCCAACAATGAAGCACATAAGGAGAAGACGACCATCTAGCTACTGCTATGGACCCATAGTCCAGGGGTGAACTACTCACTCATCACTCCGGAGGCGACCATGGCGGTGAAGAATCCTCCGGGAGATGATTCCCCTCTCCGGTGCCGGAGGCGATCTCCGAATCCCCCGAGATGGGATTGGCGGCGGCGGCGTCTCGAAGGTTTTCCGTATCGTGGCTCTCGGTACAGAGGGTTTCGCGACGAAGGCTTTAAGTAGGCGGAAGGGCGGAGTCGGAGAGTCACGGGGGCCCCACACGCTAGGGCCGCGCGGGCCCCTTGGGCCGCGCCGCCCTAGTGTGGCGGCGCCCGTGGCCCCACTTCGTCTTCTCTTCGGTCTTCTAGAAGCTTCGTGCAAAAATAGGACCCTGGGCGTTGATTTCGTCCAATTCCGAGAATATTTCCTTACTAGGATTTCTGAAACCAAAAACAGCAGAAAACAGAATCGGCTCTTCGGCATCTTGTTAATAGGTTAGTTCCAAAATGCGTAAATACGACATATAATGTGTATAAAACATGTAGGTATCATCAATAAAGTAGCATGGAACATAAGAAATTATCGATACGTTGGAGACGTATCATGAAGTTTGCCACCTCCACGTTCAGGACTGCCTCGGCTATGGATGCTTCGATCTTGCATTTATTGCCAGTCATTTGACGAAGCTTTTGTGTTTCTCTCTCGGGACCAAACTGCCAACGGCCCCAATTCGGCCCCCCCTTTAAGCATTCCTCCGCGAGGTGCAGGATCATATGTTGCATCGGATTAAAGAACCCTGGAGGAAAGATCTTCTCTAGATCGCAAAGCAACACGGGTGCCTCTTCATCCAGCTTCTCAATCACTTTAGTGTCTAACTCCCTAGCACAAATCTGGCGGAAGAAAAAACTCAACCTCGCTAGCACTCGCCAAGTCTTCTCAGGGACATAGCCTCGAATCATCACCGGCATTATCCGCTCAAGCCATATGTGGTAGTCATGACTCTTCAGTCCTTGTACTCGCAACGTTTCAATGTTCAGACCCCTCATCCAGTTGGCTGCGAACCCATCAGGGAAAAACAAGGAGTCCTTCATCCATTGGAAGACCTCCCTTTTTTGGGCCTTTGTGAGGCAGAACGGAGCGTGTGGCTTAGTCCAAGTTTTTTTGGCACCATGAGGTGGCTGCATGTTCAACTCCGGCCTATCGCACCACATTTCTTGATCAATTCGAGCCTTTATGTTATCCTTCGTCTTCTCGGTGTCCACAATCGTGCTCCAAATGGCTTCACTGATATTCTTCTCGGTGTGCATTACATCAATGTTATGCGGGAGCTCGAGAAACTCAAAGTAAGGGAGCTTCCATAAGCACGGCTTGTGAGTCCATTGGTGTGTCTCCCCATATCCCAAGAAACCATTCCCATCAGGGCTAGGCTTAAGAGCATCTAACTCGGCCTTGATTTCCGTTCCGGTCTTCGGAATTGGCTTCGGGCCACGGACAACACGGCCTTTCTTGAAACTCTTTACATCACTCCTGTATGCATGCCTCCGCTCAAGGAACTGTCGAGCTTCATCAAAGCATGAATACTTGCCTCCCTTGTTTAGCCAGAAGAAAGTCACGGCCTGCCTGCACTGTGGGCAAGGCCACTTCCCATGTGTACACCACCCGCAGAACAAAGCACGTGCTGGCAGGTCATGCAGGGACGTGTGGTACCACACATACATATCGAAGTACTCCTTCTTTGATGCGTCATATGTTCGGATCCCGCGACCTTCCCAGCCACGAACCAAGTCATCCACCAGCGGTTCCAGGTACACATTCATGTTCTTACCCGGGTATTTGGGCCCTGGGATTATCATCGACACAAACATGTTCTCTGATCTCATGCAGACGCCAGGGGGGAGGTTCATGGGAATAACAAACACTGGCCAACAACTGTATACTGCAGCCGACATACCATATGGATTGAACCCATCGGTTGATATCGCAACTGCTACGCTCCTCGGGTCACCTGCTTTCAGTGGAAATTTCTTGACAAAGTTCTTCCATGCAGTACCATCCGACGGATGTATCATCTTGTCGGTGTATCTGTTTCCTTCCACGGCCCACCTCATCTGCTGGGCAGTATCCTCGGTCATGAAGAGCCGCTGGATCCTCGGTAGAACTGGAAGATAGCGGAGGATATTCTTGGCAACCGTGGTCTGCCTCTTCTGACCATCACCATTGCGGTCTACCTCAAAGTACCTAGAGGAATTGCATTTGATGCAATAATTTGTGTCGGCGTGCTCCTCTCTGAATAGCATGCATCCCTTTGGACAAGCGTGTATCTGCTGAGATGACATCTTAAGGTCACTGAGCAATTTGGTCGAATAGTAGAAGTTTTGCGGCAAGAGGTGCCCTTTCGGCAGAAGGCTGCCTACGATGACCAGAAGTTCATCGAACCCATCTCTGCACAAGTTCCTATGGCACTTCAAGGCCATAAGGCGAGCGATGGCATCTAGTTGGGTAACCTCTGTATTTTCATGTAGGGGTTTCTGCGAAGCAAACAGAGCCTCATAATACTCCTTTGTGTTTTCCTCCGGGTCCTCACTTGTCTCCGCATCCTGAGGTGTCTCCACCTCTACATGAGGGCTTTCAGGCACATTACCATTAGCCAAGTTTTCTAAGCACCTATCAAAACCAGTGTCATATTCCCCCCTAGGTTGAATCTGCCGCACCTCCTTCCTAGCACGTTTCTTTGCCTTTTCTCCATGGTAAGTCCAAATCCTGTAGGACGGTGTGAACCCAAACTTGATCAGGTGCATACTCATAGTTTCCTTGTCCTGTGCCTTTCGGTTAGCGCACTTACTACAAGGGCACCAAACACTTATAGGTCTGCTAGGGATGGCAAACGCCCTATCCACAAACTGCTCGGTCTTTTCTCCCCATTCATCAGTATAGTTCCACTGACTGATTCTGCCATCGTACATCCAGCCACGATTATCCATCCTCTAATCAGCAACAAAACAGACGAACATAGCATTTATATATCAAATAGGAAATAAATGCATCATATCTTTATTTTTTTACGCGTGCATCAACCTGAAACTCTACTAGGTGGGCTCCTAGCAGCCGCCGGATCCGTAGATTGAGTACGTTCTCCCAGCTCTACCCCGATCCGAGACAGAATTTCGGCAGCACCTCCCCGCTGCTCTCCCGATACACGTCTCGGCAAAAAGCCGAGAGGGGTGTGCATCCGGAGAACAACGGGGAGGCGCTACCGAAATCCTGTCTCGGATCGGGGTAGAGCAGGGAGAACGTACCCAACTACGCATCCGCCGGCTGTCCCGATAAATGCCGTAAGAGTTACGGTTCATAATATGCGAGACCACTAATGCATATTTATCCGCGTAACCCTTACGGTCGGGAAGAGACGCCTAGGTATCGCGACAGACTTGGTGATCTAGACACAAAGAAAAACCTAGGTACAAGAGAGGCGAACGGATTCTCACCCTCGAAGCGTGATCAACTGCCGGTGAAGAAGACCAACGACCCTCCGGCAACGCTCCTCAAGCACCCCGACAACGCCGGCCCCTGTGTCCACCTCGAAACATCGTCTGCATAGCGAGAAAAGTAATTAGCGATAAAGACCTTTTGTTTGCTCTAAATCCCACTATTTTAAATACAATATTTCTAATAAATTGTGCCCTCCAATTTCTAAAATAATTTCTATACTAAACTTCCCTATTTTCATGCATATTTATTGTAACTACTAATTACCATGCATATTATTTTATACAAGGTTCAAAAAAGCATGTAACCCTATAATATGTTGTAAATTTGTATCCTAAGCGAGGGGATGAAGGCGCCGCACATGGCACGGAGCGCCTCCATCTGCCTCGGGTGCAGCCCGTGCGTGTACTTGCGGCCGTCCCGCCTCCATCCACACAGCCGCGGGTGCGGCCTCGGGCGCCTCCCCTTCTCGTCCTGCTCCTCCTCCTTCCGCTGGCCGTTGCCGCCCTACACCGCCATTGCCGCGCCTCACGCAAGATCACTTCTACTCCTCTACTACATGGTTTGGTGCACCGGCTCGTCCGGTTTGCAACTTCGCGCGCGGGAGACGACGACGAGAAGTAGTAACAGGGCACAACAACGGGACAGAGAAGGGGAGAGTTGCGATACCTATCGCGCGGGAGGCTGGCCGGGGCGGCAACGGCGGACGGGGCAGGTGGGTCGGGGGCGAGCAGCAGCGGGCGAGGCCACGGGCGAGCAGCAGCGGGCGAGGCCACGGGCGAGCAGCAGCGGGCGAGGCCACGGGCGAGCTCGGGGGCGGGCGAGCAGCGTCGGTGGGGGAGGGAGGCGGCAGCGGGAGGAGGAGCAGGCGAGCAGCGTCGGCGGGGGAGGGAGCAAGCAGGAGCAGTCAGGGGAGTGCTCCGGCGGCGGCGGCGGTGGCGGCGTGGGGGCAGCAGGGAGGGCTCCGGCGGCGGCAGCGTGGGAGGAGGCGCGTGCACGGTGGGGATGTCGATCTGGCGCGGTGTGTGGTCGAGACGACGCTCGCGTGGCCGGATAGGGCTCAATTATTGAGCTCTTTGCCGTGCGAGCTTCTTTGCCGTGCGTGCAAAGCTCTTTGCCGTGCGGCAAGGCTTTGCCGTGCGTGCAAACCTCTTTGCCGTGCGGCAAAGTCTCTTTGCCGTGCGTTTTGGCCCTTTGCCGTGCGCTAGTGCACGGCAGCGCCTGTTTTTTTTATTTTACCATTTCAATTGTCATATATGAAAATTTAGTTTTATTTCAAATTAAATTAAACCTGTTTTTCCAACATGAGTACTTTATAATAATGTTCTTATCATGTTTTCTTAAAACTAGGGGTGCAAACTCGATCGCCTAAATCTTAAAGTAGCTCCCCTAAACCCTAAAACTGGGGAGGCTTCGAGCCCTAAACCCTAGAGCCCTAACCCTACACAAACCGTCGGAGGAGGGTCCCAATCTTGGTTCTCCATGTGTATATGTCCCAAACAAACCTAAAATATTGAAAAGGTACATTGGTGCACCGCGCGGAGAAATCTAGGGGGGACCCGCCGGGGCACACGTTCCGCTGGTTTGGGGGAGGGGGAGAACGACCGCCGGAGCACCGGAACCCCACCAAATCTTGCATGTGGACCTATGATATGTGTCAAAGTGTGGTGCAAGGTCTAATGGTGCACAAGTAGCTCCCCTAAACCCTAAACCCTAAACTGGGGAGGCTTCGAGCACTAAACCCCTCTAAAACCCTAAACCACGACGCCGGAGCTGCAGAACCATGCATCATAAACCCTAACCCTAACCCTAAACCCTAAACCTATACCTAACCATAAATACTTACCTTTAACCTAAACCCTAGCCCTACACCCTAGACCCTAGCCCTAACCCTACACCTAACCCTAACCAGTAGATCAGGCACACCCTCGATCGTGTGATAATGGCTCTAGCTGCGGGGTATATGTGCCAAAGGGTCCCAATCTTGGTTCTCCATGTGTATATGTCCCAAACAAACCTAAAAGAATGAAAAGGTACATTGGTGCACCCTCGCGCGGAGAAATCTAGGGGGTAGACCCGCCGGGGCACACGTTCCGCTGGTTTGGGGGGAGGAGGGGAAGAACGACCGCCGGAGCACCGGAACCCCACCAAATCTTGCATGTGGACCTATGATATGTGTCAAAGTGTGGTGCAAGGTCTAATGGTGCACAAGTAGCTCCCCTAAACCCTAAACCCTAAACTGGGAAGGCTTCGAGCACTAAACCCCTCTAAAACCCTAAACCACGACGCCGGAGCTGCAGAACCATGCACCATAACCCTAACCCTAACCCTAAACCCTAAACCTATACCTAACCATAAATACTTACCTTTAACCTAAACCCTAGCCCTACACCCTAGACCCTAGCCCTAACCCTACACCTAACCCTAACCAGTAGATCAGGCACACCCTCGATCGTGTGATAATGGCTCTAGCTGCGGGTATATGTGCCAAAGGGTCCCAATCTTGGTTCTCCATGTGTATATGTCCCAAACAAACCTAAAATAATGAAAAGGTACATTGGTGCACCCTCACGCGGAGAAATCTAGGGGGTAGACCCGCCGGGGCACACGTTCCGCTGTTTTGGGGGAGGAGGGGGAGAACGACCGCCGGAGCACCGGAACCCCACCAAATCTTGCATGTGGACCTATGATATGTGTCAAAGTGTGGTGCAAGGTATAATGGTGCAAAAGTAGCTCCCCTAAACCCTAAACCCTAAACTGGGGAGGCTTCGAGCACTAAACCCCTCTAAAACCCTAAACCATGACGCCGGAGCTGCAGAACCATGCATCATAACCCTAACCCTAACCCTAAACCCTAAACCTATACCTAACCATAAATACTTACCTTTAACCTAAACCCTAGCCCTACACCCTAGACCCTAGCCCTAACCCTACACCTAACCCTAACCAGTAGATCAGGCACACCCTCGATCGTGTGATAATGGCTCTAGCTGCGGGTATATGTGCCAAAGGGTCCCAATCTTGGTTCTCCATGTGTATATGTCCCAAACAAACCTAAAAGAATGAAAAGGTACATTGGTGCACCCTCGCGCGGAGAAATCTAGGGGGTAGACCCGCCGGGGCACACGTTCCGCTGGTTTGGGGAGGGGGGAACGACCGCCGGAGCACCGGAACCCCACCAAATCTTCCATGTGGACCTATGATATGTGTCAAAGTGTCGTGCAAGGTCTAATGGTGCACAAGTAGCTCCCCTAAACCCAAAACCCTAAACTGGGAAGGCTTCGAGCACTAAACCCCTCTAAAACCCTGAACCACGACGGCGGAGCTGCAGAACCATGCATCATAACCCTAACCCTAAACCCTAAACCCTAAACCTATACCTAACCATAAATACTTACCTTTAACCTAAACCCTAGCCCTACACCCTAGACCCTAGCCCTAACCCTACACCTAACCCTAACCAGTAGATCAGGCACACCCTCGATCGTGTGATAATGGCTCTAGCTGCGGGGTATATGTGCCAAAGGGTCCCAATCTTGGTTCTCCATGTGTATATGTCCCAAACAAACCTAAAAGAATGAAAAGGTACATTGGTGCACCCTCGCGCGGAGAAATCTAGGGGGTAGACCCGCCGGGGCACACGTTCCGCTGTTTGGGGGAGGAGGGAGAACGACCGCCGGAGCACCGGAACCCCACCAAATCTTGCATGTGGACCTATGATATGTGTCAAAGTGTGGTGCAAGGTCTAATGGTGCACAAGTAGCTCCCCTAAACCCTAAACCCTAAACTGGGAAGGCTTCGAGCACTAAACCCCTCTAAAACCCTAAACCACGACGCCGGAGCTGCAGAACCATGCATCATAACCCTAACCCTAACCCTAAACCCTAAACCTATACCTAACCATAAATACTTACCTTTAACCTAAACCCTAGCCCTACACCCTAGACCCTAGCCCTAACCCTACACCTAACCCTAACCAGTAGATCAGGCACACCCTCGATCGTGTGATAATGGCTCTAGCTGCGGGGTATATGTGCCAAAGGGTCCCAATCTTGGTTCTCCATGTGTATATGTCCCAAACAAACCTAAAAGAATGAAAAGGTACATTGGTGCACCGTCGCGCGGATAAATCTAGGGGGGTAGACCCGCCGGGCACACGTTCAGGTTTGGAGGGGGAGAACGACCGCGGAGCACCGGAACCCCACCAAATCTTGCATGTGGACCTATGATATGTGTCAAAGTGTGGTGCAAGGTCTAATGGTGCACAAGTAGCTCCCCTAAACCCTAAACCCTAAACTGGGGAGGCTTCGAGCACTAAACCCCTCTAAAACCCTAAACCACGACGCCGGAGCTGCAGAACCATGCATCATAAACCCTAACCCTAACCCTAAACCCTAAACCTATACCTAACCATAAATACTTACCTTTAACCTAAACCCTAGCCCTACACCCTAGACCCTAGCCCTAATCCTACACCTAACCCTAACCAATAGATCAGGCACACCCTCGATCGTGTGATAATGGCTCTAGCTGCGGGGTATATGTGCCAAAGGGTCCCAATCTTGGTTCTCCATGTGTATATGTCCCAAACAAACCTAAAAGAATGAAAAGGTACATTGGTGCACCCTCGCGCGGAGAAATCTAGGGGGTAGACCCGCCGGGCACACGTTCCGCTGGTTTGGGGAGGAGGGAGAACGACCGCGGAGCACCGGAACCCCACCAAATCTTGCATGTGGACCTATGATATGTGTCAAAGTGTGGTGCAAGGTCTAATGGTGCACAAGTAGCTCCCCTAAACCCTAAACCCTAAACCCTAAACTGGGGAGGCTTCGAGCACTAAACCCCTCTAAAACCCTAAACCACGACGCCGGAGCTGCAGAACCATGCATCATAACCCTAACCCTAACCCTAAACCCTAAACCTATACCTAACCATAAATACTTACCTTTAACCTAAACCCTAGCCCTACACCCTAGACCCTAGCCCTAACCCTACACCTAACCCTAACCAGATCAGGCACACCCTCGATCGTGTGATAATGGCTCTAGCTGCGGGGTATATGTGCCAAAGGGTCCCAATCTTGGTTCTCCATGTGTATATGTCCCAAACAAACCTAAAAGAATGAAAAGGTACATTGGTGCACCCTCGCGTGGAGAAATCTAGGGGGGTAGACCCGCCGGGCACACGTTCCGCTGGTTTGGGGAGGAGGGAGAACGACCGCCGGAGCACCGAACCCCACCAAATCTTGCATGTGGACCTATGATATGTGTCAAAGTGTGGTGCAAGGTCTAATGGTGCACAAGTAGCTCCCCTAAACCCTAAACCCTAAACTGGGGAGGCTTCGAGCACTAAACCCCTCTAAAACCCTAAACCACGACGCCGGAGCTGCAGAACCATGCATCATAACCCTAACCCTAACCCTAAACCCTAAACCTATACCTAACCATAAATACTTACCTTTAACCTAAACCCTAGCCCTACACCCTAGACCCTAGCCCTAACCCTACACCTAACCCTAACCAGTAGATCAGGCACACCCTCGATCGTGTGATAATGGCTCTAGCTGCGGGTATATGTGCCAAAGGGTCCCAATCTTGGTTCTCCATGTGTATATGTCCCAAACAAACCTAAAAGAATGAAAAGGTACATTGGTGCACCGTCGCGCGGAGAAATCTAGGGGGTAGACCCGCCGGGCACACGGTTGGGGGGGGAGGGGGAGAACGACCGCCGGAGCACCGGAACCCCACCAAATCTTGCATGTGGACCTATGATATGTGTCAAAGTGTGGTGCAAGGTCTAATGGTGCACAAGTAGCTCCCCTAAACCCTAAACCCTAAACTGGGAGGCTTCGAGCACTAAACCCCTCTAAAACCCTAAACCACGACGCCGGAGCTGCAGAACCATGCATCATAAACCCTAACCCTAACCCTAAACCCTAAACCTATACCTAACCATAAATACTTACCTTTAACCTAAACCCTAGCCCTACACCCTAGACCCTAGCCCTAATCCTACACCTAACCCTAACCAGTAGATCAGGCACACCCTTGATCGTGTGATAATGGCTCTAGCTGCGGGGTATATGTGCCAAAGGGTCCCAATCTTGGTTCTCCATGTGTATATGTCCCAAACAAACCTAAAAGAATGAAAAGGTACATTGGTGCACCCTCGCGCGGAGAAATCTAGGGTAGACCCGCCGGGGCACACGTTCCGCTGGTTTGGGGAGGGAGAACGACCGCCGGAGCACCGGAACCCCACCAAATCTTGCATGTGGACCTATGATATGTGTCAAAGTGTGGTGCAAGGTCTAATGGTGCACAAGTAGCTCCCCTAAACCCTAAACCCTAAACCCTAAACTGGGGAGGCTTCGAGCACTAAACCCCTCTAAAACCCTAAACCACGACGCCGGAGCTGCAGAACCATGCATCATAACCCTAACCCTAACCCTAAACCCTAAACCTATACCTAACCATAAATACTTACCTTTAACCTAAACCCTAGCCCTACACCCTAGACCCTAGCCCTAACCCTACACCTAACCCTAACCAGTAGATCAGGCACACCCTCGATCGTGTGATAATGGCTCTAGCTGCGGGTATATGTGCCAAAGGGTCCCAATCTTGGTTCACCATGTGTATATGTCCCAAACAAACCTAAAAGAATGAAAAGGTACATTGGTGCACCCTCGCGTGAGAAATCTAGGGGGTAGACCCGCCGGGCACACGTTCCGCTGTTTTGGGGGAGGAGGGGGAGAACGACCGCCGGAGCACCGGAACCCCACCAAATCTTGCATGTGGACCTATGATATGTGTCAAAGTGTGGTGCAAGGTCTAATGGTGCACAAGTAGCTCCCCTAAACCCTAAACCCTAAAGGGAGGCTTCGAGCACTAAACCCCTCTAAAACCCTAAACCACGACGCCGGAGCTGCAGAACCATGCATCATAACCCTAACCCTAACCCTAAACCCTAAACCTATACCTAACCATAAATACTTACCTTTAACCTAAACCCTAGCCCTACACCCTAGACCCTAGCCCTAACCCTAACCAGTAGATCAGGCACACCCTCGATCGTGTGATAATGGCTCTAGCTGCGGGGTATATGTGCCAAAGGTCCCAATCTTGGTTCTCCATGTGTATATGTCCTAAACAAACCTAAAATAATGAAAAGGTACATTGGTGCACCCTCGCGCGGAGAAATCTACGGGGGTAGACCCGCCGGGCACACGTTCCGCTGGTTTGGGGGGAGGAGGGGGAGCCGAGCACCGGAACCCCACCAAATCTTGCATGTGGACATATGATATGTGTCAAAGTGTGGTTCAAGGTGTAATGGTACAAAAGTAGCTCCCCTAAACCCTAAACCCTAAACTGGGGAGGCTTCGAGCCCTAAACCCTAACCCATTAACTACACGTGCTGAGACCGGAGCTGCAAAGCCATACTTCATAAACCCTAACCCTAAGCCCTAAACCTATAACTAACCATAAATCCTTACCTTGAACCTAAACCCTAGCCCTACCCCCTAAACCCTAGCCCTAACCCTACACCTAACCCTAACCAGTAGATCAGACACACCCTCGATCGTGTCATAATGGCTCTAGCTGCGGGGTATATGTGCCAAAGGGTCCCAATCTTGGTTCTCCATGTGTATATGTCCGAAACAAACCTAAAAGAATGAATAAGTACATTGGTGCACCCTCGCGCGGAGAAATCTATGGGGGTAGACCCGCCGGGGCACACATTCCGCTGTTTTTGGGGGGGAGGAGGCGGAGAACGACCGTCGGAGCACCGGAACCCCACCAAATCTTGCATGTGGACATATGATATGTGTCAAAGTGTGGTGCAAGGTGTAATGGTGAAAAATTAGCTCCCCGGTGTGACCTTCCTCACATTTGAGCGATAACACTTATCATATTTTCCGAAGCACGTATTAATTGCTCCGAAACCCTAATATATGTGGGGGATGAACATGGAGAGTAATTTTGTATTGCACATTGTCTTAAGTAACACTAATAAATAGTCATCAAAAAGTAAAACTAATAAAATAAATAAATATAAGTATGAGATGAAATAAAATAGAAAGAAAAACAAATAAAATGAATGATGCCGCATGGCAAAGAAGGAATCGCACGGCAAAGGCGGCTTTGCCGTGCACTTTTCCTGGCCTCACGGCAAAGCTAGACCCATGGCAACGTCCCAGTCCCTTTGCCGAGAAACATTTCTTTGCCGTGCGGCGTTTATGGTCTTTGCCGTCCTGGCTTCTTTGCCGTGCGCTTTTGAACATCTTTGCCGTGCGTTGAGACGTTGCCGTGCGGCACTGCTAACTTTGCCGTGCGTTGAAACTTTGCCGTGCGCCACCATGAAACTTTGCCGTGCTCTTCTTCTTTGCCGTGCGTACCTCTTTCGGCGCACGGCAAAGATGTCTTTGCCGTGCAGCTCCTCACAGCAATGATTGGCTGCACGGCAGCGCCTGTTTTTCCCGTAGTGTCTACTTTTTAATGGTATAATTTTTATGTTGTATAATTTAGATTATGTTGGTAAAATGAAGGATCTAGGGGTGCGCGTAGGCCCTGTAAACCGGGACGGAGAGAGTAGTAGCACAAATATAGCCCATCTCTTTGACCGAAATAGGTGTAGGACAACTTTTCATGTGTGTTACCAACTTCTAATTTTTGTGAGCGCTCCGAACTATGGTCGGGTTAAAGTTATCCCTAATATTTTCATGGACAATTGCTAGGCCTCTTAGATACATGATGCAAAAGTTATGTGCAAAGGGCTGGCCTCCCTACTCATTTTGGTGGCTTCGCAACAACAGAAACTAGGAAAAACCCAAGCGATGTTTTTTTTTCGAACAACCGAATATGTTTTACTTATATAGTTTCCTTATTTGTTATTTTCAAATTCATTTAGCTGGAGCTGCCTTGTTTTGTACATTTTCTTTTGTTCTTCTAAGCAAAATGTCACATTTGGTCCTAACCTGTCGCAAAAAAACAATGAATTTTCTCTCTGTTAAGTTTCATGCACCAAACGGTACAACACAGAGTCAAAACTAATGGGGGTGATCTCCGTATACCATAAAAACCCACATTCAAGAGTGACTCGATGGGGCCTAGAGGTGAATAGAATTTCATGTATGACTCAATATGTCCTATATGCGTGGTAAGAGCAATTTCTAAATTGCAAAAGCCGAGAGTTAGATCCAAGACCTCTGCTCTGATACCATATTAAGTTACGTGCACCAGTCAATAGGACCAAAAGTATGAATTGATGAAAAGAAGATAGGAAATCCACATGTAACATAATACTCTCAAAATCTATGTTTGCTCCTTCACTATAGTTATTGGTTAAAATTGTCTACGATTGGTGTCTGACTTCACTCAAAACTTTTCTGATGTTAAGATAACAATAGTTTCATATACAAGTTAATTAGCCAGCTGGTTGAAAATGGCTATATTTCGTTTACAAAAAAATCATTTTTTTACTTTCTATTTCCTAGAATATCCTAATAATTTTTTCAAAAAAAGTCAAGTCTTTGATGTATTAATTTGTTAATCTTGTTACTTTTAAAAGAAAAAAAATCTGGTAAAAAAGTGACATCTTTCTTTTGACAAAAAATTGATATCTAGGCCATCATATACACGAAACACTCTCCATATCACACTCAGAACAGCTATCCAGATAGTACAAAAATCACACATATTGAGCACAAACTTTAGTAGAAACATGTGAACAACAATAGTTCACAAGTTAATGCAGTAAGAGAACAAATTTACATTGACAAATTAACGCGTTACATGTACAACCAAATAAACTTTTGGAAATCAGAAGAGGTAAATTAACGACACCGCACGTAGAGTACACAGATAACATAGACCAGCACTAAGTCTTGCATTATTACGGTTTCCGAGGCACGGCAGATAAAGTAGCTCCACCACAATAATCCAAGACAACTGCCGTGTTCATAGTAGTAATCACAGATCAGCCGTCACATGATGGAGCAGGCTTCGGATGGGATCTCCTCGGTCGTCCATGCCGGCGGGAAGCAGGGCTGCTGCGGCGGCCAGGTGGGCGGCGGCCAGCAGATAGGCGGCGGCCCAGGTGGTTTGCCGCCACACCCACAGCCATGGTGATGTGACTGCGAGCACTGGCAGGGCTTCGGCTTGGGCGGCTCCACTACTGGCGGTGGGGGAGGTGGCGGCGGCGGCGGCGCTGGCTGTGGGGTGGGGCATTGGCACGTCTGCGGAGAGCAGTTCCAGGGCCAGCTCTGGCACTGCATGGGGTACGGGTACGGGTATGGGTATGGCACGAACTTGTATGTTGGTTTGGGCTCCGGCGGCGGTGGCGGTTTCGGTTTTGGCGGGTCAGGGCAATGGCATGGTTTTGGTGGATCAGGTTTTGGGCATGGTTTGGGTGGGCAATGGCATGGTTTCGGTGGATCAGGTTTTGGGCATGGTTTGGGTGGGCAATGGCATGGTTTTGGTGGATCAGGTTTTGGGCATGGTTTGGGTGGGTCAGGTTTCGGGCATTCGCATGGTTTGGGTGGATCAGGTTTTGGGCATGGTTTTGGCGGGTCAGGTTTCTGGCAATGGCATGGCTTTGGCGGGTCAGGTTTCGGGCAATGGCACGGATCACGTTTTGGGCAATGGCACGGATCAGGTTTTGGGCATGGTTTTGGTGGGTCCTTCGGCTTCGGCGGCCATTCGTCGACGATTTCGATCTGCTTGACGATCTTGCAGGCCTTGGAGCAGATCTTCTTGCACAGCTTATCAGTGTCAAAGTTGCCGCGGACGATCACCCGGTTGTCCTTGTCCTCATACTCAATCTTCTCGATGCAGTAGTCCTCTGTTAAAACACAAATTATTAGTCCCTCTATGCCTAGTATGATTGAAAAACACCACAGCAAGTACGTCTAGAATAGTTTCCCGGTTCCAAGAAACAATTTTATATGTTGAGAAATTGAGACTGAGCCCTGGTTTTTACCTTGGAGGCACTCCAGGACATTCTTGATCTTCTTCTTGCAGCGGGAGCATTGCAGGTCTACTGAAAGCACCAGTATACCCATCTGCAAACAGCCATACAGATGATTGATGAAGCAAAAGAGCACTGTGTGTCTTTGTTTGTTGGGGGATTAATCGAGCTCACCTCATAACTCTGAAGGACAAAGGTTGCAGAGCCGATGAGCGGCAGAGGAGAAACGGAGGTGGATGAAGCAGGCAGAGGTGAACCATGCGTTCTCTTATGATGAGAAAACGGCGAAGCCTGCCAAAAGAAATGGTGATGTCGAGTCTGGTCCGTCTGATCGCGTCTCGAGTAGAAAGGACGATTTGGTCGTTTTCAGACGATAGTTCCACTCGTTTTCTAGATTTTATTTATCTGCTTGGTTCAGAAATTCGTTTTGCATACGAAGAAGGGACGTCCATATTGCCGACTCCTTCGCTGTGTGTGGCTGTGTTTCGCGCAGATATTGCGGTAATACACGGTGATGTACTTCTAAAACTCAGGAAGTATAGAGTTTTTGTATAATCCACTCATGGCTGGACAAGTGAGCATGAGCAAAATGCATCTACGATTAGGGATGAAACTATATCATTCCAAACAGATGGAATTCACAAATTATTATTTATATTGTGCACTATAAAAAATACTCGTACAAGATTTTTGTTTTAAGATGTTTCCATACAGTTCATTAGTGTGAGCGTGTTGGGTCGTCTCTATCTTTGTCCACTGGTGATTACGTAACGTAGAAACAGAGTGTCTTCGTGTAGGGTACTAGGCTGGAAAAGTCTCTTAACTGAAGGCAAATTGTCGATGTCCTATACTGATTTGCAGATTGGGCGACGACATCCACTGATGTTTAGGACCTACGCTAAGCTATCGTATCGACAGTGTTCGTTCCAACAAACACTGGTTTACTTTCGACCTGCTTGGTATGGTGATATGAGTCGATGCCGTAATCTAATTACTTTTCTTTTTATCAAAAGAAACGATCCATTGTTGAATGATTAACTAAATAAGTAAATAAAGTACTCCCATGACACCGAAAAATAAATAAATAAATGTGTTGTCGTTTTCTGATAACTTAATTATAACAAGATTCTTCAAAGTCGTCATCTCTAACTTCACCTTGTGCATCTCAACATTTTTCACTACAGCGCTTGTGAAGAAACTCCAGAAGACCAAACTTGGGCCAAAGGACGAGCCTTAAAGGTTTCCGAGTGTTGCATGAGCCATTCAGCTCAATAGGATAAAATCTAGGATCGATGGACTCATTGTGGCCGAGGACACACCCGCAGTCACAATATCGAATCGCTACTTCATCATCACGCCGTTGCAAACAAAGACTCATTTTGGTCGGGGCGTACCCGAAGTCGAGTTATAGAATCACACCGATTCATCATCACGTGTCGCCGGAGAAGACCAAGACCATAAAATAACGAAACAAGGTAACATCATAAGTAAACACACCAAACACCATCGTTTCCACCGCCACCACCACTCAACACTAGTACACAACGACCTTATGAACCCTGGTCGAAAACCTCATCGACAACGGAGATAGGGCCCATCGTTGGAATGATGTCAGTCTTGTGAGGGATCATCTAAGATGGAGGCACAACTTTTTCAATTGGAAGCCCCTCAACACTAACGGGCATGCACATATGTATGTTGCCGATGTTGGACCATACAAAAAAAAAGGGAGCTATGAAGCACCGTTTGCCTTGTGGTAACTCGATGATAGATTTGTGTTGTTCATGTGCATTTTGCGTTTGGTGAACACATATTTCCTTCATACTCAGTTACATATTTTACAACACATTTACGTATTTTAGAACACAAGAAGAAACACGGTACCGATGACAACAATTTTATTCAGCAAACAGAACCACAACATGAACAATGTCATCTTTATAGATTTAAGTTGTAATGTCACAAAATACATAATATTTTCCACAACATATACATAACGTATCAGCGAGAAACTTCTAAAATACTAATATGCAAAGAAAAAACATAGTACATCTCTTGATTACATCGCTGAGGTTACCAACAAAGAGCAAAAGAAACTATTTTTTAATGGAACCCGAATACTCATTTTCATTATTATTGTTTTGGCCTTCCTTGTAACAGAGTCCTATGTTGTTATTGGACATATGGGGTAACATCCCAAGTCACCCCAACATGTACTTGCCCTTGATCATCCGAATGAATTGCGAAGTTCCATACAAATGGACCTAGGTAGAGCCCACTAAAATTAGAAAAAATAGTAAAATAATTATTTGTTAGTTTCAAAAAAATGTTGTCACCGAGGAAACCAGGGTCCCCCGAACCGATTTCGCGTCGATCGCGAGGAGCCAAGGAGGAACGCAGGATGAATCCTTATTTTCCTGGTGAAGAAACGTCAGCCATGACGTCCCTCTTCGTCCCCATGAAAGGATGTGTCTGCAATAACTTCTCCTTGAGTACTTTGTAGGTTGGACAAAGGACAGCAGGACAAAGCAGTGTGGTGTTTAGGAGGGATCAAAGCAAAGTAGGGATCGCCGCGCATGCCCTCTGTGCAGCACTTCCCCTCTGGTGAACGATGCAAGAAGGGCCGAATATGAATACCCAATTGTGTCTTAGTTATAATTTGTAGGTCTACGACTAGGCCGGTATAGGAGGCTCCTGCAATTTGACAGGAGGGTGAGGCGAAAACCTCATGATGGAAAGGGGTAAAAGTGCAAAGACCCGAGTTCTGAGGTGGGAACAGGCGTTGGTGTTGTGTTGTCATCATACATTCCCCCCGTCATATGAGCTCATTGAGAGCGGTGTGGGAACCCAAGGTCGTTGTGGTATCCCCTTCAAGTATTAAAGGAGGACCGTGGCTGAGGAGAGAAGAAAGGAGACATCAAGGTTGGAAGGAGGAGATCCGTGGAGAATAGGATAAGAGCAACACCGAGAAAAAGAGAGAGAGGTCCAAGGGTAGTTCATCCCCAACCATGATATCCCGGTCCAAGGGCAATCCTCAAGTTCATACACACATTGAAGCAATACAAATCAGACATGTAGGATGTAGAGTTGTTAGCCTCCGGGTGGCCTGAACCTGGGTAAATCGACATGTTGTTTTGTTTGAGTAATCTGTGAAGAAATCATGGCTGAACTAGACACCTCAATACCGAACAAATAAAAGGGGTACGCCGGTATCCCTAATGTCCATGTTCCTGCACATGACAATGCATGTAAAAAAAACACTTCAAAATTCATACAAGACCTAGGCATGGGCAGCCAGACCCGAATGGCCTGACCCGACCTGAAAATCCCGGGCCAAGCCAGGATTGCACGTTAGGCTGGGCTCGGGCCTGAATTTCGAGCTTAAATGTTGGGCCAGGCTTACAAATTGCATAATTTAGGCAAGAGTCTAGTTGGGCTAGGCTTTTTCATGTTCACGCATGGCTCATGCTTGATCTATAGGCCCAACGGTCAGGACGGGCTCGAGCCTACGTTTTCAGCATCGGGCTTTTTTTGGTCTCGTCCCGAATTTTGCCCAGGTGTATTTGCCCCTTGTCCATGAAGTTCTAGGTCCCCTCCACGGGCGACGGGCACCAGACAAGCAGTACTCCCTCATTTGCAAAATAGGATGCATATATTTGTTGGTCAAAGTTAAACAATTTGATGTTTGACTAACTATACAAAGAAAATAAACATCTATGATACCAAATTCACATAATATGAAAGTATATTTCACGATCATTCTAACAAAATTGGCTTGAGATTACAAGTGTTGACATTTTTTTCTATATAGTTTATCAAACTTGAAGAAGTTTAATTTTGACCAAAATCTATACGCATCCCATTTTGGGGAGAAGGGAGTATTAGCAACATGTACAGCTGTCAAAAGATTACATGCATGGAGGATTATTATATACTCCCTCCGTTACTTTCTATAGTGCCTATTGTTTTTTGGCACGGAAATTAGCGCAAGCAAATTTATCGACACAAAACCCCCATCGCTATTTGAGAGAAAAAAACGGAAACTGGAAACAGATCGGTGACGTGATATGCTCCCTACGCGCGGCCTACTCCTTCCTAATCTCACGTGATCTGTATTTGCTATTTCCTTAACAGACGCGTGCGTGATCTACTTCTTCCTAATCTCACGTCCAGATTTTCTCTACGTGATTGCATACCAAATTTTCTCAACGTGAACAGATTCGTTCCAGATTTTCTGGACGGAAACAAATCGGTGGAAGGAGTTATTTGCAAAAAAATACAGCTTTCCTCTTATATTCTGAAACAATTGCGAAAAAACAATAGGCATTATAGAAAGGAACGGAGGGAGCACTAGTGGAAAATGGGGCATCCATCTAAGCCATTGGTACCGGTTCCCTTACGAACCGGTGCCAATGGGGCAATCTGCACCGGTTCGCGGGCTCAGGCGTGCGAGGAGCATTGGCACCGGTTCTTTAGGGGCTTTCGTACCGGTTCGTGTTAGGAACCGGTACGAAATGTCTTCGGCCATTTGTCAGACGCTTGGTGGGGCCCGGGCAGGACCTTTGGTACCGGTTTGTAACACGAACCGGTACCAAAGGGTTCCCCCTATATCATCATCGATCGAGCCCGTCCCTGGTCGTCCCCTGGCCGGCTCCTTTCCTGTTCTTCCTCTCACACACAAAATTTTTGCACCTCTCACACTCCAATAAATCACTAATTTTTCTCCACCATTTTAACAAGAATAAGGGCATTCATCTATCCAACGGTTAGCACTATCATCCTTTCTTCCGGCGTTCCTAATTTTGCACATCTCTTTGGTAGTTTTAACTCGTACTATTTTTCTAGTGCTAGCAAGGTGTTCGATGAAATTCCTAAGTTAGGGATTTTACTTTTTTATAATCAATTTGAGCTGATATTATGGTATATTTTGTAGGTTTTAATTAGTATCATCCCCGTCTTACCGCCGTCGATCGCCAGCGTCGTCCCCTAGCCGGCACCGTACAACCTCGGTGAGCCTCTTCTTTTTTATAAAAAAACTTAGTTTTATCTGATGAACTTGAATATTAATTTAGTTTGTCACTCATATATCCACGATGTTGTGTAATTAATGATATTTGATATACATATAAAATGCAGATGAATCGACAATGGATGTACGGTGACCGGTGCCGTCCCGACTTCATTAATGGCATGCATTATTTTCTCAACGTGGCTGAGGCAAACAGGCAGTCGAATGGTTTCATCTATTGTCCATGTAGTTCCTGTAAGAATATGACGGATTACTCTACCTCAAAGACCATTCACGTCCACCTGCTGCAGAACGGTTTCATGCCCAGCTATAATTGTTGGACCAAGCACGGAGAAAGAGGGATTATATTGGAAGACAACGAAGAAGAAGAGGATAGTGACAACTATCCTATGTTCACTGAAGACGGTGATAGTAGAATGGGGGAAGACGAAGCTGAAGAAGAGCCCATATTTGATGAGCCCATTTTTGATGACCCCGATGACGATTTGGGTTGGGCCATTCTTGATGCGAAGATAAGCTGCGGAAGTGAAAAGGAGAGGTTGAAGTTGCAGAAAATGTTAGAGGATCACAAGACACTGTTGTACCCAAATTGCGAAGATGGCCAGAAAAAGCTGGGTACCACGCTGGAATTGCTGCAATGGAAGGCAGAGAATGGTACTTCTGACAAGGGATTTGAAAAGTTGCTGAAAATAATAAAGAAGATGCTTCCAGGGGAGAACGTATTGCCCTCTAGTACGTACGAAGCAAAGAAGGTTGTCTGCCCTCTAGGATTAGAGGTGCAGAAGATACATGCATGCATCAATGACTGCATCCTCTACCGCGGGGAGTACGAGAATTTGAATGCATGCCCGGTATGTAGTGCATTGAGGTATAAGATCAGGCGAGATGACCCTGGCGATGTTGAGGGCGAGTCCACCCCCAGGAAGAGGGTTCCTGCGAAGGTGATGTGGTATGCTCCTATAATTCCACGGTTGAAACGTTTGTTCCAAAACAAAGAGCATGCCAAGTTGTTGCGATGGCACAAAGAGGACCGTAAGAAAGATTTGATGCTGAGACACCCCGCTGATGGGTCGCAGTGGAGAAAAATCGACAGAGAGTTCAAGTCATTTTCAGATGACGCAAGGAACTTAAGATTTGGTCTAAGTACCGATGGCTTTAATCCTTTCGGTGAGCAGAGCTCCAGTCATAGCACCTGGCCAGTGACTCTATGTATCTATAACCTTCCTCCTTGGTTGTGCATGAAGCGGAAGTTCATTATGATGCCAGTGCTCATCCAGGGCCCGAGGCAACCCGGCAACGACATTGATGTGTACCTGAGGCCGTTGGTTGAAGAACTTTTACAGTTGTGGTGTGACGAAGGTGTACCTGTGTGGGATGAGCACGAACAAAAGGAATTTAACCTACGGGCGTTGTTGTTTGTAACCATCAATGATTGGCCTGCTCTTAGTAACATTTCAGGGCAGTCAAACAAGGGATACAACGCATGCACACACTGTTTAGGTGAGACTGACACTATATATTTAGGAAACAAGAATGTGTACCTAGGGCATCGTTGATTTCTTCCAAAACAACATCACGTAAGAAAGAGAGGAAAGCATTTCGGAGGTGAGGCAGATAACCGGACGAAGCCTACCCGCCCTACTGGGGAAGTTATATATGATATGGTCAAGGATTTAAAAGTGATCTTTGGAAAGGGTCCCGGCGGACAATCTGTTCCGAATGTTGATGGACATGTACCCATGTGGAAGAAGAAGTCGATATTTTGGGAGCTACCCTACTGGAAATTCTTAGAGGTTCACTCTGCAATCGACGTGATGCACGTGACGAAAAATCTTTGCGTGAACCTGCTAAACTTCTTGGGCGTGTATGGGAAGACAAAAGATACACCGGATGCACGGCAGGACCAGCAAAGTATCCACGAAGGAAGCAACCTGAATCCAGAGAAGTATCAAGGTCCTTCCAGCTACGCTCTTACCAAAGAAGAGAAGGAGATCTTTTTTGAAGTCCTGAGTAGCATCAAGGTCCCGTCTGGCTTCTCGTCGAACATAAAGGGAATAATAAACATGTCTGAGAAAAAGTTTCAAAACCTAAAGTCTCATGACTGCCACGTGATTATGACACAATTACTTCCGGTTGCATTGAGGGGGCTTCTGCCGGAAAATGTTCGAGTACCCATTGTGAAGCTATGTGCTTTCCTCAATGCAATTTCTCAGAAGGTGATCAATCCACTTACTCTACAAAATTTACAGAAGGATGTGGTCCAATGTCTAGTCAGCTTCGAGTTGGTGTTCCCACCATCCTTCTTCAATATTATGACACATCTCCTAGTTCACCTGGTCGAAGAGATTGGCGTTCTCGGTCCTGTATTTCTACACAACATGTTCCCTTTTGAGAGATTCATGGGAGTCTTAAAGAAGTATGTTCATAACCGTGCTAGGCCAGAAGGAAGCATCTCCAAGGGCTATGGAACAGAGGAGGTCATTGAGTTTTGTGTTGACTTTATTCCTGACCTTAAGCCGATCGGTGTTCCTGAATCACGCTATGAGGGGAGACTGCGTGGAAAAGGCACGCTAGGAAAGAAAGCAATAACGTGTATGGACGGACATTCTTTCACTCAAGCACACTACACAGTTCTACATAATTCCATCTTGGTGGCTCCGTACAAAGAGGAACACAAGGATATCTTACGCTCTAAATACCCGGAGGAACGTGAAGATTGGATTGATGGAGAACACATGAAGACTTTCGGCGGTTGGTTGCAAACACGTCTCATGAATGCCACTGATGACGAGCAGCTATACTTGTTGGCCAAGCAACCTTCTTCGACTATATCGACTTTTCAAGGGTACGAGATTAATGGGAACACATTTTACACGTTCGCCCAAGATAAAAAGAGCACCAACCAAAACAGTGGTGTCCGCTTTGATGCAGCAGATGACAATGGGAAGAAGGTCACATATTATGGGTACATAGAGGAGATATGGGAACTTGAATATGGACCTAATTTCAAGGTCCCTTTGTTCCGGTGCAAATGGTTCAACCTGAAAGATGGGGTACAGGTAGACCCGCAGTACGGAATGACTACAGTGGATCTCAAGAATCTAGGGTACGACACCGAACCATTCGTCCTAGCCAGTGAAGTGGCTCAGGTTTTTTATGTGAAGGACATGTCTAGCAAACCGAAGAAAAGAAAAGAAAGGCAAGAGGACACATCATACGATGAGCCAAAGCGGCACATAGTTCTTTCAGGAAAAAGAAACATCGTGGGAGTTCACCGGTTCTAAAGGGTTTCCCGCCTATTTTTTCACCGGTTCCCGCCTCCGTCATCCCGCCATTTTTTCACTATATATATGTAGGCTTGGCCTCCATTTACATATCACATCTAGACTCATATCTGCAAACCTCATCATTCTCTCCCATGGCTTCCATCGTATATCTAACCCCCCGGGAGGCGGAGGCGCTTTGCGCCTCGAACTACCCCTGCCCGCCGGGCTACCGCGTCCCGACCGGCTGGTTGCTAAGCGTCGGAGGCGTACCGGTCCCTCCAGTCCCTCTAGGTGTGGCGCGCGAGATGGCCATCACGAACCACTACTACTTCGAGCTCACGCCGAGCAGCGGAGGAATCCCCGTGGCATCCCGACTACAGCCCGACTTGGGAAAGCTTCTTCATCAATCGGCGTGAGAGGGCGCTGCCGGCACGAGGAGGGCGGCCCGCCTCCTTCGAACTTCAACGAGGCCGGCCGTCGGCCGTGGTGGCGCGGCCGGACTCTCCAGGGCGTCATGGCCTACCGTGGCCCCCGCGCGCTACCCTCAGTCCCAGCCCACGCGTGCTCTCCCGCCGAGGTTCGACTACCGCGACCCCGATGCCAGCGACGATGATGACGGCGACTACGACGACTACAGTGGCGAGTACTATAGGGCTAGGCACGAGTATGACTGAATGACTCCAACAGTCAAATCTGGCCATGTATCTTAATTTTCAGTTGAGCTACTTTTAATTCGAGTTCAATCGTAACAAAATTGTATTCCCACCCTTTCTTTCTCGCCTTTTTTCTCCCATGCGCGGCATCGTGACGGGCAAGTTTCCCGCGCGACGTCGGGGCGGGAAACTTTCCCGCGCGGACGGCGTCATGGCGGGAGTAAAGAAAAGAAATAGAAAAGAAACAGAAAAGAAAAGAAAAGGAAAAAATAAATAGAAAATAAAAGAAAAGGAAACAGGAAAAGAAAAGAAAAGAAAAAGAAAAGAAAAAGAAAAGCAATAGAAAAAATAAATAGAAAATAAATAGAAAAGAAAAAGAAAAGCAAAAGAAAAAATAAATAGAAAAGCAATAGAAAAAATAAATAAAAAAGAAATAGAAAAGAAAATAAATAGAAAAGAAAAGAAAAAGAAAAGCAATAGAAAATAATAAATAGAAAAGAAAAGAAAAAATAAAAGCAATAGAAAATATAAATAGAAAAGAAAAGAAAAGAAAATAATAAATTGAAAAGAAAAGAAAAGAAAAGAAAAGAAACAGAGAAGAAAAAATAAACAGAAAAGAAAAAGAAAAGAAAAAGAAACAGCAAAAGAAAAGGAAACAGAAAAAGAAAAAAGAAAAACAAAAAAAAACCTTTGGCACCGGTTGGTGCCAACCGGTACGAAAGGCCTTTCGTACCGGTTGGTGGCACCAACCGGTGCCAAAGGTCCTCCCCATCACTTACCTTAGCGCGCGCGGCGAAGACGCCCAAATCACTTACCAAATCGCACAGACACCGCGCGAGACGCCGCCGCCGCCGTCGCCAAGGACCACGCTGTCGCCCGCAGCTCGACGCACCGCCGCCGTCGCCATAGCCCGCAGCTCCACGCACCGCCGCCATCGCCGTTGCCCGCAGGGCCACGCGACCGTCGCCCGCAGCAGCAGCGTCGCCGTGTCGCCGGCACTCCACCTTTCCCCGCGCCGGCAACCCGAGGTGAGGACCGGCCTCCTCTCCCTCCCTCGCCTCGCCTTCCTCGCCTCGCCTCCCTGGCCGCCGCGCGCCGTCGGGAGGAGCCCGCGCGTGCGTCGGCTGCCGCGCCGCGGTGCGGCCTCCCCTCACGCACGCCCGCGGCCTGTTCGACGTAATGCCATGCCGACCACCGCTGCTGCTCCTCGCTGTACGACCGTGCACGCTTCGCCGCCGTATGCCGCGAGCGCTATTTTTTTCCTTGGTACGAAGGGACGGCCGCCGCGGCGAGCACGCGGCAGGGGCGGCCGCGGCCGACGAGCGCGGCAAGGTTGGCCGCCGGGCGAGCACGCGCAGCGAGCATGCGGCAGCTCGCGATGGTCACGGCGATGGACTCCACGACATGGATGCCATCGGTGTTGGGGTTTTCCCCCGGCGCCATGACGGCCATCTTGTCCAGCCGCACGCTACGCGACCACGACACCTCAAGTACATCTGCTGCGCGTTATGGATGTGGAGGCTGCGCACCCGCACGCTAGAGCACGAGTCTCGATGGTCACCTCCGTAGTAGATTTAGAGAAAGAAAAATAGAAACAAAAACATATAAATACGGAGCACGAGTCGATGGTCACCGCCGTAGTAGATTTAGAGAAAAAAGAGCGAGAGGAGGAACGCCGATTCCATGGAGGAACGTTGGTGTAGGGTTCCTTGAGAGTAGGGTTCCGTCGGTGGAGGAACACCGAGTCCATGGAGGAACGCCGGTGTAAGGTTCCTTGAGAGTAGGGTTCCGTCGGTGGAGGAACGCCGAGTCCGTGGAGGAACGCCGGTGTAAGGTTCCTTGAGAGTAGGGTTCCATCGGTGGAGGAACGCCAAGCCGTGGGTTAGGGTTAGGGTTATTGCTTTCTTCATTTCAATTGTTATCCATCTAGCAATCTGTTATATGATCATGACAAGATGAATGAAATATAATTGCTTTCTTAATTTTGTAGTGACATTGAGCTATGGCGGACGGCACCTTCGTCCGAGATGAGGAGGGGGAAGAAGCGGTGCAGAAATTGATATATGAGAGTGCCCGTGGGGCTGATGGAGATGAAACAGATTTTGCCGACTTTCTGAATGATTTCGGCGAGGGTCTTGAGTCCGAACAAGTTAGAAGAGACAACGAAGTTTCCATAACAAACTCCGCCGAGGTGTATATTTATGTATCAAGTCTATGTTCATATCACTAGATGCATTCATTTATTTGTATTTCACTTATTAACGAATAATTTTTCTATTAGCCTTCTGGAACATCGAGCAAGTCTGTTAAAACAAAACGAGGCCCGACGCGAGTTCTAAAGGGCGAGGGTAGGTTAGCCCTCACGGCATTTAAGGATAATGGTGAACCGGTGCATCCCAAAGATCACTGCACCAAATTTACAAGTCAAGCTGGAGTTCTTGTTAGGGACCATGTACCGATCAGCATTCGAGAGTGGCATAAGCCGAAGAAAGCGGACAATGAAGCTAGTTATGTCAACGACGCGATGAAAAAGTTTCTTTGGGAAACTCTGCTGACACGCTTCAGCCTACCGGAAGACATGACGGAAGGCCAGAAGAATAAAGTCAAGGAATGGACTCTCAAGAAGATGGCCATACAATTCCAGACTTGGAAGAAAAATTTATGGGACAAATATAAGAATGAAGATCCAGTATTCGATGATAATCTAGTGAAGATAAAGGATCACTGGCAAGAATTTAAGAGGTATAAGCAATCGTCTACTTTTGTGTCTCGATCGGTCACAAATAAGAAAAATGCTGCAAAGAAGACAATTTGGCATCATATGGGGTCAGGTGGCTACAAGACTGCCATTCCGAGGTGGATAGCGTATGAAAATGAACTGATGGCTGCAGGAATCACTCCACAGACATGGGACTGGCCCGAACGGTCCAAGTTCTGGTTGTTCGCGCATGGGGCAGGGTTGGACCCAAAGACAGGGCTGATCGTTGCGAAGGGAAAATGGAAGGAAAAGATTGAGCAAATCGTACCGAAGCTTGTAGCTGCAATTGAACAGGTTCGAAAGGGAGAGTACATTCCCGATAGAGAGAATGACGAGCTGACACTCGCTCTGGGGAATCCTGAACACGTTGGACGGGTACGAGCTCGCCCAGGTCTCACCATGAAGGAAGCGTTCCCGGAGTCCGCTGACACTTATAGAAGCCGTTCGCGGAAGAAGAAGAAGGACGCCGACATTGTAACGGAATTGTTAACTAGGGTGGAGGCGCTTGAGAAAAATCAGAGGCCACCTGACCAGCCGATGTTCCTACAGGATCCTCAAGCCGATGCCGCCCCATCTCAGCGAAGAAGCAGTGTGGGTTCCACGCATCTTGACGGGTGTGGAGGAAGCTACCCCGTGGATTATGTCACGGAGAAGACAGATTGCGAGCTCTATATGTTATTCAGAACCGCGTCTGTTAAGGTGGCGGTCGGTTATGTTTACCCAAGTGAAGAAGGAGCAACGCACCACCATATGCCCATTCCACCTGGCTGTGTTCGTGTCGGGGTGGATGAAGTTGTTCCGGCTTTTGAATCAGTGGAGCTTGATATTCCTAGAGGTGACGATGAGAGGACACTTGCCGATGTCAAGCACGGTTTCGCCCTATGGCCGAAGAAGTACGTCGTCCTTCTGCAAAGGCCACCGACTCCTCATAGCAGTCCACATGAGCATCAAAGGCCTTCGACTCCTCCTCCTAGCAGTCCACATGAGCAGCAAAGTCCATACCTACCTGAGAGGGACCCCAGCATGAGTCCACCACCTCGAGATCCTCCGCGTAAGACAGCGCCTGGTAAGCGGAATGGTACGCCGCCTAAGAAGAGATCTAGAAAGGAGAAACCACTGCCGCCTATTGAGAAGTTACCTTGGGAAAAAACTCCCGAGGAAAACCAGGAAGCCGTTGAGTCTCAGCGGAGGGCCTTTTTTGCTAAGAAAGAGCCAGAGATACCTTTTGAGAAGACACTAGATCCGGTGAAGGTTTATCGTACAGTCGAGAATCTGTATAACCCTGAACCATCGCCGCCATCTGACTATAGGCGTTCTATTGAAAGGTCGTACGACCAAATGATGGAGGCGAAAAACCCCACTACCAGCTCGGGTATCAGGGAGATAAAAGGGATACACCAAGTCTACCAGCTCGGAGAACAACCCGTTAAATCGGTCCCCCCTCTAAAGGTGTTTGACGAGAAGGCCGTTCAAAGTTCTCGACAAATCTCAACCGATTACGCCATGGCTAAGGTAGTATATCAATATGTTCAAGGGAAAGATTTGGTCGAGAATCTCAGCAAGCTACCAACAAGTATGCGTAACTTGCATACGTGGTACGGTGTTGCCGCAAAGGGAGGGATGGAGACTATCATGGTGCGAGTTAAGGAAGAGCACTACTTCCAAGAATACTCTGTGAGCGTTGACTTCTCCGAGCTTTTCCAGTTATACAATCTTCGGGCCCTCGACAAATCTATCGTCAGTTGCTATTGTCTGTAAGTGATTTATTTATATAATTTGAGAAGTCTTTAGCTCAGCTCCTTGATTATCTGCAAATTATAATCTTTTGTGCGCTATGTTATGCAGATTGAAGATGCTCGAATGCAAAAGGGATGAAATCAAGGACATTGGGTTCATTGACCCGGACACAATGCATGTCAAGACCATAGAAGAACCCCTCTATAACAGGGATACACCGGAGACTTTGCTAAGGTTTTTGAAGCGACAACGTGACAAAAAGACAATACTTTGGCCTTACAACTTCCAGTGAGTGTTACTCTCTTATAACATATTCTATTTTGCTCACTTATATATATGACACTACATATTTAAACGTGCGCAGGTTTCACTTTATTCTTATCGTCATTAAAATGTACGAAGGAGAAGTTGAAGTCTTTGACTCACTAACCAAAGAGCCTATACAATACAAGTCTTGTTTTCTTATGCTCAAAAGGTAATTCAAATTCTTATCGGTTTTTTTGTTAGTTTCCTGATATCAACTGATTGATAACTCTTTTGTGCATTTTCTTTTGTCGGGCAGCGTATGGGAAACTTTCATCAAGGAAGATCAGTCCCATGATTGGAAACCGAAGCTGATATGGCGTGCGAACAAAGTAAGTAGTACTACCTAGGTCCACACACCTTTATCATACTTCATTATTGTTTGACTGAATTATATTCTTGTACAGAAATGCGCAAAACAACCACCGGGGACTAATCTATGTGGATACTACGTTTGCGAGTACATCCACAGAATTGTCAGCGAGAGAGCGAATAATGAAAGAAATAGAGAGGTACGAAAATAATATTCACAAATTTATTTTCTTACCATAAGTTGTGCTGAGTTTCAGTAATAATTGTTTGATTTGTGATTTGATATAACACACATAGCTCATGTATTCATCTTATTCTTTTACAGTTGAGAAGAAAGCGGGAGAAGATCGGAATCGAGGAGCGCTTCAAAGCAATCGGCGATGAATTGGCGGGATTTTTCCTTCGGGAAGTCATACCACCATCCGGAGAGTACCACTATGCATAAAGATCTTCTCCAGCTCCTCGATTGCTTTGTGTGTATATATAGTTTGACTCGGAGTGTACCACTATGGTACATGTGTGTAATAGATCGATCTTCATGCTTGTACTATGGTGCATCGACTTGATTTGCATCGGAGAGTACTACTTATGCAATTACATGTGTGTTATATTATATGCACCAACTTTATATGCATCACCTTGATCTTCATGTACTACGTAAACCCAAACGCATTTCCGGTGCATCGACGCGATATGAAACGCTCCGATACCCCTAAACCCCTACAGAAACCCTAAACCCTGAATTCTCTGCCGCGGCAGAGATTCTCGAATTTTTCCTGCCGAGGCAGCCTACCTTTGCCACCGGTTTGTAGTACAAACCGGTACGAAAGGTCCCATCGACGTGCGCTCTCCCGCCCACGTGGAGCCATCTATACCGGTTCGTAAGGAACCAGGAAAGGGGGGGGGCCCGGATATTTTATACCGGTTGCTAAACCGGTGCAAATGGCCCTCTGGAACCGGTATTGATCAGCGTTTTTCCACTAGTGGAGTACTATATAGCACCCTATTACTCTTCAGAAAACATGGCTTGAAGCTGCTTAATTAAGGTATTCGTGACAGAATTACAGGCAAGTATAGATACATAGAGGGTTTCGTTCGAAGAGGTGGTAAACCTTCGAGCACAAACGTTGCTACATGCCTGCCGGTGCCGGTGCCACGGTGGTGGCTAATTAGGTGTTCTCTTATTTTCAGTTACATGACGGCGCAGGCAGGCGGGCTCTCCTCGCAGATGACAATCGGCGTGCACGGCATGGGCATCGGCATCTGGTACGGCGGGTAAGAGGAGCAGTGGCAAGACGGCCCCGTCGAGCACTGGCACGTCGGCGCCGGCGCCGGAGGAGCTGGCTTGGAGTGGCACTCGCAGTACGGCGTAGCGCAGCCACACGGCCACATCGCGGGGTACTGCGGGTACGGTACCGGATACGCATACGGTACCGGCTGCGGCTGGTTGCACGAGGCCGGCGTCGGCTTGGGCTCGGCCGGCTTCTCGTCGTTTTTCTTGGGCTTGGGAAGGTCGGGCTTGGGCTTGGGTTGCGCCGGCGGCGGCTTGGCGACCTCGATGTTCTTGATGATCTTCTTGCCGGCCTTGCACCAGATCTTGCAGGAGAGCTGGTCGGCGTCGAAGGGGCCCGACACGAGCACCCTGTCCTCCCCGTACACGATCTTCTCGATGTCGAACTTGCCCCGGTCCTGGATGGAGGACATGACCTTCTGGATCTTGGAGCTGCAGCGGCAGCAATCCATGTCCAGCGTGACGATCAACGTCGGCATCTTCTGCGCACCTCGATTCACGAACGATTGCACCCAAGATTCTGCATTATATGTAAATCTCTTTGTTCTGGATTCAAGAAATTAAGCCCAAGGGAAATTAAAGAGCTACAGAGAAGAAGTAATTAAGCTCACCTTTGCAGTTCAGAAGTAGTTCCGGAATATGCAGCGAGAGGAAGACAGAGCAGTGAGCTGTGGCCGCAGCCTCCTGCCAGGAGGATGCAGGTGTTATGTTTCTCCTATGTCGACGTACGGCGTTTGAATTTGGTGCCGGGATCACGTCGGGACGGACCGGGTCTTGAATGCTGTTTGGAACCTGGTGCAGCGCGAATAGACAGCGAGCGATGCTACGCCTGTATCGGGTGCCCGGTCACATCTCGGCAGTCGGCATATTTTGAACTTTCAATGCCTGCGGCGGCCTTCAAGCCACGACGTGGAAGAGAGGCAACTAGGAGTAAATGGAAGGGCGGAGAAACAACATTGCTTCCGTAATTTCAACCTCGCATCGGTGGCCGGCCGGCTTGACGCGCAAGAGAACAAATTTCACCCAGAGGAGTTTTGTAGGGCCGAAGCCCTGATGATCAATAAAACCATTTCCTCAAGCATTCATGGAAGAGAAGATAAGTAAGTAGAAACTACCTAGTAATGATGTTAGACATTCGTTTTTCTCTTCTACCTCGTTTCCGCTAGTAGTGTTTCTGCTGTACCGTTAAGATAAGTAAGTAGAGACTACATAGTAATGATTAAGTTGTGAATTTGTTAGCTGGTTTGATGTTGTAGTATGTGTGCTGTTGTGTTGTGGTGTGTGAGGATGGAAAACTCTGTAGTATGAAGGTTTCGTTTTGAAATCAGGGATGATCCCTTTTATCTAAAAAAAATTCATGGAAGAGAAATATTTTTTTGCAAATTACTCCCTCCGTTCCATAATTCTTGTCGTGCTTCTACTTCAAATTTACACTAAACCACAACAAAAAATTATGAAACGGAAAAAAGTAGCAGTATTCAGCTAAAGCTGAAAGAGGTTTTCCATGTAGTGAGAACAGCTTGTCGGGATCCCGGGCCTCACTTCCTCCTACTCTCCGTGGCCGCCTAGAGGGTGTTGGTGGATGTTTGACGGCAAAGTTGGAACTCCGAGCGTGATGTAGTAGCAACATTTCTCTTTCGATTGGCAACTCTAGGTTGTGGAACCAATAAAAAGGTAAAGACGGTAGTGGTGGCCAAGTGTTCGGTCCACACGACCCTATGGCATGGCCTAGGACGTCGAGCGCCTCAACAGAACCCATGGGCTCCGCCACGTCTAGCTCCTTTCGCATGCATCTTCATCTTATTTCAAAGCAAACACCTGAAATTTACCCGAATTTTCCATTCTAGAAGATTTATCAAGTATGTATAAAGAAAGGAGGATTTCTGCCTTCCAACAATTATTAATAGTTTAGTCCAATAGATTAATGAAATAATAAATACTATTATAAATATGCCATCAAATTTCGAAACGAATAGATACGTTTATGACGTGTCAAAGGAGCCTTCCCTTCGGCGTTAGGCGCAAGAAGGCGTGCTAGCAAGATACAACTAAGTTGGTGTAAAGACGTGACTTTCACACACTTGGTGGAGCAAACGTGAAGAATCCTGAAATCGCAAAAACATGGCAAATAACGTGGCGGCGCAACAAGAGGTTGATATGTTGTAAACGTAACTATTCCTTTTTAAAGTTTGATATAATTTTTATTTAAATTACCAATTTTTATTGGATATTTGCTCTAAATTCTAAAAAAAATACTTCACTGTTGAAGGCGGAATACTATTTTTTCTCCCACTACCTTTTTTCAAAAAGGAGAAACGAAGCTCCAGCCTCTGCGTTGAGACGATGCAAACGAATCTTATTTCATTATTGAAAGATAGTCTCCAAGTCCCCAAAGTACAAGCTTGTTCATGGAGCATTTAGGGTCGATACATATATTAACCATCTAAGGAAGGAAAAGTTGAAAAGGCACCAATAGATCAACATGTAAATCAACGATCAAGCTGACTGCTAGAGATATAAATCTTGTGCAATCGTTTTCATTCGGTTGCACCCAAAATCCATGTCCAAGCGCTGATCCTTCGGCTAGAGACATAACGATATACAGGTTCAGTGTGTAGCAAGAGGGATAACCTGAAAACAAAAAGGTTTTTTTGTTAAATATGTTATTATTGCGCACGGAAGAGTACGGCCCTTGACTCTTTTGTTCAATCCATGCAACCAATTTCCAAATAATTTTTTAATGTTTCTAGGCGGAGATACACCAGAGTCCATATGAAAAATACACCAAACTATTTTTTCATTTGGGCAATCAATGAATAATTGCCGTATTGTTACCTCCTTGTCACAAAAATAACATTTTATGTTAACATGCAAAAAAGTAATTAGGTTCCTTTTGTTAAAGTAACTTTTCTATGTAAGAACCAGATAAAGGTCCTTATCTTTAGTGGCACTTTAATCTTGCATATGTATCTGCGCAAAAACACCGTGTACCCATTAAGTAATCAAGATACATAGATTTCACTGTAAAGCCTTCTGAGGCGGTTAAGTTCCAAATCAATACATATTTTTCTTCAGTCAGGTTTACGTATATTAAATGGCTGATCAAGTGTATCCATTCCATCCATTTTTGTTAGGTGCGGTTTCTTCTAAATGCTATATTTGGAGGAAACTCTAATAAAACAGTCTAAACCAATACCATTTTATGTTGAGATAATATAAAGAGATGGATATTGTTGGGCTAAAGGCATGTCTCCAAGCCAGGTGTCTTCCAAGAAACCAGTATCATATCTAAGCCATTCACCAACTCCTAGATAAAAAAAATCTTGAACCTCATTAAATCCTTCCAAAAAGGTGAGTTGGGTTTAGTTTGTATGTATGATAGTGCTTTAGATTGAAGGTATTTGTTGTGTAGAAACTCTTGCTACACCCCTTCTTCATTTAAGAGATTAAACAAAAAAATGAGTAGGCACATATTTTTTGTCTCTAAAACTTCTATCCCAAGACCATCTTGATATTTGGGGCGGCATATGATATTGCACTTAGTAATTCTATACTTTATTTTGTGCCATCACTCTGCTAATAAAATATTGATTAAATAATCCAATCTTTTGCACGCCCCTAGGCATTTCCAAAAAGGATAGCATGAGCATGGGAAAGATAGTAAGAACATAATTAATACACACTAATCGGTCTTCATATGATAACAACTTTCAATCCGGTTACTAAGCTTCTTCTAAAAATGATTTTCCACCGGTTTCCAGTCCACATTGTTGAGCCTCTGAAAGTGAATAGGAACCCACAAGTACCTAAATGGGAGAGACTCAACCTTCACATACAAAAAGATTCCAATATTGAGCATGCACCTCTTTGGCGCGGCCGAAGCCAAATAGTACGTTCTTATGAAAGTTTATCTTTAGGCATGATAATTGTTCGCATAAGCAAAGTATTAAATTTATAATTAGAGCTTTGTTCAAACTATTTTCCATGAAAATAATTGTATCATCTTCGTATTGAAAGGATAGAAATACCTCCATCAACTAGGTGTTGTATTAAACCCTCGGCATGACCATCATCTTTAGCCCTAGCGATGGTGGTCCCAGGTATATCCAGCACTATGTTAAAAAACTGAATGGGAAGAGGATCTCCCCGACTGAGACCCTTTTGTGTATGAAAATAATGCCCAATGGCACCATTAACACTAATCTCAATGTTGCCTTTACTTTCAAAATCTTTAACCTACTGATGCCACTTTGGATCAAAGACTTTCATCTAGAGTGCATGTTGTAAGAAGCTTCGGCTGACCTTATTGTATATTTTCTCAAAGTCTATCTCGAGAAGAACAATGTTTGATTTCTTTCGATGAAGTTTATGGATAGTTTCATAAACGATAATGACTCCTTATAAAATATGGAGGCCTGGAATAAAGGTAGTTTATTTGGGTCGAATTAATTTATGAGCTAGGCTTATTGCATGATTCATACCACTTTTTGTGAATACCTTGAAACAAATATTAAGCAAGAAGATGGGCCTATATTGCTAAATTTTAATCTATTTTTTTCCTTTTTAGGAAGAAAAATAATCGTTCCAAAATTAAGATGGAAGATACGTGGATCTCCTCGATGAAACATAAAGCGGTAGGGAACACATCTGGTCCCGGAGTTTTGTTCCTCTCCATTTGTAAATGATGACGTTGGACTCCAAGTGCAGAGTGTATTTTCATCTGATTATTTTCCCCACAAGGGTGATTCGAGGGTTTATATCGAACTCTTGGGGAATGGCCGGCGTAAAGAGTTATCTCTCCCTTCTCTTCTTCTAGCAATCCTGCAAAATAAAATAAAACCTTGTGTCCCTAAATCCACCGTGTTCTTGTCAAGCACAAGGTTTGGTGTAAGTAAAAATAAAAAGGTAGTAACTAAAGTAAAGTAAACTAAGTAACTGAAATAAACTAGATAAAATCGGTAAAGGATTGTTTGTTTTGGGGTTTTGAGAGCAAATGAGAAAAAAATGTATTTTCGGATTAAAATAGTGTTGAAAATAAAAAGTAGGATAAAAGTGATAGAAAGGTGTTTCTTATGATTAAAATTGGACCGGGTTCATTGGTTCACTTGAATATTCTCTCTTTTAAGTTGTAGTGGACAATAACAATTCATCAATGAGATATGAAGACAATAACTTTAACATGTATAAGATGAGCATCCATATGGGCATACTTACTAACATAGAGATAATGCAACACATCTCTCTTACACTCAACAAGATATGAATAAACTTCAAGCAATCTTGTATTAAGAATTAGCAGAGCAAAGCTATATGAACTTTGACATGGTGTTTAAATATTAATATGCTATCTTGAACAAACAAGATTATTACTTTTTTCACGTAATGAACATAGAACATGCATTCACTTCATCCCTAGTGAGATAGCAAAAGAAAAGGCAAAGGTATAATAGATCATGAATTTGTTGTCACTATTCAATCACTAAAACCATGCTATTCCATCTAACACACACATCACCCGACACACGTTCTTGCATACAAGCTGAATCTGAACCAATACTTAAGAATGTGGTACATAATATTCATCTATCAATACATCTTACACAAACTATAGCAAAATCCCATAGTATCATTGATGTCTACGCACGCTTCTATTCCTGTAGATAGTGTTGGGCCTCCAAGAGCGGAGGTTTGTAGAACAGCAGCAAGTTTCCCTTAAGTGAATCACCCAAGGTTTATCGAACTCAGGGAGGTAGAGGTCAAAGATATCCCTCTCAAGCAACCCTTCAATTAAGATACAAGAAGTCTCTTGTGTCCCCAACACACCTAATACACTTGTCGATGTATAGGTGCACTAGTTCGGCGAAGAGATAGTGAAATACAAGTAATATGGATGATTATAAGTAGTAATTGCAATCTGAAATAAAAATGGCAGCAAGCAAACATGTAGCAGAACTTGTTGGAAACGGTGTTTCAATGCTTAGAAACAAGGCCTAGGGATCATACTTTCACTAGTGGACACTCTCAACAGTGATCACATAATAAATAAATAACTTCTCCTCACTTGTGCTACTTTCAAACACTCTCTTGTTGGATAACAAACACCATTCATTGTGTAGGGCTACAAGAGCACACCTCAAGCTAGAGTAAACAAGCTCCACAACATCCGGAGTTCATATTAAAGTAACCTCTAGAGTGCATAATAGACCGTTGCAATTTAGACCGAGTACTAACATAGCATACACACTGTCACCAATAGCTATGAAAGGGGGAATAGATCACATCAATACTATCATAGTAATAGTTAACTTCATAATCTACAAGAGATTACAATCATAACCCACGCCAAGTACTACATGATGCACACACTGTCACCTTTACATCATGGAGGAGGAATAGACTACTTTAATAACATCACTAGAGTAGCACATAGATTAATAGTGATACAAAGCTCATGATCACATAAATATCACACCATGGGAGAGAGATGAACCACATAGCTACCGGTAGAGCCCTCAGCCTCGGGGAGAACTACTCCCTCCTCATCATGGGAGACAGCAGCGGCGATGAAGATGGCGGTGGTGTCGATGGAGATGGATTCCAGGGGCAATTCCCCGACCCGGCGGCGTGCTGGAACAAAGACTTCTGTCCCCCGAACTTGGCTTCGCGATGGCGGCGGCTGTGTAACTTTTCTCGTATCGAGGCTGGATGATCTAGGGTCTTTACCCCTGGAAGATTATATAGGCGGAAGGGCAGCCTCGGAGGGGTCCCGAGGGACCCACACCATAGGGCGCCCCCCTGGCCGCGCCGCCATGTGGGGTGGGGCCCCCCTGGCTCTCCTCTGCTCTCCTCTGGAACCTTCCGTGGAAAATAAGGCCTTGGGCTTTTGTTTCGTCAATTCCGAGAATATTTCTGTGTAGGATTTCGGAACCAAAAACAAAACAGGAACGGCACTTTGGCATCTTGTTAATAGGTTAGTTCCGGAAAATGCATAAAAATGATATAAAGTGTGAACAAAACATGTAGGTATTGTCATAAAACTAGCATGGAACATCAGAAATTATAGATACGTTGGAGACGTATCAAGCATCCCCAAGCTTAGTTCGTACTCACCCTCGAATAGGTAAACGATAAAGACAATAATTTCTGAAGTGACATGCTACCAACATAATCTTGATCAACATTATTGTAAAGCATATGAGATGAATGAAGTGATTCAAAGCAATGATTTGTTAACAAAAGATAATGACTAAACAACTGAATCATATAGCAAAACTTTTCATGAATAGTACTTTCAAGACAAGTATCAAAAAGACTTGCATAAGAGCTAACTCATAAAGCAATAGATTCAAAGTAAGAGGTTTCGAAGCAACACAAAGGATGATTAAGTTTCAGCAATTGCTTTCAACTTGTAACATGTATATCTCATGGATAGTTGTCAACATAAAGTAATATAACAAGTGCAATAAGTAAACATGTAAGAATCAGTGAACACATTTGATACAAGTGTTTGCTTCTAAGATAGAAAGAAGTAGGTAAACTGACTCAACATAAAGTAAAAGAAAGGCCCTTCGCAGAGGGAAGCATTACTCATGTGCTAGAGCTTTATATTTTGAAAACATGGAAACAATTGTGTCAACGGTAGTAATAATTCATATGGGTTATGCATAAAACTTCCTATAAGTTGCAATCCTCATGCATCGAATACTAATAGTGCCCGCACCTTGTCCTAATTAGTTCGGATTTCCATGGATTATCATCGCATTACATATGTTTTAACCAAGTGTCACAAAGGGGTACCTCTATGCCACCTGTATAAAGGTCCAAGGAGATAAATCGCATTTGATTTCTCGATTTTGATAGATCTCAACTTGAGGACATCCATACCGGGACAACATAGAAAACAGATAATGGACTCCTCTTTTTAATGCTTTAAGCATTCAACAACAAATAATATTCTCATAAGATTCTGAGGATTAATGCCCAAGCTGAAACTCCCACCATGATACATGGCTTTGGTTGGCGGCCCAATGTTCTTCTCTAACAACATGCATACTCAAACCATTCAACTCATGACAAATCTCCCTTACTTCAGACAAGACGAACATGCATAGCAACTCACATGATATTCAACAAAGGTGTGACAGGTTGATGGCGTCCCCAGAAACATGGTTACCGCTCAATAAGCAACTTATAAGAACTAAGATACATAGCAACATATTCATTACCACAATAGTTTTTAGGCTACTTTCCCATGAGCTATGTATTGCAAAGACAAGAAATGAATTTTTTAAAGGTAGCACGCAAGCAATTTACTTTGGAATGGCAGAAAAATACCACATATAGGTAGTTATGGTGGACACAAATGGCATGGGTTTTGGCTCAAGGTGTTTGGATGCACGAGAAGCATTCCTCTCAGTACAAGGCTTTGGCTAGCAAGGTTGTTTGAAGCAAACACAAGTATGAACCGGTACAAAAAAAACTTACACAAGAACATATTGCAAGCATTATAAGACTCTACACTGTCTTCCTTGTTGTTCAAACACTTTTACCAGAAAATATCTAGACCTTAGAGAGACCAATCATGCAAACCAAATTTCAACAAGCTCTACGGCAGTTCTGCACTAATAGATTTAAGGGATTTCTATTTTCCCTCCTCCTTAGTTGTACTCAGTTTTCCCCAGATCCTTAGTTTTTCCTCAGTTTTCCCCAACCCCTTGTCTATAACCCGCAGAAAGAGCTCGGACGGAAGGAATCCCGTTTAGTTGACGTTGGTTGGTGCTGGCAAGTGGGGCCGCTGTTGGTGCCCCGCAGTGGACACGTCTCCACTTATCCAGATCATCGTGGGACCCACAACTTGTCCACGTTAGCGCGCCGGACCCACAGCTTACCCAGGTGACCGTTGCAAAATGGGAGCCCGAGCTAGCCCCGCGCCCGTGCCCGTGCCATTGCTTCCCCTTTCTTTCTCCGCGCCCCATTGTTCTTCTTCTCCGCCAGCGGCAGCCCTTCTCCGGCACGCGGGTGATGTCTAGTTTCTCTTCGACCTCCCGTTCTTCATGGCCGCAGTATGGACCCGTGCCTTTGACAAGATGCCCTGACTGCCCACGCCAGGAGCCTCTGAAGCGGTCGATCTGTAAGACGGACGAGAACGGCAACCGTGGACGTGAGTTCGTTGCATGCGAGAGCTTGCCATATAGAGAGGGGGATAAGGTTAGATCTCGCTCCAATTTCTCTGTTTTCTCTCGATTTTCTTGTTATTCCCTCGAATTTGGGATTTAGGGTTCACGTTGTTGTTTTCAGATCTTGAAGAAATGCAGGCATTTCGAGTGGATCGATGTGTACGTTCAGAGGCTTCAGTTGCAGGAATCAATTGGCGCTATTGGGGGCAATTTGGGAGGGGGGACTTGCTGTAGAGAATGCGGCGGAGAGAGGAGCCGTTCCGATTAGGGACCTTCCGATTATGCCTAATGCTCCCAATGCAGAACTGGTGGAAGTGAAGGGAGAACTGAAGAAAATGAACAAGCAGTTAAGGCAGCTGATCGAGTTGAAGAAGCAAGCTAATCTGATGGCTGGTTGTTTTTTTTGTTGTATAATTACGATCGGATTCTTATCATTGCTCACCAGGCGCTAGAAGTTGTTACAAGGGATACCTTGTTACAAATCCATTATTCAGTTACATGTACTTGTAGTTGTTTTCAAAGTTAGTGTGTGCATTCACCGAAATTACCAACTATATTCCCTAAAAGAAAAGGAAAGCTAAAGATAGTTGATAATTGTTAGAGGGGTGACAAATAATGCAATCCCCGAAATCCGCAAATATGTATGCCTCATGTTTACACCAAAATTATACCACTTTTAGGCCTTTCCAAAATACCAATACCATATCCCAAACTATATTCCCTAAAAGAAAAGGACAGCTAAAGATAGTTGATAATTGTTAGAGGGGTGACAAATAATGCAATCGCCGAAATCAGCAAAAATGTATGCCTCATGTTTATAACAAAATTATACCACTTTTAGGCCGTTTCAAAATACCAATACTATATCCCAAACTATATTCCCTAAAAGAAAAGGACAGCTAAAGATAGTTGATAATTGTTAGAGGGGTGACAAATAATGCAATCCCCGAAATCCGCAAATATGTATGCCTCATGTTTATACCAAAATTATACCACTTTTAGGCCTTTCCAAAATACCAATACCATATCCCAAACTATATTCCCTAAAAGAAAAGGACAGCTAAAGATAGTTGATAATTGTTAGAGGGGTGACAAATAATGCAATCGCCGAAATCAGCAAAAATGTATGCCTCATGTTTATAACAAAATTATACCACTTTTAGGCCGTTTCAAAATACCAATACTATATCCCAAACTATATTCCCTAAAAGAAAAGGACAGCTAAAGATAGTTGATAATTGTTAGAGGGGTGACAAATAATGCAATCGCCGAAATCAGCAAAAATGTATGCCTCATGTTTATAACAAAATTATACCACTTTTAGGCCGTTTCAAAATACCAATACTATATCCCAAACTACAGAGAGAGAGAGAGATGGGTGGCCACGAAGAGAGAGAGAGAGAGAGAGAGAGAGAGAGAGAGAGAGAGAGAGAGAGGTTGCCACGAAGAGACGGATAGGGGTATACTGCCCGTTAGATCAGTGGATCAACGGTTCGTGGAGTCGATCCGTGTGACAACGGCTCAACCAATCAGGATAAGTTTGGGCTTCTCAGAGCATTTGTGACAGTACTTGAGGGCAAAACTGAGTAGTACTAAGAATCCAAGGGCACATAAATAGTAAATAGACTAAGGGATTCAAACAAAAGAATTACAAAATGAAAAATGTGTGTTTTGTACAATATAATTCATATTGGGCTACATCAAATTATTTGCAATTCAAATATACATGAGTGTGACAATTATGGCATCATTTAGACAAACTATGTTTTGGGAAAGATGTTTTGCAAAGGGGTTTGGGTGGAAAACCATGCATCTTCATAGCTACACTAGTGATTCTGAGAAGTGGCAATTTGTGGTAAAACTTGATTTATATATGTTTGTTAAGGTTTTCTAGGTGGCAGGTTGCGTAGGAAGACTCCATGAGTAGTTGCCACTATGTTTTTATTTTTTTGGATTTTTTTGCGCATGAAATGACTCAATTAGCTATGTTAATCTCATTTGTTGACTCTCTGTTGACCAGCTACTTGAGGGTAAAACTGAGTATATTGCACTTGCCGGTCTAAGTCCTCGAGGGGAAAACTGAGTACAGATAAAATTTCTGTATAAGGCCCGAGGTTATAACTGAGTACACCAAACGTCCCAGGGTTAGACTCGTGTAGCGGTGCACGCTGCAGCCGTGCATAGCGGACGCGTGTTGCGGTACACGCCACCTTCGTCTTTATAGAGCCCCTCTTTCTCTCCCTCGACGCACGTTCTCACTGGCTCACTGCAACCGCCTCTCCTGTCCCATCATCTTCTCCACAACCGAAGAAAAAACCCCGAAGAAAACCGCCGGCGATGGAGAAGAATGAGATGCCCATTGTCGGCGCATCGGCCGCCGCCCCCGTCCAGGCCCCTGTCGCTGCTTCCAACGTAGCAGCCGGCGCATCGGCCGCCGCCCCGTCCAGGCCCCTGTCGCTGCTTCCAACGTAGCAGCCGGCGCATCGGCCGCGCGCCCCGTCCATGCCCCTGTCGCTGCTTCCAACGTAGCAGCCGGTGCATCGGCCGCCGCCCCCGTCCAGGCCCCTGTCGCTGCTTCCAACGTAGCAGCCGGCGCATCGGCCGCCGCCCCCGTCCAGGCCCCTGTCGCTGCTTCCAACGTAGCAGCCGGCGCATCGGCCGCCGCCCGTCCGCCCCCCGTCGATTGGGACCCGTACGAACCAGTGCAGTACGACGCGCCGGAGAACCCCTACGACACCACCATCGTCGACTACGAGCCGGAGGTAACCCTTTGTTCCCTTGTTCTTATCTCATTTCAATCATTTTGTGTTAGATCTAGCGTTATTACGGTTCGTCTGTTCCTAGTTCAATCCTTTTGTGTTAGATCTTGCGTTATTACTGTTCGTCTCTTCCTAGTTCAATCCTTTTGTGTTAGATCTTGCGTTATTACTGTTCGTCTGTTCCTAGTTCAATCCTTTTGTGTTAGATCTTGCGTTATTACTGTTCGTCTGTTCCTAGTTCGATCCTTTTGTGTTAGATCTTGCGTTATTAGTGTTTGTGATTTGCTTTTGTTTCAGATTTGTGCCGATGATGATGAATATTTGGGCATCCCTAAATTGATTCAGGGTTTGGTCAGTAAACAATTGGTGTGTACAAATTTGTTGTGCATGATCTTTGGTTTACTTACTCAAATCCTGGATATAAGTGTGTCCAATGTAACTGAGGCTACCTCTTTTTTTCGAGCCCATATTATCATGCATGATTTTTTGTTCACTCTCTGTTCAATCATCGTTGCAATTGACTCCGTGTTTTTTGCACGATCTTTGGTGCTACGTGACAGGTGGAGAGCAGCGACGTCGACAGCGACGACGAGTCCTTCCACACCAAGACTCGTCACGTCCTCAGGAGGCTGCAGTCCGGCCAATACGGTCGCCCCTTTGCTCGAGGCATTTACAAGTGCCCCTTCTGCAACAGGAGGCTCTTCGACACCAACTTCAACACCCTGCTGAACCATGCTGAATCCATTGGCAGATATGGCGCTAGAGTTGGAAGGACCGTGAACGTGCATGCGTACATGGCCAAACACAAAGCACTTGGGATTCACCTGCGCAACCTCCAAGCGAGTCACACGCGCCACCTGGAGGCGTTGAACGTGCCTACTGCACTCTCTGTATGTGACTGCTCTATCTGTAGAGCAGCTTAAATTCATGTAAAATGTAGCTTATGTTGGATCTATCGGTACTACATTTGGATCTGTCCTGAATATATCTATGCTATGTTGGTTGCTGTATGCAGCTTATCCTATATTTTCTCTCTGGATTTGTGCCCTAGATTTCCTACCTGATTGGGTAAAAACGAAGGCATAAAGAAATGAATGGCGTTAAAAAACAGAAGGAGAAGCTTCTCTAGATTTGCTACCAATTTGGGCTATCAAATATGAATGAGATCGAGCGATAGAGAGGAAAAAGGTACATTGAAAACTGCTAATCTGGGCGAAAGAGACAGAAACCACTCGTGCCCCCGTCCCGGACCCACACGGCTCCACACGCTACGGCCCCACAAACACGGCCTCGTCCTGTCCCACGCGGTCCCTTCCTACCAGCCCCACACGACGCGGTCCCACACGACGCGACCCCACAAACGACACGACCCCACTCGTCAGCACGGAACGGTCAACTTAACGGATTCCTTCCGTCCGAGCTCCTTCTGCGGTTCAGACAAACGTTTGGGTAAAACTGAGGAAAAACTAAGGAGCTGGGGAAAACTGAGTACAACTAACGAAGCAGGGGCACGAAAATAGAAATCCCTAGATTTAAACTACATGATGCAAGAGCTTAAACATGATCTACTTGAGAGCTCAAAACAATTGTCAAGTATCAAATTATTCAAGATAATATACCAACTACCACATGAAGCATTTTATGTTTCCAACAAAATAACAATAAATGCTGAGGCTTTCAGCTTTCGCCATGAATACTAAAGTAAAACGAAGAACACAAATGTTCAAATGAAAAGCGGAGCGTGTCTCTCTCCCACACAAGCATGGTAGGATCCGATTTATTCAGAGAATGAAAATAACAAAACGAAAATAAAAGCACACGGACGCTCCAAGTAAAGAACATAAGATGTGACGGAATAAAAATATAGTTTCACTAGAAGTGGCCTGATAAGTTGTCGATGAAGAAGGGGATGCCTTGGGCATCCCCAAGCTTAGACGCTTGAGTCTTCTTGAAATATGCAGGGATGAACCACGGGGGCATCCCCAAGCTTAGACTTTTCACTCTTCTTGATCACATCATATCATCCTCCTCTCTTGATCCTTAAAACTTCCTCCACACCAAACTTAAAGCAATCTCATTAGAGGGTTAGTGCATAATAAAAATTCACATGTTCAGAGAGGACACAATCATTCTTAACACTTCTGGACATTACCCAAGGCTACTGAAATTTAATGGAGCAAAGAAATCCAATCAAACATAGTAAAAGAGGCAATGCGAAATAAAAGGCAGAATACTGTCAAAACAGAATAGTCTGTAAAGACGATTTTTTCTGAGGCACTTAACTTGCTCAGATGGAAAAACTCAAAACTAATGAAAGTTGTGTAAATCTCTGAGGATCACGCATGAATTTTCGCTGATTTTTTTGATTCTTCTACAGAGAGAAAACGCGAATTCGTGACAGCTAACAAATATGTTTCTGCGCAGAAATCCAAATCTAGCATCAACTTTCTATTCGAGACTTTACTTGGCACAAAAACGAAATAAACATGATAAGGAGAGGTTGCTACAGTAGTAAAAACTTCCAAGACACAACAAAATAGTAGCAAAATAAAAACATGAGTATCTCCCAAGAAGTGCTTTCTTTATAGCCATTAAGATGGGCTCAGTAATTTTAATGATGCTCTCGCAAGAAATAAGAGTTGAAGCAAAAGAGAGCATCAAGAAGCAAATTCAAAACACATTTAAACCTAACCCGCTTCCTATGCATAGGAATCTTGTACACAAATAAATTCAAAAAGAGCAAAGTGACAAGCATAGGAAGATAAAACACGAGTAACTTCAAAATTTTCAGCATGTAGAGAGGTGTTTTAGTACCATGAAAATTTCTACAACCATGTTTTCCTCTCTCATAATAATTTCCAGTAGCATCATGAACAAACTCAACAATATAACTATCACATAAAACATTCTTATCATGAGCTACACGCATAAAATTATTACTCTCCACATAAGCATAGTCATTACTATTAATTACAGTGGGAGTAAATTTAATAAGATAGCTATCATTATTATTCTCATCACCATAATCATCATATATAGGAGGCATATTGTAATCATAATTAATTTTCTCCTCAATAGTAGGTGGACTGAAAATATGATAGTCATCATTGTAATCATCATATATAGGAGGTAAAGTATCATCAAAGTAAATTTTCTCCTCCATGCTTGGGGGACTAAAAATATCATGCTCCTCAAAACCAGCTTCCCCAAGCTTAGAATTTTCCATAGCATTAGCAATAATGGTGTTCAAAGCATTCATACTAATAACATTGCCATTAGCATGCATATAAAGCTCCATAGGTTTTTTAATTTTCTCTTCAAACACCTCATGTCCTAACTCAAGATAAATATTATAAAGATCTCTAATATTTTTGTTGTTTTTCATTAAGCCTAACTAGTGAAAAATAAAAATAAGAAACAAAAAGATGCAATTGCAGAATCTAAAGGAGATAGCTTCGAGCACTCACACACCGGCAACAGTGCTAGGAAATAGCTTAGTAGTCGGAGGATGTAAAAACCTTTTACCTTACCTCCCCACAACGCCTAAATAGCTTGATGTATACGTACGCTTCTATTCCTATAGACAGTGTTGGGCCTCCAAGAGCAGAGGTTTGTAGAACAGCATCAAGTTTCCCTTAAGTGAGTCACCCAAGGTGTATCGAACTCAGGGAGGTAGAGGTCAAAGATATCCCTCTCAAGCAACCCTGCAATTAAGATACAAGAAGTCTCTTGTGTCCCCAACACACCTAATACACTTGTCAGATGTATAGGTGCACTAGTTCGGTGAAGAGATAGTGAAATACAAGTAATATGGATGATTATTTAATTGCAATCTGAAATAAAAATGGCAGCAAGCAAACATGTAGCAGAACTTGTTGGAAACGGTGTTTCAATGCTTAGAAACAAGGCCTAGGGATCATACTTTCACTAGTGGACACTCTCAACAATGATCACATAATAAATAAATAAATTCTCCTCACTTGTGCTACTTTCAAACACTCTCTTGTTGGATAACAAACACCATTCATTGTGTAGGGCTACAAGAGCACACCTCAAGCCGGAGTAAACAAGCTCCACAACATCCGGAGTTCATATTAAAGTAACCTCTAGAGTGCATAATAGACCGTTGCAATTTAGACCGAGTACTAACATAGCATACACACTGTCACCAATAGCTATGAAAGGGGGAATAGATCACATCAATACTATCATAGTAATAGTTAACTTCATAATCTACAAGAGATTACAATCATAACCTACGCCAAGTACTACATGATGCACACACTGTCACATTTACATCATGGAGGAGGAATAGACTACTTTAATAACATCACTAGAGTAGCACATAGATTAATAGTGATACAAAGCTCATGATCACATAAAGATCACACCATGGAGAGAGAGATGAACCACATAGCTACCGGTAGAGCCCTCAGCCTCTGGGAGAACTACTCCCTCCTCATCATGGGAGACAGCAGCGGCGATGAAGATGGCGGTGGTGTCGATGGAGATGGATTCCGGGGGCCCCGTCCCGGCGGCGGAACAGAGACTTCTGTCCCCGAACTTGGCTTCGCGATGGCGGTGGCTGCGTAACTTTTCTCGTATCGAGGCGGATGATCTAGGGTTTTACCGGAAGATTATATAGGCGGAAGGCAGCCTGAGGGGTCCCGAGGGACCCACACCATAGGGGGGCGCCCCTCTGGCCGCGCCGCCATGTGGGGTGGGGCCCCTTTGGCTCCCCTCTTCGGTGCTCTGGAACCTTCCGTGGAAAATAAGGCCTTGCGCTTTTGTTTCGTCCAATTCCGAGAATATTTCCTGTGTAGGATTTCTGGAACCAAAAACAGCAGAAAACAGAACCGGCACTTGCATCTTGTTAATAGGTTAGTTCCGGAAAATGCATAAAAATGATATAAAGTGTGAACAAAACATGTATGTATTGTCATAAAACTAGCATGGAACATCAGAAATTATAGATACGTTGGAGACGTATCAATCATATCATAGAATAAAGGTCCACCACATAAGTATTACAAATATGACCATAATCATGTTGGGTAGCTCATACGGTACTAAGAACTATGGAGAACTTGAGAGAAATAGATCAAGATACTTCAGAGTCCAGAGGTGGACTACTCCCCCTTGATCATGTTGATGATGAAGAAGGCGTTGGAGAAGGTGGAGATCCCTCCGGCGGCGATCCCAATGGAGTTTCCCCCTCCAATCTTCGCTGTTGCAGCCTCTGTTTTCGTGTGTCTATCTTACTACATTGCTCTCCTCCCGAGAACTCTTCGGGGTCTGATACGTCTCCAACGTATCTATAATTTCTTATGTTACATGCTAGTTTTATGACAATACTAACATGTTTTAGTCATACTTTATAATGTTTTTATGCATTTTCCGGGACTAACCTATTAACAAGATGCCACAGTGCTAGTTCCTGTTTTCTGCTGTTTTTGATTTCAGAAAAGTTAGTTTACGAATATTCTCGGAATTGGACGAAACAAAAGCCCACGGTCTTATTTCCCACGGAGCCTTCCAGAACACCGAAGAGGAGACGAAGAGGGGACGCGAGGCGGCCACCCCATAGGGCGGCGCCCACCTCTAGCCGCGCCGGCCTATGGGGTGGGCCCTCGGGCCCCCCGACGCTGCCCCTTCGCCTATTTATTCCTTCCATCGCGAAAACCCTAGTACCGAGAGCCACGATACGGAAAAAGTTCCAGAGACGCCGCCGCCGTCAACCCCATCTCGGGGGTTCAGAAGATCGCCTCGGCACCCTGCCGGAGAGGGGAATCATCACCGGAGGGCTCTACATCACCATGCCCGCCTCCGGACTGATGCGTGAGTAGTTCATCCTTGGACTACGGGTCCATAGCAGTAGCTAGATGGTTGTCTTCTCCTCTTGTGCTATCATGTTTAGATCTTGTGAGCTGCCTATCATGATCAGGATCATCTATTTGTAATGCTACATGTTGTGTTTGTTGGGATCCAATGAATATTGAATATTATGTCAAGTTGATTATTTATCTATCATATATGTGTTATTTATGTTCTTGCGTGCTCTCCGTTGCTAGTAGAGGCTCTGGCCAAGTTGATACTTGTGACTCCAAGAGGGAGTATTTATGCTAGATAGTGGGTTCATGTCTCCATTGAATCTGGGGGAGACAGCAACCCCTAAGGTTGTGGATGTGCTGTTGACACTAGGGATAAAACATCAATGCTTTGTCTAAGGATATTTGTATTGTTTACATTACGCACAGTACTTAATGCAATTGTCTGTTGTTTGCAACTTAATACTGGAAGGGGTGCGGATGCTAACCCGAAGGTGGACTTTTTAGGCATAGATGCATGCTGGATGGCGGTCTATGTTATTTGTCGTAATGCCCTAAGTAAATCTCATAGTAGTCATCATGATATGTATATGCATCTCTATTTGTCAATTGCCCAACTGTAATTTGTTCACCCAACATGCTATTTATCTTATTGGAGAGACACCACTAGTGAACTGTGGACCCCGGTCCATTCTTTTACATCTGAAATACAACCTACTGCAATCATTGTTCTCTGTTGTTTTCTGCAAGCAAACATAATTCTCCACACCATACGTTTAATCCTTTGTTTTCAGCAAGCCGGTGAGATTGACAACCTCACTGTTAAGTTGGGACAAAGTAGTTTGATTGTGTTGTGCAGGTTCCACGTTGGCGCCGGAATCACTGGTGTTACGCCGCACTACACTCCTTCACCAACAACCTTCACGTGGACTTCATCTCCTACTGGTTCGATAAACATTGGTTTCTTACTGAGGGAAAACTCGTTGCTGTACTCATCATACCTTCCTCTTGGGGTTCCCAACGGACGTGTGCTTTACCGTCACAAGGAGCTGCCTCCACGCCGTAGCAAGCTTTTTCTGGCGCCGTTGCCGGGAGATCAAGACACGCTGCAAGGGGAGTTTCTCACACCCAATCTCTTTACTTTGTTTATTGTCTTGCTTTATTTTATTTTCTGTCTTGTTTGCTTTCTTTATATCAAAAACACACAAAAATTAGTTACTTGCATTTACTTTATCAGTTTACTTTTGTTTATTTCATCATACTTCACCCTAAGTTCACTTTGAAAGATATATCGGTAGGAAGTGGGTCTATCATTGGAAGAGATAATATAGAAGAATTTTTCACTCATGTTAGTAGGGTTAAAGATTTTGAAGATAGATCCTTGGTAGAACTTGCTCCTAATTATGAAATTGCTACTGCCTCTTTAGTGCACATGTTGGAAGCTAGATTTGTTAATCTTAATCCAATAATGCAACATATGTTTCTTACACTTGGTGATATGGAAGAAGGAGAGAAGAAAGATTTTGTTTTAGAAACCCTTCTTAGAGAATTTGGTGATGTAGCTAGAGAAGCTAGGAAAGTCTTTATTCGACATAAGATGCTAGGCTTTTGTACCAATTTTGCAAATATCCTTGAAAGGAGGGAAAAAGATAGGCTAAGATACACTAATAAAGCCAATTGTGAGGGGGAGATTAAAATACCAATACCTTATAAACTCATAGGAATGCATGAGGCATTAGAAAAGAATTTTGATTGGATTGTTCCTGAAAATTTATTTGAGGAGGATAGTAAGCCTAAAGGTAATGAAAAAGGAGTTTCTTACATAGATAAGATACAATGCATAGTTGAGAAAACTCCAAACACCTCTGTTGATGCTTCTTCTCTTGATGTTACTTGATTTGCACTTTCTGCGCCTAGCTGAAAGACGTTAAAGAAAAGCGCTTATGGGAGACAACCCATTATTTTATTTCTGCAATTTTTGTTTTATATTTGAGTCAAGGTGCTTGTTACTACTGTAGCAATACCTTTGTATATTTATTTTCATGTATTGTTGTGCCAAGTAAAGTTTCTAATAGAAGGTTGATACTAGATTTGGATTTCTGCGCAGAAACAGATTTCTTAGCTGTCACGAATTCGCGTTTTTCTTTCTGTAGAAGAATCAAAAAATCTGCGAAAATTCATGCGTGATCCTCAGATATGTACGCAACTTTCATTAGTTTTGAGTTTTTCCATCTGAGCAAGTTAAGTGCCTCTAAAAATTCGTCTTTACGGACTGTTCTGTTTTGACAGATTCTGCCTTTTATTTTGCATTGCCTCTTTTACTGTGTTTGATTGGATTTCTTTGCTCCATTAAATTTCAGTAGCCTTGAGTAATGTCCAGAAGTGTTGGGAATGATTGTGTCCTTGCTGAATGATACGTCTCCAACCTATCTATAATTTCTTATGTTCCATGCTAGTTTTATGACAATACCTACATGTTTTGTTCACACTTTATGATGTTTTGATACATTTTCCGGCACTAACCTATTAACAAGATGCCGAAGCGCCAGTTCCTGTTTTCTGCTGTTTTTGGTTTCAGAAATCCTACACAGGAAATATTCTCGGAATTGGACGAAACAAAAGCCCACGGTCTTATTTTTCCACGGAGTTTCCAGAAGACCGAAGAGGATACGAAGTGGGGCCACGAGGAGCCGTCACCATAGGGCGGCGCGGCCAAGGAGGGGCCCGCGCCACCCTATGGGGTGGGCCCCTCGAGCGCCCCCCCTTGCGCCTACTTAAACTCTCCGTCGCGAAAACCCTAGTGCCGAGAGCCACGATACGGAAAAGTTCCAGAGACGCCGCCACCGCCAATCCCATCTCGGGATTCAGGAGATCGCCCCCTGCCGGAGAGGGGAATCATCACCGGAGGGCTCTACATCACCATGCCCGCCTCCGGACTGATGCGTGAGTAGTTCATCCTTGGACTATGGGTCCATAGCAGTAGCTAGATGGTTATCTTCTCCTCTTGTGCTATCATGTTTAGATCTTGTGAGCTCCCTATCATGATCAGGATCATCTATTTGTAATGCTACATGTTGTGTTTGTTGGGATCCGATGAATATTGAATAATATGTCAAGTTGATTATTGATCTATCATATATGTAATTATTTATGTTCTTGCATGCTCTCCTTTGCTAGTAGAGGCTCTGGCCAAGTTGATACTTGTAACTCCAAGAGGGAGTATTTATGCTCGATAGTGGGTTCATGCCTCCATTGAATCTGGGACAGTGACAGAAAGTTCTAAGGTTGTGGATGTGCTGTTGCCACTAGGGATAAAACATCGATGCTTTGTCTAAGGATATTTGTGTTGATTACATTACGCACCATACTTAATGCAATTGTCTGTTGTTTGCAACTTAATACTGGAAGGGGTGCGGATGCTAACCCGAAGGTGGACTTTTTAGGCATAGATGCATGCTGGATGGCGGTCTTTGTTCTTTGTCGTAATGCCCTGATTAAATCTCATAGTGATCATCATGATATGTATATGAATCTTTATTTGTCAATTGCCCACCTGTAATTTGTTCATCCAGCATGTTACTTATCTTATTGGAGAGACACCACTAGTGAACTGTGGCCGGTCCATTCTTTTACATCTGAAATACAATCTACTGCAATCTCTGTTGTTCTTTGCAAACAAGCATCATTCTCCACACCATATGTTTAATCCTTTGTTTTCAGCAAGCCAGTGAGATTGACAACCTCACTGTTAAGTTGGGGCAAAGTATCTTGATTGTGTTTTGCAGGTTCCACGTTGGCGAATCACTGGTGTTGCGCCGCACTACACTCCTTCACCAACAACCTTCACGTGGCTTTCATCTCCTACTGGTTCGATAAACCTTGGTTTCATACTGAGGGAAACTTGCTGCTATACGCATCACACCTTCCACTTGGGGTTCCCAACGGACATGTGCTTCACGCGTTATCAAGCTAAATTTCTGGCGCCGTTGCCGGGGAGATCAAGACACGCTGCAAGGGGAGTCTCCCACATCCAATCTCTTTACTTTGTTTATTGTCTTGCTTTACTTTATTTTATTTTCTGTCTTGTTTGCTTTATATCAAAAACACAAAAAAATTCGTTGCTTTACTTTACTCTATTGTCTTGCTTTCTCTATATCAAAAACACAAAAAAATTAGTTACTTGCATTTACTTCATCAAGTTTACTTTTGTTTATTTCATCATGCTTCATCCTAAGTTTACTTTGGAAAATCGGTAGGTAGTGGGTCTATCATTGGAAAAGATAATATAGAAGAATTTTTCACTCATGTTAGTAAGACTGAAGATTTTGAAGATAGATCCTTGGTAGAACTTGCTCCTGATTATGAAATTGCTACTGCCTCTTTAGTGCACATGTTGGAAGCTAGATTTGTTAATCTTAATCCAATAATGCAACATATGTTTCTTACACTCGGTGATATGGAAGAAGGAGAAAAGAAAGATTTTGTTCTAGAAACCCTTCTTAGAGAATTTGGTGATGTAGCTAGAGAAGCTAGGAAAGTCTTTATTCGATATAAGATGCTAGGCTTGTGTACCAATTTTGCAAATATCCTTGAAAGAAGGGAAAAATAGGCTAAGATACACTAATAAAGCCAATTGTGAGGGGGAGATTAAAATACCAATACCTTATAAACTCATAGGAATGCATGAGGCATTAGAAAAGAATTTTGATTGGATTGTTCCTGAAAATTTATTTGAGGAGGATAGTAAGCCTAAAGGTAATGAAAAAGGAGTTTCTTACATAGATAAGATACAATTGTTGAGAAAACAAACAATGATGTTGATGCTTCTTCTCTTGATGTTACTTGATTTGCACTTTCTGCGCCTAGCTGAAAGGCGTTAAAGAAAAGCACTTCTTGAGAGATAACCCATGGTTTTATTTTTACTACTGTTTTGTTGAGTCTTGGAAGTTGTTACTACTGTAGCAACCTCTCCTTATCATGTTTTTGGGCCAAAAAAAGTCTCTAATATAAGGTTGATACTAGATTTGGATTTCTGCGTAGAAACAGATTTGCTGTCTGTCATGAATTCGCGTCCTTCTCTTTGTAGAAGAATCGAAAAAATCTGCCAATTTACGTGCGTGATCCTCAGATATGTACGCAACTTTCATTAGTTTTGAGTTTTTCCATCTGAGCAAGTTAAGTGCCTCAGAAAAATTCGTCTTTACGGACTATTCTGTTTTGACAGATTCTGCCTTTTTATTTCGCATTGCCTCTTTTGCTATGATGAATGGATTTCTTTGTTCCATTAACTTTCAGTAGCCTTGGGTAATGTCCAGAAGTGTTAAGAATGATTATGTCGCCTCTGAACATGTGAATTTTTGATTATGCACTAACCCTCTAATAAGTTTGCTTAAAGTTTGGTGTGGAGGAATTTGTCAAGGGTCAAGAGAAGAGGATGATACAATATGATCAAGAAGAGTGAAAAGTCTAAGCTTGGGGATGCCCCCGTGGTTCATCCCTGCATATTTCAAGAAGAATCAAGCATCTAAGCTTGGGGATGCCCAAGGCATCCCCTTCTTCATCGACAACTTATCAGTCACTTCTACTGAAACTATATTTTTATTCCGTCACATCTTATGTTCTTTACTTGGAGCGTCTTTTTGCTTTTGTTTTTGTTTTTGTTTGAATAAATTTGGATCCCACAATCCTTGTATTGGAGATATACACGTTCCGCTTTTTTATTTGAACACTTGTGTTCTTAGTCTTACTTTAATGCGAAGGCTGAAAACTGCTTCGTTGATTGCTATTTGGTTGGAAACAGAAAATGCTTCATATTGTCTTGAATAATTTGATACTTGGCAATTGTTTTGAGCTCTTAAGTAGATCATGTTTAAGCTCTTGCATCATGTAGTTTAAATCTATTAGTGGAGAACTACCGTAGAGCTTGTTGAAATTTGGTTTGCATGATTGGTCTCTCTAAGTCTAGATATTTTCTGGTAAAAGTGTTTGAACAACAAGGAAGACAGTGTAGAGTCTTATAATGCTTGCAATATGTTCTTGTTTAAGTTTTTGTTGTACTAGTTCATACTTGTGTTTGCTTCAAACAACCTTGCTAGCCAAAGCCTTGTACTGAGAGGAAATGCTTCTTGTGCATCCAAAAACCTTGAGCCAAAACTTATGCCATTTGTGTCCACCATAACTACCTATATGTGGTCTTTTTCTGCCATTCCAAAGTAAATTGCTTGCGTGTTACCTTTAAAATTTCATTCCTTATCTTTGCAATACATAGCTCATGGGAAAGTAGCATTGATGCGCGTAGATGTACACGTCCGTTGGGAACCCCAAGAGGAAGGTGTGATGCGCACAGCAGCAAGTTTTCCCTCAGAAAGAAACCAAGGTTATCGAACCAGTAGGAGCCAAGAAGCACGTGAATGTTGTTGGTGGAGGAATGTAGTGCGGCGCAACACCAGTGAAACCAGCGCCAACGTGGAACCTGCACAACACAATCAAAGTACTTTGCCCCAACGTAACAGTGAGGTTGTCAATCTCACCGGCTTGCTGAAAACAAAGGATTAAGCGTATCGAGTGGAAGATGGTGGTTGTTTGCAAAGAACAGTAAAAGTAGAATGTATTCAGGTGTAAAAGAATGGACCGGGGTCCACAGTTCACTAGAGGTGTCTCTCCAATAAGATAACTAGCATGCTGGGTGAACAAATTACAGGCGAGCAATTGACAAATAAAGATTCAATACATATCAACGATGATTACTATGTGATTTAATCAGGGCATTACGACAAAGTACATAGACCGCTATCCAGCATGCATCTATGCCTAAATAATCCACCTTCAGGTTATCATCCGAACCCCTTCCAGTATTAAGTTGCAAACAACAGATAATTGCATTAAGTATGGTGCGTAATGTAATCAACACAAATATCCTTAGACAAAGCATCAATGTTTTATCCCTAGTAGCAACAACACATCCACAACCTTAGAACTTTCTGTCACTGTCCCAGATTTAATGGAGGCATGAACCCACTATCGAGCATAAATACTCCCTCTTGGAGTTACAAGTATCAACTTGGCCAGAGCCTCTACTAGCAACGGAGAGCATGCAAGAACATAAACAACACATATATGATAGATTGATAATCAACTTAACATAGTATTCTCTATTCATCGGATCTCACCAAACACAACATGTAGCATTACAAATAGATGATCTTGATCATGTTAGGCAGCTCACAAGATCTATAACAATGAAAGCACAAGCGGAGAAGACAACCATCTAGCTACTGCTATGGACCCATAGTCCAAGGATGAACTACTCACGCATCAATCCGGAGGCGGGCATGATGATGTAGAGCCCTCCGGTGATGATTCCCCTCCGGCAGGGTGAGGCGATCTCCTGAATCCCCCGAGATGGAATTCGCGACGGCGGTGTCTCTGGAAGGTTTTCCGTATCGTGGCTCTCGGTACAGGGGGTTTCGCGACGGAGGCTTTAAGTAGGCGGAATGGTAGGTCAAAGGGCGTCACGAGGGGCCCACACTAGGGCCGCGCGGCCAGGGCCTGGGCCTCTCCGCCCTGGTGTGTGGCCACCTCGTGGCCCCACTTCGTCTCCCTTTCGGTCTTCTAGCTTCGTGTAAAAATAGGCCCCTGGGCGTTGATTTCGTCCAATTCCGAGAATATTTCCTTACTAGGATTTCTGAAACCAAAAACAGCAGAAAACAACAACGGCACTTCGGCATCTTGTTAATAGGTTAGTGCCGGAAAATGTATAATAATGCTGTAAAGTATGTATAAAACATTCAAGTATTGTAATAAAAGTAGCATGGAACATAAGAAATTATAGATACGTTTGCGACGTATCAAGCATCCCCAAGCTTAGTTCCTACTCGTCCTCGAGTAGGTAAACGATAACACAAATAATTTCTGAAGTGACATGCTACCAACATAATCTTGATCAACATTATTGTAAAGCATATGAGATGAATGGAGTGATCTGAACAAAAGATTGCTAACAAAGATAATGACTAAACAAATGAATCATATAGCAAAACTTTTCATGAATAGTACTTTCAAACAAGTATCAATAAGAGTTGCATAAGAGCTAACTCATAAGCAATAAATTCTAAGTAGAATGCATTGAAGCAACACAAAGGATGATTAAGTTTCAGCGAATGCTTTCAACTTGTAACATGTATATCTCATGGATATTTGTCAACATAGAGTAATATAACAAGTGCAATAAGTAAACATGTAAGAATCAATGCACACAGTTAACACAAGTGTTTGCTTCTAAGATAGAAAGGAATGGGTAAACTGACTCAACATAAAGTAAAAGATTGGCCCTTCGCAGAGGGAAGCATGGATTACTATTTTTGTGCTAGAGCTTTTGTTTTGAAAACATAGAAACAATTTTTTCAACGGTAGTAATAATTCATATGTGCTATGCATAATACTTCCTACAAGTTGCATGTCTCATGCATAGAGTACCAATAGTGCTCGCACCTTGTCCTACTATCTCGGAAACACGGATTCTCATCGCATAACATATGCTTCAACCAAGTGTCACAAAGGGGTACCTCTATGCCGCCTGTACAAGTGTCTAAGGAGAAAGCACGCATTGGATTTCTCGCTTTTGATTATTCTCAACTTAGACATCCATACCGGGACAACATAGACAACAGATAATGGACTCCTCTTTTTCATGCTTAAGCATTCAACAACAGTTAATATTCTCATAAGAAATTGAGGTTGTATGTCCAAACTGAAACTTCCACCATGATACATGGCTTTAGTTAGCGGCCCAATGTTCTTCTCTAACATATGCATACTCAAACCATTTGATCGTGAAGTCCACTACTTCAGACAAGACGAACATGCATAGCATCTCACATGATATACAACAAAGGTAAAGTTGATGGCGTCCCCAGAAAACATGGTTACCGCTCAACAAGCAACTTATAAGAATTAAGACACATAACTACATATTCATTACCACAATAGTTTTTAAGCTATTTGTCCCATGAGCTATATATTGTAAAGGTAGAGGAATGAAATTTTAAAGGTAGCACTCAAGTAATTTACTTTGGAATGGCGGAAAAATACCACATAGTAGGTAGATATGGTGGACACAAATGGCATGGAGTTTGGCTCAAGGTGTTTGGATGCACAAGAAGCATTTCCTCTCAGTACAAGGTTTGGGCTAGCAAGGTTGTTTGAAGCAAACACAAGTATGAACAGGTACAGCAAAACTCACACAAGAACATATTGCAAGCATTATAAGGCTCTACACTGTCTTCCTCGTTGTTCAAACATTTTACCCGAAAATATCTAGACTTAGAGAGATCAATCATGCAAACCAAATTAAACAAGCTCTACAGTAGTTCTTCATTAATAGATTAAACTACATGATGCAAGAGCTTAAACATGATCTATGAGAGCTCAAACAATTGCCAAATTGCCAAACCATATGCAGCACTTTCCAATTCCAACCAAATAACAATTTAACGAAGCAATAAGCTTTCGCCATGAACATTAAAGCACAATTAAGAACACAAGTGTTCCATATGAAAAAGCGGAGCGTAATATCTCCAATATAAGAATGGCGAGATCCAACTTTATTCAAAACAAAACAAAAATAAAAACAAACCGACGCTCCAAGTAAAGAACATAAGAATGTGACGGAATAAAAATATAGTTTCACTAGAAGTGACCTGATAATGTTGTCGATGAAGAAGGGGATGCCTTGGGCATCCCCAAGCTTAGATGCTTGAGTCTTCCTAAAATATGCAGGGATGAACCACCGGGGCATCCCCAAGCTTAGACCTTTCACTCTTCTTGATCATAGTATATCATCCTCTTCTCTTGACCCTTGAAAACTTCCTTCACACAAACTTCAAGCAAACTCATTAGAGGGTTAGTGCATAACCACAAATTCACATATTCAGAGGTGACACAATCATTCTTAACACTTCTGGACATTGCACAAAGCTTCTGAAAGTTAATGGAACAAAGAAACTCATTCAACATAGCAAAAGCGGCAATGCGAAATAAAAGGCAGAATCTGTCAAAAACAGAACAGTACGTAAAGATGCATCTGGAAGGGGCACTTAACTTGCTCAAATGGAAAAACTCAAAACTAATGAAAGTTGCGTACATATCTGAGGATCACGCTCGTAAATTTGCAGATTTTTTCGATTTTTTTACAGAGACTTATGCCAGAATTCGTGACAGACAGCAATGCTGTTTCTGCGCAGCGATCCCAAATATAACATCAACTTTAACATAGAAACTTTACTTGGCACAAAAACATGATAAGGAGAGGTTGCTACAGTATTAAACAACTTCCAAGACTCAACAAAACAAAAATTGCTGTAGTAAAATAAACACATGGGTTATCTTCCAACAAGTGCTTTTCTTTAACGCCTTTCAGCTAGGCGCAGAAAGTGCAAATCAAGTAACATCAAGAGACGAAGCATCAACATCATTATTTTGGGCGTTGGGAGTTTCCTCTACAATGCATGTTATCTTATCTATGTAAGTTTCAGAGGCTCCCTTTTCATTACTCTTAGGCTTGCTATTCTCATCAAATAAATTTTCGGGAACAATCCAATCATAATTCTTTTCTAGTGCCTCGAACATTCCTACAAGCTTGCAAGGTATTGATGTCTTAATGTCCCCTCCATCATTAACATTATTAGTGTACTTCATCCTATCAATATCCATTTTTTCAAGGGTGCTAGCAAAGTTGGTGTAAGAACCAAGCATTTTATATTTAGTAAAGACTTTTCTAGCCTCTCTTGCTACACCACCAAATTCTTTTAGAAGAGTTTCTAAGACAAAATCTTTCTTTTCTCCTTCCTCCATATCAGAGAGTGTAAGAAACATATGCTGAATTATAGGATTGAGATTAACAAATTTAATTTCCAACATGTGTACTAGAGAAGCAACAACAATTTCATAAGTAGGAGCAAGTTCTACCAAGTGTCTATCTTCAAAATCTTCAGCTATACTAACATGAGTGAAAAAATCTTCTATATTATCTCTTCCAATTATAGACCCTCGGCCTACCGGTATGTCTTTTAGAGTGTACTTAGGAGGAAACATGATGAAATAAGCAAAGAGTAAACTAAACAAGTAAAACAAAGACAAGTAACTAATTTTTTTGTGTTTTTGATATAGAGAACAAGATAGTAAATAAAGTAAAGCTAGCAACTAATTTTTTTGTGTTTTGTTTAAGTGCAGCAAACAAAGTAGAAAATAAAATAAAGCAAGACAAAAACAAAGTAAAGAGATTGGAAGTGGAGACTCCCCTTGCAGCGTGTCTTGATCTCCCAACGGCGCCAGAAAAAATAGCTTGATGCGCGTAGATGTACACGTCTGTTGGGAACCCCAAGAGGAAGGTGTGATGCGCACAACAGCAAGTTTTCCTCGAAAGAAACCAAGGTTATCGAACCAGTAGGAGCCAAGAAGCACGTGAAGGTTGTTGGTGGAGGAATGTAGTGCGGCGCAACACCGTGAAACCGCGCCAACGTGGAACCTGCACAACACAATCAAAGTACTTTGCCCCAACGTAACAGTGAGGTTGTCAATCTCACCGGCTTGCTGAAAACAAAGGATTAAGCGTATCGAGTGGAAGATGGTGGTTGTTTGCAAAGAACAAAAACAGTAGAATGTATTCAGATGTAAAAAAATGGACCGGGGTCCACAGTTCACTAGAGGTGTCTCTCCAATAAGATAACTAGCATGTTGGGTGAACAAATTAGAGCAATTGACAAATAAAGATTCAATACATATCAACGATGATTACTATGTGATTTAATCAGGGCATTACGACAAAGTACATAGACCGCTATCCAACATGCATCTATGCCTAAATAATCCACCTTCGGTTATCATCCGAACCCCTTCTAGTATTAAGTTGCGAACAACAGATAATTGCATTAAGTATGGTGCGTAATGTAATCAACACAAATATCCTTAGACAAAGCATCAATGTTTTATCCCTAGTAGCAACACATCCACAACCTTAGAACTTTCTGTCACTGTCCCAGATTTAATGGAGGCATGAACCCACTATCGAGCATAAATACTCCCTCTTGGAGTTACAAGTATCAACTTGGCCGGAGCCTCTACTAGCAACGAGAGCATGCAAGAACATAAACAACACATATATGATAGATTGATAATCAACTTAACATAGTATTCTCTATTCATCGGATCTCACCAAACACAACATGTAGCATTACAAATAGATGATCTTGATCATGTTAGGCAGCTCACAAGATCTATAACAATGAAAGCACAAGCGGAGAAGAAAACCATCTAGCTACTGCTATGGACCCATAGTCCAAGGATGAACTACTCACGCATCAATTCGGAGGCGGGCATGATGATGTAGAGCCCTCCGGTGATGATTCCCCTCCCAGGGTGCCGGAGGCGATCTCCTGAATCCCCGAGATGGGATTCGAGACGGCGGTGTCTCTGGAAGGTTTTCCGTATCGTGGCTCTCGGTACAGGGGTTTCGCGACGGAGGCTTTAAGTAGGCGGAAGGGTAGGTCAAAGGGCGTCACGAGGGGCCGCGCCGCCCTGGTGTGTGGCCACCTCGTGGCCCCACTTCGTCTCCCTTTCGGTCTTCTGGAAGCTTCGTGTAAAAATAGGCCCATGGGCGTTGATTTCGTCCAATTCAGAATATTTCCTTACTAGGATTTCTGAAACCAAAAACAGCAGAAAACAGCAACTGGCACTTCGGCATCTTGTTAATAGGTTAGTGCCGGAAAATGTATAATAATGTTGTAAAGTATGTATAAAACATTCAAGTATTGTAATAAAAGTAGCATGGAACTGTTATCACCAGATTTTGGCCAAATCAGGAGATGGGCCGTAAGTGAAGATGGGCTTGAAAGATATACACGTGGAGCGTCTTTGAAGCGGCCTTGCGCGAAGAGTTTGGGCTGGATTGCCCGTGTATCTGTAAATATAGTAGATCGCATCTTAGTTTAGAATTAAAAGATAGAGTTTAACCCGTGCACGGTTAGGTGCACACCCGAACTAGAAAGTCCCTTGGACTATAAATATGTATCTAGGGTTATCGGAAAAGGAGGACAATCACGTTCACAACAAACACAAATCAGGCGCATCGCCACCCCTTCTTTCGAGGGTTTCTCCCGGGTAAGCATCATGCTGCCTAGATCGCTGATGTCTACGGGTGCTTCTATTCTTGTAGACAGTGTTGGGCCTCCAAGAGCAGAGGTTTGTAGAACAGTAGCAAGTTTCCCTTAAGTGGATTACCCAAGGTTTATCGAACTCGGGGAGGAAGAGGTCAAAGATATCCCTCTCAAGCAACCCTGCAACCACAAAGCAAGAAGTCTCTTGTGTCCCCAACACACCTAATAGGTGTACTAGTTCGGCGAAGAGATAGTGAAATACAAGTGGTATGAATGAATATGAGCAGTAGTACGGCGCCAGAAAATAGCTTGCTGGCGTGCTTGATGGTAGTAATATTGCAGGAAGTAAACAAGCAGTAGTAACGCAGCAGTAGTAATTCAGTAAAACAGTAACAAGCAGAATAGCAGTATTTAGGAACAAGGCCTAGGGATTAGACTTTCACTAGTGGACACTCTCAACATTGATCACATAACAGAATAGATAAATGCATACTCTACACTCTCTTGTTGGATGATGAACACATTGCGTAGGATTACACGAACCCTCAATGCCGGAGTTAACAAGCTCCACAATTAAATGTTCATATTTAAGTAACCTTAGAGTGTAAGATAGATCAATACGACTAAACCAAGTACTAACATAGCATGCACACTGTCACCTTCATGCTTATGTAGGAGGAATAATACACATCAATACTATCATAGCAATAGTTAACTTCGCAATCTACAAGAGATCATGATCATAGCATAAACCAAGTACTAACACGGATGCACACACTGTCACCATTACATCGTGCAGGAGGAATAAAACTACTTTAATAACATCACTAGAGTAGCACATAGATAAATTGTGATACAAAACATATTGCAATCATAAAGAGATATAAATAAGCACTTCACTATGCCATTCATAACAGTGAATAAGTATTCTGTGAAATATAGCCTAAGAGACCCACACGGTGCACACACTGTCACCTTTACACACGTGGGACAAGGAGTCTCCGGAGATCACATAAGTAAAACTCACTTGACTAGCATAATGACATCTAGATTACAAGCATCATCATATGAATCTCAATCATGTAAGGCAGCTCATGAGATTATTGTATTGAAGTACATAGGAGAGAGATGAACCACATAGCTACCGGTGCACCCCGAGCCTCGATGGAGAACTACTCCCTCCTCATGGGAGCAGCAGCGGTGATGAAGATGGCGGTGGAGATGGCAGCGGTGTTTATGGAGAAGCCTTCCGGGGCACTTCCCCGTCCGCAGGGTGCCGGAACGAGACTCCTGTCCCCCGGATCTTGGCCGCGATGGCGGCGTCTGGAAGGTTTCGCGTACCGTGGCTTCCTCCGTAAGGGTTTTCGATGCAGGGGCTTTATATAGGCGAAAGGGCAGCCTCGGAGGGGGCCTGGGGCCACCACACCATAGGCTGGCGCGGCCAGGGCCCAGGCCGCGCCACCCTATCATCTGGGCCCACAGGCCCTCCTCTGGCGGCTCTCGGGTGTCTGGATGCTTCCGGGCAAAATAGGAACCTGGGCGTTGATTTCGTCCAATTCCGAGAATATTTCGTTACTAGGATTTCTGAAACCAAAAACAGCAGAAACAGGAACTGGCACTTCGGCATCTTGTTAATAGGTTAGTTCCAGAAAATGCACGAATATGACATAAAGTGTGCATAAAACATGTAGGTATCATCAATAAAGTAGCATGGAACATAAGAAATTATCGATACGTTGGAGACGTATCAGCATCCCCAAGCTTAGTTCTGTCCCGAGCAGGTAAAACGATAACAAAGATAATTTCTGAAGTGACATGCCATCATAATCTTGATCATACTATTTGTAAATATATGTAATGAATGCAGCGATCAAAACAATGGTAATGACATGAGTAAACAACTGAATCATAAAGCAAAGACTTTTCATGAATAGTACTTTCAAGACAAGCATCAATAAGTCTTGCATAAGAGTTAACTCATAAAGCAATAAATCAAAGTAGAGGTATTGAAGCAACACAAAGGAAGATTAAGTTTCAGCGGTTGCTTTCAACTTATAACATATATATCTCATGGATAGTGTCAATGTAAAGTAATATAACAAGTGCAATATGCAAGTATGTAGGAATCAATGCACAGTTCACACAAGTGTTTGCTTCTTAAGGTGGAGGGAGATAGGTAAACTGACTCAACAATAAAAGTAAAAGAAAGGTCCTTCAAAGAGGAAAGCATCGATTGCTATATTTGTGCTAGAGCTTTTATTTTGAAAACATCAAGAGAGTATAAAAGTAAAGTTTTGAGAGGTGTTTGTTGTTGTCAACGAATGGTAGTGGGCACTCTAACTACCTCATCAACCAGACTTTCAAGAGCGGCTCCCATGAAGGACGTTATCTCTACCAGCAAGGTAGATCATCCCTCTTCTCTTTTGTTTACACATGTACTTTAGTTTAGTTTTTCTTTATTTATGGATGACACTCCTCCCAACCTTTTGCTTACACAAGCCATGGCTAACCGAATCCTCGGGTGCCTTCCAACATTCACATACCATGGAGGAGTGTCTATTTGCAAAATTAAGTTGCTTACTGATGAATCAGAGCAAAACATGTGAAGAGAATTATTAATGCAAGTTAATTAATTGAGGCTGGGAACCCCATTGCCAGCTCTTTTTGCAAAATTATTGGATAAGCGGATGAAGCCACTAGTCCATTGTGAAAGTCTGTCAAAAGTAAATGACAAGATCGAAAGATAAAACACCACATACTTCCTCATGAGCTTTAAAACATTGACACAAATAAGAGGTAATAACTTTTGAATTGTTTAAAGGTAGCACTCAAGCAATTTACTTTGGAATGGCGGAGAAATACCATGTAGTAGGTATGTATGGTGGACACAAATGGCATAGTGGTTGGCTCAAGGATTTGGATGCATGAGAAGTATTCCCTCTTGATACAAGGTTTAGGCTAGCAGGGTTATTTGAAGCAAACTCAAGTATGAAATGGTGCAGCAAGACTCACATATAAACATATTGTAAACATTATAAGACTTTACACCGTCTTCCTTGTTGTTCAAAACTCAATACTAGAAATTATCTAGACTTTAGAGAGACCAAATATGCAAACCAAATTTTAGCAAGCTCTATGTATTTCTTCATTGATGGGTGCAAAGTATATGATGCAAGAGCTTAAACATGAGTACAAAAATTGCCAAGTATCACATTATCCAAGACATTTTACCAATTACTACATGTAGCATTTTTCAATTCCAACCATATAACAATTTAACGAAGAAGAAACTTCGCCATGAACATTAAAAGCTAAGAACACATGTGTTCATACGAACCAGCGGAGCGTGTCTCTCTCCCACACAAGGATGAACTTATTCAGAGAACTAAGATAACAAAACAAAAATAAAAGCACACACAGACGCTCCAAGTAAAGTACATAAGATGTGACCGAATAAAAATATAGTTTCAAGAGAAGGAACCTGATACTTTGTCGATGAAGAAGGGGATGCCTTGGGCATCCCCAAGCTTAGACTTTTCATTCTTCTTGATCGTAGTATATCATACTCCTCTCTTGACCCTTGAAAACTTCCTTCACACCAAACTTCAAGCAAACTCATTAGAGGGTTAGTGCATAATCAAAAATTCACATGTTCAGAGGTGACACAATCATTCTTAACACTTCTGGACATTGCACAAAACTTCTGAAAGTTAATGGAACAAAAAACTCATTCAACTTAACAAAAGCGGCAATGCGAAATAAAAGGCAGAATCTGTCAAAAACAGAACAGTCCGTAAAGACGAATTTAAAGCTGGCACCAGACTTGCTCAAATGGAAAAACTCAAAACTAATGAAAGTTGCGTACATATCTGAGGATCACGCTCGTAAATTGGCAGATTTTTTCGAATTTTCTACAGAGGCCTGTGCCCAGATTCGTGACAGACAGCAATGCTGTTTCTGCGCAGCGATCCCAAATATAACATCAACTTTGACATAGAAACTTTACTTGGCACAAAAACATGATAAGGAGAGGTTGCTACAGTAGTAAACAACTTCCAAGACTCAACAAAACAAAAATTGTGTAGTAAAATAAACACATGGGTTATCTCCCAAGAAGTTCTTTCTTTATAGCCATTAAGATGGGCTCAGCAGTTTTAATGATGCACTCGCAAGAAATAGAAGTTGAAGCAAAAGAGAGCATCAAGAGGCAAATTCAAAACACATTTAAGTCTAACATGCTTCCTATGCATAGGAATCTTGTAAATAAACAAGTTCATGAAGAGCAAAGTAACAAGCATAGGAAGATAAAACAAGTGTAGCTTCAAAAATTTCAGCACATAGAGAGGTGTTTTAGTAACATGAAATTTTTTACAACCATATTTTCCTCTCTCATAATAACTTTCAGTAGCAACATGAGCAAAATCAACAATATAACTATCACATAAAGCATTCTTATCATGAGTCTCATGCATAAAATAATTACTACTCCCAACATAAGCATAGTCATTCTTATTAATTGTAGTGGGAGCAAATTCAACAAAGTAGCTATCAAATATAGGAGGTATATTATAATCATAATCAAATTTATCCTCCATAACAGGTGGTAACAAAAGACTACTATCATTATAATCATCATAAATGGGAGGCAAAGTATCATCAAAATAAATTTTCTCCTCAATGCTTGGGGGACTAAAAATATCATGCTCATCAAAGCCAGCTTCCCAAGCTTAGAATTTTCCATAGCATTAGCAACAATAGTGTTCAAAGCATTCATATTAATATGTTCCATGGGTTTTTTAATTTTCGCATCAAACCATCCATGTCTTAAATCAGGAAATAGAATAAGAAGCTCTTTGTTGTCCATTATGCCTAACTAGTGTAAACAAGAAACCAAATGTCGCGATTGCAAAGTCTAAAGGAAATAGCTTCGAGCACACACACAATGGCGCCAAAAGTACTGTTACCTGGAACCGGAGTATGAGTGCCTTTTACCTTTCCTCCCCGGAACGGCGCCAGAAAAGTGCTTGATGTCTACGGGTGCTTCTATTCTTGTAGACGTGTTGGGCCTCCAAGAGCAGAGGTTTGTAGAACAGTAGCAAGTTTCCCTTAAGTGGATTACCCAAGGTTTATCGAACTCAGGGAGGAAGAGGTCAAAGATATCCCTCTCAAGCAACCCTGCAACCACAAAGCAAGAAGTCTCTTGTGTCCCCAACACACCTAATAGGTGTACTAGTTCGGCGAAGAGATAGTGAAATACAAGTGGTATGAATGAATATGAGCAGTAGTACGGCGCCAGAAAATAGCTCTGGTGTGCAGTTGATGGTAGTAATATTGCAGGAAGTAAACAAGCAGTAGTAACGCAGCAGTAGTAACAGAAACAAGAATAAGCAAAGAATAGCAGTATTTAGGAACAAGGCCTAGGGATTAGACTTTCACTAGTGGACACTCTCAACATTGATCACCTAACAGAATAGATAAATGCATACTCTACACTCTCGTTGGATGATGAACACATTGCGTAGGATTACACGAACCCTCAATGCCGGAGTTAACAAGCTCCACAATTAAATGTTCATATTTAAGTAACCTTAGAGTGTAAGATAGATCGATACGACTAAACCAAGTACTAACATAGCATGCACACTGTCACCTTCATGCTTATGTAGGAGGAATAATACACATCAATACTATCATAGCAATAGTTAACTTCGCAATCTACAAGAGATCATGATCATAGCATAAACCAAGTACTAACACGGATGCACACACTGTCACCATTACATCGTGCAGGAGGAATAAAACTACTTTAATAACATCACTAGAGTAGCACATAGATAAATTGTGATACAAAACATATTGCAATCATAAAGAGATATAAATAAGCACTTCACTATGCCATTCATAACAGTGAATAAGTATTCTGTGAAATATAGCCTAAGAGACCCACACGGTGCACACACTGTCACCTTTACACACGTGGGACAAGGAGTCTCCGGAGATCACATAAGTAAAACTCACTTGACTAGCATAATGACATCTAGATTACAAGCATCATCATATGAATCTCAATCATGTAAGGCAGCTCATGAGATTATTGTATTGAAGTACATAGGAGAGAGATGAACCACATAGCTACCGGTACAGCCCCGAGCCTCGATGGAGAACTACTCCCTCCTCATGGGAGCAGCAGCGGTGATGAAGATGGCGGTGGAGATGGCAGCGGTGTTTTATGGAGAAGCCTTCCGGGGCACTTCCCCATCCGGCAGGTGCCGAACAGAGACTCCTGTCCCCCATCTTGGCTTCGCGATGGCGGCGGCTCCGGAAGGTTTCGCACCGTGGCTTCCTCCGTAAGGGTTTTCGATGCAGGGGCTTTATAGGCGAAAGGGCAGCCTCGGAGGGGGCCTGGGGCCACCACACCATAGGCTGGCGCCGGGCCCAGGCCGCGCCACCCTATCATCTGGGGCCCACAGGGCCCTCCCCTGGCGGCTCTCGGGTGTTCCGGATGCTTCGGCAAAATAGGAACCGGGCGTTGATTTCGTCCAATTCGAGAATATTTCGTTACTAGGATTTCTGAAACCAAAACAGCAGAAAACAGAACCGCACTTCGGCATCTTGTTAATAGGTTAGTTCCAGAAAATGCACGAATATGACATAAAGTGTGCATAAAACATGTAGGTATCATCAATAAAGTAGCATGGAACATAAGAAATTATCGATACGTTGGAGACGTATCAATCGCATCTTGCGATCTAGGCAGTACGCGTTTATTCGTTACCTTGTGTTGCTCGTGCTGAAGCGTTGTTGATGGCGAGTAACACTATTTATCATAGATGTTTTGGGGCTGGCATGGATGCTTTTCTTATACATGCTTGCTTAGCTATGCTGCCCCACGATATCTAGCTGCCCTTACACCTACCTAGGTGTAAGGGCAGCACCTTGCTTGTTCGTTGTTTAGTAGATCCAATCTGTTATAGTTGCTCCTTGATTCTTCAAGGATTGGTTTAATATCTGTATGGTTAGGCCTTGCAAACGGGTTGAACGATCCGGTAGCACGTAAGGTATGGTTTGTTAATCCTAAGAGGGATGTTCCGGGAATTGACTTAGTGTTGGTTTTTAGGCCTCTTCTAGGGTTAGTTTTCCATTATCTTTCGTGTCTGTTAGGCTCAACTACGCGCAGGATGTTCCGATCATGCGGTGAAAACCCTAAACTGTCGTAGATTGGTATAGCTTTATATTGATCAAGCAGGAGCCCCATGTCATCGTTAACCCGACGTAAGCCATGGGGCGATCGGCTCTTTGAGCCGATCCACAGGGCAACCTGAGAGCCGATAGGGCTCGTATTTAATGTTTACGTGTCTGCCATGCAGGAAACTAATCGAAGCAATCCAACACCTTCCTGACCAGGTATAGGTCAGGTGGCACGCCCTTGCAACCGCTAGGACATGTGCCGGAACATTTGCGGGACGACGTCGAGGGACCAGGGCCCCCAGCAGTCTTGGAAGCCTCCCGGCTCTTCGTGTTGCTTAACCACTGCTCGCCGGTGGGTTTTGGCAAAACACATTCTGGCACGCCCGGTGGGACAATCTTCCGCAACATCCACGTCAACATCCGAGATGGCGGAAGAACCGGTCAAGTACGAAGATCTGCCTGCTGAGCACAAGAAGAAATATGATGATCTCAAGGCCATCTTCGAAGCCGATCTCATCGGCTCTTTCGAGAAGACCCGTTCGCACGGGATCAAGTTCAAAGGGTTCCAACCCGAAGGCGCGTTGGAGGGACTAGATCTATCTCTCCCTTCGGATGAACGTACCAGAGCCCTGCGGCAGGAAATTAACTATGCCGTCGCTCATTCTCTACATCGGCATTCTGAGAGCCTGGTGAACACTTTGGAGCGTGTTGCGCTTCACGTGGTGCAAGAAATCATGAAGCATCAGTATTCTCCTTCAGGACCTGCGCTAGGAACTCATCAGGGAGAGATACCGTTCTACACCAGGCCACCACTGCCGTACGCTATGGCAGCTCCACAGCAACAAGGTTCGCCGGCGTACGTTGTCTACAAGGTTGGAGGTGATCCTGGCGATTACCAATTCCTGTATGAGCCGCCCAAGGAGATTCCACATGGATACGTGTGCACATACGTGCCGGACTGCAACAATTGGATGAGCCAGGTTACAGCAGGAGGGACTGCCACGGTAGGAAGGGTCGCCGGAACAGGAGTAGTTGCTGGAGCAGGAAACAGTTCTGGAGCAGATGCTGAGAAACAGGCGTGGCTAACTAAATATGCCACCGGAACAAGTCATGAACGCTCAACTTCTGCAGCTCCTACGGTGGATGAGATCACCGCAATCATGAGAGATCAGTTCGGCATCCTGCCGAAGAAGAGAATGATCGGCTATTCCAAGCCGTATCCCAACGAGTATGACCTAATCCCACTACCGCCTAAGTATCGGCTCCCTGACTTCACAAAATTCAGTGGATCAGAAGGAACCAGCTCAATTGAGCACGTGAGCCGATATTTGGCACAGTTGGGCATGGTCTCAGCTTCAGACGAGCTGCGTGTGAGGTTCTTCTCACAATCTCTCACGGGTCCGGCCTTTGGGTGGTACACCTCGTTGCCACCAGATTCGGTTCGGACGTGGAAGCAGCTGGAGGAACAATTCCACATACAATACCATTCAGAAGCTACTGAAGCTGGCATTGCCGATCTGACCCAGGTTCGGCAGAGGCGAGGAGAGACGGTGTCTGAATACATCCAGCGCTTCAGGACCGTCAGGAACCGATGTTATTCGGTTCGCTTATCTGAGAAGGAAGCAGTCGAGCTGGCGATAGCAGGCCTGTCAGCGCCGCTCAAAGACGTGACCTTCCAAGCGGACTACAATTCACTGGCGCATATGGTTCAGAAATTGACATCGTATGAACAGCGCCACCCGGAATTGTACCAGGACAAGTTCAAGCGCGTTGCCCTGATCGAGATGGAAGAAGATGAAGATTCTGTAGGAGATCAGGAAGTCGCTGTAGCTGAATGGACTCGGGGGGCAAAACCCGTGTCTTGCAAATGGGTGAAACAACCAGGGCCTGCAAAAGGGTTTGACTTTGATTTAAGCAAAACGGAGCAAATTTTTGATTTATTGCTGAAGGAAAAACAGCTGAAGTTACCCGAAGGCCACAAAATCCCCACGTTACAAGAGATGAACGGCAGGCCATACTGCAAATGGCATCACACGTTCACCCATGCCACCAATGACTGCAAAGTCTTGCGCGGACAGATTCAAATGGCGATAGAACAAGGCCGATTACTCTTCGGTCAGTTTGCCATGAGAGTTGATACGAATCCGTTTCCCGACGTCAACATGGTGGATCTCAGTCACTGCATACGCGAGCCAGGTTTCTCTTTTGATATCAACATGGCAGGGCTTGCAGATCGCCATAGCAAGGATAAGCCAGAGAGCAGTCACTCCCGTGGCAAAGACAAAGAGGAGGCCGATCCACGCGACCGGCCCCAACATGATGACAGACGGTACTTGACTGAGGAAGAGGTGAGAAGCGTGCGGTATCAACGACCACTTTCCGCGCACCTCCTCAACAAATATGAGCAGCAGTACGACCGACGTCGGCGCTACGACGTAGATGATGATAGATATCGTCGGTCTGATGCAGACAACAGGAAATACCGTCGATACGAAGGGTATGAGCGTCACGCTAGAGGGAGATCAAGAGAGCAAGAGGACATGGATAGGCATTGGAACTGTCCTTTCTTCAAACATTGTTGGGATTCAGGAATGAGCCGATTGCCTACAATCGAGAACTGCCCAGAATGTAAACAGAAGAGGAAGGGAACAAATGAAGTTTCAGTGTTCAAACGTCTGGGACCTCTCCCACCTCAGAAAAAACGAGCTGAGTCATCTCAAGATGAAGACTTCGAGGAGTCAGAGGAAGAAGATAGGTATCACCGGCCAAGGTGGTGCCCTGATGGACTCAGCCACTCCCAAAAGCGCAGAGTGCAGCGGCTACGTAACTTGGAGGAAGCCGAGGCGCAGTACCTGTACACGTTGAGGAAAGCACGGCCCGATCTGGCCGTGAAAATTCAGCAAACATTGGAGACCGAGGCACGGCCACAAAAGAAAGTGTGGCGACGCAAGCAGACAAAAGCCGATGTAGAGGCATCGGCTGATACAAACATGGTGTTCATCCTTCCGTCAGAGTTTTGTGCTCCAAAAGACGAGGAAGTGTCGGTGGCACAGTTTAATTGCGGCCCGCGGCCAGTCACCTTTGAGAAGCCACGAGAGAAGAGCTACAGGCATCTGAAAGCCCTATACCTGAAAGGTTATATCAATGGGCAACCTATCAGCAAGATGCTGGTTGACACGGGAGCGGCAGTCAACATAATGCCGTACTCCATGTTACGACGTTTGGGACGTTCCAATGAAGATCTGATCAAAACCAACGTCACGCTAAGCGATTTCAATGGCCAAGCGTCAGAAGCCAAGGGTGTTCTGAACGTGGACTTAACTGTCGGCCGAAAGACCATCCCTACGTCCTTCTTCATCGTCGACAGCAAGAGCACTTACGTTGTCCTGCTAGGAAGGGATTGGATCCACGCTAACTGTTGCATTCCATCCACAATGCATCAGTGCGTCATACAATGGGATGGAGATGAAGTGGAGGTTGTTCATGCAGACGATTCGGTCGAAATCTCTTTGGCCGCCATGAACATCTGGGAAGCAAACGACCAAGAGCCGCTCTCTGGAATCAATCTGGACGGCTGTGAGCGCATCGAAGCTTCAAAAAACGGGGTGAGGCTGGTCTTATCCACCGGCCTGAGTAACAAGTTCCGAGTCTATGGACGTACGTGGCAAGGCCGATCCCTGCGATCGGCCCCAAAAAATAAAAAGCAAGGATCTCACCTCAAGCATGTCACGTAGCCATAGCGGAGAACCAAAAAGTTGTGAACCCTCAGTAAACATTGCAATGAAAAAGGAGGCCGATTCTAGCAATCGGCCAAAATTAGCCTCAACATGCCTTCTGCCTGTGTTCAGCATTGATTTAGCAGGCAATGGGAAGCTGGGGAAGGGGTTTACAGCATCTGATGGACAGGAAGAGTAGAGACCTTTACTTAGCGATACAACTGCAAGGGAGGCCGATTCCAGCAATCGGCCAAAACACATTCTCACCACATTTGCTAGTCGCTGTGCTATTTAGCATGGTGGGTGATGTGAAAGGCTTATAGTTGGCTGAAAAGCCGATATCTTCAATCACTTGAAGGATTCGGCTCGGGGGGCATACACACGGAGAAGATACAAGGCCACGAAGTATGTACCCAGGAGGAGCCGATTCATGAAATCGATCGGCTAATAAAAAATCGAAAATAGAAAAATTTTAAGCACAGCCGATGCTCGGACATCGACTCTAGAATTGCGGAGCTTCAGCTGCAGCGTCATTGGAACGTGGGGCTGGATTTCTTCAAGGATGATTCTTCACCTCCTCGGAGTTTTCGACCGAGGTCTCAATGGGGAAGAAGCAGCGTTGGGGCGTTGAGCCGGGACTTGGTTCATCACTGCTGTGGAGGCCGCTCGATATTCAGGGTGAACGACAGCAAGCCTGAGAGATCACAACCCTGACAAACAACAAGGCAGCATAAGCATGCAGATCAGAGGGGGTGAGCACAACAAAGGGAGCATACCTCCCTAGGACCATGGGAACAGCCGATGACGATGCGATCGGCGTGGCGTTTCGCCTGGGGTTTGGCCAAAGTGGCGATTTGGTCGATGTCACCAATAGAGGTGGTTACGTTCAGAGTTGGGCATCAGAACTTTATCCGTTCTCACTGGAAGTTTCATCAGTCCACGAAAGATGGTGAGCCGATCTGAGCAGCAAAGCACAAGAATTGAGCTAGGAGGAGTTGGCATTTGAAGTTTCTTGGTTTAAGGGAGGGGTTTGCTGCTCCTTCTGAAACCTCCTGGTACAACGACTCTGTGTGCGTGCTCATACCAACTGGTTCGGAGCAGGGGGATGAAGAGGTGAACTGTTCGATGCGGCTAAATAAAAGGGATACAGTGGAGATTTAATGCTTAAGCAGTTTTCGAGGATGTGATGCCACAACTATCGAATCGTGCAGAGAAGTTGAGAAGGCAAGACATCATGATGAAGAATACTGCGACGGTTCTGCTCTGCCACGACATGACCCTTCGAAGAAAAAATAGAGTGGTTTTGAAATTATCATTACCAAAACCAGGGGGCATGTGTTATCACCAGATTTTGGCCAAATCAGGAGATGGGCCGTAAGTGAAGATGGGCTTGAAAGATATACACGTGGAGCGTCTTTGAAGCGGCCTTGCGCGAAGAGTTTGGGCTGGATTGCCCGTGTATCTGTAAATATAGTAGATCGCATCTTAGTTTAGAATTAAAAGATAGAGTTTAACCCGTGCACGGTTAGGTGCACACCCGAACTAGAAAGTCCCTTGGACTATAAATATGTATCTAGGGTTATCGAAAAGGAGGACAATCACGTTCACAACAAACACAAATCAGGCGCATCGCCACCCCTTCTTTCGAGGGTTTCTCCCGGGTAAGCATCATGCTGCCTAGATCGCATCTTGCGATCTAGGCAGTACGCGTTTATTCGTTACCTTGTGTTGCTCGTGCTGAAGCGTTGTTGATGGCGAGTGATACGTCCATTTTGCATCACTATTTTATATCATAATTTGCTGTTATTCATTGATATATTTCATATTTAGAGATGATACTTATGTTATTTCATCTATTTTGCATGTTTCGTGATCATTGGAGAATTATTCACCGGAGTCAGGATTCTGCTGGAAAAAGCACCGTCAGGACACCATATTTCTGAAGATCAACAATTGACGGAATTTATACGGAAAATCCTATTTTTCCAGAAGACGAAGGGAGCCAAAAGGAGGAGCCGGGAGGAGCCACCATGGGCCCCCCATAGGCCGGCGCGGGCCCAGGCCTGGCCGCGCCGCCTTGTGGGGAGGGGGCCCACGGCCCCCTCGGCCGCCTCTCCTTCGCGTACTTCTTCGCCCCGAAAACCTAAGACCGGGAGTTACGGAGAATTGTGAGCCGCCTCTGCGGGCGGAAAACACCAGAGAGAAAAGAGCTCTCCGGCGGAATCCGGGGAAATTCCCTCCCGGAGGGGGAAATCGACGCCATCGCCATCGTCATCGAGCTGGACATCATCTCCATCATCATCGTCATCATCTTCACCATCTACACCGCCATCACCACCGCTGCATCTCGTCACCGCTGTAACGATTTGGGTTGGATCTTGATTGTTTGATAGGGGAAACTCTCCCGGTGTTGATTACTACTTGTTATTGATGCTATTGAGTGAAACCTTTGAACCAAGGTTTATGTTCAGATTGTTATTCATCATCATATCACCTCTGATCATGTTCCATATGATGTCTCGTGAGTAGTTCGTTTAGTTCTTGAGGACATGGGTGAAGTCTAAATGTTAGTAGTGAATTATTGTTGAGTAGTATTCAATGTTATGATATTTAAGTTGTGGTGTTACTCTTCTAGTGGTGTCATGTGAATGTCGACTACATGATACTTCACCTTTATGGGCCTAGGGGAGTGCATCTTGTATTCGTTTGCTAATTGTGGGGTTGCCGGAGTGACAGAAACCTAAACCCCCGTTAGTATATCGGTGCAGGAGGGATAGCAGGATCTCAGAGTTTAAGGCTGTGGTTAGATTTATCTTAATTACTTTCTTGTATTTGCGGATGCTTGCAAGGGGTATAATCACAAGTATGTATTAGTCCTAGGAAGGGCGGTGCATTAGCATAGGTTCACCCACACAACACTTATCAAAACAATGAAGATTAATCAGCCGTATGAAGCGAAAGCACTAGACTAAAATCCCCGTGTGTCCTCAAGAACGTTTGGTCATTATAAGTAAACAAACCGGCTTGTCCTTTGTGCTAAAAGGATTGGGCCACTCGCTGCAATTATTTCTCTCGCATTTTATTTACTTGTACTTTATTTATCTGCAATATCAAAACCCCCTGAATACTTGTCTGTGAGCATTTACAGTGAATCCTTCATCGAAACTGCTTGTCAACACCTTCTGCTCCTCGTTGGGTTCGACACTCTTATTTATTGAAAGTACTACGATACACCCCCTATACTTGTGGGTCATCAAGACTATTTTCTGGCGCCGTTGCCGGGGAGTGAAGCGCTATTGGTAAGTGGAATTGGTAAGGAAACTTTTACTGTACGTGCTGATTTTGTTTCTGCTTGCTACTATAAGTCATTATGGAGAGATCCTCCCTTGAATTTCTATTTGGGAAATCTACTACTACTGCAACGGTAGTGGATGAGGCGCCAGGTGAGGAAGTAATACCATATAAAATACCTATGAAAATTATTGAACGTGTTGTGGATAACCGCTATGAAGGGGATGGAACTGTGCATCCTGGAGATCATTTACTGTTTTTACATGAATTATGCGGGTTATTCAAATGTGCAGGTATTTCAATGGATGAAGTCAGGAAGAAATTATTTGTTATGTCGCTATCTGGTAAAGCGGCGCATTGGTATAAACTGCTGAAGGATGGGCATTCTCTTGATTGGAAGGATATTGTGCCTGTATTTTACTCTAAATTCTATCCTCCAAGTGAAATTCACAAAGACCGCAACCGTATATATAATTTTTGGCCTCATGATGGAGAAAGTATTGCCCAAGCGTGGGGGAGATTGAAGTCTTTAATGCTCAAATGCCCCATTCATGAGCTTCCTGGTAATATTATTATTGATAATTTCTATGCAAGACTGTCTTTTCAAGATAAAACCTTGCTGGATACTTCTTGTTCTGGATCATTCACGCGCAATAAAGAAGAGTTTAAATGGGACCTTCTTGATCGAATCCAAGAAAATACTGAAGGATGGGAGAACGACAAAGGTAGAGTGTCAGGTATAAATTATAATTATGAATGCATTGAAACTTTTATGGATACTGATGAATATCGTAATATGAGTGCTACATATGGTCTTGACTCTCAAGTTGTTGCAAATATTTATAAAGCCTTTGCCTCTCATTTTGAATTGCCTAGGAAGAATTTTGATAAGTATCATGAACCATATAAAGATAAAGTTGATTCACCTAAAGGTAAATGTATTGAAATTAAAACTGTTGATCATATTCTTCCTGAAGCTTATATTGAAAAAACTCCTTTCCCTGCTAAAATGAAGGAGTATTCTGTTATAACTAGTGTAGTTAATAAAAGTGCAAAGAAACCCATAGAACCTGAAGAACAAATAAAAGTTGAACCTGCTGTTGCAATAGTTAAAGATCTTGTTACTGAAAATGTGGAAGATGGTCATATTATTTTTTGTGAAGATGCTTCTAATATTGTTTCGCATCCTAATAAGTCTATGAAAGCCAGTGTTCCTGTGCTCTCTGTTCGAATTGGTGATCATTGCTATTATGGTTTATGCGATATTGGTGCAAGTATTAGTGCCATTCCTTATGAGCTCTACACGGAAATTATGCATGAAATTGGTTCTTGTGAACTTGAAGATATTGATGTGGTTATTCGGCTAGATAATAGAGAAACTATCTCTCCCATTGGTATTGTTCGAGATGTTGAAGTTCTATGTGGTAAGATTAAATATCCTGCTGACTTTTTGGTACTTGGTTCTGCTGCTAGTAAGTTTTGTCCTATTATTTTTGGTAGACCTTTTCTAAATACATGTGGAGCTATTATAGATTGCAAGAAAGAGAAAATTGTTACTAAATTTGCTGGTGAATCTTATGAGTTTAACTTCTCTAAATTTGCCAAAACTCCTTATAAAGCTGATTTGCCTAATGAAGATTTTAGAGTTGAACAGTGTGCATCTATTGCTCTTGCTCCTAGTAATCCTTTGCAGCAACATTTGGAGAATAGTGAGAGTGAAGTTTTTAGGGAAGAAAGGGATGAGCTTGATGAAATTTTCCTTCGTCAACCTATTCTTAAACATGACTTACCGGTTGAAGATTTAGGTGTAACACCACCACCAAAGGAAGATCATGTATTTGATTTGAAACCATTACCTGATAATCTTAAGTATGCTTATATTGATGAGAAGAAAACATATCCTGTTATTATTAGTGCTAAGCTTTCAGATATCGAGGAAGAAAGGTTATTGGAAATATTGAAGAAGCACCGAGGAGCTATTGGCTATACTCTTGATGATTTGAAGGGGATTTCTCCCGCTATTTGCCAACATGCTATTAATATAGAAGATGGTGCAAAACCTGTTGTTGAACATCAGCGTCGTCTAATTCCCAAGATGAAGGATGTGGTAAGAAATGAGGTATTAAAACTCCTTGAAGCAGGTATTATATATCCTATTGCTGATAGTAGATGGGTTAGTCCTGTGCATTGTGTTCCTAAGAAAGGAGGTATAACTGTTGTGCCTAATGATAATGATGAGCTTATTCCTCAAAGAGTAGTTGTAGGGTATAGAATGTGCATTGATTTTAGAAAAGTTAATAAAGTTACTAAGAAAGATCATTACCCTTTACCTTTTATTGATCAAATGTTAGAGAGGTTGTCTAAAAATACACATTTCTGTTTTCTTGATGGATATTCTGGGTTTTCACAAATTGCTGTTAGAGCTAAAGATCAAGAGAAAACCACTTTCACTTGTCCCTATGGAACTTATGCTTATAGGCGTATGCCTTTTGGTTTATGTAATGCTCCTGCTACTTTTCAAAGATGCATGTCTGCTATTTTTCATGGCTTTTGTGAAAAGATTGTTGAGGTATTCATGGATGATTTTTCTGTCTATGGGAATTCATTTGATAATTGCTTGCGAAACCTTGATAAAGTTTTGCAGAGATGTGAAGAAACTAACCTTGTTCTTAATTGGGAGAAATGTCACTTTATGGTTAATGAAGGAATTGTATTGGGACATAAAATTTCTGAAAGAGGTATTGAAGTTGATAGAGCTAAAGTTGAAGCAATTGAGAAGATGCCCTATCCTAGGGATGTTAAAGGTATTCGTAGTATTCTTGGTCATGCTGGTTTTTATAGGAGGTTTATTAAAGATTTCTCTAAAATTTCAAAGCCTCTTACTAATCTTCTTCAAAAAGATGTACCTTTCGTTTTTGATGATGATTGTAAGGAAGCTTTTGAAACTCTAAAGAAAGCCTTAACAACTGCTCCTATAGTTGAACCTCCTGATTGGAACTTACCTTTTGAAATTATGTGTGATGCTAGTGATTTTGCTGTAGGTGTTGTCCTTGGACAGCGAGTAGATAAAAAATTAAATGTTATTCATTATGCTAGTAAAACTCTAGATGCTGCTCAAAGAAATTATGCTACAACTGAGAAAGAATTATTAGCCGTAGTTTTTGCATGTGACAAGTTTAGACCCTATATTGTTGATTCAAAAGTCACAATTCATACTGATCATGCTGCAATTAGGTACCTTATGGAAAATAAAGATGCTAAGCCAAGGCTTATTAGATGGGTGCTTCTTTTGCAAGAATTTGATTTACATATTGTAGATAGGAAAGGTGCTGATAATCCTGTTGCTGATAATTTGTCTAGATTGGAAAATATTGCTTATGATCCTGTTCCTGTTAATGATAGTTTTCCAAATGAACAATTGGCTGTAATAAAGGTGAGCTCGCGAGAGAGCCCTTGGTATGCTGATTATGCTAACTTTATTGTTTCGAAGTATTTGCCTCCAACCTTTTCAGCTCAGCAAAGGAGGAAATTCTTTTATGATTTGAGGCATTATTTTTGGGATGACCCACACTTATATAAAGAAGGAGTGGATGGTATTATGCGAAGATGTGTCCCAGAATATGAACAACAAGAGATATTGAGTAAATGCCATGGGAGTGTTTATGGAGGACATCACGCCGGAGATAGAACCGCACAAAAGGTTCTACAATCAGGTTTTTATTGGCCAACACTTTTCAAAGATGCAAGGAAGTTTATCTTATCTTGTGATGAATGTCAAAGAGTTGGTAATATCTCTAGACGCAATGAAATGCCTATGAATTATACTCTTGTTATTGAACCATTTGATTGTTGGGGATTTGACTTCATGGGTCCTTTCCCTTCTTCAGAAGGTAACACTCATATACTTGTCGCTGTTGATTATGTTACTAAATGGGTAGAAGCTATACCTACAAAAAGTGCTGATGGTGAGACCTCTATAAAAATGCTTGTAGATATTATATTTCCTAGATTTGGAGTACCTAGATATATTATGACTGATGGAGGTTCTCATTTTATTCATGGTGGTTTTAGAAAAACTCTTGCCAAATATGGTATTAATCATAGAATTGCTTCAGCTTATCATCCTCAAACTAGTGGGCAAGTAGAATTATCAAATAGAGAAATTAAAGCTATCTTGGGAAAGACTGTTAATAAATCTAGAAAGAATTGGGCTAGTAAGTTAAAGGAAGCACTGTGGGCTTATAGAACTGCTTATAAAAATCCTATGGGAATGTCTCCTTATAAAATGGTTTATGGAAAAGCTTGTCATTTACCTTTAGAACTAGAGCACAAAGCTTATTGGGCTGTAAGAGAACTTAATAAAGATTTTAAACTTGCCGGTAAGAAGAGGTTGCTACAATTGAGTTCTTTAGATGAATGGAGAAGTGAAGCTTATGAAAATGCTAAACTTTTTAAGGAGAAAGTTAAGAAGTGGCATGATAGAAGAATTATTAAAAGAGAATTTAATGTTGGAGATAAAGTCCTATTGTATCGGTCTCGTCTCAGATTTTTTGCAGGGAAATTACTCTCAAAATGGGAAGGACCATATGTTATTGAGGAGGTATATCGTTCAGGAGCAATAAAAATTAGCTCTTTGGAAGGTAACGCCACACAAGTAGTGAATGGGCAAAGACTCAAGCATTATATTTCTGGAGATTCTTATAATGAAGATATTGATATTATCCAAGTGATAACTCCGGAAGCTTTCATCAAAGATCAAATTGACAGTTCTGCAGAGTCCGACTTTGAATAGGTAACAGTTTTAGTAATAAAAAGTCCGCGTTTAGCTTTCCGAACAATATTTCTGTTGTTTTTGGAAAATATGAAAAATTACGGGATCGAAACGGAGTGGAAGAGACGCGCGAGGGCCCGTCACCATAGGCCGGCGCGGGCCCCACCCTGGCCGCGCCGCCTTATGGTGACAGCCCCTCGGCGTCCCGTTTCCACTCGTTTTCGGCCTGGAACCTTCCTTTTGTTGTAAAAATATTTGCTATATAATCCCCCGGATCTCCAGAGGTCCGTATATCGTTTTCTCGTCGTGTTTTGTTTCGAGCTGTTTTCTGCCAGGATCTGTTTTGATTTAGAAGCACCATGGTCTCCAACAACAAAGACAAGGGACCTTTGGAGGAAGATATTCAAGACCCTGAATTGAAGGAAGAAGTCGAGAGCGAGGATGAGGAAGAAGTGGAGGAGGTTCCGCGAGTACACCAGCGTGCCACCATTGCAAGCATTGGCGTGATATCAAATCCATCCAACACCAAGAGAAGTGCACGAATCGCTACCGGAGGAGCAGTTCCACGTCGCTTCTTAGCTCCAAGGACATCTTCTCCAGGCAATTACCACCCTTTCCGCAATCTAATCTACAATCGTCAAACTGAAAGGACCCCCAAGGTAGTGTTGCCAAGTGGTTGGGATATAGATCGTTCTAACATTGCAGGAGAGATGAAATCTGAAGCTGAAGGATGGGGAAACAACTCTAGGAGTTGGGACTCGCCACCTGACATGATTATGAGCCGCGTTGAGCACAACTCGGAGCTGATTCGCAACCTCACCTATGAGATTGAGGATTTAAAGGAACTTGTTAAGAAGCTTGTCGAGAAGAATCCATCACCATCACCACCGAAGGAGTAATTCATCATCGGTATTGGCATCCCCTTGGTTTGTTCCAAGCTTGGGGGAGTGCCGCGGTATCACATCATCACTACCTTTATCTTTTACTATCAAGTAGTGTCATATCATGAGTAGGGAAGTTATCATATGGAGTAGTTTGCAATATGGAAGTATCTCTCTTAGTTGGTTATCTATGTATCCGTTGGTGTGAGGTATCGTTATGGAATATTAATGAGAAGTCTTGTCATTTACTTTTTGCACACCTTATTTTAGTTTGCAATCTCTATTATATGATCACTCTTGACATTAGTATTGATATCACTTTGGGAGCATCAAGTAAATCTATTTGGTTTTGGCAAACTTAGCATTGGTCAATAGCAACAACATCTTGATGTTTAAATAGAAGAGAGAAATACATGTAGATATATTACTCTATTATCTTTATGCTAATGAGTTTAGTATTCTGAAGTTAAAATTGCTTGTGCTTATGAGAAAGATGCATGATTGTTTCTATCACATGTATATTTGTTTGTTTCCTTCAACCTTTATGCTTGCTATCAAACCTTGCTAGCCAAAGACCTGTATTGAGAGGGAATACTTCTCATACATCCATAACCTTAGACCAAACCCATGCCATTTGTGTCCACCATAACTACCTATTATGTGGTATTTTGCGCCACTCCAAGTAAATACTTCATGTGCTACCTTTAAATAATTCAAACTATATTACTCTTTATTTGTGTCAATGTTTTATAGCTCATGAGGAAGTATGTGGTGTTTTATCTTTCAATCTTGTTGGGCGGACTTTCACCAATGGACTAGTGGCACATCCGCTTATCCAATAATTTTGCAATAAGAGCTGGCAACGGGGTTCCCAGCCCCAATTAATAACTTTCATTAATAATTCTCTTCACATGTTTTGCCCTGATTTATCAGTAAGCAACTTAATTTTGCAATAGACACTCCTCCATGGTATGTGAATGTTGGAAGGCACCCGAGGATTCGGTTAGCCATGGCTTGTGAAAGCAAAGGTTGGGGGAGTGTCATCCATAATAAAACTAAAATACATGTGTAAACAAAAGAGAAGGGGGATGATCTACCTTGCTGGTAGAAATGCCGTCCCTCATGGGAGCCGCTCTTGGAAGGTTCGTTTGGCAAGGGGGTTAGAGTGCCCGCTACCATTCGTTGACAACAACAAACACCGCTCAAAATCTTACTTTTATGCTCTTTACATGATTTCAAAACTTGAAAAGCTCTAGCACATGATTTAATCCATGCTTCCCTCTGCGAAGGGCCTATCTTTTACTTTTATGTTGAGTCAGTAAACCTATTTCCCTCTATCTTAAGCAAGCAATTGAGTTGTTGTGAACCAACCATTTATGCTATGATTTAGTTAATCATGTCTTTTATGCTTTCTTGTTCAGTACAAATTTTATCTGATTGAATATGACTTTGAAAGTTATCAATGACTATGAGGAGATTGTTATGATTGAGAATGAAAGCCCTGCTATATAAATTCTAATATGAAAGCTTTGTTTAGAAGATAAGTACAATCCGTTAGTAGTTCTCTGACCAAGAACAAAGTTTGCCATAACCAATCATGATTTCCTATGCACCTTTATTTGTGATTTCTCTTTACTTATTTCAAGTTGAGTTATATGAAGAGAATGTGTACTAGAATATCTTGTGTGAATCAATATGATGCTTCTTGTCCGTATTTTATTTATCGACTCTTCACTCCATAAACATGTGGTCTTGTTTATCGAGCTCAGTTTCGCTTGGGGACAAGCGAGGTCTAAGCTTGGGGGGAGTTGATACGTCCATTTTTCATCACTATTTTATATCATAATTTGCTGTTATTCATTGATATATTTCATATTTAGAGATGATACTTATGTTATTTCATCTATTTTGCATGTTTCGTGATCATTGGAGAATTATTCACCGGAGTCAGGATTCTGCTGGAAAAAGCACCGTCAGGACACCATATTTCTGAAGATCAACAATTGACGGAATTTATACGGAAAATCCTATTTTTCCAGAAGACGAAGGGAGCCAAAAGGAGGAGCCGGGAGGAGCCACCATGGGCCCCCCATAGGCCGGCGCCCAGGCCTGGCCGCGCCGCCTTGTGGGGAGGGGGCCCACGCCCCCTCGGCCGCCTCTCCTTCGCGTACTTCTTCGCCCCGAAAACCTAAGACCTGGGAGTTACGGAGAATTGACAGAGCCGCCTCTGGGCGGAAAATAGAGAGAAAAGAGCTCTCCGGCGGGCGGAATCCGCCGGGGAAATTCCCTCCCGGAGGGGGAAATCGACGCCATCGCCATCGTCATCGAGCTGGACATCATCTCCATCATCATCGTCATCATCTTCACCATCTACACCGCCATCACCACCGCTGCATCTCGTCACCGCTGTAACGATTTGGGTTGGATCTTGATTGTTTGATAGGGGAAACTCTCCCGGTGTTGATTACTACTTGTTATTGATGCTATTGAGTGAAACCTTTGAACCAAGGTTTATGTTCAGATTGTTATTCATCATCATATCACCTCTGATCATGTTCCATATGATGTCTCGTGAGTAGTTCGTTTAGTTCTTGAGGACATGGGTGAAGTCTAAATGTTAGTAGTGAATTATTGTTGAGTAGTATTCAATGTTATGATATTTAAGTTGTGGTGTTACTCTTCTAGTGGTGTCATGTGAACGTCGACTACATGATACTTCACCTTTATGGGCCTAGGGGAGTGCATCTTGTATTCATTTGCTAATTGTGGGGTTGCCGGAGTGACAGAAACCTAAACCCCCGTTAGTATATCGGTGCAGGAGGGATAGCAGGATCTCAGAGTTTAAGGCTGTGGTTAGATTTATCTTAATTATTTTCTTGTATTTGCGGATGCTTGCAAGGGGTATAATCACAAGTATGTATTAGTCCTAGGAAGGGCGGTGCATTAGCATAGGTTCACCCACACAACACTTATCAAAACAATGAAGATTAATCAGCCGTATGAAGCGAAAGCACTAGACTAAAATCCCCGTGTGTCCTCAAGAACGTTTGGTCATTATAAGTAAACAAACCGGCTTGTCCTTTGTGCTAAAAAGGATTGGGCCACTCGCTGCAATTATTTCTCTCACATTTTATTTACTTGTACTTTATTTATCTGCAATATCAAAACCCCCTGAATACTTGTCTGTGAGCATTTACAGTGAATCCTTCATCGAAACTGCTTGTCAACACCTTCTGCTCCTCGTTGGGTTCGACACTCTTATTTATTGAAAGTACTACGATACACCCCCTATAGTTGTTGATGGCGAGTAACACTATTTATCATAGATGTTTTGGGGCTGGCATGGATGCTTTTCTTATACATGCTTGCTTAGCTATGCTGCCCCACGATATCTAGCTGCCCTTACACCTACCTAGGTGTAAGGGCAGCACCTTGCTTGTTCGTTGTTTAGTAGATCCAATCTGTTATAGTTGCTCCTTGATTCTTCAAGGATTGGTTTAATATCTGTATGGTTAGGCCTTGCAAACGGGTTGAACGATCCGGTAGCACGTAAGGTATGGTTTGTTAATCCTAAGAGGGATGTTCCGGGAATTGACTTAGTGTTGGTTTTTAGGCCTCTTCTAGGGTTAGTTTTCCATTATCTTTCGTGTCTATTAGGCTCAACTACGCGCAGGATGTTCCGATCATGCGGTGAAAACCCTAAACTGTCGTAGATTGGTATAGCTTTATATTGATCAAGCAGGAGCCCCATGTCATCGTTAACCCGACGTAAGCCATGGGGCGATCGGCTCTTTGAGCCGATCCACAGGGCAACCTGAGAGCCGATAGGGCTCGTATTTAATGTTTACGTGTCTGCCATGCAGAAAACTAATCGAAGCAATCCAACACCTTCCTGACCAGGTATAGGTCAGGTGGCACGCCCTTGCAACCGCTAGGACGTGTGCCGGAACATTTGCGGGACGATGTCGAGGGACCAGGGCCCCCTGCAGCCTTGGAAGCCTCCCGGCTCTTCGTGTTGCTTAACCACTGCTCGCCGGTGGGTTTTGGCAGGCAACAGGAACATAAGAAATTATAGTTACGTTTGCGACGTATCAAGCATAAAAAACTATTGTGGTAATGAATATGTTGTTTATGTATTTTAGTTCTTATAAGTTGCTTGTTGAGCAGTAACCATGTTTCTGGGGACGCCATCAACCTGTCACACCTTTGTTGAATATCATGTGAGTTGCTATGCATGTTCGTCTTGTCTGAAGTAAGGGAGATTTGCCATGAGTTGAATGGTTTGAGTATGCATGTTGTTAGAGAAGAACATTGGGCCGCCAACCAAAGCCATGTATCATGGTGGAAGTTTCAGCTTGGACATTAATCCTCAGAATCTCTTATGAGAATATTATTTGTTGTTGAATGCTTAAAGCATTAAAAAGAGGAGTCCATTATCTGTTTTCTATGTTGTCCCGGTATGGATGTCCTCAAGTTGAGATCTATCAAAATCGAGAAATCAAATGCGATTTATCTCCTTGGACCTTTGTACAGGTGGCATAGAGGTACCCCTTTGTGACACTTGGTTGAAACATATGTAATGCAATGATAATCCATGGAAATCCGAGCTAATTAGGACAAGGTGCGAACACTATTAGTATTCGATGCATGAGGCTTGCAACTTATAGGAAGTTTTATGCATAACCCATATGAATTATTACTACCGTTGACACAATTGTTTCCATGTTTTCAAAATAAAAAGCTCTAGCACATGAGTAATCCCTGCTTCCCTCTGCGAAGGGCCTTTCTTTTACTTTATGTTGAGTCAGTTTACCTACTTCTTTCTATCTTAGAAGCAAACACTTTTTGTTAACTGTGTGCGTTGATTCTTACATTCTTACTTATTGCACTCATCATATTACTTTGTGTTGACAATTATCCATGAGATATACATGTTACAAGTTGAAAGCAATTGCTGAAACTTAAATCTTCCTTTGTGTTGCTTTGAAACCTCTTACTTCGAATCTATTGATTTATGAGTTAACTCTTATGCAAGTCTTTTTGATGCTTGTCTTGAAAGTACTATTCATGAAAAGTTTTTGCTATATGATTCAGTTGTTTAGTCATTATCTGTTTGTTAGCAAACTATATACTATTGCTTTGAATCACTTCATTCATCTCATATGCTTTACAATAATGTTGATCAAGATTATGTTGGTAGCATGTCACTTCAGAAATTATTGTTTTTATCGTTTACCTACTCGAGGGCGAGTAGGAACTAAGCTTGGGGATGCTTGATACGTCTCCAACGTATCTATAATTTCTTATGTTCCATGCTTGTTTTATGATAATACCAACATGTTTTAGTCATACTTTATAATGTTTTTATGCATTTTCCGGGACTAACCTATTAACAAGATGCCACAGTGCCAGTTCCTGTTTTCTGCTGTTTTTGATTTCAGAAAAGTTAGTTTACGAATATTCTCGGAATTGGACGAAACAAAAGCCCACGGTCTTATTTTCCACGGAGCCTTCCATAACACCGAAGAGGAGACGAAGAGGGGACGTGAGGCGGCCACCCCATAGGGCGGCGCGGCCCCACCTCTGGCCGTGCCGGCCTATGGGGTGGGCCCTCGGCGCCCCCCGACGCTGCCCGTTCGCCTATTTATTCCTTCCGTCGCGAAAACCCTAGTACCGAGAGCCACGATACGGAAAAGTTCCGCCGCCGCCGTCAACCCCATCTCTGGGGGTTCAGAAGATCGCCTCCGGCCGGCACCCTGCCGGAGAGGGCTCTACTTCACCATGCCCGCCTCTGGACTGATGCGTGAGTAGTTCATCCTTGGACTACGGGTCCATAGCAGTGGCTAGATGGTTGTCTTCTCCTCTTGTGCTATCATGTTTAGATCTTGTGAGCTGCCTATCATGATTAGGATCATCTATTTGTAATGCTACATGTTGTGTTTGTTAGGATCCGATGAATATTGAATACTATGTCAAGTTGATTATTGATCTATCATATATATGTTATTTATGTTCTTGCATGCTCTCCGTTGCTAGTAGAGGCTCTGGCCAAGTTGATACTTGTGACTCCAAGAGGGAGTATTTATGCTAGATAGTGGGTTCATGTCTCCATTGAATCTGGGGGAGTGACAGCAACCCCTAAGGTTGTGGATGTGTTGTTGCCACTAGGGATAAAACATCAATGCTTTGTCTAAGGATATTTTTATTGTTGTTGCCTGCCAAAACCCACCGGCGAGTAGTGGTTAAGCAACACGAAGAGCCGGGAGGCTTCCAAGACTGCAGGGGGCCCTGGTCCCTCGACGTCGTCCCGCAAATGTTCCAGCACACGTCCTGGCGGTTGCAAGGTGCCACCTGACCTATACCTGGTCGAAGGTGTTGGATTGCTTCGATTAGTTTCCTGCATGGCACACGTAAACATTAAATACGAGCCCTATCGGCTCTCAGGTTGCCCTATGGATCGGCTCAAAGAGCCGATCGCCCCATGGCTTACGTCGGGTTAACGATGACATGGGGCTCCTGCTTGATCAATATAAAGTTAATCTAATCTACGATAGTTTAGGGTTTTCACCGCATGATCGGAACATCCTGCGCGTAGTTGAGCCTAATAGACACGAAAGATAATGGAAAACTAACCCTAAAAGAGGCCTAAAAACCAACGTTAAGTTAATTCCCGGAACATCCCTCTTAGGACTAACAAACCATACCTTACGTACTACCGGATCGTTCAACCCGTTTGCAAGGCCTAACCATACAGATATTAAACCAATCCTTGAAGAATCAAGGAGCAACTATAACAGATTGGATCTACTAAATAACGAACAAGCAAGGTGCTGCCCTTACACCTAGATAGGTATAAGGGCAGCTAGATATCGAGGGGCAGCATAGCTAAGCAAGCATGTATAAGAAAAACATCCATGCAAGCCCCAAAACACCTATGATAAATAGTGCTACTCGCCATCAACAACGCTTCAGCACGAGCAACACAAGGTAAACGAATAAACGTACGCTGCCTAGATCGCAAGATGCGATCTAGGCAGCATGATGCTTACCCGGAAGAAACCCTCGAAGGAAGGGGTGGCGATGCGCCTGATTTGTGTTTGTTGTGAACGTGATTGTCCTCCTTTCTCGATAACCCTAGATACATATTTATAGTCCAAGGGACTTTCTAGTTCGGGCGTGCACCTAACCGTGCACGGGTTAAACTCTATCTTTTAATTCTAAACTAAGATGCAATCTACTATATTTACAGATACAAGGGCAATCTAGCCCAAACTCTTCGCGCAAGGCCGCTTCAAAGACGCTCCACGTGTATATCCTTCAAGCCCATCTTCACTTACGGCCCATCTCCTGATTTGGCCAAAATCCGGTGATAACACATGCCCCCTGGTTTTGGTAATGATAATTTCAAAACCACTCTTTTTTTCCTTCGAGGGGTCATGTCGTGGCAGAGCAGAACCGTCGCAGTATTCTTCATCATGATGCCTTGCCTTCTCAACTTCTCTGCACGATTTGACAGTTGTGGCACCACATCCTCGAAAACTGCTTGAGCATTAAATCTCCGCTATATCCCCTTTTATTTAGCCACATCTTGCAGTTCCCTTCTTCATCCCCTTCGCATTAGCACTCCAAAAGCCCTCCTCTGCCACCATGTCTTCTTCTTCTTCCTCCTCCTCTTCGTCGGGTCTTTCCTACGTGTCCTCTCCCCTTCGAGAGTCGACACCAGAGTGGGGTACGCAGGCGGCGTACGACATCCTCGCCCCAACGGCGTGGGACAATGAAGACCACGACTCCTCCGTCTGGTCCGAGGATGACAAATCCTTGACCGACGGGGAGAGTGACCTCCGCTTCCTCGCCGACGGGGAAACGGAGGAGGAGAGCGATGACGATCGCTTCTCCTGGGCCGACTTCACCTCCTCCGAGGAGGAGAAGGAGGAAGAGGATGAGGAGGACGACACCTCCTCCGACGAGCCGCCGGCCAAGCGCTTCTGTCCCTGGCCGGGAAACCTCAGCGACTTCGACAGCGACGACGACGCTGACGAGGAGGACGAGGACAACGAGGGCCCTGCCGGCGGCCGCGGCAGCAGCGACGACGAGCCCGCCGGGAGTAGTGCCGACAGCGGCGACGACGGCGACGACGAGGGCAGCGACGGCCCATAGCTAGGATCCTTAGCATAGGATCAATAGTAGTAGATGGGGCAATGTATCCCCTGGCTCTTCCTTTTGAGAGCAATCAGCTCTTCTATGTAAGAAATCCCATTATTAATGAAGAACTCCCTTTGATTTTGCCATGAAGAACTTCCTTTGATTTTGCCGATTTCCTTTATGCTAATTTAGCCGATTTCCCCTCATACTGACTTTGCCGATTGTCAACTTGGTCAATGCTCAATGAGCCGATGGCAACGCATCAGTCCTTCACGATAAATTGCAAGACAGGTCAATTCAGTTATCCCCTCAAACGGTAACTTGCAACCCTTGCTCAAATTCAGATCCCAAATTTCCAATCGAACAGGCCCAGTCCGCAGCCGCGCGAATTCCAGATTTTTTACTCCAAAACACCTGAGCATAATGTTCGATTTAACGGCAAAACTCCTGAGTTAATGCCTTCAGAAGAGCTCTACGACCGTTGCTGAAACAATTTGATGCTGAAGCTGATACTTCTACAGAACAAGATGGCCCAGAGCCTATCAATGATGATGGCTCCCTCTTCAAATTCCTCCCACCAGCTCTGGTGGTTCTCTTCTGCAAGAACTCACCACCTTTGAAAAGGTTGTAATGCAGAGCCAGCCGATGTCCACAAAATCGGCTCCCAAGAGCAAAGAATCTTCAGGGCCAGCTGCCCCCCGAGCCTCAGTCAGGGCGAGAATAGCAGTGAGAAAGGTGGCTGCCAGGAAAACTTTGAAGGGCAAACACCCTTCTAGGCTTTAGTAGCATGTTAGTTCAGTAATCCTGCTCTTGTAGACCTCTACTGAAGATAATACCAGCGAGGAGACGCAGTCCAGCCGACGAGGCTCAAGCTCGGGCACTTCTGAAGACACCACCACGTAAAACCAACCAGATGTGCCACCATCGGCTTCCAAGAAAAGGTCAGCCCCTGAACCTGCTGCCCCTCCAGCTCCCATCAAAACAGGGCACCATCTTTGGTGACGGCATTGTGCTTTGCTGCTCAGATCGGCTCACCATCTTTTTCTTGCAGACTGATGAAGCTTCCAGTGGGGATGCTGATGAAGTTCTGATGCCCTCCACAGCTCTGGACGTAACAACCTCTAAAGGTCATCGCCATCGCTCCAACTCCAGGCAAAAAGCTCTGCTTTCTTCACCCTGATTGTCTAGGAGAGGTAGAACATCCTTGAAGAAATCCAGCCCCACGTCCCAGTGACGCTGCAGTTGAAGCTCCGGCCAGTCGTGACGTTGCCTGCTCAAGTGGCAGTTCAAACTCTGTAATTCTAGAGTCGATGGCTGTGCATCGGCTTTTTATTCTTAAGTCGATGTCCGAGCATCGGCTGTGCTTAAATTTTTTCTATTTTCGATTTTTTATTAGCCGATCGATTTCATGAATCGGCTCCTCCTGGGTACATACTTCGTGGCCTTGTACCTTCTCTGTGTGTATGCCCCCCGAGCCGAATCCTTCAAGTGATTGAAGATATCGGCTTTCCAGCCAACTATAAGCCTGTCACACCACTCACCATGCTAAATAGCACAGCGACTAGCAAGTGTGGTGAGAATGATTTTGGCCGATTGCTGGAATCGGCCTCCCTTGCAGTTGTATCGTGTAGTAAAGGTCTATACTTCACCTGTATAATCCCATGCGAAACAGTCTGGGTACTCTTTCAACAGGGCTATCAATCGGCTCCTCAGCTGTGGATCCAACTTTTTGCTGATAAATGTTGGTCGTGGCTTATCCCCAGGACCAATGTCAATCTCTTCTAGTTCATCAGCTGATGTAAACCCATACCCCAGCTTTCCATCACCTGCTAAATCCATGCTGAACACAGGCAGAAGGCATGTTGAGGCTAATTTTGGCCGATTGCTAGAATCGGCCTCCTTTTCCATTGCAATGTTTAATGAGGGTTTACAACTTCTTGTTTCTCTACTATGGCTATGTGACATGCTTGAGGTGAGATCCTTGCTTTTTATTTTTTGGGGCCGATCGCTGGGATCGGCCTTGTCACGCACGTCCATAGACTTGGATCTTGCTACTCTGTCAGGCCAGTGGATAAGACCAGCCTCACCCCGTTTTTTGAAGCTTCGATGCGCTCACAGCCATCCAGATTAATTCCAGAGAGCGGCTCTTGGTCGTTTGCCTCCCAGATGTTCATGGCAGCTAGCGAGATCTCGATCGAATCATCTGCATGAACAACTTCCACTTCATCTCCATCCCATTGTATGATGCACTGATGCATTGTGGATGGAATGCAACAGTTAGCGTGGATCCAATCCCTTCCTAGCAGGACAGCGTAAGTGCTTTTGCTGTCGACGATGAAGAACGACGTAGGGATGGTTTTTCGGCCGACAGTTAAGTCTACGTTCAGGACACCTTTGGCTTCTGACGCTTGGCCGTTGAAATCGCTTAGTGTGACGTTGGTCTTGATCAGATCTTCATTGGAACGTCCCAAACGTCGCAACATGGAGTACGGCATTATATTGACTGCTGCTCCCGTGTCAACCAGCATCTTGCTGATAGGCTGCCCGTTATAACCTTTCAAGTATAGGGCTTTCAGATGCCTGTAGCTCCTCTCTCGTGGCTTCTCAAAGATGACTGGCCGCGGGCCGCAATCAAACTGTGCCACCGACACTTCCTCGTCTCTTGGAGCACAAAACTCTGACGGAAGGATGAACACCATGTTTGTATCAGCCGATGCCTCTGCATCGGCTTTTGTCTGCTTGGGTCGCCACACTTTCTTTGGTGGGCGAGTCTCCATCTCCAATGTTTGCTGAATTTTCACGGCCAAATCGGGCCGTGCTTTCCTCAACGTGTACAGGTACTGCGCCTCGGCTTCCTCCAAGTTCTGTAGCCATTGTACTCTGCGCTTTTGGGAGTGGCTGAGTCCATCAGGCACCACCTTGGCCGGTGATATCTATCTTCTTCCTCTGACTCCTCGAAGTCTTCATCTTGAGACGACTCAGCTCGTTTGTTCTGAGGTGGGAGAGGCCCTAGACGCTTGAACACTGAAACTTCATTTGTTCCCTTCCTCTTCCGTCTACATTCTGGGCAGTTCTCGATTGTTGGCAATCGGCTCATTCCTGAGTCCCAGCAGTGTTTGAAGAAAGGACAGTCCCAATGCTTATCCATGTCCTCTTGCTCTCTTGACCTCCCTCTAGCGTGACGCTCATACCCTTCGTATCGACGGTATTTCCTGTTGTCTGCATCGACCGACGATATCTATCATCGTCTACGTCGTAGCACCGACGTCGGTCATACTGCTGCTCATATTTGTTAAGGAGGTGCGCGGAAAGTGGTCGTTGATGCCGCACGCTTCTCACTTCCTCAGTCAAATACCGTCTGTCATCATATTGGGGCCGGTCGCGTGGATCGGCCTCCTCTTTATCTTTGCCACGGGAGTGACTGCTCTCTGGCTTATCCTTGCTATGGCGATCTGCAAGCCCTGCCATGTTGATATCAAAAGAGAAACCTGGCTCGCGTCTTATGCAGTGACTGAGATCCACCATGTTGACGTCAGGAAACGGATTCGTATCAACTCTCATGGCAAACTGACCGAAGAGTAATCGGCCTTGTTCTATCGCCATTTGAATCTGTCCGCGCAAGACTTTGCAGTCATTGGTGGCATGAGTGAACGTATGATGCCATTTGCAGTATGGCCTGCCGTTCATCTCTTGTACCGTGGGGATTTTGTGGCCTTCGGGTAACTTCAGCTGTTTTTCCTTCAGCAGCAAATCAAAAATTTGCTCCGTTTTGCTTAAATCAAAGTCAAACCCTTTTGCAGGCCCTGGTTGTTTCACCCACTTGCAAGACACGGGCTTTGCCCCCGAGTCCATTCAGCTACAGCGACTTCCTGATCTCCTGCAGAATCTTCATCTTCTTCCATCTCGATCAGGGCGACGCGCTTGAACTTGTCCTGGTACAATTCTGGGTGGCGCTGCTCATACGATGTTAATTTCTGAACCATATGCGCTAGTGAATTGTAGTCTGCTTGGAAGGTCACGTCTTTGAGGGGTGCTGACAAGCCTGCTATTGCCATCTCAACTGCTTCCTTCTCAGATAAACGAACCGAATAACATCGGTTCCTGACGGTCCTGAAGCGCTGAATGTATTCAGACACCGTCTCTCCTCGCCTTTGCCGAACCTGGGTCAGATCGGCAATGCCAGCTTCAGTAGCTTCTGAATGATACTGTATGTGAAACTGCTCTTCCAGCTGCTTCCATGTTCGAACCGAATCTGGTGGCAACGAGGTGTACCATCCAAAGGCTCGACCCGTGAGAGATTGTGAAAACAACCTCACACGTAGCTGGTCTAAAGCTGAGACCATGCCCAACTGTGCCAAATATCGGCTCACGTGCTCAATTGAGCTAGATCCTTCTGATCCACTGAATTTTGTGAAGTCAGGGAGCCGATACTTAGGCGGTAGTGGGATTAGGTCATACTCGTTGGGATACGGCTTGGAATAGCCGATCATTCTCTTCTTCGGCAGGATACCGAACTGGTCTCTCAAGATTGCAGAATCTGATCCACCGTAGGAGCTGCGGAGGTTGAGCTTTCATGACTTGTTCCGGTGGCATATTTAGCTAGCCACGCCTGTTTCTCAGCATCTGCTCCAGAACGCCTCCTGCTGTGGCAATCCCTCCGGCTGTGGCAGTCCCTCCTGCTGTAACCTGGCTCATCCAGTTGTTGCAGTCCGGCACGTATGTGCACACGTATCCATGCGGGATCTCCTTGGGCGGCTCATACAAGAACTGATAATCGCCAGGATCACCTCCAACCTTGTAGACGACGTATGCCGGTGAACCTTGTTGCTGTGGAGCTGCAACCGTGTATGGCAGTGGTGGTCGAGTGTAGAACGGTATCTCTCCCTGGTGAGTTCCTAGAGCAGGTCCTGACGGGGAATACTGATGCTTCATGATTTCTTGCACCACGTGAAGCGCAACACGCTCCAAAGTGTTCACCAGGCTCTCAGAATGCCGATGTAGAGAATGAGCAACGACATAGTTAATTTCCTGTCGCAGGGCTCTGGTACGTTCCTCCGAAGGGAGAGATAGATCTAGTCCCTCTAACGCGCCTTCGGGTTGGAACCCTTTGAACTTAATGCCGTGCGAACGGGTCTTCTCAAAAGAGCCGATGAGATCGGCTTCGAAGATGGCCTTGAGATCATCATATTTCTTCTTATGCTCAGCAGGCAGATCTTCATACTTGATTTTTTTCTTCCGCCATCTCGGATGTTGACGTGGTTGTTGCGGAAGATTGTCCCACCGGGCGTGCCAGAATGTGTTGCCTGCCAAAACCCACCGGCGAGCAGTGGTTAAGCAACACGAAGAGCCGGAGGCTTCCAAGACGCAGGGGGCCCTGGTCCCTCGACGTCGTCCCGCAAATGTTCCGGCACACGTCCCGGCGGTTGCAAGGGCCCCACCTGACCTATACCTGGTCAGGAAGGTGTTGGATTGCTTCGATTAGTTTCCTGCATGGCAGAGACGTAAACATTAAATACGAGCCCTATCGGCTCTCAGGTTGCCGGCTCAAAGAGCCGATCGCCCCATGGCTTACGTCGGGTTAACGATGACATGGGGCTCCTGCTTGATCAATATAAAGTTAATCTAATCTACGACAGTTTAGGGTTTTCACCGCATGATCGGAACATCCTGCGCGTAGTTGAGCCTAATAGACACGAAAGATAATGGAAAACTAACCCTAAAAGAGGCCTAAAAACCAACGTTAAGTTAATTCCCGGAACATCCCTCTTAGGACTAACAAACCATACCTTACGTACTACCGGATCGTTCAACCCGTTTGCAAGGCCTAACCATACAGATATTAAACCAATCCTTGAAGAATCAAGGAGCAACTATAACAGATTGGATCTACTAAATAACGAACAAGCAAGGTGCTGCCCTTATACCTAGATAGGTATAAGGGCAGCTAGATATCGAGGGGCAGCATAGCTAAGCAAGCATGTATAAGAAAAACATCCATGCAAGCCCCAAAACACCTATGATAAATAGTGCTACTCGCCATCAACAACGCTTCAGCACGAGCAACACAAGGTAAACGAATAAACGTACGCTGCCTAGATCGCAAGATGCGATCTAGGCAGCATGATGCTTACCCGGAAGAAACCCTCGAAGGAAGGGGTGGCGATGCGCCTGATTTGTGTTTGTTGTGAACGTGATTGTCCTCCTTTCTCGATAACCCTAGATACATATTTATAGTCCAAGGGACTTTCTAGTTCGGGCGTGCACGGGTTAAACTCTATCTTTTAATTCTAAACTAAGATGCAATCTACTATATTTACAGATACAAGGGCAATCTAGCCCAAACTCTTCGCGCAAGGCCGCTTCAAAGACGCTCCACGTGTATATCCTTCAAGCCCATCTTCACTTACGGCCCATCTCCTGATTTGGCCAAAATCCGGTGATAACAATTGTTTACATTACGCACAGTACTTAATGCAATTGTCTGTTGTTTGCAACTTAATACTGGAAGGGGTGCGGATGCTAACCCGAAGGTGGACTTTTTAGGCATAGATGCATGCTGGATGGCGGTCTATGTTCTTTGTCGTAATGCCCTAAGTAAATCTCATAGTAGTCATCATGATATGTATATGCATCTCTATTTGTCAATTGCCCAACTGTAATTTGTTCACCCAACATGCTATTTATCTTATTGGAGAGACACCACTACTGAACTGTGCACCCCGGTCCATTCTTTTACATCTCAAATACAACCTACTACAATCATTGTTCTCTGTTGTTTTCTGCAAGCAAACATAATTCTCCACACCATACGTTTAATCCTTTGTTTTCAGCAAGTGAGATTGACAACCTCACTGTTAAGTTGGGACAAAGTAGTTTGATTGTGTTGTGCAGGTTCCACGTTGGCGCCGGAATCACTGGTGTTGCGCCGCACTACACTCCTTCACCAACAACCTTCACGTGGCCTTCATCTCCTACTGGTTCGATAAACCTTGGTTTCTTACTGAGGGAAAACTCGCTGCTGTACTCATCATACCTTCCTCTTGGGGTTCCCAATGGACGTGTGCTTTACCGTCACAAGGAGCTGCCTCCACGCCGCAGCAGGGTCATATATATAGTGGTTTTTAGGTCAAAATACGTCGGTGGGCAAAAAAATCAAGCGATTTTGATTATTGGCCAAAAGAGAGGGGGTGGCACGCCCTACATGTTTGGGCGCGCCACCTAGGCTCTTTTGGGCATCAGGCCTCTCCGGGTGTGCTTCCAGGGCCCAGGGTGCTTCTCCTGATGAAAAAATGACGCTCCAAAAATCATAGCTCAATTTGACTCCGTATAGGTCTCGTAAAGTGAAAAGTACACAAAACAGGGGATTCCTGTTCTACAGAGTTATAAAACAAATAAAGAGGATCATTGCTAAATCACCATAAATCAATGTAAAACATGGTATTATCATCATATATGTTTCAAATATGTGGGAATTCATTCTATTAAAGGACAAAGTTCATGTATGCATTTTACATGCATCAACAAAACATCATTTACCTCCTTCTTGGTGAATTCAACAGTTAAAAATGAATCTTCTCCAATATAAATCTGTGGGACATCATGAATTTTTGATTTAATAAGAGTGAAATCATACTTAGCCGATGCTCCAAATAATTTCTTATAATAATCAGTAATATAGACGCTAAGAATTTACTCTCCCACTATGGTACCTTCATCTTGCTCTAGTTGGAAGATCTTTTTCCTCCTATGTTTTCCATTAGAAATTAGATGAACATATTTATTATTATTATTAACCCCTTCTTGGACATGTTTTACTTTGACTCTTCATCTCTACGGAGTTGCAGAAGTTACTCATTTTCCTATCACATAGCTTTTCTCTCCCACTATGGATCACTCATTTTGTTCTTATTGAAAATCTTCTACTTTATATGGTTTATGTAAGCAATAAGATGGAAACATTTCATGTGTCGTTGACCATGATGAACAAGTTTAACCTTATCCGGTTGAGCCCACTTTGTCTTCACATCAGGTCTAAGTTTACTAGTTCATTAGAAACCTTGATAGCATCCCATTCAACAACACTTAGAGGTGGGCTCTTTATAATAACTAGCAACCTTTCGTTGTATTTTTTTCAAGAATACACCATGGAAACACGTACCATTTTCATACATAGAAAACTAAGCGGCTAGCCAACACCCAAACGGCTATAAAAGCATGAAAGGAGAAAAACACAAAGCTACCGGTGCCAATTCGTTCTCACAAAAGAAATGTGACAAGGTGGATCATTTCTTTATTATGGTTGTGGTGCCAGCTAAAGTATTTGGTTCTCAGTGGTGTTCTTGGATTACACATATTTTAAGATTTTCTACCTTTTGTGTTGGGGGATGACCCCCGGTATGCCAAAGGTATGCCATACCGGATGGTCTCACCCTTCAAGATACCGGTTTAATGTTCATACCGGAATAGGAAGATAGAGTTTGGCTAAGTGAAGCTAAGCCGGTATCCCCAAGAGGGGTATACCGGAACCAGGAAGGAAAGATACCGGCGCACCGGAAGGAAGGGCATGTCGGCTGACTGGTCAAAGATTCCGTCAGGAGCTAAAAGACAAGGATGAGCTAAGCAAAGTAGCTTTAAACGAAGGCTTGAAGACAAAGAGGAGGATGACGGTCAAAGAAGCCGGAGGACGTCAGCCTCCTTGTTTAAAGAAGACCCCGGCGTCATCTGTGATTAAAGTAGCTTTATAAAGTACCTTTGTAAAGTAGTTTGTCTAGTCAAAGATCCCATTAGGGTTTCTTGTTCTGTAAGCCACCCTCTCCCCTATATAAGGAGAGGGGGCAACCTCTTTCATACGCGCGATCCACAGAGAGAAAAAAACCTGTAACCGGTGAAGATCAATGAACATGGTGATCTAGAGCGAGTTCCTCCTTGTGTCTTTCTTCTTCTACCTCTGGCCTTGGCCAAGTTCTTGAGGAAAGCATCCGGAAGTTCGTCCATCTAGTCACAAACCCTCCCCCGAATCCTCTAGCGTCCATTCGGCCCCAAGATAAGCCATCCTATGGCATCTGTCTGTTCCCCACGACGACAGTTGGCGCCCACCGTGGGGCATGAAGTGGCGCTTGCTGGAGTTCATATTCGGGCGGGCATCCTCGACATCAACGGCGAGCGCACGGTGTCCGCGCTCGTGCAACGCATCTACAACATGGACTTCATCAACGATAACGCTGGCTGCTTCGCCAACGGCGGCAAGTTCCCGCAGAACGGCCGCACCATCGAGTTCGGCAGCATCCGCGTCTACTTCGGCACCGTCCCTGTGCGCCAGCGCCTCTCGCCGGTGCTGGTGGCGCCGGATCCGCCAAGATGGCTATGTGCTGGCCGCGCCGCCGGCAGCGTGGAGGTCATGATGGCTGGTGCGGTCAACACCGGCAAAGGAGCTGTGGAGCAAGGAGATGAACGTGCGGCATCGACCCGCGCGGCAAAACCACCGCTGGAGCGTGACGCCGGCGTCGCGGGAGCATCATCAGCACCACCGGCAACACCTCTCCAAGCGGCGATGAACACGCTGGCCACGCCCATCGCGCAGAACATCGACCCGGCAAAGGCTCAGGAGGAGCTGGAGGCCACGCGCAAGGCCCTGCTTACCGGTGGCGCCGACATCATCCGGGCGCAGCGCGAGCTGAACCTAACCCTACGTGAGTATAATGCTGCCCATGGCTTTGCTTCAGTTAGTGCTCATGCTGCTAGGATGCCGGAAAACCGGCTTAAGGCTCGCAATCTAGATCAGGATTTGCGCAAAGAAGTTCTTACCGGCAAGAGTGCATCTGTATCTGTGAGCATTGTAGAAAAGCCTAAGTACAGTAGTCCGGATAAAACTATAAAAGCCGCTAAAGCTGCAGTAGAGCTATGTGAATCTCTTTCCGGTGACGAGTTGGCAAAGCAGCAAGAACGTGTAAAAGAGCTGTTGAAAACTATTGAGCAGCAAAATGCTGAGCAGCTGGCTAAGCTGAACGAGGCAGTGGCCTCAAAATCCGCGCATTCGACAAAGAATGCCGGAAGCAAGTCCCAGGGGCAGGCATCGTCCCCTCATCCGGACAAAAGAAGGGAAAGAGAAAAGAACGCACGGCAGATGACTGTGTATGATCCAGTTCTTGCCGGAAAGCAAAAAGCCGGGCAATATGATGCCGGTAGAAAAAGCCAAGGGGCAGATCGGGGCTACGCCAAGGGAGGCTATGCCGGAAACAATCAAGCCGGCAGATATGAAACCGGGCAAAATTATCGAGCCGCAAGGGTGGCGTACGTGGATGAAGAAATGCCACCACCAGGGTACCGGCAGGCAAGAGCCGCGGAACCGGAAGAGTACGATGAATCAGATTCTGAGGTGGAACGAACAAGAGTCCACCGGAACCCTTTGGGAGAACGCCTGGGGGAAAGATGTTTGCCAGACCGGGATGCGAGGCACAGGCTGGACAGAGTACATCTATCTGCAATAGTTGAATGTGAAGGACCTCCTGGCCCAAGGTGTTTTGGCCCACGGATCATGAGAGAAGAACCACCGGTACGCAACTTCCAGTTGCCCCGGGACACAAGAACGTATGATGGTACGACCAAGCCGGAAGACTGGCTGGCAGATTATGTCACAGCTGTTTATGTGGCTGGTGGTGGAGTAAACCGGCGTTGGGCGGTAAGAATCATACCGTCCTACCTCGTGGGTCCTGCGAGGATTTGGCTTAACAACTTGCCGGCAGGAAGTATTAACGGATGGTTGGACTTTGAGGAAGCATTTGTGAACAACTTCAGCAGTACCTACAAAAGGCCAAACCGGCCCCAACAACTTGCGCTGTGCCAACAGCGTGCAGGAGAACCAGACCGGGATTATCTCACCCGGTGGAACTCAATGAGAAACACATGTGAAGGAGTGATTGAGGCACAAGCCATTGCTTGGTTCAGTCAAGGATGCCGGAGAGGATCACCTTTGTGGCAAAGGCTGCAGAGAAGCATGCCCACAACCTTAGCGGAGATGATACGTGTGGCAGATAGCTATGCATTGGGAGACCCAATGCAGCCAGCGGTGCAAGCTGAGCCGGAGCAGTCGAATCCGCATCAGCAGCAATACCGGGATAACCGGAACAACAAAAGAAGGGAAGATTTCCCGGATCGAAGATATGCATCACAGCAAGTTGCTGCCGTGCAGGAAAATTTTGACGCCAGCGGCAGTCAGAGACAAAAAACCGGATCGCAGCCATGGGCAGGTCCTAAGAAGCAATGGGTAGAAAAGAAACCCTGGGGCCAGAAAAAGAACTGGCAGGAACCCGTGAAATACACCATGGAAGCCGCCATGGACCAACCTTGCCGGTGGCACACGCCGAACCCGGATCACCCGTCGAACCACTTGACGAAGGATTGTTCTTGGACCAAATTCTTGATGCAAAGGGGAGCGGTAAAAGATGCGCAGGCGCCAGGGGGCCCCGTGCAGCAACAACAGCAATTGCCACCTCCACCACCACTTACTGGAGCAAACGCCTTACCGGTGCAGCCTCAGCCAAACAGGCAGCAATACCAGCAAGTTAACCGGGTGGAAGAGAATCGTGACCAACCACCTCCACCGGCACCTTTGGGCCGGAATGTTTACGAAGACCCACACTTGTGCATGGTTGTCTTTGTCACTGAGCCAATGGACAGGCAAAGTGTGCATCGCCGTTCCATGGAAGTGAACGCCGTGATGCCGGCAGTTCCAAAATACATGTTGTGGTCAGATCAGGAAATCACCTGGTCGTTCAAGGATCACCCCAAAGTCATGCCGAATCCGGGTGGATACGCTCTCGTTGTGGACCCAATCATGAAGGGGCCGGAAACTCGAGTAAAATTCAGCAAGGTGCTGATAGACAATGGTAGCAGCATAAACATCATGTACAAGCACACCATGCGTACGCTGGGCATAACGGAGAATATGCTGCAGCCAACTCACACAACTTTCCATGGGATTGTTCCCGGTTTGTCTTGCGCCCCGATAGGAAAAGTTCGGGTGGATGTGTCGTTTGGAGGACGTGACAATTGTCGTGTTGAGAACCTTGAGTTTGAGGTGGTGGACTTAGATAGTCCCTACCATGCCTTGTTGGGGAGACCGGCTTTGGCAGCTTTCATGGCATCAACCCATACGGCCTATCTCAAGATGAAGATGCCGGCACCTCGTGGACCACTAACTGTGGTGGGGAACTATAAAATCTCAATGGAAACAGCATCCGCCGGATCGAACCTAGCAGAATCGCTGGTGATCGCGGAGGAGAAAAAGAGAATGCAAACTGCTGTTGCGCTGGCCCAGTCCTCAAAGTTGAGCCTAGCGGCAATGAGTGGAAGCTTGGACTCACCGACATTCAAGCCGACAAATGAAACAAAGGATATTGTGCTAGATCCGGCTTACCCAGAGCGCACCGTTCGTATCGGTGCCGGCCTCAGTCAAGCATAGGAAAGCGCGCTCGTCAGCTTCCTCCGTGAGAATCGGAATATCTTTGCCTGGTCTACTGATGACTTGGTAGGTGTTCCGAGGGAGCTGGCTGAGCACTCTCTAAACGTCCGGAAGGATGCTAAGCCGGTGCGGCAACCTTTGCGCCGGTTCGCTGAAGATAGGAGAAAAATCATTGGAGAAGAAGTAACAAAGCTGCTGGTTGCCGGTTTCATCGTGGAGGTCACGCACACAGAGTGGCTGGCCAATCCGGTGATGGTCGAAAAGAAAAAAGATGAGAACCTGGAGGCAAAACTTGCAAAAGTGTGGCGCATGTGCATCGACTACACCAACCTCAACAAAGCTTGCCCAAGAGACCCTTTCCCTTTGCCCCGAATCGATCAAGTGATTGATTCTACTGCTGGGTGTGAGTTGTTGTCGTTCCTGGATGCGTATTCCGGCTTCCACCAAATCCCTCTGAAAAAAGAAGATCAAATAAAAACTGCGTTCATTACCCCGCACGGGGCTTATTGCTATGTTACTATGCCTTTTGGTTTGCGCAACGCTGGTGCAACGTACCAGCGCTGTATGCAAAAATGCTTGTTTGATCAAATCGGAAAAAATGTGCAAGTTTATGTGGATGATATCGTGATAAAAACTAAAGTAAAAGATACCTTAATCGATGACATCCGGCAAACATTTGATAACCTAAGGCGGTTCCGGATGAAACTCAATCCGGCAAAGTGCACCTTTGGTGTCCCTGCCGGCAAGTTGCTTGGTTTCCTTGTGTCAAGCCGGGGCATTGAGGTTAATCCGGTAAAAATCCGAGCGATAGAAAGAATGACTATCCCGCGAGAACTGAAAGATGTGCAAAAGTTTACTGGAAGCTTGGCATCGCTGAGCCGGTTCATAAGCAGGCTAGGAGAAAAAGCCTTGCCACTCTATGCTTTGATGAGAAAATCGGATACTTTCGTCTGGACCACACAGGCAGACGCAGCGTTTAAAGAATTGAAAAACATGCTCGTAACGGCCCCAATTTTGGCCTCGCCCTTGGAAAGAGAGCCTATGTTGCTTTATATAGCGGCAACGAACCGGGTGGTTAGTGTTGTGGTCGTGGTGGAAAGAGAAGAGGAAGGAAAAACCGTCCAGAGGCCGGTATACTACCTGAGCGAGGTGCTCTCCTCATCAAAGCAAAACTACCCACACTTCCAAAAAATGACTTATGGCGTGTTTATGGCCGCCACAAAGCTCAAGCATTACTTTGAGGAGCACCCTATGAAGGTGGTGAGCGAGGCACCCATCTCCGATATCATGGGCAACAAGGATGCCAGCGGCCGGATTGCAAAATGGGCAATTCAGCTATCACCTTATGTACCGGTGTATGAAAGAAGAGATGCCATAAAATCGCAAGCTTTAGCTGATTTCTTGGTCGATTGGGCGGAGATACAATACAAGCCGCCAGAGCACAAAATAGAGTACTGGAAGATGCATTTTGACGGATCCAAGCTCAAGGAGGGCCTAGGTGCCGGTGTAGTACTCACCTCACCAAAGGGAGACCACCTCCGGTATGTTTTACAAGTGCACTTCAGGGCATCAAACAATGTCGCAGAGTACGAAGCTCTGATACATGGGCTTAAGGTCGCAAAAGAAATCGGAGCGCTCCGGATCATTTGCTACGGCGATTCAGATCTTGTGGTACAACAGTGTTCCGGAGATTGGGACGCAAAAGATGCCAACATGGCCTCATACCGGTTCCATGTGCAAAAGATTGCCGGCTTCTTCGAAGGGTGTGAGTTTCACCATGTGCCGCGCGCAGAAAATGAGGCCGCGGATACCTTATCCAAACTAGGTTCGTCCAGGCAAGAAATTCCTCCCGGAATAGCTCTGGCGCACTTAAGAGTTCCATCAATCAAGCCAAGTCCGGAGTCGGAATCAATTTTTGTACCGGAATCACATGTGGTGCCAATGGAGATTGGCGAAGGAAACCCGGGGACTGTTCCGGCAAACTCGGGGACTGTACCGATAAACTCGGGGACTGCGACGCCCATGCCGGAAGAGGCAATGCTTGTAGATAGCATGGACATAGACATGCCGGTGTTTGTGGTTAGAGAAGCACCATCTTGGGTTAAACCTATTAAGGAATTCCTGATCAACGGCACCTTGCCGGTTGACGAAAATGAATCAAGAAGGATACAGAGAAGGTCCAAAGCTTACACCATCATCAATGGCGAGGTGTACAAGAGAAGTGTTACCGGTGTCCTCCAAAGATGTGTGGAGCCGGAAGAAGGAAGAGAAATGCTCGAGGAAATTCATCGAGGAGAATGCGGGCACCACGCTTCTTCAAGGGCCTTGGTAGCAAAGGTGTTCCGGCATGGGTTCTACTGGCCCACAGCCTTAGATAATGCTGAGGATTTGGTAAGGAAATGCAATGGCTGCCAGAGGTACGCTAAGCAAAACCATACCCCAGCATCCGGCTTAAAGACCATACCGTTAACTTGGCCCTTCGCTGTTTGGTGCCTGGACATGGTTGGACCGTTCAAAACCGCAAGGGGAAACATGACCCACATCTTGGTAATGGTGGATAAGTTCACCAAGTGGCTGGAAGTGAAGCCTATCGCAAAATGTGATGGCCACACAGCAGTGAAATTCCTGAAAGATGTAATCCTGCGATATGGATACCCACATAGTATCATAACCGACAATGGCACAAACTTTGCCCAAGGAGAATTCAAGCGGTTCTGTGAAAGCAAAAACATCCGGCTGGATTTGTGCTCAGTGGCGCACCCGCAAGGCAATGGTCAAGTTGAAAGAACAAATGCTTTGGTACTTTCCGGTATCAAACCAAGACTCATTGATGCAATGGAAAAATCGCCGGGATGTTGGATCGATGAGCTACCGTCAGTGCTGTGGAGTCTAAGAACAACTCCGAACCGGTCTACCGGATACACGCCATTCTTCATGGTTTATGGAGCAGAAGCGGTCATACCAACCGACATTCTCCATGATTCCCCAAGGGTGCAGCTCTATACCGAAGAAGAGGTAACAGAGGCCCGGGAAAATGATGTGGACTTGCTAGAAGAAGCAAGAGAGCTAGCTTTGGCAAGAACAGCCATTTACCAGCAAAACCTCAGACGCTATCATAGCCGGAAGGTAAACCCGAGGGTATTCCGAGAAGGAGACCTGGTGCTACGCCTGGTGCAGCGCACTGAGAACCGGCACAAGCTGTCCCCCCCATGGGAAGGACCTTTCATTGTGAGCAAGGCTCTCCACAATGATGCATATTACCTAATCGATGCGCAGGAATGGAAGAAGGGAAAGGCGGACAAATCGGGAGACGAGACCAAACGCCCGTGGAACGTAGCCTTGTTACGTCCTTTCTACTCTTGAAGTTGTGGTGTAAGAAGTTCCTTTTTGTACCTTATGTGCTATGAATAAAAAGATGTCGGAACCTCGAATGAATCTCGGGGACTTGCCTTACTAAATTGCATGAAACATGTCTATTTTTTCTGTTGCCGGTTGCTTATTGAACGTTTTTTCTTTCCGGTTTAGTAATGTGCTAAACCCTACCGGAGTCTTCGACTCTGCTGTCGTCCATAACTTGGCTTCATGGCAAGCAAGATAAACCGGTAGGGGATAAGCACATGAACTGTGGAGAGGGAAACCGGGAAAGAACAATCCGGAAAAATTTAACTAACCCCGGTTATACCGGTTTTTTGCAAAATTTCGAATTGTTTCTAAGTTCAAGAAAATGCTTGTTTGGTGAAAGAACCTTGTGCTCATACGCCAAAGAACGCCCAAAGAAGGCAGGCAGAGCCAAGGCAAAAGAACCAAGTATGCATCGAATTGGATGCAGAGGCAATCTGGAAATCTTTGCAGTACAGGATAAAAGCAGAACCAAAACGCAAAAATGCTAAGGCAAACTTAAGATAATTAGCTACCGGTATAACTTACCGGCACAAAATGTTGTACGTCAGCCACGAGCAAACTTAAAGTTTTACATCATAAGCCCCGGCATACCGGGGCAGAATTTAACGGAACATTGTCTTAAGCCACGCAGGGCCAAACAGCTTAACAGGTTATATCTCAGGGTAGATAATCAGGCAGCAGGAGCTTCCGGAGGAGCATCGCCAGCACCAGCATCGTCTAGAGGCTCCTCCTCGGCTTCATCTTCCTCCTCATCAAGATAATCTTGGACGCCATGAGGAGGAGGAATGAAGGTGCGCATTTCGGCGTACTCCGCGATACGGTACGCGCGATCCTGCCGTTTGGCGGCAAGGATCGGGTCCAGATCGGTTTCCGCGCCTTCGCGCACTCCGGTGAGGGCATCCAGGTCGAGCTCCGGGTACCAGGAACAAGCGACGCGGAGGGCAGAGTCTGCTCCAGCGCGGGCAGCAGAGCACTGCCACTCGCGGATCCTCCTGCCGGCGCCCTTGAGACGATCACTGATGAGAGAAAAAGTGTCCGGCACCTCCTCGCCAGGCCAAAGGGTCCTGAAGAGCTGGGTAGCTACATCAGGGATGTCAGATAAGTTGCGATCAATGGCGCGCATATGAGACACCCGCGCGTTAAGCGCGACCAGATGGTCGTTGGGCGTCCATGGCACGGCAAGGTTCGCCTGGCTCTGGCTTGGTGAGCCTGGAGGTCCTGGGCGGTGGCGCGGCAGAAGCGGCCCCGGAAGGCTGGGCGCCAGGAGCACTTGGCGGCGGCATGAGGATTGTTCGTGGAGAAGGGGGAGCGATAGGCGCATCACCCGGGTTGGAACTTTCCGGCGCGGAGGATTCCGGCGCGGAGTTGTCTTTTTCTCAAGGACGGAGGAGCTGGAGGCTCCGCCTGCCCGGCAACATCTTCTCCGGCACCGATATTGCTGGTGCCGGTATCTTGGTTCTCTGGGAGGAAAGGAAGATCCTCCTCCGTGCGGTGATCTGATGATGAAGGGGCCGCACGCCCCGAACTTGTTGTGCCCCCCGAAAGGGAGGCAGAGGTGTTACCGGCACCAGGTGGTGCCGGGCTTGAGTGAGGAGGAGGGGTTGAAGTCCTTGCGGAACCTTCAGAGCCCGAGGGCCTTGGGCCGAGCTTGAGCGCGGGGCTGAGAAAAAGAAAGAAAGATGGTTGGAAGAAAGCAACCGGAAAAAGAACTTAGCAAAAAAGAGACAAGCAGAAAATGAAAAACTTACCCGGAAGCGGTTGGCATCTGCTTGCGCCCGTAGCGGCGCATGCCCACTTCTTCTCCCCCAAGGGCTCAGTCCGGAAGCGCTTGGAGGGAGGGGCTGGCTGGAGCCATCGTCAGATGACGGCCGCTTGTTCTTTTGGCCCTGGGCCATGAGCTTATCCGCAAACTCAGAGCCGGCCTCGGCGCGCAGGGGCGGCACGTGCTCATGGATCTGTGAATTGAATAAGGCTAAGAGGCAACTCGGAGGAAAACGATAGCGGAAAAGAAAAAGAAACCGGAAAAGAAAATACCTCAAGCATAACCAGGTCATCAGAGGACCCGGTTGGCTTTGGCGGAGACCGGCCCAGACGAGATGCCGGGGTCTTGCCCATCTTCAGATCCTTCCAGAAGATGTAGGGATCTGGGTCGAAGGAGTCAAGGGCGCGCTTCCGGCAAGTTCCTCGCCGCTCTGCTTCAATGAGGGGGAAGCGGTCCTTGGCCTAAAACACGAAAAAGAAGATTAGCAAAAGCAAGGAGTTACCGGCAAAAAACAACCCCAATCGCATAATCCCTTACTTCTTGGGTTGGAGGGTTAGTAGTGCTGAAGGGAAGGAGGCCCCATTCCCAGTCAAATGGCATAGCAGTTTGGCAAATCTGCTTAGCCTTGAGAACAACGTCCTTCTTGCTAAGGGGATGGCCTGTGATCTTGGTGGGATCGCCAGGACCATACATCTCGCTCATCCTATGCGCACGGCGCTGCAGAGGAAGCACCCGGCGCGAGATAAAGGTGCGGACAATATCGTCGGAGCAGATGCCGGTGTCCTTCATCTTCTGCTTCATGAAGCGTATAATCCGGTTGGTCTGGTTGTGAGACTCCTTCGGATTATAGCCCCAGTTGGTCTTTGCGGGCGGCGCCGGATCAAAAGGAGGTAGACCAATGAGGTCTGCAGCGCCGTTGTTCTTCACATAAAAGAATGTTCCTTGCCATAACCGGCAAGACTCGAGGCCGGAGAACTTAAAAAAGGGGCTCCCTTGACGGGAGCTGATTATGCAAGACCCGCATTGCACGGGGGGTTTGGGTGCAGGAATGTCTACGCCCTGAACGGAGTTAATCCGAAGAGCAAAGAAGCGGGCAAACGTCTCACGAGTGGGACGAATGCCGATATAGGCCTCCATGAAGGTGGTGTAGCAAGAAAGATAAAAGATGGAGTTGCCAGGAAGATGGTGAGGTTGGAGCTTGTAGAAATCTAGAAGATCCAGGAAAAAAGAGGAAGGAGGAAGGCCAAAGCCACGCTCAAAGTGAGCAAGGAAAACAACGCGTTCACCGTCCTGGGGGTCCGGAACTATTTCGTCATCAGGAATCCGGCAAGTGACTCCTTCCGGAATCCTGCGGGACCGGTACAACCAATCGATCTCGTACTTAGTGACGTTGGAGCCCATCCAGGCTCCGCGGGTGATTGGGGAAGGCTCTTCGCCAGATGATTGGCTGGAGCTACTCGAGGCTTCACCAGAGCTACTTGCTTCAAGGTGGCTGCCGGATGCTTGGCTAGAGTTACCGGGTTCTAAGTGGCTACCGGAGTCTTGGTGGCTACCGGAATCTTGATGGCTACCGGAACCTTGCTGGCTACCGGATTCCTGCTGGTTGCCGGAATCAGTCTCCATCGGATCTGAAGCTGTAGATTCGCCGGAAGATTGTTTGCTATGTCTAACGGAAGAAGAAGAGGAAGATGCGGAGGAAGATTCCTCGTCAGACATTGGATGGAAGGCGAAAGAAACAGAAATCCCACGCTTGGACCCCGCGTGAAGATCTACGAGTAAGAGAAAAATCAAAGAAAAAGGAAGAAATAAGAACACCGTAGACCCCAGATCTGAAAAGCGAGCAAATGGCGAGCAAAGCAAGATTGGAACTAACCTTGAGCGTCGCGGTCGCTGAGGAAGAGTTTCGCCGGCGAAGGAACGGACCTGCGGTCGCCGACGAGCTCTGCCGACGGCGAGGCGGTGAAGGTCAAAAGAAGCAAGAATGCAGCGCACTCGAAGAAGTTGCTGCAGAAGCTCTCCGCACGACGAGGTCCGGCGGAGGCGCGGCGTAAGTTCGCCGGGCGGCGAAGCTCAGGCGAGCAGCGGCGGACGAAGAGCGGCGAAGGCGCAGAGGCGAGGAGCACTATGCGCGAAGGTAGGGGAATGCGGAGAAGAGGAAGAAGAAGGGGCAGTTGTGCTTATAAAGGAGAGAGAAGATGGGCCGAAAACCGCTGGGCCTGCGCGGTTTGCCTCGCGGCCCGCGACGGTTCGCGTCGCAGGTCGCCACGTGGCATAGAGATACACGCGAAAAAAGGGAGGCCACACGGAGGCACACACGGGATCCGAAGCGGTGAGTGGGATCTGCAGCGGTGCATTAAATGCGCGCGAGGGTCAATACGAAGTGACAACTGACACTGTCGCGACAGTCACAGTGCGCATGTCTCTGACAGGCACGGAACCAGAAATATTCTCGACCTCGTCGAGGAGAGACTTAACGACTAAGATACCGGAGAGTAAGATGCCGGAGAATGCCTTACGAGCAGAGAAAATGTAAGTCCGAGCAAAGATGCCGGATTTGAGCCAAGAATTGAGAAAGTTAAACCGGTATTCAGAGATACGAAAACCTGGCATGGTCTGTTCACTACAAAAATCTGGGTCTATTGCAACAAAATAATTCGTCGCAATACATACCGAATTGTGGCAATATGAATCTATTGCCACAAAATAACATTCGTTGGCAGTCGTTGCAACTAAACCTATGGTAATAGGTTATTGCCACAAAAATACAATCATGGTAATAAAGTGTGCTATTGCAACAACCATGTGGAAAGTTGCCACATTTTTACCCGTGGCAGCACTTGCTTAATGCCACTATTTGGTTTGTGGAGATAGTTTAATGCAACATGTAACGAATCGTGGCGACTAGTAGCTCGTGGCCATAAATATTTGTTGCAATAACCTATGCCAACAACATTTATTTCGTGGCACATTATATTCCGTTGCAATAGTTAATCGTGGTGAGAAACTATGGCAACAATCCTTGCTTTTGTGGCACTTGTCATTTTCCACGAACAACCATGCTTGTAGCAAGATAATTCATTTTTTTCTTTGCAAGAGAACCATGTCACAATACACACAAATGATGGACTACAATATGAATGTAGTGACAAATAATTCAATATTTATTATTGGAATACCATCTGATACATGTAAATTGTTTGAACAATAGATAATTTACAATATTGCGTCAAAATATAATATTCTACCTATTCCTATATGCATTCCTTGCAATATTTTGCCTAACATTTCCAGAGCTGATGTCCAATATAGCAAGTCTTGCTGGTCTATGGGACCTGCAAAAAATGGTTATCAATTTCAAAGTGTCCAAACCAGTGGTACAGTGAATTCTACTATGTAATTATTTTCTTGTAAATGCCACGCCAAAGCTATGTCACCACCCAAGATACTTTTGCCATCCTATGCATTTTAAATACCTTGTCAGACATACAAATCATAATGGTTACCAAACATATGAATATGGAAAAGGAAATCTGGAGTCTGAACCCATACTACATTAAGTCATGTATCATGTTATCATCCATTTAGTTAAAAGAACTAGAACGGATCTACCAGTCTCGACTCTTTTGAGTAACTAAATGCAGAGCTGTGACTGCAAGGTTGAATAATCTACTTGCCACAATAGCACAGACTTGCACAATACAGGCAAAAGAAGACAGTTGAAACCATGAAGAGTGAGTGATAAGTACCCTGACTGAAAGCTTAGATCTGGTTTACATGACTACCAGCAACCAATATCAGTTCATCCTGTAATCACAGAGAGCAATAAAATGATATAATGACTTTAAAAAACAGAGGTAGTGCGTGTGTACTGCAATATGAGGGTCGAAATATGTATCATATGAGAGCATCCGCCGGAATACAACCTAGCCAAATTAAAGCGATTCAGTAGAACAGGGTGCATCACACTATTCTCAAGAGGCCAAGCAGAATTTAGCTAGAGGAATCTATGGACTGACATGTGTAGAATCACAGAGTAAAACATTTAGCCTATATCGAGTCCTGAACATTGGTTAGTTCAATTGTCCAATAAAACCTGGTTATTCCAGACATTTTACTTTCCCTAAAACAATTTTAATTCATCACGAAGTGCTAGTCTGATCAACCATGCAGAGGCTACGTATTTCAGGAAACAGGACAACTGTGTGAAAAAATAATCTAGCTCAGGTCCTGTTCAGCCGTGAAGTGGAGTCTGCGCTGCATAAAGAAATGGATGAAATTACCCAGGTTCTATTGGGAAGGAAGTGGGAGGAACCCACCATCGCCAGGGTGCTCGGAACACAGGTGGAGGATGACCGTGCTGCGTCAGAGGGTCGCGACGTCGTCGGGCGTCGAACGCATCGCCGGAGCCGAGGTGGAAGGCGGCATCAGACGGTCCAGCAGCACTAGGGACGGAAGGAGACTTGTCGTCCGTCACGCCTCGCGAGGTCGACCGCCGTGCCGCGTCGAGACGGTTGTGGAGCCTGAACTTGCGGCCACTGCACCACCCGCGTCCTGAAAACCAGAGACGATAAGATCCTCTGCTTCGCGGATGTGCGTGATGGTGATGGGGAAAGACGATGGATGCCTTTCCGGTCTGGGGCGCATGGTGGTCATGGAGGCCAGAAGCACGGCTCCTCCTCGCGACGGGGTTAAGATGGGGCAGCGCGAGTCTGCAAATGGCCTCGATCGGATCTAGTGGAGCCTGATGAGAGAGTCTGTAGAGAAGAAGAGAGGGGCTGGGTGGGTATGTGTTAGTGTTTTGGCATGGGCTTAATATCAATCCAGAAATTTCGCTTCACCGCGCCAATGACTAAAAATAAAACCATAATTTGGTTTGACCGCGCGGGAGACCTAAAGCAAAACTATAAAGTTGGTTTCCAGGGAACAATCGCGGGGCTCTTCAAATTTGTAGAGGTAACGTATTTCGCTATATGCTCATCGCGGGACTGATTTTTTTGGGTGGTAATGTATTTCGCTGTAGACTTATCATGGGGCCGATAGAAAATCATTAGGCACACAGAAATATTTAGGTTTCTAGTAGTCATAGCATCTACGAAAAATCAGGATTGTTACAAATATGTTCTACATACTACTATGGACAGCTAATTTGGTACAATATGCAATAGTTATTGCAACAAAATAGTCAAAAAAATGTGTTATATTTGTTGTAATAGGAGATCATTTTTTGCAACAATACGAATAAGTAACGCAACATAGGAAAAATGTTGCATTATGTTTCCAATTATTCCACGAATTTGCGTTTTGTTGCATTACCTAGTCTCTATTGCAACAAGATGAATAGTTCACACAACAAATCATTATTGTTGCAATATCACCACTATATTACAACGCCACGTGCTTCGTTGCAATACACTTCCTCTATTACAACAAAAAGGATACTTAGCGCGACAAACTAAATTGTGGCAATATGTGGAGCCTATTACCACAAACAGGAAATTCGCGGTAATATTGCATTTTATTGCAACAAAACAAGGCTGTTGCAATAATTTTTGTTGCAATACACCGGAATCATTGTAGTGGTTGGATAGAATCCGCCAGACTATACCAGCTTCGGGGACTAATGTTGGGGGGATGACCCCCGGTATGCCAAAGGTATGCCATACCGGATGGTCTCACCCTTCAAGATACCGGTTTAATGTTCATACCGGAATAGGAAGATAGAGTTTGGCTAAGTGAAGCTAAGCCGGTATCCCCAAGAGGGGTATACCGGAACCAGGAAGGAAAGATACCGGCGCACCGGAAGGAAGGGCATGTCGGCTGACTGGTCAAAGATTCCGTCAGGAGCTAAAAGACAAGGATGAGCTAAGCAAAGTAGCTTTAAACGAAGGCTTGAAGACAAAGAGGAGGATGACGGTCAAAGAAGCCGGAGGACGTCAGCCTCCTTGTTTAAAGAAGACCCCGGCGTCATCTGTGATTAAAGTAGCTTTATAAAGTACCTTTGTAAAGTAGTTTGTCTAGTCAAAGATCCCATTAGGGTTTCTTGTTCTGTAAGCCACCCTCTCCCCTATATAAGGAGAGGGGGCAACCTCTTTCATACGCGCGATCCACAGAAGAGAAAAACCTGTAACCGGTGAAGATCAATGAACATGGTGATCTAGAGCGAGTTCTTCCTTGTGTCTTTCTTCTTCTACCTCTGGCCTTGGCCAAGTTCTTGAGGAAAGCATCCGGAAGTTCGTCCATCTAGTCACAAACCCTCCCCCGAATCCTCTAGCGTCCATTCGGCCCCAAGATAAGCCATCCTATGGCATCTGTCTGTTCCCCACGACGACATTTTGAGTCATGCTCAATGGGATCCCTGGATCCACCTTTCAATGTAGAAAAAGATTTAGGCAGGGGATCCTCTTTCTCCTCTCTTGTTGCAATCCCTGGTGAATGAGGCTATAATACTGTTATCACCAGATTTTGGCCAAATCAGGAGATGGGCCGTAAGTGAAGATGGGTTTGAAAGATATACGCGTGGAGCATCTTTGAAGCGGCCTTGCACGAAGAGTTTGGGCTTAATTGCCCGTGTCGTAATATAGTAGATCGCATCTTAGTTTAGAATTAAAAGATAGAGTTTAACTCGTGCACGGTTAGGTGCACGCCCGAATTAGAAAGTCCCTTGGACTATAAATATGTATCTAGGGTTATCGAAAAGGAGGACAATCACGTTCACAACAAACACAAATCAGGCGCATCGCCACCCCTTCTTTCGAGGGTTTCTCCCGGGTAAGCATCATGCTGCCTAGATCGCATCTTGCGATCTAGGTAGCACACGTTTATTCGTTTACCTTGTGTGCTCGTTGAAGCGTTGTTGATGGCGAGTAGCACTACTTATCGTAGATGTTTTGGGGCTTGCATAGATGCTTTTCTTACGCATATCTGCTTAGCTGTGCCGTCCCTCGATATCTAGCTGCCCTTACACCTATCCAGGTGTAAGGGCAGCATCTTGCTTGTTCGTTGTTTAGTAGATCCGATCCGTTATAGTTGCTCCTTGATTCTTCAAGGATTGGTTTAATATCCGTATGGTTAGGCCTTGCAAACGGGTTGAACGATCCGGTAGTGCGTTAGGTATGGTTTGTTAGTCCTAAGAGGGATGTTCCGGGAATTAACTTAATGTTGGTTTTTAGGCCTCTTTTAGGGTTAGTTTTCCATTATCTTTCGTGTCTATTAGGCTCAACTACGCGTAGGATGTTCCGATCATACGGTGAAAACCCTAAACGTAGATTGGTTTAGCTTTATACTGATCACAGGAGCCCCATGTCAGCGTTAACCCTACGTAAACCATGGGGCGATCGCCTTTGTGAGCCGATCCACAGGGCAACCTGAGAGCCGATTGGGATAATGTTTACGTGTCCGCCATGCGGGAAACTAATCGAAGCAATCCAACACCTTCCCGACTGGCATAGGTCGTGGCACGCCCTTGCAACCGCTAGGACGTGTGCCGGAGCATTTGCGGACGACGTCGAGGGACCAGAGCCCATCGCAGCCTTGAAGCCTCCCGGTTCTTCGTGTTGCTTAACCACTGCTCGCGGTGGGTTTTGGCAGGCAACACATTCTGGCACGCCCGGTGCGACATCGGGACACTCTTCCGCAGCAACCACGTCAACATCTGCATCTGAGATGGCGGAAGAACCGGTCAAATACGAAGATCTACCTCCTGAGCATAAGAAGAAATACGATGATCTCAAGGCCATCTCGGAAGCCGATCTCATCGGCGCTTTTGAGAAAACCCGTTCGCACGGGATCAAGTTCAAAGGGTTCCAACCCGAAGGTGCGCTGGAGGGACTAGATCTATCTCTCCCTTCGGACGAACGTACCAGAGCCCTGCGACAGGAGATTAACTATGCCGTTGCTCACTCTCTTCATCGGCATTCTGAGAGCTTGGTGAACACTCTGGAGCGTGTCGCGCTCAATGTGGTGCAAGAAGTCATGAAGCACAAGTACTCTCCGTCAGGACCTGCTCTAGGAACTCACCAAGGAGAGATACCGCTCTATACCAGGCCGCCACTGCCATACACGACGGCAGCTCCACAGCAACAAGGTTCACCGGCGTACGTTGTCTACAAGGTTGGAGGTGATCCTGGCGACTACCAATTCCTGTATGAGCCGCCCAAGGAGATTCCACATGGATACGTGTGCACATACGTGCCGGACTGCAACAACTGGATGACCCAGGTTACAGCAGGAAGGACTGCCACGGCAGGAGGGATCGCTGGAACAGGAGTAGTTGCCGGAGCAGGAAGCAGTTCTGGAGCAGATGCTGAGAAATAGGCGTGGCTAGCCAAATATGCCACCGGTACAAGTTATGAACGCTCGACTTCTGCAGCTCCTACGGTGGATGAGATCACCGCAATCATGAGAGACCAGTTCGGCATCCTGCCGAAGAAGAGAATGATCGGCTATTCCAAGCCGTATCCCAACGACTATGACCTAATCCCACTACCGCCTAAGTATCGGCTCCCTGACTTCACAAAATTCAGTGGATCAGAAGGAACCAGCTCAATCGAGCACGTGAGCCGATATTTGGCACAGTTGGGCATGGTCTCAGCTTCAGACGAGCTGCGTGTGAGGTTCTTCTCACAATCTCTCACGGGTCCGGCCTTTGGTTGGTACACCTCGTTGCCACCGGTTCGGACGTGGAAGCAGCTGGAGGAACAATTCCATGTACAATACCATTCAAAGCTACTGAAGCTGGCATTGCCGATCTGACCCAGGTTCGGCAGAGACGAGGAGAGACGGTATCTGAGTACATCCAGAGGTTCAGACCGTCAGGAACCGATGTTATTCGGTTCGCCTATCTGAGAAGGAAGCAGTCGAGCTGGCGATAGCAGGATTATCAGCGCCGCTCAAAGATGTGACCTTCCAAGCTGACTACAATTCGTTGGCGCATATGGTTCAGAAATTGACATCGTATGAACAACGCCACCCAGAATTGTACCAGGACAAGTTCAAGCGCGTCGCCCTGATCGAGATGGAAGAAGATGATGATTCTGTAGGAGATCAGGAGGTCGCTGTAGCTGAATGGACTCGGGGGCAAAGCCCGTGTCCTGCAAGTGGGTGAAACAACCAGGGCCTGCAAAAGGGTTTGACTTTGATTTGAGCAAAACGGAGCAAATTTTTGATTTGCTGCTGAAGGAGAAACAGCTGAAGTTACCCGAAGGCCACAAAATCCCCACGCTACAAGAGATGAACGGCAGGCCATACTGCAAATGGCATCACACGTTCACCCATGCCACCAACGACTGCAAAGCGGACAGATTCAGATGGCGATAGAACAAGGCCGATTACTCTTCGGTCAGTTTGCCATGAGAGTTGACACGCAGCCGTTTCCGGACGTCAACATGGTGGATCTCAGCCATTGCATAAGACGCGAGCCAGGTTTCTCTTTTGATATCAACATGGCAGGGCTCGCAGATCGCCATGGTAAGGATAAGCCCGAGAGCAGTCGCTCCCGTGGCAAAGATAAAGAGAGGCCGATCCACGCGACCGGCCCCAGCATGAGGACAGACGGTATTTGACTGAGGAAGAGGTGATAAGCGTGCGGTATCAACGACCACTTTCCGTGCACCTCCTTAACAAATACGAACAGCAGTACGACCGACGTCGCCGCCACGACGTAGATGATGATAGATATCGTCGGTCTGATGCAGACAACAGGAAATACCGTCGATACGAAGGGTATGAGCGTCACGCCAGAGGGAGGTCAAGAGAGCAAGAGGACATGGACAGGCATTGGAATTGTCCTTTCTTCAAACACTGCTGGGACTCAGGAATGAGCCGATTGCCTACAATCGAGAACTGCCCAGAATGTAACAGAAGAGGAAGGGAACGAATGAAGTTTCAGTGTTCAAGCGTCTAGGACCTCTCCCACCTCGAACAAACGAGCTGAGTCATCCCAAGATGAAGACTTCGAGGAGTCAGAGGAAGAAGATAGATATCACCGACCAAGGTGGTGTCCTGATGGACTCAGCCACTCCCAAAAGCGCAGAGTGCAACGGCTACGAAACTTGGAGGAAGCCGAGGCGCAAACCTGTACACTTTTAGGAAAGCACGGCCCGATCTGGCCGTGAAAATTCAGCAAACACTGGAGACAGAAGCTCGCCCACCAAAGAAAGTGTGGCGACCCAAGCAGACAAAAGCCGATGCAGGGACATCGGCTGATACAAACATGGTGTTCGTTCTCCCGTCAGAGTTTTGTGCTCCAAGAGATGAGGAAGTATCAGTGGCACAGTTTGATTGCGGGCCACGACCAGTTATCTTTGAAAAGCCACGAGAGAAGAGCTACAGGCATCTGAAAGCCCTATACCTGAAGGGTTATATCAATGGGCAGCCTATCAGCAAGATGCTGGTTGACACGGGAGCAGCAGTCAACATAATGCCGTACTCCATGTTACGACGTTTGGGACGTTCCACTGAAGATCTGATCAAGACCAACGTCACGCTAAGCGATTTCAACGGCCAACCGTCAGAAGCCAAGGGTGTGCTGAACGTGGACTTAACTGTCGGCCGAAAGACCATCCCTACGTCCTTCTTCATCGTCGACAGCAAGAGCACTTACGCTGTCCTGCTAGGAAGGGATTGGATCCATGCTAACTGTTGCATTCCGTCCACAATGCATCAGTGCATCATACAATGGGATGGAGATGAAGTGGAGGTTGTTCATGCAGATGACTCGATCGACATTTCTTTGGCTGCCATGAACATCTGGGAAGCAAATGACCAAGAGCCGCTCTCTGGAATCAATCTGGACGGCTGTGAGCGCATCGAAGCTACAAAAAATGGGGTGAGGCTGGTCTTATCCACTGGCCTCACAGAGTAGCAAGATCCAAGTCTATGGACGTACGTGGCGAGGCCGATCCCTGCGATCGGCCCCAAAAAATAAGAAACAAGGATCTCACTTCAAGCATGCCACGTCGTTGTAGCAGAGAACCAAGAAGTTGTAAACCCTCGTTAAACATTGCAATGGAAAAGGAGGCCGATTCTAGCAATCGGCCACAAATAGTTTCAACATGCCTTCTGCCTGTGTTCATCATTGATTTAGCAGGCGATGGAAAGTTGGGGTTTACAGCAGCTGATGGACTAGAAGAGATCGAAATTGGTCCTGGGGATAAGCCATGGCCAACATTTATCAGCAAATAGTCGGATCGACAACTGCAAGGGAAGCCGATTCCAGCAATCGGCTAAAATTATTCGCACCACACGTGTTCACTGATGTGCTATTTAGCATGGTGAGTTGCGAAGACAAGCTTGAATTGGCTGAAAAGCCGATATCTTCAATCACTTGAAGGATTCGGCTCGGGGGGCATACACACAGAGAAGGTACAAGGCCACGAAGTATGTACCCAGGGGAAGCCGATTCATGAATCGATCGGCTAATAAAAAATCGAAAATACAAAAATTTTAAGCACAGCCGATGCTCGGACATCGACTTTACAGAGTCATCGTCAAGGATGGATGAGCCGATCTAAGCAGCAAAGCACAAGAATTGAGCCAGGAGGAGTTAGAGAGCCATTGCATGTGAAGCTTCTTGGTTCAAAGAAGGGATTTGCTGGTCCTGCCGAGCCCTCGTGGTGCATCGACTCCTTGTGCGTAAGCTTTCCTATCTTGTTTTGATGGGAGTTGAGGGCTGACCTTTTCTTGGAAGCCGATGGTGACACATCTGGCTAGTTTTATGTGGTGGTGTCCCCAGAGGTGCCCAAGCTGGAGCTTCGTCGGCTGGATTGCATGTTCTCGCTGATATTATCTTCAGTATCCCTTTTTGAGCCGGCACAGGGTTGTTGCCCTTCAAAGTTTTCTTGGCAGCCACCTTTTTCACTACTATTCTCGCCTTAACTAAGGCTCGGGGGGCAGCTGGCCCTGAAGATTCTTTGCTTTTGGGAGCCGATTGTGTTGAAATCGGCTGTCTCTGCATCACAACCGTATTGAAAGGTGGTGAGTTCTTGCAGAAGAAAACCACCAGAATTGATGGGAGGAGTTTGAAGAGGGGGCCATCACCATTGATAGGCTCTGGGCCAGTTTGTTAAGGAAACAGAGCATCACAAGGAAAGTTGTGAGCAAATGGTACCTGTTATGCAGATGTATCAGCTTCAACGTCAAGTTGTTTCAGCTACGGTCCTAGAAGCTTTCCTGGAGGCGTTAATTCAGGAGTTTTGCCGTCAGGTCTAACATCACGATCGGATGATTTGAAGTCCAAGATCTAAGGGTCCCAAGGCTGTGGGCTGGACCTGTTCGATTGGAAATTTGGGATCTGAATTTGAGCAAGGATTGCAAGTTACCATCTGAGGGGATAACTGGACTGACCTGTCTTGCAATTTATTGTGAAAAACTGATGCATTGCCATCGGCTCATTGAGCATCGACCAAGGTGACAATCGGCAAAGTCAAGATAAGGGAGAATCGGCTAAATCAATATGAAAGAAATCGGCAAAGTCAAATTGGGGGAATTTCTTCATTGATAATCAGATTTCTTACATAAAAAGAGCTGATTGCTCTCAAAAGGAAGAACTAGGGGGGTACATTGCCCCATCTACTACTACTGATCCTATTCTAAGGATCCTATCTACGGGCCGTCGCTGCCTCGTCATCCCGTCGCCGCCGCTGTCGGCGCTACTCTCGGCGGGCTCGTCGTCGCTGCTGCCGCGGCCGCCAGAGAGGACCCTCGTTGTCCTCGTCCTCCTTCCTCGGCTGCTCTGCTCGCTCCGAAATCGCTGAGGTTGCCCGGCCAAGGGCGCTGGCCGGCGGCTCGTCGGAAGAGGTGTCGTCCTCCTCTTCTTCTTCCTCCTTCACCTCCTCGGAGGAGGTGAAATCGCCCCAGGAAAAGCGATCGTCGTCGCTCTCCTCCTCCGATTCCCCGTCGACGAGGAAACGGAGGTCGCTCTCCCCGTCGGTCGAGGACTTGTCGTCCTCGGACCAGACGGAGAAGTCATGGCTAGACTCGTCCCCGCCCGATGGCGCGGCGAATGAGGGCCGCGTGGGCCTCCATCGGGTCCCACTCCGGCGTCGGCTCCCGGAGGGGGGAGGATTGGACGAAAAGGCTCGATGAAGAAGAGGAGGAAGAAGAGGAAGACATGGTAGCAGAGGAGGGCTTTTGGAGTGCTAGTGCGAAGGGGACGAAGAAGGGAACTGCAAGAAGTGGCTAAATAAAAGGAGATATAGCAGAAATTTAATGCTTAAGCAGTTTCGAGGATGTGGTGCCAAAACTGTCAAATCGTGCAGAGAAGTTGAGAAGGCAAAGTGTCATGATGAAGAATACTGCGACGGTTCTGCTCTGCCACGACATGACCCCCTCGAAGAAAAAAAGAGTGGTTTTGAAATTATCATTACCAAAACCAGGGGGGCATGTGTTATCACCAGATTTTGGCCAAATCAGGAGATGGGCCGTAAGTGAAGATGGGCTTGAAAGATACACGCGTGGAGCATCTTTGAAGCGGCCTTGCACGAAGAGTTTGGGCTTAATTGCCCGTGTATCTGTAATATAGTAGATCGCATCTTAGTTTAGAATTAAAAGATAGAGTTTAACTCGTGCACGGTTAGGTGCACGCCCGAATTAGAAAGTCCCTTGGACTATAAATATGTATCTAGGGTTATCGGAAAAGGAGGACAATCACGTTCACAACAAACACAAATCAGGCGCATCGCCACCCCTTCTTTCGAGGGTTTCTCCCGGGTAAGCATCATGCTGCCTAGATCGCATCTTGCGATCTAGGCAGCACACGTTTATTCGTTTACCTTGTGCTGCTCGTGCTGAAGCGTTGTTGATGGCGAGTAGCACTACTTATCGTAGATGTTTTGGGGCTTGCATAGATGCTTTTCTTACGCATATCTGCTTAGCTGTGCCGTCCCTCGATATCTAGCTGCCCTTACACCTATCCAGGTGTAAGGGCAGCATCTTGCTTGTTCGTTGTTTAGTAGATCCGATCCGTTATAGTTGCTCCTTGATTCTTCAAGGATTGGTTTAATATCCGTATGGTTAGGCCTTGCAAACGGGTTGAACGATCCGGTAGTGCGTTAGGTATGGTTTGTTAGTCCTAAGAGGGATGTTCCGGGAATTAACTTAATGTTGGTTTTTATGCCTCTTTTAGGGTTAGTTTTCCATTATCTTTCGTGTTTATTAGGCTCAACTACGCGTAGGATGTTCCGATCATACGGTGAAAACCCTAAACTGTCGTAGATTGGTTTAGCTTTATACTGATCAAGCAGAGCCCCATGTCAGCGTTAACCCTACGTAAACCATGGGGCGATCGGCTTTGTGAGCCGATCCACAGGGCAACCTGAGAGCCGATCGGGCTCGTATTTAATGTTTACGTGTCTACCATGCAGAGAAACTAATCGAAGCAATCCAACACCTTCCTGACCAGGTATAGGTCAGGTGGCACGCCCTTGCAACCGCTAGGACGTGTGCCGAGCATTTGCGGGACGATGTCGAGGGACCAGGGCCCACTGCAGCCTTGGAAGCCTCCCGGCTCTTCGTGTTGCTTAACCACTGCTCGCCGGTGGGTTTTGGCAGGCAACAAATACAAGGGTAGCTAGTTAGGCCCTTGGCCCTGCAATGTTCCACAATTTTCCCCATTGTTCAGCATGTTGATGACACTTTTGTTATCATGCATGCAGATGTCCAAGAGCTTCAGCATTTGAAGGTTTTTCTTCAAGCTTATGGTTGTGCCTCTAGTTTAAGGGTGAATTATTCGAAGTAAAATCTTATATCCATAAATATTCCAGAAGATAGGTTGTAACTATTCATAGATGCCTTGCAATGTCAGCTTGGAACATTCCTTTTACTTATGGGACTGGCCCTAAGCACAACCAAGCCAAGGAAGGAAATTTGTATGCCCCTAATTCAATGTGTTCAGAGAAGGTTGCCATGTGTTCCATCTTCCATATTTCTCAACCAGGGGCATACGAACATTGTGGACACGGTGAGCCATGGCCCACCCCAAAATTTGAGAATTTTTTCTACCCCTAATTTAAGAAAGTATTGACTACATGATGAGGACATCCCTACCTCACTACTACCTCTGTCATTACCAACAGAAGATGAACCTGCTGTGAAGCTCAAGTCCAATGAAGTCAGGATTGGACCAATGACACGAGCTCGTGCGAAGCTACTTAAGCAACAAGTGAACTTGTTCCTAAACGATACCTTGATTGATGAGAACTTTATACTACCTAAGTCCTATTACTTATGTATCATCAGGTATGAAGAGGAGACAAGCATCGCACGAGGAGGAGAGGAGCAGCTGGACGTGAAGATGGACGTGAAGCTGGACAAGGAGCTGGACATGAAGATATCTCATGGACGCGCGAGGGAGGAGCGGGAGGAATGCGCGAGAGGAGAAGAAGAAGTCCAGGCCGGCCCAGCCCGGTCAGACCGACTCCCACGCGGCCGCTCCGGTCCTCGGCGGTGACCGTCGCCAACCGGCCGCCGCATCGTACGGCGAAACCGAGTTGCGAAGTTTCCGGTTGCCGCCCGGTTGACCGACCACAGACCGGACCGCCCGGTCCACAGCCCGTTGACCGGATTCCAGCACCGGACCAGTCCGAGTCTGTCTCGACCAGATCTATTCGGGTCGGTTTTACTTGTATCTTTCGACCAGAACTCGTCCCGGACGCCTATATAAGTGCCTTGGACAACCCCCTAGCTGCTTTAGACCATGTTTAAGATAAACCCTAGTTCTTAGTTGTTTGCTCTGCAAAACTATTGAATCCCTACACCATATTGCTTGATATTGTGTAGATCCTATAAGTCTTGTGTGATCTGCTGTTCCATTGGGAATTAGACGGTTGCAACTTACCTCGTGGTCGGCGGCTACGTGCGCAAGTGTGTGGAGTTGCGAATATCTTGCAGGGTTGAGAGTTGTTGCATTGGCGACAGGGACCAATCGAGAGATCTCGTTGCGTCATACAAGTTATCATCCACTACATCGTCGTGTTTCTCCGCTGCCATCACCCCGTGATCATCATCACCACCGTTGCTTACTGAGAAGATCGGGCCACCCCTTATCATCTTGGAGCTGTTGCATTGGCGACAGGGACCAATCGAGAGATCTCGTTGCGTCATACAAGTTATCATCCACTACATCGTCGTGTTTCTCCGCTGCCATCACCCCGTGATCATCATCACCACCGTTGCTTACTGAGAAGATCGGGCCACCCCTTATCATCTTGGTATCAGATTTCCAGTTTTCCTCGGTAAGCCATCCACAATCCACCCCATAGTTGAGTTGTGAGTGTTTTCCTATCCAGAAAAAGCCAAAAAAAATTAGGGTTAGGGTTTGCCATAGCCATAGATTGCACTAATTTCGAGTTTTAGTTGCTTTTCGTAGTTGTTTTTGTGTACCTTTATCTTTCTTCTAGTAGAATTGTTAGGGTTTGTGTTTTCTTTTCATCTAGTTTATCATCTAGAGTCAGTTTTTGTTTACTCCGAGTCCACATAGCATACAGTGTGTTTGTCCAAACCATAGCTACAGCCTTTCGATATACGTGACTAGGAACTTCCCCAGAAGAGACTAGTTTTACCGCTCGACAGGCTGCTCATTAGGGTTTTGGTGCTTTGCATATCTTGTTGGCCGTGTTATCAAGGAGTTGAGTCATAAAATAAATAAAAAAGAGAAAATAGAAAAGAAGCAAAAAGAGCTACATAGCTGCGTGTGTTACAAAAAGAAAATCCAAAAAGAAAAGTGTCGTGCTAGTTGAATTCAAGTGAAGGCCTAAGTTTTTCTTTACTGCACCTGTAGTTGAGCAATCTTGTGCCTGTCTCGTTGAGCTTTGCTAGCGTCTCTCTAGTGCATTGCAACCTTTCCTCCATATAGTTGCATTGCCCCATTATATCGCCTTGTGTGAGTATCATTGGTTGTCTACGGTCAGCGCTAGAGCTTGTTATTGGTGCAAATAGGTAGCCTACCTACAGCCCCACATATACCCTGCTTTGTCGTGTGATTGTTCTTATACCCTTGATATTCGCTTCGCTACATCCATGCACTAGTTGTTACTACAAGTGGTAAGCAATACTAATTTACTTTGGAACGGTAAGATTTCCTTTTCTTATCAGTTTTGAGTGAGTTGTGAGAGTACCACCATATATTTTTGATTTAGTGCACTAACCTACTAATCATGTCTGCTAGTGATAATAAGATTGTTAACCAGGAAAACAAGAATTCGGCAGATATCATCACATGGAGGGAGTTTGAAGCTCTTCGTAATGAGATGCGACGTGAATTCCGCACTCAGGATGATGAGCTTAAGGGTACGGTTGACGAGATCAAACAAACGCTGGATGCTACTAATGAAACCGTCACTGGATTGGCTGATCAAATGACGGATATACAGCGCAATATTGCAGATATGCGCCTCGCTATTGAGAATTTGACTGCACAACAACAACAAGACGATGACGAAGATCCTGAGCTTGAAGATGACGCACACAATGCTCGTGGTGCGCCTCGTGGTCATCGTCCTCGTGGTTGGGTTCCACTTGGCCGCAATGGTCGTGGACAAGATGAAGAAGATGGATTGGGTAAGCCCAAGTTTTCCATACCCAAGTTTGAAGGAGGAGCTGATGTTGAAGAATATCTCACTTGGGAGCTCAAGATTGAGAAGTTATGGAGCTTACATCCAAACTACTCTGAAGATAGGAAGATCAAGCTTGCTTCTTCTGAATTTGATGGTTATGCATTGCGTTGGTGGGATTCTTTGGTTCGTAACCGCGACGAAGATGGTGCACAACCTATCCGTACATGGCGTGCTATGAAGGAGGTTATGACTTCTCGTTTTGTGCCTACAAATTACTTGCGGAATATATTTGATAAGCTAACATTATTGAGGCAAGGTGTGAAGACTGTTGATGAGTACTACATGGAGATGGAGATGCTTATGCAGCGTGGTCGTGTCCGTGAGTCTCTAGAGATGACAATGCAGCGTTTTCTCAATGGATTGAAGTATGATGTTAAAGGCATTGTTCTTCATTACACTTTGATACGTCTCAAACGTATCTATAATTTCTTATGTTCCATGCTACTTTTATTACAATACTTGAATGTTTTATACATACTTTACAGCATTATTATACATTTTCCGGCACTAACCTATTAACAAGATGCCGAAGCGCCATTTGTCTCGCTGTTTTTGGTTTCAGAAATCCTAGTAAGGAAATATTCTGGGAATTGGACGAAATCAACGCCCAGGGGCCTATTTTTTACACGAAGCTTCCAGAAGACCGAAAGGGAGACGAAGTGGGGCCACGAGGTGGCGCCACACCAGGGCGCGCGGCCCAAGCCCTGGCCGCGCCGGCCTGTTGTGTGGGCCCCTCGTGACGCCCTTACCTACCCTTCCGCCTACAAATAGCCTTCGTCGCGAAACCCCCGTACCGAGAGCCACGATACGGAAAACCTTCCAGAGACGCCGCCATCGCGAATCCCATCTCGGGGATTCAGAGCCCGGCACCCTGCCGGAGAGGGGAATCATCACCGGAGGGGCTCTACATCATCATGCCCGCCTCCGGATTGATGCGTGAGTAGTTCATCCTTGGACTATGGGTCCATAGCAGTAGCTAGATGGTTGTCTTCTCCGCTTGTGCTATCATTGTTTAGATCTTGTGAGCTGCCTAACATGATCAAGATCATCTATTTGTAATGTTACATGTTGTGTTTGGCGGGATCCGATGAATATAGAATATTATGTTAAGTTGATTATCAATCTATCATATATGTGTTGTTTATGTTCTTGCATGCTCTCCGTTGCTAGTAGAGGCTCTGGCCAAGTTGATACTTGTAACTCCAAGAGGGAGTATTTATGCTCGATAGTGGGTTCATGCCTCCATTGAATCTGGGACAGTGACAGAAAGTTCTAGGTTGTGGATGTGCTGTTGCTACTAGGGATAAAACATCGATGCTTTGTCTAGGGATATTTGTGTTGATTACATTACGCACCATACTTAATGCAATTATCTGTTGTTTACAACTTAATACCGGAAGGGGTTCGGATGATAACCTGAAGGTGGATTATTTAGGCATAGATGCATGTTGGATAGCGGTCTATATACTTTGTCGTAATGCCCTGATTAAATCACATAGTAATCATCGTTGATATGTATTGAATCTTTATTTGTCAATTGCCCGCCTGTAATTTGTTCACCCAACATGTTAGTTATCTTATTGGAGAGACACCACTAGTGAACTGTGGACCCCGGTCCATTCTTTTACATCTGAATACATTCTACTGCAATCTTTGTTTTTACTGTTCTTTGCAAACAAACACCATCTTCCACTCGATACGTTTAATCCTTTGTTTTCATCAAGCCGGTGAGATTGACAACCTCACTGTTACGTTGGGGCAAAGTACTTTGATTGTGTTGTGCAGGTTCCACGTTGGCGCCGGTTTCACTGGTGTTGCGCCGCACTACATTCCTCCACCAACAACCTTCACGTGCTTCTTGGCTCCTACTGGTTCGATAACCTTGGTTTCTTTCTGAGGGAAAACTTGCTGCTGTGCGCATCACACCTTCCTCTTGGGGTTCCAAACGGACGTGTACATCTACGCGCATCAAGCACTTTTTCTGGCGCCGTTGCCGGGGAGATCAAGCACGCAAGGGGAGTCTCCACTTCCAATCTCTTTACTTTGTTTTTGTCTTGCTTTACTTTATTTTATTTACTGTCTTGTTTGCTTCATATTAAAAACACAAAAAAATTAGTTACTTTATTTCTGTCTTATTTACTAGCTCTATATCGAAAACACAAAAAATTAGTTACTTGTCTTTACTTTATTTGCCTAGTTTACTTTATTACTGCTATAATGGGTACTCCTGAAAATACTAAGTTGTGTGATTTCACTAGCACAAATAATAATGATTTTATATGTACTCCTATTGCTCCACCTGCTACTACAACAGAATTCTATGAAATTAAACCTGCTTTACTGAATCTTGTTATGAGAGAGCAATTTTCTGGTGTTAGTACTGATGATGCTGCTGCCCATCTTAATAATTTTGTTGAACTTTGTGAAATGCAAAAGTATAAGGATATACATGGTGATATTATAAAACTGAAATTGTTTCCTTTCTCATTAAGAGGAAGAGCTAAAGATTGGTTGCTATCTTTGCCTAAGAATAGTATTGATTCATGGACTAAGTGTAAAGATGCTTTTATTAGTAAATATTATCCTCCTGCTAAGATTATATCTTTGAGAAGTAGCATAATGAATTTTAAACAATTTGATAATGAACATGTTGCTCAAGCATGGGAGAGAATGAAATCTTTGGTAAAGAATTGCCCAACCCATGGACTGACTACTTGGATGATCATCCAAACCTTTTATGCAGGATTGAATTTTTCCTCAAGGAACCTATTGGATTCAGCTGCTGGAGGTACTTTTATGTCCATCACTCTGGGCGCCGCAACTAAATTACTTGATGATATGATGATCAATTACTCTGAATGGCACACTGAAAGAACTCCTCAAGGTAAGAAGGTAAATTCTGTTGAAGAAACCTCTTCTTTGGGTGATAAGATTGATGCTATTATGTCTATGCTTGCAAATGGTAGATCTCATATTGATCCTAATAATGTTCCTTTAGCTTCATTGGTTGCTCAAGAAGAAAATGTTGATGTGAATTTCATTAAGAACAATAATTTCAACAACAATGCTTATAGGAATAATTATGGTAACAACAACTATAGGCCATATCCTTCTAATAATGGTAATGGTTATGGTAATTCTTATGGTAATTCTTACAACAATAATAAGAGTGTACCCTCTGGTCTTGAAGTGATGCTTAAAGAATTTATTAGTACACAAACTGCTTTTAATAAAACTGTTGAAGAAAAGCTTGGTAAAATTGATGTTCTTGCTTCTAAGGTTGATAGTCTTGCTCTTGATGTTGATCTTTTAAAATTGAAAGTTATGCCTGAGGAAGTTGAAGATGCTAGGTTTGCTAAAACAAATGCCATCCAAGTTCGAATTAATGATAATATTAGATTGTTGGCTGAATTGCATGCTAGGTGGGATAGAGAAGAAAAAGAAAAACTTGCTAAAGAAAATAATGTAGCTAAAGTATGGACTATTACCACCACTAGTAATGTTGATTCTTCACATGTTGCTGCACCTCCTACTATCAATGGTAAAATAATTGGTGTTGGCAATGTTTCTACTCCTAGTGCAAAGCGTACAAAATTGCCTGAAACTGCTGAAACTGCTGTTTGTGATAAAACTGCTGAAATTTTTCAAAATATTGGTGACAATGATTCCATTGTTGTAGAACATAATGGTTTAGATTTTGATGATTGTCATATTACTGAAGTTATAAAGTTCTTACAAAAACTTGCTAGAAGTCCCAATGCTAGTGCTATAAATTTAGCCTTTACAAAACATATTACAAATGCTCTCATTAAAGCTAGGGAAGAGAAATTAAAACTTGAAGCTTCTATCCCTAGGAAGTTAGAAGATGGTTGGGAGCCCATCATTAAAATGAAATTCAATGACTTTGAATGTAATGCTTTATGTGATCTTGGTGCAAGTATTTCTGTTATGCCTAAAAAGATTTATGATATGCTTGACTTGCCACCATTGAAGAATTGTTATTTAGATGTTAATCCCGCCGATAATGTTAAAGAAACCTTTGGGGAGGATTGATAATGTGCGTATTACGGTTAACAATAACCTTGTCCTCGTTGATTTTGTTGTCTTGGATATTGAATGCAATGCATCTTGTCCTATTGTGTTGGGAAGACCTTTTCTTCGAACCGTTGGTGCTGTTATTGATATGAAGGAAGGTAATATTAAATATCAATTTCCTCTCAAGAAAGGTATGGAACACTTCCCTAGAAAGAATGAAGTTGCCTTTTGATTCTATTATTAGAACAAGCTATGATGTTGATGCTTCTTCTCTTGATGTTACTTGATTTGCACTTTCTGCGCCTAGCTGAAAGGCGTTAAAGAAAAGCACTTCTTGGGAGATAACCCATGTTTCATTTTATTTACTATATTGTTGAGTCTTGGAAGTTTTTTACTACTGTAGCAACCTCTCCTTATCATGTTTTTGTGCCAAGTAAAGTTTCCATGTTAAAGTTGATGATAGATTTGGATCGCTGCGCAGAAACAGCATTGCTGTCTGTCACGAATTCTCGCAGAAGTCTCTGTAAAAAAATCGAAAAAATCTGCAAATTTACGAGCGTGATCCTCATATATGTACGCAACTTTCATTAGTTTTGAGTTTTTCCATTTGAGCAAGTTAAGTGCCCCTGCCAGATTCATCTTTACGGACTGTTCTGTTTTTGACAGATTCTGTCTTTTATTTCGCATTGCCGTTTTTGCTATGTTGAATGAGTTTCTTTGTTCCATTAACTTTCAGAAGCTTTGTGCAATGTCCAGAAGTGTTAAGAATGATTGTGTCACCTCTGAATGTGTGAATTTTGGTTATACACTAACCCTCTAATGAGTTTGCTTGAAGTTTGTGTGAAGGAAGTTTTCAAGGGTCAAGAGAAGAGGATGATATACTATGATCAAGAAGAGTGAAAGGTCTAAGCTTGGGGATGCCCCGGTGGTTCATCCCTGCATATTTTAAGAAGACTCAAGCATCTAAGCTTGGGGATGCCCAAGGCATCCCCTTCTTCATCGACAACATTATCAGGTCACTTCTAGTGAAACTATATTTTTATTCCATCACATCCTATGTTCTTTACTTGGAGCGTCGGTTTGTTTTTATTTTTGTTTTGGTTTGAATAAAGTTGGATCCCACCATTCTTATATTGGAGATATTACGCTCCGCTTTTTCATATGGAACACTTGTGTTCTTAATTGTGCTTTAATGTTCATGGCGAAGGCTGAAATTGCTTCGTTAAATTGCTATTTGGTTGGAATCAGAAAATGCTGCATATGGTTTGGTAACTTGGCAATTGTTTGAGCTCTCATAGATCATGTTTAAGCTCTTGCATCATGTAGTTTAATCTATTAATGAAGAACTACCGTAGAGCTTGTTTAATTTGGTTTGCATGATTGGTCTCTCTAAGTCTAGATATTTTCGGGTAAAGTGTTTGAACAACAAGGAAGACAGTGTAGAGCCTTATAATGCTTGCAATATGTTCTTATGTGAGTTTTGCTGTACCTGTTCATACTTGTGTTTGCTTCAAACAACCTTGCTAGCCCAAACCTTGTACTGAGAGGAAATGCTTCTCGTGCATCCAAACACCTTGAGCCAAAATCCCATGCCATTTGTGTCCACCATATCTACCTACTATGTGGTATTTTTCTGCCATTCCAAAGTAAATTACTTGAGTGCTACCTTTAAAATTTCATTCCTTTACCTTTACAATATATAGCTCATGGGACAAATAGCTTAAAAACTATTGTGGTAATGAATATGTAGTTATGTGTCTTAATTCTTATAAGTTGCTTGTTGAGCGGTAACCATGTTTCTGGGGACGCCATCAACTTTATCTTTGTTGGATATCATGTGAGATGCTATGCATGTTCGTCTTGTCTGAAGTAAGTGCGATTTCATGATCAAATGGTTTGAGTATGCATATGTTAGAGAAGAACATTGGGCCGCTAACTAAAGCCATGTATCATGGTGGAAGTTTCAGTTTGGACATACAACCTCAATCTCTTATGAGAATATTAACTGTTGTTGAATGCTTAAGCATTAAAAGAGGAGTCTATTATCTGTTGTCTATGTTGTCCTGGTATGGATGTCTAAGTTGAGAATAATCAAAAGCGAGAAATCCAATGCGTGCTTTCTCCTTAGACACTTGTACAGGCGGCATAGAGGTACCCCTTTGTGACACTTGGTTGAAACATATGTGATACGTCTCCAACGTATCCATAATTTCTGATGTTCCATGCTTGTTTTATGACAATACCTACATGTTTTGTTCACACTTTATATCGTTTTGATGCGTTTTCCGGAACTAACCTATTGACGAGATGCCTGTTTTCTTCTGTTTTTGGTTTCAGAAATCCTAGTAAGGAAATATTCTCGGAATCGGACGAAATCAACGCCCACCCTATTTTCACCGAAGCTTCCAACACCCGAGAGTCGCAGAGGGGGCCACAGGCCCACCACACATGGTGGCGGCACGGCTAGAGGGGGGGCGCGCCGGCTTGTTGTCTGGCCCCACCAGGGCCCCTCCGAGGCTCCCCTTTCGCCTATATAAGCTCTCTGACCTAAAACCCCGATACGAATAAGCCACGGTACGCGAAAAGTTCCAGAGCCGCCGCCATCGCGAAGCCAAGATCTGGGGGACAGGAGTCTCTGTTCCGGCACGCCGCCGGGATGGGGAAGTGCCCCCGGAAGGCTCCTCCATCGACACCACCGCCATCTTCATCACCGTTGCTGCTCCCATGAGGAGGGAGTAGTTCTCCATCGAGGCTGAGGGCTCTACCGTAGCTATGTGGTTAATCTCTCTCTCTGTACTCCAATACAATGATCTCATGAGCTGCTTTACATGATTGAGATCCATATGATGAGCTTTGTATCGCTACTAGTTATGTGCTACTCATGTGATGTTATTAAAGTAGTCTATTCCTCCTGCATGGTGTGGTGACAGTGTGTGCATCGTGTGGTTCTTGTCGTAGATTATGATCATAATCTCTTGTAGATTATGGAGTTGATTATCGCTATGATAGTATTGATGTGATCTATTCCCCCTTTCATAGTGTAACGGTGACAGTGTGTATGCTATGTTAGTACTTGGTTTATTTTGCAAAGATCTATTATGCTCTAAGGTTACTTAAATATGAATACTGAATGTTGTGGCGCTTGTTAACTCCGGCTTGAGGGAGCTCTTGTAGCCCTACACAATGAATGGTATTTGTCATCCAACAAAGAGTGTATGTAGCACAAATGAGAGAAGTTATTATTTATTATGTGATCAATGTTGAGAGTGTCCACTAGTGAAAGTATGATCCCTAGGCCTTGTTTCCAATACTGCAAACACCGCTTATTTACTGTTCTGCTGCATGTTTACTTGCTGCCATATTTTATTCAGATTGCTATTACCACTCATATACATCCATACTACTTGTATTTCACTATCTCTTCGCCGAACTAGTGCACCTATACATCTGACAAGTGTATTAGGTGTGTTGGGGACACAAGAGACTTCTTGCTTTGTGGTTGCAGGGTTGATTGAGAGGGATATCTTTGACCTCTTCCTCCCTGAGTTCGATAAACCTTGGGTGATCCACTTAAGGGAAAACTTGCTGCTGTTCTACAAACCTCTGCTCTTGGAGGCCCAACACTGTCTACAGGAAAAGAAGCGTGAGTAGACATCAAGCTATTTTCTAGCGCCGTTGCCGGGGAGGAAAGGTAAAAGGTACTCACACTCCGGATCTCGGCTACTAAGCTATTTTCCGGCGCCGTTGTAAGTACTCGAAGCTATTTCCTTTAGATCCTGCAATTGCATCTTTTGGTTTCTTGTTTACACTAGTTAGGCATAATGGAAAGTAACAATGAGCTTCTTATTCTATTTCCTGAGTTAAGACATGGATGGTTTGATGCGAAAATTAAAAAACCCATGGAACATATTAGTATGAACACTTTGAATACCATTGTTGCTAATGATATGGAAAATTCTAAGCTTGGGGAAGCTGGTTTTGATGAGCATGATATTTTTAGTCCCCCAAGCATTGAGGAGAAAATTTTCTTTGATGATACTTTGCCTCCTATTTATGATGATTATAATGATAGTGGTCTTTTGGTGCCACCTACTATGGAGAGTAAATTTTATTATGATTATACTATGCCTCCTACACTTGATGAGAATAATAATGATAGCTACTTTGTTGAATTTGCTCCCACTACAACTAATAAAATTGATTATGCTTATGTGGAGAGTAATAATTTTATGCATGTGGCTCATGACAAGAATGTTTTATGTGATACTTATATTGTTGAGTTTGTTCATGATGCTACTGAAAGTTATTATGAGAGAGGGAAACATGGTTATATGCATCTTAATAATATTAAGTTTCCCCTCTTTATGTTGAGAATCTTGAAGTTGCGCTTGTGTTGCTTTTCTATGCTTGCCACTTTGTTCTTCATGAATTTATTTGTGTACAAGATTCCTTTTCATAGGAAGTGGGTTAGGCTTAAATGTGTTTTGAATTTGCCTCTTGATGCTCTCTTTTGCTTCAACTCTTATTTCTTGCGAGAGTATCATTAAAATTGCTGAGCCCATCTTAATGGCTATAAAGAAAGAACTTCTTGGGAGATAACCCATGTGTTTATTTTACTACAGCACTTTTGTTTTATATTTGAGTCTTGGAAGTTGTTTACTACTGTAGCAACCTCTCTTTATCACGTTTTTGTGCCAAGTAAAGTTTCTATGTTAAAGTTGATGATAGATTTGGATCCCTGCGCAGAAACAACATTTCTGTCTGTCACGAATTCGCGCAGAAGTCTCTGTAAAAAAAATCAAAAAAATCTGAAAATTTACGTGCGTGATCCTCATATATGTACGCAACTTTCATTAGTTTTGAGTTTTTCCATTTGAGCAAGTTAAGTGCCCCTGCCAGATTCGTCTTTACGGACTGTTCTGTTTTTGACAGATTCTGCCTTTTATTTCGCATTGCCGCTTTTGCTATGTTGAATGAGTTTCTTTGTTCCATTAACTTTCAGAAGTTTTGTGCAATGTCCAGAAGTGTTAAGAATGATTGTGTCACCTCTGAACATGTGAATTTTGATTATGCACTAACCCTCTAATGAGTTTGCTTGAAGTTTGGTGTGGCAGAAGTTTTCAAGGGTCAAGAGAGGAGGATGATATATGATCAAGAAGAGTGAAAAGCCTAAGCTTGGGGATGCCCCCGTGGTTCACCCCTGCATATTTCAAGAAGACTCAAGCGTCTAAGCTTGGGGATGCCCAAGGCATCCCCTTCTTCATCAACTTATCAGGTTTCTTCTATTGAAACTATATTTTTATTCCGTCACATCTTATGTACTTTACTTGGAGCGTCTGTGTGCTTTTATTTTCGTTTTGTTATTTTCATTCTTTGAATAAATTCATGCTTGTGTGGGAGAGAGACACGCTCCGCTGTTGCATATGAACACATGTGTTCTTAGCTTTACTTTTAATGTTCAAGGGCGAAAGTTGATCGCTTCACTTGTTGCTATTTGGTTGGAATCAGAAAATGCTTCATATGGTTTTGAATAACTTGATACTTGGCAATTGTTTTGAGCTCTCATATATCATGTTTAAGCTCTTGCATCATGTAGTTTAAATCTAGTAGTGGAGAACTACTGTAGAGCTTGTTGAAATTTGGTTTGCATGATTGGTCTCTCTAAGGTCTAGATATTTTCTGGTAAAAGTGTTTGAGCAACAAGGAAGACAGTGTAGAGTCTTATAATGCTTGCAATATGTTCTTATGTAAGTTTTGCTGTACCGGTTCATACTTGTGTTTGCTTCAAACAACCTTGCTAGCCTAAGCCTTGTACTGAGAGGGAATACTTCTCGTGCATCCAAAACCTTGAGCCAAAACCTATGCCATTTGTGTCCACCATATCTACCTACTATGTGGTATTTCCTGCCATTCCAAGTAAATACTTCATGTGCTACCTTTAAACAATTCAAAAGCTATTATCTCTTATTTGTGTCAATGTTTTATAGCTCATGAGGAAGTATGTGGTGTTTTATCTTTCGATCTTGTCATTTACTTTTGACAGACTTTCACAATGGACTAGTGGCTCATCCGCTTATCCAATAATTTTGCAAAAAGAGCTGGCAATGGGGTTCCCAGTCCCAATTAATTAACTTGCATTAATAATTCTCTTCACATGTTTTGCTCTGATCTATCAGTAAGCAACTTAAATTTGCAAATAGACACTCCTCCATGGTATGTGAATGTTGGAAGGCACCCGAGGATTCGGTTAGCCATGGCTTGTGTAAGCAAAAGGTTGGGGGAGTGTCATCTAATAAATAAAACTAAAGTACATGTGTAAACAAAAGAGAAGAGGGATGATCTACCTTGCTGGTAGAGATAACGTCCTTCATGGGAGCCGCTCTTGAAAGTCTGGTTGATAAGGTAGTTAGAGTACCCATTACCATTCGTTGACAACAACAAACACCTCTCAAAATTTTACTTTTATGCTCTCTATATGATTTCAAAACTTGAAAAGCTCTAGCACATGATTTAATCCCTGCTTCCCTCTGCGAAGGGCCTATCTTTTACTTTATTGTTGAGTCAGTTTACCCATTTCCTTCCATCTTAGAAGCAAACACTTGTGTCAACTGTGCATTGATTCTTACATACTTGCTTATTTGCATTCATCATATTACTCTATGTTGACAATTATCCATGAGATATGCATGTTGAAAGTTGAAAGCAACTGCTGAAACTTATATCTTCCTTTGTGTTGCTTCGATGCCTTTACTTTGAATTTATTGCTTTATGAGTTAACTCTTATGCAAGACTTTTTGATGCTTGTCTTGAAAGTACTATTCATGAAAAGTTTTGCTATATGTCATCTATTTGTCAAACTATAGATCATTGCTTTGAATCACTCCATTCATGTCATATGCTTTACAATAATGTTGATCAAGATTATGATGGTAGCATGTCACCTCAGAAATTATTTGTGTTATCGTTTACCTACTCGAGGACGAGTAGGAACTAAGCTTGGGGATGCTGATACGTCTCCAACGTATCCATAATTTCTGATGTTCCATGCTTGTTTTATGACAATACCTACATGTTTTGTTCACACTTTATATCGTTTTGATGCGTTTTCCGGAACTAACCTATTGACGAGATGCCGAAGTGCCAGTTCTTCTGCTGTTTTTGGTTTCAGAAATCCTAGTAAGGAAATATTCTCGAATCGGACGAAATCAACGCCCGCACCTATTTTCACCAAGCTTCCAATACCCGAGAGTCGCAGAGGGGGCCACAGCCCACCACACATGGTGGCGGCGCGGCCAGAGGGGGCGCCGGACGTTGTCCGGCCCCACCAGGGCCCCTCCGAGGCTCCCCTTTCGCCTATATAAGCTCCCTGACCTAAAACCCCGATACGAATAAGCCACGGTACGCGAAAGTTCCGAGCCGCCGCCATCGGAAGCCAAGATCTGGGGGACAGGAGTCTCTGTTCCGCACGCCGCCGGGACGGGGAAGTGCCCCCGGAAGGCTCCTCCATCGACACCACCACCATCTTCATCACCGCTGCTGCTCCCATGAGGAGGGAGTAGTTCTCCATCGAGGCGGAGGGCTCTACCGTAGCTATGTGGTTAATCTCTCTATGTACTCCAATACAATGATCTCATGAGCTGCTTTACATGATTGAGATCCATATGATGAGCTTTGTATCGCTACTAGGTATGTGCTACACATGCGATGTTATTAAAGTAGTCTATTCCTCCTGCATGGTGTAATGGTGACAGTGTGTGCATCGTGTGGTTCTTGTCGTAGATTATGATCATAATCTCTTGTAGGTTATGGAGTTGATTATCGCTATGATAGTATTGATGTGATCTATTCCCCCTTTCATAGTGTAATGGTGACAGTGTGTATGCTATGTTAGTACTTGGTTTATTTTGCAAATATCTATTATGCTCTAAGGTTACTTAAATATGAATACCGAATGTTGTGGCGCTTGTTAACTCCGGCTTGAGGGAGCTCTTGTAGCCCTACACAATGAATGGTATTTGTCATCCAACAAAGAGTGTATGTAGCACAAATGAGAGAAGTTATTATTTATTATGCGATCAATGTTGAGAGTGTCCACTAGTGAAAGTATGATCCCTAGGCCTTGTTTCCAATACTGCAAACACCGCTTATTTACTGTTCTGTTGCATGTTTACTTGCTGCCATATTTTATTCAGATTGCTATTACCACTCATATACATCCATACTACTTGTATTTCACTATCTCTTCGCCGAACTAGTGCACCTATACATCTGACAAGTGTATTAGGTGTGTTGGGGACACAAGAGACTTCTTGCTTTGTGGTTGCAGGGTTGCTTGAGAGGGATATCTTTGACCTCTTCCTCCCTGAGTTCGATAAACCTTGGGTGATCCACTTAAGGGAAAACTTGCTGCTGTTCTACAAACCTCTGCTCTTGGAGGCCCAACACTGTCTACAGAAAAGAAGCGTGAGTAGACATCAATATGTTATGCGATGATAATCCGTGTCTTCCGAGCTAAGTAGGACAAGGTGCGAGCACTATTAGTACTCTATGCATGAGACATGCAACTTGTAGGAAGTATTATGCATAGCACATATGAATTATTACTACCGTTGACAAAATTGTTTCTATGTTTTCAAAACAAAAGCTCTAGCACAAAAATAGTAATCCATGCTTCCCTCTGCGAAGGGCCATTCTTTTACTTTATTGTTGAGTCAGTTTACCCACTTCTTTCTATCTTAGAAGCAAACACTTGTGTTAACTGTGTGCATTGATTCTTACATTTTTACTTATTGCACCTGTTATATTACTCTATGTTGAAAAATATCCATGAGATATACATGTTACAAGTTGAAAGCATTCGCTGAAACTTAATCATCCTTTGTGTTGCTTCAATGCATTCTACTTAGAATTTATTGCTTATGAGTTAGCTCTTATGCAAGTCTTATTGATACTTGTTTGAAAGTACTATTCATGAAAAGTTTTGCTATATGATTCATTTGTTTAGTCATTATCTTTGTTAGCAATCTTTTGTTCAGATCACTCCATTCATCTCATATGCTTTACAATAATGTTGATCAAGATTATGTTGGTAGCATGTCACTTCAGAAATTATTTGTGTTATCGTTTACCTACTCGAGGATGAGTAGGAACTAAGCTTGGGGATGCTTGATACGTCTCAAACGTATCTATAATTTCTTATGTTCCATGCTACTTTTATTACAATACTTGAATGTTTTATACATACTTTACAGCATTATTATACATTTTCCGGCACTAACCTATTAACAAGATGCCGAAGCGCCAGTTCTGTTTTCTGCTGTTTTTGGTTTCAGAAATCCTAGTAAGGAAATATTCTCGGAATTGGACGAAATCAACGCCCAGGGGCCTATTTTTACACGAAGCTTCCAAGACCGAAAGGGAGACGAAGTGGGGCCACGAGGTGGCGCCACACCAGCGGGCGGCCCAAGCCCCGGCCGCGCCGGCCTGTTGTGTGGGCCCTCGTGACGCCGACCTACCCTTCCGCCTACAAATAGCCTTCGTCGCGAAACCCCTGTACCGAGAGCCACGATACGGAAAACCTTCCGAGACGCCGCGCGCGAATCCCATCTCGGGGATTCAGAGATCGCCTCCGGCACCCTGCCGGAGAGGGGAATCATCACCGGAGGGGCTCTACATCATCATGCCCGCCTCCGGATTGATGCGTGAGTAGTTCATCCTTGGACTATGGGTCCATAGCAGTAGCTAGATGGTTGTCTTCTCCGCTTGTGCTATCATTGTTTAGATCTTGTGAGCTGCCTAACATGATCAAGATCATCTATTTGTAATGCTACATGTTGTGTTTGGCGGGATCCGATGAATATAGAATATTATGTTAAGTTGATTATCAATCTATCATATATGTGTTTTTTATGTTCTTGCATGCTCTCCGTTGCTAGTAGAGGCTCTGGCCAAGTTGATACTTATAACTCCAAGAGGGAGTATTTATGCTCGATAGTGGGTTCATGCCTCCATTGAATCTGGGACAGTGACAGAAAGTTCTAAGGTTGTGGATGTGCTGTTGCTACTAGGGATAAAACATCGATGCTTTGTCTAAGGATATTTGTGTTGATTACATTACGCACCATACTTAATGCAATTATCTGTTGTTTACAACTTAATACCGGAAGGGGTTCGGATGATAACCTGAAGGTGGATTATTTAGGCATAGATGCATGCTGGATAGCGGTCTATGTACTTTGTCGTAATGCCCTGATTAAATCACATAGTAATCATCGTTGATATGTATTGAATCTTTATTTGTCAATTGCCCGCCTATAATTTGTTCACCCAGCATGTTAGTTATCTTATTGGAGAGACACCACTAGTGAACTGTGGACCCCGGTCCATTCTTTTACATCTGAATACATTCTACTATTTTTACTGTTCTTTGCAAACAAACACCATCTTCCACTCGATACGTTTAATCCTTTGTTTTCAGCAAGCCGGTGAGATTGACAACCTCAGTTACGTTGGGGCAAAGTACTTTGATTGTGTTTTGCAGGTTCCACGTTGGCACCGGTTTCACTGGTGTTGCGCCGCACTACATTCCTCCACCAACAACCTTCACGTGCTTCTTGGCTCCTACTGGTTCGATAACCTTGGTTTCTTTCTGAGGGAAAACTTGCTGCTGTGCGCATCACACCTTCCTCTTGGGGTTCCCAACGGACGTGTACATCTACGCGCATCACACCTACACCAATATGAATCAATTGTTACATCATGCAAGAGAAGCTGAATCACAGTTGGCTGAAGAAGCAAAGGTTAAGGGACGTGCTACGGGAGCTGGGCGTTTTACACCCCGTGCGCCCTCTACAGCGCCGGCGCCTTCGACGCGCTCCGCTCCTTACTCTACTCCGCCTAGCAAACCGGTCTCCAATGTATCTAATGCAAAGAAGTCCGAATCTGCTGCAAGTACGAGTGGTTCTAGCATGTCTACAGCGCGCAACCGCGATATGCTTTGCCATACATGTGGTGGCAAGGGTCACTTCAAGAGAGATTGTCCTAACCGCAAAGTCATGATTATCAATGAGGACAATGAGTATGAGACTGGAGATGATGTTGATCCAAATGCTCCAGACGATGATGACTATGACACTGATGGTGAAGATGCATATCCTTCTGATGCTCGTACCATTGTTGTGTCGCAGCGTGCTCTTAATGTGTTGCCTAGTGCATCTACTCAGCGCTGCAATTTGTTCCAAACCAAAGCTTTAGTTGGTCCTGACAAGGCTTGCAAGGTCATTATTGATGGCGGGAGTTGCCGCAATTTAGCAAGCAAGGAGTTATGTACCAAGCTGAAGTTGAAGTACCTACCGCACCCGCATCCATATTATATTCAGTGGTTGAGCGACAATGGTGAGATGAAGGTAAACCACATGGTGCGTGTTGAGTTTGCGATTGGACCGTATAAGGATTGCATTGACTTTGATGTGGTTCCTATGACGGTTTGTCACCTACTATTGGGTCGGCCTTGGCTCTATGACCGTTCTGTGCAACACAATGGCCGAGCCAATACATATCACTTGGAGTACAAGGGCAAGAAAATTAACTTACAGCCTATGTCACCACAACAAATTGTCAATGAGTCTCGTCAGAAGATTGAAGTGAATTTGGAGGATGCACCTCTAGATAGGCGAGAGAATTGTAATGTCGTGAGTGATATAACGAAAAGTGAGAGAGTGAATTCCTTAGTTTCATTAGCCACCAAAGAAGACATGAGAGAATTTAGTGAGGATCCTACGGCCATGCCTCTTGTGCTTTTGTACAGGGGTACGGTTTTGGTTTCTAACGACATGACCCCTCTTCCTCTTGGTGTTTCTAATGTTTTGCAGGAATTCGGCGACGTGTTTCCGGAGGAGGTACCCGCAGGACTACCACCATTGCGAGGTATTGAGCATCAAATTGACTTGATTCCCGGAGCATCGCTGCCCAATAGGGCGCCATATCGCACTAATCCCGAAGAGACGAAGGAGATACAGAAGCAAGTACAAGCGCTACTCGACAAAGGTTATATCCGCATAAGCCTTAGTCCTTGTGTTGTTCCTGTTATTCTAGTTCCTAAGAAAGATGGTACTTGGCGTATGTGCGTAGATTGTAGAGCTATAAACAACATTACTATTCGATATCGTCATCCTATTCCCCGTTTAGAGGATATGCTAGATGAATTGAGTGGTGCTGCTGTGTTCTCTAAAATTGATTTGCGTAGTGGTTATCATCAAATTAGGATGAAAGAAGGGGATGAGTGGAAAACAGCCTTTAAAACAAAATTTGGTTTATATGAGTGGTTAGTAATGCCTTTTGGTTTAACTAATGCACCTAGCACTTTCATGAGACTGATGAACCATGTTTTGCGTGATTTTATTGGCAAATTTGTGGTTGTGTATTTTGATGACATATTAATCTACAGCCGCAATGAATCTGATCATACTATACATATTAGACATGTTTTGCAAGTGTTGCGTGATAATCAACTCTATGGTAATCTTGAGAAGTGCACATTTTGCAAAGATAAGGTCATATTTCTTGGTTATGTTGTCTCTAAGCATGGAGTAGAAGTAGATGTGTCTAAAATTGAAGCTATTCAAAATTGGCCTACTCCCATGAATGTGAGTCAAGTACGAAGTTTCCATGGTCTAGCTGGGTTTTATCGCAGATTTGTGCCCAACTTTAGTACTATTGCTGCACCTTTGAATGATTTGACTAAAAAGGGTGTTGTTTTTGAGTGGGGCGCAGCCCAAGATCATGCTTTTGATGAACTTAAGAGATTGTTAACTTCTGCACCGTTGCTTGCACTTCCTGATTTCAATAAGCAATTTGAGATTGAATGTGATGCTAGTGGTATTGGAATTGGTGGTGTGTTGATGCAAGAGGGTCGCCCAATTGCATATTTTTCTGAGAAACTTTCTGGTGCTAAGTTGAACTATCCTATATATGATAAAGAATTGTATGCTTTAATTAGAGTTCTTGAGGTTTGGCAACATTATTTGTGGCCAAAAGAATTTATCATACATTCTGATCATGAAGCTTTGAAATACCTGAAAGCCCAATCTACTTTGCATAAGCGTCTAGCTAAGTGGGTTGAGTTCATTGAGTCTTTTCCATACATTATTAAACATAAGAAGGGAAAAGATAATATTGTTGCTGATGCTCTATCTAGGAAGAACATGCTATTAACTCAACTTGATGTTAAAATTCCTGGTTTAGAGATACTATGTGATTTGTATGCTACTGATCATGATTTTGCTGAACCATATCGCTTATGTGCTCTTGGTAAAGCATGGGAAAAATATCACATACATGATGGGTTCTTGTTTAGGGCTAACAAACTATGTGTTCCAGAATCGTCTGTGCGTTTGCTCTTATTGCAGGAATCACATGCTGGAGGTTTGATGGGTCACTTTGGGCGTGAGAAGACGCTACTCATGCTAGCTGACCACTTTTATTGGCCAAAGATGAGGCGGGACGTGGATAGATATGTGAGGAGATGCATTACTTGCAACAAGTCCAAGTCCAAGCTGAAGCCTCACGGTTTGTATACTCCTTTACCGGCACCTACTACACCATGGGAAGATATTAGTATGGATTTTGTGTTGGGTTTGCCGCGTACTAAGAGAGGCCATGATTCTATATTTGTGGTAGTGGATAGATTCTCTAAGATGTCCCACTTTATTGCCTGCCACAAGAGCGACGATGCGTCGCATATTGCTAACCTGTTTTTCAGGGAGATTGTACGTCTACATGGAGTTCCGAAGACTATTGTTTCTGATCGTGACGTGAAGTTTATGAGCTACTTCTGAAAGACGCTTTGGAGAAAGCTGGGGACTGATGTCTACGTTCAGCACTACTTGTCATCCTCCAAGTGCAGAGGTTTGTAGAACAGCAGCAAGTTTTCCCTTAAGTGGATCACCCAAGGTTTATCGAACTCGGGGAGGAAGAGGTCAAAGATATCCCTCTCATGCAACCCTGCAACCACAAAGCAAGAAGTCTCTTGTGTCCCCAACACACCAAATAGGTGCACTAGTTCGGCGAAGAGATAGTGAAATACAGGTGGTATGAATATATATGAGCAGTAGCAACGGTGCCAGAAAATAGCTTGCTGGCGTGTAGTTGATGGTGGTAGTATTGCAGCAGTAGTAACACAGTAAAACAGTAAACAAGCAGTAGTAACTCAGCAGTATTTAGGAACAAGGCCTAGGGATTACACTTTCACTAGTGGACACTCTCAACATTGATCACATAACAGAATAGATAAATGCATACTCTACACTTTTGTTGGATGATGAACACATTGCGTAGGATTACACGAACCCTCAATGCCGGAGTTAACAAGCTCCACAATAATGCTCATGTTTAAGTAACCTTAAGTGTAAGATAGATCAAAAGACTAAACCAAGTACTAGCATAGCATGCACACTGTCACCTTCATGCATATGTAGGAGGAATAGATCACATCAATATTATCATAGCAATAGTTAACTTCGCAATCTACAAGAGATCATGATCATAGCATAAACCAAGTACTAACACGGTGCACGCACTGTCACCTTTGCACACATGCAGGAGGAATAAAACTACTTTAATAACACATCACTAGAGTAGCACATAGATAAATTGTGATACAAACACATTGCAATCATCAAGAGATATAAATAAGCACTTCACTACGCTCTTCAACAATGAATAAGTACTTCGTGAAATATAGCCTAAGAGACCCACACGGTGCACACACTGTCACCTTTACACACGTGGGACAAGGAGTCTCCGGAGATCACATAAGTAAAACCCACTTGACTAGCATAATGACATCTAGATTACAAGCATCATCATATGAATCTCAATCATGTAAGGCAGCTCATGAGATCATTGTATTGAGGTACATAGGAGAGAGATTAACCACATAGCTACCGGTACAGCCCCGAGCCTCAATGGAGAACTACTCCCTCCTCATGGGAGCAGCAGCGGTGATGAAGATGGCGGTGGAGATGGCAGCGGTGTCGATGGAGAAGCCTTCCGGGGCACTTCCCCGCTCCGGCAGGGTGCCGGAACAGAGACTCCTGTCCCCCATCTTGGCTTCGCGATGACGGCGGCTCTGGAACTTTTCTCGTATCGTGGCTTCCTCTGTAAGGGTTTTCGATGCAGGGGCTTTATATAGGCGAAGAGGCGGCGCAGGAGGGTCAACGAGGCGACGAGACCATAGGGTGGCGCGGCCAGGGCCCGCGCCACCATGTCATCTGGGCCCACCAGGCCCCTCCGGCGGCTCTCGGGTGTTCTGGATGCTTCCGGGCAAAATAGGAACCTGGGAGGTGATTTCGTCCAATTCCGAGAATATTTCCTTACTAGGATTTCTGAAACCAAAAACAGCAGAAAACAGAACTGGCACTTCGGCATCTTGTTAATAGGTTAGTTCCGAAAATGCATAAATATGACATATAATGTGCATAAAACATGTAGGTATCATCAATAAAGTAGCATGGAACATAAGAAATTATCGATACGTTGGAGACGTATCAGCATCCCCAAGTTCTGCTCGTCCCGAGCAGGTAAAACGATAACAAAGATAATTTCTTAAGTGACATGCCATCATAACCTTGATCATACTATTGTAAGCATATGAGATGAATGCAGCGATCAAAACAATGGTAATGACATGAGTAAACAACTGAATCATAAAGCAAAGACTTTTCATGAATAGTACTTCAAGACAAGCATCAATAAGTCTTGCATAAAAGTTAACTCATAAAGCAATAATTTAAAGTATAGACATTGAAGCAACACAATGGAAGATTAAGTTTCAGCGGTTGCTTTCAACTTGTAACATGTATATCTCATGGATATTGTCAACATAAAGTAATATAACAAGTGCAATATGCAAGTATGTAGGAATCAATGCACAGTTCACACAAGTGTTTGCTTCTTAAGGTGGAAGGAGATAGGTAAACTGACTCAACAATAAAAGTAAAAGAATGGTCCTTCAAAGAGGAAAGCATCGATTGCTGTATTTGTGCTAGAGCTTTTATTTTGAAAACATGAAACAATTTTGTCAACGGTAGTAATAAAGCATATGAGTTATGAAAATTATATCTTACAAGTTGCAAGCCTCATGCATAGTATACTAATAGTGCCCGCACCTCGTCCTACTTAGCTTGGACTACCGGATCTTTGCATGCCATGTTTCAACCAAGTGTCACAAAGGGGTACCTCCATGCCGCCTGTACAAAGGTCTAAGGAGAATGCTCGCATTTCGGATTTCTCGCTTTTGATTATTCTCAACTTAGACATCCATACCGGGACAACATGGACAACAGATAATGGACTCCTCTTAAATGCATAAGCATGTAGCAAAGTTATTATTCTCATATGAGATTGAGGATATATGTCCAAAACTGAAACTTCCACCATGATTCATGGCTTTAGTTAGCGGCCCAATGTTCTTCTCTAACAATTTTGCATGTTCCAACCACTAAAATGATAGACCTTCAGACAAGACGTACATGCATAGCAACTCACATGATATTCAACAATAGTTGATGGCGTTCCCCAGAAGCATGGTTATCGCACAACAAGCAACTTAATAAAATATAAAGTGCATAAGTACATATTCAATACTACGATAGTTTTTAAGGCTATTTTGTCCCATGAGCTATATATTGCAAAGGCGAATGATGGAATTTTAAAGGTAGCACTCAAGCAATTTACTTTGGAATGGCGGAGAAATACCATGTAGTAGGTAGGTATGGTGGACACAAATGGCATAGTAGTTGGCTCAAGGATTTTGGATGCATGAGAAGTAATTCCTCTCGATACAAGGTTTAGGCTAGCAAGGTTATTTGAAACAAACACAAGGATGAACCGGTGCAGCAAAACTCACATAAAAGACATATTGTAAACATTATAAGACTCTACACCGTCTTCCTTGTTGTTCAAACTCAATACTAGAAATTATCTAGACCTTAGAGAGACCAATTATGCAAACCAAATTTTAGCAAGCTCTATGTATTTCTTCATTAATAGGTGCAAAGTATATGATGCAAGAGCTTAAACATGAACACAACAATTGCCAAGTATCACATTACCCAAGACATTTTAGAATTACTACATGTAGCATTTTCCAATTCCAACCATATAACAATTTAACGAAGAAGAAACTTCGCCATGAATATTATGAGCTAAGAACACATGTGTTCATACGAACCAGCGGAGCGTGTCTCTCTCCCACACAAGGATGAACTTATTCAGAGAACTAAGATAACAAAACAAAAACAAAAATAAAAGCACACAGACGCTCCAAGTAAAATACATAGGATGTGATGGAATAAAAATATAGTTTCACTAGAAGAAACCTGATAAGTTGTCGATGAAGAAGGGGATGCCTTGGGCATCCCCAAGCTTAGATGCTTGAGTCTTCTTGAAATATGCAGGGATGAACCACCGGGGCATCCCCAAGCTTAGACCTTTCACTCTTCTCGATCACATTATATCACCCTCTTCTATTGACCCTTGAAAACTTCCTTCACACCAAACTTCAAGCAAACTCATTAGAGGGTTAGTGCATAGTCAAAAATTCACATGTTCAGAGGTGACACAATCATTCTTAACACTTCTGGACATTGCACAAAACTTCTGAAAGTTAATGGAACAAAGAAACTCATTCAACTTAGCAAAAGCGGCAATGCGAAATAAAAGGCAGAATCTGTCAAAAACAGAACAGTCCGTAAAGACGAATTTAAAGCTGGCACCAGACTTGCTCAAACGGAAAAACTCAAAACTAATGAAAGTTGCGTACATATCTGAGGATCACGCTCGTAAATTGGCAGATTTTTTCGAATTTTCTACAGAGAACTGTGCCCAGATTCGTGACAGACAGCAATGCTGTTTCTGCGCAGCGATCCCAAATATAACATCAACTTTGACATAGAAACTTTACTTGGCACAAAAACATGATAAGGAGAGGTTGCTACAGTAGTAAACAACTTCCAAGAATCAAATATAAAACAAAGTACTGTAGTAAAAAAACACATGGGTTATCTCCCAAGAAGTTCTTTCTTTATAGCCATTAAGATGGGCTCAGCAGTTTTAATGATGCACTCGCAAGAAATAGAAGTTGAAGCAAAAGAGAGCATCAAGAGGCAAATTCAAAACACATTTAAGTCTAACATGCTTCCTATGCATAGGAATCTTGTAAATAAACAAGTTCATGAAGAGCAAAGTAACAAGCATAGGAAGATAAAACAAGTGTAGCTTCAAAAATTTCAGCACATAGAGAGGTGTTTTAGTAACATGAAAATTTCTACAACCATATTTTCCTCTCTCATAATAACTTTCAGTAGCATCATGAGCAAACTCAACAATATAACTATCACATAAAGCATTCTTATCATGAGTCTCATGCATAAAATAATTACTACTCCCAACATAAGCATAATCAATTTTATTAGTTGTAGTGGGAGCAAATTCAACAAAGTAGCTATCAAATATAGGAGGTATATTGTAATCATAATCAAATTTATCCTCCATAACAGGTGGTAACAAAAGACTACTATCATTATAATCATCATAAATAGGAGGCAAAGTATCATCAAAGTAAATTTTCTCCTCAATGCTTGGGGGACTAAAAATATCATGCTCATCAAAGCCAGCTTCCCCAAGCTTAGAATTTTCCATAGCATTAGCAACAATGGTGTTCAAAGCATTCATACTAATAACATTCCCATTATCATGCATATAAAGTTCCATGGGTTTTTTAATTCTCTCTTCAAACACATCATGTCCTAATTCAAGATAAAGTTCATAAAGATCTCTCATATTTTTGTTGTTTTCCATTATGCCTAACTAGTGTAAACAAGAAACCAAATGTCGCAAGCAGAGTCTAAAGGAAATAGCTTCGAGTACTTACAACGGCGCCGGAGAATAGCTTAGTAGCCGAGATCCGGAGTGTGAGTACCTTTTACCTTTCCTCCCCGCAACGGCGCCGAAAATAGCTTGATGTCTACGTTCCCCCTCCTTTCCTGTAGACAGTGTTGGGCCTCCAAGTGCAGAGGTTTGTAGAACAGCAGCAAGTTTTCCCTTAAGTGGATCACCCAAGGTTTATCGAACTCAGGGAGGAAGAGGTCAAAGATATCCCTCTCATGCAACCCTGCAACCACAAAGCAAGAAGTCTCTTGTGTCCCCAACACACCAAATAGGTGCACTAGTTCGGCGAAGAGATAGTGAAATACAGGTGGTATGAATATATATGAGCAGTAGCAACGGTGCCAGAAAATAGCTTGCTGGCGTGTAGTTGATGGTGGTAGTATTGCAGCAGTAGTAACACAGTAAAACAGTAAACAAGCAGTAGGCAGTATTTAGGAACAAGGCCTAGGGATTACACTTTCACTAGTGGACACTCTCAACATTGATCACATAACAGAATAGATAAATGCATACTCTACACTTTTGTTGGATGATGAACACATTGCGTAGGATTACACGAACCCTCAATGCCGGAGTTAACAAGCTCCACAATAATGCTCATGTTTAAGTAACCTTAAGTGTAAGATAGATCAAAAGACTAAACCAAGTACTAGCATAGCATGCACACTGTCACCTTCATGCATATGTAGGAGGAATAGATCACATCAATATTATCATAGCAATAGTTAACTTCGCAATCTACAAGAGATCATGATCATAGCATAAACCAAGTACTAACACGGTGCACGCACTGTCACCTTTGCACACATGCAGGAGGAATAAAACTACTTTAATAACACATCACTAGAGTAGCACATAGATAAATTGTGATACAAACACATTGCAATCATCAAGAGATATAAATAAGCACTTCACTACGCTCTTCAACAATGAATAAGTACTTCGTGAAATATAGCCTAAGAGACCCACACGGTGCACACACTGTCACCTTTACACACGTGGGACAAGGAGTCTCCGGAGATCACATAAGTAAAACCCACTTGACTAGCATAATGACATCTAGATTACAAGCATCATCATATGAATCTCAATCATGTAAGGCAGCTCATGAGATCATTGTATTGAGGTACATAGGAGAGAGATTAACCACATAGCTACCGGTACAGCCCCGAGCCTCAATGGAGAACTACTCCCTCCTCATGGGAGCAGCAGCGGTGATGAAGATGGCGGTGGAGATGGCAGCGGTGTCGATGGAGAAGCCTTCCGGGGCACTTCCCTCCCGGGTGCCGGAACAGAGACTCCTGTCCCCCATCTTGGCTTCGATGACGGCGGCTCGGAACTTTTCTCGTATCGTGGCTTCCTCCGTAAGGGTTTTCGATGCAGGGGCTTTATATAGGCGAAGAGGCGGCGCAGGAGGGTCAACGAGGCGACGAGACCATAGGGTGGCGCGGCCAGGGCCTGGGCCGCGCCACCATGTCATCTGGGCCCACCAGGCCCCCCTCTGGCGGCTCTCGGGTGTTCTGGATGCTTCCGGCAAAATAGGAACCGGGAGGTGATTTCGTCCAATTCCGAGAATATTTCGTTACTAGGATTTCTGAAACCAAAAACAGCAGAAAACAGGAACTGGCACTTCGGCATCTTGTTAATAGGTTAGTTCCAAAATGCATAAATATGACATATAATGTGCATAAAACATGTAGGTATCATCAATAAAGTAGCATGGAACATAAGAAATTATCGATACGTTGGAGACGTATCAGCACAAAGCTTTTCAGCACTACTTGTCATCCCCAAACTGATGGTCAAACTGAAGTGGTGAATAGAACATTGTCACAACTGTTGAGATCCATGATCAAGAAGAACCTGAAGGAGTGGGAAGAGTGTTTGCCACATGTGGAGTTTGCTTACAACAGGGCGGTACATTCTACCACGGAGCTGTGTCCTTTTGAGGTGGTGTATGGTTTCAAACCCATTACTCCACTTGATTTGTTGCCTTTGCCTATACATGAGAGAGTCAATATGGAGGCATCCAAGAGGGCAGATTTTGTGAAGAAGATTCATGTGAAGACTAAAGAGTTGATTGAGAAGAAAGGCAAGAGCAATGCTGCAAGGATGAATAAGAAGCGCAAGAAGATGTTGTTCAAGCCTGGTGATTTGGTCTGGGTACATTTTCGCAAGGATAGGTTCCCGAAGCTGAGGAAGTCTAAGTTGAAGCCTCGTGGTGCTGGTCCTTATAAAGTGCTTGCCAAGATCAATGATAATGCATACTCGATAGATCTTCCAGAGGATGAGTTTGGTGTCAGTAATTCTTTCAATGTTGCTGATTTGACACCATATGACGGAGAAGACCTTGGAGCGTCGGGGTCGACGCCTTTTGAAGGGGGGAGATGATGAGGACATCCCTACCTCACTACTACCTCCGTCATTACCAACTGAAGATGAACCTGCTGTGAAGCTCAAGTCCAATGAAGTCAGGATTGGACCAATGACACGAGCTCGTGCGAAGCTACTTAAACAACAGGTGAACTTGTTCCTAAACGATACCTTGATTGATGAGAACTTTATACTACCTAAGTCCTATTACTTATGTATCATCAGGTATGAAGAGGAGACAAGCATCGCACGAGGAGGAGAGGAGCAGCTGGACATGAAGATGGACGTGAAGCTGGACAAGGAGCTGGACATGAAGATATCTCATGGACGCGCGAGGGAGGAGCGGGAGGAATGCGCGAGAGGAGAAGAAGAAGTCCAGGCCGGCCGCTCGGTCGACCGGCCCCCGCCGGCCGCCCGGTCCCGGCCCGGTGACCGGTCGCCAACCGGCCGCCAACCGGAGGAACGCATCGTACGGGAACCTTGCAATTCGGTTGCCGCCCGGTTGACCGGACCACAAACCGGACCGCCGGTCCACGCCCGGTGACCGGATTCCAGACCGGACCAGTCCGAGTCTGTCTCGACCAGATCTATTCTGGGTCGGTTTTACTTGTATCTTTCGACCAGAACTCGTCCCGGACGCCTATATAAGTGCCTTGGACGACCCCCTAGCTGCTTTAGACCACGTTTAAGATAAACCCTAGTTCTTAGTTGTTTGCTCTGCAAAACTATTGAATTCCCTACACCATATCGCTTGATATTGTGTAGATTGATACGTCTGCAACGTATCGATAATTTCTTATGTTCCATGCTACATTATTGATGATATCTACATGTTTTATGCACATTATATGTCGTATTTACGCATTTTCTGGAACTAACCTATTAACAAGATGCCGAAGAGCCAGTTTGTTGTTTTTGGTTTCAGAAATCCTAGTAAGGAAATATTCTCGGAATTGGACGAAATCAACGCCCAGGTTCCTATTTTGCCCGGAAGCATCCAGAACACCCGAGAGCCGTCGAGAGGAGCTACGTGGGGCCCACACATGGTGGCGGCGCGGCCAGGCCTGGCCGCGCCGCCCTAGTGTCTGGCCCCACCAGACCACCTCCGAGGCTGCCCTTTCGCCTATTTAAAGCCTCCGTCGCGAAACCCCCAGTACCGAGCCACGATACGGAAAACCTTCCAGAGACGCCGCCGCGAATCCCATCTCGGGGATTCAGGAGATCGCCTCCGGCACCCGCCGGAGAGGGGATTCATCTCCCGGGGACTCTTCATCGCCATGATCGCCTCCGGAGTGATGAGTGAGTAGTTCACCCCGGACTATGGGTCCATAGCAGGCTAGATGGTCGTCTTCTCCTAATTGTGCGTCATTGTTGGATCTTGTGAGCTGCCTAACATGATCAAGATCATCTATCTGTAATACTATATGTTGTGTTTGTCGGGATCCGATGGATAGAGAATACTATGTTATGGTGATTATCAATCTATTACTTATGTGTTGTTTATGATCTTGCATGCTCTCCGTTATTAGTAGAGGCTCTGGCCAAGTTTTTTCTCTTAACTCCAAGAGGGAGTATTTATGCTCGATAGTGGGTTCATGCCTTCATTGACACCTGGGACAGTGACAGAAAGTTCTAAGGTTGTGATGTGCTGTTGCCACTAGGGATAAAACATTGATTCTATGTCTAAGGATGTAGTTGTCGATTACATTACGCACCATACTTAATGCAATTGTCTGTTGCTTTGCAACTTAATACTGAATGGGGTTCGGATGATAACCTGAAGGTGGACTTTTTAGGCATAGATGCAGTTGGATGGCGGTCTATGTACTTTGTCGTAATGCCCAATTAAATCTCACTATATTTATCATATCATGTATATGCATTGTTATGCCTTTCTCTATTTTGTCAATTGCCCGACTGTAATTTGTTCACCCAACATGCTTTTATCTTATGGGAGAGACACCTCTAGTGAACTGTGGACCCCGGTCCTATTCTTTACATAGCATACAATCTACTGCAATACTTGTTTTACTGTTTTGCAAACAATCATCTTCCACACAATACGGTTAATCCTTTGTTACAGCAAGCCGGTGAGATTGACAACCTCACTGTTTCGTTGGGGCAAAGTACTTTGGTGTGTTGTGCAGGTTCCACGTTGGCGCCGGAATCCCTGGTGTTGCGCCGCACTACATTTCGCCACCATCAACCTTCAACGTGCTTCTTGGCTCCTACTGGTTTGATAAACCTTGGTTTCATACTGAGGGAAACTTGCTTCTATACGCATCATACCTTCCACTTGGGGTTCCCAACGGACGTGTGCATCTACGCGTATCAAGCTAAATTTCTGGCGCCGTTGCCGGGGAGATCAAGACACGCTGCAAGGGGAGTCTCCACTTCTCAATCTCTTTACTTTGTTTTTGTCTTGCTTTATTTTATTTACTACTTTGTTTGCTGCACCTAAACAAAACACAAAAAAATTAGTTACTTGCATTTACTTTATCTAGTTTGCTTTATTTACTGTTGCTAAAATGAATACCCCTGAAAATACTAAGTTGTGTGACTTCACAAACGCAAATAATAATGATTTCCTATGCACACCTATTGCTCCACCTGCTACTACAGCAGAATTCTTTGAAATTAAACCTGCTTTATTAAATCTTGTCATGAGAGATCAATTTTCTGGTATTAGTTCTGATGATGCTGCTGCCCATCTTAATAATTTTGTTGAACTTTGTGAAATGCAAAAGTATAAGGATGTAGATGGTGATATTATTAAATTGAAAGTGTTTCCTTTCTCATTAAGAGGAAGAGCTAAAGATTGGTTGCTATCTTTGCCTAAGAATAGTATTGATTCATGGACTAAATGTAAGGATGCTTTTATTGGTAGATATTATCCTCCCGCTAAAATTATATATTTGAGAAGTAGCATAATGAATTTTAAGCAATTAGATACTGAACATGTTGCTCAAGCATGGGAGAGAATGAAAACTTTGGTAAAGAATTGCCCAACCCATGGACTGACTACTTGGATGATCATCCAAACCTTCTATACAGGACTAAATTTTTCTTCGGGATATTTATTGGATTCAGCTGCTGGAGGTACCTTTATGTCCATCACTTTGGGGGCGGCTACAAAGCTTCTTGATGATATGATGATAAATTACTCTGAATGGCACACGGAAAGAGCTCCACAAGGTAAGAAGGTAAATTATGTTGAAGAAACCTCTTCCTTGAATGATAAGATTGATGTGATTATGTCTATGCTTGTGAATGGTAGATCTAATGTTGATCCAAATAATGTTCCTTTAGCTTCATTGGTTGCTCAAGAAGAAAATGTTGATGTGAATTTCATTAAAAATAATAATTTCAACAACAATGCTTATAGGAACAACTCTGGTAATAACTATAGGCCATATCCTTCTGCTAATGGTAATGGTTATGGTAATTCTTATGGGAATTCTTACAACAATAATAGGAGTGTACCCTCTGGTCTTGAAGCTATGCTTAAAGAATTTATTAGTACACAAACTGCTTTTAACAAATCTGTTGAGGAAAAGCTTGATAAAATTGATATTATTGCTTCTAGAGTTGATAGACTTGCCTCTGACGTTAATCTATTAAAATTAAAAGTTATGCCAAATAATGATATTGATAATAAGATTACTACTACAGCAAATGCCATCCAAGTTAGAATTAATGAGAATATAAGATTAATGGTTGAATTGCGTGCTAGGTGGGATAGAGAAGAAAATGAAAAACTAGCTAAAGAGAATAATGTAGCTAAAGTTTGGACTATTACCACCATTAGTAATGATAATGATTCACATGTTTCTGCACCTCCTACTATCAATGGTAAAATAATTGGTGTTGGCAATGTTTCTACTCCTAGTGCAAAGCGTACAAAACTGCCTGAAATTGCTAAAACTGCTGAAACTGCTTGTGATAAAACTGCTGAAATTTTTTCCAACCTTGGGGACAATGATCCCATTGCTGTAGCTCATAATGATTTAGATTTTGATGATTGCCACATCTCTGAAGTTATAAAGTTCTTACAAAAACTTGCTAAAAGTCCTAATGCTAGTGCTATAAATTTAGCCTTTACAAAACATATTACAAATGCTCTCATAAAAGCTAGAGAAGAGAAACTAAAACTTGAAACTTCTATTCCTAGAAAGGTAGAAGATGGTTGGGAGCCCATCATTAAAATGAAATTCAATGACTTTGAATGTAATGTTTTATGTGATCTTGGTGCAAGTATTTGTTATGCCTAAAAAGATTTATGATATGCTTGACTTGCCACCATTGAAGAATTGTTATTTAGATGTTAATCTTGCCGATAATGTTAAAAAGAAACCTTTGGGGAGGATTGATAATGTGCGCATTACGGTTAACAATAACCTTGTCCCCGTTGATTTTGTTGTCTTGGATATCGAATGCAATGCATCTTGTCCTATTGTGTTGGGAAGACCTTTTCTTCGAACCGTTGGTGCTGTTATTGATATGAGGGAAGGTAATATTAAATATCAATTTCCTCTCAAGAAAGGTATGGAACACTTCCCTAGAAAGAGAATGAAGTTGCCTTTTGATTCTATTATTAGAACAAGTTATGATGTTGATGCTTCTACTCTTGATGTTACTTGATTTGCACTTTCTGCGCCTAGCTGAAAGGCGTTAAAGAAAAGCGCTTATGGGAGACAACCCATGTTTTTACTACAGTACTTTGTTTTATATTTGAGTCTTGGAAGTTGTTTACTACTGTAGCAACCTCTCCTTATCATGTTTTTGTGCCAAGTAAAGTTTCTATGTTAAAGTTGATGTTATATTTGGGATCGCTGCACAGAAACAGCATTGCTGTCTGTCACGAATCTGGGCCTAAGTCTCTGTAGAAAATTCGTAAAATCTGCCAATTTACGAGCGTGATCCTCAGATATGTACGCAACTTTCATTAGTTTTGAGTTTTTCCATTTGAGCAATTCTGGTGCCATTTTAAAATTCGTCTTTACGAACTGTTCTGTTTTTGACAGATTCTGCCTTTTATTTCGCATTGCCATATTTGCTATGTCGGATAAATTTCTTTGATCCATTAGTGTCCAGTAGCTTTGTGCAATGTACAGAAGTGTAAAGAATGTTTGTGTCACCTCTGAATATGTGAATTATTAATTGTGCGCTAACCCTCTAATGAGTTTGCTTGAAGTTTGGTGTGAAGGAAGTTTTCAAGGGTCAAGAGAGGAGTATGATATACTATGATCAAGAGGAGTGAAAGCTCTAAGCTTGGGGATGCCCCGTGGTTCACCCCTGCATATTTTAAGAAGACCCAAGCTTCTAAGCTTGGGGATGCCCAAGGCATCCCCTTCTTCATCGACAACATCACCAGGTTCCTCCCCTGAAACTATATTTTTATTCGGTCACATCTTGTGTTCTTTGCTTGGAGCGTCGGTTTGTTTTTGTTTTTGTTTTTGTCTGAATAAAATGGATCCTAGCATTCACTTTGTGGGAGAGACACGCTCTGTTGCATATGGACAAATATGTCCTTAGGCTTTACTCATAATATTCAAGGCGAAGGTTGAAACTTCTTCGTTAAATTGTTATATGGTTGGAATTGGAAAATGCTACATGTAGTAATTCTAAAATGTCTTGGATAATGTGATACTTGGGAATTGTTGTGCTCATGTTTAAGCTCTTGCATCATATACTTTGCACTCATTAATGAAGAAATACATAGAGCTTGCTAAAATTTGATTTGCATATTTGGTCTCTCTAAGGTCTAGATAATTCTAGTATTGAGTTTTGAACAACAAGGAAGACGGTGTAGAGTCTTATAATGTTTACAATATGTCTTTTATGTGAGTTTTGCTGCACCGGTTCATCCTTGAGTTTGCTTCAAATAACCTTGCTAGCCTAAACCTTGTATCGAGAGGGAATACTTCTCATGCATCCAAAATCCTTGAGCTAACCACTATGCCATTTGTGTCCACCATACATACCTACTACATGGTATTTCTCCGCCATTCCAAAGTAAATTGCTTGAGTGCTACCTTTAAAATTCCATTATTCACCTTTGCAATATATAGCTCATGGGACAAAATAGCCTTAAAAACTATTGTAGTATTGAATATGTACTTATGCACTTTATCTTTTATTAAGTTGCTTGTTGTGCGATAACCATGCTTCTGGGGACGCCATCAACTATTCTTTGTTGAATATCATGTGAGTTGCTATGCATGTCCGTCTTGTCTGAAGTAAGAGAGATCTACCACCTTAATGGTTGGAGCATGCATATTGTTAGAGAAGAACATTGGGCCGCTAACTAAAGCCATGAATCATGGTGGAAGTTTCAGTTTGGACATATATCCTCAATCTCATATGAGAATAATAATTGTTGTCACATGCTTATGCATTAAAGAGGAGTCCATTATCTGTTGTCCATGTTGTCCCGGTATGGATGTCTAAGTTGAGAATAATCAAAAGCGAGAAATCCAAAATGCGAGCTTTCTCCTTAGACCTTTGTACAGGCGGCATGGAGGTACCCCTTTGTGACACTTGGTTGAAACATGTGCATTGCCAAGATCCGGTAGTCCAAGCTAAGTAGGACAAGTTGCGGGCACTATTAGTATACTATGCATGAGGCTTGCAACTTGTAAGATATAATTTACATAACTCATATGCTTTATTACTACCGTTGACAAAATTGTTTCATGTTTTCAAAATAAAAGCTCTAGCACAAATACAGCAATCGATGCTTTCCTCTTTGAAGGACCTTTCTTTTACTTTTATTGTTGAGTCAGTTTACCTATCTCTCTCCACCTTAAGAAGCAAACACTTGTGTGAATTGTGCATTGATTCCTACATACTTGCATATTGCACTTGTTATATTACTTTATGTTGACACTATCCATGAGATATACATGTTATAAGTTGAAAGCAACCGCTGAAACTTAATCTTCCTTTGTGTTGCTTCAATACCTTTACTTTGATTTATTGCTTTATGAGTTAACTCTTATGCAAGACTTATTGATGCTTGTCTTGAAAGTACTATTCATGAAAAGTCTTTGCTTTATGATTCATTTGTTTACTCATGTCATTACCATTGTTTTGATCGCTGCATTCATTACATATGTTTACAATAGTATGATCAAGATTATGATGGCATGTCACTTCAGAAATTATCTTTGTTATCGTTTTACCTGCTCGGGGATGCTGATATGCAAGTATTTACGATAATTTCTTATGTTCCATGCTACATTATTGATGATATCTACATGTTTTATGCACATTATATGTCGTATTTACGCATTTTCTGGAACTAACCTATTAACAAGATGCCGAAGAGCCAGTTTGTTTTCTGCTGTTTTGGTTTGAAATCCTAGTAAGGAAATATTCTCGGAATTGGACGAAATCAACGCCCAGGTTCCTATTTTGCCCGGAAGTATCCAGAACACCCGAGAGCGTCGAGAGAGGGGCTACGTGGGGCCCCACATGGTGGCGGCGCGCCCGGCCCTGGCCGCGCCGCCAGTGTCTGGCCCCACCGGACCCTCTCCGAGGCTGCCTTTCGCCTATTTAAAGCCTCCGTCGCGAAACCCCCACGAGAGCCACGATACGGAAAACCTTCCGGAGACGCCGCCGCCGCGAATCCCATCTCGGGGGATTCGGAGATCGCCTCCGGCACCCTGCCGGAGGGGATTCATCTCCGGAGGACTCTTCATCGCCATGATCGCCTCCGGAGTGATGAGTGAGTAGTTCACCCCTGGACTATGGGTACATAGCAGTAGCTAGATGGTTGTCTTCTCCTAATTGTGCTTCATTGTTGGATCTTGTGAGCTGCCTAACATGATCAAGATCATCTATCGTAATACTATATGTTGTGTTTGTCGGGATCCGATGGATAGAGAATACTATGTTATGGTGATTATCAATCTATTACTTATGTGTTGTTTATGATCTTGCATGCTCTCCGTTATTAGTAGAGGCTCGGCCAAGTTTTTGCTCTTAACTCCAAGAGGGAGTATTTATGCTCGATAGTGGGTTCATGCCTTCATTGACACCTGGGACAGTGACAGAAAGTTCTAAGGTTGTGATGTGCTGTTGCCACTAGGGATAAAACATTGATTCTATGTCTAAGGATGTAGTTGTCGATTACATTACGCACCATACTTAATGCAATTGTCTGTTGCTTAATACTGAATGGGGTTCGGATGATAACCTGAAGGTGGACTTTTTAGGCATAGATGCAGTTGGATGGCGGTCTATGTACTTTGTCGTAATGCCCAATTAAATCTCACTATATTTATCATATCATGTATATGCATTGTTATGCCTTTCTCTATTTTGTCAATTGCCCGACTGTAATTTGTTCACCCAACATGCTTTTATCTTATGGGAGAGACACCTCTAGTGAACTGTGGACCCCGGTCCTATTCTTTACATAGCATACAATCTACTGCAATACTTGTTTTACTGTTTTCTTGCAAACAATCATCTTCCACATAATACGGTTAATCCTTTGTTACAGCAAGGTAAGATTGACAACCTCACTGTTTTGTTGGGGCAAAGTACTTTGGTTGTGTTGTGCAGGTTCCACGTTGGCGCCGGAATCCCTGGTGTTGCGCACACATTTCGCCACCATCAACCTTCAACGTGCTTCTTGGCTCCTACTGGTTCGATAAACCTTGGTTTCATACTGAGGGAAACTTGCTTCTATACGCATCATACCTTCCACTTGGGGTTCCCAACGGACGTGTGCATCTACGCGTATCATAGATCATGTATAAGTCTTGTGTGATCTGCTGTTCCATTGGGAATTAGACAGTTGCAACTTACCGCTTCGTGGTCGGCGGCTACGTGCGCAAGTGTGTGGAGTTGCGAATATCTTGCAGGGTTGAGAGCTGTTGCATTGGCGACAGGACCAATCGAGAGATCTCGTTGCGTCATACAAGTTATCATCCACTACATCGTCGTGTTTCTCCGCTGCCATCACCCCGTGATCATCATCACCACCGTTGCTTACTGAGAAGATCGGGCCACCCCTTATCACTACATATATTACTTATTTGGCAAATATTTATCACAATTGAAATGGCCAATTTTTTGTGGAGGTCTGCCCACCCTCTAATTCTGCCACTGATCTCAACTATGGTAGTAAGCTGAGAATTTTCGATAAGGAGTATATATTAATATCAAGAAGATACCAAATACACCTAGCATCTGCAACAACGTAATACCCTAATGGCATTACGGATGCACACAGCTAAAAAAGAAAGAAGAATTGCATAAAAAGAAAAGTCCCCCTACGGTATTCCAGCCATAGCCGCAACAGTACATCCACCACCAAGACAATACCTGAATTCTAGACTCTCCAAAAGCGACGCCTCTAAGAAGGTAACAATGCACAAGCACCGTCGTCGCCCGATCAAAAGATCTTAGGTTTTCACCCTGAACATAGTCCTCGCTCTCAAAACAATGCCTCTAACAAGGTCATTGCCAGGCACAACCAATTAAGGCCAGACCTTGGATTTTCATCCTAAAAGGTAAGACTCTGAACTTCACATGTATTGCCGTCCCCACTTGCATATTGTTGCTGCGAAACCCAGAATACCAAGCAAGTCCCTCAACAGCGCAAAAACCTTGAACCTCCTTTGCTAGTCCTCCAATCCGGTCTTTATGGTATTCTCCGCCTCTAACTTTGCCATGGAGCAAATGTTTCCATATGGAAATAAAGAAGTTTTGTGGCGCTCCCTTAGAACCAAACGGCCAGGATAAAAGCATGGGCGCACCCGATCGAATACCACCGATCCAGCAAACTCCAGGCATAGAAAACGCTGTTACATTCGTCGGCGAAGCCTTCCGGAACAAACACCACTCCAGCTAGATCAAGAGGGACTGGCCTCAGGAAGGTCTCCATCTTTGCATAAGAAGGACCCTAGGACCGCCACCTTTATTCATGTCTGGCCAGTAGCCCCCATGCCACTAGCCGGCCGCGGAGAAAACGAACGAGCACGGAATCCGGCAACGGTTGCGGGGCAACGAACATCGGGTAGCCAGCAGGCCTGCAAAGGAATCACACGGCAACAGCGCCACCCGCGCAATCGGCGGCTGCAGCCGCCGTCGTCCTTGCCAAGCGCGAGCAGCTGCGGCCCTCCTGGCCCAGATCGGGCCCAGGGCGGCCCAGCCATCGCAGACCGGCTCGGCGACGCCCCCCCCCCCCCCCTCCTGCTCTGCTAAGTCCCACCGCGCCAACTCCCGCCCGCCTCCACTGCCGAGGCCCTCCGCACCGCCATCTCTCCGCGCGAAGAGGAGACGAGAGGAGCCCGCCCACCTGCCCTCCGCCTTCGGCGGCCGGGCGCCGGCAGCTGTGAGGGGAGCTCGAGGATCTAGAGTTTTTGGTCTGGGAGGAGGTGGCCTCCGGAACCTCCCGCGCGAGCGGCCCGGGAGTAAGCTGAGAATGGTTTATCACTGTATTATCTTCTCTTCCCGTGTTCTATCTCAGCTCTCTGAATGTTTATCACTGTGTTCTTGTGGAAGTTGACAAATATAGGAGGCATCACCTTTGAAGAAGGCAGCACGGGCTTTAGCATGATCCATATAAAAACTATTGAATTTATTATTTAAAAATACAAAATAAGTGTAAATTGTGAATACAGTGCCAAATAGTACGGGCTAGCCCGCATCATGGCCTGTTTCTGGGCCCGCTCTGATCACAGCGTGACAAATACATAATTCAAACTAGAATAGACCAGTACAAATGTAGTGCTAATCAAGCAGAAGTGCAGAACACAGTAATCACAATCCATTTTACACATCAAGCACAAACACAAGATCGTTCTTGCTAGGAGCAGACGAGCAGTAGCAGGCTACCGCAGATAATTCGGCGCACACGCGCGCGGTCTCACAAACACGTCGTCAGATTAACAAATGACAGAATTATAGTTGGCAGCGGTATACTGAACCCGGAGCGACGGTTCCGCCGAGAGGATCATATAAGCTCCCTTCTCGGCCGCCGGCGCCGCCTCTGCCGACACCCCGGGGAGGAGGGTGTGTTTTAGGATGAGAGAGGGAGACCTGGAAGAAAGGCGTCGCCTTCCCTTGCCGATTGTTAGACTTGCCTTCTTTCTTCTTCTTCTCCTGCATCGCTGCAGGCATCGTGCCCGCAGCGCTAGCTAGCTGCTCGATGCGTGCAGCGGCGCGAGTAGTATTCCTCTGCTCTCTGCCTCCGCATCTCCTTCCGGCAGTAGCTACTACGGCCACCACTTCTTAGTGTTTGAGTCCGAATGAGCAATGATACATCTAACCTCTGCTTAGTCTCTGCTTATATAGACTACATACATATTCTAAAGTCTAGGCGTATGGTGGATGTTTTGTAGGCCATGCTGTAGTGGATTCGGCCGATCCACCTGAGACTTTACCCATAAAGGAAGCTTAATTATGCAGCCTTTCTATCCTTACAGTCACAGAGACCAACTGTCGAGTTAGCTCCCACTAAAGAGACTATTTTTCTCTGCTAGTGTGGGATATGCATGGAGGGGCACTTCTGCGATCGATAGATGTCTACCTTTCTGTCCAAAGAACTTCCTCTGTACCATACTAGTTGCCGCGGATACGGATGTATCTATACATAAAAATAGAAATGTATCTATATATAGCATTCGTATCCATAACAATTAATATGGAACCCATGGAGTAATTACGTTTCTTGAATCCTCAAACTAGGAAAAAAAATTAAGTTGCTTTCAGACTAGTCATAGCTACTTCAGATATGGAAACTAATCCAGTCCTCTGCCCACTTCATCCTCTTGGTATTCCAACCTTCATTGTTAGATTATTTAACACCATGGACAGAGTCAATGTCATCAGTGATTACACCAACACATATGGTGCATGCTCATCAAGCCCAAACCCTAAGATCTGATTGTGAAGAATATGTTGGAATATTAGGCAATTTCCGAGTGAGATTAATTACCGAAAGCAATATTACAGATGCACAAGCATACTTAACCAAGTACATCAGACTAAGCACATACATCAGATCTGAACATGGAACAAGTAGCAGTGCAAGGTAGGAGAGGAAAAACACGTACATCGCGACCGGGAAAGTCGCACCAGCAGCACCACCATGGGAATAGCCGATGTCGCCCATGGTGTCGCCGGAGTCGTCGAGGAACCGGCGAAGAAGAGCACGAACAGAGCGAGCAGTCGCGCCGAGACGCTCCCCAAAAACCTTATCGCCCGTCTCCCGGTGCAGGATCTCAACGGACGGGGTTTCGGAGGCCTGCTCTCCCGGACGGCTGTGCACGCAGTCGCCGGGATGGGGAAGACTAGAGAGTAGCGCAGCAAAAGGAACTTTTGAGAGAGACGAACTGTAGCGTATATCACTCCAGATCTGATCCGTCTCTTGGTATAGCCTGGGAGGAGAGCTGACCGCGTTGACACGCGTAGGAAGCCAGGGACACGCGGCGAGCATGCACATGCAGGTCGACACGTACCCAACTCAGTTGGTGCACCAAGCAAAAATTTAGGCTTCCTTGAGTGTGTCTCGAACTCGAACTCGAGTCACGAAACGCGACGTGCGTGACGTGACGAGGCGAGGCGGGCGGAGGAGGAGGAGTGCGCGAGGGCTCCTTCTATTCTCACTCACTTGGAAGGAGTAGAACAGCAGCCCTTATATACCACTCCAACTCACTCCCAACTAGCAATGTGGGACTAAACTTTGTCCCCCAAGGCTGTCCCAAGCTGCGTGATGGGCCTTGAGATTTCAGGAATTGTAGACTACATGGGCTGCCTTACTGGGTTGCAGCCCATCTACGTTCAACAATCCCCCACCAGATCTCATATGCACATCAGATGACACAATAGTTCCATTCATTGTTTAATATACCTGCACTTCGATGGAGACTGTTAAGTTGAACTTCCACTTAGGCAAGGTGCTACGCTTGACTACAATTGAACAATGGACTATGCCTTGAATTGTCAGTCTTTGTGCAGCAAGTTTCGCTCAATGCCGGCACGGTACTAGGCTACCATAGCCTTCCCCTCGGGTGGAGCTTATAAGTCATACTCCTCGGCCCTTCATGATCTTACTAGAGATTCACCCAAATCTCCCACACTATGACCAGTAGTGTCGCTCGTATAGGTGTGTTCTTCAAAGATCGCCCTGTAGGACAGCGTCTTCGCTCATCAAGAGCCGCTCAGAACACATTAAGACATTGTCAACCTGCCTTACAGTAACTATGAGAGAACTGCATCTGCAGCGAGTGGGAGTATTAAATTTTCTCTCAACTCAGTTACTCCGGTTTGTTTTCCCAAGTCCTACTTCACGGAATTACCGATTACATAGGTTGGGTTACCCCCTCGGCAACTCAAGTGGGTCTCAAACCCATCTCCCTCGATGCAAGGTCTATCATATTTCTTGATAGTCCTTTTGTGAAAGGATCTGCCAGATTTTTGGACATAATCCAATGCTATCACTCCGGAGTTCTTCAGTTTTCTGACAGACTTCAATCTCCTCTTGATATGTTTGGAACTTTTCATATTATCCTTAGAACTTTTCACTTTGAAAATCACAGTTTGATTATCACAGTTCATGAGGATGGCCGGTATTGGTTTTTCAACCATGGGCAAGTCCATCAAGAGCTCACGAAGCCATTCCGCCGACAGTAGCTGTATCTAATGCTGTGAGTTCTGCTTCCATAGTTGACCTCGTTAAGATGGTCTGCTTGCAAGACTTCCAGGAAACAGCGCCACCACCAAGAGTGAAAACATATCCACTTGTGGCCTTCATTTTAGCATCTGAAATCCAATTGGAATCACTATACCCTTCAAGTCCTCTTGGATGCCCGGTATAATGAATTTCATAACTCATGGTTCCCTTTAGATAGCGCATCACTCTCTCAAGAGCATGCCAATGATCATCTCCCGGGTTGGCCACAAACCGGCTAAGTTTGCATACACAAACGAGATATCAGGCCTCGTAGCGCAAGCTAAATACATGAGTGAACCAATGATTTGAGAGTATCTCAATTGATCTTTAGTTGCCTTTTCATTCTTTCGAAGCAAGACACTAGGATCATAAGGTGTGAGAGAAGATTTGCAATCAGCATAGCCAAATCTGCTCAACACCTTCTCAACATAATGAGATTGCACAAGTGTAATCCCATTATTCCCATCTCTCAATAACTTGATGTTCAATATAACCTCAGCTTCTCCAAGATCTTTCATCTCGAAACATTGAGATAAGAAGGTTTTTACCTCCTCAATCACTTTGAGACTTGTCCCAAGAATTAGTATGTCATCCACATACAAGCATAGGACAACTCCCTCACCCCCACCATGGCGATAGTACACACATTTGTCGGCTTCATTAACAACAAAGCCCACAGATGTCAAAGTTCTTTCGAACTTCTCATGCCATTGTTTGGGTGCTTGTTTGAGACCATACAAGGATTTCTTTAATTTACACACCTTTCTTTCTTGACCTTGTAGTACGAAACCATCAGGTTGTTCCATGTAAATTTCCTCGTCCAACTCTCCATTTAGGAAAGCCGTCTTAACGTCCATTTGATGAACGAGCCGTGTGAGGCAGCCAATGACAGTAGTACTCGTATTGTGGTCAATCTCGCCACAGGTGAGTATGTATCGAAGAAATCTTCGCCTTCCTTTTGGGTATAGCCTTTGGCTACAAGTCGAGCTTTGTACTTCTCAATAGTACCATCAGCTCGAAGCTTCTTCTTAAATACCCATTTACATTCTACAGGTTTACACCCATAAGGACGCTCAGTTAACTCCCACGTTCCATTAGCCAAGATGGAATCCATCTCGCTTTGAACCGCTTCTTTCCAGTAGTCTGCATCAGGAGATGCGAGAGCTTCTGAAATGGTAGTGGGAGTATCATCCACAAGATACACAATAAAATCATTACCAAAAGACTTTGCAGTCCTTTGTCTCTTACTCCTCGTTGGAGCTTCATTGTCATCCTTATCAGAATCTGAACTCTCATCATCAGATTCCTCATCAGACTCCATAGGAGTTTCATGTATTGGATCAGATTCCCAACTAGACATGCCATGCATGTCTCTCATGGGAAATATATCCTCAAAGAATGTAGCATCTCTTGATTCAAAGATGGTGCCAACATTCATGTCGTCCACTCCAGATTTCACCACAAGAAATCTATAAGCAATGCTATGAGAAGCATAGCCAAGAAAGACACATCCACGGTTTTTGGTCCAAGCTTTCGCTTCTTGGTGATTGGCAAATTCACTTTAGCCAAACAACCCCAAGTTCGTAGGTAGGAGAGTGATGGCCTTTTCTTTTCCCATTCCTCATAAGGGGTAATCTCTTTATTCTTGGTTGGAACACGGTTTAGGACATGACACGAAGTCAATATAGCCTCCCCCACCATTCCTTGGATAAACCCGAAACATCTAACATGGCGTTAACCAAATCTATTAGAGTACGGTTTTTCCTTTCCGCAATCCCATTGGATTGTGGGGAATTGGGAGGCGTCCTCTCATGGATTATACCATGTTCCGCACGGAATAAATTGAACTCATTAGAAAAGTAATCTCCACCACGATCGGACCGAACCCTTTTTATCTTTCTTTCAAGTTGGTTCTCAACTTCAGCCTTATAGATTTTAAAGAAATCAAGAGCCTCATCTTTAGTTTTCAGGAGATACACATAACAATATCTAGTGGAATCATCAATCAAAGTCATAAAATATTTCTTTCCACCTCTTGTCAACTCACCATTCATCTCACATAGATCTGAATGTATGAGCTCTAGTGGTGCCAAGTTTCTTTCCTTCGCAGGCTTGTGAGGCTTGCGTGGCTGTTTTGCTTGCACACAAGCATGGCACTTAGAGCCTTTGACAAAGGTGAATTTCGGAATTAAACTCATATCAGCAAGCCGCGACATACAACCGAAATTAACATGACAAAGTCGTGAATGCCAAACATTAGTTTCATTAACACTAGTGCTTACATGGTTCACAACATTATCACAGAAGTCTTCTAGAGAGAAGCGAAACATTCTCTCACATTCATAGCCCTTTCCAGCAAAAGTTCCATACTTAGACAGTACAACTTTATTGGACTCAAATACCAACTTAAACCCATCTTTCATAAGACGGGAGCCACTAACGAGATTCTTCTTGATAGAAGGGACATGCAGCACGTTCTTCAGTTGCACGATCTTTCCCGAAGTAAACTTCAGATCTACCGTGCCAACACCACGAACAGTAGCATGTAACCCATTCCCCATCATTACTGAGGAACCTCGTGCCTGATAAGAGGTAAACATGGAGATGTCAGCACACACATGAACATTGGCACCTGTATCAACCCACCATTCTGTGGGCTGAAACACCGAAAGAACAGTAGGTAAAATATTACCATACCCTGTAGTTCCTTCCTCTGGGTTACCAATGACCATGTTGACAGAAGTTGAGTTCTGTCCAGCTTGACATTTCTTTCCTTTGCGTTGTGGACAGCGATTATCCCAATGGCCCGTCTCGCCACACACCTAGCAAGGATCTTTCTTCTCCGTTTTCCCCTTCTTCTTGAAGTTGGTAGTCTGGGAGACTCCCTTGTTCTTTCCCTTGGACTTGTGGGCATTTTTCTGTACCATATTGGCAGCAGAACGTCCCTCGGTTCCTCCAGTGTGTTTGTCTTTTGCCCTCGCCTTCTCCTCAACATCCAGAGATCCCATGATATTCTCAACAGAGAACTCATGCCTCTGATGTTTCAGGGAAGTGGCAAAGTTCCTCCATGAAGGGGGAAGCTTAGCGACAATGCATCCCGCGACAAACTTGTCCGGTAGCACACACTTGAGGAGCTCAAGTTCCTTTGCCATGATCGTATCTCATGAGCCTGTTCTACTACAGATCGGTTCTCAACCATTCTGTAGTCATTGAACTGCTCCATAGCATACAGTTCACCTCCGCATCGGCAGCACCAAACTTAGCGTCTAGTGCATCCCACAGTTCCTTCCCATTTCGGATGTGCAGATAAGCATCAACCAACTTGTCTCCAAGCACACTTAGGACGGCACCCACAAAGATTACGGTGGCATCCCCGAACGCTTTATCCTCTTCAGGAGTAAGCGGACCTCTGGGAGTACCTTCCGCAACTCGGTGCACGCCCATAGAAGTGAGCCACAAGAGGGTCTTATTCTGCCATCTCTTGAAATGAGAACCCGTAAACGGGCTCGGTTTAAGCGCAGCAGCAAAACCAGACGGTGAAAATTGCCTATGCATATAAGGTTTTTGGATTTTTGGAATATTAGGGAATTTCCGAGTGAGATTAATTACCGAAAGCAACATTACAGATGCACAAGCATACTTAACCAAGTACATCAGACTAAGCACATGCATCAGATCTGAACATGGAACAAGTAGCAGTGCAAGGTAGGAGAGGAAAAACACGTACATCGCGACCGGGAAGGTCGCACCAGCACCACCATGGAATAGCCGATGTCGCCCATGGTGTCGTCGGAGTCGTCGAGGAAGCGTCGAAAGAAGAGCACGAACGAGCGGCATCGCGCCGAGACGCTCCCAAAACCTTATCGCGTCTCCCGGTGCAGGATCTCAACGGACGGGGTTTCGGAGGCCTGCTCTCCCGGACGGCTATGCACGCAGTCGCCGGGATGGGGAAGACTAGAGAGTAGCGCAGCAAAAGGAACTTTTTGAGAGAGACGAACTGTAGCGTATATCACTCCAGATCTGATCCGTCTCTTGGTATAGCCTGGGAGGAGAGCTGACCGCGTGTCCCGCGTTGACACGCGTAGGAAGCCAGGGACACGCGGCGAGCATGCACATGCAGGTCGACACGTACCCAACTCAGTTGGTGCACCAAGCAAAAATTTAGGCTTCCTTGAGTGTGTCTCGAACTCGAACTCGAGTCATGAAACGCGACGTGCGTGACGAGACGAGGCGGGGCGGGCGGAGGAGGAGGAGTGCGAGGGCTCCTTCTATTCTCACTCACTTGGAAGGAGTAGAACAACAGCCCTTATATACCACTCCAACTCACTCCCAACTAGCAATGTGGGACTAAACTTTGTTCCCCAAGGCTGTCCCAAGCTGCCAACGTGATGGGCCTTGAGATTTCAGGAATTGTAGACTACATGGGCTGCCTTACTGGGTTGCAGCCCATCTACGTTCAACAGAATACAACGTGCAAGACTAAATTAACTTGGGTGTGTAAGAGTGGAGTGGCTTAAGGTCAAGGATCTTGAAACTATTTTTCTATGCAGCAAATACCCTCACAACGGTAAATCTAAACCTGGAGTGTTGTGAAATTAAAAAATTCCTTGTCCTTATTAGGATATTTCGCCTTGTAGAGAACTTGTTAAGATGGTACCTGATTTTTCTGAAGGGTGAAAGAATCCCAAGACAACATACATACCTATCTCCTGGGTAGAATTTTACCATCAAGGATATTTATGTCATCATCTCTAGCCAAGCTATCAGCAAGAATGCTTGCATCATGGGTTGATCATTTCCAACCATCTAACACATATGTGAACTTGAGACCGAAATCAACAACATCAAGCATATTCTGGCTCGTGTAGTGCTTTCTTTTCCTGAATGTTACTGACATTAATCTTGACACTCTAGCAGTCACATGAGTACTATTGATTGCACCTATACAACCCTGAGACGAACAAACATTCATGTTTCAGACCAATATAGTCGTGTGATGAAATGAAAAACAATGGTATTGCTCACCTTGAAAATATGGATACCATCTAGGGATGTCTCGCATCTTCAATGGTCTTTAACCTATTGGTGCTTTGACCATCTCTTTTTTAAGCTCCCCAACTGTAAACAAGACTTGTTTTAAATAGCGGGATATTATCTATGCAGATCTCATGGATGTGTTCTGGGTCACTATGGACCTCTAGTTACCACATAAAACATGAAAAAACATATAGCACATTGCTTCGGATACTATCTTGCAACAATACTCATTTCCAAAACCTTTTGAAAATTCAAAAAGGGGTTCTTCTTCTTTGAAGAATTTGGACAACCTCTACACATCGTTCCAGTTGTAGACGTAGTTTATATTTGCCATCATCTCCTAATCTTAGGTCATCACAGGACCATACGTGAGTAGTACCTTTTCAAAAAAAGATGTGACTCTAGAAATACATTGCGCCTAACTGCTCTTTTGTGAGTGAACCCGTAGGATCCATGCCTAAATAACACCTAGGAATGTCGATGTATGATTGGTCAACCTTAGGCAATCAATCTTGAATGAATATTTAACAAATCGACCCTACAAAATATGCACTAACGGTGGGTAGAGAGTAGGGAGGGGAAGGTGATTTGCCTCCGACATGGGAGATGAGCGAGGGGAGCTAGGTCGGAGAATATGGATAGGAGAAAGTGTTGTCTCCTGAGACAAGAGTGGGGATCCCGCACCAAATAGGAAAGAGACGAGCTGTTATGGGAGACGAGGGCGATGATCCGTTGCCATAGTAGATGTGATCAACCAGTTACCAAGATCTGGGCCCGCAGCCACCGGTGCCAGAAGACTAGACGATTTTTTTCCTATAGAGGATGTGATACCAGCTTTGCCGTCAAACCGGGCCAGAAAATTTCATCTCCCGCCATCTCGCGGCTTAATGCCCGGCGCATGTCATCGCCACTTTTTGCCCTACTCGGGCATGGCTCCAAGAAAACATCCTATTTGAACGTTACCAACATGACTCTCTTCGAACTATTTTCGGTAGCATATGGGCGACGGCACAATCCTCATGCACGCATCCAATTACCTGATTATTGCATCCATCAGGCATGCTTGTGGTGGTTGCAGGCACATCTCCATTTAGTTGGACCAACTGCCGGTACAGCTAACTACTAATTACGAATAAGATTTCCGATTTCCTTCTTTTAACGTGACCGTTGGCAACTTAGGTGCTTTATTTATTTTTTGAGTTTCCCAAATTTTGAACCCCATGCTAGGTACACCTCTTATCAACGACAATCTAGTGTTACCTCAAGATCCGTGTTTTACCTTGAAAGTTATAATTTGGCTACAACGAGGTGTAGCCCTTAAATTTGTATTTCGGGTTCGTTTTTCTGTATGAATCATTGATGGTCCGATGCCTACAATGCCATGCAACTGGCACACGCACGTGTACGACTATTTTGAAGAAACCCGGAGAACCAACCCCTCCCACCAGTTCCAAGGAATTCACTTGATGGTCCTGCTTTGGTTAAAACATAGACGGGGCAGATTAAATCCCCATTCTCATGTTGCTCTTCTTCTTTGGATTGCTCTTGTCTCTCTAGTGGGACCAGAAATCCATGTCATCGGGCAAGAAGGACACCCTCAAGTTGTTCATGCGCAATATGGCGGCAAAACTTGTGAATGTGTTGCTTGGGGAGGGGGGGGGGGGGGGACATAGAGAGCAGTGGAGGAGATCATCTCTATCAATGAGATCTGCAAGTTCCTCGAGGCCTTTATCCTTGACCGTGGAGAGTTCCAGTTGGTGGTGGCCCGGGCGCGCCAACATGGGGCGCTACCCGCCGTGATAAAGAAGTTGGTTGTCACTTGTCTAGCTTCAGAAGAGGGCAACCAAGACTCTCCATGTCTGCAACGTGGCACACGATGTCATCGACTAAGTGCGGCACTTTGAGTGCCTCTTTGACATTGTGACGCTCATGCTTCTCACGCCCGGCAAGACCTACCGCAATCGCAACCCACATACGAGGTTTAGCCTTCTGTATTGCTCTTTCCCCGATTATTATCTGTAGCCCATTAGCAGTAGGGGTAGTCTATTCCACGTTAGGAGACCAGGGCCAACCACCCTTTTGTGCCCCTCTATGATAGGTCTTCTATTGAATCCACCCCTAACTGGCATGGATCATCTACCCTAAAACCCGTCCTAAACCCCACCCTGAGAACTGCAAAACAAGGTTGTTGTGACTTGTGAGATGTGGGGGCTATTGTAGTCATGCAACCCATCCTACTCGAATTGCTTCAAGCAAGTCTTGGTCGACATCATGGAGAATGTGCGGCAGCGATGGCGCCTTCCCCCAGCGACAGATGTGATGGAAAATAAAAGACTCATTTCTGCCAATCATGCTAGGTCAAGCTTCTGGTTCGACTAGAAGATGAAAAATAACAAATCCAAATAAAACATGACCACTATGACCATTTTACCGACCAAACAAATGGAGAACCAGAAGACTCGTTTTATCAAGACCTAGGTTTTCTTTTGCAAAAAATTTGGACCGAATGCTTTCGCGTGGTACCAAATTTTATAATTCGGACTAATGTATTGGCTTTTTCACCGTAAAACAAAGTCAGAGCATCTCCACCGGTGCCTCCCAAATAGACGCCGGCACAGCCGTATGGGGGCGCAGGCACTACATGATCTATTTGGAGATGTTGTTCCCACACCGGCGCGCCCCATATGGCAGCCCAAAAAAACTTTGAACAAGCAACCGATGAAAATTCATTTAAATTTGCATAAAACTTAAACTTCTAACTAGATTGAACCCTTATCTAATAGCCGTCGGTTGGGGAGAGCGACGGGGCTGCCTCGTCGTCGTTCTTCCCCTTTGCCGCGTGCAAGCGTGCCCACCTCTCTGCCCTTGCTTCGCGCATTTGGGGGTGGAGCATAGCCGCCGGTGACACTGGAGCTTGTCGGCGGTGCTGCCTCCTCAGCGTTGCCAGCCATCGGCGAGACTTCTCGTTCTGGGCGAGCCTCGCATGCTCGCGGGCGGCCGCCTCAGCCTGGCGCTGAGCGTTCGGCTCAAGAAGTTTCTGCCGCTCGGCCGCCATGAGGAGACGACCCGTCTCCTCCGCGGCTGCCCGCTGGCGCGAGATCTCGACGGCGTGTTCGTAGTTGGCGTTGTTGATGTACTCGAGCTGTTCGTCGTCAAGCCTCCAGAAATTGTAGGAGGCCAGGGTCGGTACCTGCTCCAGGTCACCGTGGACCTGCTGCTCCTCGCCCCCACTGCGCCATCTTGTCCGCCGCCTCGGCTTCTGCGTCTGCTTCGAACACCTCGTTCCACTCGTCGAACCGGGAGTCGTCGGAGTCGAAGTCTGACTCGGTGTCTGGTTGCGGCGGGGCCACAGGCTGTGGCTGCGTCGTCCGGCCGTTCCGGCCTAGCATCGAGTACATGGTCACCAACTGGCGCGGCATTGTTCTGAAGAGGAGAGTGTCGGCGGTGGCGAGGAAAGGAGAGTGGTTGCTGGGGAGAAGAACACCGCGTCGTGCATTGGAGGCGCGTGTGGGAGCTGTGTCGACGCTGCGTGGCCGGATGTTCCCGTCGCCGCCTCGGTTTCCGCGCGGGAGACCATTGACGCCGACGACCAACATTCACGTGTCGTTTTCAATGCGCCCCGCTGCCAGGCTTAGCCCATGCGCGGTTTCTGACGTGTCGCGAGGCGCCGGCGCGCCCGATTCGCGCCTTTTGCGAAGGGGCCGGCACGGGATTGCCGACGCTTCTATTTGTCTCCAAAATGCGTCGGTGCTTTTTTGGGCGCGCCGGTGTGAGCCCATTTTAGCCACCAAACCCTAAAAAAGCTATCGGGACCCTATGGGGCGCCCCGGTGGAGATGCTCTAAGGGTCACTCCACTCCATTTTGCAAGTTTGTGGATATTTGCGCATGAGGACAAGTTAGTGGCCCTACAACCCATTTTATAATTTTTTTTTGGAGTACTTGCACATTTATGGTAAGTTCTTGGGTGACCATGTAGTTAACTCAGGAACAAATGTTGTACACAGAACTCTACAAGAAAAACGGTTGACCTGGAGGGTATAGGACTCAACAACAATTTTCTATTTTCCGGAAATGTTATGTTCATGGCTGGGCTTTCGTTCTGGAGGGATCTCATGTTACACAACCTCACGCATAACCTCCACAACCAAAATGGCGCCATCACTCTCCCTCCCTCCGCCCTATCATTCCCTCCCCAACCTCCTCTTCCGGCAAGCCCGCCTCCCGATCCGCCGCCTCCTCGCCGCGCACGCTCTCGCCGCCGTCGCCGGCCACCTCTCCCTCCCCAATCCCCACACCCACACCCTCCTCCTCACCGCCTACTCTCGCCTCGACTGCGCACGCCGCCCTTCCACACTCCTCCTCTTCCGCTCCTCCCTCCGCCTCTCACTGCCACCCACCAAACACTCCCTCCCGCTCGCCGTCTCCGTCGCCGCCTCCTCGCGCCTCCACTTCCCGCTCGCGCTCTCCCTCCACGCCGTCGCGGTGGCCCGCAGCCTCCTCCCGTTCCCGCACGTCGCCAACGCCCTCGTCTCCCTCTACGCCAAGAACGGCCTCCCGGACTCCGCGCGCAGGGTGTTTGACGAAATGCATGCACCAGACATCATCTCCTACAACGCTCTCATGGACGGGTACATCAAGGCCGGCCTGCTGGGGCTTGCCATGAAGGAGTTCCACCGGATGCCGCAGCGGGACGCTGCATCCTGGGGCACGGTGCTAGCCGGGTGCGCAAAGGCTGGAAGCTGGAAGCAGGCGGTGGGGCTGTTCGACAGGATGAGGGCGGAGGGGTTCAGGCCAGACGACATGACCCTAGCCGCAGCCCTGTCATGCTGCGCGCACCTCGGGGCGCTAGAGAAGGGACGAGAGGTCCACGAGTACATAACACAAAGCAGGCCCCGGCCAAACGTGTTCCTGTGTACAGGGCTCGTTGATCTCTACGCAAAGTGTGGGCGTGTCGACGTCGCCCGACAGGTTTTCGATTCCTGCCCTGCGAGGAACGTCTTCACCTGGAACGCGCTCATCGTCGGGCTGGCGATGCACGGGCATGGCACAGTGGCACTCGAGTACTTCAACCGGATGCTGCTGCTTGAGGGGGTTCGACCGGATGGAGTCACTTTCCTAGGGGTACTGATTGGTTGCAGCCATGCTGGCCTCGTTGACATGGCAAAGAGGATCTTCTCCGAGATGGAGGGCAGGCACGGTGTGCCTCGGGAGCTTAAGCATTATGGATGCATGGCTGACTTGCTTGGTCGAGCCGGGCTCATCGAGGAAGCGATGGAGATGGTCAACAAGATGCCGACAGAAGGGGACACTTACGTCTGGGGAGGTATACTCGCTGGTTGTAGAATGCACGGGAACGTCGAAGCAGCGGAGGTTGCAGCAAGGCATTTGCTGGAGCTCAACCCTCAAGACAGCGGGGTGTACTCTGTCCTGGCCGGGATCTATGCAGATGCTGCTAGGTGGGAGGATGTTGCCAGGGTTAGGAAATTGATGGATCAAAGGATTGCTAGGAGAAATGTTGGTTGCAGTTCCATTACCGCGGACCACTAGGATAGCACTAGCACAGCATGCTGGCTGACCGCAGCAGTGTGCAATCTGACTGCGTAGATTCTACCTAGAAGGTGACCCACTGCAAAGTAGAAAGCTCAGTAAGAGGACTGCTAATCCTAGGAGCGGCAATGACTTGACTCAACTAGCAAGGTATCAGTTCTCATTGTGAAAGAATCCAGTATTTCAAGATTTAAGCCATCTTCAGGACTCGGGCCTATTTGTGTTGCAGACTTTACTCTGCGAGTCCCGAGTGTGAACTGTCACTGGTGAACTATCGATTCTGAATTTCTGATAGGGATTCTTCTTGCAGTCAGAGGCATGTCGCCATTGCATGACATTACATATTCTTGGACTTCTTTGGCAGGTAGATTTTCTTGCAAATCAACTGCTCATGCTGAACTGCTGATGGAAATGAAGCCAGGGCATAAATTGAAACGGGATGAGGAAAAGTTCTGGCCAGGTGCAGGTAATATTTTTGTCATGCCTAGTTGGCGCAGCCCACTTTGTTTTCAAGCCAATGAAGGATAGCAGTTCGATGCAGCCCTGAATTCGCAGATCTCGCTATTCTTCCGTTTGGTATTGTAGTTTAGTTGATCTATGGGTAATGGGTTGCGCAGAACTTATGTGTTACAGAGTACAGAGTTGAAGAGGTCACAACATTCTGTAATCAAGGATTCAAGGTGAGACAACAAGTCGCTCGTTGGTGCAGACAGGGCGTAGAGCCGGGGACAGGGAGGTGGGACACCACTTCGTCGTCCAATCTGTCGCAGAAAGACACTTACTCGATGATGTCCATCTCCATGGCTCGGAGCAGAATGCATGAACCGAACCTTGCTTCCCTCTCCTTTCTCGTGGATTCGATTTTTCTCGAGGACCTACTTCTCCGAGAACAGGGAGGGGAGAGGCTAATGGCAAATCGCTGAAGGGAAATGAAGTTGTGCAAACATACATGTGTGTTGCTCAGTTCTCTGGTTTCTGCTATGAGCCCAATCTGTAACTTCATGGATTTTGTATGGTTCATGGATGCATCCGAAAAATCATGTGCCCCGACTGAAAGTGCTAACTTGTAGTGACGTCTTGAGCACTTGATTGATGTTGTTTTCGCTACCGAGAGATGTTAACTATGAGCTATTAACTTGAACTTGCAAAGATTGACAGTGAGAGTTATGTACAGAGAAGTTCTGAACATCGGTGTGCTTCAGTTTTTATTTGTACTTCAGACATAACTCCAATATACCGTGTCTAATTGTCCTTCTTACTTCAGATCAATATAATTCTGAGCTTTGTTCTGCTAAAATTTATAATAGCTTAACCTGACAATTATTTCTTCAGTTATTCTTTCAGTTTAGCACGTTAAATTATAAGGGAACTACCCGCAAAAAAAAATTATAAGGGAACTAGTATTTGTAAGTATTACTACCTCCGTTTCAAAATATAATCCATTTTAGCAAATTAGTAACATATATACTGGTACAAACGGACTATTGTACAGGTACAAGTACGGGACTCAGAGGATACGAACAAACACCCATTGACAGGCTACGTACTACACCAGTACGGACGGACTAAGTATTCGACACGAGTCTATTTCCGAATTCGAACTAGGCTGGGACGTGAGCTGCGAGCGGCCTTCCCCAATCGGAGTCGAATTTGCTGGCCGCGCCTTCATATAGGGGTCTGACTGACCCCTTCTCTCCTCACCAGTGCACGAACGCAGCAAACACAGATCGGAGTAGTACGAGACATAGGCATTGAATCGATCAGCTAGAGGCGCCGAACCGATGGCGAGCGCGCCGCCGTCGAAGAAGGCCGCGAACCGGCTGGTGGTGGAGGAGGCGACCCACGATGACAACTCCATGTGCAGCCTCCACCCGGCCACCATGGAGAGGCTCTGCATATTCCGCGGCGACTTGGTGCTGCTCAAGGGAAAGCGCCGCCGCAGCACGCTCTGCATCGCCTTCACCGACGATACCTGCGAGGAGCACAAGATGAAGATCAACAAGGTGGTTCGATCCAACCTGCGCGTCCGCATCGCCGACGTCGTGTCCGTGCACCTTTGCCACGACGCCAAGTACGGGAGGCGGGTGCACATCCTCCCGGTGGACGACACCATCGAGGGCGTCACCGGCAACCTGTTCGAGTCCTATCTTAAACCCTACTTTGTGGACGCATACCGCCCGCTCCACAAGGGCGACCTCTTCCTAGTGCGCGGCGGCATGCGGAGCGTCGAGTTCAAGGTCGTGGACATCGCTCCGGCCGAGGAGTACTGCATTGTGGCGGCTGACACGGAGATCTTCTGCGACGGCGAGCCCGTCAAGCGGGAGGACGAGGAGAGGCTCGATGACGTCGGCTATGATGACGTGGGCGGCATGCGCAAGCAGCTCACGCAAATCAGGGAGCTCGTCGAGCTGCCGCTCAGGCACCCGCAGCTCTTCAAGTCCGTCGGCGTCAAGCCGCCCAAGGGCATCCTCTTGTACGGCCCTCCCGGCTCCGGCAAGACGCTCATCGCCCGCGCCGTGGCCAACGAGACCGGGGCCTTCTTCTTCTGCATCAACGGTCCAGAGATCATGTCTAAGATGGCCGGAGAGAGCGAGAGCAATTTGAGAAAGGCCTTCGAGGAAGCCAAGAAGAACGCGCCCTCCATCATCTTCATCGACGAGATTGACTCCATCGCTCCCAACAGGGAGAAGACCCACGGCGAGGTCGAGAGGCGCATCGTCTCCCAGCTTCTGACTTTGATGGACGGCATGAAGGCTCGGGCGCACGTCATCGTTATGGGTGCCACGAACCGTCCCAACAGCATCGACCCTGCCCTAAGGCGCTTTGGGAGGTTCGATCGTGAGGTTCGACCGTGCCAACTTTATCAGCATCAAGGGACCCGAGCTGCTCACGATGTGGTTCGGCGAGAGCGAGGCCAATGTGCGAGAGATCTTTGACAAGGCGCGCCAATCTGCACCGTGCGTTCTCTTCTTCGACGAGCTTGACTCCATCGCGACGCAGAGGGGAGGGAGAGTGGGCGACGCCGGCGGTGCAGCGGACAGGGTCCTGAACCAGCTCCTCACCGAGATGGACGGCATGAACGCGAAGAAGACGGTGTTCATCATAGGCGCCACCAACAGGCCGGACATCATCGACTCAGCGCTGCTCCGGCCCGGTCGCTTGGACCAGCTCATCTACATCCCCTTGCCGGACGAGGCCTCTCGGCACCAAATCTTCAAGGCCTGTCTGAGGAAGTCTCCCGTGGCCATGGACGTCGACCTCGCCGCGCTCGCGAGATTCACGGCGGGCTTCAGCGGCGCCGACATCACGGAGATCTGCCAGAGGGCGTGCAAGTACGCCATTAGGGAGGACATCGAAAAAGACATGGAGAGGCAGAGACTGGGAAAAGATAGCATGGAGGTGGAAGCAGAGGAGGTGGCGGAGATCAAGGCGGCTCACTTCGAGGAGTCGATGAAGTACGCCAGGAGGAGCGTCAGCGATGGCGACATCAGAAAGTACCAAGCCTTTGCTCAGACGTTGCAGCAGTCGAGAGGTTTCGGCACCGAGTTCCGTTTCCCGACGCAGCCCCAGCCCCCGGCGGCAGCTGCTGCCGATATCTCAGCGGCAGCTGATGAAGACGATCTTTACAATTGATCCAGCAGCCATTCTTAGAAACTAAAGTAGCATAGGTTCTGTTTTTATTCTGATTCGTCTTGTCTGTTACTATACATCATATAAATACAATTCATGATATAAGAAGCTCTCTGATGTAGAAAGGAAAACATCTGTGCTGGTATTTTTAAGCAGGAATGACTGAAAATAGCCCGAGTCGTTAACTGAAACATCGATTACTTCTACCCCTCTCCTCCTTAATGCCGAACAAGATTTAGGAGGTCAACTGTCAGATGAATATAAGATTGATAAGTGAGTAGTGGCGGCCCAGAACAGATGACTAAAGGTCTAGTGTTTACAGGGGTAAAACAGAGTGTATACATTCGTATGAAGAAAGTTGAAGCCAAATATTGTTTTCAGTGTTTTTGTACGTCATGTCTGAAGGGAGTGATGTTTTGGAACATGGGAGCATATGCTCCCTATGTTTTGAAATGCATCTTACACATATTTTAAATTTAAAAAAATTGAAACAAAAAATTCGCACGTACATCTTCATGTGCTACGCGCTCACAAAGTCGTTTCATAAAAAAATGAACTATCATGTGAGCTGTGTAAAAAAGACAAAATTCAGTGCTGAAAACAATGCTTTTCACAGGATAAGTTTTCTCTTTTTTACATAGGCCACAAAAAATATTATTTTTTCGTGAAACTTGACGCATACACATATATTATGGAGCTGTACATGTAGAATTTTTTATCAAAATTTTTCCACACTTCGAAATATGTTTTGTTGGTATAGGGAGCATACGCACCCGGGAACCGAATTGAATTTCTGTCTGAAACCCTTTAGCTCACGACAGTCTTATTATCCAGTAGCCATTCTTAGAAACTAAAGTAGCATAGCTTCTATTTTTATTCTAATTCGTCTTCTTTGTTAAGGTATCTCCAGCGGCGCGACGCATTTTAGCGTCCACGCGCGTCCGTTTGCGTCGGCCGAAATGGTCGAAATCGACCGCGTATCCGTTTGCGTCGGGGTGGCTCCAGCGGCACAACGCATTTTTTGGCCGAATCATTTTTTTAAAACATTAAACATAATTTACATAGTTAAAACATGAAGAAAAAAAACCTAACGCCTACTGCTGGTCCTCGTCGCTGTCGAGCACGATGAGCTCCGGTATCACCCACGGCCAGTGCCAGAGGGACGCCGCGCCGCCCGGTGGACGAGGCTGCGGCGGCGGGTGGAGGCGCCGGGCTGCGGCTGCGGCTGTGGCGGTGGTGCGGCGCAGGATACGGCGTGGCGGCGGTGGACAGCGCGGGATAAGGGCGGCGGCGGAGGAGCGCCGCCGAGTCCGAGCCGTCGAAGGGCTTCATCCGCCGACAGGCCCGGCGGCATGACGCCGGTGGCGTAGCGGGGCAGCGGCGGCTGCACAGGCGCATCGTTCTCGGATACGAGGACGCCGAGCTTCGCCATCTCGTAGTCCGTCATATTCTCCGGAACTCGAAATTGCGGCCCTCCGCCATGGCCTGCTGCCATTCGTGGAAGACGGCCGCGACGTAGTCGTCGCTGTCATCCTTCACCTCCTCGCTATGGTACGCGAGCGCCTCGATGTAGTCGTCCTCGTCGTCGTAGGCGTCGTCGTCGTCGTTGTACTGCGTCTGCTGACGATGCGTAGGCGCCTGCTGACGACGCGTCGGCGCCTCCTGCCTTCGTGGACGAGCCGGCGGTGCAGCCGCGAAGGGAAAATCCCTGTCGCCCATGAAGCCCGCCCTTCTTCTCCTATCCGTGTCCGTCGACAGATACGTACGCCAACTCTGCGAGTCGATGGCGTACGCCGGATCGGCGCGGAGGTCCGGCGGCAGGTACCGCCTCCTTCGCCGGATCTCCGCGGTCCGATCAGGCACGCGCAGGCACTGGAGGGATGGGCACCCGGCGGCAGCTAAGCCGCCGGACCAGGCGTCGTCGCACGGCAACCATTTGCCGTGCATGAGCCTCCCACCGTGACGGGGAGCGGCACCCTCTTGCTGCCGCTGCCGGAGGCCTCGAAGTCGTTCTTCTTCCCCATGGCGCTGCGGCGGTGTTGCGAGTGGAGGTGTGGGCGAAGGACGAACGCGGCCGGTGGACTTTTAAGGGTGGCCGCGCGCGGGATACGGTGCCATTGAAGGCGGCGCAGAAGCCCAGCCGCCGCCCGCCAGTGCGCGCGCAGAATAGGCAGCCGCGCCATTGATGGTGAAGACTGCGGTGCAGACGCGGAAGCGCTGACCGCCGAAGCGGTGCCCTCGATGCAGACTCGCGGCAGGCGGGCCCGGTGGAGACGCGAGCGGACACTTTGTGCGTCCGCAGACGGCCCGGTCACTTTGCATCCCGCCGCTAGAGAGGGTGCCAGACGCATTTTCGATCAAAGCGGACGAAAACTGTCGCTCAGCGTCTGTTTGCGTTGCGTCGCTGGAGATGCCCTTACTATACATCATATAAATACAATTCATGATACAAGAAGCTCTCTGATGTAGAAAGGAAAACATCTGTGCTGGTATTTTAAAGCAGGAACGACTGAAAATAGCCTGAGCCGCAGCTGATGAAGACGATCTTTACAATTGATCCAGTAGCCATTCTTAGAAACTAAAAGTAGCATAGGTTCTGTTTTTATTCTGATTCCTCCTGTCTATTACTACTATATATCATATAAACACAATTCATGATATAAGAAGCTCTCTGATGTAGAAAGGCAAACGTGTGTGCTGGTATTTTTAAGCAGCAACGACTGAAAAATAGCCTGAGCCGTTAACTGAAACGTCGATTACAAGCAAATACTGTTTCTAGTTTCTACCCCTCTCCTCCTTAATGCCGAACAAGATTTAGGAGGTCAACTGAGAATATAAGATTGATAAGTGAGTAGTGGCGGCCCAGAACAGATGACTAAAGGTCAATTGTTTACAGAGGTGAACAGAGTGTATGCATTCGTAGAAGAAAGTTGAAGCAAAATACTGTTTTCTGTGTTTTTTTACGTCGTGCCTGAAACCTTGTAGGACACGACAGTCTTATTTGCAGTGTCTTGCAGAGAATTGTTTGTCAAACGACTCTCATGTCACATATGTTGGATCCTGAAACATTTTATTTGGAAATCAGAACAAGCAAGAGGCAATTTGAGGAGAGGTAGATTGCGTGTTGGTGTGTAGTTTCGAGTTATGCTAATGGATTAATTTTTGCACCAATATATTTATAGCATGGGTATACTGTTCAAGTTATGGTCAGATTTTCATTGGATTCACAATTCTGAAAAGATAGGAAAAGATTTTACTTAAGAGTAATATAATATTGATAATTCTTATCTTTGGGGTTGTAGCTAGGGAGCATACTGATGAGAGGAAGGGTGACGATCTTATGTACTCTCGCAGGCGTATAATTCTGTACACGGAACGGACGTAAAGCTGAAGGGCATGCGAAGAGAGAGGAAGGTAAAATATGGCAACCACCTGTGATCCCACGGTCATGGTATATATCGACTTGGACTTCTAACTAGTATAGGCAAAATTCAGCATGATTATCATCCAATCTTTAGAGTAGTTCTATAGTCCTCAAATTCCAATCAAGCTGTTTCCCTTCTTTACCGTAGCCAGGACTCATCATGCCACCAAAAATCCAGGTGGGCATCCGTGGAAAAAAGGTTGCAAAAGTACTGGTTCAATCGGTCAAGTCTTCATACTTCCAAGGCATGGCCTGTTGTTGCCAAGATTCAGTTGTTCACAATTTGTGATATCCAATTGTGCTGCTGCTAGTAATTAAGCATCGCACATCACACGATCCATCGCTTCGTCTACAGCGCTTTTATTTAATTTGGTGAGTCCACATCACCCGATCCGTGGCGTGAAGCATCTCAGCCATCCATCCATCTGCTGATCCTAAACAAGTTTCACTGAGGGAATAGCTCATTTAGTTTCCCGCTCTTCCTCTAAAAAATCCAAACCTTTCACTATCTATAAATACGAAGCCATGGCTACCGCCGCGGGCGGCATCGCGTGCGTGACTTGTGACTTTGGACTTTGGCGAGGAGAGGAGAGGAGAGGAGAGGAGAGGCTGGCCACCAAGCGCTCTTCATGGTGTTTTTTGGCGCCGAGCGACGAGCTCCTTCCCTGGTGTGGCGACGAGCGAGGAGAGAAGAGGAGAGGCCGGCCAGCGAGCGCCCTTGGTGGTGTGGTGACGAGCGGTGAGGCGAGGAGAGGAGAGGAGAGCTCCTCTTGTACCTTGCTCTTCATGGCGTGCTGTGGCGAGGAGCTGTTGTTGGCCGGACATGGCTGCCGCGCGGAGGTCGGTCAATGGGCTGGATGGGAGGCAAAGGTTATACTACAGTTTGCAAAGCTTGTTGGCACAAGCGGATTGCGGCGCTGGTGGGGTGGAGGCCGTCGTTGGCTGTTCCTCGCAGCCGAGCTGTGTTGCGGCGAAGGCGGCGGTTGTGCGAGTGGACGGCAGCAGAAGCGATCGGTCTGGGAATTCGGTGGCGGGGTGTCAGACCGCCAAATTAGTACCGCAAATACGCTATCAGTCCAAACAGAAATTACATGTGTTTTTTTGCATGCTCTGTGATCGAGATGTAGATAGTTAAGGTTGGCTTGTCGAGTGACCATCCGAGGTTGCAGCTTTTCTGCAACGAAGATAGAAAGCCAGTTTTTATGTGGGAGGAAGCAACAATATTTTTTTTTGGATTATCGAATAAACTGTTTAGAATGTACAAGGAGTTCTGTACGGGTTACTAAGCACTGTAGAGGGTGTGAGTGAGAACTTTAAAATCCAGTGTGAACAAGGCTCGTAAGGTATCTTCAATTCTTACAGTCAAAGTAGGTTGCGTCCGCATCCAATTATTCCAATCTAAAATTGTGACCCCCGAAAACCAATAAATAACCCACTAAAATTGTGCCGCCCCTAGTAATTAAGCATCGCACATCAAACGATCTATCTGCCTCGTCTACATCGCTTTTAGTTTAGTTAATTTGGTGAGTCCACCTCACCGATCCGTGGCTTTTAGTTTAGTTAATTTGGTGAGTCCACCTCACCGATCCGTGGCGTGAAGCACCTCATCCATCCATCCATCCATCCATCCAACTGCTAATCTTAAACAAGTTTAACTGAGGGAATAGCTCATTTAGTTTCCCGCTCTTCCTCTAAAAAATCCAAACCTTTCACTATCTATAAATACTAGTGGAATGCCCGTGCTTCGCCACGGCTCCCTACCTTATGCCAGTCACAATATTACATGGATCTCTACTTTATGTAGTTTCACAAATATTACAAGTGTAAATGATGCGCAAAAACATTTAAGTACATAAAAATAACCACATAATATTTAAAATATCATAAGATCATATCACATAATTTAGTGTAATAATTATAAAAGGCAACGAGACCGATATATTATTTCTTATATTATTTATTAAATCCATGCTCTCTTGATCGTGAATAACATATGCTCGCACAACATCCTGTATGTTATTTTCAATGTCATTAGCAAGGTACTTGAGTATGTGTATCAAAAATCTCTTTGTCAACTCGTAGCCATCCTTCACAATCAATCTATCGAGTTAGCATGAAGTTTTATTTTCATAAAAATATAAGAATGTGAACATAAAGTACTCCCGGTGCAAATTGGATGAACAAATCATTTATCGCATGAAAGCATAAAAGAAAATACTAAGTAACTAAACAATTTTTTGCAAATAAATGGAAAATATTATTATCTCTTGGTCATTAGGATGATAATATTTTTTTTAATGATAACCACATGTCAGTGCTTGTTGGTATTGGAGTACTGAGAAAAGTCGGACAATCCTGCTTTCTTCCTCACCCAAATTTCCCCAACTTTAATTTTAAAATAATAAACATTTCCCAATTTCACATTCTCCCGATACCACCGCATGGGTTACTCATGCCGCCTGTGGCCACACACGCCGCCAAGGTCACTCGTTGTTTGGCGCCCATCCACGGCTAGCTCTCTCACGTCCATCCCATCCTCCGGCGCCGAGCCACTCACCGTCGGCCTCCACACCCCCGGTGCACGGTTTCGGCCGGCCTCCCTGCCATTCGGCGGACGGTTCAGGCTGCCCCCTCCGGAGCTAAACCACTCCTCCATCAGCCGCACGGTTGTTACTTCGCCGTTGAAGAGTTGCCCGTGCTTTCCTTTGGTTCCCACGCGGGCCCACTATTACTATTTTTGGAAATATTCCTTTACTACAAATGGATAGTTTCGGTGACATGACTATAAGCAAAAACAAGGTCGACCTCGATGTAGTTTTGTCTAGAATAGAATGGGAAATTAATATGGCATGAACCAGAATCATTCAATAGATCAGTTTGAACCGTAAAATTGGTTTATAATACACAAATTTTACCGTTCATTTTTCTCCGCTCTTTCCCATTCTCATGGCACAACAAAAAATTCATATGATAGAAATTTATTTCTGACATTGCCATATTTTTTATATGATACGAAATTAATTTCTGATATTACCCATAAAAAATGATACAGAATTCCAACACGATTTACACATATGGAGATTAAACAAAAGTTTTATTCAGAACAAACCATCAATTGACATTTGGATCTGAAGCATTTGTTCTTGAGATTCCCTTCAACAAAAAAATCTGTTTGAACAAGAACGATTGGCTCAATAAATATAATGGAGTATATGAATAAGAATTTTCTGCAACATGAAGTAGATAAATAAGATGCATCGACCAACGTGAGCCCTCTCCACGTCAGAAATTTACATCAGGCTACAATCATGTTCCACGGTCACAGGTTATCATGAATATATCACAGATTCTTCATATATTAACAAACAAGCAAAACAGATTTTGGGTGATCCAAGATCCATGAATACATCGGTAATAAAAACAGAAAAATACAGAATCCAAAAGCAATTATAGAACAAATAAACAGATCGGAGACTTCAGGGGAGAGAAAAAAATATCGGATCTGCAATCTCAATAAATCAAACATCTCGGACTAATTACTTACATAAGCTAAGCAAGATCACCACATGATCTGAACGGTGAAGTATCCAAAGACATGACAGAAGTCAACAAAGCAGTAATAGGATCACCACTTCGTATGTCAAAAAAACCTGAACGCGTGCCGTTGGATGGAGGCGTGGCCCGGTTGCCGGCCTGGGAAACAAAAAGTTTTACAGATCGGAAAGCAGCATCTAACACTCCTACGTGCTAGCAAGCAGCATCAATAGCAATTAGCAGCCGCGGCATACACAAGAAAGCATTCTGAGATAAAATAAGACGAAGCGGAAACACACATTTGCAATTGGCAGGCAAACACGCGTGCTAGCAGTCAGCGGTAGCAGTAAACACACCAAATAAAAATATTCTCTCTCTCTCAATTTCTCTTGCGCACGGCAAATGAGGCGTACGCGGTAGACCACACGCCATGGTCGCTGCTTAACCCTCGATCTACTCCCTCCCTCCTCCATCCAAAGAGTCGAAAAAATTTAGTCGCCCTGTTCATCCAAAGAGCTACCGGCGGCCGCAACGTGCACGCACCATGGGAAAGCCGACTCGCACTGCTACACCTTCCAGATTTGCGCCTGGCAGTCCCACCCATCGGTGCGGCGATGCCACGCCACCAGAGTCGGAAACGATGGGTTGCCATCATGATGGGCGCAGCTCCTCTACAGTACTGGTGTTACTGACAATTCAGAAAATCTGCCGTCCAATTTAATCTAACGGGTCTCCTGCCATTCATCGGTGGACACCCGGATTAGAAAAATAATTCCTGTATTTAAGGTAGTATGGAGGAAATATCGCATATATCTTTCTTTTGGCGCCAAATGAATTACGTGAGCACTGCAAGCTAGCGCCAAAAAGCAGAGCAGGATCATCTTCTGTAGATTGAGGATCAATTGGCTAAACAGCTGCATCGTAGGACATCTCTAGTTGTTCCTCCAAGTGACATGAAAACAATACGTAATTGGGACTTGGGATGCCTCGTCGCTGGCAGCGACACATGGCCCTTCGTCGACGACTCGCCGCCGACAGCCTGACACGACGCCCTTCATCGACGCCTCGCCGGCGGCAGCGACACGACGCCCTTCCTCTCCACCCTGCCACCGGCAGTGACACGGTTCTCATCCTCAACGCCTCGCCGGCGGCAGCGACACGACACCCTTCCTCACCACCTCGCCGGCGGCAGCGACACGACGCCTTTCCTCGCCACCTCGCCGCCGGCAGTGACACGGTTCTCATCCTCAACGCCTTGCCGCCGGCAGCACTTGACGCCCTTCCTCGACACCTCGCCGCGAGCAGCGACACAGCCAGACAGAGCACGTACCTTTCCTTGACTCCGCGTTGTCCTTGTCGTCTGATACCTCCCTCTTGCGCAACTGAGGTTGTATTTGCGAAAGCATTGCTGATTCTCCATGTACAAATTTGGCGCAACTGAGGTTGTACAATGCAGGCCGGCCGGCCACGTCGGCCTCATCGATTGCTGCTGCCGCCGGAGCCGGCCTGCCGTGGCAGCTGGTTCTGTTGGTGCCGATCTTGTACGGTCAGCAATCAACAATACTGTTGCAAATGCAGCCCATGCAAGTTCACCAATGGGCGCAGCTCTTCTGAAATATTACTTGCGAGTGTTGCCTCTGCATGTATAAATTTGGCGCCTAAGTTGGTTTCGAACCCAGTGTCCATTGATGAGTCGCAGGAGGCTCGTTAGATTAAACTGGACGGCAGATTTTCTAAAATACTGTACAGGTACAGTAACACCCGTACTGTAGAGGAGCTGCGCCCCATGAGGATATGCGTGTGGTAAATTGAGTCAAACTGTGATAACTTCATCAAGGTAGTTGTTCCTATTAGCAAGATAAGATGGTTAGCTATTTTTGAGAAGTGTGGACCGGGTGGTTTGAGGGAGAAAATATGAATTGAGGACGTGGGGGGTATTATTGTCCATCCTGAAAATGTGACACCAGGCATTCACCAGTTTGCTCTTAATAGTAGAGATTGCTCTTAATAGTAGAGACATAGCCATGGCTATCACCGCGGGCAGCATCGCGTGCGTGACTTGTGACTTTGGACTTTGGCGGCATCACGTGCGTGCAATGTGTCGTTGACAAAAAGTGGGCACAGCCATGTAAGTGTTCAGGTGAACTTGTGATGGTTTTTATCAGTTTTTTTCTAAATAACATGAAACTTTTCTAAATAATGGAAACTTTTTTAATTAATGGATAACATGAAACATGAAACTTTTTTAATTAATAACATGAAAAGTGGGCACAGTATTTTTCTAAATAACATGAAACTTTTTTAATTAATGGATAAGGCAAAGATTTTGCCCTTGTTTAGAAAAAAAAAGTCCAGATCACGTACAATAGCTACATCGATTGTAGCAGACTCCAATCTCACATACCAAAGCTTGGACTGGCACTGATAGATCGATCAGCTCACCTACGCTTCTCACATCAAGTACCTAGTTGTATCGCACGAGTGAAACTGGCTAGGTAGACCAATTCTGACTTTGAATACCATGGAATTTATCAGCTAAAGAAAAGATGCAAGTTGTGCCCAAAATTTTGGCATAACCTGGACTATTTTTTAGAACATCTAAACCTGCACACCAAACAATAACTACAACTAAGACAATAGTCACAAACCCATGTGACATATGAACATACACTCAACCAGAATTTTTGCAACACCGGATAACAAACAACCAGCAAGGCAAAGCTGATGCACACCATGCAGGTTTCTGCAATCCCATCATAGGGCGTTTACATAAAACACAAGATTGCTGCATTAGGACATGCTTCCGGATCCGAAACCTGGGTTACACATGCACTACAACCATAGCATCCAAGTGTTCAGCATCAAGGTGCTAAAAAGCTGCTGATACATAGAGGTGGTAAAAAGCTGCTGATACATAGAGATGATATGATGCATCGGGTCTCCAGCGGCATATAGTTAACCTCCTCGGTATCCTCCAACAACAAAAACACACACATGATGGTCAGCTCTATGCACGATATTTGAGCTTTCATAAACTACAGAATAAATAAATAAACCCACTAATTAAGAAGAGAATGATATTGAGTTATTATGTCGCAAGATAACACTAACAATCACCAACTAAAAAGAGACCAACGAGAACTTAAACTTTAGGTTACCAGAACAAACACTGCAACCCAACAAGCTAAATTCGCCACAGTTAGGTGCAACAGGCACGGACAGAGCATCCCATGGACGGCAGAGCATGAACAAAAAAGGACAAGGAAATTCTACATTCGAACGCACTACAACACATATCCATGCCACATGGTAAGCATACAAGTTTCAACAACTTGTGTAGATCCAGACTATGCATACAGCAAATTTTACATTTAAAAGGAAAAGGTGAACAATGGTAACAGTAGCCCTATGCATGCAGCAAACTATAAATGGTGAAAGTATGGGCAGCACCAAAAAAAATCACAAACTTATCAGAAAAAGCAGCGAGATACACCATTATACGAATCGTGGTTGTTCTTGTCCCTGGCATCATTCCGAGTGGAGCAAGTCGTCGTCGTGGTGAAGATCTCTAACAAACAGATGCACAAGTAAGAAATAGCCTCTCAACTAGAATTAGTTACATGAAGCAATGATAATTAATGAAATGAAGCTAGACGTTAGCAAGTTCTTTTAGCATGTCAAGACCAGATGAACATTTCACTATAATTATTCTTCCTACCTGTTTACAATGATCAGCAGAATTTCCTTTCATAAATAAAACCAGAAACTGAGCTAGTTAGTTAATCAAAATTAATTAGCAAGGGTGTACAAAATTTTGGCATTACCTCGCCTGTTTTTTGGACATTCAAACCTGCACAGCAAAATATATACTTCAACTAAGGCAATAGTCACAACCCATGTGGCATGCAACATGCAATCCATGATAATTTCCATAACACCGAAGACAAGGCAAAGCTACACACAAGTTACATACAGCACAGCATGCATCATACCCAGATATATGCAGAGCTCAGTAAGGCGCTTGAAAGGAAGCTCAACCGAGCTTGTCCCCGGGGTTTTCCAGCTTCCTTCCAAGCGATGCATCAGGATATGGGCAGCAGCTACAGGTTCCAGCTGCTACCCCTGCCTCTCATGATATCATCTAGTCCTCATTTCCATTGGACAAAAACCAAAAAAAATGATGATCAGCTCTATAGCAGATTGAACAAACATGAATAGAATTTGAAATTGGCATAAACAAATGATCAGAAAGTGTATGGCTGCAAATAAGGAATGATAAAAATAGGAAACATATCAACAACAATATTCTTGGCAATGATAAGTAACAGCAGCTCTACGATATATGCATGCGGCAAAAATATAAGAGAGAATACAGGTCGCTAAACACAGTCAGTCAGTCATTGCTTATTTCCAAGACAAGATTACTTTTCTTAACTGCCACACTTTATTTATTCATTCATAGCCAAGCAAGCAAGCTACTTGAACCAAATAAGCATCTTAGTGGCAGAAATCCATCTTTGGAGATATGCAGCAGCACAGGCATCAATAAGGCACCGGAATGAATTCCACAAGGTAGCATTGTGTTTAATCAGAATAGACCTTAGCCACTTGGATCATTTAAGTCCAGATCAGCTCCAACAAGTGCAACAAGCAACACTATTGACAAAAGTTTTATAAATAACAAGAACTCAAGATCAAATCCAAAACAGACTAATTAAATACCAGGTTTAAGGTTCCAATTAAGGCAACAATTAGGCGAGAGTTTAGGATGACAACTCATGTTTTCAATATAAATAGCAGCACAGGCATCAATAAGGCAAAAAAAAAACAGAGTTCATCTCAGGACACATTGTGTCGAGTCCCAAAATAGGATAGCCACTTTGATCTTAGTCCAGATCACTTCCAGCAAATGCAACCAGCTACATCATAGACAAAACCCTCTTAAACAATAAGAACTCAAGGTCCAGGTTCAGCCCACATTAAATAAAATTCTGGACTATGCGTATACATACTATTCATAGTCAAATAAAACTATTATCTGACATCTGAGGTGAAAAGAGAACTTACATTACCATGCTTTGAAGTACCACGGCTCTCAACCTTGAACTTTTCTGAATAAAAAACTGAATTGTCATCCTCTGCAATTAAGAAGTTGGTCAAAAAACACAGTAATTGACATTACAATTTATAATTTGTAATAAAAAACAAAATTGAAGTGAAAAGGGAGTGCTACACTAGACCATCATCGCACTACCACCTAATTCCAATTCAATGAACACAAATTCGCCCTAGACGCACACAGTACATAACTGCAAAGGCTGAGGCTGCATATATAGAGATGGCATCTCCTTGCTTGTCACCCCTCTATTTTACAGCATCCTTCAAACAAATGACGCGGAAGCCTGCTGCAACAGCTACTAGAGGCTTTTGCTTTGCCTGCCATCTAGTCCATGTAAAAATCCTGGAACAAAAAGAATCGAAAAATCATTGATAGCTCTAGAGCATATTTATTTATTGGCAACAACTAATGAAATTTGGAAGCCAACATGACACCCATACCCATGCAACTTATCGCCCTAGTACACTTGTATTCTCTACAAATTATTAGCTAAACCATGTCTATCATATTACCGCCAAATCAGCCCATTATTGCTTACTCAAGGGACCGCACAGAATCAGCCATGAATGATGATATAAAAGAACAAGAAAATATTTGTGATCAATTTGATCACAGCAAGGCATGTATTGTTAAGTAATTAGAATGAAGACACAACCGTGTTCCAATAGGAATCTGGGGGAAGCACGGTGAGATTGTAACACACTGTTACATATATTTTTGGTGCATTATGAAATACTTATTTTTGACACCAAATAAGGTGATATAACACAACTCTGAGAATCCACAAAGAAACTGCAGTATAGGCCATCTATCAATGAACTTAGTATGTTCCAACTTTCTAAGAAGCATGTAGCAGAATAAGCATCTTCGTAACCAGGCCGCTACAACTTCTACTCTGCTAGCTGCCATCTAGTCCTCCTCCTCCTACCCCTCTTAATAATCCTGGGCTAGTACACTTGTTGTCTCTACAAATTATGAGCTAAATAATGCCTATCGTATTAAAGAAAAAATAAGCACCAGCCATGAATGATAATACAAAAACCCATATATTTTTTTATAGAGCAATTCTGACTTGGAATTTGTTATATTTTTCTTCAGTAAGCAACTAAAGGAAAAAAAACTAATGAAAAAGCCAGGGAGTGCTCAAAATGTTTGCATGACCTTGCCTGTCTTTTGGGCATCCAAACCTGCATAGCAAAAAACAAACAATATATATTCGACCAACCAGAATTTTCGCAACACCGAACAACAAACAACCATCAAGGCAAAGGTAATGCACATCATCGAAGTTTCCGCAATCCCTTCCCAGCCCCAGGCTGGGACGGTAAAATACATCACAACATGCAAGCTGCATATCTACACCTCGCAACTGGCAAGAGCATACATAAAGCACACAGCATATCACCACGTGCAGTAACCATACATACCGATCCACCAAGGTTGGGAGAGAGAGATTACCGTTACTTGATGCTGATGCATCCTGGACGCTGAGCAGCGGGGGCCAAAGACTGTGGTATCCTCTCCAGCGACATAAACAGTGCATCGTTGCGGACAGCAACAGCGTGCGAGCAGGGCAGGTTCACTCAGCCCGACTTGCCGGCGTTCTTGAACTCGTCCAGGCAGATCGTGCACTCGTAGGACCATGAGGCCACCATCACAGGAGCAGGCCGGGTTAGGTGCTCTTTCTCCAGGCGAAATAAAGTATATATATCTGCATATTAGCAACAAAAGGACTTCATTAACAGAGTGGCAGCTCAAAACTCATACGGCTTGCAGAAAGCAAAGCTGACAAAGACCCAGATCATCTGGGCTAACAAATTGATACACCGTTTCTTGCCATATTAGCTATTACACCAGAATAAATTACATAAATATATCTCAGCACTGAGAGAGGCCGATAAAATGTAGTGATGCACATGATTACACAAGACCATCATGGTAGATTTCTGGACACTATAATCATTGAACAATCATTTTCCTGGACTTACATTAGTAGGTTATTAAGTGTGGAGCAGGTAGATGGCCTGGTTCAACCTCCTCAGGGGGAAGATATACACAGCCGGCGTCCTCAGAACACCAGAAGAATCAATATGGGTGACATCCTCACGAGGTCCGCTGCAAACAGAATAATAAGAACCATGTCATGTAGAGTTCAAACTGAACCAACATATGCGCCAGCTTAATATTGCAAAATAAGCACCCCTTAGTTAGCAATGCATACAAAATCAGGTAGGGCTTCAACCATTAAAACACACCTTAAAATAGAATTCAAGTGACACAGGTTGGCAATTTCTTTTACTCCCTCCGATCCATAATAAGTGCCGGTGAGTTAGTACAACTTTGTACTAAAATTATAATAAATCACCGATACTTATTATGGACTGGATGGAGTAGAATGTTAAGATCAGACAAGCACTTCACTTGGGCAGGGGCTAATCACAGAAGCTTGTAATCAACACAACACTTGACCTAGGATGGATTGAAAGAAAGAAAGAAAGAAAGAAAGAAAGAAAGAAAGAAAGAAAGAAAGTAATCTGTACTTTGTTTTCATTTTCACAAAGTATCAGCAATTCTTGAGCTAGGCTTTTACTATGAAAAGCAACACAGGACAAAAATCAATTCAAGGGCAAAAAAGATAGGCTGCTGAATTGATGTGATCCTGAACTACCACAGATGAATAACATACATCACGCAATTCAAGTAGAGACTAGCTGAAGAATTCATTCAGCCTTGATTAGTGTTCTTCAACAAAAAGATGAACAGGGTATTGGAACCATTCCAACAAAACCCACTACCATCAAACCGTCAATATGCTTCCCAAGTTTTCATATCGAATCCACAACATATGAAACACACATAGGTATAGCTAGATGGCCCGTGCTATCACGGAAAAACCTAGAGGACAAAGAAGAGGAACCAGAAATTTACCAAAGGCCACGGAGTCAAAGAAGTAGGCCACCCGCTGCCAGCGCACGCCGCCGCGGTAAACGCACAGGCTGGTTTGCACTCTTGCCAGCCACACCTACAACGAAGATACATGCAAAACAAGTTCAACTTCCTGTAGGTGCGAAAATTTGTATTGATGCATACAATGCAATTTTGAACCAGGCAGTACTACTGTACTAGTACGAAAACCTAGAGTGATCTAGTGCAATGTGGCCTGAAGTAGGAGTTGAGCAAATACGCAGTCATACAAAATTGTTGTGTCGACTCTAGCGCGAGGCGAAGATTTCGAACTTTGGGTGGCTCCTGGACGGCAACGTGGACGTGGGGCTTGGATCTTGCAGGTCGCGGAAGGGGCCCATCCGGAGCACACGGCCGCATCCATGGCCCCGGCCCCCGGGTGACCCCTCCAATACGCCGGCGAGGCAGGGGTGCGGGAGCTCGCGCGCGGCGGCGACCTTGGTGGTTCCCGTGGACGAGCAGCGGCTCCGACAGATGGCGAATCGACGGCTCGGGATGCGACCAGAAGTCCGTACTGCGGTCGGCCCCGGCCGCCGTCGCGCCGGCGCCTGCAGGGGAGCGGCTAGTGTTTGCACGGCGGCGCGATTGAGGGCACGGGAGGGCTCCGTCGGCGGGGGAAGTGGGCGAGCGGGGGCAGCATGGTGGCCGGAGTAGACGGCGGCGGTTCCCGACGGGTTGTGAGAGAAAGAGGGATATGGGGAATGGAGAGGGACATGAGTAATGCGTGTGTTTTCTTTTTCTTTTTCTTCAGATGTGGGTGCGTTGGATGGTCATTCCACTGCGGCGCAAATTACTTTTCCCGCTCGGTTTCCTTAATTACTACCTCTATTCATAAAATAACGTTGAAATTTTGTCTATATATATATATATATATATATATGCTGGATTTAGATAAATTTTCGATATTATTTTATGAACGGATGGATGAAATCATTTTAGTAACAATATACAACTCTAAAGTGGCATATCCTAAAACAAATAGAGAGATAGGTCATGTGGAGTAACCACTTTCGACCCGAGGCTTACATGACATGGTGTCAACTAAATTGCGAGAGGGGGGTTCAGAAAGCTTACCCCTCTTGCATGGGTGTTAATATGAGTATGTAAGTGTGATGTAAAGAGGAAAATCCACTACACAACTCTAGAGGGGCACTTACTTCACAAATAGGACTATGTTGTAAGAAGATTGCAAACCTATAGTGCAAAACTCTCTATTTGATGCCACCAACCCAACTCTTCTAAAAACTTGGTCTATTCTTTCGGTTTTCATGTTCCCATAACCTACTATAACCAATGGTAAGGAAATCTGTAATCATTAACTGCTCGGTCATCTTGGGAATAGAGACTAATTAGAATTGAGACGATTAGTTGATTTAATTTGTCAGCTATTTCGGTACAACCTACACAAATTAGCAGTTTAAAAACATGTACATAAGAAAGATATATTGTACGGGTCTCTATATGTCCGACCCTACTTCTCTAGAGCCCTAAAGCTCATTAAACCATGTACGCTTCTCCTCCATGATCTAATCTTCAAAGTCACAATAGACTAAGGAGACCCACCAGCCGCCACCATGTTCCTTCCTTCCGCTTCTCCTCCTCCAACCTCTAAAGTTTCTCTTATCCCGCTACCTACCCAAGGAACAAATCCTCTTGCAACTCAGCCACCTACACTAATGAATGCAGTCTCAAGCTCCTAGACGAGCTCCTCAAGGCGGCCAGCTCCTGTATTTGAGGTCTAGTCGGCAACGACGAGGAACTGATCAACGATGATAAGGAGGTAGTCGGCGATGGCAAGGAATTAGTCTGCGACAGGGGGGGATCGATCTCCTAGAGGCGGGAATCAAGAGGGAGCTTCGCAAACATATTTGATTTTGGAGGGGTAGCGGCTGCACGTGTGATTTGCCTTGAAAAGTTTGCGACTTTTTTTACCGAAATATAGTAGTTAACTGGAACATACCTATTAATCGGACTGCCATATCGATTAGTCGGGCTAAACGATTAACACCTTCGGTTAGAGGTATTTGACACAGTCGGGTCCTGAGTAGCGATTAATTGGCCTATTTATCGCTGATTTGACTGTTTTTTTGAACAATGATTATAACACAAGCAAGTAGAAAAATCACACACGGACTTGGTGGACCCCATCAAACATGGATTCACCTAAAATCACCTACGGAAGGGTGGAAAACTCTTTAACTCTTGCATGTAGTGCTAGCATGGGTATTTACGGGTGGTTAAAAGAGGAAGAGTCAATACACACAACTCAAGTACCACTTTTTTCACAAACATGACTACCCCGAAGAAAGAAGGAAGATCTCCTACTTATAGTGCAAAGCTCCCACTTGGGGCATGTTGACCCAAATCTCGTAAGAAATCTGATTCTTTTTTGGTTGCCCATGTCCCTATGGCATATTCTAGCACAAATAAAGAAAATTTAACATGAAATCACCACTTTCGAATTAGTGCTAGGGTAGACATCATGGGGCCCACTGCATAGGGTTTTGCTTGAAACCGTGCAAAGTGGGGTGTAAAGAGTAAAATCCAATACACATCATTCAACTTCTTTATGTGGTTACTTGCTTCACAAAACAGGACTATCATGATGGTAGATTATGAACTTATACGGGAAAATCCCACTTCGGAGCACTAACCCAACTCTTGTAAGGCTTGAGCTCTTTTGGGGATTTTCATGTTCACATGACATGTGATAACACAAACAAAGATAAAGTCACATGGAATCACCACTTTCGAATGATAGTTATAGTAGACGTAGGAACCAAAAAAATCGGGGCCAACTTGATATTTTAAGGCTTGGAAACCCACCTCATATTTTATGAGATCCTATTATGGGCATATTGTTAAGAGAGAAACTGGACCGCAACTCCTAAGTAGTTTTTGCTTCTCAAAAATGACTACCCAAGGGAGATTTTAAACTTATTGCGCAAAAGTCCCACTTTGAGGGTACTGACCAATCTCTTGTAAGAAGTTGCCCTATGTATTGGTATTTCATGTCATTATGACCTATGTTAAGAAAATACAAATATAAACTTCACATGGAATCACCACTTCGTTATGAAAGTTAGGGGTAGATGTTACGGGACCCACAAAACAAAGTTTCACCTTTAAGCGAGCAAGGAAGGGCGAGTTACCCACTTACCCTTTTATGTTATGCCTTTGCCTCTCTCATGATGTCCTAATGCGGGCATATAACAGTCTTGTAAAGAGAAAAATCACATGGAATCGCCGCTTTGGAAGAAAAACTATGGATAGAAGTCGTCGGGCCCAGAAACATGTTGTCTCCTGTAAGCAGAAGAGGAATGGTCGACGACCCTCACCCACTTGCATAGGGTTCTAATATGGGTATATAGGGTGATGTAAATAGGAAAAATAAATACAACTTTGAAGTGACACCTAATTCGCAAACATAACGAGAGTGGATTTTGTACTTACACGCATGAGTGTGGGTGTGTTATGGGCCGTTGATTTATTCGTCGAGATTCCCGCTTCCTTTATTAGGTGGAAAGATTCTTTTTCACTCTCCTCTTTTTATCCGAATCGTAAAGCAAAACGAACGGTGACGTAAACGCCCACACCCATGCGTGTAAGTACAAAAGTAATTCCTCAATCATAACTACACTTTTTTGGACCCTGTCGATTTTACTGTACATGTTGGATGTCGTGGCTACGGCTAAAAATTGGACCCGTGTGACTCTCCCTTTGAGGTTGCCTTCTCGCTCGTGCCCTAGTATGTACAATCGCTTCTCGGCGGAGTATTCCACATCGAGGTTGGGTCGTTCTCAACATGTCCCTATCCGACATTGATTGTTGTTATCTCGTCGGAGATGCTAGGTGTAAGGTAGCTGTTTAGCTAGGGGGAGTTGATTATGTCGGTGATGGAGGATGTGTTCTTTAGCCGTCGAGGCTCCCAGACGCGATTAGTAGAAGGACGCTACAAACATGGAGAGAGTTTGTACACATGTACATGTAGTGCAAGTGTGTAGGTGATACATGCGCCTTGTGAAAAAAGAAAACCTACATGGCCTAGGCGTTTAGAGCATCTCCACCGGCGCCCCCCAAATAGTCGCCGGCACCTCCGTTTGGGGGACGTCGACACTGCATCCTCTATTTAGGGGAGCAGTTCCCACACCGGCGCCCCCAAACAGGAGGGTCCTCCCGCCGCTCCGCCTCCTGGCGCTGCCGCTCGCCCGCATCGTAGGCATCTACGGTCGCCGCTAGCTCCGCCTCCTCCCATGCCTCGTACTCTGCGAGCTGCGGGTCCGCCTCCACCACTTCTACGGCCGCCTCTAGCGCTGCCTCGTCCCACGAATCCCAACATTGTGCTTTTTTCTAGGGTGTTTGCAGCAATGGCGGGGGAGGAGGGATAATATAGACTGTCGGCGAGGCAGGAAACATCCCACGCGATGTCGTGGCGGTAAAATATCCCGCGCGGCGCCCTGGCGTCACTGACCTGTGATCCCAGGGTCATTGTATGTATGTATGGCGTCACTGACAGGCGGTTCCCACGCCCAAAATTTTATCCTCGCGAGGCGCCGGCGCGTCCGATTCACGCCCTTGGCCAAGGAGGCGGCATGAGGTTGCCGGTGCTTCTATTGGGCTCGAAAAATCACCGGCGCCATTTGGGGCGCGCCGGGGCGAGCCCATTTTCGCTCCCGGCCCCAAATCTCTATCAGGGCCGTTATCGGGGGCACCGGTGGAGATGCTCTTAGGTAGAAGAGCTACATGCATTCATGATCATTTTCTTAGATCGATTGTAGGCGACATGATGATTTCTACACACGCGTGAAAAGCAACATGCAAGCTATTTTCCATTTACCTTTCGTGGTAGCTCTCTAAATTCCCACTGAAATTTGTTGTAACCACATAAGCATACCCATACATACAGTATAGCGGAAATCAGGAATGGCGTCGAGATCCAGCAGCTTAGTCAACAGAGAAAGCAAGGAAAGTGTCGACAATGCAATTACTCCAATCAGTAGAATTTTCATCACTTAATTCAGAATTTAAGATAGGAGACAGGGTAATTGTCGCGATTTATTTCTCTGCGTGACGCCCATTGATCTCCTCAAGGGCAGGTAGGCGGCGCGATTTATTTTCCGATGGCACGCTGATTGATCTCCTCGGGCGTTTACTGGGTGTTTAATATCTTCTCGGGACCTGAAGTTGCCATGTCATGGATCCATGGCACCAAACAATTAACCCGCATTTTGGAGCGGGATTTTTGGCCCAAAATCAAGAGACGAAAATTTGGTTAAGTCCAAACACAGCGCCATAACACCACTCTCTTTCTTTCACGTCTTTTACCCTTCTCAGCTCCACCTCCCGTTCCCCTTCCATCGCCGGCAAATCCCGCCTGGTTCTGGCGAGCCCTCGCGCCGCCGACCACCGCACCGGCACCAACTCCTCCTCCTGCACCGTCTCCATGGCATGGAACCACCGTTCCGCAGCCCACGCGGGCCACGGCGATCCCTAGACCCACAGGAATCCGCCAAAGCGGTGCCGCCGCTTGGCTCCGTCGAGCTCCGGCCGGCCCTCCTCCTCTAGCGCATCTACATGCCGCCTCCACCAGAACTCACAGCCAAAGATCGATTTGCTGCTGCCGGTGAGCGCGTCTGACCACGGCCGGCGGGAGGGTCGCTGCGGCGCCAGGATGACGGCGGGGAGGCACGGAGGACGAGCCGGTGGTCGCCTGCACCGCCTGCTTGTGCCGGAAGTCCGGCCGGAGGTGCTTTTGCCGGCGTCTTCTTCTTCTGGCAACCTCGCCCGCGACCTACTGATGTTGGCCACCACTCGAAGCCGCTGCATCCAGGTGAAGCCTCTCTCCTCCTCTTATTCCATCTGTTCTTGCTAAAATTTGTAGCTTTTCTCCCGTTGAACGTGTAGAGGAAGTCACAAGCATCTGAATATTGTTCAGTCTGTTAGATAGTGTTGTTCAGCTGAGCTATTCTTCAGGTCACGCCTAAACTAATTGTTAAACAATTGACGGATGTATGCCCATTTAGCAGGAACGGATGTACAGGATTTTAAATGTGTTCCAGCCTTCCATGTATATATCAGTCCTTGTATGCATAAGATAAATTTTCGATCTGACAGGACAATATAATGTCACCAAGAATTTTAATAAAAATCCAATTTTGAATGTCTATGTTCATTGATTTTGTCTCCGGTTCCTTATGCTGCCGGGTGTGTGTGGATGCACCAACAAGTGAGCGGTTCCGCAGCTCTTTTATCTGTTTAAAATTAACCAAAATAGCAAACTAATTCCTAGTACCTCTAGGTTGCATCTGTTTGTGTGTGAGTCGACACTCTACAGTCTACATGTACACGTATAGAAATTAGCCTAGTATGTCCATGTCTATTAGTTATCCATACCTTGCTTGCAAAGCCTATCTAGTGTAACATGCTCTCAGCATGTATATGCAGCAGATAAACTAGGTACCCTCGTAGTATGAGTTTGTTGCTAATCTGTTGTAGTACGAGTGTATTTTCCCCTATCTCCTTTACCTATTTATTACCTCATCGTGGAAGAATACAGTCATTGGTTATCCATCTCTTGTAGTTTATTTGCTTCCTGTTACATTAATCTACATGCTCAGACTTTTCCCATTTTAATATTCAGAGTTCTGCACTTACAGGATCACTCACGGCAAGAGATCGAACAGCTGCGGCGTTTGACGGTGGGCTGCGGGAGGGGCTCTCTGTGTTGCCGAGATGGTGGCGGGGAGGCACTGATCACGAATCAGTGTTCCCCTGCCCTGGCTGCTGCTCCCTGCAGTATGGCCGGAGCTGCTGCCGCTGGCGTCTTCCGGCAACCACACCATCTTCTACTGCCGGCCTGCACTCTGAGCTGCTACTGCCTCGTGAGGTCTCTCTCCTTTTCCTCCATCTAATCTTGCTAAAAATTGCATCTTCTCTAAGAAGCTGGCACAAAGCTAAGATTTGGTATCTTGTTGCATGCCACAAAGCTAAGATTCTGGACCTTTTCGATCTCGGTGTTGTTTAATTGATTTCGATTGGGTTTCATATCCATAGGAACCGCTGTTTTTTACGTTGGCTCGCCACGCCTATCACAACCCTCCTCCTTTACCCGGGCTTGGGATCGGCTATTCCTAAAAGGCATATGCAGAGTTTAATGCCTTTTATTGATTTAATATGTCTAAATCTGGTTGTAGTACACCAGCCACAGAGTAGATCATGGATATGATTTCTCGCCGACCTGTATGTAAATGTTCAAACCTGATGTGCACTTCAAGACTTTTAGTAGTATTTTCTTGAACTGATGATATAAACCATCAGCAGGTCTGTTAAAACCTGATCAAACACGCACATCATCTTATTGATTTAACGTGTTTAAGTAGTAGGACAGCAGCCACTTAGATAAAATATAATTTGTGACTGATTTGGTATTGCCCTTTGCGAGCAAGAACTTATTATTTTTTTATTTAACGTGTTTAAGTAGTAGGGAAGCAGCTGCTTAGATAAAAAAAAATTTGCCTGTGTTTTATAAGCCTGATGTTCAGTTGATTCTGAATTTGTTTTGCAGGCAAAGCATGAAGCTTTTTTGCTAATAACCACAATGATCAGCGTACTGTTGATAAAAGTGGGAACATAATCCCTGGTTAGTTGTTTGTGCTTTGCTTGATTCCACATCTTATCACTGAGAACGGACCTTTCTGATATATAGATTTGTAGGCACTGTTATTGATTCGAAGAATTGCCATCATGCAGAGTTTGATTTCTATTTGTGTAGTCATGCTGGCATTCAGGTTGGCTTTCCTTTAATTGGAATTCTTCATTTGATGGAATGGGTTGATTGCTGACTTATGTCTTGATTCCTTTTGTATGGGCATGACCCAGCTGCATGTTGTTGCATGATTGAAAGCTCTCTCTCTTTCCTTTAATGTCCTCTGCTCCAAGTGCAAGGGGTAAGTCTTGTTTGTCCATTCCAAAAACCCAGCTGGCCATGTACTTTTCGCATTACTGTTCTTGACCGTGCTCCCTTGTTTATTTCAGCAATGGCTCTAAGTCTGGTGCTTCCATGAGCTGGCTAGGTTGCCAGAGTTCAGGCATGAAAGTGACTATCCACATCTGGAGCCTTCCATGATACGGCAGATGTAAAGTCTGGTACGCTTACTTATTTAGAATAATCTTATGTAAAAAATCTTTTCATTCCTGTAAATAACAAAATGCTCAATTAAAATTGGTTTGCAGTGGGATGAACGTGTAGTTCTTAAACATGGGTTGGTAGATGTTATATGTCTATCCCAGTTTACCTTTGTTTTTACATGTTCTTTTGAGGTTTGAGGTGGCATATCTGGTACATGTTTATGGTAGTTCCATGTTAAATGTTCAATAGTTTGTTTAAAAGGACAAAAGGTAGTCATTTATTTGGTATCTCTATACCTAAAGTTGTTGGTTACTATCATGATGTTTGCTACTACATTTATGTGAGCTCTATGCATGGACACTTGTACCATTGATTTCTTGCGTCAACCGGTTATTCCTAGATTGTGGCGGTGTTTTGGTTGATGACAGATGTACTGGCACTAGTATAAGTAGTAGGATGTTTTTAATATTTTTCTTGTGATGTTCATACCAGCTCATTTGAATGTCTCCTTAATTTGAAGTGTATTGCTTCATGCAGGCAGTGTCTTGGGTTCTTTTCCGCTAGCAGGCTGCTAGTAGAGATGCTCTTGTGGTGGGTTTTGTTAGTTTGTGTATATATGGCCATGTGATGGCAACTGCCCTGCCTTGACATGGACTGTTTCTTCACAAGCGATTCAGCTTTGGTATGTCATGGGATGGCTAGGAGCTTTGAACTCTTCAAAATTGCAGGTTGGGTTTGTTGAATGTTTGCAAACGACAATGACTGCATCATGTAATGCTATTCAGCTCTATTAGGATTCATGAACTCGTGAGTACAAACTGATAGCTGGAAGCCTGAAACTGTATGCATCAGTTCTAAAAGAAGCCTTCTTGTCTGCTTGGGAACACTAATAATTTCCCGATTTGCATGCACTCTTCTGATCATAATCTGTGAATTAGCTTTGGCATGGTTTAGGTAGATATTTGTTTCCCTTTTTCTTTTGGACTTGCTATTCTATCAATTTTAGCTTCAGCTGGACAATTCAATGGCTTGACTTTGACCCTTGGTCTGAATCTTTTGCTGTAATGCTTTATTTAATTAATCAACACATAGAAAGCATCAGGTCGTTCGACGCTAGTTCTCTATAGTCACAAGTTGCTTTATTAAGCATGATATTTTTTTTTTCAGTAGAGTCCATTTGATAAGAATCTCGTTCCTTATGTGGTAGCTTCAACTTATAATTAGCTTTTGAGTAGTTCTTAAACATGGTTTGGTAGATGCTATATGTCTATCCCAGTTTGACCTTTGTTTCAACATTTTCTTTTGAGGTTTAAGGTGGCATTTCTGGTTCCAGACATGTTTCTTGTACTTCCATGTTGAAATACTTTATTTAGAAGGACAAAAGGTAGTCATTGATTTGTTATCTCTGTCTCGAGTTGGTCATCTTAAAGTTGCTGGCTACTATCATGCTGTTGGCTACTACATGTATGTGAGGTTTGTCAATGGACACTTGTCCAGTGATTTCGTGGGTCAGCCGGTTATTCCTAGGTTGTGGTGTTTTGGGTAATGACAGATGAACTGGCACTCGTATAAGTAGTAGGATGTTTTTAGTACTTTTCTTGTGACGTTCATACCAGCTCATTTGAAAGTCTCCTTAATTCCAAGTGTATTGCTTCATGCAGGCAGTGTGTCAGGTTCATTTCCCCTAGCAGGCTGCCAGTAGAGATGCTGTTGTGGTGGATTTTGTTAGGTGGTGTATATATGTCCATTCGATAGCAGCTGCCGCTGCCCTCCCCTGCCTTGACATGAGTTGTTTCTTCACAAGCGATTCAGGTTTGGTATGTCATGGGAAGGCTAGGAGATTTCAACTCTTCAAATTTGGTGTTTGTTGGAGGCTTTCCCCAGTTCCTGTACTGGTTTTTAGAATGAACGAATTTGATGAGAAGAGTTGTGGTGTTGATAATTGGTTGTAGAATGTAGACAGACAGTTAACACCTTGTTTTGATTGGTTATACTAGCTAGGAACAAGTAAATCCGTAGCTGGTATGCTTATTACTGGATCATTGATTTCTTGTCTCCCGGGGACACTTGCATACTTATGTGATGCGTCATCATATGAAACTGCAGATTCTTGGCGGCGAGGAGGTGCTAGCCTTTGGAAGGTGTTTGTATTTGCAGCAGCATGAGATGGTATCGCTGGTACCATAGATGGATGGATGCGTGGCAGTGTACGTAATGTCCTGGTTTCGATGGCTCTCTCTCTCACGGCTGCTGGTGTTTGTGTGGGCGACGTTCGAGGTCCGGTGGGTTCCTCCTTTTATGGATGTATTATGTGTATAGATGCATACAAATTTAGACAAACTTGTGACCCCCTTTTATGCACGGAGGGAGTAGTTAAGTAATGTACTCCCTTTATTTCAAAATGAATAAGGTTCAATTGTTTCTTCTTTGACTAAGAATTACTTATAAAATATACAAAGGTTGTTGGTATGAAATTCGTGTGCAATATAATGAAGAATGTGTTGCTTAATATTTTTGGTCAAACGGTGTACTCCGTAGTATATCTGCTGGGTAGAATTCGGAAATATCTTGAAGAATGGATCGATCAGTTATGTTCAGGGGCGGAGCTAGCTATATGGCTAGGTTTAGCGGCTGCCATACCTAAATTTTGACGCTAATACTATGTATATATATGCAGATATGCTTCAGGTTTGTTTTCTGCTGAGTACTGACTGCTTTCCATTGATGGGAATCAGCGCATCGGTGCTGTTTGGCGAGCTGGAAAAGATCGAACCGGTAAGTGGTTTCCCCCGTGTTGGGCCTGGGGATCAGTTGGGTCTGATCGGTAGATCACTTGGGCTGTGCCTGTACGCTCATTGGCATCAAGAGTCAGAAACCAATCGACACACGATGACACAACACCAAAGACCGAAACACGATCCTGCCGCCGACTCACAAACTGTTCGCGATTGTGCGGAGCGGAAGCAATCAAAACCGCGGCCGCCGGCCAACGAGACGAGGCTGTGACTGGCGGCTGGGCGAAGAAGGATATGGCGCGGAAGAAAAACACCAAATACGTAATGCAAGGTACTGTATTTGATTTCGGAACTAAATTTGGACTTCGAATTCTGAAACCAATCTGATTGAAATAAGCTCGAGTACAAAATCTGCTATAGTCCTCTCAATGATTAGTTGATTGATTTTACCCTGGCTGTCTCCCGTGATTTTCTTGTACATATATAAAAAGCCATTTTGCCAAAGTATGTGACCCTAGCAGCTCAAACCTAGCTCCTCATCCTAAGGCAGAGAGTGAAGAGGAAAAATATGTTCATGATCTGATAGTTGGTCAAGGGAAAGAGGATCTCAATGAAGAGTGAACCTCAGATCAGTTAGTGAGGTATTTTCAGTACAACAATTTATTTTAACATTGCGAAATGATATTGTACATGTTGAACAAAGTAATATTTATCTAGTGGAGTCTTGCATTTTCTCATTTATCGACTCCGCCACATCTAAAATATGTTCCTGCCTCCGCCACTGGTTATGTTTCTGCTTGAGACCGAGACAGGAAAAAAGAAAAAGAAAGAAAGAAAGAAGAGAGGTGATAAAAATGCGCGTTTAAGATTGATGATGGGGGACTATTTCGTTTTATTAAAGAGGTCAAGGTGGACTCTTGGTTCGCGTCTCGATCGGTCAGGATCCGCTTACATTAGTTGCATGTGGCTCGCCCAGCAACACACCATCGAGGAAATTGGTAACTGTGGCGCATCCATCAAAGATGTAGTACTAGTATCGGAGTTGTGTGCATTTAAATTTCGTTCTGTCAAAGAAAAGCAAATTAAGCAAGGAGTAGTAATAAGAAGAAATGGATCTCCTTGGATATGCGTGCGCGTTTAAGATTCATGACTTTTCTTCGTTTCCCAGAGGTCAAGGGGAAGGGATGGGTGCGGCACTCATCACGCATGCCAGGAAGGGAACGGATAGGGGTAGGGCGCAGACCAATTAATCCGCGCGGGCGTCTTTTAATTAGGCAGCTAGCATGGGAACGACGATGCGTCTCTTCGGTTTTAGCCAGCTATTACGGCGCGTCCATCTCTTGGATTTAAGATATGGAGCGAGCTAATTAAGCGCACGCGCAAGGACGGACCACCGGCCTGCCGTCTCTCGTCTGCCAGCTACGTACAGTAGATCCGATGCCTCTTCGTGAAGCCAACCCACCACGGAGGGTGCCGACTCAGGCTTAAAGCGAAGAAGCGAGTTAGAGAGTTACCTGCACCCTCCACCAGTAAGGGCTTGTTTGGTACTAGAGTTTTACTGGGGATTAGCGGGGATAATCCGCTCCAAACTTCAAATCCCCACTTATCCCCAACGCGTGTTTGGTGATAGAGTATGAGCGAGTTTAATCCCCACTTTTCCCCAAAATTTAGTGTAATTTTTTCAATCCCCAATACTCTACCTCTACCTAGTGGATTGGGGATGGGGTTTTGTGGGGATTGGGTGAATTTCTGCTGTCACCCAATACTCTAGAGTATTATCCCCACTCATCCCCACTAAAACACCAGTACCAAACAAGGCCTAAGGGAATCGATCGCCGGCGCCCACGCAAACCCGAGCTGGCCGTTCGGAACCCGCGACCAGTCTGCGGCACGAGTCTCAAAGCATGCCCACGCCGTGTCCTGCGCCATCTTCCCGACACGAAACAAAGCAAAGGACGCCATCACCTCCCTCCGCCCTATCATTCCCTCCCCAACCTCCTCTTCCTCCCCATCCGCCGCCTCCTCGCCGCGCACGCTCTCGCCGCCGTCGCCGGCCACCTCTCCCTCCCCAATCCCCACACCCACACCCTCCTCCTCATCGCCTACTCTCGCCTCCACTGCGCACGCCGCCCTTCCACGCTCCTCCTCTTCCGCCTGTCACTGCCCCCCACCCGACACTCCCTCCCTCTCGCCATCTCCGTCGCCGCCTCCTCGCGCCTCCACCTCCCGCTCGCGCTCTCCCTCCACGCCGTCGCGGTGGCCCGCAGCCTCCTCCCGTTCCCGCACGTCGCCAACGCCCTCGTCTCCCTCTACGCCAAGAACGCCCTCCCGGACTCGGCGCGCAGGGTGTTCGACGAAATGCACGCGCCGGACGTCATCTCCTACAACGCTCTGATGGACGGCTACATCAAGGCCGGCCTGCTGGGGCTTGCCATGAGGGAGTTCCAGCGGATGCCGCAGCGGGACGCGGCATCCTGGGGCACGGTGGTAGCCGGGTGCGCAAAGGCTGGAAGCTGGAAGCAGGCGGTGGGGCTGTTCGACAGGATGAGGGCGGAGGGGTTCAAACCAGACGACATGACCCTAGCCGCAGCGCTGTCATGCTGCGCGCAGCTCGGGGCGCTAGAGAAGGGACGAGAGGTCCACGAGTACATAACACAAAACCGACCCCAACCAAACGTGTTCCTGTGTACAGGGCTCGTTGATCTGTACGCAAAGTGTGGGCGCGTCGACGTCGCCCGAGAGGTCTTCGATTCGTGCCCCGCGAGGAACGTCTTCACCTGGAACGCGCTCATCGTCGGGCTGGCAATGCACGGGCATGGCGCAGTGGCACTCGAGTACTTCAACCGGATGGTGCTGCTTGAGGGGGTTCGACCAGATGGAGTCACTTTCCTAGGGGTACTGATTGGTTGCAGCCATGCTGGCCTCGTTGACATGGCAAAGAGGATCTTCTCCGAGATGGAGGGCAGGCACGGTGTGCCTCGGGAGCTTAAGCATTATGGATGCATGGCTGACTTGCTTGGTCGAGCCGGGCTCATCGAGGAAGCGATTGAGATGGTCAGCAAGATGCCAACTGAAGGGGACACTTACGTCTGGGGAGGTATACTCGCGGGTTGTAGAATGCACGGGAACGTGGAAGCAGCGGAGGTTGCTGCAACACATTTGCTGGAGCTCAACCCTCAAGACAGCGGGGTGTACTCTGTCCTGGCCGGGATCTATGCACATGCTGCTAGGTGGGACGATGTTGCCAGGGTTAGGAGATTGATGGATCAAAGGATTGCTAGGAGAAATGTTGGTTGCAGTTCCATTACTGCGGACCACTAGGATACCACAGCATGCTGGCTGATCGCAGCCTGTAGATTCTACCTAGAAGGTCACCACTGCAAAGTAGAAACTGGTTCGGTAAGAGGACTGCTACTCCTAGGAGCGGCAATGACTTGTGTCGACTGGCAAGGTATCAGTTTTCACTGTGAAAAAATCCAGTATTTCAAGATTTAAGGTCATGCAGTTTGAAATCCTTGTATAGGCCAAATCTCGCACTCTGTTCTTCAGGACTCGGGCCTCTTTCTGTTGCAGACTTTACTCTACAAGTGCGAGTGTGAATGTCACTGGTGAACTATCAATTCTGATAGGGATTCGTCTTGCAGTCACAGGCATGTCCCCTTCGCATGACATTACATATTCAGATGACTTCTTTGGCAGGTAGATTTTCTTGCAAATCAACTGCTCATGCTGAACTGCTGATGGAAATGAAGCCAGAGCATAAATTGAAAAGGGATGAGGAAAAGTTCTGGCCAGGTGCAGGTAATATTTTTGTCAGGCCTAGTTGGCGCAGCCCACTTTGTTATCAAGCCAATGAAGGATAGCAGTTCGATGCAGCCCTGAATTCGCAGATCTCGCTGTTCTTCGGTTTGGTATTGTAGTTCAGTTGATCTATGGGTAATGGGTTGTCGCAGAACTTATGTGCTACAGAGTACAGAGTTGAAGAGGACACAACATTCTGTAATCAAGGATTCAAGGTGAGACAACAAGTCGCTCGTTGGTGCAGACAGGGCGCAGAGCCGGGGACGGGGAGGTGGGACACCACTTCGTCGTCCAATCTGTCGCAGAAAGACACTTACTCGATGATGTCCATCTCCATGGTTCGGAGCAGAATGCATGAACCGAACCTTGCTTCCCTCTCCTTTCTCGTGGATTCGATTTTTCTCGAGGACCTACTTCTCCGAGAACAGGGAGGGGAGAGGCTAATGGCAAATCGCTGAAGGGAAATGAAGTTGTGGAAACATACATGTGTGTTGCTCAGTTCTCTGGTTTGTGCCATGAGCCCAATCTGTAACTTCATGGCTTTTGTATGGTTCATGGATGCATCCGAAAAATCATGTGCCCCGACTGAAAGTGTTAACTTGTAGTGACGTCTTGAGCACTTGATGCATGTTGTTTTATTACTGAGAGATGTTAACTAAGAGCTATTAACTTGAACTTGCAAAGATTGACAGGGAGAGTTATGTACAGAAAAGTTCTGAACATCGGTGTGCTTCAGTTTTTATTTGTACTTCAGACATAACTCCAATATACCGTATCTAATTGTCCTTCTTACTGCAGATCAATATAATTCTGAGCTTTGTTCTGCTAAAATTTATAATAGCTTAACCTGACAAATATTTCTTCAGTTGTTATTTCAGTTTAGCAAGGTAGGCAGCTTGCTAGACATAAGTAAAATATTTTTCACAAAATGCGTCTAGCACGTTAAATTCTAAGGAAACTATTTGCAAGTATTATTACCTACGTTTCATAATATAAGCCGCTTCATAATAATATGTTAGTTTACAAAAACGGCAGCGATAGTTAGTACCCTACTGGTACAAACGGACTATTGTACAAGTACGCGACACACGGATACGAACGAACGCCCATTGACGGGCTACGTACTACACCAGTACAGGAGTACGAGACGGACTAAGTATTCGACACGAGTCAGTATTTCCGAATTCGAACTAGGCTGGGACGTGAGCTGCGAGCGGCCTTCCCCAATCGGAGTCGAATTTGCTGGCCGAGCCTACATATAGGCGTCTGACTGACCCCGCTCTCCTCATCCAGTGCACGAACGCAGCAAACACAGATCGGAGTAGTACGAGAGAGGCGCTGGAGGCGATGACGAGCACGCCGCCGTCGAAGAAGGCCGCGAACCGGCTGGTGGTGGAGGAGGCGACCCAGGATGACAACTCCATGTGCAGCCTCCACCCGGCCACCATGGAGAGGCTCTGCATATTCCGCGGCGACTTGGTGCTGCTCAAGGGCAAGCGCCGTCGCAGCACGCTCTGCATCGCCTTCACCGACGACACCTGCGAGGAGCACAAGATGAAGATCAACAAGGTGGTTCGATCCAACCTGCGCGTCCGCATCGCCGACGTCGTGTCCGTGCACCAGTGCCACGACGCCAAGTACGGGAGGCGGGTGCACATCCTCCCGGTGGACGACACCATCGAGGGCGTCACCGGCAACCTGTTCGACTCCTATCTCAAGCCCTACTTTGTGGACGCATACCGCCCGCTCCGCAAGGGCGACCTCTTCCTAGTGCGCGGCGGCATGCGGAGCGTCGAGTTCAAGGTCGTGGACATCGATCCGGCGGAGGAGTACTGCATTGTGGCGGCTGACACGGAGATCTTCTGCGACGGCGAGCCCGTCAAGAGGGAGGACGAGGAGAGGCTCGATGACGTTGGCTATGATGACGTGGGCGGCATGCGCAAGCAGCTCACGCAAATCAGGGAGCTCGTCGAGCTGCCGCTCAGGCACCCGCAGCTCTTCAAGTCCGTCGGCGTCAAGCCGCCCAAGGGCATCCTCTTGTACGGCCCTCCCGGCTCCGGCAAGACGCTCATCGCCCGCGCCGTGGCCAACGAGACCGGGGCCTTCTTCTTCTGCATCAACGGCCCAGAGATCATGTCTAAGATGGCTGGAGAGAGCGAGAGCAATTTGAGGAAGGTCTTCGAGGAAGCCGAGAAGAACGCGCCCTCCATCATCTTCATCGACGAGATTGACTCCATCGCTCCCAACAGGGAGAAGACCCACGGCGAGGTCGAGAGGCGCATCGTGTCCCAACTTCTGACTTTGATGGACGGCATGAAGGCTCGGGCGCACGTCATCGTTATGGGTGCCACGAACCGTCCCAACAGCATCGACCCTGCCCTAAGGCGCTTTGGGAGGTTCGATCGTGAGATCGACATTGGAGTGCCGGACGAGGTCGGGCGCCTCGAAGTGCTGAGCATCCATACCAAGAACATGAAGCTGGACGTGGACGTCAACCTCGAGGTGGTTGCCAAGGATACGCATGGCTACGTTGGCGCTGACTTGGCCGCGCTCTGCACGGAGGCAGCACTACAATGCATCAGGGAGAAGATGGACGTGATTGACCTAGACGACGACACCATCGATGCCGAGATCTTGAACTCCATGGCCATCACCAACGACCACCTTAAAACGGCCCTCGTCGGTACGAATCCTTCTGCGCTTCGCGAGACCGTCGTGGAGGTGCCCAACGTCAGCTGGAACGACATCGGCGGCCTGGACGGCGTGAAGAGAGAGCTGCAAGAGACCGTCCAGTACCCAGTGGAGCATCCGGAGAAATTTGAGAAGTTCGGCATGTCGCCCTCCAAGGGCGTCCTCTTCTACGGGCCACCGGGATGTGGCAAGACCTTGCTCGCGAAGGCGATCGCCAACGAATGCCATGCCAACTTTATCAGCATCAAGGGACCCGAGCTGCTCACGATGTGGTTCGGCGAGAGCGAGGCCAACGTGCGAGAGATCTTTGACAAGGCGCGCCAATCTGCACCCTGCGTTCTCTTCTTCGACGAGCTTGACTCCATCGCGACGCAGAGGGGCGGGAGAGTGGGCGACGCCGGCGGTGCAGCGGACAGGGTCCTGAACCAGCTCCTCACCGAGATGGACGGCATGAATGCAAAGAAGACGGTGTTCATCATAGGCGCCACCAACAGGCCGGACATCATCGACTCGGCGCTGCTCCGGCCCGGCCGCCTAGACCAGCTCATCTACATCCCCTTGCCGGACGAGGCCTCTCGGCACCAAATCTTCAAGGCCTGCCTGAGGAAGTCTCCCGTGGCCAAGGACGTCGACCTCGGCGCGCTCGCGAGATTCACGGCGGGCTTCAGCGGCGCCGACATCACGGAGATCTGCCAGAGGGCGTGCAAGTACGCCATCAGGGAGGACATCGAAAAAGACATGGAGAGGCAGAGACTGGAAAAAGATAGCATGGAGGTGGAAGCAGAGGAGGTGGCGGATATCAAAGCGGCTCACTTCGAGGAGTCGATGAAGTACGCAAGGAGGAGTGTCAGCGATGGCGACATCAGGAAGTACCAGGCCTTTGCTCAGACGTTGCAGCAGTCGAGAGGTTTCGGCACCGAGTTCCGTTTCCCGACGCAGCTCCAGGCGGCAGAAGCTGCTGCCGATATCTCAGCCGCAGCTGATGAAGACGATCTTTACAATTGATCCAGTAGCCATTCTTAGAAACTAAAAGTAGCATAGGTTCTGTTTTTATTCTGATTCCTCTTGTCTATTACTACTGTACATCATATAAACACAATTCATGATATAAGAAGCTCTCTGACGTAGAAAGGCAAACGTGTGTGCTGGTATTTTTAAGCAGCAACGACTGAAAAATAGCCTGAGCCGTTAACTGAAACGTCGATTACAAGCAAATACTGTTTCTAGTTTCTACCCCTCTCCTCCTTAATGCCGAACAAGATTTAGGAGGTCAACTGAGAATATAAGATTGATAAGTGAGTAGTGGCGGCCCAGAACAGATGACTAAAGGTCAATTGTTTACAGAGGTGAACAGAGTGTATGCATTCGTAGAAAAAAGTTGAAGCAAAATACTGTTTTCTGTGTTTTTTTACGTCGTGCCTGAAACCTTGTAGGACACGACAGTCTTATTTGCAGTGTCTTGCAGAGAATTGTTTGTCAAACGACTCTCATGTCACATATGTTGGATCCTGAAACATTTTATTTGGAAATCAGAACTAGCAAGAGGCAATTTGAGGAGAGGTAGATTGCGTGTTGGTGTGTAGTTTCGAGTTATGCTAATGGATTAATTTTTGCACCAATATATTTATAGCATGGGTATACTGTTCAAGTTATTGTCAGATTTTCATTGGATTCACAATTCTGAAAAGATAGGAAAAGATTTTGCTTAAGAGTAATATAATATTGATAATTCTTATCTTTGGGGTTGTAGCTAGGGAGCATACTGATGAGAGGAAGGGTGACGATCTTATGTACTTTTGCAGGCGTATAATTCCTGTACACGGAACGGTCGTAAAGCTTAAGGACATGCGAAGAGAGAGGAAGGTAAAATTTGGCAACCACCTGTCATCCCACGGTCATGGTATATATCAATTTGGGCTTCTAACTAGTATAGGCAAAATTCCGCATGATTATCATCCAATCTTTAGAGTAGTTCTATAGTCCTCAAATTCCAATCAAGTTGTTTCCCTTCTTTACCGAAGCCAGACCTCATCAACTCTTCTCAGTTATCTTGAAGCATTCCGATGCAGCAAAGGAGGGCTCATCATGCCACCAAAATTCCAGGTGGGCATCTGTGGAGAAAAAGGTTGCAACAGTACTGGTTCAATCAGGTTGAGTCTTCATACTTCCAGGGCATGGTCTGTTGTTGCCAAAAGTCAGTTGTCCACAGTTCGTGCTATTACAAGTTCCTTTTCTTTCTCTGGGACATGGCTATAAGTTTCAGAGCGGGAACAATGGAAGATATGAAGAACCCCTCCATCTGTTGAAACAACATTTCTTTATTTCATACCAATCAAAATACAACAGGCTTTCATGTACGAAATGGCTACACAAATGTTAACCAAGGAGAAATGTTACTGCGTCTCTCAATGATATAATTCCTTGCACAAATCTAGTCATCGGTTCAATGACAACAAGCCGCCGCACCCCTGGTAAGATGTACATTATGTCAGAAATTTCAAACAATCTGCCAACATTATTTTAAGATCAGGAGTTTATAGAATGATCCCATGTAAAATGCCTCCCTATATTAGCATGTGAATTTATCTCCAAACTTGTACCTGGAACAGATAATTGCTCCAGCACCTCAAGAAATGTACTTGTACTCAAACATGTATGACACTGTCTCCGTCCATTCACCTGATATTGCAGCTCCAAGGCCTGAAAAGTGGGGATACAGTATAGTGTTGGATCATAATCACAAAGAGAACAAATACACTAAAGAAACGCAACACATGGACAGATACATAATACATTAGCAAGAACCATGGTAAAGTGCGCTGTGGAGCGTATCAAGATGCTCTGGTTTCAAGCGTGCTAATGGACTACTGATCTTCAATTATTAATGCAACATAAGTTATATTTAAATGAGGCATCCGATATCAGCATGGACAGATAACTTCATGTTCTGTTTTCTTCCTTCTCGACATTTGATGAACTAAACATCACAACACAAAGCTGTGTGTCATCTAATTATCAAACAGAACAAACATAATATTAGTACATCTGTACAAAATGTATACACATCAAAGGAAAGGCTGCGAGTACAGGCTAAAAACAAGATGGAGGAACATACATGCTCCACGGTCACTTGCTCAAGTTCAATGCGAGTGTAAATGTCATTCTTCGCCAGAGCCATGATATCGCTGTAGAGACAGGTTAGTATTTAGAAAAGGAGAGGCGGAGACTGGGAAAAGATACCATGGAGGTGGAAGCAGAAGAGGTGGCGGAGATCAAGGCGGCTCACTTCGAGGAGTCGATGAAGTACGCGAGGAGGAGCGTCAGCGATGGCGACATAAGGAAGTACCAAGCCTTTGCTCAGACGTTGCAGCAGTCGAGAGGTTTCGGCACCGAGTTCCGTTTCCCGACGCAGCCCCAGCCCCCGGCGGCAGCTGCTGCCGATATCTCAGCGGCAGCTGATGAAGACGATCTTTACAATTGATCCAGTAGCCATTCTTAGAAACTAAAGTAGCATAGGTTCTGTTTTTATTCTGATTCGTCTTGTCTGTTACTATACATCATATAAATACAATTCATGATATAAGAAGCTCTCTGATGTAGAAAGGAAAACATCTGTGCTGGTATTTTTAAGCAGGAACGACTGAAAATAGCCTGAGTCGTTAACTGAAACATCGATTACTTCTACCACATACATGAACCGACGCTCTCACATGTTATCACTTGTCAGAATATACCTTTTATCTGTCACACAGAGAAATTAATTTAGCACTTTGGTTGGCTATTCTAAATTTCCTTTTTGTGGACCACATACATTTATTTTCTCTGCATCATATTTAATCCTACTTTGATGTCAATTTAACTTCACTTTACATGTTGAGATCATTGAGCTTGACCTTTTAGCTTGTGGTTTTCCTGGCTACGCAGTACATATAGTGTTATGACTTAGAATATAAAGTATAGTGCAATAAACATTTGATAAATGGGTCACATGTGGACCAATCACTTCTTTGAATTATTAATAGGTATTAATTTGAAAAGATCTTATTGATTGCTAAACAAAAAGGTAAACGGATGTCAATGCATGGCAAGTGTAGGAAAAATTTGGCATAATTCGAGTATTAATAGCTTCCAGCAAAAAAGATGTTCAGTTCAAAAACCTAGAAAGATGGAAAAAATGGAAAAGAGAAACCTGGTCACTATGTACTACCAATTAGAAATGACATTAGAGGCAATGATGCTGCAACTGTATACTCAAATTAGCTGCCACTATGTAACGTATGTGGCTACTTGCCTGGAGTTATGGAGATAAGGAACAGTGAGCTGGTCCATATATTCTAACTGTATGTATGTCCCTAATTTAGTGTTGCACTGATTTTGTTTTAAGCCTTGAAAATTAGTAATTCCCAACAGATAAGTTCACAATACAGATATGCATGTCTAGTGCTAAGAAACCAGCAGGACTTGCAGACTATGAAAAGGGTAACCTGATTTCTTATAATTTCATACAAGTCAATGTGCAAAACTAGGTATGTCAAAGTTAATGGATGGCGCAGCTGAAACAACTGTACCAGAATTTATAAATAGTATGGTCTATAAAAAGACAAGCTCGAAGTGAAAAAGAAAAATCTGAGACGGCAGAAGCTGCTGCCGATATCTCTGCCGCAGCTGATGAAGACGATCTTTACAATTGATCCTATCATTCTCATCAGATTAGCCGAGCCGCGAAATAAATTACTCCGTGGAAGAAATCTATTTTCTTGGTTGCAACACTAGTTCAGCAAATTGCATACACGCGCAGACTACAGCGAAATCTAAATAAAGAAAGGATCCGTCCGTTTCTAGAAAGAACGAAATACAAGTGAAAGATCTACAACACATAGGCATGCAGTCAACAAAGAACGAGTTGCACAGAATGACGGCAACGCTAGCACAAGATCGAGAAGAAAAGGAAGATGGATGGTTTACCGGCCTGCTGCTGGATCGATCCATCGAGATCTGGAGAAGAGCACGCCGCCGACAAAAGCCGGCCGTCGTGCCATGCCTCGTCCGCGCCAAAATCCATCTCGGAGCAGAGCGGCCTCTCCTCTCCTCGCCTCTCCTCTCCTCTCGTCGCAAGAGTCAAAGTCTAAGTCGTCACACACGACGCACGCGTTGGCTCAACTCCTGCTAGTACTTATAGAGAAAGATTAGACTAGTTTCACAGTGGTTTGAATTTTGTGGAGGGAAAAGGTGGGGTGGAAAAAATGCTGAATTTTCGGTCATCTCCTTTCCTCCTGTTGATTGCTGGGAGATCATGAGATGGAGCGCTGGGATCCATAATCTTCCATGATGACGCGGGGTGGAAGCCAAACGTCAAGGGTTAATGCCCATGCATGGTGGCCTTGTTGATTCCTTTCCATAATGACTCCGGAGCCATAAATCACGGTCAATAATGTTGAAGCACGCACCATACCCTATGCAAGCTGTAGGCGCGCCTGTAGGTAGTGTGAATCAGTCCTCCCTAATTTTCGTTTACTGTTATCACGAATACGAAACCATAGGAAGTGAATCATTCCTAGCTGATTTTCGCTTGCTGTTATCATGGATAGCAACCCAAATACTTGCCAGAGGTGACATATCTTTGCATGTATTTTGCCTAAATATGTGCCAGGTATTTAGGGTCGGAGGAAGTACTAGTTTTTTTGTACTAGATTAGTACCAATAGGAAGATGCCATATGTTTTACTTTTATTGTTACCAAGTTCTGTTTAAAAGCCATACATGGTTAGACAACTTTTCGATCGATCGCTACAAGCACCAACCATGTGGTTCCAATATCTGAACTCTTTTTAAAGCTCGACTGACAGCTTAGGTTCTAACCAACCTTGTCCAGGATTAGGCTTTCTTGCTTCAGGAAAGAAAAATTAAAGACAACTTATCTACTAGTGTAAATAGACCGTTGATATGCAGTAGAACACGAACAAGAAGGAAAGCTCCTCTCTTGGCATAATCAACTTGGATATGAAAGAGGTGGAGAAATTTCGAATAAACTTTCTCTCGGCATAATCAACTTGGATATGAAAGATGTGGAGAAATTTCTAATACCAGCAAACTTTCAAACAAAGGTTCCTCATAATATACACTTTGCAAGAGTAAAAAATGTCAACTTGTATCCAAATTTATTTAGTGCCTCAACTCACTACATACATACACATAAACTTGAAGCAACCAGCTGCTAGACAAAATGAGTAAACCTGGAGAAAATTACTCTAATACCAGCAAGACACAAATGATTAATCCCAGCATACACTTTTATCGGCAATCAGTACAAAACAAGGGAACAAAGTGTCGCTAAGTCAAGTATCCAGTAAAACCAGCACCTGACCACGGCAACAGCTGATGCACAAGTTCTGATTACAGGCAACACCACCAGGCTCTACACAACAATAACAACAATTCATCCAGTGCCAACAACAACATCCAACACACGAGCCAACATGAAAAGGCATCGCATCCTTCCTTCCTACGCAGACCCTTTTCTCACCTTGCCATGGTTCCCGGCTCCACCTCCATCAGTGACACTCTCGGCCACCACCAAGCACATTTACATGTCCACCTTTGCGTTCTTCAGCTCCACCTGTGGCCCTGCCTTCATTGCGTCCACTGCAGCAACACGATAAGGATTTCCAATTATTTGCATGAGAAGTACTCACATATGCAATTTCACACATGCAAGCATTTGAGCCAAACTCATCACATCTCAGTTCCATAATAAGTAAATAATATTTGCCTAGAAAAGAAGTTTTAAGCAACAAAAAAAATGTATAAACGTCACTACTCCAGGTGACTCACCAATGTTGTACATGATCTCAACAGAATTTATGAACTCCATGGGCAAATGGTTGAAGCATGAAACTTCAATATACCAATAGTCCAGTCCACTTAATCGAATTGAATTTCCAGGCTACTGCAGGCATGCAATAGTCATCACAATGTTGCGTCAAACCCAACATGCAAAAATAATCTTCAAAAGCATGAAAATAGTAGCGACAAAAATTATAGCGTTGCCGATCCAGTGACATGTAAACTTATTTCTCAAGCTTACAAATCATTGCTTTATTCAAAGAAAAAAAAACAAGACCAGCCAGATAGTAGTCCACTTTGTGCACAAACAGCACTGGATCTGTTTGCTAAACATATCATCTCAAGTTTCCAGAAGCAAACCGTACCTCATCATTTCCCTAGACTAGACTTGGGGACATCTAATAGCTTGAACATAATTGGTGAAAGCGGATTGATAAAACTGCAGGGAATAATACGCAAGAAAAGTCTCTCCACAATACAGAATGCACTCTATAGATTGATAAGACTATCAGTTTAGCTTTCAACAAAGCTAGCCATTGGGCCTTTTTAAAACATCTAGAAGTGCCTCATGTCTGGACTTGGTCATCCATGGTATCGACCATCTCAACTCAGCGAGAAGGAAACATGTATATAGATCGCAACTTGGGAAACCAGTGATTACAGAAACGGATTGTTTGTACCTGAGGTGGATGCTTGGACAACATGGCGCCACAGTGACAAGTTTGCGCCAGAAGTGGAGGACCGTCAGCCTCCCAGCCACACGTCAGCAGTGATATTCCAATCAGGGTCCCAACCCTAGAGGTCACAGCAGATGCCCTCGATGACAAGCTGCACGAAAATTGACAGATAAGCAGATAAGATTTCTTTGATGCGAAATCGATCTGACAGGGTAACAGAAAACATGTGTTGGCTGGCTTCTACTACCTTTGTTCATCCATAAGGGTTCATCGCAGAATTCCTCAGTCAAAGGCGCTTCCTTGGGCCAACCGTAGACAATGGCTGATGATGAGAGCAGTAGCTGCAGAGATGATATGAGAGTAGTTTAGCATCCCGACCAGATGATGATACTTATTGATGTACTAGCAACAGGAAATGAGGACATGCCATCTATTGCAAATTTCACTCCAGAAGCAAGGAATTTCACTTCAGATTGCACGCTCTAAAGCGCAATGACAGAAACAAAGCAGGTAGCCATGAATCTCTACAAAGAAAACAACTCAGAAGTCATCCGAAGCAATCTTCCAATGTACACAGTATAAACATGAAAACACTCTCATAAGCGACAATATTACATTACTGTATATGGTCAAAAAATATTATATTATTTTAGGGCGAGCTAATGCTACAGCTGCACATCCTAGGTACAAACTACATTGAGGACCTCAAATAAGCTAGTTGGGTATGTCCAGGAGGGAGCGAGAAAATAAACATCGTAGTCGAAGGAAAATGGTAAGGAATCAGGAACATAAACCTTTTGTGGTCCTCGGAGATGTCCCAGTCGAAGAAGGTCACCAACTTTCCATACATGCACAGCCAAGGAATCACTTTCGAAAGAAGGTTCTCATATGTTCACTTATGCCATGATGAGCAAGTAAACCAATCACAAATGTGAGTACCAAAGCACTACGGAAATTGATGTCTAGAATGAGATATTCGGCAGGAATAGAGTGCTTTCTTACATCAACGGTTCTACAGAGTACTCGGTGCATGGGGCAGCAATTGTTTGAGGATTTGAACCCTTTGATGGTGCACTGGGCAGTGTACATTGGAGCATCAGCCAACATTGACGGCTGGGACTTCAACATCACCTAGTCGACGAGGCTCAGCTCGATGATGAAGAAAGACAGGAGCTCCAGCTGATGATTCAGAACATGGCAATCCATGTCAGTGAGACAATGCTCTCATACATACAACTATGCTAGCAGTCTGCAAGATCCATGTATATACCAGTATAATGTGAGCTATAATCTAACCTTCTTGTCAGACTTGGGTGCCTTCGGGAATCTTCTCATCAAGAAGTATGGGGTCGTAACAAACATGTCCAACTCGAGCATGTCCACAATTGTTTTCTCCTGTACATTCCAGTTGTTAGTTCTCTGGAGATGCAAGATATCATTGTGACTGAATCAAAGAGGTGTAGTAGTAGGACTGTTACCATTTTAAGGATATCTGCCCAGGTGTAGGCGCGGTCGCAGATGATCATACACACTGAAGATATGGTGAAAGTAAGTAAGCTGTCGTTGTAAAGGACATGTGCACTGCCCGAGCCTCGTTGAGAAAGACTTGTCCGCCCACATTCTCAGGTACGAGAGATGCAGCGGTGACCACAGCCATGAGGAGGTCCGGATCGCCGTCGTGGCCATCGGCCTGGCGAGCCAGGTGCGCTTCCTTCCTCTCTCTTCTTCTTGCATTCTCAGGCCATTCTCGGGCCCAGTACCCTTTCTTCCCGTAGTAGCGGCACTCATCGTCGCGGGGTAGCACCGCTGGAGTTGCCGTCCCTACGCGCGACGTCCTTCCCACGATTGCGCCCCTTGTCACGGCGACGGTCGCCACCTGACCCGCCACCTGATGAGCCGCCACCGCGGCTCTTGGTGTGTGTGCGCCACTCCTCCGTGAGGAGCAGCTCACTGATGCCTGCCGTGAGATCGTGGTCGAGGGCGTACCGCTTCTCTGCGGCGTTGAGGCACCCGACCAGCTCGTTGATCGAGAGCATGTCCAGAACTCCAGATCGACCAATGTATCAATGGACATGGCGATCTGGCTATAGCGGCGTGGGAGCACCGACAGCATCTTGCAAACGGACTAACCCTCCGGCACGATCTTGCCAAGGAGAGCCAGCTGGCTCATCATGCCCGTGATGCGGATGGCGAAGTTGTCAACGGTCTCGCCGTCCTTGAAGCGGATCGCAGCGAACTTCTTCGCCAGGGTGCCCGTGCACTGTTGTTGTAAAGGGAAAGAAGACATGAAATTACCCTGAAATATACAAGTTTCAACACACACCATATTATTACAAAAAAAAGTAGGTAAACGGTCAAACAATAATAAAAACAATAAACCAAAGCCTGAAAGTACAATAAGAAAACAAGGGAGCTAATTACTTCTTACTCCCGCGCAAAAAAAAAAATTACTTCTTACTCGTTTGCTAGCTAGTAACATCAGCATACCTACCTAACCTAGGAGCAGCATATATGTATAATACTCGGTGACTGAACATATCACAATTCATGTCAGATTCAAGTGCACACCAGCTTGTTTAGCATCCGGAAAAACAACGAACATCACCAGCGAGCTACCATCAGCTATACATGGTTATCACCTCAGGCGTGAAACCATCAGCTAGTACTCTGGAATTGCAACAAAATTAAATTGGCAGTGACACAACTAGAATCACTAGGCTAGCAACATGTTCTCGGCCAGCTGAATCCAGCAGCGCGTGCAAATCAGCAATAGAAAAAATAACGACGCACAACTAGCTAGAATCGGGAGAAGCAACACTGGCAGCTAGCTACCCAGATCAACCAAGCATCATCACATCTCAAGTTTGCGTGCAGACACAGGTGAAAAAACAAAACCATGTCCAAGCCACCTCCTGAATATTATGTTTGAGTCTGAACTCTCCTCTATCAACTAACAATCACTAAAATTGCTCACACAAACCAACAATCTTATAAGCTAACCCAGCCACCGTGCAATTGTAATTAAGCACCCACATAGGTAACTTCTCGCCATTGTACAAAAAAATATCCAGTTCATTTATCTTACAAAAAATTTCTCAGTGCAGTTCCACACACCTCTATTTACTGGCTATGCAAGGTTATTTTCATACCTCTCAAAATTACTGGCAGTTCAGGGCAACTAGGAAGATATCAATCTCCGAGCAGCACAACGACTCTGATGACAAGGGAAATGTAGGCTGGAGGATATAACCTGCCACTTTCCTAGGCTAAACGCTCACTACCTATACTTCTAGCCTAATCTGAAAGAAATCAAAAGCAAGAACTACAAATAGAGAATGAACTATGGAGTTAAGTTAAAAACATTATCCCAAGAGAAGACCAAGAAGTTAATCGGTGTTTCAAGCACTCAATGAATTCAGCTGAAACACAAAGCATTACCCAAGACACTGCTGCACAACCACGTAAAAATACTTACTTTCCAGGTAAATGTGGCTAGGGAACATGTCAGAGACTTCAAATAGTAGATACCAATAAATACAAACATTATGACACAACATCAGTTATACACAAGCAATGGATTTCTTTAGTCCGGTAAAAATATCACAATCGTGACAAGGAAAATTTTGCAGTTTGTCATACATATCGATCTTCAGAATACTGGAACATCACAAGCTCTTTCCAGGAGGCCATGACATACACCTCCAGACAACATAAAGCAAAAAATCAGATTCGTTTCATGTACCTATGCAAAAGACTTGTGATGGAAATCACTCCGGATGGTGCCGTTGATGAAACGTTTTGGAGTCTTGGTCTCTCCACGAGTCTGGTTCTTGAATAAAAAATCATCATCCCACGTGCAAAGGGAACATATAAAGGACGGTATTAAGCTCGCCATAAAGCAGGAGAATATTCTTCGAAAAAAGTATATAATACAGAAAAAACATCACTGGCTTAACCTTCTCTTCACATTGAAGGATATGGAATTATTCATATTGATAAGCGGGTTTCCTTGCATCAGCATAGTCTCCTTCATCTTGGCCTCTTCTTCTGCTTGCTGGCGGTTCTGTAGAAAACACAAGGACAAATAACTTAACATTAATATTTAAAGCTAAAGAAAAAAAGGCACCTCAAAATGATAACAGAGAGAAGAAAACACAAACCGTTCTAAGCATTTCTTCAGCCTTTTATTTTTTAATCCTTATTAGCTCTATACAATTAGAGCCTCAGTGTCATCTTCTTCATCGTTGAAATTTGATGAGTAAGAACTAGAATAAATTGAGATAATCACTTCAACTAAAAAAGGCCCAAATAAACAACTGTGTACCAAAATAATTCAAGACCCTCAACAAAATTTTGAGACAGTTGGTGCACCATTCATTTGGCTATTTTACAATTTGCTGTAAACACATCCTAAATAGAATGAACTAAGCATGCTTGGGGCTGTATTAATATGTTACCCAACACCGAAGTTTATGGTAGATAGCACAGAAAGAAAAGTTTCAGCACCAGTCCACGACGTAATTCATTAGTGCAGTTAGAAGATGTAGTAGTTAATCCCGTCCATGCATCAAAGAGAAGAGTCTCATCAACATTTTTGACAAGTATGGTTTTTTAATACTGATACCTCTCATCATCCCTTCTGGGCTCCACTTCAGAGTCACGTGCATCAATTTCCTGTGGATCTGTATTATCCTCATCCCATTTTAACATGTGATTGCCAACAAAGTAAATATTCATGCTGCCTTGAACATGAACAAGCGATGAACAGATTTTGCTATAGCATTAATTAGTTTCACCAACCTTCTAAGAGCAGGCCTGAACTTTTTCGCCGGTCCCTCTCGTCTGCACGAAAAAAGAGGTTTTGCTTAGCAAGTATGATTCATAGGTACAAGGCAACAACAAAAAACAAACATCACCGAAGATAAGTTATGGTTATGGCAAGCGCGATATCTACAGACAAGGGAGAAAGAGCATATGGACCCAGAGGTATTACCAACATAGGAATTATCCTTGGATGGGAAGTGCTTGTAATTACGCACCTCAAGTTTATCCATGATACTCCTCTTCTGTACCTCCTCTTGAGTTTGTTGTCCCTCTTTTCTTCACATGAGAGCGGAAAGGTCAGTATCTAATGAGAGGAAGATACCACAAAAATATATCATAAGTACCAGCCAATTTCATTCAGGATTGTCAAGGTCAACGAGTAAAATAATAATGTAAAACTGAAGCGTTAGTTTAGCTTTATGTGGTGCTATTGATTCTGGTTAACTAATAAATAACACACGTGGAAGGATAAACTGCCAGTTTGGATTTACTCTCTTGTTGCAGCAGTAGCAGGGGAAAAACTTCAGAAAATCAAAGCGGTTACACTTGTGCAAAGTAGCTATTGAGGCACCAAACATGTAAAATAGTTGGTTGTTCTGTACTACCTACCATCTCCATATGCTTAGAATTTTTGCCATATTACATTTTCTATTGTTGTAATTCTTTTACGAACTTAGAAATTATATGTTGGCAATTGCAACACGATGCAAAGGAAAGAAGACCTTATGAATTCTAATCCTAGTATGATATGACCTATCAATCTAGGGTGAATACAGACTTGATACATGTCCAGAATCCAACATGACATCTCATGTTCCGATCCAAACTGCTGCTAAGCTGCAGGCCGTCCTACTGCTGGTTTAGGCGTCCGCCTACTATAGTGTATTCCCCACGTGACATGATTTCACATTATTACCGTTTCAATCAACCTGAAAACTTAGCAGATCCTACAAATCAAAATGAAAACAAGGGCATACTTTGATACACAAGTTAGATATATGTACTTTATGTGCAGTATAACATGGTTTTCGATCTCAAAAATAACATGGTTGATATCTATTTGTTTCAAAAAAACCTAACAGTTCAGGGAGTAATTTAAATTTTGCATACCAGAATCCTAACATCCACAAATCCGGTACACATATACGTCATGCACAAAACAAAGCTGATTGTGATGGTGAATAAGGAGTAGGTTATTCAGAAAATGGATCGCAAATAATAAACACGATGATGAGACAATGATTATACAAGAACACCAAATTTCAAATTGATATGACACGAGACAAAGCTATAGCAGACCAAGAAATTCCCAACTTTGCAAACAAGATATTGAGTGCCCTCACGTGCTAGCAGGCGGCTTCAACCCGTCGAGGGTCTATACCAGGAGCGCCTGCCATCACATGATGATGGGGAGACTCTGCCTTGTGAGCCTCCATCACCCACTCGCTTACTTGATATTTTGCAGCACTACAATAGCAAAATGAATAGGGGCAGATTCTACAACAAGATGAACCAACAGAAATATCTAACCAACAATCATATTAGAGGCTCACATGGAAGCAACAATTATAAAAGAAAATTTCTATATTGCAGCAACCGCACTACTATGTGACTGCAAAATCTGTTATTCGCCAAAGAAAATAGTTAATCTGTCATTCGCCCAAAAAAGAAGTAAATGTCATTCCCAAAGAAAAACATGCACAGATATAGCAATTGGGGTCACACAAACAATCCAAAAACCTAGCTGCTCGATACCTAATTATCCCACACACACCCCCCCACACACACACACACACAAAAAAAAAGGTTGTCCAAAAAACGGTTCGGAGTTCTCCAATGATGCATCAGTTTAAGTCATACCCCTGTAATCATCACCCTTACTCACCTAAATCTAACGATTATGATTATCCTAATGATGTAATACCAATTTATTGACCCCACACTTCATGCCATTTGCCACGAAGCCCCCGCACGCGCAGGTTGTCCAAAAATTGCAGCATCCTCTCTAAAAATAGAAGAACCACCCGTCATCGAGAGTAGGACCACGCTGTCGCCTCCCAAGTCCTGACTATATTTATCACAGTGCCGCCCCAGGCGTCCCGCCGCGCACTGCCAGCCACGCAAGGTTCTCTGAACGTCGCCCAGTCCGAGGAGATCCTGGCGCTCCTGGATGGCCTGCGATCATCCCTAGAGAGGCGAGGTTTTTGCTGTGGAGAGGTATGCAGCCACCGCCAACCGACGAGGCGACAACAACCACGGCTCGAAGGAGGCTAAGCTCCGCGCGAGGCTCCACTCACCGATCGCATCTAAAAAGCCGAAAAATCTCATAGTTCTCTCTTTGTCCATCAGAAAATAATATCTCAAATTAGTTCTTGATGATCCCAAGGATGTGAAACATGCAGACACCAAGGTGGGTGAAATTGTGAAAACATTCAGACACCACCATGAATTTTGTTCAACGCTAGGTTTCAATAATGAGAGGACACTATTCCAATGGGAGAATGCACACCATCCTCAACCTTTGTCTGTTTCGCTAACATCTGTCCATTTCTCGTTTCTTACAATATGGCAAAGGATAGGTGGCATAGTGGACAATGAGGAGTACAGGAGAAAGTGAATGAGATCCACTATCTAAAGCATAGTCTGGAGAAGTGTGGCAATGCAGCAACGGTTATAGAAAATAGAGCTCTTTGTCTCAGTGTACGCATCTACAAACTATGTAGAAGGGAATTTAGATACACTACCACTCTTTTGGTGCTTACTGCTTACTAGTGTTTATTTTTCAGTAAACTAATTTTATGTACATGGTTTGTATTGACTAACTCTTTTATCACATCTCATTTGCAATAATACTGGACTCATACATAATGGTCCGTGATCCAACACAAAGCAAACAGAAACCAATTAAAGGTTATGGATACATTATTTTCTGACATCCACAAGAATTGGGAGAACATTTAAATTATGATGGAGCCTTTAATATTTTTTTGCTAACTAGAAACCGTGGATGCAGCTAACTACTAGCAAGTTTGTTTTTGTTGGGATCAGAGTAAAGCTGGGTAGAATCCTGTGAAAGAAGGCACTGCAATTGTACTTTAGTAGACCATGTTATGTTATCGACATGTAGGGTGAACTATATTATGCAATGCATTATTTTATGTATATTTCGAAGCAGAGTGCTCACAATATAAAATTTATCTATTTGTTGACGTAATATATTCGAGAAATTTTGTGGCAGTGATATAGCTTCCCCATTCAAAGGCATGAGCTTGACAGATCTATTGATTCTTCCTTTAGTCCACTACTACAATGATATATTTGCACTATTTTTGTTGAGTTCATATCAGTCCAGACACGCATTGCGCGTGCAAGATTACTAGTGTCCGTAAGTAAAGGACCTGAAATTGTATCCAAAACTGAAAAGAGGCACTTCATAAGAGCTGAATTGCATTTTGTGCAATCCGTAGGAAACCGTTTCTGTTTTCTCTACAGCAATCAAAAGCAAGCCAGTATCACAAATATATGACCATCGTCACTTGGACACATTTACCACGGCCATTGCAAATCGTGTTGCATCGATGTTAGCAGTGTCCAGTGGAGTTCATCAACATGGTATATTGAAAGAAACGAAATTTACAAGGAATAATAGGCATGGAGGAGAAGGAGGAGAGGGGCCTCACCGGGAAGCTGCAGGTTGGGGAGGTGGCCGACGGCAGCGGGAACAGAGTGGTCTTCAGCAGCAGTACGTCAGGGCCGCTTCGGCGGCCACAACTCGGGGAGGTGGTCCAGGAGGTCACCGGCGGCCAGCAAAGCGACCGCCATTTACTCCTCCTTGCCTCCCTGCTGCGAGCTCCACTCCACGGTGGCGGGACGCGGACGCCGTGGAGGAGGCCCTCCAGCGCCGGCCGATGCTGCGGTTTGGGCTGTCGCCCACGGCTGGTGCGTCGAGGCAGGGAGACGGAGGGGCGACGGGAGGCGCCATGTCGGTGACCTGCGGCGTGACGCTGGGCTCCCAACTCCATGTGCTCCGGATGGCGGGGACAAGGACGACTGGGCGGAGGTTCTCGATGCCGGCCTATGGGGCATGGCGGACGCGCGGGGAATCAGGGTAGCGGATGGGTGGGTGGGTGGGGTGGCCGGCCGGTGAACTGCGAGGCGGCGAGCACCACCGAGCGGCGGCCGCCAATTGAGTGAGAGATCGATAGGAGTAGAAGAAGAAAGGGGAGCGGCCGCGGATTGCGCGTTGTGTCTTCCCAGGCCGTTAATTGCCTCCCCTTTTTACTGCCCAATCAGCATTCCTAATTTGCAGGGATGGATTATTATTTCTCCGCAAACGCAAACGTAGGAATCGTTGATTCATAAATCAGCCTATGAAATATACATGTTGACTCACACGGCATCGTATCACAGTTTCAAAGAGGCAACGCATTTATTTACAAAACATAAATTACGCTATAGATTGCCAAGTTTCTTTTTTCATGGTTGCAAATGAGATCACGTACTCCTAATCTGGAGTAGTAATCATAATTTTTCCATATCGGTTTATTTTTTGCACGGAACAAAAACCATGATAGCCGCCGTGATGGCTCCATCGGATTTAACTCGTCCGGTGCGCTTTGCCTACCCAATTCCCTGACATGCATTGGCTGTTTCCATCCCGAGAGAGAAATTAAATGGACATGGTGCTTCATTTTAGGGGTATTAATAGTCTGTCATTTGATTATTATTACTCCAATATAGGAAAAAGAGGAGGTGACTTGGATACCCAAACGGCGAGAGTAGCCCTTCCATGCATGCACTTACTCCGGACATTTGATCACTCTATTTGAATTAATGAATTTTTTCCTATTTATGCATTTTACTCCGGGCATAAAACACAAATCCTAAATCCGAAATTCCCAATCCCAGACCCGTATATTCCGAACCCAAAGAAAAACAAGCACCTATTCGGAAAGATGTTTCAAATTCCCGAATTTATTTCATAAATTTCAGGCATGTAGTCTTACCGCTCGAATATCCGAATAACCCAAGAAGCCTATCTACAATTAGAATTTATAAAGCACAAAGTCTCGGGAGCCCTCAGACCATGCCAAGTGGAGCAAGTTGGAAACCCTAGACTATCACAAACGCACACAACATCTCCTCGAGTCTCCCCACTCCTTGTCTCCCCCAGTCGCCAGGCCCGCCACAACCTCACTCGTCTTCCGCCTCCTCCTCGTCCATACCTCCATGTCGTCCTCTCCTCGCCGACCCCTCCACATTGTCCTCGACGGTCGACGGGATGCCCCCACCCTCAAGCCTCCTCACCTAGTCGCGGAGACGGGAAAATTGCTATGTCGTCTACTTCCGCCTCCTCGTCGACACCTCCCCATCGACCACTAATCGTCGACACCTCCCCGTCGTCTTTGGTGCTCGATGGGATGCCTCCGCCCTCCAAGACCTTCCCCGTTGTACTATGCTCACAAGATCATAGCTGAACAGGGCCCGACGACTAAGGATCAACCTAGCATGTAAAATGACACGAGACAAGCGCGCGACATGGCCTTACAACCCATATATATATCCTCAATAGGACTCGTCGGGAATTTTTGAACGACGATCTTAGTTGATGTTCGATATGTAGGGGAAAATCTCTTTGTTTACAGACATCGCTTGCATGCGTCACATCGTCCGTCACGTGCTCAGCATGTCAACAAATATATGTTCTTGTACTCACACTCTACTTTACTAACACAAAAAACATACTCGAACCCCCCAATATGAACAATTACACCCTGAGTCCGCCCATGCCAAAGAAACAAAGAGTAATGAGATGCCATGCAAGATGAAGGTGAACAATGAAACTTAGGCTCAGTTCTTTTGGTGCCTTCTTCGAGAAGCTGCCCTCCCCCAGCTTTCTGGGGAAGCCGCCCCCAAAATTTAAGAAGGCTTCCGAAATAATCTAGCCTAGACTAATCCGAAAGCCTCCCTAAATTTTGTGTGCGGCTTCTCCAGGAAGCTGGGGGGAGGGCAGCTTCTCGGAGAAGCCGTCAAAAGAACTGAGCCTTAGGGTGGGTGCCATTGTCCGGGAAGTCCAAATACTATTTAAATATAGGCCCAAAAATCCTCCCCCACTTGCTTAATGTATATATAGGCAAGTCCTAGAACTTTAAAGTAGAAGTGCATATTACTTCTCGAATAATAGTGCTCCCAAAAAACACTGCAATGCTATAGAAGATAAGATAATGCAAACGAAAATTTGGACCCTAAAGTATTGTGCTTGGTTTGACTTTAACTTTTACCTATAAAATTTTGCATATTAAATCTTGAGCTATGTAAAATATTTTAATCACGGTCATCGATGGAGATGATATATGTGAGTCGGTGTTGTGCTCCTCATTGCCCTTGGGTGTCTTGGGTGTCGGAGCAGTCACCCACCATTGACATCAGCATCCTTAGTTTATGTCAAGGGATAACTAATAATTATCATTTCTTTTGTCACATGCTTTCTAGTTCATTATTTTATGCTTTGGGAATATTACCTATTATTTTATTTGTCATTAGGTTAGGCTTGTTATATTATGCTAGTATAAACATCGATATATCGCTTGTTGGCCACAACAAGGATGACAAGATAGTCACCATGCACATCTCGCATGGTAATAACACCCCTATCGTCATTCTTTTACAAAAATGTACACCCGAGATCTTATGCATGCATGTGGCTGAGTACACACCCATATTTTGTATGTTTGGCCGAAGTCATGTGTCTAAAAAATTAGTTTATAACACACTAACAACTTTTTGGCAATGCTTGTTTTGTGATTATATCACAAAGCATTTACGCCACTATCTCTGATGTGTGTGTACTGTCAGCGCTAATGCAAAGGGCACAACGCCTGTCAAGTGTCAACAACTAGGTCGCACACCTTAGTTGGAGAATTTTTTGGGCTCGAGTTATTATGCTGAAAAATGTACAACTTTTTGCGATCTAGTGTTTCTAGTAGTATCACCGTTAATGAGTCATATACCTCTATTTTCATTGACGTGGGCCTTGTGTTGGCCCACGAACCCATCACTTTCTACTTTAGCCTTATGATGTGGGTCTTGAAGACGTCAAAACAGTTTTCCTCTTTTTGTCCCTCTATCCCTTGGGATCTAGGCTAGAGGAGCTAGGTTATGATCACGGTGTAAGTTGTATTGGCATCCTAGGGAGAGCCTTCAACAACAAGTTGTGTGTCAACCATGGTGACACTTCGGTGCCGCACAATCTTGGCCGTAAGTTATGTAGCATGGGTCCTTAGTCTCGGGTATAGAATGCCTTTCCATCGACACTCCAGGGTACTCTTGTGGTGGGTGTTTGCACTTTACCCCTTGCCCTTTTTTGGTGGTGGTATTCCTAGAGCCTAGCATATTGGCTCGAGGGTTTATCGAGGCGTTGGTTCAGTTCATGGCCTCTTGGGCCGTGCCTGACTCCGCATCGCCTTTCAGCGGGTAACATGGACATCACACCGATGTATGTGGCGTGGTAGCGGATATGCACGTGCTCCGCCAACATCAGGCCGGGATGCTTCCCTCGAGGCGTATGCACATAAATACCTAGTATGTGCTATCCTCGAACTTTGCGTGCCGCGACGGATTTTTGTCGACCAACCTTTTTCAAAAAAAAAGAAGAGTCTCTTGAAATCTATCCCAATGACGACAAGTGCAATGTCGTGCATATGCATATGTGAATGTTTGAAAATTACATATGTTCACATATGGAGCTAGCTATACTAGTGCATATCCATCGATTGGTACACTCATTCCACTTTATATACACGCACGTGAGTACGTACTATAGTTGCGTAAATCCCAAACGAAACGAGGTGTAGAGAGTTTTGATTTTGGAGCCGGGCAAGCGGGAAATTTCGGCAAATGTGACTCCTCTTCTCCTCTGACTCGAACCAATCGAATTTGCATTTTGAAGCCTTTTTTTTTTTTGGATGGGTATAAGCTGGATTTTGGGCAGAGACTCTCCGTCTCGTCCTTTCCTCTACCTACCACTCAGACCCGCGACTCCTTCTCGATCTCCTCAGACCACCGGTGGCGGCGAGGTCTCAGTCTCGCCGGCCATCCGCACCCCCGCCGCCCCAGACCATCGGCGGCTCCTCCCCTCCGCTCCACCTCTAGCGCGCTCAGCTCGACCAGATAGACGCCACCGCCGCCCTCTTTCTCCACGACTTCGCCCCGGCCAGCTCTGGCGCTCCATTCTCCCCTCCGGCCGGGACACCCCGACCTCGCCACCGTCCGGCGCTACTCCGACACCGTACGTCCTGCAGATTCCATCGCCGACGCGCCTCCAATCGAGCCTGAAACCTCGCCGCCGCGAAACCCTTGGTCGCCGGCAGGCCGGCGTCGTGGACTGCGAGGGCCAAGCCACGGGCGACACCTTTTCCATTTTCTTCCGTGTCCCCGACCTCGCCTCGCCGCTCGGTCCCTGTACTCTCGTCACCACCTGGTCCTCGCGCCCTTGGCCGTGCAGATGGTGCCGTCCAGCGGCGTCGCCGGCACCGGAACGTCGACCACCGCAGTTGCCTCTCGCGATATGAGCCGTGCCCCAACCCGCAATTCCCAATCCCCTTCTTCCCAATTTTGAAAAAAATCGCATCTTCCTTGTGCAGGCAGCCGGAGTAGGGCTGCTGATGGTCGCCGCCGTCGGCAGGATGCACTGGTAGCACGAGGCAGGTGAGACCCATTCTTCCATCCCCTGCACAGATTTGTAGCTGCAGGAATTTTCTTTGGGGGGAAAATGCATCTGCTTTGTCATATGTGTAATCGGTCAGTCAATAAATAAATGTTCAGAGTGTTGTGTTGCAATACGAACCAATCTTTTTCGTGTGTAATTGATCAAAGTGGGTTTGTGATCACAATGATGGCTTGATGATTGAATCTGGTTGATGGATTCATGTGATGATGATTCTTGCGCGATTGCATCTCGGTCAGATGTTATACTAATCAAGCTAGGCATGTGTTGTTCTAGGATTTGATTGCATGAACTTTTCATGCCGTGCACTCTGCGTTGTCATTCATTTTTGAGCTGTGATGACTTCCTCTCCAATTTATTTAAGATGTTTAGTGTCTATTTGGTTAGGCTCGTGAGTTGCTTATTGCTGAATGAGAAGGCGGCAACCTTAGTATGCGTGTTCACTCATGCACATACAGAAAGTTGCTGTCATTTTTGTAAGCCTGGTTTCCATTTAGAGCTGGCCATCATGTTTTAATTCTTCTTGTGGAAGGATATCGGGGCGAGGAGGAGTAGATGATGGAGCGTGCAGCTGGGTGCATCTCGCAACTGCTTTCTAGCTCCTTAACTCTGTGTTTAATGTGGTTAATTAGCTGAAGTAATCCTTTTGTTAAACCCAGCCAGTGTTGTGGGTGGGTAGCATCGTGCTCGGAGCAGTGAAGAAGATCCCGGCCCAGTACGCGTAGATAATCAGCCAGCGGATTTGATACTAGCTAGCAATATTGAGAGATATATAACTGAAGGTTCTGGAGCTACAAATCGTTCTTAAAACTTGTCTAGTTTATGGAGTACCACAAATTGTTTTGTTTAGATTCTTTTTTACATAATGAAGCAAGAAGTTCGTAACCATACACTCTGGAATATGATTACATTCGTTGTGCTTCTTTGCAGTTGTTTCCCCTGCCCATTGTGAACGTCCGTATTTAATTTAAGTAATTTTGGACCATGAGAGTGAGATGATACTTGCTTTTGGTAGTCTAGACACTTTTTTTAGTGTCATTCGAATTTACTAAAATCTCCGACATCTTTTTATGTAAGGAGGGAGCGGAAATTTGAGTAAATCGATCGGACCATGGAAAGATTTTTAAAAAATGTGCCGATGGATCGTACTCAGATGGGAACAAGGGAAAGATGAAAATCCATGAAGCATGTCCGTCACCAAGAAATTAAGATGAGGGTTGGCTTAACTAACTAAAGTAGACGCCCGCGCAACGAAATCACCCGATATTGTAGGATTCGATCAGTCCAAAACGGAAGCACGAAGAAAAAAGGATTTATTTTCTCCTTGGACTTGTTCCCCCAGCTTTGTGTCGCCAGAGCCAACGAGTTTTTGGCCCCGCGTTTTAAGTCCAGCAATGAAAAGAGAATCGGAAAAAAAAGTCGAATGAAAAGAAGAAGGAGCTGGCGAGGGAATCGATCCGTGCTACAGAAATTCCGGACGCGAGAAGTGGAGAGGGATGCGAACCTCGCGGCGGAGCGTGCTGGAGCCGTGAGTGGCCCCGGGTCGCGCGTAGGAAATTAGTGACGTGGACGCGGACGCATCGTATGTACGCGTTCATCGCCGTGCGCCGCTTTCTGCTTCCATCTTCGCCGCGCACGCTCTCGCCACCGTCGCCGGCCACCTCTCCCTCCCCAATCCCCACACCCACACCCTCCTCCTCACCGCCTACTCTCGCCTCGACTGCGCACGCCGCCCTTCCACACTCCTCCTCTTCCGCTCCTCCCTCCGCCTCTCACTGGCCCCCACCCAACACTCCCTCCCTCTCGCCGTCTCCGTCGCCGCCTCCTCGCGCCTCCACCTCCCGCTCGCGCTCTCCCTCCACGCCGTCGCGGTGGCCCGCAGCCTCCTCCCGTTCCCGCACGTCGCCAACGCCCTCGTCTCCCTCTACGCCAAGAACGCCCTCCCGGACTCGGCGCGCAGGGTGTTCGACGAAATGCGCGCGCCGGACGTCATCTCCTACAACGCTCTCATGGACGGCTACATCAAGGCCGGCCTGCTGGGGCTCGCCATGAGGGAGTTCCAGCGGATGCCGCAGCGGGGCGCCGCATCCTGGGGCACGGTGGTAGCCGGGTGCGCAAAGGCTGGAAGCTGGAAGCAGGCGGTGGGGCTGTTCGACAGGATGAGGGCGGAGGGGTTCAAACCAGACGACATGACCCTAGCCGCAGCGCTGTCATGCTGCGCGCAGCTCGGGGCGCTAGAGAAGGGACGAGAGGTCCACGAGTACATAACACAAAACCGACCCCAACCAAACGTGTTCCTGTGTACAGGGCTCGTTGATCTGTACGCAAAGTGTGGGCGCGTCGACGTCGCCCGAGAGGTCTTCGATTCGTGCCCCGCGAGGAACGTCTTCACCTGGAACGCGCTCATCGTCGGGCTGGCAATGCACGGGCATGGCGCAGTGGCACTCGAGTACTTCAACCGGATGGTGCTGCTTGAGGGGGTTCGACCAGATGGAGTCACTTTCCTAGGGGTACTGATTGGTTGCAGCCATGCTGGCCTCGTTGACATGGCAAAGAGGATCTTCTCCGAGATGGAGGGCAGGCACGGTGTGCCTCGGGAGCTTAAGCATTATGGATGCATGGCTGACTTGCTTGGTCGAGCCGGGCTCATCGAGGAAGCGATTGAGATGGTCAGCAAGATGCCAACTGAAGGGGACACTTACGTCTGGGGAGGTATACTCGCGGGTTGTAGAATGCACGGGAACGTGGAAGCAGCGGAGGTTGCTGCAACACATTTGCTGGAGCTCAACCCTCAAGACAGCGGGGTGTACTCTGTCCTGGCCGGGATCTATGCACATGCTGCTAGGTGGGAGGATGTTGCCAGGGTTAGGAGATTGATGGATCAAAGGATTGCTAGGAGAAATGTTGGTTGCAGTTCCATTACTGCGGACCACTAGGATACCACAGCATGCTGGCTGATCGCAGCCTGTAGATTCTACCTAGAAGGTCACCACTGCAAAGTAGAAACTGGTTCGGTAAGAGGACTGCTACTCCTAGGAGCGGCAATGACTTGTGTCGACTGGCAAGGTATCAGTTTTCACTGTGAAAAAATCCAGTATTTCAAGATTTAAGGTCATGCAGTTTGAAATCCTTGTATAGGCCAAATCTCGCACTCTGTTCTTCAGGACTCGGGCCTCTTTCTGTTGCAGACTTTACTCTACAAGTGCGAGTGTGAATGTCACTGGTGAACTATCAATTCTGATAGGGATTCGTCTTGCAGTCACAGGCATGTCCCCTTCGCATGACATTACATATTCAGATGACTTCTTTGGCAGGTAGATTTTCTTGCAAATCAACTGCTCATGCTGAACTGCTGATGGAAATGAAGCCAGAGCATAAATTGAAAAGGGATGAGGAAAAGTTCTGGCCAGGTGCAGGTAATATTTTTGTCAGGCCTAGTTGGCGCAGCCCACTTTGTTATCAAGCCAATGAAGGATAGCAGTTCGATGCAGCCCTGAATTCGCAGATCTCGCTGTTCTTCGGTTTGGTATTGTAGTTCAGTTGATCTATGGGTAATGGGTTGTCGCAGAACTTATGTGCTACAGAGTACAGAGTTGAAGAGGACACAACATTCTGTAATCAAGGATTCAAGGTGAGACAACAAGTCGCTCGTTGGTGCAGACAGGGCGCAGAGCCGGGGACGGGGAGGTGGGACACCACTTCGTCGTCCAATCTGTCGCAGAAAGACACTTACTCGATGATGTCCATCTCCATGGTTCGGAGCAGAATGCATGAACCGAACCTTGCTTCCCTCTCCTTTCTCGTGGATTCGATTTTTCTCGAGGACCTACTTCTCCGAGAACAGGGAGGGGAGAGGCTAATGGCAAATCGCTGAAGGGAAATGAAGTTGTGGAAACATACATGTGTGTTGCTCAGTTCTCTGGTTTGTGCCATGAGCCCAATCTGTAACTTCATGGCTTTTGTATGGTTCATGGATGCATCCGAAAAATCATGTGCCCCGACTGAAAGTGTTAACTTGTAGTGACGTCTTGAGCACTTGATGCATGTTGTTTTATTACTGAGAGATGTTAACTAAGAGCTATTAACTTGAACTTGCAAAGATTGACAGGGAGAGTTATGTACAGAAAAGTTCTGAACATCGGTGTGCTTCAGTTTTTATTTGTACTTCAGACATAACTCCAATATACCGTATCTAATTGTCCTTCTTACTGCAGATCAATATAATTCTGAGCTTTGTTCTGCTAAAATTTATAATAGCTTAACCTGACAAATATTTCTTCAGTTGTTATTTCAGTTTAGCAAGGTAGGCAGCTTGCTAGACATAAGTAAAATATTTTTCACAAAATGCGTCTAGCACGTTAAATTCTAAGGAAACTATTTGCAAGTATTATTACCTACGTTTCATAATATAAGCCGCTTCATAATAATATGTTAGTTTACAAAAACGGCAGCGATAGTTAGTACCCTACTGGTACAAACGGACTATTGTACAAGTACGCGACACACGGATACGAACGAACGCCCATTGACGGGCTACGTACTACACCAGTACAGGAGTACGAGACGGACTAAGTATTCGACACGAGTCAGTATTTCCGAATTCGAACTAGGCTGGGACGTGAGCTGCGAGCGGCCTTCCCCAATCGGAGTCGAATTTGCTGGCCGAGCCTACATATAGGCGTCTGACTGACCCCGCTCTCCTCATCCAGTGCACGAACGCAGCAAACACAGATCGGAGTAGTACGAGAGAGGCGCTGGAGGCGATGACGAGCACGCCGCCGTCGAAGAAGGCCGCGAACCGGCTGGTGGTGGAGGAGGCGACCCAGGATGACAACTCCATGTGCAGCCTCCACCCGGCCACCATGGAGAGGCTCTGCATATTCCGCGGCGACTTGGTGCTGCTCAAGGGCAAGCGCCGTCGCAGCACGCTCTGCATCGCCTTCACCGACGACACCTGCGAGGAGCACAAGATGAAGATCAACAAGGTGGTTCGATCCAACCTGCGCGTCCGCATCGCCGACGTCGTGTCCGTGCACCAGTGCCACGACGCCAAGTACGGGAGGCGGGTGCACATCCTCCCGGTGGACGACACCATCGAGGGCGTCACCGGCAACCTGTTCGACTCCTATCTCAAGCCCTACTTTGTGGACGCATACCGCCCGCTCCGCAAGGGCGACCTCTTCCTAGTGCGCGGCGGCATGCGGAGCGTCGAGTTCAAGGTCGTGGACATCGATCCGGCGGAGGAGTACTGCATTGTGGCGGCTGACACGGAGATCTTCTGCGACGGCGAGCCCGTCAAGAGGGAGGACGAGGAGAGGCTCGATGACGTTGGCTATGATGACGTGGGCGGCATGCGCAAGCAGCTCACGCAAATCAGGGAGCTCGTCGAGCTGCCGCTCAGGCACCCGCAGCTCTTCAAGTCCGTCGGCGTCAAGCCGCCCAAGGGCATCCTCTTGTACGGCCCTCCCGGCTCCGGCAAGACGCTCATCGCCCGCGCCGTGGCCAACGAGACCGGGGCCTTCTTCTTCTGCATCAACGGCCCAGAGATCATGTCTAAGATGGCTGGAGAGAGCGAGAGCAATTTGAGGAAGGTCTTCGAGGAAGCCGAGAAGAACGCGCCCTCCATCATCTTCATCGACGAGATTGACTCCATCGCTCCCAACAGGGAGAAGACCCACGGCGAGGTCGAGAGGCGCATCGTGTCCCAACTTCTGACTTTGATGGACGGCATGAAGGCTCGGGCGCACGTCATCGTTATGGGTGCCACGAACCGTCCCAACAGCATCGACCCTGCCCTAAGGCGCTTTGGGAGGTTCGATCGTGAGATCGACATTGGAGTGCCGGACGAGGTCGGGCGCCTCGAAGTGCTGAGCATCCATACCAAGAACATGAAGCTGGACGTGGACGTCAACCTCGAGGTGGTTGCCAAGGATACGCATGGCTACGTTGGCGCTGACTTGGCCGCGCTCTGCACGGAGGCAGCACTACAATGCATCAGGGAGAAGATGGACGTGATTGACCTAGACGACGACACCATCGATGCCGAGATCTTGAACTCCATGGCCATCACCAACGACCACCTTAAAACGGCCCTCGTCGGTACGAATCCTTCTGCGCTTCGCGAGACCGTCGTGGAGGTGCCCAACGTCAGCTGGAACGACATCGGCGGCCTGGACGGCGTGAAGAGAGAGCTGCAAGAGACCGTCCAGTACCCAGTGGAGCATCCGGAGAAATTTGAGAAGTTCGGCATGTCGCCCTCCAAGGGCGTCCTCTTCTACGGGCCACCGGGATGTGGCAAGACCTTGCTCGCGAAGGCGATCGCCAACGAATGCCATGCCAACTTTATCAGCATCAAGGGACCCGAGCTGCTCACGATGTGGTTCGGCGAGAGCGAGGCCAACGTGCGAGAGATCTTTGACAAGGCGCGCCAATCTGCACCCTGCGTTCTCTTCTTCGACGAGCTTGACTCCATCGCGACGCAGAGGGGCGGGAGAGTGGGCGACGCCGGCGGTGCAGCGGACAGGGTCCTGAACCAGCTCCTCACCGAGATGGACGGCATGAATGCAAAGAAGACGGTGTTCATCATAGGCGCCACCAACAGGCCGGACATCATCGACTCGGCGCTGCTCCGGCCCGGCCGCCTAGACCAGCTCATCTACATCCCCTTGCCGGACGAGGCCTCTCGGCACCAAATCTTCAAGGCCTGCCTGAGGAAGTCTCCCGTGGCCAAGGACGTCGACCTCGGCGCGCTCGCGAGATTCACGGCGGGCTTCAGCGGCGCCGACATCACGGAGATCTGCCAGAGGGCGTGCAAGTACGCCATCAGGGAGGACATCGAAAAAGACATGGAGAGGCAGAGAGTGGGAAAAGATAGCATGAAGGTGGAAGCAGAGGAGGTGGCTGAGATCAAGGCGGCTCACTTCGAGGAGTCGATGAAGTACGCGAGGAGGAGCGTGAGCGATGGCGACATCAGGAAGTACCAGGCCTTTGCTCAGACGTTGCAGCAGTCGAGAGGTTTCGGCACCGAGTTCCGTTTCCCGACGCAGCCCCAGGCGGCAGAAGCTGCTGCCGATATCTCAGCCGCAGCTGATGAAGATGATCTTTACAATTGATCCAGTAGCCATTCTTAGAAACTAAAGTAGCATAGGTTCTGTTTTTATTCTGATTCGTCTTGTCTGTTACTATACATCATATAAATACAATTCATGATATAAGAAGCTCTCTGATGTAGAAAGGAAAACATCTGTGCTGGTATTTTTAAGCAGGAACGACTGAAAATAGCCTGAGTCGTTAACTGAAACATCGATTACTTCTACCCCTCTTAATGCCGAACAAGATTTAGGAGGTCAACTGTCAGATGAATATAAGATTGATAAGTGAGTAGTGGCGGCCCAGAACAGATGACTAAAGGTCAAATGTTTACAGGGGTGAACAGAGTGTATGCATTCGTATGAAGAAAGTTGAAGCCAAATATTGTTTTCAGTGTTTTTGTACGTCATGTCTGAAACCTTGTAGCTCACGACAGTCTTATTTGCAGTACGTCTTGCAGAGAATTGTTTGTCAAACGACTCTCATGTCATATATGTTGGATCCTTAAACATTTTATTTGGAAATCAGAACTAGCAACAGGCAATTTGAGGAGGGGTTGATTGTGTGTTGGTGTGTAGTTTTGAGTTATGCTAATGGATTAATCTTTGCACCAATATATTTATAGCGTGGGGTATACTGTTCAAGTTATGGTTGGATTTTCAGTGGATTCGCAATTCTGAAAATTGGAAACGATTTTACTTAAGAGTAATAATACTGATAATTCTTATCTTTGGGGTTGTGGCTACGTAGCAGACTGATGAGAGGAAGGGTGACGATCTTATGTACTCTCGCAGGCTTATAATTGTACTCTTGCATGCTTATAATTCCTGTAGACAGAACAGTCCTAAAGCTGAAGGACATGCGAAGAGAGAGGAAGGTAAAATATGGCAACCACATGTGATCCCGCGGTCATGGTATATATCTATTTGGGCTTCTAACTAGTATAGGCAAAATTCCGCATGATCATCATCCAATCTTTAGAGTAGTTCTCTAGTCCTCAAATTCCAATCAAGTTGTTTCCCTTCTTTACCGTAGCCAGTTCTCATCAACTCTTAACAGTTATCTTGAAGCATTCCAATGCGGCAAAGCAGGACTCATCATGCCACCAAAATCCAGGTGGGCATCTGTGGAGAAAAAGGTTGCAACAGTACAGGTTCAATCGGTCGAGCCTTCATACTTCCAAGGCATGGCCTGTTGTTCCAAGATTCAGTTGTTCACAATTCGTGATATTACAAGTTCCTTTTCTTTCTCTGGGACATGACTATAAGTTTCAGAGCGGGAACAATGGAAGATATGAAGAACCCCTCCATCTGTTGAAACAACAATTCTTTATTTCATCCCAATCAAAATACAACAGGCTTTCATGTACGAAATGGCTACACAAATGTTAACCAAGGAGAAATGTTACTGCGTCTCTCAATGATATAATTCCTTGCACAAATCTAGTCATCGGTTCAATAACGACAAGCCGCCGCACCCCTGGTAAGATATACATTATGTCAGAAATTTCAAACAATCTGCCAAGATTATTTTAAGATCAGGAGTTTATAGAATGATCCCATGTAAAATGCAATCCTCATTTGCTCCCTATATTAGCATGTGAATTTATCTCCAAACTTGTACCTGGAACAGACAATTGCTCCAGCACCTCCAGAAATGTACTTGTACTCAAACAGGTATGACACTGTCTCCGTCCATTCACCTGATATTGCAGCTCCAAGGCCTGAAAAGTGGGGATACAGTATAGTGTTGGATCATAATCACAAAGAGAACAAATACACTAAAGAAACGCAACACATGGACAGATACATAATACATTAGCAAGAACCATGGTAAATTGCGCTGTGGAGCGTATCAAGATGCTCTGGTTTCGTCTAAAGATGCTCTGGTTTCAAGCGTGCTAATGGACTATTGATCTTCAATTATTAATGCAACATAAGTTATATTTAAATGAGGCATCCGATATCAGCATGGACAGATAACTTCATGTTCTGTTTTCTTCCTTCTCGACATTTGATGAACTAAACATCACAACACAAAGCTGTGTGTCATCTAATTATCAAACAGAACAAACATAATATTAGTGCATCTGTACAAAATGTATACACATCAAAGGAAAGGCTGTGAGTACAGGCTAAAAACAAGATGGAGGAACATACATGCTCCACGGTCACTTGCTCAAGTTCAATGCGAGTGTAAATGTCATTCTTCGCCAGAGCCATGATATCGCTGTAGAGACAGGTTAGTATTTAACAAAGGAATCAAGTTCAGGAGTATCATATACAAACATTTGAAAGGGACAAAATGGGAAAATTAAAAAGGATATAGATTAGCTGATGGGCAATAAAGCTGAAGGTTCTTCATTGAAACCTATGTTATCTGAATCTTAAACAAGACTGCCAAATGGACCAAAGATTTGACAGTAAGTTTGAACTTCCAGACACGACACATTACGTAAATGAAATGACCTCACAGCCATCTATGTTCTAAATGGAGCGCATAACTGATGTGCAGATTGACAATCATGAACACACTTCTTAGGAGCCTGGGAAGATGTAATTGAAATGTCAAGGCTAGTGTACATTTTATCCTTTAGTAGCTTAGGATGATGATCAAAAAACAAGGAGATGTACTGAGATACCAACATGCCAAACAAGATAGGTGTACTAACTCCTTTTTTCTAAAAAAAAGACACATTAAGTACGATTAGTGACACCCTCTGGAAACCAGATGAACCCAGTCAAACCTAACCAGAGATTTAGTCATATGATATTTAAAAAAAAATCTGAGTCCCATGATAAAATGCTTTGATGTTGTTGATGTTGTTGTTGAGTCCCATGAAAAATGCACCAACAGTAGTCATAATATGTATCTAGTAAAGGGTGACCTTTATATGTGTTTAATACTCCCTCCATCCACAAAAGGATGTCTTAAATTTGTCAAAATATGCATGTATCTAGACGTGTTTTAGTGTGTAGATACATGCAAATTTAGACAAAGGTTAAACATCTTTTTATGGACAGAGGGAGTAATTAATTATAGTGTGTATCTACTACTGTAATAATTCTAAAGGGTGACCTTTATGATATTGTGTGTACCTAATAAAAGTTGTAGTGCATATCTAGGATACTACTGGCCTCAGCTCTACAAAATCAGAAATTTTGTTATGTTTTTATAATGCTGCATCATACCTCCTCTAATCACTACTCCCTCCGGTCTCTTTTAATTAACTCGGATTTAGTACAACTTTATACTAAATCCAAGTCAATTAAATAGGACCTGAGGGGGTACATTATTATCATATACACAAGTACACATCCAACAATTAGTTGTGATTTTGCTATTGTTGGACTGTTCGGGGTTGAGAAAGACCAGGACTATTAGGAGCAAAGTCTTATGTTAGGGTGCATCCTGTCACCACCCAAGGATAGAGAGTGTTTGTTCAAGCCCCAGTGGGCAGCTTCATCATGCATAGTCAACTGAGCATACCAATACAAAAGAGCAGAACAGTATTGTAGCACAGGAAAGTAAATGCAGAGTATCCAAACCTGAGTGCATAGACATCAAGAAGGGATCCATTATCATCAACTATAGGAACTGAGCTCACTCTATCTGGAGGGTGAAAAAAGAAATCATGTATCAGTCTGATTCAGTAGCTGTTATTTCATAATCATGCAAAAACAGTATTGTTAAATATTAGCACATGCAGTTCAAGAAGGAACATGCTTAATGGGAACCTCAACTTCAAAAGGTGAGCACTTCAAATGCAAGGTAAGTGGTAAAGTTAGGTCACGTCACATTTTATATAAAGTTGAGTCATCTGTGTGAATTCCTAGATTTGACAGTACTAATCAATAAAGTTAAGATGTAAACAACCACCTCACTGTAAAATGTTAGTATGATGCAATTGTAAGCACTGTTACCTCTAATCTGCGGACATAGAGTATCCACATTCCTGGTATCCTCACTCAATCAGATATGGAGGAGACAGTTCATGTAAACTGATTATTGTTTTATATAAATATAGCTGTCCAAATTTCTCTCAATTAAGAGTCTAAAATGTTGTCCCTCTATTCAAAAATACATGACTATTACTTTTTTGTATGAGGGGAAAAAATCCAAAAGTGGGAAATGATGAAAATATTTCTCATGAAAAATCTAATGGTATCATTTTAACCTAACCAGTCTAAACTGATTTTTTTATATTAGTCGTTACAGAAGTTTGAATCTCACCTTATGAATTGTCATTTATTTCATAGCAAAATTACAAAACTCAAATGTGTCGCTGTAAAAGTTGACAGCTAATGGGTTGCCCGCATGAGCCTATGATGTTACAAGTCAAGAGCCTTTTTACAAGTCCCAGGTGCATTTAATTCATACCTTGACTGTTGACTTGAAATTGATTTTCTGTACTATTTAAAAAGGAATTAATCACCTACTTAATTTGATTATGTAGACAGCACCACCGCGCCATGTTCCTAAGGATCAACTGGGGAAATAACACGAATACCCGCATTTGAAATGTCGTTTATGTGGATGGTACCTTCCAGCAGAAAATCCAGGCAAGTAATTAGAGGAACATTCAGCCGCGATGTTCTAAGCTGTCTTTTACTTGCCCTGCCAGTATGCTGCGACCATGTACCAATAGGAATACTGGAAATTTGATTTTGCAAAATGGGATAGCCTTCTGGTTGTTCTTGGAGCTTGGAGCAAAGAACTAAATACAATATCAAGATAAAAGTGAGCTCAAGTTGAAGTGCAGGTAACATTAGGTACAGAATAAAGTCTCACAAACCACCATACATTTTAAAATCCCCGGAAGAGTTGCAAGATTAAGTATTGGCATTCCTGATACATCCATCGAGGATTTGAAGATAGGGACTGAAGATATTTCATTTTGTATTATAGACAGTGCCACAGCCCTTAAATTATCCGAATCCTTAACCTGAAGAAATACACGAAGGACAATAAGCGAAAAGAATTACTATTTCACATTAGTGATAAAAAATTAAGAACATGTGATTTCAGAAATTTTCAAATCCTGCCAATAAAGTAGATTTAAACTATCAGGCCCGTAGTTTAGCTCAAAGAATCTCAACAAAGAAAGGTAGATTAGTCAATCATAATGATATTGGCATGTAGGTTTTTCTACAAACACTATGACAGATTTTGGAAGAATGATTGCTGCATTTAGAGTCTCCATTTGTCCCCTTTTCAAAATATCCTTCAATCTGTACTTCTGACCAGAATGGGAACTAAACTAAAAAATACTTTCTGAGCATACAATTACTTTTCCTATTTGACTGATGCTGTTCTTTAAGCTGTTTTCACAACAAAATAATCAGTGAAGTCTGGAAAATGTACAGGAAAATACATGAACTAATGGCCTTCTTTGCATGGCTGCGACATCAGACCCCCCATAATACTGTAGTTTTGCTTCTTTCCAAGCAGCCACTGAATGCATTTCGAGCTCTTCATGGCCCAGAACTCGAATGTTCCTCTGCAACTGCAGATCCAAGGATTAGTAAGCTCCCCAAGAAGAGGGAGAAATATAGTAATTCAGGTCTCACCTTTCTCAAAATTAATACAAAATCAGACGCAGTTAGCATGCCTGTTATGGTTCCTTGGCCATCATCCCATAGAGGAACCAAAGCAAGGCCCTAAAACAAGAAAAGGTTAACTTGTGTGCTACCCTTACGGCATCTAAATGGCAAGGTAAATCACATTTTCGCTAGTGGACTACACGATACATAAATGTACCAGGACAAAAAGAACCTTCAAAGGGAACTATCAAGTATTTTTCTCATATGAATTACTTTCCAAAATGAGGTGGTTATAGTAATAATGTTATTCTAGGTACAATTAAAATAAAGGTCTGCAGCAAGAAGATGAATCTGGGCAACTGCAGGACATATAAGGCAAAAATATGAGTTGTGGTTAACAACGAGGGTAATGGTTACAAGCATATTTTTAGAATTCCTCAATAGCATGATGATCTAACACAGGAAACTTCAGATGAGAGTGAAGATTTAAACAAGCATAAAGGAAGAACTAAAGCATGTTGAGCAACTCTAACAAACACATACCTCATCATGCATAATATTAAATGCTTGTTTGACAGGAAGCCGAGCATCCAAAATTGCTATCTGAAATGCTTATGTGAAAAATGATTATCCGCATGGTCTAAGAGAATGACAGTGTTGACCACAAAAGAAGAACCTAACCTTGCTAGAAACAGGAACAACATCATATACGGTATTATGTAATAGTATTTCAGAGACTCGTTGGCGGAAAACTGCAATCTGCACGCCAGAGTTTTGAGATGGCGGTTCTGTAGGCATCTGTTGGTAGATTGCATAGTACATAATTAAGCATTAGTTATTCTGGAGATTCTACTAATCATGCAAGATAAAAGATACAATTTGAAACTTTTGCACATACTGTTGTCAAAATAGTACCCTCATCCAAATTCATTCTTCTATTGGAAGATGGCTCTAGCTGCACAACTGGATGTGTATTATTCTCCACAAGTGTGACAAGCACTTCATTGCTGATCATGCCATATTCATCGCGTACAATAGGTTTTGTGTCATCACATCTCCAGACACCATCCACCAAGAATCGGTACTGGATTACACCAAAAGACCACATCAATGCATACATACAAATTAATAAAAGACAGAAGCAGGAGAATAATGTAAGAAAATAGCAAGGCAGTGGTAGAAAAAGCATAGAAGGAATATACTATATGCAGGTTGGACCAACTATATTTGATCTCATATCAACGTTTGTACCAGATCCATTAGGTGGCATGGCCTGAAGGTGGCCAGACCGCCACCACAAGTCGACATGTTCATAGGAGTTTCCTAACGGACGGGAATTTTCGGCTCTCGGGTGCCAGCACACCCTATATGTGCCAATTTTTTAAATACTTATTAAATGAAGTGAATCAAAGATGATCAAGTATTGTCCTCGTACAAAAATGCATGGCCAAGAAATGATTTCTGTTGACCTCATGGCAAAAAACAAATATGACGAATATAGCATGAATAGTACTTTATTTAGGGCGTTTCAAGTCTGTTTCTTTGACCCAAGAAACAAGGAAAGTCATTCCATGGTGAATCTTCTTATCAAAAGAAGCCTGGTGACCGGGTGTATATGTGAGCACGCATCCGTTGGTTGACACGTGTCACATCTAGCAATCTCCTGTTACCATCATTGTTGGGTTAGCAAACCACATCAGCGCTAACAGCACTTCCAAATCACGTACGACCCACCTTTTTGAATTCAAATAGTACCAATCATTGAAACGCGGGACCCGCAGCCCACGCCAAGTACGCTTAGCGATGGATAAGACAACGTCAAGGCAACATATCCAATTGACGAGAACCGGATCTCAACGCAGATCGTGTGGTATCTAGAGGGTGCTCACGTATACACCTAGTCACCAAATCCTCTCTCATCTTCTTATACGAGTACAATACATGATCATCTTTGATTTCAGAAATGATTCGCAATTTTTAACCTTTTTTAGAATTACTGATTTTTTTTTGCATGTACAGGGTGTGCTAGCACCCAGGTGCACCAATGACTAATGTATTTTCCTAACGGTAAGTGGTACATGCGAAACATTCCATAGTTTTATTAATTATTAATAGGTATTAATTTGAAAAGATCTTATTGATTGCTAAACAAAAAGGTAAAGGGATGTCAATGCATGGCAAGTGTAGGAAAAATTTGGCATAATTCGAGTATTAATAGCTTACAGCAAAAAAGATGTTCAGTTCAAAAACCTAGAAAGATGGAAAAAATGGAAAAGAGAAACCTGGTCACTATGTACTACCAATTAGAAATGACATTAGAGGCAATGATGCTGCAACTGTATACTCAAATTAGCTGCCACTATGTAACGTATGTGGCTACTTGCCTGGAGTTATGGAGATAGGGAACAGTGAGCTGGTCCACATATTCTAACTGTATGTATGTCCCTAATTTAGTGTTGCACTGATTTTGTTTTAAGCCTTGAAAAATAGTAATTCCCAACAAATAAGTTCACAATACAGACATGCATGTCTAGTGCTAAGAAACAAGTAGGACTATGAAAAGGGTAACCTGATTTCTTATAATTTAATACAAGTCAAATGTGCAAAACTAGGTATGTCAAAGTTAATGGATGGCGCAGCTGAAACAACTGTACCAGAATTTCTTTATAAATAATATGATCTATAAAGAGACAAGCTCGAAGCGAAAAAAAAGATCTGAGACCAACGATGGAAACTGGCGGCCTCGACCGCTTCTAACCAAGATCATGCTATCCAAATAGTGCACACAGTAGTGCCCTCACCTCGCTGGGTATTCAACACGCTTAAAGCTTTTAGTAATATCGCCTAAATCTAAGATACCTTTTATTACCATCACATTTGGTTTAGGGTGTAAAATCATAAGAGTTCAGTAGCATATGTTATCGAACAAGACTTCAATCATGTTAGACAAATACTCCATCTGATCATCTTTAATCGACGTGACATATGTACGTAGATAGGCTACTCAGTGTGCACAACTCGCGTCGATTTATTCAGATCAGAGGGAGTAGTACACTAGTCTTTGTGATCCTATGTCTAACTAGTGAGTTTTCATAGGGCTGCTTCCTGCTACACTGCAAGACAGTCACCGAAAGCAGCAAAAGGGTCACATAGCCGTAACAATTAGAAGTACCGGACATCAGTATACCACACCGATGATCCATATGCAGATTTTAATAAATGAGTGCATTTCATGTCAGATCACCAGTTCCAAGTTCACTAACTGCAAGTCTGTAAGCTCTCTATCTGCCACACTGCTGGCAGAATGGGTACAGCTGATGTGCATAAAATAGCCAGTGGTAAGAACCGTCAACATTCGCACCCATCAATGGACATCCATCACAACTACCAACAGACTATGCGCATATCTGACAGGAAGAAATGGAGACCAGGACAAGAAACACAATCAACCCTATAAGCCCCCTGACATGCAATTCGATCTTGTTGGAGGTCTAGAAACAACCAATAGCTCCTACTACAAGCACGCCAACCATCCTAACTAACAAGCCTGCCTATCTAATCCATGGTAAACAGCGCAACAGAGCAGCACAGATACATAATCGGAGCAAGCAGCGAGTGTAATCGGCGCAATTCGAGCATACCGCACGCACCTGATAAACCCCCGGGGGCAGATCGAACAGCACCTGGAACTCGGCCCCGACGAGGCCCATGGGGAACTCCCTCCACCTGCGCGCGCACACAAGAAGAGAAAGAAGACGAAATCAGCATTACCACCGGACAGAGAAAGAGATCCCGCCTTTCGGCCAGTGCCAAGATCGAATCTTTCCGGCCCAACCGCACCCGGTGAAGCTGCCGCAGAGGGAGGCGCGCTGGCCGCCGAAGGGCCACGCGAAGCGGCGGTGCACCATTGGAGAAGCCCCGGGCCAAGAACCCTAGCGGTGTGGCGCGCGCACCCGAGCAGGGCCTAGGTAGCTAGTCGAGACCCGAGTCCATCCGAGGACCAGCCCGGATTGGGTTGAGGTAGAAGGGGGCGACGGCAGAGGACGGTAAGGATTGGTGGGAGGTAAAAAAGAGGAATTTTTTGGTGCGGAGGAAGGAGGCGGAGGTGGAGAAGCGAGGGAGGAGTGAAGAGAGGGAGAAAAGCGTTGGTGTTGGTGTTGGTGTTGGAGTGTGTGGCCGTTTGTTTGTTTTGTTCGCTTTCGCTTTGGTTGGTTTGGGTTGTTGGAGTGTGGAGTCTTGTAGCGTGCTCATCTTTCTTTATTTCTTTCTTTCTTGGCCTTTCTCTCTCACCCCAATTTTTTGTGGTTTTTGGTGTGCTGGTGGTTCTCCGGCCGGCAGCTGATCATTGGCCGTTGCCTGTGGGTCTTGGTAAAAAAATAACAATCTCTAGAAATTAGGGTTTTCGTACTTCCTCCGATGCGTATTACCTGTCACTAGTATGGATGTATCTAGAACTAAAATATGTTCTAGATAATGTCACTAATATAGATCGTAGTAGTTTTTTTATTGGATTGAACTTTCTGTGGGTTTGCTACCGATGGAGAATGCTTTAGAAGTTGTGTTTTTGTTTTCAAGTATGGACCCATGGTTTACGTGGGTGGGTTAATATCAGATAGAAAATCAACTAATACAAGTTGTGAATCATAAAGTCCTAACGCAAACACAAAATTCTCTCACCAGTGGCTTTATTATAAATTTTGTGGCTTTATTGCATAAATTACATGCAAAATAAATTGCATAAAATAATTATTATTTTTACAAAGTTTGTGGCTTTATTTTTTTTAGCAACATGACAAAGTATATATTATAGCCTCCCAAAAGGGAGTCTGGTGACATGGGTATGCCTAATTGGGCTTGAGGTTTGTGTCACCCTGGTGCGAATTGCAAAGAATCCCATGATGATGGAAGCCAAAGCCCGCAAGATGAAGCTTGTTGAATAAGGAAAGGCCCACTTCGGAGCCGATATAGTTCTAGCTAGGCAAGTCACATATGTGAACCGACCCGAACTAGACTCTGAGACCTAGCCTCTTATATAAAGGATAGGAGGAGCCAGCGGGAGATCATCGAATCTTTGTTGTAAACCCTAGCTTGTTCTAGTTTACAGCGCTTTAGCCTCATAATCAATCTGTTGGATAAGCCTTGTTTGTCTAACCAATCGACGAAACACCAACGCACCACTTTTCCCTGAACCTTAAGTCCATATCCATGGACATTGTCGAGGTGACTCCTCGTCAGCTGGTATTAGACAAAGCAACCCTGCAGCGACAAAGATAAAGGAAAGACATGCTCGCCTTACAAAGATAAAGGAAAGACATGATCGCCTTACAAAGATAAGAACAAGGAGAATCAGATCGATCCCAAAAAAGAACGCTCAGCAAACGCATGGGTTGTAACTTTGTTGATTCGAGGAAACTTGAGATCCATCTTAGATGTTGCATTCTAATTCTATGGCTCCCAAACTTCAGCCGACCATGGCCCTATCAACAAATGTCAATCCAAGGCACCAGATTGTCCGACATTGTTGCATCGACAAGGACCTCAGAATCGAAAGAAATATCACATTGCTCCATCCAAATACCTTATAGCATGAACAACCAACAACATTGCTTGAGACTCCATCTACAACACAGAATCCACCGAGGACGAAACTGCTTGGATGAAGATCTTGGGGTTGAATCCTAAATAGTGTAAAAGCATTCCCAGCTTGGCGGAGTTTGCATCAGTTGAAGGTTTTTATGTGCTATCACATAAGACTTCTACATATACAGGAAAAGAGCGGGAGGGGGAACTCTAGGAGCTTGATTAGGAACGACGTCATTATTATAGTAGATACATTGGTTTGCTTCCGCCGCTTTTTCTTACATGGAGAAATAAGGGCTAAAAAGAAAATTGAACATGTGAATGTGACGAGCATGGCATTAACAATGTAAGATGAGCATACATGCATATCATTTTGCTTTAAAACCTTAAGCTAAAGGACTAAAATACGTCTAGAGATTATATCGTCAGGTGACTCGACTGGATCTCCATGCCACTTGTCCTAGCCTCTCTCTCTCTCTAGATATCTCCCCCTTGTCGACGTTAGTATGGGTATTCACCATGTCGTTCCAGCCCGCAGGTAGGCAGTCGTCCCCCTTTGCCACTACAGCAATTGCGGTCGAGGTGGTAGGCTCAGGATATTGGGGACATCGGGAAGGAAGGATAGCGACCTCTTCGAGAAGAAAAACATTAGATGTTATGATGTGTTGTGTTCTTGTTGTCCAGCCAACATCGACTAATTTTCTAAGATCTTTTTTCCTAGTGTGTGTCGTTTTGTTGTCGAGCCAACATTGATTAATATGATGTGTTGTGATTTTGTTGTTCTTGCTTTCTATTTGGTACAGTTCTATTAGAACCAAAATGTCGGTTCCAAAATATTTTAGTTTTTGAATTTGAAAAGAACTGAGTGTGCCCATTTTGTTGGAACCATGATTTTTATTTAACCAAAGAACCAAAATGATTGTTTGAGTTAAACAAAATGCTCACTCGTAGTTGTTAGAGTTGTGTTAGTCCTAGCCCTAACGTTCGATGGGATTTCCTCTCTCGTCTGGGTCTGGGTTGATGTCTCTAGCTATGTTAGATGGGGTTGTAATGTATGATCGTATCGAACAAAGGTGGTTGACACGAAACGACATGATTCTCCTAGACCATGGGTGGCTAGCCCAAGAGAATCACGGATATTTTTGGATGGAGTGTCTATGCAAATTGCATTCTCATGAAGCCATGTGCGCACATCTATGTGTGGAAAAAGTGTATAAAAATCACTTGGAGAATGGCGATACTGCACAACCAACATGAACTATATGGAAGTATCGAGTGGCGGTGGCGGAACATGTAGACATAAATCAAGGAATTATGAGCGGTGATGTTTGCACGGGAAGCACCACCTGCGTCAACTCAAACATGTAGGTAGTGGATATGGGTTAGACGGGAAGTCAACAGGGTTGACCTAATGATGGGATGATGGTAACAATCTAGAGAGACATGTTGAAAATGTATCAAGATCACCAAGCATCACAATTCATTGAAAACAACTATAATAGTGTACCATCTAGGAACAAACACCAAAATATGCTAAAATACATCGGCTGGACGAAAAAAAAATAAGCAGTTGTACAAGAAAAGAGATAAGGAAGGAGAAATATAACAAACTAGTTTGACAATTACCATCTTATGTCGATGATTTCTATGCACATATATATATTTCAATGGCATGGTAAATCAAGTACCAATCACTATAGTTTAGTAGTAGACCTAAACGATAAATAAAAAACTCAATGTGGGAAACCTATAAAATGTGGATTGGCTCACTTACTAACTAACTACTTGTGTTGTTCACTAGTTCTTGTATGTGTCTTGCAACAAATGTGTCATCTCTAATTCATAGTATTGTTTCCTTTTTGCGTCCGTGTGTGGAGATTTGAGTATCAACATAGAAGTATAAATACATCCTTATCAATAAATGGCTTTCATTTTACTAATCTTTATGTCTGGTCTGCAAGGCATGCTCCATTTTTTAGCTGAACTTTAACTATTATTTGACAAACAAAGCATATATTATTTGGTACAAAATGTATACAATTTAAAATCAACGATGAATCCAACGATATAGTTTTCATGGCATATAACACTTATTTTATTTATAAAACGGATTCAAGTTTGACTCAATTTTCTATCTTAGCTTAGAAAATGATAACCTTATAAGGTGCTACTTCCTTCTAAAGTACATCACATTCTAAAAATATGAAGGTACACTTCTTTATCTTGGAGTACCAATCAATAGAATCTTATTTAGGTTTTTGAAGATAAAAGTTATAGCGTAGTCTATGCATATTATTACTATTATTAATATTTTCTCATGGCTCACGTGAATCTTTGAAAATCTTTGTTTTTAGTTAACTTGAGTAGGCTTGGTATTTTGTAGTTTTCTCCTCTGAGGCATAGAAAAACACCAAGATGTAAGGGCGAAGATAGAGATGATGAGTACAATATTAACTTTTTATTCCACCAAGGTGTTTTTGTTGCTCATGTTTTATCGGCATCATCTACCATTCCATCATTCTTCGATAGGTATAAAAGAAGTCTTCAAGGTATAAAATGGGGTAGGATTAGCAAACAGCCAAACTTCCTATAGGTTAGTAGGTGCAACACGCAGGACTCCTCTGTGCTGACACATATCACACGTGGAGTGTTCTGCGCGGGAAGGCTCCCCCTTTTTTATTCCTTCTATTATTTTCATTTATTTTGTAATTTATTTGCGTTACAACACGCTTGTACTTCCAAGTACATCACATGAATCAACCATAGTGCATTTGTATAAACAAACCCCCTTTATATGTCCAAATAGAAGTGTTGATAGCAAAAGGTAACTAGTGTGTAAAAGCAAGAACAAACTATACCAATAGAACACTAAGCAAAGGGACTTTGCAATACATCTGAAAGAAGTGGGTCTTTGCATTGTGGTCATCATCTACTTGTCCTCATATTCCTTCCACCCTCCGCGGGCAGTTAGTATAGATATATCTGCATATGTGTGGTTTTACATTTAAGCAGTAGTATATACGTGGTTACTCAATTCTTATGTCTTCATTCATGAAAGAAAATAGGAACCCGCTATCATTGCATGTCCTTGTTATAATAGGTTCTTAGTGCTTATGACATTTGCTTGGATGTTTCTGTCCAACTGCCAAATATGTAGTTCTCCCGCAAGCCCTGGTAACACCAGTTGGAGCTAACTAAGATAATACAAAGCAATCACTACTAGGAAAAGGCCTATATGTGGTATTTGTACTATCGGCGCACCAGCAAAACCATGGGCAGGTGGAAATTGGTGCCGACGCACCCTAGTGTCGCCGCGCCGACGATGATTGCCTACTACCGGCGCACCTGCCATAAAAATGCGTCGGGGATAAATCCTGGCCTGGGCTCGCCCCATCCGGGTCAGGCCTAGGAATTACTGCCGGCGCACTAGGCCAGGGGCGCGTCGGCTGTAATTCCTGGGCCTGGCCCGCACCAGATACAGCCGGATGGGCTATATACTGCCGGCGCACCCACACCCTGGTGCGCCAGCAGTAACCTGGGAAGTTATTTCTGCCACCAACCAGCCACTCACCCCACTACTCCTCCCACACAACCCGACCCTTCTCCCAACCCTGCCAGTATTTGCCCCTTTCTACCCCAAATTTGGCCAATTTTACCAAATAAAATAATATTTTTTAAGCAAATCTTCCCTTCCTAAATGCATCTCCTACATTCCTATGTAGATCTAGATCTATCTATCCCGCATTGACCGCTCAATATAGATCTAGATCTAGATCTAGAAAGTCGGAATCCATCCCTTCTAGGAGTCAGAGTGCCCTTCGGTTACTCTGGGCTAATAAGCAGATACATGGACCCCAAGAAACGAAATTTCAGCGGCATGAAGTCTCATGACTGTCACGTGATGATGACGTGGATTCTTCCGGTTGCAATCCGAGGTATAATGGATGACCATGTCCGTGCAACGCTGACTGGGCTCTGTAACTTCTTCGACGTCATAACTCGGAAGTCGATAAGCGTGAAGAAACTCGCAAGGCTCTTGGGATGTACTTCCCGCCTGCATTCTTTGATGTGATGGTCCATCTGTTGGTCCATATCATGGATGATATCACCAATATAGGGCTGTTATTCCTACACAACATGATGTTGTTTGAAAGAATGAATGGGGTCAGTAAAGGATACGTTCATAACAGGTGGCATCCAGATGGAAGCATCGTCCAGGGCTGGCTCACCGAAGAGTGCATCTCTTTCTGCACGAATTATCTAGACATCGAGGACCCTATTGTTTGCCTAAAAACAAGCACCTCCGCAGGTTCGAGGGAGTAGGCCACAAAAATGGAAGGAAGGAACTGCACGTGCACATGTCTGGTCGGACTTCCTACTTTGACTGGGCCAACTTAGTAGCGCTACAACCATTGACTTGATCGATCCTTGGTTGAAAGAGCACAAAACCATGATAGAGAACAGTGGCAAGCCGATGACGGAAGCATAAATATTCAGAGAGCACAACTCCTCTTTCGCGCGCTGGTTCAAAGACCACATTGATGCTAATCCCCCACCAATGGATTGTGACGATGATAAACTAGTATTGGCCTTGTCACACGGCCCCGCACCCAACATCATAACTTACCAAGCGTACGATATCAACGGGTACACATTCTACACGAAAGAAAAGGACAAGAACAACGTTTACCAGAACTCAGGGGTAACGATGGAATCCTATACGGGTGACGTAAAGACTAGATACTACGGAAGGATCGAGAAAATCTGGGAGCTTAGCTACGCCGGGGAGAAAGTGTCGATGTTCCATATCAGATGGGCTAAGAGCGTCACAAAAGAAGACCGGTATTTCACCACCATGTTTCTACCCGAAGCCAACAAATCAAAGTCCACGAACGCCACCACGCAAAATGAGCCATGGGTATTGGCTAAACACGTGGACCAATGCTTCTTCATAACCGACCCATCCAGGCCTAGCCGTGTTATCGTGAGGAGAGGCAAGAGGACCATCGTCGGAATGGATAGAGTCGCCAACGAGGAAGACTTCGAAGGATAGGTCGGAGATCCAATGATGGAAGAATTCGAGGACGAAGATACAACATACACCACAAAGAAGAAGCAGGACCACGCTACCGAGGTTAGGTCGATGATGACCCACAAGTATAGGGGATCGCAACAGTCTTCGAGGGAAGTATTACCCAATTTATTGATTCGACACAAGGGGAGACAAAGAATATTTGTAAGCCTTAACAGGAGTTGTCAATTCAGCTGCACCTGAAACAGACTTGCTCGCAAGAGTTTATCGAGTAACAGTTTTATAGCAGAGGAATAGTGAAATAACAGCAGAGTGAAATAAAGACAGCGTAGTGATTATAGTAAACAGAGGATTAAAATACTGTAGGCACAGGGATGGATGAACGGGCGTTGCATGGATGAGAGAATTCATATAACAATCATGGTAGGGCATTTGCGATAATAATAAAGCGGTATCCAAGTACTAATCAATCCATAGGCATGTGTTCCATATATAGTCGTACGCGCTCGCAATGAGAAACTTGCACAACATCTTTTGTCCTACCAGGTGGCAGGGCCTCTAGGGAAACTACTGGAAATTAAGGTACTCCTTTTAATAGAGTACCGGAGCAAAGCATTAACACTCCGTGAACACATGTGATCCTCACATCACCGCCTTCCCCTCCGGTTGTCCCAATTCTTGTCACTTTGGGGCCTCGGGTTCCGGACACAACGTGTGTATACAACTTGCAGGTAAGATCATAAAACAATGCATATCATGATGAAACAATAACATGTTCAGATCTGAGATCATGGCACTCGAGCCCTAGTGACAAGCATTAAGCATAACAAGTTGCAACAATATCATAAAAGTAACATCTACGGATACTAGGCACCATGCCCTAACAATCTTATGACTATTACATGATCAATATCATCCAATCCCTACCATCCCCTTCAGCCTACAGGGGGAATTACTCACACATGGATGGGGGAACATGGCTGGTCGATGGAGAGGCGTCGGTGGTGATGGCGGTGATGATCCCCTCCAATTCCCTGTCCGCGGAGTGCCGAACGGAGTTTCTGGTCCCGAGGCGGAGTTTCGCGATGGCGGCGGCGTTGGATGGTTTCGGAAATATGGTCGAACCCCGGCGTTTTTAGGTCGAAGGGACTTTGTAGTCGAAAGGGAGGGGGGGGCGCCGAGCATGGGCGGCGCGCCCCCTCGAGGTCGCGCCGGCCGTGGTCTAGGGGCCACCCCCTGGTTCGCCCTTTTGGCCCTTCATCTTCACGGTGAAAATAGGCCCATTGCGATTATTTCCGGGTTGTTCGAAAGTCGAATTTCGCACAAAAACGAGACACCAGTGCAATTCTGCTGAAAACAGCATTAGTCCGTGTTAGTTGTATCCAAAATACACAAATTAGAGGCAAAACAATACCAAAAGTGTTCGGGAAAGTAGATACGTTTTGGACGTATCAACTCCCCCCAAGCTTAGCTTATTGCTTATCCTCAAGCAATTCAGTTAACAACTGAGTGCGATAAAAGAACTTTCACGAACACATTTGTTCATATGATGTAAATATTCTCATGATATGGCAAGTGCTTAAGCAATTCATAATAAGGTACATGCAAATAAAGTCATCTAGTAGCTGTGTCAATCATGAAAAAGATACCAACAAACTAATAACAAGCATCATGAAACACTTCAATAAGCAGGATTGCAATGTTCATAGAAAGATATGATAAAGTGGTATCTTGCTTGCCTGTATTTGTACAGCAAAACATAAATGCCCAGGCACCTCTGAAGTTCATAGAAAGACTAGAAGTAAAATTATCAAAGATAAAAGCATCAAAGTTATACCACAGCTGATCATATTTTGGGACAAGCATATTATACTAAGAATGATAGTTATGCTCTCAAGAAGGTACTCAAAGAAAGGATGGTGACTCAACATAAAAGTAGAAGATTGACGAGGGAAGCAGGGATTAACATGTGCTAGAGCTTTTCATTTTTCAAAGACAGAAATAAAATTATTTTGAGAGGTGTTTGTTGTTGTCAACGAATGATAGTGGGTATTCTAACCACCTCGCCAACCAGACTCTCAAGAGCGGCTCCCATGAAGGACGTCATCTCTACCAGCAAGGTAGATCATCCCTCTTCTCTTTTGTTTACACATGCATTTTAGTTTCATTATGGATGACACTCCCGCAACCTTTGCTTACACAAGCCATGGCTAATCCGAATCTCGGGTGCCTTCCAACATTCACATACCATGGGAAGTGTCTATTTGCAGGTTAAGTTGCTTACGATGAATCAGAGCAAAACATGTGAAGAGAATTATTAATGAAGGTTGATTAATTGGGGCTGGGAACCCCGTGCCAGCTCTTTTTGCAAAATTATTGGATAAGCGGATGTGCCACTAGTCCATTGGTGAAAGTCTGTCCGGAGTAAATGACAAGGTTGAAAGATAAAACACCACATATTTCCTCATGAGCTATAAAACATTAACACAAATTGAGAAGTAGTTTGAAGGTTTAAAGGTAGCACATGAGAATTTACTTGGAATGGTTTGAAATACCATGCATAGGTATTTATGGTGGACACTTTGGAATAACTTGGTTTTCAGTATTTGGAAGGACGAGCAGCGTTCCCGCTCAGTACAAGTGGAGGCTAGCAATAGACTGGGAAGCGACAATCAAGAGAGCAATAACTGTCATAATCATGCTTGCGACAAAATAAAATTAACGGAAGCATAAAAGTGATACAAGAACTCTGAAGCAAAGTAGATCATCGAGGCTTAATTGACTTTTGTTCAGTCATATGCATGCGTGAGCATGTGCCAAGTCGATTCAAGTGAATTATTCAGAGGAGGATACCACAATGTCATACCGCTCTATGAATAAAACAATGCAAGCAAATATTCATGACATGCTACTTATTATTAATAGATTGGAACTAGTCATGAGAGATCATAAACTACTAGACTTTCATTAAATGACATATACCTCATATGAACCAACTAAGCATGCTCACATGGATGAGTATATGTACAAAAATAAAAACAAATAGAGTTCATACCAGCCTCTCACCGCCAAATTGCCGTAGATCGTCATTATTGCCTTTCACTTGTGCAGCTTGAATAATAATATGGAATGAAACCAAGCTCCAACCACCGGATACCTCTGAACTCCCTAATGAAATTTACAAAACGAAAGAAGAACAACAAATATTTTTGGTGTTTTCGGGTTAGAAACAAGAACAAAAGGAAACAAGCAAACAAAGCAAAATCTTTTTGGGTTTTCTCATAGCAAACCAACGATAGCAAATAAAGTAAAATAAGAGCAAAGAACCAAATAAACAAATGGTGAAGAGAAACAATAGAAATATTTTTGATCTTTTTGTGTTTTAGGAAAGAAACAAAGCAAAAACAAGAGAATGCAAACTAACAAACACAGAAAAGCAGGATGGCGAAATCTGCCAAAACGACAGAAAATCGATTTTAACAAAAATCTTCCATTGCTCAATTCGAAAAGTGTTCAACTAATGAAAGTTAGATAACAACCTGGGGAACATGCACAAAAAATTTCAACTCAAAATAACGTTCTGGCTGTGCGCACGATTTTTTTTTTGTAACAGCCCAGAATCTGTTTTTGGACAGCACTTTCCCAAATATCATCTCCCTCTCATTAGAAAACCACTTTAAGAAACTAAACAAGTATGTACAAGTATCCAGCAACCATAATATGCAAAGAATGAGTGATGCCGGTATACCTCCCTCCAAGCTTAGGCTTTTGGCCTAAGTGGAGTTCAACCCCAGCGAGGGTCAGGGTTCCACGCCGGTGGATCGTACTGTTGGAGATATGCCCAAGAGGCAATAATAAAGTGGTTGTTATAATATCTTTGTGTTTATGATAAATGTTTATATACCATGCTATAATTGTATTAACCGAAACATTGATACATGTGTGTTATGTAAACAACAAGGAGTCCCTAGTAAGCCTCTTGTATAACTAGCTTGTTGATTAATAGATGATCATGGTTTCGTGATCATGAACATTGGATGTTATTAATAACAAGGTTATGTCATTAGTTGAATGATATAATGGACACACACCCAAATGAGCGTAGCATAAGATCAAGTCATTAAGTTCATTTGCTATAAGCTTTCAATACATAGTTGTCTTAATCCTTCGACCATGAGATCATGTAAATCACTTACACCGAAAGGGTACTTTGATTACATCAAACGTCATTGCGTAAATGGGTGACAATAAAGGTGGGATTAAGTATTTGGAAAGTGTGAGTTGAGGCATATGGATCAACGGTGGGATTTGTCCATCCGATGACGGATAGATATACTCTGGGCCCTCTCGGTGGAATGTCATCGATTAGCTTGCAAGCATATGAATAGTTCATAAGAGATCACATACCACGGTACGAGTAAAGAGTACTTGTCGGTAACGAGGTTGAACAAGGTATGGAGATACCGATGATCAAACCTCGGACAAGTAAAATATCGCGAGACAAAGAGAATTGGCATCGTATGTAAATGGTTCAATCGATCACTAAGTCATCGTTGAATATGTGGGAGCCATTATGGATCTCCATCCCGCTATTGGTTATTGCTCGGAGAGGAGTCTCGACCATGTCTGCATAGTTCGCGATCCGTAGGGTGACGCGCTTAAGGTTCGATGTCGCATAAGTAGATTTGAATATGGTATGGAGACGAAGTTTGTTCGGAGTCTCGGATGTGATCCAGGATGTCACGAGGAGGTCCGGAATAGTCGGAGAATAAGATTCATATAAGGGAAGTTCATTTCTGGGTTTTCGGAAATGTTCGGGATTATTCCGGTGTTGACTGGAAGGTTCTAGAAGGTTCCGGAAGGGTCCACCATGGGGCCCACGACCCGGGAGGCCCACCGTGGGCCGAGGGGATGCTCCTTGGCCTAATGGGCCAGGGGTACTTGGCCCCCAAGGCCCAGGCCGGCCAGCCCCCTAGGGTTTCCCTGGGGGGATCAAGTTGGGGGAGGGGAAAGCCCCTCTCCCCCTTGGCCGCCGCCTCCCCAACCCTAGATGGGAAGGGGGCCACCTTGGCCGGCCAGCCCACTATATAAAGAGGGGAGGGGTGGCCGGCCACATCATCCCCCATTGCCTCCTCCGGCCTCTCCCTCCACCATACGTCCGGGCTTAGGCGAAGCCCTGCTTTTCTTCCCTCCACCACCACCACCACGTCGTCGTGCTGCTGGACGTTGGAGGAGATCTACCACACCTCCGCTGCCCGCTGGAACGGGAGAGGAAGGAGCTTCATCGACACCGTACGCGCCGAGTACGGAAGTGCTGCCGGATTGCAGCACCGGGGACGATCGTCTACACCAACAATGAGATTAATCTCGTAGGCTTTGGAATCTTCGAGGGTTAGTCTCATCTCCATCTCGTTGCTTAGATCTAGTAGATTGGATCTTGGGTGTTCCATAGATTAGATCTGTTGGTTTTATTCGCTTTGCGGTATGAAAATTTTTGTTTTCTATGCAACGAACCCCATCGTGGTATCAGAGCCACGTCTATGCATAGATCGTTGCACGAGTAGAACACAATGGTTTGTGGGCGGTGATGCTTTTGTTGCTTTAGTTTGTGTACTTTGCTTCTTGCGGGATGGTGGGATGAAGCGGCCCGGGCTAACTTTACATGACCGCGTCTCATGAGACTTGCTCCACGCTTGACATGCAACTTGTATTGCATAAGTGGCTTTGCGGGTGTCTGTCTCTCCCACCATATGAAGATTGTAATTTGCACTTCTATTGTCAACACTAGTATCACCATTGTGGTTCATGTTCGTAGGTAGATTGGATCTTACTCGAAAACCCTAAACCACGTAAAAGATGCAAACCAAATTACAGGCGTCTAACTTGTTTTTGCTGGGTTTGGTGATGTGATATGGCCATAATGTGATGATGATTATATTTGATGTATGAGATGTTCATTGTTGTATTATGGCAACCGGCAGGAGCCTAATGGTTGTCTTTAATTTTTGTTAAAGACTGTGTGTCTATTCATCATGTAATAGCTTTATTTCAAGTAGTTGTTATAGTAGCTATAAGTGATGGACAACCATGAAGCGGCGCCACTGACCTTGACGCCATGCTGGTGATGATGGAGATCATGTTCGTGCTTTGGAGATGGAGATCAAAAGCACAAGAAGAAAGGCCATATCATATCACACATTATGAATTGCATGTGATGTTAATCCTTTTATGCATCTTATTTTGCTTAGATCGCGACGGTAGCATTATAAGATGATCGCTCTCACTAAATATCAAGATAATAAAGTGTTCATCCTTAGTATGCACCGTTGCTAAGACTTGTCATTTCGAAGCATCTCGTGATGATCGGGTGTGATAGACTCTACATGTGCATACAACGGGTGCAAGCCATTTGCACACGCGGATACTAAGGTTGCCTTGACGAGCCTAGCATGTACAGACATGGTCTCGGAACACGGGATACCGAAAGGTAGAGCATGAGTCATATGAATGATATGATGAACACTTTGAGTGTTCGCCTTTGAAGCTACATCTTTTCTCGTGAAGATCGGACTTGGTGTAGTGGATTTGGTTCGTGTAATCACTAAGACAATGCGAGGCATGTTGTTTTGAGTGGGAGTTCACCTAGTTAATTTAAGAATTAAAATTGAACTCTATTTATCATAAACTTAGTCTAAACTCTTTGCAAATATGTTGTAGATCATGGCGCCCCCTCCATCAATTTTAATCAGTTCCTAGAGAAAGAAAAGCTTAAGGGCAATGGTAGCAACTTCACTGACTGGTTCCATCATGTGAGGATTTTCCTCACTGGCGTAAGCATGCAATATGTGCTCGAAGCACCGCTAAGTCCCCCACCACCTCCTGCAGTATTCGAGGACATAAAGAATGTTTATGAGACTCGGGTAACTCGGTACTCCGAAGTTCAGTGTGCCATCCTGTGCAGTTTAGTGGCAGAGCTCCAAAAGCGTTTTGAGCACCACGACCCTTGTGATATGATGCGTGAGCTCAAACTTATCTTTGAAACTCATGCGGCCGTGGAGAGCTATGAGACCTCGAAACAGTTCTTTAACTGCATGATGGAAGAGGGCAGCTCCGTTAGTGAGCACATGTTCGCAATGTCCGGACATGCGAAGAAGCTCAGTGACTTGGGGATTGTGATCCCTAACCTGGGTATTCATCGTGTCCTCCAATCACTGCCACCAAGTTACAAGAACTTCGTGATGAACTACAACATGCAGAACATGAACAAAGAGTTACCTGAACTCTTCTCCATGCTGAAGTCTGCTGAAGTAGAAATAAAGAAGGAGAACCAAGTGTTGATGGTCAACAAGACCACCAGTTTCAAGAAGGCAAGCCTAACAAGGGCAACTTTGAAGGGCGGCAAGAAAGTTGCAGCGCCTCCTGAGAAGCCTAAGGCTGGTCCTAAGCCTGAGACTGTGTGCTACTACTGCCAGGGGAAGGGGCACTGGAAGCGGAATTGCACCAAATACTTGGCCGATCTGAAGAGCGGCCACGTCAAGAAGAAAGGTATATTTGATATACATGTTATAGATGTCTATCTTACTGGTTCTCGTAGTAGTGCCTGGGTATTTGATACTGGTTCGGTTGCTCACATTTGTAACTCGAAACAGGAACTGCGGAATAAACGAAGCCTGGCAAGGGACGAGGTGACGATGCGCGTTGGAAATGGATCCAAGGTCGATGTGATCGCCGTCGGCACGCTCCCCTACATCTACCTTCGGGATTAGTTTTAAACCTTAATAATTGTTATTTGGTACCTGCGTTGAGCATGAACATTATATCTGGATCTTGTTTGATGCAAGACGGTTATTCGTTTAAGTCTGAGAATAATGGTTGTTCGATTTATATGAGTAATGTCTTTTATGGCCATGCACCTGAGATGAATGGTTTATTCTTGTTAAATCTCGATAGTAGTGATACACATGTTCATAACATTGATGCTAAGCGAATTAAATTGAATGATAATTCTACTTATATGTGGCACTGTCGTCTTGGTCATATTGGAGTGAAGCGCATGAAGAAACTCCATTCCGATGGACTTCTTGAGTCACTTGACTTTGAGTCACTTGACAGATGCGAAGCATGTCTAATGGGAAAAATGACTAAGACTCCATTTTCTGGTACAATGGAGCGAGCTACGACTTATTGGAAATCATACATACCGATGTGTGCGGACCAATGAGTGTAGCATCGCGCGGTGGTTATCGTTATGTTCTAACCTTCACGGATGATCTGAATAGATATGGGTATATTTACTTTATGAAACACAAGTTAGAGACTTTTGAGAAGTTCAAGGAATTCCAAAGTGAAGTAGAAAATCAACGTAACAAGAAGATTAAGTTTCTGCATTCTGATCGCGGAGGCGAATATCTGAGTTATGAGTTTGGCATGCATTTAAAGAAATGCGGAATACTTTCACAGACACCGCCGGGAACACCACAGCGCAATGGTGTGTCCGAACGTCGTAATCGAACTCTCTTAGATATGGTTCGTTCTATGATGTCTCTTACCGATTTGCCACTATCGTTTTGGGGTTATGCTTTAGAGACAGCCGCATTCACTTTAAATAGGGCACCATCTAAATCCGTTGAAACGACACCGTATGAATTATGGTTTGGGAAGAAACCTAAGTTGTCGTTCCTTAAAGTGATGCTTATGTAAAGAAGTTACAACCTGACAAGCTAGAACCCAAAGCGGAGAAATGCGTCTTCATAGGATACCCTAAAGAAACAATTGGGTATACTTTCTATCACAGATCCGAAGGCAAAATCTTTGTTGCCAAGAACGGATCCTTTCTTGAGAAGGAGTTTCTCACTAAAGAAGTGACTGGAAGAAAAGTAGAACTCGACGAGGTTGATGAACCTTCTCTCATAGATCAGAGTAGCGCAGTGCCGGAAGAAGTTCCTGTGCAGCCTGCACCGATAGGAGAGGAAGCAAATGATGATGGTCATGAAACTTCGAACGAGGAAGCTACTGAACCTCGCAGATCGACGAGGGAACGTACCACTCTGACTGGTATGATCCCTGTCTGAATGTCATGATTGTGGACGACAATGATGAGGACCTGCGACGTATGAAGAAGCGATGATGAGCCCAGATTCCAACAAATGGCAAGAAGCCATGAAATCCGAAATGGGATCCATGTATGATAACAAAGTATGGACTTTGGTAGACTTACCTGATAGCCGCAAGGCTGTCGAGAATAAATGGATCTTCAAGAGAAAACAGATGCTGATGGTAATATTACTGTCTATAAAGCTCGACTTGTCGCAAAGGGTTTCCGACAAATTCAAGGAGTTGACTACGATGAGACTTTCTCACCTGTAGCGAAGCTAAAATCTGTGAGGATTTTGTTAGCAATAGCTGCATTTTTCGATTATGAGATTTGGCAGATGGATGTCAAAACGGCGTTCCTTAATGGAGACATTGAGGAAGAGTTGTATATGGTACAACCCAAAGGTTTTGTCGATCCTAAAAATGCTGACAAGGTATGCAAACTTCAGCGTTCCATTTATGGACTGAAGCAAGCATCCCGGAGTTGGAACCTACGCTTTGATAGAGTGATCAAAGACTTTGGTTTTATACGGACTCATGGTGAGGCCTGTATTTACAAGAAAGTGAGTGGGAGCTCTGTAGCGTTCCCGATATTATATGTAGATGACATATTATTGATTGGGAATGATATAGAACTTTTGAGCAGCATTAAAGGTTATTTGAATAAGTCTTTTTCAATGAAAGACCTTGGTGAAGCAGCATACATTTTAGGCATCAAGATTTATAGAGATAGATCAAGACGCCTAATAGGCCTTTCACAAAGTACATATCTGGACAAGATTCTAAAGAAGTTTAGAATGGATGAAAGCAAGAAAGGGTTCTTGCCTATGTTGCCAGGTAAGGTCTTGAGTAAGACTCAAGGTCCGGCTACGCAGATGAAAGAGAGAGGATGAGTAAGATCCCCTATGCTTCGGCAGTAGGCTCTATCATGTACGTCATGCTGTGTACTAGACCAGATATCGCACATGTTGTTAGTTTGACCAGCAGATATCAAAGTGATCCAGGGATGGAACACTGGACAGCGGTCAAGAATATCCTGAAGTACTTGAAAAGGACTAAGGATATGTTTCTTTGTTATGGCGGTGACCAAGAGCTCGTTGTAACCACCGATGCAAGTTGGAACACCGACCCTGATGACTCTAAGTCTCAGTCTGGGTATGTGTTTATATTGAATGGTGCGACAGTAAGCTGGAGCAGTTCCAAGGCACGGTGGCGAAATCTTCAACAATCTGAATATATAGCGGCTTTAGAGGCTTCATCGGAAGCGGTATGGATGAAGAGGTTCATTGTTGAGCTTGGTGTGGTTCCTAGTGCATTGGACCCGCTAGTCATTTGTGACAACACGGGTGCCATCGCCAATGCAAAGGAACCAAGGTCACACAACAAGCTGAAGCATATCAAGTTGCGTTTTCATTCGATTCGCGAGTACATCGAAGATGGTGAAGTAGAGATTTGCAAAGTACACACGGATCTGAATGTTGCAGATCCGTTGACTAAAGCTCTCCCAAGGGCAAAGCATGACAAACACCAGAATGCCATGGGTGTTAGGTACCTTACAATGTAATCTAGATTATTGACTCTAGTGCAAGTGGGAGACTGTTGGAGATATGCCCAAGAGGCAATAATAAAGTGGTTGTTATAATATCTTTGTGTTTATGATAAATGTTTATATACCATGCTATAATTGTATTAACCGAAACATTGATACATGTGTGTTATGTAAACAACAAGGAGTCCCTAGTAAGCCTCTTGTATAACTAGCTTGTTGATTAATAGATGATCATGGTTTCGTGATCATGAACATTGGATGTTATTAATAACAAGGTTATGTCATTAGTTGAATGATATAATGGACACACACCCAAATGAGCGTAGCATAAGATCAAGTCATTAAGTTCATTTGCTATAAGCTTTCAATACATAGTTGTCTTAATCCTTCGACCATGAGATCATGTAAATCACTTACACCGAAAGGTTACTTTGATTACATCAAACGTCATTGCGTAAATGGGTGACAATAAAGGTGGGATTAAGTATTTGGAAAGTGTGAGTTGAGGCATATGGATCAACAGTGCGATTTGTCCATCCTGATGACGGATAGATATACTGGGCCCTCTCGGTGGAATGTCATCTGATTAGCTTGCAAGCATATGAATAGTTCATAAGAGATCACATACCACGGTAAAGAGTACTTGTCGGTAACGAGGTTGAACAAGGTATGGAGATACCGATGATCAAACCTCGGACAAGTAAAATATCGCGAGACAAAGGGAATTGGCATCGTATGTAAATGGTTCAATCGATCACTAAGTCATCGTTGAATATGTGGGAGCCATTATGGATCTATCCCGCTATTGGTTATTGCTCGGAGAGGAGTCTCGACCATGTCGCATAGTTCGCGAACCGTAGGGTGACGCGCTTAAGGTTCGATGTCGCATAAGTAGATTTGAATATGGTATGGAGACGAAGTTTGTTCGGAGTCTCGGATGTGATCCAGGATGTCACGAGGAGGTCCGGAATAGTCCGGAGAATAAGATTCATATAAGGGAAGTTGATTTCTGGGTTTTCGGAAATGTTCGGGATTATTCCGGTGTTGAAGGTTCTAGAAGGTTCCGGAAGGGTCCACCATGGGGCCCACGACCCGGGAGGCCCACCGTGGGCCGAGGGGATGCTCCCTGGCCTAATGGGCCAGGGGCACTTGGCCCCCAAGGCCCAGGCCGGCCAGCCCTAGGGTTTCCCATCAACTTGGGGGAGGGGAAAGCCCCTCTCCCCCTTGGCCGCCGCTCCCCAACCCTAGATGGGAAGGGGGCCACCTTGGCCGGCCAGCTCCCTATATAAAGAGGGGAGGGGGTGGCCGGCCACATCATCCCCCCGTTGCCTCCTCCTCTGGCCGCCTCTCCCTCCACCATACGCTATCCGGGCTTAGGCGAAGCCCTGCAGTTTTCTTCACCACCACCACCACGCCGTCGTGCTGCTGAACGTTGGAGGAGATCTACCACACCTCCGCTGCCCGCTGGAACGGGAGAGGAAGGAGCTTCATCGACACCGTACGCGCGACCGAGTACGGAAGTGCTGCCGGATTGCAGCACCGGGGACGATCGTCTACACCAACAACGAGATTAATCTCGTAGGCTTTGGAATCTTCGAGGGTTAGTCTCATCTCCATCTCGTTGCTTAGATCTAGTAGATTGGATCTTGGGTGTTCCATAGATTAGATCTGCTGGTTTTTTTCGCTTTGCGGTAGGAAAATTTTTGTTTTCTATGCAACGAACCCCATCACGTACATGGTGTGATAATAAGGTCCCTGCGCAGAAGAATGGCGTGGAGGCTCCACATGACCATAATGTTGATGTGAGGAGCTCGCTGCATCGGATGAAGAGTCGAGGTGCTCCTCGGCCGCCTCCGTGCCGTCCCTTGCATGATGGCCTTCTCTTTCTATGTATGCATTTAGCTCATTTTCTGTGACCGACCACCCTTCCCTGGAATCAAGGTTAAACAAAACAGGTGCAGGCAATCATACTAGCTTTTCAGTTTTCTTAGTTGTTCTCCAAGTTTTCTTATAGAATGTTATCCTATAATACAGGTTGCTCAAATTAGACGCATCCGAAACCAACTCATGTTTAATCATGGAAACAACATCAAGTTTCTCCATGGAGAGCGGAATATCTAGATGGTGAGGTTCTACACCATGCATAGCTAATAAACGAGAGGCGATGAGACCTCCACAAATTCCTCCCTTCTCACGGTTAGTAGCAAGTCTACAAGCTATCAAAGCACCCAAATTATAAGTCCTATCCTGTTGCAATGCAGCAGCTAAGAAAGCCATATCTTGGATAGACAACTTATTTGCGTTCCTTCTAGCAAGAACACACTTTGTGATGAAATAAGCAAAGTAGCGAATAGGGAGTTGAATACTACTGATTTTACCATTATCATCGGAGAAGCTTCTCCCTTGACAAATCATCGTATATAGACTTGAGAGCTCCCGCGGCCCCTAACCTTCTCGCATGATCCCCATTGTGGCACTCTAATTGCTGCACAAAAATCATTAAATGGCAAGTTGGCAGTTTTATTATAAATTTTGTATCGAACCATGGGGTTAGTTTGGGACCGATGGAATTCGAAATCCTGCACCACCGACATTGTTAGTTTCGCATATTGGTAAGGTTCACCAACAACAAAACTTTCCAACCCTGCATTGGAAATCAGTGTTTGAACATCTTGCAAGATTCATGCATTCCGCATAAAATCAGTGCATGGGTAATAAGAGGGGTATACTCCCTCTTCGCGGTGAACTCTCATGACTTGTTTCACCTCCAATTCTTGTTGGTTTAGTTGGTGCCTACTTCCTTCCATTTTCTGAAATTTTTCAACAATCATTATAAAATTTGATTTCAAGGTATATAATTGAGAGGAACTACTATAGGAACTTGCTAGAGTACTAAACATGCATCAAAACTAGTTTCTACCACTTAGAACAAGCATGCAAGCTCACTAAACATGTTACCTACAGCAGCAAAATATTCAAGATATACTCAACCAAACAAAATTCTAATTGGATAATCAAAGGAGTCACATACCGGAAAGCCAAATTTGCAGAAATTGGGCTGAGATCGAGAAATCTCGAGTTCTTGAGCAAACACGAGTGAGAGAAAGCTGGTGCGAGTTTTTTGGGAGAGAGAATGGGAGGAAGAAGTGAAAAAGTGGGGCAAGGAGGGGCCCACACCACAGGGCGCTGCTGCCAGGCGCCACTTGGTGCCCCACTGGTCATCCCTTCCCAGCCTAAAAATAAGACTAAAGATAATTTTTGTAAATTTTTGAGAAATTCAAAAAATGCACATTTCTGGGTGTTAAAGTAATTATTACTGCGCAGGAAAATGATTTCCAAAATCTTGAACAACTAAAGCATCTTGCAAAACAAAAAGTTCTACAACAAGTAAAACAAGTAGAGGAAGAAAGAAAGAAAGAAATGTTGTTTAGCTCTCTTATGCATTAAAATATACTTGTTAACAAGGTTGATCAAGTCTTGCTACCAAATAAATTTTATATGACATAAGAAGAAATAAACCTCAAATCAATCATGTTACCTTATATTGAATTGATATAGATCCAATCACAAGAGTTTGATATTCTTCTTTAGGCTCATATATAGGCAATCAATGGATCCCACCTTGATAGTTTTCAGATTACAAATTGTATTAACTCCATATACTTTATCAATCCTCTTTGGAAAATAGATTTTGTCATCAACATTGAAAGTAACTTTTCCTTTATTGCAATCAATAGCCCCTGCAGTATTAAGAAAGGGTCTTCCAAGAATAATAGACATATTATCATCTTCGCATTTCCAACACAACGAAATCGCTTAATATTAAGCAATTTTGAGTAACTTGAACAGAAGATTTTCACATACCCACAGGAACAAAGTAGATCAGCCATTTGCAAAGATATATCGGTTGGTATCAACTTATCTAAATCAAGTCTCTTGTAAAGAGAAAAGGCATCACACTAACTCCTGCTCCCAAATCACATAGAGTTCTAACATAATTATTCTTGATAGAACAAGGAATAGTCGGTATAATGTCCCAGCTTCTTTGGAACCTTACCATTGAAAGAGTAATTAGCGAGCATAGTGGAAATCTCCTCATTGGGAATTTTCCTTTTGTTAGAGACAATATCTTTCATATACTTTGAATAAGGAGGCAATTTAGTAGCATCAGTCAAAGGAATTTGCAAAATAAAGGTTTCATCCAATCACAAAATTTATTATAGTGTTCCTCCTCCTTTGATTTTTATAGCAGGAAAAGGCATTTGCTTTTGAACCCAAGGTTCTCTTTCATTACCATGTTTCTTTGTAATAAAATCTTCTTTAGCGTTTTTTAGTTTTAGAATCTTATCTTCAATTTTTTTTCGAGATCCTCAGGATACACGTTTCTTCTAGAATTGTTACTTTTCATAAAGCATGTTCTTCTTTTTCATGAGTATTTTTAACAAGTCATTTTGCACTTTAGTAAGTTGATCAATTTGAGTTTGAATCATATTAAAATGTTTAACAAGCATCTTAACATCATTGGAGGTTCTCTCCACAATATCATGCAATTTACTAATAGCTTGAGAATTTTCTATTAGATGATTCTCTACTCTCATATTAAAATTATTTTGCTTAACAACATAATTATCAAATTCATCTAAACATTGATCGGTTTTGAATAAGGGATATCTCCTCTATCAAAGCGTTGAAGAGAATGTACCTCAATTGTGGATGAAGGGGAATTATCTTACATAGGTCTTCTATTGGAGGTAAATTCTTCACATCTTTTAATACCCTCTTTCCATAAGAGATTTCTTCTTCCTCATATCTTCATCATTTAATTCAATATACTCCTCTTCTTCAGCATTGGTGTCGGTTCAGGTGTAGACCAATCATCATGATTTTTGCTTATCTTTTTCGCAATTTTTCTGAAAACACAACAGCAGACATCCAGGTATGCCCTAGACTCAATGGTTAGTCCACTATAAAATATATCAAGTAAATCATGCTTTTCCAAATCATGTAGGCCGGCTCTAATAAGAGAGCAATCTTGCCCAAGCTCGCAATTTCTCTCCATCTTCTTGATCAAAACTATAAATTCTCTGCAGAGCAATATGTTGAGCACTAGCAGAAAAGTATTTTCGAAAAGAAAACATCAAGCAAACAACTTGGACTATCAATAGAATCGGGAGGCAAATTATTATACCAAATCTTAGCATCATCCTTTAATGAGAAAGGAAAATTTTAGCAACAAAATAAGTACGCATCTTAACATCATCGAAAACAAGCAACTTAAAGTAGAAAGCTCATTCATATGTTCTACAACACTCTCTTTTCAGTACCACCCCTCAACAATAGATATATGAGATAAATCAAGAGAAAATCATAATCTTTATCCTTAATGTTTATAGGAGATGTGGCAAATTTAGGATCAGACTTATATCTAAAGATGTTGTGCAATAAGCTTTTTAAGGTTACTTGTACTAGTAGTAGCATTGCATTTATCAATAAAATCATCATCAAGTTCCACATAATCTTCATCAAGATCTCGATGAATTAACAAAAATAACATTAGGAGTTTCAGATTTTCAATTTGTCTAGACCTAGCAATTGTAGCATCTAGAAAAGGACCTAATGAACTAGTATTATCAAGCACAGAGAAGCATCATCAAAATTATCGAGGAGTTTCAGATCAGCAGATAATACCAACACGTGAAGCTTGTGGTGGTGAAACAAGTTGACTTATCAGACGGTGAATCAAGCGAGGTACTCGAGTTGTACCTTCTTGTAGTGGATGGTAATATGGCGACTTTAGCATCGCAGTTTTACCCATGATGGAGGATTTGCAGCGAACAATATCAATCCAAGTGAACTTGCAAAAGGGCACGCGCAGAAAATAGTCTTGATGACCCACAAGTATACGCAAACTTCGAGGGTATTACCCAATTTATTGATTCGACACAAGGGGAGACAAAGAATACTTGTAAGCCTTAACATGAGTTGTCAATTGCACTGAAACATACTTGCTCGCAAGAGTATATCAGTAGCAACAGTTTATAGCAGTAGAATAGTGAAATAACAAATGAAATAAAGACAAGTGATTATAGTAAACAACGGATTAAAATACTGTAGGCACAGGATGGATGAACGGGCGTTGCATGGATGAGAGAATTCATATAACAATCAAGGTAGGGCATTTGCAGAATAAAGCGGTATCCAAGTACTAAACAATCCATAGGCATGTGTTCGTATATGTGAACTTGCACAACATCTTGTCCTACTTGGCAAGCCTCTAGGGAACTACTGGAAATTAAGGTACTCCTTTTAATAGAGTACCGGAGCAAAGCATTAACACTCCGTGAACACATGTGATCCTCACATCACCGCCTTCCCCTCCAGTAGTGGTCCGGAACCCGAGGCCCCAAAGTGACAGAAATTGGGACAACCGGAGGGGAAGGCGGTGATGTGAGGATCACATGTGTTCACGGAGTGTTAATGCTTTGCTCCGTACTCTATTAAAAGGAGTACCTTAATTTCCGTAGTTTCCCTAGAGGCCCATACCGGCTGGTAGGACAAAAGATGTTGTGCAAGTTTCTCATTGCGAGCACGTACGACTATATTTGGAACACATGCCAATGGATTGATTAGTACTTGGATACCGCTTTATTATTATCTGCAAATGCCCTACCATGATTGTTATATGAATTCTCTCATCCATGCAACACCCGTTCATCCATCCCTGTGCCTATATTATTTTAATCCTGCTGTTTACTATAATCACTGCTGTCTTTATTTCACTATCCGTTATTTCACTATTCCTACGCTATAAAACGTTGCTACCGATAAACTGTTGCGAGCAAGTCTGTTTCAGTGCACTGAATTGACAACTCCGATGTTAAGGCTTACAAGTATTCTTTGTCTCCCCTTGTGTCGAATCAATAAATTGGGTAATACTTCTCTCGAAGACGTTGCGATCCCCTATACTTGTGGGTCATCAAGACTATTTTCTGGCGCCGTTGCCGGGGAGCATAGCTTTATTTGCAAGTTCACTTTGATTGATATTGTTCGCTGCAAATCCTCCATCATGGGTAAAATTCGCGATGCTAAAGTCACCATATTACCATCCACTACAAGAAAAGCTACAACTCTGAGTACCTCTGCTGCTCTTGATTCACCGTCTGTGATAAGTCAACTTGTTTCACCACCACAAGCTTCACGTGTTGGTATTTTTGCTGAATCTGAAAACTCCTCTGATAATTTTGATGATGCTTCTACTGTGCTTGATAATACTGGTTCATTAGGTCCTTTTCTAGATGCTACAATTGCTAGGTCTAGACAAATTTAAAATACTGAAACTCCTAATGAAAATACTGTTACACCTGTTAATTCACCTGAGACCGATGATCTTGATGAAGATTATGTGGAACTTGATGATGATTTTATTGATAAATGCAATGCTACTACTAGTACAAGTAACCTTAAAAAGCTTATTGCACAACATGCTGTTAGATATAAACTGTCTCCTGATCCTAAATTTGCCACATCTCCTATAAACATTAAGGATAAAGATTATGACTTTTCTCTTGATTTATCTCATATATCTATTGTTGAGAAAACACCTTTCTGTGGTACTGAAAAAGAGAGTGCTGTAGAACATATGAATGAGCTTTCTACTTTAAGTAGCTTGTTTTCTGATGATGTTAAGATGCGTACTTATTTTGTTGCTAAGATTTTCCCATTCTCATTAAAGGATGATGCTTTTGGTATAATAATTTGCCTCGATTCTATTGATAGTCCAAGTTGTTTGCTTGATGTTTTCTTTCGAAAATACTTTCCCGCTAGTGCTCAACATATTGCTCTGCAGAGAATTTATAGTTTGGATCAAGAAGATGGAGAGAAATTGCCTGAAGCTTGGGCAAGATTTTGCTCTCTTATTAGAGCTCGGCCTGGACATGATTTGGAAAAGCATGATTTACTTGATATATTTTATAGTGGACTAACCATTGAGTCTAGGGCATACCTGGATAGTTGTGCTGATTGTGTTTTCAGGAAGAGAACTCCGGACGAAGCTGAAGAATTATTGGCAAAGATAAGCAAAAATCATGATGATTGGTCTACACCTGAACCAACCCCGACACCAATACTGAAGAAGAGGGGTATGATTGAATTAAATGATGAAGATATGAGGGAAGCCAAGAAATCTCTTTTGGAGAAGGGTATTAAATCTGAAGATGTGAAGAATTTGCCTCCAATAGAAGACCTATGTAATATAATTCCCCCTTCATCCACAATTGAGGTACATTCTCTTCAACGCTTTGATAGAGGAGATATCCCTTATTCAAAACCTCCTGATCAATGTTTAGATGAATTTGATAATTATATTGTTAAGCAAAATAATTTTAATATGAGAGTAGAGAATCATCTAATAGAAAATTCTCAAGCTATTAGTAAATTGCATGATATTGTGGAGAGAACCTCCAATGATGTTAAGATGCTTGTTAAGCATTTTAATATGATTCAAACTCAAATTGATCAACTTACTAAAGTGCAAAATGACTTGTTAAAAAATACTCATGAAGAGAAACATGCTTATGAAGTAACAACTAGAGGCGGTGTTTCTACCCAGGATCCTCTATATCCTGAAGGGCACCCCAAAAGAATTGAACAAGATTCTCAACGAACTAAAGAAACTAGTAGTCGTTCTAAGAAAAAGAAGAAGAAACATAAAACTGTTGTAGAATCCTCTGAACCTGTTAATGATCCTAATAGTATTTCTATTTCTGATGTTGAAACTGAAAGTGGTAATGAACATGATGAAGATAATGATAATAATGATACTCCTGATAAAGAAGAAATTGAGAAAGAACCTGAAAAGCATGCTAAAAATAAAAAGTACGCTAAAGAAGATTTTATTACAAAGAAACATGGTAATGAAAGAGAACCTTGGGTTCAAAAGCAAATGCCTTTTCCTGCTAAGAAACTATAAAATCAAAGGAGGAGGAACACTATAATAAATTTTGTGATTGGATGAAACCTTTATTTTTGCAAATCCCTTTGACTGATGCTACTAAATTGCCTCCTTATTCAAAGTACATGAAAGATATTGTCTCTAACAAAAGGAAAATTCCTAATGAGGATATTTCCACTATGCTCGCTAATTACTCTTTCAATGGTAAGGTTCCAAAGAAGCTGGGAGACCCAGGTATACCGACTATTCCTTGTTCTATCAAGAATAATTATGTTAGAACTGCTCTATGTGATTTGGGAGCAGGAGTTAGTGTGATGTCTTTTTCTCTTTACAAGAGACTTGATTTAGATAAGTTGATACCAACTGATATATCTTTGCAAATGGCTGATAAATCTACTGCTATCCCTGTTGGTGTATGTGAAAATGTTCATGTTCAAGTTACTCAAAATTGCTTAATATTAACTGATTTTGTTGTGTTGGAAATGCCCGAAGATGATAATATGTCTATTATTCTTGGAAGACCCTTTCTTAATACTGCAGGGGCTGTTATTGATTGCAATAAAGGAAAAGTTACTTTCAATGTTGATGACAAGGAACATACTGTCTATTTTCCCAAGAGGATTGATAAAGTATATGGAGTTAATACAATTTGTAATTTGAAAACTATCAATGTGGGATCATTTGATTGTCCTATATATGAGCCTAAAGAAGAATATCGAACTCTTGTGATTGGATCCATATCAATTCAATATAAGGTAACATGATTGATTTGAGGTTTATTTCTTCTTATGTCATATAAAATTTATTTGGTAGCAAGACTTGATCAACCTTGTTAACAAGTATATTTTAATGCATAAAAGAGCTAAACAACATTTCTTTCTTCCTCCACTTTTTTTATTTGCTGTAGCACCTTTTGTTTTGCAAAGTTCTTTAGAAATTTCAAAATCTTTTCCTGTGCTGTAATAATCACTTTAACACCCAGAAATGTGCATTTTTCGGAGTTCTCAAAAATTTACAAAAATTATACTGGTAGTCTTATTTTTCAAGGGGCACTGGGAGCACTGGGATGACCACAGCACCCAGGTGGCACCCCACGCCGGCGCGCCGCCAAGGGGGCGCGCCACCGTTGTGTGGGGCCCTCCTTGCCCCACTTCTTCATCTCTTTCTCCCATCTCACTCTCTCTCCCGAAAAACTCGCACCAGCTTTCTCTCACTCGCGTTTCTGCTCAAGAGCTCAAGATTTCTCGATCTCTTTGCTCAGCCCAGATCTGAAATTTGGCACATATGCTCTCCGGTATGTGACTCCTTTGATTATCCAATTAGAATTTTGTTTGGTTGAGTATATCTTGAATATTTTGCTGCTGTAGGTAACATGTTTAGTGAGCTTGCATGCTTGTTCTAAGTTGTAAAAATTAGTTTTGATGCATGTTTAGTACTCTAGCAAGTTCCTATAGTAGTTTCCTCAATTATATACCTTGAAATCAAATTTTATAATGATTGTTGAAAAATTTCAGAAAAGGAAAATGGACAACCACAACTTTGGAGAGGTGTTCGAAAGAGAGACGACGAGCATGGGGAGGCCTTCTAGGACCGCCACCCGATTCAGGCAATCCTATAATGAAGACGTCATCGCACCGAGCTTCGAACCCGAAGAGGACAATGGAGTCCCTAACGCTTCATCTTTCCCATGTTATAACTTTTTGAGTAATGCAGGGTTGCTGGATGATTTCTTGACTCTTGTCGGTAAGGCGGGTTTAACCACCTATATGGAGGATGAGAGGGAGCAATACTACATGCTCACTAAAATCTTTGTGGAGAGTTTCAAGTTCAACAACAAGCACTATCACCCGACAGTTGCATTCAGGATCTATGGTAATCCTATTACTATGAAGTTGAAGGATTTTTGTACTGCATTGGATATTGCCCCTCCAGGTACAGCAAAGAAGATCGAGGACAACCCCAAGGCTTTGCTGGAGCTCTATCGAGAAATCACCAATGATGATTGCCGCACCATTCAGCGTGGCAAGATAAGAAACATCCAACTTCCCGCCATTAAGTATTTTGCTTATTACCTTGCTACGAGCATTCTTGGTAGGGAGAATACTAGTAATATTTCTAGTTATCATCTTGCTTTCTTAATTGCTGCACTCACTAGAGAGACTTATCATCTTGGTGCTCTTGGCTTTCTAACAAGGGGCCTATTTTTGGAGGAATTATTGCATAATTATTTTATCATATTTTCTCTTCTTCCCTATGAATAAACTAACTGCAAGGTTAGATATTGCTGCTATGAAGAGTCACCAATTTGTTACAATGACTCTAGTATGGATAATATTGTCTATAAAATGTTATTTGCTGACGGGGATGAGAGGGAAATCCTCTTGCCGCAAACCGATTTGTTCAGTGTTCACAGGAAACCGTGGTCGCGCTCTAAGGAGGAGGTGGATGAGCAACTGAAGATACAAGGCTTCCACTAGCAGCATGACTCCGAGGACGCCGAGCCCTCCTACGACTACACCGTCACGTATCCTGTTGCTTCTTCCAGCACATACCCGAACATGATCCTTCTTCGTCATACTACGGAGACACCACTTCATGGGGACCGTGGGAATGATCTCCACTTAGGCCAAAAGCCTAAGCTTGGGGGGAGGTATACCGGCATCACTCATTCTTTGCATATTATGGTTGCTGGATACTTGTACATACTTGTTTAGTTTCTTAAAGTGGTTTTCTAATGAGAGGGAGATGATATTTGGGGAAGTGCTGTCTAAGAACAGATTCTGGGCTGTTACCAAAAAAATTCGTGCGCACAGCCAGAACGTTATTTTGAGTTGAAAATTTTTGTGCATGTTTCCCAGGTTGTTATCTAACTTTCATTAGTTGAACACTTTTCGAACTGAGCAACGCAAGATTTTGTAAAAATCGATTTCTGTCTGCTGTTTTGCGATTTCTGCCATCCTGCTTTTTCTGTTTTGTTAGTTTGCATTCTCTTGTTTTTGTTTTGTTTCTTTCCTAAAACACAAAAAGACCAAAAATATTTCTGTTGTTTCTCTTCACCATTTGTTTATTTGGTTCTTTGCTCTTATTTTACTTTATTTGCTATCGTTGGTTTGCTATGAGAAAATTCAAAAAGATTTTGCTTTGTTTGCTTGTTTCCTTGTTCTTGTTTCTAACCCGAAAACACCAAAAATATTTGTTGTTCTTCTTTGGTTTTGTAAAGTTCATTAGGGAGTTCAGAGGTCTCCGGTGGTTGGAGCTTGGTTTTATTCCATATTATTATTCAAGATGCACAAGTGAAAGGCAATAATGACGATCTACGGCAACTTGACTGTGGTGAGAGGCTGGTATGAACTCTATTTGTTTTCATTTTTGTACATATACTCATCCATGTGAGCATGCTTAGTTGGTTCATGTGAGGTATATGTCATTTAATGAAAGTTTAGTAGTTCATGATCTCCCATGATTAGTTCCAATCTATTAATAATGAGTAGCATGTCATGAATATTTGCTTGCGTTGTTTTATTCATAGAACGGTATGACATTGTGGTATCCTCCTCTGAATAATTCACTCGAATCAACTTGGCACATGCTCACGCATGCATATGACTAAACAAAAGTCAATTAAGCCTCGATGATTTACTTTGCTTCAGAGTTCTTATATCACTTTTATGCCTCCGTTAATTTTATTTTGTCGCAAGCATGATTATGACGGTTATTGCTCTCTTGATTGTCGCTTCCCAGTCTATTGGTAGCCTTCACTTGTACTGAGCGGGAACGCTGCTCGTGCTTCCAAATACCTGAAAACCAAGTTATTCCAAAGTGTCCACCATAAATACCTATGCATGGCATTTCAAACCATTCCAAGTAAATTCTCATGTGCTACCTTTAAACCTTCAAACTACTTCTCAATTCGTGTCAATGTTTTATAGCTCATGAGGAAGTATGTGGTGTTTTATCTTTCAACCTTGTCATTTACTCCTGACAAGCTTTCACCAATGGACTAGTGGCACATCCGCTTATCCAATAATTTTGCAAAAAGAGCTGGCAACGGGTTCCCAGCCCCAATTAATTAACCTTCATTAATAATTCTCTTCACGTGTTTTGCTCTGATTCATCAAGCAACTTAACCTGCAAATAGATACTCCCCATGGTATGTGAATGTTGGAAGGCACCCGATGATTCGGTTAGCCATGGCTTGTGTAAGCAAAGGTTGGGGGAGTGTCATCCATAATGAAACTAAAATGCATGTGTAAACAAAAGAGAAGAGGGATGATCTACCTTGCTGGTAGAGATAACGTCCTTCATGGGAGCCACTCTTGAGAGTCCGGTTGGCGAGGTGGTTAGAGTATCCACTATCATTCGTTGACAACAACAAACACCTCTCAAAATAATTTTACTTCTGTCTTTGAAAAAATGAAAAGCTCTAGCACATGTTAATCCCTGCTTCCCTCTGCGAAGGGTCAATCTTTTACTTTTATGTTGAGTCACCATCCTTTCTTTGAGCACCTTCTTGAGAGCATAACTGTCATTCTTAGTATAATATGCTTGTCCCAAAATATGATCATTGGTATAACTTTGATGCTTTTATCTTTGACAATTTTACTTCTAGTCTTTCTATGAACTTCGAGGTGCCTGGGCATTTATGTTTTGCTGTACAAATACAGCAAGCGAGATACCACTTTATCATATCTTTCTATGAACATTGCAATCCTGCTTATTGAAGTGTTTCATGATGCTTGTTATTAGTTTGTTGGTATCTTTTTCATGATTGACACAGCTACTAGATGACTTTATTTGCATGTACCTTATTATGAATTGCTTAAGCACTTGCCATATCATGAGAATATTTACATCATATGAACAAATGTGTTCGTGAAAGTTCTTTTATCGCACTCAGTTGTTAACTGAATTGCTTGAGGACAAGCAATAAGCTAAGCTTGGGGTTGATACGTCCAAAACGTATCTACTTTCCCGAACACTTTTGCTATTGTTTTGCCTCTAATTTGTGTATTTTGGATACAACTAACACGGACTAACGCTGTTTTCAGCAGAATTGCTCGTGTCTCGTTTTTGTGCAGAAATTCAACTTTCAGAAAATCCTCGAATTTATGTCAAAGGGCTTATTTTTCCATAAGAATCACGGAGCCGAAGGGCAGGCGGGGGAGGCCCAGCCCCCTGCACACTAGGCCGGCGCCTGGAGGGGGGCGCGGCGCCCAGTGTGTGGCCGCCTCGGCCAGCCTCCGCCCCCCTGACTACTTAAGGGTTTCGATCTAAAAACGCGAGACAGAAGTCGAAGTCGCCGAAACCATCCAACGCCGCCACCGTCGCGAAACTCCGTCTCGGGACCGAAACTCGTTCGGCACTCCGGACGGGAATTGGAGGGGATCATCGCCGCCATCGCCACCGACGCCTCTCCATCGACCAGCCATGTTTCCCCATCCATGTGTGAGTAATTCCCCGCTGTAGGCTGAAGGGGATGGTAGGGATTGGATGAGATTGATCATGTAATAGTCACAAGATTGTTAGGGCATGGTGCCTAGTATCCGTAGATGTTACTTTTATGATATTGTTGCAACTTGTTATGCTTAATGCTTGTTACTAGGGCCCGAGTGCCATGATCTCAGATCTGAACATGTTATTGTTTCATCATGATATGCATTGTTTTATGATCTTACCTGCAAGTTGTATACACACGTTGCTGTCCGGAACCCGAGGCCCCAAAGTGACAAATTGGGACAACCGGAGGGGAAGGCGGTGATGTGAGGATCACATGTGTTCACGGAGTGTTAATGCTTTGCTCCGGTACTCTATTAAAAGGAGTACCTTAATTTCCAGAGTTTCCCTAGAGGCCCGGCTGCCACCTTGGTAGGACAAAAGATGTTGTGCAAGTTCCTCATTGCGAGCACGTACGACTATATACGGAACACATGCCTATGGATTGTTTAGTACTTGGATACCGCTTTATTATTACCTGCAAATGCCCTACCTTGATTGTTATATGAATTCTCTCATCCATGCAACGCCCGTTCATCCATCCCTGTGCCTACAGTATTTTAATCCTGCTGTTTACTATAATCACTACTGCTGTCTTTATTTCACTGCTGTTATTTCACTATTCCTATGCTATAAACTGTTGCTACGATAAACTCTTGCGAGCAAGTCTGTTTCCAGCTGAATTGAAAACTCCGCTGTTAAGGCTTACAAGTATTCTTTGTCTCCCCTTGTGTCGAATCAATAAATTGGGTAATACTTCCCTCGAAGACTGTTGTGATCCCCTATACTTGTGGGTCATCACACCTTTCTGATGAAAGTGAATGACGAACTCAAAGACGTCGCGAGGGGGTCCATCATTCGGCCTCTGGATAAGAAGTGGCACACACGAGATATGGCCGATGACGTTTACCGGGTTGAAGTCGATCGGGCATTACCGAGCTATGAGGATTTGTATCTTCCTAATCAACCGGATGGTGCCGATAGCCCGATGAAGCTGAGCTCACTAAAGAGTTGGGTAGTGTTATGGCCGAAGACCCTAATTAGGATCAACACCTCCTCGGGGTCGACGGCAAGCAAAGGAAAGCACCTTGCGGCGCCACAGGTGAGCGCCCCTCCACAACAGCCAGCGACACCGGTTGGTCAGCGCCCTACCACAACAGCCAACGGCGCCGGTGGTCAACCCCCCACCACAACAGCCAGTGGCGCCGGTGGTCAGAGCCCCACCACAACAGCCAGCGGCGCCGGTGGTCAGCGCCCCACCACAAAAGCCAGCGGCACCAGAGGTTGAGGCCTACGAACGTGACGACTTCCAATGGGATATTCCTACGTCTTCACAAGTTCTCCATGACGATGCCCCGGTGGATCCGAACGCGATGACCTCGAAATATCTGTGCTCCAAGAAGCTGTTCGATTCTCAAGAAACAACTGAGGAGGAAGAGGAAACGCCTGAGGAGGCGGCCGCCGCCAAAAATATGTTGAGCCCAAACACACTCCGTGCTACGACCAATACGGTGATGGATGCTACAGGCCTTCTGAAGTGCCTACAACCCAAGAAGCGGAAGAGGCCAGCAAAGAAGGACGCCAAAGCCAAGGCGGAGGCCAAAGCCAAGGGGCCGGTCCGGCACCTTGACAAGTTTCCATACAATTGGCGACAGGAGCATCGCTTGGGTGAACCGATGCCGCCGGAGCATGTCCTCAAGAAACTCACCGCGGATATGAGGAGCTTGCATAACTCTATCCAGTATCTGGAGAGGCAACTTCTCAAATCAACATCTCTTGGTTATCCAATCTACATGGCGAAGGTGCCAACTGGCATGGGTTTTGCCGAAAAGTACCCCACGGACTTGTGCTTCCTCCGGTTCGATGACATCTTCAACATCTTTCGCATGAAAATGCTCCACCATACCGTGGTCCGGCTAGTTGATCTTAGCATGTCCTCCCAGATCGTTAAGGAGGGGACGTCGGACATCACGATAATGGACCCCTTCTATATGCGGGAGAGCATCATCTGCAACCATGGGGATCAGACGATTTCCACCAAGCAGATCGAGGATTTCTTCGTGCTGAACATTAAGAAGAGTGGCATTCTCATCCCTTACTTCCCCGAGTAAGTAATCATTCGCTAGTCCCCATTACATTCTATCTTATATCTCCATTTGCATTTGTGAAGGTTAATCCGAGTGTTTTGCGGAGAGACAAGTATTGCACCCTCATCGTCGTGCACCCGCAACACTCACATGCAATCTATCTCGACTCGGGTAGGGACAAGAAGAAAGACTACACCGACATCAAGGGCGTTCTCAATGATGCTCTCACTGGCTTCGCCTCCAAGACAGGCCCCCTCAAAGTACAGAGGAAAGTACGAGGAGGCTTGGCGTTAACCCACACAACCAACTTCGCCTGCCTCAAGCAGTCGTCGGAAGAGAATGGGATGGATGCGTGGTACGTCATCCTCCAGATGCAGGAGTACATAAAGTACGCAGATGACATGTTGTTGCCAGAGACTCTTAGAAACAGGTTTAAAAACTTGGCAGATGTCAACGATAGAGAGCTGAGACTAAACTGGGGTCGCGTCCAGCAGATGATTTGCACGATAATCGTGCAGGATGTCACCAATAGGTCTGGCGCGTTCTTCTGCGGCTACGGTCAACCACCTAATGACGAGATAGAACTCCGCTTGGAGATGTCGCGTGAGGACAAGCCATTCAACTCGCTGGAGGTCTGCCGTCCATTTCCCCATAGGCCTACAACCTGATCCTACGACGGGAACTCTTTTGCTTAAGCTTGAACAATATGTCGATGAACTTGCGTACTGTAATTGCTATATATTCCAGCCCGATCGACTTGTCTCTTTTATTTAGTTTGTATGGATGTGCATGTGAACATGCGTCTATAATTCCATTTACTTTGGTATATATTTCTAGATTATGGTGTGTTTACCTTAATTATTTGCATTTACTCGACCCTTACTTGGCTCGTATTTGGAGTTCGCCGATGGTTAGAATGTTTGGTCACTCGTACACTCGGGGGTGGAGCCAGTGAGCCTTGGTGTGATGGCCACAAATATCAATCTATTGTGCATCCTACCTGGCCTCACTGACTCCATCCCTAGATGTTAATATTAGTTTCGATCAACAAAGTATGAGGTGTGCTATTTAGTTAATACTACTTGTCTTTTATTTGAGTTGGCACTTCTTAATTGCATTGGCCGATGATTAGAATGTTCGGTCACTACACTCTGGGGTGGGGTGAGTGAACCTAGTGTGATGACACAAATATCAATTTGTTGTGCATCCTACTTGGCTTCACTTACCCCACCCCTGAATGTTAATATTTGTTTCGACCGACAAAGTATGAGGCATATGCTATCTACTTGATACTACTTAGCTCTTATTGGAGTACGCCGATGATTAGAATGTTTGGTTGCTCGTACACTCGGAGGTGAAGCAGTGAGCCTGGTGTGATGGTCACAAATATCAATCTCTTGTGCATCCTTCCTTGCCTCGCTGACTCCATCCCTGAATGTTAATATTTGTTTCGACCAACAAAGTATGAGGCATGCTATTTAGTTCATACTACTTGTCTCTTATTTGAGTTGGCACTTGTTAGTTGAATTGGCCGATGATTAGAATGTTTCGTCACACTTCTCATATATACTTATATATTGCAAAGATATATATCATCTATGATTTGGTATTGACGTTTTATTTGTATTGTGCATGGAGATGCCGACGACACATGTCGTGTACAAGGGGAGGGTTCCTGGAGTCTACGACGACTGGGGGAACTATCGGAGATAGGTGCACCGCTTCGACGGCAACAACTACAAGGGATACCCCACTAGGGTGGTGGCGGAAGGAAGATACGCGCGTTATCTAGCGGGAGAGATGAGGGACATAAGGAGGAACCAGATGAAGACCATGGCCTTCGTGATGATTCTCATCATGACCATGGTCATGTTTTATGTGATTGTAGTTTAGGTTAGTAGCTACATTGTGAGGTGTATGACGACACTTGTGACGACTATGTACCGAGACTTCTAACTTTGTGAAACTTCGTTGTTCGGTGTTGCATGTGTGTTGTATGAATCAACATTTTGAAACGAGATTTGCCTATTTGTGTATTGATACCCAAATGAGACTTGGCTATCAATGTGCTTTTCATATTGCATGGGTACCGCTGTATAAATATCTACTGTATTGGATGATATAAATATGCATTGTAATACGCTGGAAAATGCTGTAAAAATTGGATTTTCGAAATATACCGCCGGCGCACCTCCATTCCCTACTGCCGGCGCATAGCACACACGCCACTGCTGACAGCCCCTACTACCGGCGCAGCACCACGTGCGCCAGCGGTACACAGCTATTGCCGGCGAAGCAAGACTAGTGCGCCGACAGTAACTAAGCTACCGCCGGCGCACTGGCAGGTGCACCGGCAGTAGCCAATTATCACCGGCCCGTTCGCACCGGCGGGCTCTGGTGTGCCGGCAGTAGGCCAAAATGGTGCGCCGGCAGTAAGGATTTTCCTAGTAGTGAATTGTTGACCTGCTTTGCTTTTACAAGAAGTCAGAACCATCAGTGGTTTGAAGGGTAGTGGTACCTAACCAACCAGGGATCAAACCCCAGGTTTGAAGCTTTGGTGTCTTATAAAAGGCGAAATATTTTTTTAATTGGGAGGTCGATAGTGAGATGTATGTGGTGACTTAGTCAATCTCAAGACCCGTTGAATCTGTTTCTCATACTCAGTCTCTCGGAGGTGATTATAGAGATAGAGTGTGTGTGTGCGCGCGCGCAACGCGCTTCATAGAGGTGAGTGTATATGTGAACGTCATCGTCTGTAAGAAAACCACCAAGATAACACATAACAGAAGTAGGACCACTTCTCCAAGTGACATGGAGCAAACTTATAATGAAATGAACTACTTGATATATTCCAGATTTTAATAACTAGTTTAAATTTTAAAAAAAACTGCCTAAAAGATGTAAAACTAAAAACAAGTTAAAAACGGTTGGGAGAAAATGAGTTCACAATTTCCTAGTTTACAATGTATATGTGGTTTGTATGAGTGATTTTCATACTTTTCTTTAAAAATTGAGTTTTAACATATTTTTGCCGTAAGTTAAAAGCTGCCAAAATTTTAAAATGACTTGGCAAAATGAGTGCATGTAGTTTGATTACTGTTTTTTTTTAGATTTTCGAAACAGTTCGATTTTTGTAGTAAGTTTGGCTGGTAGTTTTTTGAATCAAAACTTCCAATTATCTGTCTGTGTATATAGTCAAGAATTCATGAAAAAACCCTGAAGAAAACTGTCAACAAGTGGGTCCAGGTAGTAAAAAAGAGTGTCAAACCAATGAGGAGAACTACGTCATCTTGAGTAGTGGGCCTTGGGTTTTTTTGCCCAGTATCTAGCACGGAATTTTGAACGATATTTCCGATACACCGGTATTATTTTGAAAGCGAGAGAAAAAGCCTTGGCTTTGGCACAATAATAAATCAGCGAGTGATCTCAATGACTATGAGAAAATAAACATGTTAAATTAAGGTACAAACAAGTACACATAAAAAGGTACAGGCTAGATGGCAATTAATCCACATTTCAAGAAAAACTAAGTTCTTGTACTACTCTTTCTTGTTGATCCATATAAAACTAACGTGCTAGCATGCATCTATTGTTTCTTGGTGAGCAAAAGAAACAACGAGCTTTCTTGGCACATGTCCACGCCGAAGAGACGAAAGTAGCTCTCCTTGAAGGCCCAGATCTCGACGACGTCGTCCACCTCGAAGCCACATTTGTTGATGAAGTCCATGTACCCTTCTCCCTTGATGACGGTGCCGGCGCTGCTATCCCACCGCGACAGCTGCAGCTCCCTGATGCCGGCGTAGGGCTCGATCACGAGCGCAGGAAGCCCTCCGTGCTTCTTCCCCTGTCTCTTGGTCCGCTTCTCCCCTGGGACCTTAGGCTGCTTCGGCAGCTTCGGCGGTCTCGGGCACTCCTCGTGCAGCAGGTTGGCGGCCTTGCGCTCCAGGGGGGAGAGCATGCGCCGGAGGTTGCGCATCACGCCCTCGCTCGGCAGACGGAACCGGTTCTGGTGCCGGTCCAGGTCGGTGGCAGTCACGGCCTTCTCGGCGACGAAGTAAACCGGAAGGTCATAGCGGAGCCTCAGATACGGGAGCAGCTCCCTGCGTAGCCACGGCGGCTCGGTACGGACGAAGGAGTTGGGAGCGACGGCGGAGAGCGGGACGGCGTTTATGGGCACCAGAGCGCGGGCGGACGCCTGGGCCATGGCCTCATCGTTGGCCTGTTGCTGGTCTGCGGCGGAAGGGTCGTAGAGAGTCAGGGTCGTCGTCGTCATCTGCTCCGTGTGCCGCCGCTTGCCGCCGGAGTGGTGCTGCGCGGCCGTTGTTGCGAGGGAACGGCTGGTTTGGTCGGCGAATGCGTCTCCGTTGATCGACTTATTTCACGGCGGCAGGCAGGTTATCCCGGCGGGCGCGATGGATGGTGCACTGGATGGATGCAGGCCAGGGAGAGCGCCGTAGTACTTATCGATGGAGCGATCCATGGCGCGTCTGCAGTCGGAGTCCGTCTCCGGCTCCGTTTGGAACACGAGATACCAGTTGGAAGCAGCGGGCAGAGCCAGCTGCTGAGCGTGCTCGAGTCCGTCTGCGGCTCCCATTCCATATCTCGTGTCGGATTTTGTCCGACGCGGTTTGCACTTTCCTTCCAAAGGACTAGCCGAATTGAACCGCATGAAGATGTGCTCCCCGAGAGTCAGACGCAGGCAAGAAAATATGGACATCACGGGAGGAGAACATTTTGCACCAACAGAATAGCTACACCTTAATTATCCCATAAAAATTTCCTGTACGTAAGAGAATTCCCGTAGCGTACTCATCGGCGACGGTTGTTTTTGGCCTTCGTTGCAACCATGTGAAAGTCTATTCTAACGGAACCGGTAACTACCGGATGCATATCCACCGCTCGTCTCTTCTGTGATTCGTGCTAGATTCTCTTTCTATATCTAGTGTGTATCATCTCTATATAATATATCTACAGATTTTTTTTAAAAAAAATTGATAAAATTTTGTATTTTTCTTTATATAAGACGTGATTCGTGATACTTTAAACAAAAAATAACTACAACAATTTAAATATGCGCGAAATATATGTACAATGTGATTGAAATAACAATTTTTTTTATTTATATCTAATAAATATCATAGATATATCATATCGTAGCAAAATCGAAAATAAATTGGAAACAAATTAGCACGAATCGCGAGGCAACTACCGGTCGGATGATGACCGATAGTTACCGGTTCCGTTAGAAAATCCTCTCCCTTGCAACCATGCGTTCTTTTGTATAGACAAGTGATGAACCGGTACAACCGGTCTCTTGAATTTTATACTAATATTGCTACATATTTGGTTCGAAGGACAAATGGTTCAAACCACATACACATTTTTCTTCGAAATGAGGCATCGAAGCTTCTGTATTTTATTTCATTGTCTCAATAAAGTATTATAACTTATTGCATCTCATGGACGAGAAAGAGTCTTAACAAAAATGAGCCATCTAAAATAAACCACATGCACATGCATGCTTCGTAGGTTGACAAACTAGCTACCTCTAGAATAAAAAGGAGTCCGGACTATGGGCACCCTACAATATCTAGAGCTGTCTATTTGCACAACTTTCACATACGGGCAATGACATGTAAGATCAGAACTCAAAACCTTCATTCAGTTAAACAGATAAAGATGGCCTTCCCATATTATCAAGGCGTGCTTCCATGGTGATTATTACTACCCCATGACTGTGGGCTTCACCATTCATGTTGGATCGCCCACGGTGCCAGAAGTAATTACAAGGGCGTCAACTAGTTTGGTTAATTGCTTCTTCAACCGGTTCTATAAGAATTTACAACACATTGATCTGCCTAATAAAGTAGGCGGTCCTAGGGTTCTTCTCTTGTTAAGACGGTGTTCTGCTTCATGCCTGATCTTATTGATGTGGACGTTGAAAAGTTTCGAAAGGCTCCGCCGGAGATCTTCACTGGGCGCATGACGCATATAGATTGCTGGATCGGATGGGATTCGATCGCGTGTGCCCCTATTTCAGCCCATGCAGCTACATGATGGAGTGACATGAAGTTTCGTTTTCTGTTGACATTATGGGACATGTGAGTGTTTCGATTTCCATGGTGAAGACGGTGGCAGAGAATGTCATGGCGGCTGAGATCTGAGGCCCCATAATGGCAGACCGAGTCTTCGAGGCAACAAAGGTTTTGCTTGGTGATTTATGTCTCGTGGCAGCGGCATCGACAAGTGGGGGCGGCAACACAGGAGAAGTGCATAGCCTTCGACAAGGCCTTCGACAAATCCATTCAAATCAATGAAACCATTAGGCACTCCCCGATATCTACTCTATTTTTAGATTTGCTAATGTCGAGAGACTATCAAAAGCAAAGCGAAGGTTGTTATTCAATAGTTGTTGCCGGTAAAGGAACAACGGAACGGGCATCTTTAGCAAAGCAAAGGCTTTGGTTGAATCGTATTGAGTTCCGGGTAGTAGAGTCCTGGACTTCGATTCTTTCCAACAACAGTATGGTTGACTTTGAACAACTACCACGGTGTAGGTTCCTACTCGATCGATCGGCTTTACTTTAGCTTTGTTACGGCATGTGTAGTCTTGTACTTCTAAGTGCAACGGGAGATGATCTCAAAAAAAAAGGTGCAACGGGAGATCTAGTTTGAAAATCTCTACGCAAGTAATGCAACTGTGAAAAACATTCATTCAAAAGTGATTTCATTTAAATATTAAATCTTGAAAAATTCATGGGCAATATATCACTCATCTCGTGGCAGAAGAGAAATCCCATAAAAGCTCTCGTGTTATCATATTTGTCAAAAAGCAAAAATCAGGCGACATATGTCAGGAATGTAGAGAAAACTAACAGAACGTTGCAAAAAGTCTGCATTTTCTAGTGATTTCGTATAAACTAGCAGACCTTTGTGTGTGTGCCTTCATGAACAGATGCCGGTTGATCTAACATTGAAATACACAAAAGAAAATGTAAGAGAGTGGGCTACACTTTTCTTGTTAATGTAATGAGCCAGATGTTGGGCAAAACCTGAAGTCACGCTTGAGGCCTATTTAGTTAACACAGCTGGGGCTATCACAGTGAAAAGGCCGACACCGTAGGCGGCATCCATTGGCCCATGCATGCATCACCTAAATGGGCGTCGGCCTTGTGCAAAACGGACAACCAAAACTCATGAATGCATAGGGACGGTGAGTGTTGCATTTTGGAACTTGGGCTACATGGAGCTTGTTTTTTCAAAAATCCGAAAATAGTATTTCATATTTTCTCAAATATGATTTTTTTTGTAAAGGTAGACAATGATGTACTATGCCACCGTGAAAAAGGGCAATACAAAAGACTAAATATTTTGGGTTGTGCAAAACTCACAAATCTGTGAATCTGAAAAAGTGAACCGTACAAATTTTGAAACCTCCAACATTTGTCAGAATTTGTCATTTTTCTGCAGCCTCAATATAACGTATCTAGTCCTGAGATTTTGCACAGTTGTAGAGTACATCATTGGCTACATCGAGATATTATTTCAGAATTTTTTGAACATTAAAATATTGTATTCAATTTTTTTTAAAAAAAACAGGAACCATGTAGCTTGGGCTACACTTGGAGTTTCCGTAGGAACAGTGAAAAATATTAATTTTCACTTCTTTTGCTCTCTATTATGTGGTAATGTAACCTCTGTATATTCATCCGTAGCACTACGTGCTTATTACTCCGTACCGGCAAATCGTTCAGATCATGTATATGACTCTAGGTAACCGTAATAAATATATAAGGACATAGAGCAAATCGTTGAAATATAATATATTGTATAGTTTTTTTCGCTAGTTTGGATTTTTGATTAAGTTGGCAAGCTAGTGCATAAATTACTTGGTTAGAGTTTATGAAATCAGAGCCAGGAGTAAAAAAGGAAGATTCTACGGCCTACGTCAAATCAAACCCACGCGACGTGAGGGGAGCGTTGAAATTTAATACACCCCTAACTCGAAAAGAATGTCGTAGATATATCCGAGTTTAGACAAATCTGTTATATCTTTTTTTAAACAGAGCGAGTATATGACGACATAACTGTTTTTATCAGTTTGAGCTTTTGGTTGAATTATCTAGTACATGGATTCTATAAACTGTAAGACAATAGGGTTAGAGGGGAACCGGCACAACCCTCTAGGGGTGGCCTATCTCATATATATATAGGAGTACACAAAGGTACAATACAAGTCCAATACCAATTAGGTATGGATACACATATACAGCTACAATACAATGTCTAACACCCTCCCTCAATCTTAGCCACTTTGTAAAGAATCTAAAAGGGTAAGATTGCGCCTGCAAGCCTCAAACTGTGGGAGAGGCAATGGCTTTGTGAAGATATCTGCAAGTTGATCTTTAGAAGATATGAACTTGATTTGTAGCTGTCTTCGTGCAACACGTTCCCGCACAAAATGATAATCCACTTCAATGTGTTTAGTTCTAGCATGAAACACCGGGTTGGCTGAAAGATATGTAGCACCGATATTATCACACCAAAGGACTGGAGACTGTGGCTGAGACACCCGCAATTCGCGAAGCAAAGACTGTACCCATATGAGCTCAGCAGTGGCATTGGCAACAGCTTTGTATTCAGCCTCAGTACTACTACGAGACACAGTGGCTTGTTTCCGAGCACTCCAGGCGATCAAATTGGAACCAAAGAACACAGCATAGCCCCCCGTGGATCGCCTGTCATCTGGACTGCCAGCCCAGTCGGCATCAGAATAGGCTGAGAGCACTCCAGAGGTGGTAGGCCGAATATGAAGACCATGAGACAAGGTAGACTGTACATAGCGAAGTATGCGCTTAACAGCAGCCCAATGAGTGTCTCGTGGTGTATGAAGATACTGACAAACTCTGTTGACAGCATAGGAAATATCTGGTCGAGTGATGGTCAGGTACTGAAGCCCTCCAACAATGCTTCTATACTCAGTGGCCTCATCAGGAGTGAGGAGAACACCATCAGCTGCAGTAATCTTATCAGTGGATGACATGGGCGTGGCCGTGGGCTTGCATTTGAGCATGCCAGCACGACGCAAAATGTCCAAGGAGTACTTCTTCTGAGTCATGACCAAACCAGAAGCACACTGAGACACCTCCAAGCCAAGAAAGTAGTGAAGAGCACCGAGGTCTTTGACAGCAAAGTCCTTCCCAAGTGACGCAATGAGAGCATCAGAAGCCAAGACTGACGAGCTGATCAGAATAATATCATCTACATAGACCAAGAAGTACATAGTAACCTTGGGCGTCTGTAGGAGAAACAGAGAGGAATCAGCTGTAGAGGGCACAAATCCATGAGCACGAAGAGCTGAACCAAGACGAGCATGCCAAGCACGAGGCGCTTGCTTCAGACCATAGAGAGCCTTGGTGAGACGACAGATATGCGTGGGATGATCAGGATCAACAAAACCTGGAGGCTGCCGCATATAGAACTCTTCCTCGAGTAAGCCATGGAGAAAGGCGTTCTGCACATCAAGCTGCCGAAGAGACCAACCTCGAGTAACAGCAAGCGACAGAAGCAGGCGTATAGTAGTAGGCTTGACCACAGGGCTGAAGGTATCTTCATAGTCAAGACCAAACCGTTGCCGAAACCCGCGAGCAACAAGACGTGCCTTGTAGCGCTCAATGGTCCCATCAGAGTGCTTCTTGACTTTGAACACCCATTTGGAATCAATAATATTAACACGAGGCGGCGGAGGGACAAGTGTCCAGGTCTCATTGCGAAGCAAGGCCTGAATATCTTGCTCCATGGCCTCTCTCCAATGTGGAATACTCATAGCAGCCTGATATGTGCGGGGCTCAGCTGTCGGAGCAGCAAGGGCAGCAGTCATACAAGCAGCGTACCAGGCAACAGTCCCATCTGTGCGCTCTTTGGGACGGAAGATACCACTGCGACTGCGCGTATGAGGTCGTAGAGGAGCAGCACTCGGTGCCGTAGAAGCTGGAGTAGTACCAGGGGACGGCGACGGACTGGGCGACGGCGACGGACTGGGCGATGGAGACATGGCCGGAGACGCCTGGGTCGGTGAAGAGGCCGGCGAAGCAGGCCGCAGAGGCGACCCAGGGAGCGGCCCATCGTGGCCACGCGGGGACGCAGGGGCGGGCGATGGCGATGGAGGCGACGCAGGCGCCGGAGCCACGTGGGCTTGTGCATGGACACGGTCCCCGAGGCCATGCACGTCGGGATGATCGACGTGAGGCGAGGCGGGAGGCGTGGCCAGGGGAGCAGCATCAGCAGGTACGGTGCTAGCGGGATCAGCAGGTGGAGAAGAGGCATCACCCATCGACGAGAGCTGTATATGAACAGGCGACGGTGATGGCACTTCATCAAGTAATTCCAAGCGAGCTCCACGACCAATACCTGCACCATGATTAGGTAACAACATAGGAGAGTATGCAACATCACCAAATTGGTCAGCAGTGGTGGAGGAGGAATGCAATGATGGGGGTGCTGTAGTGGACACTGGGAGGCTCGAAAAAGGAAAAGAATTCTCATCAAAGACTACATCCCTAGAGATGTAAACACGATTTGTGGGAACATGGAGACACTTGTACCCTTTATGAAGAGCACTATATCCAAGGAACACACACTTTTTAGATCGAAACTCCAACTTACGTTTGTTGTAGGGGCGCAAATGTGGCCAACACGCACAACCAAAAACCTTGAAAAAGGTATAGTCGGGCTTTTCATTAAGGAGAAGTTCAAGCGGAGTTTTCATAGATAATACACGAGTGGGAGTACGGTTGATGAGAAAACAAGCAGTGGAAAAAGCATCACTCCAAAAACGAAAAGGAAGAGATGCATGTGCCAAAAGAGTAAGACCAGTTTCAACTATGTGTCGATGCTTACGCTCAACTGAGCCATTCTGTTGATGAGTATGAGGGCATGATAGACGATGAGAAATCCCAAGCTCCTGAAAGAAAGAGTTGAGGTTGCGATACTCGCCCCCCCAATCTGACTGAACATGAATAATTTTGTGCTTGAGAAGACGTTCAACATGCTTTTGAAATTGAGTAAAAATACTAAACACATCAGATTTGCGCTTAATAAGATAAAGCCATGTAAAACGACTATAAGCATCAATGAAACTGACATAATATGTGTGTCCACTAACAGAGGTTTGAGCAGGACCCCATACATCTGTAAACACAAGTTCTAAAGGACTCGTAACTTCTCGAGTAGAATCAGAAAACGAAAGCTGATGACTCTTGCCCTGTTGACAGGCATCACACACTGCTAAATCTTGTTTACTAGACAAACTAGGCAACTCATAACGACTCAAGACATGACGAACAATGGGAGTGGCAGGATGACCAAGACGAGCATGCCACTGCAAAGACGAGACGCGAACTCCACTGAACACCTGAGGGGCACCCGGAGGATCCACGCGATAGAGGCCATGACACAGCTGCCCGCTAAGAAGAACGCCCCTCGTGGCTCGATCCTTAACAAAAAGATCAAACGGGTGAAACTCACAAAAAACATTATTATCATGAGTGAGCCTAGGAACTGATAGCAAATTGCGTGTGACAGCTGGAACACGAAGGACATCGTTAAGATAGAGTTGTCTAGATGGATGACTAGTGAGGAGAGAAGCTTGACCAATATGGGAGATGTGCATACCTGCTCCGTTTGCGGTGTGAACCTTGTCAGAACCATGATAGGCGTCGCGAGTATGCAGCTTGTTGAGCTCGCTAGTCAGGTGATCCGTGGCCCCAGTGTCCATGTACCACGCGGGATCGACGGAGTAGGACTGTGTCTGACCTTGCTGGCCCTGGGGCGAAGGCCGATCAGCCATAGCGGCCTGGCGCACATTGTTGCGCGTGTCCCGGCCATCATTGCCAAGACCGAGGAAGCTGCGCTGGAAACGCCGATGGCACTTGGAGGCAATATGACCGTCACGGCCACACAGCTGGCAAGTGCGCTGAGGACGCCCACCACCATAGGCCGGGGATGAGGCAGGGGCCGGAGGTGCGGAGGCAGGGGACTTGCCCTGGGAGGAAGGCGGCGCATTGCGCGCACCACCTTTCTGCGCGATGTGAGCCGAGAGGTCGGAGTGGGCGCCACTGTTGCGACGGCCAGGGCGCGCCTCAACACGCTGCTCGGTGCAGAGGAGCTTCGCATAGAGCATGTGAGGCGGCATGGGCGTGTTGCGGTCTTCCATCACCTCAACTAGCCCGTCGTACTCCTCATCGAGCCCATTGACAACATACGAGTTGAACTCAGAGTCGGAGAGAGGCTGGCCGATAGACGCGAGCGTGTCAGCGAGCCCGCGCACCTTGTTGTAGTAGTCCTTGGCGCTCATGTCCAGCTTCTCGCATTCACCGAGCTCACGGCGGAGAGAGTTGGCACGTGCTTGGGATTGAGCCGAGAAGCTCGACTCCAGCGTCTTCCATGCTTCACAGGAAGTGGTGGCGAAGACAACCATGCCGGCGACCGTCGGGGAGAGAGACCCCTGTATGGAGGACAGGTTTGCTTGATCCTGTGCCGTCCACACACGATGAGCCGGGTTCACCACCGGCCCTTGCACACTGTCGATGAGCGCAGGAGGACAGGGCAAGGTACCATCAACATAGCCCATCAGGTAATGGCTCCGAAGAAGAGGAAGCACCTGCGCACGCCAAAAGATATAGTTGTCGGGCGTTAGTTTGATGGTGATGTGGTTGCCGAAGTGGTAAGGCGGCGGCAGCGTGGCGAACGCATCCGGTGCAGCAGCCGGGAGCACCACGGGCTGCACCACGGACTGCACAACAGGGCCAGGGGCGGCCGGCGCAGGCGCCGGAGGCGTGGCCGGCACAGAAGCCGGGGCGGTCACAGCAGCCGTGGAGCTGGAGGCAGGCGCGGAGGCGATCTGGAGCTGCGTCGCAGTAGAGACCGGCGAGGCCGATGGTGGGTGCACGAAGAGGGAGCCCACGCTGAGAGTCCCCTCCTGGGACATGGTGGCGGCCGCGGCCATGTCGAGTGGCCGGTTGAGAAGGGCCGCCAAGGAGGCCGGGAGATACCCGGAAGAGGAGAGGCCAGACGTGGCGCTCGTAGTCATGGCGCCGGCGACGATGATGCGGAAGCGAGGGAGATGCGCGGCGGCGGCTGCGAGAGAGAGCAGCGGCGGCGGCGATCTAGGTTTAGGATCGAGATGGTCGTGATACCATGTAAGACAATAGGGTTAGAGGGGAACCGGCACAACCCTCTAGGGGTGGCCTATCTCATATATATATATATATAGGAGTACACAAAGGTACAATACAAGTCCAATACCAATTAGGTATGGATACACATATACAGCTACAATACAATGTCTAACATAAACGAAGCCAAAGATATGTCTTGCTGCCATCAGATACAACCAAACCAAACCAAATCAAGTGAACTAAGACTAATCCAATTTTCTGCTTATGCTCTTTGATTAGATCTATTTGCTCCGTAGCATTTTTTGTGATCGCAGTTTGCAAGGACCTGCGCGTGGCTAAACCTACCAGCGAAAACCCAATTTTCTATACACAGTGACGGATCACGGCTACCCGGAAGTACACTCTCTTTCTCTTCCGTCGCAGCCAGTCAAAGCTGCACGCGTTGTACATGCACGGAGCACTGTAACATGTAGACTGTCCTGACACGTACGTTACAACAGCAGGAGCTAAGTTGCTACAGTAGCTGGTCACAAAGCGACGAGCCGGAGAGGCGGCGACGTCGGCCGGACAGCGACGAGAGCACGTGCCCGTGGACCGCCGCCATTTTCGTTCTCGCGTCGTCGCCGTGCAACTTTCGCTAGTCCGATCGACTTGTTGTCCGCGCTGCCTAGGTACGAGCAAGATACTCAAGAATCCCACTCGAGGTGACTTGACCTCATCGTTTTTTGGAAGACGAGTGCCCGATGCGATGTGAAGGAGCTGTCGATTAGTGGTACGGGTTGCGTTCCTTCTTGGAAAATAGCAGCGGCCTCGACCGGGCGGTGTCTGTTCCGTCTAATCGTCAGTCGTCGTTGAAAATGCAGATTGGACGACGACAGGTGCAGCGAGGCTAATTAGGTCTTGTTTGGTACTAGTGTTTTAGTAAGGATGATTTGTGGGGATAATACTCTAGAGTATTAGGTGACACCCAATCCCCACAAAACCCCATCCCCAATCCACTAGGTAGAGGTAGAGTATTGGAGATTGAATACACTAAATTTTGGGAAAAAGTGGGGATAAATGGGGATTAAACTCGCTTATACTCTAGCACCAAACATACATTGGGGATAAGTGGGGATCTAAAGTTTGGAGCGGATTATCCTTGCTAATCCCCAGTAAAACTCTAGCACCAAACAAGGCCTTAAGGGGAGGTGAAATGTGAGAATTAACCTCGTAGCTCAAAGTATAACTGGAGAAATACATGCTCTACTTTTTTTTGATATAGAGAATATATTAATATCAAAAGATACCAATTACACCTAACTTCTACAACAACGCAACACCCTAATGTTAGTACGGATGCACACAGCCAAAAAAAATAAAAGAAAACTAAGAAAAAAAAGTCCGCTAGAGTATCCCAGGCCTAGCAACAGTAACACATCCACCCCTAGACAACACGTGAAATACAGACTCTCCAAAAGCGACGCCTCAAATAAGGGAACAGTGCACCAGCGCCGTCGTCGCCCGATCAAAGATCTTAGGTTTTTATCCTGAAGATTGTCCCCGCTCTCAAAACAATGCCTCCAACAAGGTCATTGGCACAACCGGTTTAAGTTTTCTTGGTTCATCGAAAGGTTTGTGCTGTTCTTCACACCATATTCCCGAAAAAGCAAACTTCAACATCGCGGAGACTTGAACCTTCTTTTAATGAAATCCCTTTCATGAAATTCTTTGCTTCTGACTTCACCATGGACCAAAAGTCTCTTGATGTCAACATAGAACAGAGCTTTGCCCCGCTCCCTTCGGAACCAAACGGTCGGAATAAAAGCATAGGTGCGCACGACCGAATACCACCCGATCCTGTGAACTCCAGGCAAAAGATGCACTGTTCCGTTCGCTGTCGGAGCCTTCCGAAACTCATCACTACGGCTAGATGAAGAAAGATCGGCATCCGAAACATTTTCATCTTTGTGAAAGAAGAACCCTAGGACCACCACCATGAAAGCCGGAACGGCTGGCCCCCACGCCGCCGCCATGGCTGGGAACCACGGTCCATCTTCCTCCTCCAACCCGGCCGGTGGAGGTCAGCAGCGATCCCGCTGCCGCCCTTTCCCGCCGAGTTCCGCCACACCACCGGGTCTCCCGCCATGATCTAGGTGAAGTAGCCGAAGGCCACCACCACCAGACCCGCTGTCCACCGTCGCCGCCCCTGGAAGACCCCGCCTCCGCGCGAAGGGGAGTCCATGGACGCGCCACCACCGCCCCTGTCTTTGGCAGCCGGACACGGCCGCCACAGCCGACCCCGACGGTGGCAGCGGCCAGGAGGAGGAAGATGGGCCGCCTCTACTTTGGTTCGGGTCGTCGCCCGGAGCCGCCCCGCGCGAGACGACCCGGGACGAAGGTGGGAAGGGAGGAGAGGGGATGGGAGGGGGCGGTGGTGGAGGGGCGGCGGCGCTAGGAGGGTGGAGGGTGGAGGGGCGGCGACGGCTAGGTCAGGGGATACATGCTCTACTAAAACCTCACGAAATAAGAAACTGGTTTTGTAAATGGAAGCTTATGTTAATTTTTTTCTTCTTGCAACGTATCAATAGGCCAATTTGCAGAGGAAACACCATATACGGCTGTACTACTTCGGACGTATGTCAACTAAACTGCCCAACCCAACCATGTTCCTTCCCCATAATGCAAATCTAATTAAATAGCAACCGGTGATTTGACGCAAACATGGCATGATTTGACGCAGACATGCTAATTTGATATATATAAATATATAGAAGATGGGGCAAAGAAGCCCTGCATCATCGCGAGCGGCAAGGTTATGCCGCCAATATGGAGTGGCAGCTCCCAACGGAAAGCCTACTCTTCTAACTGCCACCGCAACTTCACCAGCTACGGAAAGCCAAAGCTACCGGTAAGAAAGAGTCTAGCTAGGTGCGCACATCTCGTGTTTCTCCTTGATCTACAAATTTGATATATACTAGTACTCAGTGAAGCTAGCTAGTTGCTACAATTACTTATAAATAATTCAATATACTCCAAGCGACGGGATTAGTGAAACAACATGATTTGCAGCAGCTTATGGTAGCAGATCAGCTCACAAATCTTTCATACTCACAATAAGAAACCACCATTGGATTTTTTATGTTTTTTGGATTCCACCCTTGAAAAATCCATGTCCCATGATAAGTAGCGATGTTGTTGGCATGGCCAAAGAAATTGAGAGAACAGGCTACTTGATGCAGAGGTTATTTGAAGCATACTACACCTATTTTGTCTTTATCTAAAAAAAACACACCCATTTTGTCTTTATCTATAAAAAAAACTACACCCATTTTGATGAATAAGGGCATCTCCGGGCGACCCAACGAACGCTGAGCGAATGTTGGCATCCGCTGAGCCAAAAAAATACGTCGGGTCCCTGCTCCAGCGAGGCGACGCAAAGTGACCGGGTCATTCGCGGCGACGCAAATCTGACTCAAATATGCGCTTCAGATGCGTCTCTGCATACGTTGCACGGACGCGCAAAGTGTCCGCTCGCGTCCGGCGGACATTTCGCCGGGCCTGCCTGCCAGCGACCCTAGCTCGATGTCTTCTCAGGCGAGCCAGCGACTGACACCGCTGCATCGCTTCGGCAGTCTGCGCCACGTTAATGGCGATGCCTCGCTTGCCGAGCGGTCGCCGCCCACCTCCGCCAACGCAGTAATGGCGATGCCACGCGTCCCGGCCTATATAAAGAGGGCACACGCTCTTCTTCCTCATCCACTACTCCACACAAATCCTAGCAGCCACAAGCTCCATCGTAGCGCTGCATAGCTCTTCCTGCGACGTAGCCAGACCCGCAAGGAAGTCCATGGCGGGTCCTGGTGGCCGGCGAGGCGGTCGAGGCCGTGGGCCTAGGCCACCCGAGACCGAGGCCGAGGCCGCCGAGGTGGAGCAGCTACAGCCCCATGGTCGTTGTCGCCTGCGTCGTCCTCGCCTTTGCAGGAGGAGCGCTGCTTCGAGTTCCTCCTCCGCATCGACGACGACCCACTCGGCATCAAGCGGCTATCGGAAAAGTTTGCCGAGTTCGTCGATGGCGTCGAGCCGGCCCAGTTGCAGCTACGGGAGGCCAGCTGCAACTTCCGGTGGCTGTCGAGGTCTGTTCGACGGGCAGGGCAAGATGTACCTGCATAGGGGGTGGGACAAGTTCGCCCGCGACCTCGCGCTCGAGCCCGGCTGCCAGCTCACCTTCCTCTACGAGGGTGGCGGCGAGATGATCGTCAAGGTGTTCGACGACACAGCCTGCCGCAGGAACTACCACACCGGCGAGTTCGGCTCGGACACCAACAGTTAAAACTGTTAGTGTTCTTTGTTTGCATCGAATATGGCCACGAGCCAATTGAAGCCACTAATTGCGGTTTCTTGATGTTCTTCCTCAAAAGGACCAACAAGGCTATAATTACCAGCTGGATTTTCTAGTTTAGGTGATTGAGTGTGTCCGAGAGTGTTCTTTCTTGGCAGCGAACATACATAACCAACACTAGTTAGGTTTCCTCATTTTCCATTGTTTTAATTTTTGTCAACCATGGTTCAAACTATGTATAATATTAGTTTATGTAAACCATGTTTCCAATTATGTATTAGTTTGTGTAAAACCATGTTCCCAATATGCAATGTTTGGAACTATGTTTATAAATTGAGAAGAGGAAAAAACAAGTAGAAAAAAAATCCGCCGCCCCGCTGGAGGCACCCCAGACGCAAACGGACGCGCGGATAAAAACGGTCATTTTCGCGTCCGTCAGGCGATGGAAACCGACGCGCGCGAACAATTTAGACATCCGAAATGTGTCGCCCCGTTGGAGATGCTCTAAGGTGCAAGCTTATTTTAAGATAAACTTTACTAACAAGGTTGAGCAACAAAATCTTAATTATACCGTACGTGATTAGTATCGTTGGGTTCATATTAAAATCACTTTCTAATGATGCTAACATATATCAACAATTTATATATATTTGAAGTAATTTTTAATCAGAGAAAAAAGCACGAAAAACGAGAACATCTTATTCATTGAAATGGACGGAATAATACTTAGAGCATCACCATCAACGATATAGTGCTCCTATATGGCTATTGGGTTCCAATACCAAAAAATTTGATTCCACCGGCACCTCCAATAGCAAATTCCGCGTTCAATAAAATAGCCGGACTATCTTTTTCTCAACCTGCACACACTCTCTCCTTTTGTTTTCCCCACCTGCCAGTCCACACGTTCTCTCCCCTCCGCCATTTGCTTTGGGGACCTGTGTAGCACTCTAGTCTTCTTTGGCCGGCCGACCTTTGCTACTAGCGATCTTAATATGTAGCAATCATATATGTTGTCGGGTACTTCACCGTTGAAGATGCTCTTATCACTTACTCCCTCCGTTCTGATTTAGTGTATATTTTAGAAAAAATAAGATGAATTAATGTTGCATCTATTAGTACTATTTAGATATGTGAACATCCAATCCAAACTATATTAAAATAACAACGTCTAATAAAGGGAGCAAAACCAGTTTGTTTTCTGAGTTGTTGTTAACTAAAAGAAATAATATAGCTTATTTTAGAATAAATTTTGAGGCTAAAATATAAACTATTTCAGAATGAAGAGAGTACTTATACTATTAAGAAATGGCGATGCTATTTATGCATTTTACACTGCTACTGAAATATGTCAGGAAGAAGGGTATATGAAGGCAGACGTGCACTTCAAATTCGAATCTGTGTGGTCTGAATATATAGCTGCAGAGTGCATTTTGAGCTAAACACATGTGACCACGCAACCGGAATATAGCAGCTGTCTCTATAAAAAAAGGCAAGGGACTGCACATGGTCAGATAAACGGATTGAGCTTCAGTGACTTTGTCAGCCCACAAAGTCACTGACTTTGTGTCACTTACAAGTGGGGTCAAGTGGAACCCTTCATTATGTGGGCCCCACGTGGCCTACTTGTAATGAGTCAGTTTGGCTCCAAAGTCATAAAACCCAGGCTAGAAATATTAATCATTCTACAAAAAAAAAAATAAATACGAATTATACGAAAAAATGAGTAATGAAGAAGCATGTACAACATTTCAAAATTTCATATCCAAAATCGACATGGACACTGAGAAACAAAAAAAAAGAGAAAATCAGCATGAATAGTGCTACATAGTGTCACAAAAAGATAAATCGGTAGCACTATTCATGCTGATTTTCTCTTTTTTGTTTCTCAGTGTCCATGTCGTTTTTGGATATGAAATTTTGAGATGTTGTAGGGACATGCTTCATGAGCACTCACATTTTTTCGTATAATTTTTTGACACGTATAAAATACGTTTTTTTGTACGGTAGCACGGTAGCACCTAAAGGGGTGGTAGCACTAGATATGTTCTCACAAACTAGGGAGCGAGACAAATAGGTGAGACATCTAAATATAAATATAACTATATTAGAAATACAACTGCTACCAAGAGCAAATACATGCGGAAATAATTATTTAGATTGAAAATAGTACGGAAAACTTAGGCATTTACATGTGTGCGCTGGGTTTAGCCTAAGTTGTATCGGTTTTAGCCTGATTTTCCGTTAATTAACGGGGCATCTTTCTTCTTAATTAATGGATAGGCAAATCTTTTGCCTCGTTTCAAAAAAAAAAAAAAATACGACAGCTACCAAGAGCAAATACATGCGGAAATAATTATTTAGATTGAAAATAGTATGGTAAGCATTTACATGTTTGTGTACCTTGGTTGTTTGCAATTTTCTATGAAGAGAACACATATATTATGACCTGTGTTAAGAAGATACTAGCAAGGGGGCCCTCAAGCAAATAAGGGGGAAATGCAAATCGCTTTGGTAAAGATGTAGATCGGGGTCTTCTCCTTCGATTCTTCAAAACTCAAGAGATTTGGGTAGTTGAGGGAGGAGATCTGATGGTTTTGGTGTTCTTGGTGGCTCAACAATGGTGGAACAAGTCTTGAGTGTTTGAGCACCTTTCCAAGGTAGGAGAAGGGTTCCTTAAATACCCCTCCACCAAATCTGTCTGTTGGGATGACATCAGCGGCAGTGCCGACCCTGAGACATTAGGTCAACTGGTCGACAGAGGTCAGGCCAGCAGTGCCGGGGTGCAACCACCGGCAGTGCCGGCCATAGGAGTTTTCAGCCCAACTCTTTTCTTCCTTTTTTTGGGGGGGGTCGATTTTATCAGTCGTGACACTTTTTCTTTATCTGTCACACACTTAGCACTATGTTAGATCATCACCGATGTTGTTATCAAACACGCAAAACCTAGAAATCATGAAATGTTCTTTCACTCACGTAGTGGGATATAACGCCTAACCCTTGGACCTCTACCTTCTGACGGTAGCCAGGGAGGTGTTGTCGCAAGGCAGAGGCATGGGAAGAGGTAACGAGGGAGAATGGGAGATAATAGATTGATTTATTTCTTGGCCCGTAACAGACAAGGTGTGAGCACTAAATAGCCCACGTTACAAGAGCACTAAATAACCCACGTTACAATACTTGAGGCCTAAGGCATAAACCTAACCGACTTGGAATATTACTAATTGGAAACTACAGGGAATAAAAACCTGCCAAACTAAAAGGACACATCTAGTCCTTTTCTTTAGCCACTTTTGCCTACGTCTGGTGGCGTTGGTGCCTACTCCTGTACAGGCTTCCTGCACCTATAAGGAATGCCCCACCTGACACTTTCTCTCTGTACTTCCTTGTTTAGAAACATATGAGCTATACTGCATTATGATGGTTATATTTGTAATTCTCTATTATAGGATGTAATGCTCATATAAATGCAAATCGAACAATACATAAGCATCAAAAATTATATTATTCAATTTTTAATTATATTACTTAACAAAACCTGACAAGATAAATACATAAAACAAGTGGCGACAAAAATCGATACGTAAGGTTAAGACCCTGGCCACTGCATCAAAATGATGTACAAAACTTTTTATTATATTATCCAACAAAATCTAACAAGATAAATACAAAGATCAACTGGCATATCGCTACACCTAGAAGACCGATGAAGTGTGGCCATGCCGGGGCTTGGTTAGTTGCAATTACCCTTTTTGTTTTCGATTTGTAGATCGAGTTTCCATTCATTTTCTTTCATATGGTAGATTGCATGCATCCCGTGCTAACGCCGTCAATCTCATATGTGAAACCAAGGTCATAATTTTACATCCGTGAATTCATAGGTAGTGAGAAAGGGGAGCTCCTTTTGTCAGCAAACGTGTGGCCGAGCTTCACACGGTACGTTACGTTCGTCACGAGGAGCGATGGAGCTTCGCAACTAGCTGTGACTACTACATGGAGGTGAGGCGATGCCATCGTATCATTGATCACAATGGGTATTCTTAGTATTGTATCACTGAACCAACGGGGCAGAGGTAGTACCTAAGCTGTAGGTAGCTGGGTTCACTGGATATTTGCAACAGTGATGGCAGCGTTGACAATTCCTTTACAATTCACGATAAATTAACCCATCCCAGTCGGGAAACTCATGAGCGGCCAAAGAAAACGAGGACAACATCACCTCACATGCTGCAGAAACACACGTGTGATCCTCTGTCACCCGTGACTTTTCCAAGGAAAATATCGGCTATTTCGATTTTGATTTTGACAGGGGACGGGTGATGCTTCATTATCAAGATAGAAGAACGATACGGCTTGAACTTAACCGTGTCGGTTCGCTACCTTGTGTGTATGCTCATGGCTTACACACAGGTGAGTTCTCAAAATGTGTTGATCGGTGCGTCCCCATATCTATCCTGTTCCTCATTTTCACCGTAACCAGAACAAGATCAAGAAAGTAGCAAATGAGAAGACAAGTATCTTTCAAAATCGGTGTACGTATGACATGAAACATAATACCACCTCTGATCTATATTACTTATTGCTGATTTAGTACAAAGTCTGAGGGAGTAATAGTTGCTTTTCTGTGTTGTCTTTTGTTGCGGTTTGGGTTGTGCGCTTGGCGCGTGTGTGTTGTAATCTTGTTGTAACTCCTGGCCGGTTGATGGCTTCGTTAATTCAAAGCCGGGCTCACTTCGAGCCTTCCGTTTAATGAAATCTGCATATATACTGTGGGGACAAGAGAAGTCATGGCAGCTTCTGCATGCATCAATCAGGAATCTCCCTTCTGCCAACTCTGGGATTCTACGAGTTATTTGCAGCTGTTTCCAACAACTAGGACTGAAAATTGAACTGAGATAGCTTCAGTAAAAAGAACGAGATGACCCCTTTCCAGACCAAACAACAAAATCCTTGCTTATGCTCATCTCTTGGGAAGTTTGGAAGGAGCGCAATGCTAGAGTCTTCCGCCACCATCATTCCGCCACAAATGATATCATCGCCAAGATAAAAAATGAGGCTCGGGTTTGGTCGTCGCCAGAAAAAAAAAATACAGGCAAGACAACAGGCCAGTATGTTTTACCCTTTCAATTACGGTGATCGAGTGCGAGCTGACTCGAGCAGTGAAGTACACACTAGCCAACAAACATTACACTTCCGTCACCTGCTTGTCGTTACCCAACCTTGTTTGCTTTCGAAGAATTCAGCAGGTCAGCTTTGGCATGACAAGCTAGGGTGTGTTAATTTCTAACAGTAAGTTAGTAGATGTTATAGTTGAGATGCACAATAAACGAAGAACGAAAAGTAAAACACTGCAGGGGACACGAGATTTTAATGTGGAAAACCCTTGCAACACACAAGGGAAAAACCACGGGCGCCAGCCAGCAAAACTTCACTATTTCGGTGGTGTTTACAAACGCCGTGGGTGTACAAAGATGCGATGAAACCCTAGCGGCGGCTTACGGGGAAAATATATAGACGGTGGCAACGATCCGAACCGAGGCTTCGCCCCACCCCCTGTGTGCACTGGCCTCGGTGTGGGCTAACTTCGCTTCGCTCGCCCAAGCCTACCGGGACCGCCCGCTCGTCGTTAGCCTCTTCTTGGAATTTGGATCACAATATAACAAACTCCACCTTGAGACAAATTCCTTGTAGCATGAACTTCAACAATCACCTGAATCATCAAATAAAACACTTGCTGGCGCCAATAGCCACTTAGGCTAAACAATTATACCAACCAAGCTTGAGCAAAGCTCAAACTTGGACACAGGACAGGCTTAGTCATCATATCAGCAGGATTATCATGAGTACTAATCTTGCATACCTTCACTTTACCTTTTGCAACCACATCTCTGATTGCGTGGTACTTAATATCAATGTGCTTTGTCCTCTCATGGAACATCTGATCTTTAGTAAGATAAATAGCACTTTGACTGTCACTGAACAACTTAATGCAAGAATTATCTCCACAAAGCTCAGCATATAAACCTTTCAGCCAAACAACCTCTTTACCTGCCTCAGCAATAGCCATGTACTCAGCCTCAGTAGTAGATTGTGCAACAACATCCTGCAAAGTAGCCTTCCAGCTAACAGCACATCCACCAACAGTAAACACATAACCTGTGAGGGACCTTCTCTTATCCAAATCGCCAGCATAATCTGAATCCACATATCCGGCGAGCCCCTCACCAATCCTGCCAAACCTCAAACAAGCTTTTGATGTGCCGCGAAGGTACCTGAAAATCCACTGAACAGCTTTCCAATGTTCTTTACCAGGATTAGCCATATATCGACTGACCAAACTCATAGCATATGACAGATCAGGACGTGAACAAACCATGGCATACATCAAGGAACCAACAGCACTAGAATAGGGAACTCGAGACATGTACTCAATATCATCTTCAGAGCTAGGACATTGCAAAGCTGACAACTTGAAATGAGAAGCAATAGGAGTAGTAACTGACTTTGCATCATGCATATTAAAACGATGAAGAACTTTCTCAATGTACTTTTCCCGACTAAGAAACAACAAACTAGACTTTCTGTCCCTTTTAATTTCCATGCCTAGTATTTTCTTAGCAGGACCAAGATCCTTCATCTCAAACTCACTACTTAATTGATTCTTTAAAATAGTGATCTCTTTCATGCTCTTGGCAGCAATCAACATATCATCAACATATAGCAGCAAATAAATAGGTGATCCATTAACAAACTTGATATAAACACAACTATCATACTGAGATCTCTCAAAACCATGTGTAAGCATAAATGAATCAAACCTTTTATACCACTGTCGTGGCGACTGTTTCAGACCATAAAGGGACCTCTTTAATTTGCAAACAAGATCCTCCTTACCAGGCACAACATAACCTTCAGGTTGGTCCATATATATCTCCTCCTCCAACTCACCATGCAGAAAAGCAGTCTTGACATCTAGCTGCTCAAGCTCAAGATCATGCATAGCAACAATACCAAAGAAAGCACGAATAGAACTATGCTTCACAACCGGGGAGAATACATCATTATAATCAACACCTGGAATTTGACTGAAACCTTTTGCTACTAACCTTGCCTTAAACCGTGGAGGCTCATTAGGAGACAAACCTTCCTTTCTTTTAAATATCCACTTGCAGCGGACAGCCTTCTTTTGTTTAGGCAAGTGCACAACATCCCATGTGCCATTCTTCTCAAGCGATTGCATCTCTTCTTGCATCGCACCTACCCACTTCTCTTTATCAACCGAAGCAATGGCTTCAGTATATGTAGCTGGTTCAATATCATGCTCCACCTGTTCAGCACAACTCAAAGCATAATTAACAATATCACATTCTTGAATTAATCGGGTAGGAGGTGCAATATTTCTCCTAGGGCGGTCAGCAGCAATAGACCGTCCTTGTTGCTGAACAAAAGGTGGTGAAGGTGGAACATCATTATCATCATTGTTGGTTTCAGGAACCACATTTTCATTTTCCTTTGCGTGCTCCACCTGCACGCCAATTCTGTGCTGCTCATCATCAGAAACATCAGGAGAATTAATAGCATCAGAAATATCAGTAGACGGACTATCATTAAACATAACCGCCTCATTAAAAACGACATTCCTGCTCAACACAATTTTCTTAGTTTCAGGATTCCATAATCTATATGCCTTAACTCCTGAACCATAACCAAGGAAGATGCACTTAACAGCCCTTGGCTCCAACTTTCCATTATCAACATGAGCGTAAGCAGTGCAACCAAAAACTCTCAAATCTGAATAATCAGCAGGCGAACCAGACCATACCTCAATTGGAGTTTTCTTATCAAGTGGAACAGAAGGTGACCTGTTGATGAGATAACATGCGGTGGAGGCTGCTTCAGCCCAAAAACCTCTATGCATCTTTGCATTAGACAACATGCAGCGAGCCCTCGAAATAATGGTCCTGTTCATGCGTTCAGCCACGCCATTCTGTTGAGGGGTGTACGGAATGGTATGATGTCTTACCATCCCATCATTGCTGCAAAACTCATCAAATTCATTTGAACAAAATTCCATACAATTGTCAGTACGGAGTATCTTAACCTTCTTTTCAGTTTGGGTTTCTACCATAACTTTCCACTTCTTAAAAGCATTAAAAACATCAGATTTATGTTTCAGGAAATATGGCCACACTTTCCTTGAGTAATCATCAATAATAGTAAGCATGTAATTAGCACCACCATTAGAAGTTCTACGGGACGGACCCCAAACATCAGCATGTACATAATCTAAAATGCCTTTGGTGGTATGAACGGAAGCATTAAATTTTACTCTTTTATGCTTACCAAAGATGCAGTGCTCACAGAACTCAAGTTTACCAAAATCGCAGCCTTCAATTAGCTCTCTCTTTGTCAATTCTGCCATGCCAAGCTCACTCATATGTCCAAGACGCTTATGCCAAAGGTTAGTCTTACTAGATTCATCAGAACTAACAGCAGCAGCAATACCAGGCAAGGTGCTACCTCTAAGGACATATAATTTCGCAGAATTCATATCACCAATCATAATAATGAGAGAACCTGATGATACCTTCAAAAGTTTGTTCCCACCTTTGTACTTGTACCCGTCACAATCAAGGGTACTCAAAGAGATCAAATTCCTCGCCATGGAGGGTATGTGTTTCACTCCCAACGTGCGTGTCATCCCATCATGGGTCTTGATCTGAACAGAACCAATGCCAACAATGCTGCACTGGTTGTCATTCCCCACACGCACAAAATCTCCACTCTGCACAGACTCATAAGAACTGAACCAATCTTTGTTACAGCAAATATGAAACGAACATGCAGTATCAAGAATCCATTCATCATCACGTGAAACACATGCAGCCAAGACAGCTAAGCAATCTCCATCAGAACTATCACTACCATTATTACCAGCAACAACAGCAGCCTCACCCTTACCGGTGACAACGGCAGCCTTACCATTACCATCATTATTTTTCGGTTGGTAAGTTCCGTTCCTTTTCTCCTTGTTCTGCAGCTTCCAACAATCATCAATATTGTGGCTAGATTTCTTACAATACCTGCAGAACTTGTCACGTCCTTTGGACTTTGTCGCCCTTGCTCTTATCTCTGTTGTTGTGGTAGTAGTTATCTCGCTGCTCAGGCCTGCCACGGACCTCTAATGCCTCCGCCTTGGAGGACGAACTTTCAGCCTGCACCATAGATTTCATTTTCTCCTTTTGTTGGAGAGCATCATAAACTTCCGCGAGAGTTAGTTTGTCGCGGCTCAATAATATGGTGTCACGAAAATTACTGAAAGAATTAGGCAGCGAGCATAAAAGAAGAAGACCTAAATCCTCATCCTCATACTTAACTTCTATAGACTGCAAATCAGAAACAATCTCTTTCCAGGAAGATAGGTGATTCATTACCGAACCTCCCTCTTGCAACTTATGCGAGAACAGCTTCATCTTCACGTGCAATCTGCCCGTGAGATCCTTGGACAAACAGATCTCCTCTAGTTTGACCCATAACTCGGCGGTGGTTTTCTCCTGCAACACTTCCTGCAGAATATTATTGGACAGATGGAGTTGAATCAACGATAAAGCCTTACGGTCTTTCCGCTTCTCCGCATCGGTCCAGGTATCCTTCGCTTTCTCGCCGAAAGCATCGATCGCTTCATCCAGATTTGAAGATTGGGCGAGAATCGCCCTCATCTTCACTTGCCACAAAGCAAATCTCGTGGTGTAGTCCAGCTGCGGTAGATCGAACTTCAGTGACGACATCTCGTAAACCCTAGATCCAAAGAACACGGGCTCTGATACCACTTCTAATAGTTGAGATGCACAATAAACGAAGAACGAAAAGTAAAACACTGCAGGGGACACAAGATTTTAACGTGGAAAACCCTTGCAACACACAAGGGAAAAACCACGGGCGCCAGCTAGCAAAACTTCACTATTTCGGTGGTGTTTACAAACGCCGTGGGTGTACAAAGATGCGATGAAACCCTAGCGGCTACTGGAAAATATATAGACGGTGGCGATCCAACCGCAGGGCTTCGCCCCGCACCCCTGTGTGCACCTGTGGTGGGCTAACTGACTCGCTTCGCTCGGCCCAAGCCTACCGGCGACGGGCCTCGCTCCGCTCGTCAGAAGTTAGCCTCTTCTTGGAATTTGGATCACAATATAACAGTAGATATACATCGTCAAGTTGTCTTGTCAATGTGTTGATGACTGTTTTTGGACGTTCATTTGGGTTGATCTCACGAGAAAGACGACACGGTGCATACAGAATGTTGCTTAAATTTTTAATAGATCAAAATATAAGGGAATGGAGTACAGATTGGGTTGCACAGACACCGTCGTCAAATCTATGAAAGAAGAGACGGCTAAAAATCAAATCAGCACGCACGCACTGACCACACTCGAAGGCTAAGATAACGTTTTAGATAAAAAGGGAGCATATCTTTCAGCTTCTACATCGTATGATGCACGTAATTCTTTTGGGTCAGTGTGATGCATATGACTTGAGTAATTGGCGACAAGGGGAGCTGAGCAAACTGTCGACACGAAGGCGACGCCATCATCCAGTGGATATTCTCCGTGTCACTGAATCAACGAGAAGAGATACTCAGATACTAGCAAGCTATAGCTAGGCTAGCCGGGTTCAATGGACGTGCAACAGTGATGGTAGAGTTGACAAACCCTACATAATGCACAATAAATTAACCTTCTCCAGCTGGGACAACTGACAATGAACCCGTGCATATGCATATGGCTGAAGCAAGCCGTGGGAACAACACCTCACATGCAATGCAATCTCCAGAACCTTGCTCCTCTGCGTGACTTTTCCACAACAAATTATTTCCCCTACCGATCTGCCCTTTAGACTCGTGAGGAAGGAGACGTCTTCCTAATCCCTCTACGCTGCCGAAATTATGACGGACGTGCTACTCAAACCTGACTCCATCTCCATGGTTAGCAACCATCTATCGGTACTGTACGCCCAGGAGAGTTCTCAGAAAGTGTAGATCAATCTCCGTAACTGAATCCTGACATGAAAGCGGCACGTGAAAATGACAAAGTGACTCTGAAGGATTATGATCGACAACCAAACCAAGCGGAATCTGCGAATATATTTATGGGGACAACATATCTCACATGTGGCGATGCGTCAATCAGGAATCTCTGCCCCTGCCAACTCCAGGATCTGGTGAGTCATGTCATCTGTTTCCAACAACAGGGACCGAAAGCGGAACCGAGATCGGTTCAGAGAGAAGAACGAGAACAGCAAGTGAGACACTTCATCATTTGCCAAAATCGGGACAATATCTCTCGGTCTTTCAGCTTGGGCGTTTGACTGAGAGCTGAGTTGAGCAGTCAAGTACTACACGAGCCATGCTAGCAGCAACAGCCAAGAAGCATCTCGCACCTTCCTCGCCTACTTGGCTACTTGTCGTGAACCAGCCTCGTTTGGTCAGCAGGTCAGCTTTGGCATGCCGAGCTTCCGCCGATTTCAGAACCTCGATCCCTTTCACGGAGCCGTGCATGAGTTTTATGGGTCTGGTACCAATGTCTCTCAACTCCGTGTTAATTGCGCGTCTGGGAGAAGTAAGCCAGATGATGCATGAGATCATTTGGAGTTTCTAATTAGCCAACTGGCCTGGCAGAGGAAAGAAGCTTAGTATATTTCCGAGAACAGGACTTAACTTTAAGTTCCACCTAAAAATATTCGTGTGATTGCACATAATGCAGCATGAAAATATAGTACCTAATGATCTACTTCTGATACTGATAGGAACGTTGCACTGGTATATACTGTATAACTGGGCCACCTCATGTAGTGTTTCCCCATGACCTTAACTCTGATGTACACATAATTTTCCGCATGAATTTGAAACTCCAATAATTTCACGGGATCTAGAGTTTGAAGAAATGGGGACGTGGACAGATATGTTTGTTTATTTAACGTGACGCACTGATTAAAATAACTGCAATGATTAACTCTTGTTTTTTCTGCAAAGTCAGCGGATTCGAGGTCAGAGCCTCAAACAAAAGTTCGGAGTCAACTCTCAGGAGCACAATTTTAGTTCCTAAGGGAAACTTCATTATTAAACAAAGTACTAGATTCACAATCTTTCATCATCCATCCGTACAACCCGTTCCACGAACCGGATACGGATTAATTATGATAAGTTATATAATCAGGACCTTCTCCAGTTGCTACTCCTAACACCTGTACATACTGATGATAATAGTTTAGGAGGATCTGTATTTTTTTTTCTAGCTAGCAAGGATGGTATGTATTCAACTGGAACAGAACAAGAAGTATTTTGTGTATATAATTCTCTTGTGTAGAAAGGTGACAATGCAGAGGCAGGCCATCTCCATTTCTAAAAAAATATCCTTTTCTTTTGTTTTCTTCATTTTCAATAATCGTAAGACATCTCACTTCTTTTTTTGAAATGGGGACAAAATCTTTACCCCAATCTATTAGCTAAGTAGAAGTTTTACAAGACCATCTCACTTTGAAATCTGGAAAATTAAATTCACTAGCTAGGCAATGATTGTCATAAGTCTGGGTGCTGAAAGTTACGCAATAAGATGCTCAAAATAGCAGAAACAATAACGAATGATTTTTGTACACAATGAACTACAGTATACTCTACAAAAATTGTGCTCCTGAGAGTTGGCTCAAAAATTGTACTTAACACTGTACAACCTCTGGAGTACTGAACACAAGAATGGCATATCCACAAACAGATTCTCATCAAAGTCAACGTGGCAAATTAGTCTGTCAGGCTAACCGCAACTAAACAGTAAGTGCATGCCTCAGATGGGCACTGCATATCCGTTCAAACTACTATAATTAAGAAGCAATTACAACATAAAATTCAGCATGATGCGGGAGTTAGCAAAAAATTAGTTGCAGTGCAAACTAGTTTGTCTAACCTTTCAGGAATCAGGAAGCCAAGAGACATGGAACTAGGAAACTGAATGACTTCACATACATAGATGGAATAACATTTGATGGATATGTAACTGTATTCTACAGATATTATATTTGCTGAAACATGAAGGCTTTACACATTCAAATAAGTTTATTGCAGAACTACATATGTAAGAACAAATCGTAGTATGCATCAGGTGGACGGTGCCTAGGTTATTCTACTACTCTAGAGGTTGGACAGTGTTAAGTAGATTATATCTACATTTCCTATCAGATCAGTTGTTTGGATATTTGGTTGATAAAAATTTCTAACATGATATCACAGCGGATGAGCCCTAGTTTCTTTCCACCGCCGCCCCTCCATGGATTCATGGGAGGAGAATCCCGGGACATGACTGAATAAGGGATCTAGATCAAAAGATGAGTACGTGAACTTTGGAAGGAGGTTAGAGCATCCATGTCTTGGGTTAAAGTCTCAATGCCCACAACACTAATCCCTATTTTATCCATTCCCATGTCAGGCGTGAGGGGAGGTGTTATCCATGCCTTTTCCTCAAGTTCGTTCTTTTAGTTGTGTTGGCTATTTCATGAAGTTTACATGGTATCAGAGACGTGTGGTCTTGGGTTCTAGTACTGGCTTTCGCAATTTATTACAAAATTTATGTGCAATTCTACTGGCTGTTGTTTTTATCCCCCTCTCTATCCTCCTATAGGCCTCTTGATTCATACGCCGGATTCCTCTTCCTCTATGCATGTGCTGGCCTCCGCGAGTCACACGTGAGAGGGGGTGTTTAACATGTATAGATTTCCTAGCCCTTTCCACATGTTCAGATTTTTGGCTGTGTGGTTAGTGGATGAAACTTGACATTAAGTATATTATCTTTCCACGTGGATCGGTGTGGCATCTACCGTTTAGGACGACGAGTCTCGGCGGCATGGTACAGCGGAGTCTCAGCGGCGGGCGTGTGACGATGGCGCACACATGGAGGTGGTGATGTCTGGCATCGTGGTTGCATCGAAGGCTGGAAAGACGAAGTTTATGCGAATATTACCCATTGCTCGGGGGTTCGATGGAGGTGACCTTATGTACCTTTTGCATGAGGTGCGCGCTAAGAGTCTACTAGACCGGATGATCGCTCCCATTTCGCTTAGTAGGTGTCTAGGGATATGCGATGTTCCCCGTTCCTAGTTGATGGGAGTTTTTCATTGTTTTAACAGGGAATAAGACCATGTTGACATGATTTTCACTCGTTGTGTGTAGGTGTTGTGTGGTGGCTTGGGTATTTTGATGTATGATTTTTGCCAGATCTTAGTTGAATAAATTAATAAAAATGTCATATGCACCTTTTCGAGGCAGAGGCCGGGTACTCCCTCCATTTCAAAAAAAAAACTTTCTATTAGATTGTTTTTTTAATAGTCGGTTGACAGGAATATCTAAGAGAAAATACGTAGAACCATGTTAGGGCTAGCAAAAATGCTCCATGAGACACTTTTCTGCACTTTTCCGAGAAGAAATGCTAATGAGAATGCAAGGATGAACTTGAACATATTTGTATGTGCCTGTGCGTGTTTGGTAGACTTCATTAGGGCAACCAGGTCTGCAAAATTCAACTCTCTGACGTTTTGGTTTCCGTACGATGGGTTGGGCCAGTTCCTCATGGTGCAAGAGTGGTCGAGCCGACACACGAGAGACAACACATCTTAGGAACTTGCGCCTTTAGTCCGCATGCTCTCTCTCACCCCCCACTCCACACTAAACATTGATGAGCCCCTATCTCTCTCTCTCTCCTGGCCGAGAAACCGTCGAATTCAATCTTCAACCTTCAATGTTTCTTGACCGAAGCGGATCATCATTGCATTTGGCACGATCTTCACCAGCGAGTCATCGCTCAGGTTTTCGAACTTGATCGATGGGTGCCCGTTCTTCACCATTCGTTGCTTGCCCTTCATTTGTTCGTGATTACCCTTCAACGCTAACCCTTCCCCGGCGGTGGCTTGCCCTTCACTAGAGGGGGCATGATCTTCATCAACTCTTGCTCACCCTTCACCAGACCTTCACCGACAATGTCTCACCCTGATCTCTCCGACAGACAACCCTATTGATGTCATTGTAAGTCCTCCTAAAGTCATTAATAAAATGTATTTTGGGTTTTGGGATTAGGGCTATGGTTTAATTTTGGTCTAGTATGGGAATTTTGGGTTTCTAAAAGCTTGGCTTTGATTTGGAAAATTGGATTTTCATCGATGATGCTACATTTAGGTTTGTGGATTTTTATTTTTATACCTATGATGTATAGTGCTTTATGAACTTGACATGGTCTCCGGGGCATCATTTTGACAAACTTTTGGAACAATAATACGACGGTTACATGTAGGCAGGGCGACAAGAAGAAGACAAGAAGGTGACAGCGAAGCTGCCCTCCAAGGATCGGCAACTTCATCGACGACATTCATCCATTACGGTTCCACGTCCAATTGGATAAAAATAACCTCTACATGCTGCTCATCCTCATAGAGAGTTCAGGCCGCTGGTCAAGGGCCCGATTCATAGGTTGGCTGAAGACCTGCCAAGGGTACTCCTAATATGTGCACCTATAGAGGTTTGCCGGTGAGCTCGATCGACTCTCACATTCACATCTTCAAGGCGAAAGAGGACTCAATTTCGGTGAATATCTACAATGCGCAGGAACCCACCGAGAGGGACATCATCAACCCCTGTGTTATACAGTTTTGGCTTTTAGATCACAAGTATTTGATCCTAGGCTACCAAACATTGCCCTAAGAAGAAGTGTGTGCGTGCGTGGGTGACATCATGGGATCAGATCTCGGATATCACAGCATCCTACCTACGTAGTTTGGCCGGGACCGAACCAGATTTGTAGAAAGGAAATTTAAAAGAGAATGAATAATGGCACGTTGGGTAGACTGGTCAGTTGTCTGAACTATAACATGCTTGGTACCAGCCTCCTCGCTGGTTACAACTTGATGTGTCTAGCTCTTCTCATGAATGTATAGCCCTACAAGTTAATTTCAGTGGGGAGAGGAGTGTTGGTTTTTTCGGCAACCTTTTTACACGGATATTACTGAAATGCACGGTGAACAAGGAAACCAGTTGCCTCCTGACGAAGGCCTGATATTGAACATGAACTGGTAGTCAATTACTCCCCAGATGGTGGGATGGCCAAATAAACCTGGTCATGACCTAAATAACCCTAGTGAAGAGGTTAACTAGTCCAGTTAGAACATAAAGCATATCCTAGGAACAATTTGATAAAAGCTATGCATTTCTAGCCGAGCAGACCCATTCTTACATGGTTTTGTTTTATCTGTCGATGTTATTTTCCTGAAAACTTCATTAGATTACAAATCTGCACCTGATAATTGTCTTGTTTATTTGGAGGAGAGTTGAAATTAATTAACTATCCATCTTTAGTACAGCTCAAGGAATATATGTATTTTAGTTAGAACTTAGTCGACGCTTTCAAAAGAAATAAACTGCTGAACTCAGTCGACGTGGAAATGGATGCCATCCTGCATCTAAAATCAGTCTGTATGTGGCAGTTAAGTCCTCAGGTAACCCAAAAACATGCTCGATGGCCAGTACTACTCAGTCTATTCCGGAGTACTACCTCCATTCCAAGGCTTAAAATATTTTTGAAAAGTCAAACCAAGTAAAGTTTGATGAAACCTTTAGAAAAATCTATCAACAAATATGATATTTTGCAGATACCATATGAAAATATATTTCATTATCTATCCAATGATATTATTTTGTATTTTACATATTAATGATTTTTGATAAAAACTTGGTCAAACTAGACATATAAGCCTTAAATCATGGGATGGAGGTAGTATTCGCAAATTTAAACAAATCTGCGATAGTTCCTTTTAAAACGAATCTAGTGATACTATTTTTTGTTGTTGTAAGTGCTACCTACTTTTTCTATAAAGTTGATCAGGTTCTAATAGATTTAACTTAGCACAAAATGCTAAAAGCACACTTATATCATGGAGCTCATAACAGTGACACTAATCCTGATGAACGTAGTATCCGAGGGTGATAACGAGTGGACCAAAATGGAGTTACCACCATGGAGAAATAAAGAAAAACCAACACGTTCAGAAATAAGTGTCGCAGCAGACGATAAATCTAGGATATATGACACGTATTTCGAAACGGAGGTACACGCAACAAACCAATTCAGGAGGGGCAAGTGGGCCTAATTAGACCTGGAAAACAGCCATCTTCTGGTGTAAAGTGAACAAAAATGGAGTTACCACCGTAGAAAATGAAGAAAAGACAACACGGCTGGCTATACACCAGATATCTCATCAATTATTGCACACGGACGGACGATGCTGGTAGATCCCAGAGAAAACACGAGCAAAAATAGGAAGTCTTCGGCGGCCGAAGACGAGGACCAGCTAGCTGCGTTACTCCTCTACACCTCGTTTCTCTTCTTCCTCCCTCTCTCCTCTGGAAATCAGAGCAAACCGCCACCTCGCCCAATAATACAGTGAACTGCATCATAATTCACAATTCTTTATGGTCTCCACGGGAACTCTACCACGGCCGCTTTCTCGTTTTGGCTCACTCTGCATCAGACTGCATGCCGCTCTATTTAAAGGGGCCTCCCTTCCTCTTCCCCCTCCAATGCGAGCTGCAGCAGACCAATTCGCAGGCCAGCTCCATCCTCGAGTGTATTGCTTCCTCCTTGTTACTACCACCCTCCGGTTTTGTCCGGCCGTCTTCGGCTAGCTAGCTCTCGGTCGGCTGACCAAACTGCCGGCGAGGGAGGAGCGACCGCCGGCCGACTGATCGACCATCGCCGCCTGCCCGTCGCGAGTCCCCTAAGGCTAGGTAGGTACCCGCCGTCTCCTCCTTACATGGCATGGCTTGTTTCTCTCGCACAATTACCGTATCGTCTGCTATCTGTTTTACAAAACAAGAAGAAACGGAGCGCATCATCGATCTCCTGTGTTCTTCTTCCTTCTCAGTGTTTATCCATGGAAAAGGATTCTTTCTGAATGTCCTACCATCATCTGCTATCTGTTTTACAAAACAAGAAACGGAGCGCATCATCGATCTCATGTGTTCTTCCTTCTGAGTGTTTTTCCATGGAAACGGAATTTTTCTGAATGTCGTAACATCCTTGCTATGCCTGGACTGAAGTTGCATCCTTGTAGTAAAGATTACGCAGCCAAAAGAAATTCTGATATTTGTTTCATCTCTGTATTAAGTCTTAGAAACGGAAACTTCTTAGAAAAGCAAACCATTTACAGCTCATTAACAGAGGTTTTTGCTGCTATGAATAGTATGTGGCCCCACGCGTCAGCATGTTCTGGTAGTACTGGAAAAGATTCGTTTCTGCAAGACTAAACCCTGGATAGAACAGGTGTTGCTGGGTTGGGAGTTTGGAGGTCAAGGGCGCACCCAATGAGGTTGCTCTGCGATCAGATTAGCACTTAAACTAGTGGGATCTGTTATTATTTGGAACTAAGCGAGGGCGGTGTGCATGACCCGAGAAGATCTGCGATTAATTATAGAAAAACTAATCTTGCGTCATGTGAGGCTCCTAGTCAAAACTTAGTGCGTGAGTTAAACCCAGGGGTTGGTGTATCTGGCGTGTTTCCGTTGGCTGGAGGTCACACATGAATACACATGAATATTTTTTTTAAAAAAGGGCAACATATTTAGATTGAAGTAGCCTATATTCTTGAAGAAAAAAACAGAGTATTTGGCGTTTAGTAAATTACACTCGACTTCTTTGTTGTTGAGGAAATCGGCTACAGAGTAGTTGTCGTCACTTGTGCATGCTCGGTGTTAGTGATTATGTAGTTTTGTGCATATGTAACCGAGTTGTGAAGCCTGTCAGTGTTAGGTGTCACATATCAGTCCAGTTCATTCATTTACAAAAAAGATGACATGTATGCAGACGTAGCGCAGCATGTCGTAAATCTTACTAGCTTGCTCCATGTCAACTCCTGGTAATACTATCCCTCTGTTGGATTCGACAATTAATTTATGTCAATCGTAATTAAGGGTATACTAAGCTGTGTGCATCAACCGATGCAGAGGCCGGGGATACCCCATTTTGAAAAAAAATAATTAAGGGTATACTATAATCACAAGGCAGATTCATTAAGAATTGCCAGCAACAATTTTGACTAAAATATGGATGCATGCATTGCACTACAAATTACATTGATGGGTGCTGATTTGTTTTACGCGCCAGCACCGCTCCCCAATGAATCTACAGCAACAGTTTTGAGTAGGCATTCATGATGCTGATTTATTAGGTGCCAGCACGTACTGCTGCCCAATGAATCTTGAGCATTTATTTTACTATTCCTTAGCATCGAAGGAGTCATTTTTTGGTTTATTTTCAAGGATCCCATGTCGGGTTTAAGCCAACCTCTTCTTCTTGGAAATGTCAAAAAGTTACATATATACTTGATTTCCACACCACCACCATCTGAATCCTTGGAACCATTTATGCAGGCAGTAAGTGCCACGGGAGACTAATTGTTTGACAACACCTGAAGGCCTCCAAGGTATTTGGAAGTGCGCAGCTTCGACATCATCAGGTAACCAGAAATGTCGCTCGAAGTCGAGGAGATACCTGCCCCGCTCAAACGCCATGACTCGCTGTTCGGCGATGCAGAGAAGGTCTCCCACTCGAAGCATCATGGCTCCCAGGTATAGTTCTCCTGCAACTTGGTGTCCATGCTGCAACAATGTTCTATTCGTGACGGAACAGTCTTACCATGGATTACTTTCCTTCGGGTAACGCAGGTGAGCTGGACGCGGACGCTGAGCCTTGCTTTCCAGAGCATCGGTATCATCTATGGTGATATCGGGACATCACCACTTTACGTCTACTCCAGTACCTTCCCTGACGGAATCAAGAACAACGACGATCTCCTAGGCGTCCTGTCGCTCATCCTCTACACCCTCATCATCATACCGATGCTCAAGTACGTCTTCATCGTGCTGTATGCAAACGACAACGGAGATGGTAAGCCATTTATAAAAAATTGGGCAGGATAAGCTCAAGTACTTGTGGTATTGCATTATAGTGTTGTCCAGTTGGTATGAAATAACGACTCACTGCTGTTGTAGGTGGCACTTTTGCGCTTTACTCGCTGATATCACGGTACGCAAAGATAAGAATGATCCCGGACCAGCAGGCTGAGGATGCTGCGGTGTCCAATTACCACATTGAAGCACCAAATTCACAGCTGAGGAGGGCGCAGTGGGTGAAGCAGAAGCTTGAGTCCAGCAAGGCGGCCAAGATTGTGCTCTTCACCCTCACCATCCTTGGCACATCCATGGTGATAGGAGATGGAACCTTGACACCAGCAATTTCTGGTAATGAAAGCAAATTGAGATTCAGCTGTATTAGCTTCTGCTCTAAACAATATGCATAGTACTATAGTTTAAACAAAGCGGTACTGATATTTGTTCATGGATGTGCTGTAGTGCTCTCTGCAGTGAGTGGGATCAAGGAAAAGGCACCAGGCTTGACTCAAAGTATGTGAAAAAAGATCAGTATTTTCGTTATTTCTTACCCTGTGTCCATCACATATAATATTCCTGATGTTGGCTCTTTGTACAGCACAAGTGGTCCTCATATCGGTGGCAATTCTGTTCTTGCTCTTCTCAGTCCAGCGTTTCGGGACAGACAAGGTTGGGTACACCTTTGCTCCAGTCATCTCGGTGTGGTTTCTTCTGATTGCCGGTATCGGGATGTACAACCTCGTCATCCACGATATCGGTGTTCTACGGGCCTTTAATCCGATGTATATAGTACAATACTTCACAAGGAACGGGAAGGCTGGATGGGTTTCACTTGGTGGAGTTGTCTTGTGTGTCACAGGTAACCTCTCTGACTGAAAAATGCAACTGAAAAGGGCTTTTATAGCATGCAACCTGTAACCTGCAAGGGTGTAATCTGAACTCACTGGTTATCATATGAAACAGGCACAGAAGGCATGTTTGCTGACCTAGGACATTTCAACGTCAGGGCTGTTCAGGTAACCAGAGCGTATTTGTTACCTGCTTGAAGTTTATCATCACTCTAACCTTTACTATAGCTCTCAAAAGTAACAACCATTCCCTGTGATCTCAGAAGTCAAAACAGAAGTGTCTCACAGTAGTTCATGTATTTCACTTGCAGCTCAGCTTCAATTGTATCTTGTTCCCGTCCGTGGGGCTGTGTTACATCGGGCAGGCCGCCTACCTGAGGAAATTCCCAAATGATGTTGCAGACACCTTCTATAAATCTATCCCAGGTACAAATAAATTAAAGACTGCAGTTGTGCTTCATGTAATAGACGTATTTGGTAAGCATAGCACAAGATCAACTCTCCATGTCTATGTTCCTGCAGCACCAATGTTTTGGCCAACCTTCATCATTGCCATTCTTGCTGCCATCATAGCAAGCCAGGCTATGCTCTCTGGTGCATTTGCCATCCTCTCCAAGGCCCTATCTCTCGGTTGCATGCCCAGGGTTCGAGTGATCCACACCTCACACAAATATGAGGGGCAGGTGTACATTCCTGAGGTGAACTTCATGATGGGATTGGCAAGCATCCTAGTCACGATCGCCTTCAAAACGACCACTAACATTGGCAATGCTTATGGTAAGCATCTACCAAAGAATAGTGCATAGGCGTCGAGACTTCCAGTATATGCAAAATAATGCTGAACATGTGCATTCATCTGATCCGGTGTTGGTGATGCGCAGGGATCTGTGTCGTGACCACATTCTCGATCACCACCCATTTGATGACTGTCGTGATGCTCCTCATATGGAAGAAGCACGTGATCTTCATCATGCTGTTCTACGTTGTGTTTGGCTCCATAGAGTTGATCTACCTCTCTTCCATACTGTCGAAGTTCATTGAAGGTGGATACCTCCCGTTCTGTTTTGCGCTGGTCGTGATGAGCCTGATGGCAACATGGCACTATGTCCAGGTCAAGAGGTACTGGTACGAGCTTGACCACATTGTGCCTATTAGTGAAATGACAGCACTGCTCGAGAAGAGCGACGTGCGGCGGATCCCTGGGGTGGGCCTTCTATACACGGAGCTGGTTCAGGGTATTCCCCCAGTGTTCCCTCGGCTGATCAAGAAGATACCATCCGTGCACTCCATCTTCATCTTCATGTCAATCAAGCACCTGCCAATCTCGCATGTGATTCCTGCAGAGAGGTTCATCTTCCGGCAGGTCGGCCCGAAGGAGCATCGGATGTTCCGGTGTGTGGCGCGGTATGGGTACAGCGACACGCTGGAGGAGCCCAAGGAGTTTGCAGTATTTCTTGTGGATAGGCTCAAGATGTTCATCCAGGAGGAGAGCGCATTCACGCAGATCGAACCAGAGAACGATGATAGCAGTGAAGTTCCAGAAACCCAGGCAAGGCCAAGGCGGTCCACGCAAACTGCAGTGCACAGCGAGGAGGCGATTGAAACACGGGTGAGCAGCCACTCAGGGAGGATCAGTTTCCATGTGAACCAGACAGTTGAGGAGGAGAAGCAGCTGATTGACAGAGAGGTGGAGCGGGGGATGGTGTACCTGATGGGGGAGGCAAATGTTACAGCTAAAGCCAAGTCCTCGGTCTTGAAGAAGATAGTGGTGAACTATGTTTATACTTTCTTGAGGAAGAACTTGACGGAGGGGCACAAGGCACTAGCCATTCCGAAAGATCAGCTGCTCAAAGTTGGGATCACATATGAAATATAATGATTATACCCAAGTATGATGTGAGCCTAACCATGTGATTCTGGGTGCATGATGTTGATTACAGATGCAAGTGGGTCAACATTTTGTTGTAGTAAAGAGGGTAGAGGGTACCCTAATATTAACCCACTTGCATCTATAATGTTGATTTTGAAGGGCAAAGTGCCACTGTGGATTCAAGAAAGAGGCATGCAGGTGTGGGAGGGATTTTCTTTTGGTTGGAAGGTTTTCGTTTTCTCTGTACAGTGTATCGTAATCCGAATGAGTCCAATGTAAGGGTGATATTGCTTGAGACTAAAGTTTGACTGGTAGTGTGCTCACGCCTCCCAGGCATACACAAATTTCATGAATCATGACATTTCCCATTATCAAAGGGGGAATAAAAGATACTCTGTATTGGGTTACCTTGCTTACTTGTTTTACATTACCATTGTTCTCTTATACTTGAGCTTGATGCATCGACATCTTAGCAAAATATAATTAAAATTGTAATGGTTTCGAAATTCTCTTGAGTTATATATATGTTGTTTTCATTGCGAACCCAGTACTCCTAGCCGTAAACAATGGATACTAGGTGTTGTACAACTTGACATAGGAGTACTATTGATGAAAAATGTGCTAAACATCTTTATGGATGTTTTTGCTGTCGAAGTTTTGAAATGTTGGCTGCACACATCCTGAAAGTAAAAGAACAATTGGTAGAGTATACTAGCATTATTGATGCTAAAACGGGAGTGATGAGTGGTTGAAAAGAACACCTTACAAAATGTCCAAAAATTGTACCCTTTTTGTAGTTTTGTTTTCCATACGAGGGAGGTCATGCTACCTACAAATGCAGAAGAAGGTCCGTTAAACAATATGGTCAGGATGCACGGAATGGAGTGAAGAATTGCACTAGATTTTAGAAATCATTTTCCATTGTCAGCACCTACACCAGAATCTCTCTCGATATCACTGTCTCTCTCAACTCACTAACGAAACTGAAAGAACTTGAGATAAGAGTGTTTTGGAGCAGCGTACCAAATGTTGTTTCTCTGTTTTTCCCTTTTATTCAGAGGAAAACAAAAATGTCGTGGCTAACGCCACGTTCCAAACTTGATTGTGCCATCCCACGACCGGAACGTGCATCCTTTCATTTAGTAGCACCTTAGGATGGCGATCCTACAAGTGTGGCAACCACACAGACCGCGTCTTAACCGAAAATAAAACAGAATCAGCTAACTAACTCTATCTGTCTAACTGAAAACTGAACTTAAGGACTAACAGCTAGTTTATTTCAACATACTCCCCTTAATACTAGCTGTGATGAATTACTTGACATCAATGACGCCGATGCGAGCGCGCAAAGTCCGGAAACCTGATGTGCCCAAGTGGTTTTGTGACGATGTCCGAGAGTTGGTCGTCAGGGCAGATGTGCTCAATTGTGATCTTCCCCCGCTCGATGTTCTCGCGAATGAAATGGAATCGCACCTCAACGTGCTTGCCCCGATCATGAAAGACCGGGTTCTTGGCTTCTTGCTCAACTGGATCGCGTACTTGCTGTCTGTTATATTGTTGTTATATTGTGATCCAAATTCATATACTAAAGGGAGGCTAACTTCAGACGAGCGGAGCGAGGCCCGTCGCCGGAGGCTTGGGCCGAAGCGTAGTTTGGGCAGTGGCCTGGATCTGTGCGGACAATGAGTTCGCCGACCCGATTGGTTCGACTTCGAGCAATGCAAAATTTGACCTGGCTGCTACGCCGGGGCGGCAGCCCTAGATTTGGCGCAATGTTGAGGGCTGCGGGTGGTCGCCTAGGTAGCAGGGGCTACGAGACGGCTGGGGTTGTGCAGCGTTGTGGCTCGCGTGCGACTTTGGTGCTGAGTGGTGCAAGTTGGGGCGGCGGCCCTAGAGACTGTGGTGTGAGTTTGTGGCGTTTGGTGGACTAACGTCGTGTGGACGACGAGTACACGACGGGTTTCCTGGCTTGTGCAGTTTTTTGGCCCGGTTTTCCTTATAAACAGGGCAATGTACAGTTTTTGAACCTGGTTTCCCTTATAAACTGGATCAACTCTATGCATAGAAATCTTTCTATCTAATCGAGCGGCGGATATCGACTGCCTGAAACTAAAAAAGAATGTAAGGCTGAAATGCTAAAATCCACCGGAACATCAAACATAGCAATTCTCAACACTCTTTGAAGACAAAAACAGAGCAGCTACATAATACAGAAGCCACTTAACAACTTACACACTGATAAATAGGCTTATGGAGGCATATGCTAAACGGGTGAAGAAGTGCAAACATTGTCAGAAGTGCACCATCTAAAAAAGTCAATGGCCTCGTAAATTCTCTATTTTGTACACACTCGCTCTTAAGATTCAGTATGTGCTACTGCTTTCTTAACATTAGCATTGCCTGGTTTAAACCTTGAAAGCCTACCAGTTTGACAAGATAATAACATGATACTTTTAAAATACTACATCACTACAACTGCTTAAAGAATTAAGAATGGTGGCTCTCATATTTCAGATAAAAATGACTATGGGAAAGATCAATCCTTGTGATGTGGATCAAGGAACTAATTACTCATCTTCTGCGGAATGGAAGACAAAATTATAACAATTTAGCGTAAGCCATGTCCCATGGAGGACATAGGTCACAGCTTCTAAATTACATAAGCGGTCTAGATATAATCTGCACATTCTCCAATAGAAAAGATGTGTATTAAGGTGGTGAAGATTAAGATGGTTCACTAATATTCCCCATACTTGTACTAGTTGAAAGTAGTTTTTACTCTCCACTTTTGCTCAAGTGTCATAACAGTTTGGTGAATTCAAGGCATACACACAATTTGACAAGACACAAAGAGTTCCCAATATGTTGTACGAATGATCTATCTCTTTTACTATGACACACCTAGTAAAATCTCTAATGACCTATGGTTGCAAACAATATGATTCCATTCACACCTGCAATTCATATTGATCTGCTTGCATATTAGTCCTTGCCTCTGCCCCTAACTACATCTTACGTTTTTCATTTCTGAACAAATACAAGAGGAAAAAGTAAGACCAGTAACTTTAAGTAACTGTGAAGTAACAAATCATCTAACAAAATTACTCTCAACAAAATGATTGAAGCTGGAAAGCCAGCAGGCTGTTGCACAATTGTGTCATTGTGCTGTAGAATTGGAGTATATGAGTAGTTAATGTTCGGGCCATTCCTGAAGTCTCTATAGGTATATATGATTAACAGCAATTGGCAGGTACAGAATATACCAGGAAAGTATCTGGGAACCATTGATGTGAAAAAAGGGAAGTCTGCATCGTGTACTCACAGATGAAAATTGACACAGAGAAATTGTGCATGAACATTTCTAATCTATCAATGCGTCAGGATGTAAGCTTTGTGTTTTCTCCATTTTTAAGGGTTATGTGCCTATTTTTGTTGCTTAAGATAAGCACTTGTTTGAATGTAATATTTGCACTGGCAAAAGTAAGATAATAGTTGAGGATGTTAGATATACTTGTACTAACCAACTATTTCAAAAGATCAATCCGACGGAAAGTGGTGTTATAACAAATAAAAACATAAATTGTGTTATTTTTTCACCAATATCCAAAGAAAACATGTATTGCTGGCCTAAGCACTCAGCTTCCCGATGTAAATTGTGGCATTTATATCATCTCTTGATTCTTGTTTTTTTTACTCCGGCATGTATGCCCAAACAAATCACCAGTGAGCAGTCGTGGAGTGTGGAGCACATGAGAGTGCACAGCAGCTAGCACAGGTGCGCTCAACTAAATGGCCCACGCCAAAAATATTATGCTATAATCTATAAGCACGAACCCAGGCGCAAGTATTATTGAACACGCAGGCAGACACGAATCAAGGCAATGCTTCCAAGTCGATGCACACAACCTCGGTCGAACACATCGTCGAACAGTTACCGAGCATAGACAACTACTGACTACAGGGGTAAGAACAATGCAAGGGCAACCAGCAGCTTGCGTGCGTGCCCGTCACTACCAGGCAAATTAAACTAGTAAACAAATCACAAATGCACAGGTTCGCATCGAGGTTATGGGACGAGAGAGATATACCAAGAGCAATGGAGACTGGAGCATCCTCGCTGACCACGAAGCGTACGGTTCTTCCTCTGCTCTCTGTCGCCCTTGCACAGAAGATTTTGATTGAACGGAGGTCCGCAAGGAGCCAAGGATCAATTTCATGAATTCACAGATTCTCTGCGGGGAAGAAAGGATGGGGGGGGGTGGCTTGCTACGGTTTCGTTTTAAACAGTTTTACTGAAAGTATCAATACAGATACCTATAGACTCGTCGTATATTTTGCCTCAGTTTTGGCCGTCGATTTTGAACCTTTTTTTCACTTGCCGTAAAATCCGTATTATCCACCGGCTCCACGGACGAGCCGATACAAAAGAAAATCTCCTCATACGTGTTGCGATCCGTGGACCGTCGTTCCGATTTCCGAGCACCTCCGCTCGGTCCGCCGCACGGGATGCGGCCGACCTCCGAATCCAGTCCCCCGTGCTTCGCGGCGCGCGGCCAAGTGATTCCCCTTCGTCAGCGCAGGGACTACAAGCACGGGATGCCGTGGCCGCCGGTGTCCACTCTTCGCCTCCCCGCCCCCGGAATTCCTCCGGTCTCCCGTCTCCGCACTGTCTTCCGCTGTTCTTCGTCCCCGAAATTTGTTTCTTGATGGTAATGCTTCTTTTCTCTTTTACATGTCGAATTATCTGTATTGACAGTCATGCAATATTTGGCGGAGGGTTCTTTCTACTCCCTCCGTCCTCAAATAAGTAGACATCTAGCCTCAAATTTTGTCCATAAAAGAATGTACTTCAATGTTTTCAATGCACTTTAAATTAGCAAAAGTTATTCTCTCTTATCGCACGGAAATCAAACTCAATAATATTCAACACATGTCATTTTAATTTTGTACATGCACTTAAAATGTAGAGAGATGTTGGTTGCATCTTCCCAATGCAATTTTTTGTCTCATTTTACTAATTTACCTTGAAAATCCCGCACGTCCACTTATTTATGGACGGAGGGAGAATGCGTGAATGTTTGTGTTGTCAGATGCAGCAAACCAATTTCTTTTCTGTATTTAGGTACAGCAAGTGAGGCAGTGAACAAACCAGTATTTGGGAAGGAGTGAACCAGCGGATTTGTAAGGAGAGATCCGTTCCAATCCACTGGGTGCAAGCTACCTCGAAGCATCACTAGTGTATCCACCATCCATGAGCCATGAAATGTACCAGCGGGTTTACCTACTCAACCGGTAATCCATTTACATTTGAGCACTTATCTCCGCACGTCCACTCATACTTTAACATTTCTTCTTTCATCTATACACAATATGCGGTAGATATACTGCTAGTATGTTGTGTTTCGTAGTATGCTAATCAGTTCACCCGAAATCATAATCTGTTACCGAACAATTTTTGTATGCTTCAAAAATGTTGGATCACTTTCATTAAGAAAAGAAGTATTCATGACAACTTCATGTATGTGAAGAATCTTGCCAAGAGGCTCCATAAGAGCAAGGTGCCCTCCCTCCTTTTCAAACTTGACATCCGCAAGGCCTTTGACTCCGTGCGTTGGGACTACATCCTTGAGCTTCTTACAAGACTTGGCTTCCCACCTAAATTCCGTGATTGGATTGCCGCCTTGTTTTGCACGGCGTCCTCAAGGATCCTTCTCAACGGGGTTCCCGGTTTGCCCATTTATCATGGAAAGGGGCTTAGGCAAGGAGACCCGTTGTCGCCGCTTCTCTTTGTCCTTGCCATAGACCCACTCCAAAAGATCCTTGAGTTGGCCACTCAACACAACCTTCTTCACAAGATTAGAGGAAGAGGAACCGTTTTCCGCACTTCTTTATATGCGGACGATGCGGCCGTCTTCATGCTCCCCTTCAAGGAGGACATCCTAAACCTCTCCGCCATTCTTGACTATTTCGGTGAAGCGACCGGTCTTCATACTAACTTCCAAAAAAGCTCGGTCATTCCAATACATTGCAATGAAGTCGATCTTGATGATGTTCTTGGGGGATTGCCGGTCATCCGCACGTCCTTTCCTATCAAATACTTGGGACTCCCTCTTTCGGTTTGGGAACTTAAAAGAGTGGATTTCCAACCTCTTGAGGACAAAATGGCCGGCAAGCTTGTCACTTGGGATGGTAAGAACATCAATACGGCCGGTAGAGGAGCCCTTATCAAGTCCGTCCTCACCTCCCAAGCTATTTTCCATCTCACTCCTCTTAGACTTCCACCGGGGTGTGTGGCTTCCATGAACAAGATTGAACGAGCTTTTCTTTGGGCCGGAACAAAGGAGATCACCGGAGGAAAATGCAAGCTAAATTGGGAGGCGGTTTGTAGGCCGAAAAGCCTTGGAGGCTTAGGCATCCTCCACATTGACAAATTTGCGAGGGCTCTTCGCTTAAGGTGGCCTTGGTACGAATGGAGGCACCCAACCAAGCTTTGGGTGGGAATGGGCAACCCATGTGACGAGGTTGACATGGACCTCTTCTATGCTTCAACTTCTATCTCCATTGGGAATGGCAAGATTGCTAGTTTTTGGGAATCTCCTTGGCTCAATGACACGAAGCCCAAAGACATAGCTCCGCTTATATATGAAGCTTCTACTAGGAAGAGATGGAAGGTAAACCAAGCGTTGACGGATCATGCTTGGGTTAAAAAAATCAAGATGGACACAAACCTCACCATCCAACATTTACATGAGTACATTCGGCTATGGACTCTTCTCCGAGACATTCATCTCAATGAGCTTCTTGAGGACACTATCACTTGGACCACCACCGAGAATGGAGAGTACTCCACGACCGCGGCTTACAAAGCACAATTCTTCGGCGCCGTGACTACCAACATGAACCGGTTGGTTTGGAAGGCTTGGGCCCCCCCAAAGATCAAGTTCTTCGCTTGGTTGGCCCTCCATAATAGGCTTTGGACGGCGGACCGGCTAGCGAGGAGGGGTAGAACAAATTGCGGTCGGTGTCCGCTTTGCAACCAAACTCAAGAGACGGCGGCACACCTACTCTCCCATTGCCGCTACTCCAAGCGCCTTTGGGGGATGGTGAAAAGTTGGATTGGCATTCCTTCCATCCACCTCGATGCGTGGACGGACGATCTCACCCTTGAGGGATGGTGGTCCAAGTTGTTGAATGAAGCTTCGGACAATCGGAAGGCCTTATCTTCCATTATCATGCTTGTTAGTTGGACCATTTGGAAGGAGCGGAATGCTAGAATTTTCAACCATAAGTCCGCACCAACCGCCGCCCTCCTCAACATCATCAAATGCGAAGTGAAGCTTTGGATCGCCGCGGGTGCAAAGTGTTTGAGTTTTGTAATAACGGGAGAGTAATCCATTAGCTTTTTTAGAGTGCTTTGTGAACCTTCGATCTTGTCTAAACTCTTCCCCTTAATTAATGAATAGTGGCAAATCTTTTGCCACTCGTTTCAAAAAAAAAAATGTTGGATCACCCCATTCCCTTCCTTGTAGCATGGGGTCATTCATCGTATCACAGTGCTGTTAGTGCACCTTGTGTTGGTGTTTACAAGCAGTAGCGATATTTTGGGTAAAAGTTACAAAATTCGTCCAGTAGAGGAGGAGCCCCGTGGAATTTCCATCAAGTAGAACCGACCGTAGGATAGCTGAATTTGCTCAAGTTGAACCCTGGTGTACAGGCGCACACCACGAATTGCCTACCAGTGCGATATGGCCCTGTTCTCCTTTTAGGTCTACACGCTATCCACTCTGACTTATTATCCAGTGCATGGTTTAGCTATTATCTGGGGGAATAAGATTGTCCAATATGATCTGTGGATGATATGTTTGTTTGTGAGATGCTTTGGCTGCCCGCTGCTTCTTTATTGTGAGATGGTTATATTACTATGTTCTTTGTTCTTTGTTTAATGTTTATTACTTGCTCATTAATTTCGTACATTTTCATGTAACATGTATATTGTTATATATAGATTCATACTGCTGTTTACCCTTTACCCACGTGGTTTTGTTGAAAACATATTTCTCTTAATATGTTTGTGTTGTCTGTCTACTTTTATCCATTTTCTACCTGACTTACCATACAATACCATACCATGTCGTCCCGATACCGACATACTATATATTTGTGTCCGCATTTGAAATTTTGAATACACTGTGTGCGATATGGTTTCGTTCACTATTCTTTCAGCCCTATTAATATTTAACCTACTCTTGGTGTTTTGACCAAGTGATTTCTGAACTTAGCCATTTTGTAGGAATGTTGAAAATACTTGCAAGTGCTTGCTTAGAATAAATGAAGAAGTGAAGGACAAACAGATTTTCAAAATATGTGCTTGACAGGAGAATATGTTACACTTTAAAAAATTAATGGAACGGGTGAATGCAGTTAACTAGTTTTTATTGGTTCCCTCGCTCCCTGCAATGGGTACACTCTGTATGATTTCAAATACATTCATGTTCCGAAATTTCCCCTCTATACCAGACAATGTGTGCATGTTTGTATGTGACCAAAGTGTACCTTACCAAAATTGTGGATTCCGAAATTTCCCCTCTATACCAGACAATGTGTGCATGTTTGTATGTGACCAAAGTGTACCTTACCAAAATTGTGGTCGTCACCAGTAAGGTTATCTTCATTTGGATGGTTGCCAAATTTTTGGCATGCCAATGATCGTTTGCCAGCTCTATTCATTTTGTGTGCAATGTTGGCCAACTCATAGTCACGCAAACGTCAACCAAAACTTTCCTAGCCAATGTTTTGGTAGGACAGCTTGCGATATTAACCAAACGCACCATGTAAGGGCATGTGACCGTTTGCGTTCATGCGGACAAAATTTAGGTCTGCCCCAAGCCCAACGGCCCAACGCAAACTGACCGGTAGCCCCTGAGATCTGGCGGTCGAGAGCTCCCTACAGCTGCAAATTCTTCGCGTGGCTTGCTGCTCGGAACAGATGCTGGACGGAGGATAGGCTGCAGCGCCGTGGTCTGCCCCACCCGGCGGCATGACCTTTGTGCGACCAAGAACCGGAGACCATCTAGCACCTCCTTCTCGGTTGTGTGGTGGCTCGCGAGGTATGGGCTTGGGCCTTGGCGAGGTGGGGTAAGATGGAGTGAATGCCATCGGCAGACACCGAGCTTCTACAGTGGTGGTCCTCCTTGCCCTGCCCTTCGAAGGTGCGGAGGGACCTCTGGACGGCAGTTATCTTGATCTTTTGGTGCATGATGTGGTGTTCCATGGAGCTAGATCGGAGGCTCAAGCCATTAGAAGTAGGATCAAGGACGAGTTTCAGAGTTGGCGTCTAGCTAGGCTTTTCCGCTCGGAGACCTTCGGTTTCCCAGAGCCGTTTCCCTTTTTGTGGAGGGATGGAGATTAGGCTTTCGCATAGGGAGCTGTCACCCCTTGTTGACAGCATGAATTCTGTGGTGTGGGCCTTCTGTCCCCTTTCTTCTATGTGATCAATACACCTTCCAGGATGTATTCTTGAAACAAAAACATATTAATCCTGAATGCATCTAGGTGCTCAAAATATTCATGATGGAATAGCCGGTAAATGTGTTGGGTGCCTTCCATGATGTTGAACTTCACCGGGCCTTGAACTTGAAGTTTAACTAGGCTTGTACTACTAGCCGCTCCAAGGTACTCTCACGATGTGAACTGTGCCGAACACCAGTAGTATTGCCTTGGGAAGGTTTGTCTCTCCAATGCCACATTAGCGTAAAGTGGGGACGACAATAGGGCGCCAACATGTTGTTCAAATCAGAGTGCGTCTGTTGGATGTTACATTGGTAATTGCTAGCACCTAGAACAGTGAACGTCGATGAGGCTAGGAGGGTACTAATAAGCAGCGGCAATGGTTATAATGAGGAGGTCATATTGTGTAATGGTGTGTGTGTTGCGCTAATTGGACTCCTTTGACATACTCTGTTTTGATGAGTGTGTGTTGCGACTCCTTTGACATACTCTGTTTTGATGAGGTGGTGCCACCTAGAAATGTTGTTTTTTCACAACAATAATTCATTTAGTCATTTTAGCAAAACCCTCCTTGGCATTAAAATTCAGTGCTTAGTTCTTAAGATTTGTGTTATTTAAACGGTTTTATGGCATTAAAATTCAATGCTTAATTCTTAAGATTTGTGTGAGGTTGTAACTAGACTTGGCGAAGGATGAAAGGTGTCAAATGGACGAGATGGGTGAAGTATGTGTATCACTAATTTAAATCTAAACTAAAAACTGTTTTAATATTCCATAAGTGTAGAGGTTCACAAATGTGTTTTTTCTCAGAAATGGGGGTATGTCACTGGCCTCTACATCGATAGATGCCTTTTATTGCCTTATTGAAGAGTAATTATTACAAAAGGGTTTCCCTCATGGGTTACATAAAGTCAAGACATGAATCAACCATCTAAAAAGAAAAGACAACATAGGATGCTCCTACATCAACATGTTATCCATCAAAACGCCAGTTGCAACCCTTTCTAGATGGTTGCACCCAATATCGATATCCCCGCGCTTCTTCGTTTGTTGTAGGTAGGACCACATACGGATCCAATGTGTAGCCAGCGGAATAATTCATAAAAGAACAAGATTTTTCATTGTTAAAAATATAATCATTTCTTGTCTTCCATATGGCCCATAGTAAAGCACATATTCTAGCTCGGATCTCTGCCTTTTCAATTTCACCTTGCAACCAATTCCCAAAGAGTTCCGTAATATTATTTCGGGGTGTGATGTTAAACGCCTTGAGAACAAGTGCTAGCTTAGTGGAAAGGCTTGTGAGTGCGCAGCCAACCCACCCGGGTTTGAGTCCCAAGGGGGACCCAATTAAACGGGGTGTTATCTACCGCGTATAAATTTGCTGCTGGAGAGATCTCATCATCTACCTAACAATGCATAGCCAAGGGAGGGAATCTTCCCCCGTTGGTCAACGTTTCTTATGTTAAACGCCATATCAACAATGCGCCAAACAATCTTTGCTAGCAGACACGAAATAAATAATTGTTTAATTGTTTCTTCTTGATCACAAAAATAACACTTTTGGCTACCTTGCCAATTCCTTTTAGCTAAATTATCCTTAGTGAGAAGCTCTCTAAGATATAAGAACCACATAAAGATTTTTTTAAGTCGTACTTTCATTTTCCATATGTACTTGCGTAGAAAACGTGTATGATCGACCTTGTAATCTAAATACATGGAATTAACCGAGAAAGCACCTGATGTTGTTAGCTTCCAAACAAAACTATCAGGTTGAGAGGACAAATGTACATCCATCAAGCGCCTAGCTAAATGAATCCACCTTGCCCGTTTGTTTTGTTTAGTGCTCTCCTAAAAGTGATATTAAGTGGAGCTTTTGGCATCACATATGCTGCGGAAACTTGCTTTCATTGCACAATATTATATAACGATGTATATTGGTTAGGTATTGGGGTTTCTCCCAGCTATGTATCCTCCCAAAAAAGCGTATCTTCACTGTTTCCTATCTTGAAAAAACCTCTCTTGGAGAAGTGATCTTTCACCTTCATGAGTCCTTTCCAAAAAGGAGAATCACTAGGCTTACATTTAACTTGGGACAGCGACTTGGAGTGTAGATATTTAATTTGTATTAATTCTTGACATACTCCTTGTTCATTTAATATCTTAAAGAGCCACTTTCTCAACAGACATTCATTCTTAATATCTAAAACCTACGCTCCTAATCCCCATTGATCATTTGGTCTACAAATGATTTTCCATTTCGTAAGTCTATACTTTTTCTTATGACCATCGCTTTGCCAAAAGAAACATGATCGAAAAAATCCAATCTTTTCCTTACCCCTTTGGGTATTTCAAAGAAGGATAGCATAAACATGGGAAGACTTGTCAAAACCGAGCAATTCTAATTAACAAGATTACATGGTCAGAAAGAAATCCATGATATCTGATTAAATCCTATAAAGTTTGATTAAACCTAGAGAAATCCAAATAACAGATTTCCACACAAAAATATTTAACCAGTTTTCAGAAAACAAGGTCAGTGAGAATCAGGGCGTTCCATGCACTCTTCAACCGGTGCCACCCTTACCTATCACACTCTATCACGCATTACCTCGTTCTTCTTTCGGTCCTTTCTTGTATGGCCACACATCCACATTCATTTGTTGGATGTGTTTTCCTTTAGTGGGCCAACATTCTGCTCCATATAACATCGCAGGTCTGATTGCCATCCTATAGAACTTACGTACCTCTTAGATTTTGTGGGATCATATCCACTCAAAGATACCTAAAATAAGGAAAATCAGGTAAGTTCAAGAAGATTTGGAAATTTTATGGTAAAAAGGAAGTTCAAGAAAATTAGTCACAATTATTGCAGAACATACTGACTTTATTTTATTTTTTTCTTCATACTTTTTGTTTGAAATTTTTGCGTTTACAGAATAATTATGATTTTCCTTTTTTAAAATTGTTCTGAAATCAGAATTAAACAGACTTGCTGGTGATAGTTCTGGAATATTTTGTTTTCAATTACCTCACTTTAATGTCTGGCGCGACCAGCCTCACCTTTGCGAAGTTGGTCATGCGATTTGTATGTAAGGGTTGAGGGGTGAAATCTGCACTCTGGCATGAGTTGATGGTCATTTCCTTATAACTAAGTTTAGTATGAAGTTTACTAATTAAAATTTAGCGTGGATGCTTGAATTAGGAGTCAATCTTAGAGTAAAGAGGGATAACTCATCTTTCGTAACAATCTTACACAATAATTTTACAGCAAGATGCTTCTTTCTATTTAATTAAGTACCCTTTTCCCTTCAAAGCCATGGAACTTCCATGTTGCAGTTTGCTCTTCTCTAACTGACTTTACTGACCATCCACAGCTTGGCTAAGGGCGGATGATACCTATTGAACATCAACTAATTGTCAGCGCCAGCTTGCGTCTTTTAGCCCTGTCTTGTTTGATTTTTATTTGCTGGTATACATAAAAAATGATCTCAGACTTGGTTTTCGGATAATAATCTGATAACTGGAACTTAGAACCATAAGGGTCGAAGCCTAGAGTGTAAGATATTTCAAGAGGCCCCTCAAAAGTATTAGGAGGTGCTCATAAATAGCAGGAGTACGAATGTACGTAGAAGTTGAGAACCCGTCAAACATCGAAACGACCAAACGGCTTGAGCGCCAAGACTCGCTTTTTGGTGATGCGGAGAAGGTCTCTAACATCACAGGCCATGGCTCCAAGGTCTGCTTCAGATGCACTTGGTTATGATGCAGCAACCATGTTTCTCTTCGATGTAGTTTGACGGGTAATTAACCTTTTGGGTGTCACAGGAAAACTGGACACAGGTGCTACATCTTGCATTCCTGAGCATCGGCATCATTTATGGGGATGTTGGGACGTCACCGCTCTATGTGTACTCGAGTACCTTCCCTGATGGCATCAAGAACAAGGATGATCTCTTGGGTGTCCTGTCGCTCATCCTGTATACCCTCATCCTTATACCAATGATCAAGTATGTCTTCATTGTGCTATATGCAGATGACAACGGAGATGGTAAGCTGGTATATTAGAATTTGGACATGCCAAAACCGGAGTATTTATAGTGTGTCTCCTCTACACATTGCTATTACAGGTGGCACATTTGCGCTGTACTCACTCATATCGCGATATGCAAAGATAAGGCTGATCCCGAACCAGCAGGTAGAGGATTCAATGGTGTCGAATTACAGCATAGAATCACCCAGCTTACCGCTGAGGAGGGCACAATGGTTGAAGGATAAGCTTGAGTCCAGCAAGGCAGCCAAGATTGGGCTCTTCACCATCACAATCCTTGGCACGTCCATGGTGATGGGTGATGGAACCTTGACACCAGCAATTTCCGGTAAGAAGAATATTATATGGAGTCATATTGTGATCGTTTTGCGAAATTACTCATGCATTCTTCTTTCATATTTCTGCAGTGCTCTCTGCAGTAAGTGGGATCAGAGAGAAAGTGCCTAGTTTAACTGAAAGTATGAGAAAAAATAGCTTCTATTATCACTGGTTAGTTATTACTCAGATTTAATCACATCTAAAGTGTCTGTTGCATTTCTTGTACAGCACAGGTAGTCTGGATCTCGGTGCCTATTCTGTTCATGCTCTTTTCAGTCCAGCGTTTTGGGACTGATAAGGTCGGGTACTCCTTTGCTCCAATCATTTCTGTGTGGTTTGTTCTTATTGCTGGCATTGGAATGTACAATATCATGGTGTATGAGATCGGCATTCTTCGAGCCTTCAATCCAATGCACATACTATATTACTTCAGGAGAAATGGTAAGGAAGCATGGGTTTCACTGGGAGGTGCTATCTTGTGTGTTACAGGTAAACATTTTGATGAAAAATGCAATTGAAAAGAGAATATGTAGCCTGAAATCTGAAAATGCTGCCTTATGCCACAGGTACAGAGGGTATGTATGCTGATCTAGGACATTTCAATATCAGGGCCATTCAGGTAATGGTCAGGTCACTTCTTGCTTCATTGTTTTTTACTCTCAAGTCTAGGCCTATTTTCATCGCACAGGTCTCAGAACAGAAATATCTTACATTGGTTTCCATACTCTCACCTAGATAAGCTTCACTGCTGTTTTGTTCCCCTCTGTGGCACTGTGTTACATTGGGCAGGCAGCATATCTGAGAACATTTCCAGAGAATGTTGCGGACACCTTCTACAGGTCTATCCCAGGTACAACCAACTTAAAATACAGGTTTTCTCCTTCTAGGTGAGCTAGTTTGTGATTCTGAAAACAAAATTGTTTATGTATCAAAAATGCAGCGCCATTGTTCTGGCCAACCTTCATCATTGCCATTTTTTCGTCTATCATTGCAAGCCAAGCAATGCTCTCTGGTGCATTCTCTATCCTCTCCAAGGCCCTATCTCTGGGTTGCTTCCCCAGGGTTCGTGTGATCCATACCTCAAAGCATCACGAGGGACAGGTGTACATTCCTGAAGTGAATTTTCTGATGGGACTGGCTAGCATTATAATCACAATCACCTTCAGAACAACCACTGAAATCGGGAATGCATATGGTAATTAGTTACAAGTCTTTGAATAGAACATTAGGCACACTTACTGATTTGATTATGTTGATGCACAGGGATCTGTGTTGTCACTGTCTTCTCAATCACCACACATTTGATGACCGTCGTGATGTTGCTCGTGTGGAAGAAGAACATCATCTTCATCTTGTTGTTTTACGTTGTGTTTAGTTCCATAGAATGGATCTACCTGTCTTCAATACTGTCAAAGTTCATCCAGGGTGGGTACCTGCCATTCTGTTTCGCTCTCGTCCTGATGGCTCTAATGGTAACATGGCACTATGTGCATGTCATGAAGTACTGGTACGAGCTTGACCACATTGTCCCCATTGATGATGTGACGATACTGCTCGAGAAGCATAATGTGCGGCGGATCCCTGGGGTGGGCCTCCTGTACTCGGAGCTGGTGCAAGGTATTCCCCCGGTGTTTCTGCAGTTGGTGCAGAAAATACCATCTGTGCACTCTGTCTTTTTGTTCATGTCGATCAAGCACCTACCGATTCCGCATGTTGTGCCTGCGGAGCGGTTCCTCTTCCGGCAGGTTGGCCCAAGGGAGCATCGGATGTTCCGGTGCGTGGCACGGTATGGGTATAGTGACACGGTAGAGGATTCAGGGGAGTTTGCAAGGTTCCTCGCGGACAGGCTGAAGATATTCATCGAAGATGAGAGTGTATTTGCAGCGGATAAACCGGAGAACGAGGATACAGAAGGCCAGACGAGGCCTAGGCAGTCTGCACGCTCTGTCGTACACAGTGAGGAGGTGATAGAGCCGCAAATGAGCAGCCATGTAGGGAACATTAGTACCTGTTCGCTTCAGACAATTGAGGAAGAGAAGCAACTGATTGACGTAGAGATGGAGCGAGGGGTGGTTTATCTTATGGGGTCAGCCAATGTGATAGCAGGACCCAAATCGTCTGCCGTGAAGAAGGTAGTGGTAAACTATGTGTATGCATTCTTGAGGAGGAACTTGACAGAGGGTCACAAGGTGCTGGCCATTCCGAATGACCAACTGCTCAAAGTTGGGATCACATACGAGATTTAGAGATGTTAACTGAAAGTATGAGGTTAGGCTAACCTAATATTTTCGTTGTTGTATTAGATCTTATCAAAGGGTACGGTACCATTGTTGATTTGACTAAAGAGCATATGGGCTTAGAATTTTGTCAGGAAGATTTTTGTAGTTTTGTACACAAAGAGGTGTTGTCAGATTATGTGGCATGTGTATTAATCAGAATGGAAATAGGTGTTTGACTAGTTTTCATGGCGCATATGGACACCTGTGGGATGATTTTTTCGATAAAGGGAATAAATTAATGTCAAAAGATACCAATTACATCCGGCCTCTGCAACAACGGCAACAGCCTAATGGCAGTACGAATATACACAGCCAAAAAAAGAAAACAAAACTAAGAAACAAAAGTCCCGCTATAGCATCCTAGGCCTAGCAACAGCAATACAAGCACTACCAAGACAACACCTGAAATACAGAATCTCCAAAAAACAACGCCTCCAAGAAGAAAATGATGCACCAGCGCCATCGTTGTCCGACCAAAGATCTTAGGTTTTCACCCTCAAAATAGTCTTCTCTCTCAAAACAATGTTTCCAACAAGATCATTGCCAGGCACAACCAGTTAAGCCCAGACCTTGGGTTTTTAGCCTGAAAGGTAGGACTCTGAAATGCCGCCCCCACTTCCATACCACTGTTGCAGAGCCCGGGACACCAAGCAAGTCTCTCAACAACGTAGATACTTGAACCTCCCTTAGCTAGTCCTCCGCTCCGGCCTTCATGTTATTCCCTTCTTCTGACTGCATCATGGACCAAAATGTCTCTTGATGCCAACACAGAGCTTCGCGCCGCTCCCTCCAGAACCAATCGGCCGGAATAAAAACATGGGTGCGCACGACCGAATACCACCGATCCAGCAAACTACATGGAAAAAAAAAACACTGTTACATTCACCGGCGGCGCCCTCCGGAACTCAACACTCCTGCCAGATCGAGAAGGGAAAACCTCACGTAAGTCTTCATCTTCGCCCAAGAGAGACCCTAGGACCGCCGCCTTTATTCAGGTCGGGCCCCCACGCCGGCGACCATCCCAGGCTGGCCATGGTTGCCGCCGGAGACACCAAGCGCAGATCGCGTTGTCCGGAGACACCGCACACGCCATGGGCACCGCCGCAGCCGAACGCCAGCCCTCCACCGACGACATCAAGGATGGTCATACCTTCCTTAGCCGTCACCGGCTTCCACGCCTCTCCACCTCGCCACCGGGACGCGGTGACAGGTCGAAAGACCCCCCCACACCATCCGCAGGCCGACCATCTCCGGCGAAGAAGAGGGCCGCCTCCGGCTGCTGCCCCGGGCGACCTCGTGCCGCGGGAGAAGCCCAAGATCACCTTCACGCACCGGCGAGAGGCGGGGGGGATGCAGCGGCGCAGATCAAGGACCTGGCCACCGCCCACCACCAGCCACCACCGGCGTGCCGCGGCAAGGAGCCAACGGGAGGCGGGGAGGCCGTAGCGCAGATCAAGGTCTGGCCGCCGCCCACCACCATCCACGTCCGATGAGCCGCAGCATTGAGGAGGGATCATGGCCGCCGTCCCCAGCGCGGCAACAAGGAAAGGTCGCCGTTGCCGCCACGCCCCGCGGTCTTTGCCCGGCGGCGCCACCGGCGGCGGCGGCGGGAGGCGGTTATGGTTTGGGAGGGGGTGCGGGAGGCATGGGCGGAGCCAGGATGAGAATTAAGAGGGGGCAAGAATGTGCTTATTGAAGAAAAAATATTTTTTTAAGTGGGGGCAAAGTTCTATTTAAGCTAGACTTTACAAAGAGATTACAAACTTAAGTGGGGGCACCTGCCCCCATTGCCAATAGGCTAGATCCGCCCATGGCGGGAGGGGGTGATTGTTTTACATGGAGGCGAGGGAGAATTAGAGAACGATTGGACCGTTCAATCTGTAATAAGAAGTGGTCTTGAGGACTATGTTTTAATCTTAACCAAGATTAAAAATCTTAGTACTCATACCAAATGGTTGTGTGCATTCCTAGTTGGTGCAGAGGCCGGGAAGGAAAATTCTCCTCACTTTTACCTGTGAGATGATATATAATCATTTTCCTTCTTCCAAAATGTAGTATGTGCCGCTTCACCCCAGACCACCAGATGTTCATGTTCCAGAGCATCAGAGGTTTTCTGTCCATTTTTTTTTGAGGTGAAACAGTGGGTTTCCCCACTGTGTATTTTATTTATTTTATATAAAAGTACAAAAGTCAAGAGTATCAGGGTGCTAGAGAAAAGCACCACAGAAAAACAACATAACAAAAAGATCTAACTACGAAGCTAGCTTAGATAAACAATTTCACCCAATTTGCAAGCCCTGCATAAGATTTCCTTTTCGCCTTGTATACCAGAAGAGCCAACTCCTCCTTGAAGAATTTCTTGCATCTGTATAAATTAGGGGTGATATCCTTGAACAGGAAATCATTGCGAACTCGCCAAATAGACCAACAGCCAAGAATAATAATGTCCAAAGAGAAATTCTGTCCAATAGTGTTCAAGAGCGAGCTGATGATTTCTTCATGATAAGGTTGTTGCCCAGAATCCACAGGGATCGACCACCCCGGGCAAATATACTGCCAACACATAAGGGCAAAAGGACACTCGAAGAACAAGTGAGTTCTTGATTCAAGCTGCAAGGAACCACACATAGCACAAGAATAATCCTGTAGGAAAAAACTCTTTCTTTGCAGCAGCTGTCTAGTGTTAAGCCTGTCTTGCAATAGCAACCAGAAGAAAACCTTGTGCTTAGATTGACAGCAAGTTTTCCAAAGCTTTTTTATAATCGAGCAAACCAGATGTTGTCCAATAAAATGCTTGTAAGCTTTAGATACCTTGAAACTTGCATTATTCCCGAAAACCTCCCAAGAATCCGGCTCAGCACTGTCAGGAATATTCAGAATGACCTCTTGAAGAACTTGGAACTGAGCAAATGCTTCATTTGAAAGAGGCAAGTGAAACAAATCTGACATATGCTCTAAGGACTTTGCTTGATGGAGAGAGACTGATTCATTAACAGTAAAAGAATATAGATGTGAGAACTGCAAATTAAGTGATACATCACTCCAAGAATCTGTTCACAACAAGATGGAGGAACCTGTTCCAATGGAACATTTAGCCAGGCCTTTATAATCTGACAAGCTTTTCAAACAATCTCTCCACCAAAAGGAAATATCCCTTGACTTAGCAGGAGGCAGAGCATTACCATAATAGACCTCCCATAGCAACTTGACCCAAGGCAGATTTGCTTTATTATAGAATTTGTGGAGATGCTTCATTAACAAACATCTATTCTGAGTGCTTAGATTCACCACACCAAGCCCCCCTTGATCCTTGGGCTTGCACACCATCTCCCAAGCTGCCAGAGGGTGGCCATGCTCCTCTAAATCTTTCCTTCTCCAAAGACAATGCCTTCTGTATTTATCAAACTCCTTAAGAACCCACTGATATAATCTGAGAGTACTCATATAAAAAGTGGGCAGAGAGGACAAAACAGAGTTAACCAATCTCAACTTATCACCATAGCTAAGATACATTGAACAGGCAGAGAGTCTCCTCTGGGCACTCTGAAGAATAGGCATGAAAAACTCCTTTGATGGCTTTGTTGTACTCAAAGGAAGTCCAAGATAGGTGAAAGGCAGTGAACCTTTTTGACATTGCAAAGAGTGCAAGAGCACCTGCAACCTCTCCTCTGAAGTGTTGATTGGGATTAAATTTGATTTATCATAGTTAACCTTTAACCCAGTGGCATTCCCAAAATCAATCAGCAGATTCTTCAGAAACAACAGCTGCTCCTCATCAGCATTTAGAATAAGAAGAGTGTCATCAGCATACTGGATTATAGGGAAATCAACCGAGGAGGTCAAAGGCAGTGGCCTGGTGAGAAACCCATCTCTCATAGCTTGATTGACAATGGTCTGTAGAAAATCAGCAGCCAAAACAAAGAGGAGAGGAGAAAGGGGATCTCCTTGTCTAACTCCTCTCTTACAGTGAAAAACAGAACCAGGCACACCATTGAGAAGGACAGCAGAGGTAGCTGAATTAAGAATGAGCTTGATCCATTGACACCATTTCGGCCCAAAACCCTTGTGTTCAAGAACTTTCATAATGAAGCTATGTTCCACTTTATCAAAAGCTTTCTCAAAGTCCAGTTTAAAGATGACCAACTCTTTCCTGGACTTGTGACATTGATGCAAATATTCATAAGCCCAAGAGAGGCAATCTTGGATTGTTCTAGATTTAATAAATCCATATTGATTTTCATGTATAAGCTGCATGATTACTTTCTGCAATCTGTTAGCTAGAATCTTGGTCAATAGCTTGAGAGTGCAATTAAGAAGAGATATAGGTCTATAATCATTTGTGGTGGCAGCATCCTGTTTTTTAGGCACCAGAGTAATAAAACAGTTATTGATGCTCTCTAAACATAGATCACCTTGATGGAATTGATTGCATAGATCATAAAAATCTTTTTTTATCACTGGCCAACATTTTCTTAAGAATTCTGCATTAAATCCATCAGGCCCAGGGGACTTATTACAGGGGAACTCTTTGACCACATCATCAATTTCCTTATGTGAAAAAGGTTCCTCTAAAAGTGAAAGATCTTCAGAAGAAGCAAGCAAGCCAGCCATGTCAAAGGAGTTTGAAGTTGGGGCAGTCTGTCCCAATCTATCTTTGTAAGAATCCAAAAGCATCTTAGCCTTGCCCTCATGAGAGGTAGCAACAGAACCATCAGAATGAGTGAGAGTTGCAATATGATTCTTTCTCTTCTGCACAGTTGCTATTGAATGAAAGAATTTAGAGTTGGAATCTCCCAAAGTGACCCATTTGATCTTTCCTCTCTGCTTCCAATAAGCTAATTGCTGCTTTAAGAGCTTTGCAAGGTGACTCTTTAGAGAGACTCTAAGGCTAACTTCTGAAGGAATTAAGGATCTGAAATTTTCTACAGAGTCCAAGAGAGCAATGACAGAGTTACAGTCCTCAATTTCATCCTTCAGGGAGGAGAGAGATTTAGCCCACTGCTTTAAAACCTTTCTTAGAACCTTAAACTTGGCTGTGATCCTCTTAGCAGCATCAGCATAATGTATAGAATGTGTCCAGGCCTTTTCAACAAGTGGCAAGAAACCATCCAAGAGCAACCATCTGTTCTTAAATCTAAAGACCTGTGCTTTTGGGATAGAGGTTTGAAAAGATATGACACAAGGAACATGATCAGAAGTTGTCATGGCTAGAGGCATAGCAATAGTATTTGGGTATGAAGTTGTCCAAGAAAGAGATGTGAAAAACCAATCTAATCTTTGTAAAAGGGGGGCAGTCTGCATATTACTCCAAGTAAACTTTCTGCCCTTCAAAGGAATTTCAATCAGACCCAGATTACTAATAGCCTCATTAAACAAAAGCATCTCCTGAATATTTCCACCTGGTTTATTCCTATCAGTGGGAGCTCTAATTAAATTAAAGTCACCCACTATTAGCCAGTCAACATCATCATCTACCTGGATATTGTGAAACCAGGATAAAAAGGCTAATTGCTGTGCATCCTGACATGGAGCATATATATTAGTGAGAGTCCAAGCACCATCATCTTTTGCTGATTTAAAATCAACTGAAAGAGCAAAGGAGTTCTGAAAAACACAATCTCCAGAAAGCATAGCACTGTCCCAAACAGTCAAGATGCCCCCTGATCTACCAACAGATGGCTGAAAAGCAAAACCATCAAACCTCCTAGGACAAAACTTTCTGATGAAGTCTAAATCAATAGATTCCCTCTTGGTTTCTTGAAAACAGATAATATGACAACCACTTTCCTGGATTTTATCATAAATAATGACCCATTTATCCTTATCATTCAAACCTCTGACATTCCAATTCAAAACTTTCCAACTTAACTTTGTATGATTTACACTCATAGATACAAGTTAGGAGGTGAAAGGCCATGCACATTACCAACAATGTGCAAGAAACCAAAAGGACTACAGCCTGAGAAAGACCAGGCTGAACTCCAAAGAATAGTGACTAGATCACCTGAGAAGGACCAGGTGGCACTTAGACATAAGCACAGAAAGAAACCTGAGAGGGACCAGGTCTCTAAAAGCATCAAACATAGCTCAACATCATAAGGCCACCACAACATAAACCATAGAACAAAAGGACCATATATAATATTCAGAGTTTGACAGTAACTAAGACTAGCATGGATAAAAGACAAGATAGCCCAAAAGAAAGGGACCAATCTTTCCCAAAAGCAAGTGATGAACCGTCTTGGAATATTCATCACTATTATCAGAGGCAGCTTGAATTTATTCATCATTATCATCAGAGTCTTCATCATCAGGAGAGGAGACACCAACATCATCCTCAGCCACTTCATCCTTGCCATTATCAGAGAGGCCAAACTTATCATATAGATTCTTCACAACCTTGCTTTTGAGGCCAGGGATGGGAGGAGCACATGCTAGGCAATTTCTATCAAAACAAGTCTTCCTCCTATATCCTTTGGACTGAGCCAGAATTCTGTCACTTCTTCTGACTTCAGAAATAACCAGAGGGCCTCTCTTCTTCACATTACAATGTACCTTAGAGGTAGATGGAGGAGCAGAGAGACTAGGAGCCTTCCTAGGGACTTGGGGAGTGGAGAAGCCAGTCATGACTTCCTTGCAGGCTTCTTGTATGGCACAGACAGGTGGAGCTTTAGTAGGACAAGAGGAAGGCAGCAAAATATCCAAAGTGCCATGATCAGAGCTTTTAGTGATGATTTCCCAGACCTTTGACTGCATAAGAGAAGAAGTCCATTTAAAATCTTCTGGAGTCAGAAGCTTGCACATCAGAAAAGCCACCCAATCTATAGGGACTGAGAAGGTGCTATGACTGTCAGAAGCAGAAGGTGGCTTGAAAAACTTCCTCCAGGCAGCAGCAGATTCCCTGGCTAAAAAACCAGGATCTCCATGGGTCTCAGGGAGTAGCACCAATCCAACCTGAAGATTATTTTCTGTCCATTTCAGTTTCAGGTAAGTCATATTGTGTCTTCTCAACATGAAAATTACTTATTTTTAGAACTGATTTGTGAAATTATTCTTCTGATATCCGAGATGCTGACTTACACCTGAGTTCATAATTATCATCATATGATGATAGCAATCACCTTGTCTTTCGTTAGATAGTAGCAACAGCTTGTGTTCTGGCTTACCAGCTTATAATTGGGCAAGCTGTATACTTTAGCGAATATGTAGACTGTCAGCTAAGTTATTTTGTATATATTTGATTCTTAGATTTGTTCAAGTCATTAATAACTATACTATACCTTGATTTTATGAACGTTGGTCAGGCTGACCTTTATCATTGTATTGCTCAGCTTCTATTTTTTTAGTTAGGCTTTGATATTCAGTACTCTTACATGCGTCAAAAATTGTCTAGCTCGTGCTCGTCAATCCTTGCTGGACCATGTGCAAGCACAGAAGTTTGTATCCCCAGATGTAACACGGAAGCACGAGGAGATCCCGATCGGACAGCAATCAATGTCTGAGTGAGAAATAACTGTTCTAAATCGACTAAGATATAGCAATCAAATGGAGTAGAAGTATTGTCCAAAGATGGCCTTTTGAGTGGCCTACAAAGTGAAACACTAAGGGTTTGTTTGGTTCAAAGAAAAAATATATAAGTACAACAGAGAAATAAGAAAATTTCCTACGGTGGCCACTTTTCATTTGGTTGGTTCAAAGGGTGATCTTAGTTTGAAAGGAAAAACATGGGGATTTTACAATACGCTTGGGCCTCTTTTTTAAATTCCTAGGTAAGAATAACGAGACTGATGTACAATGGCATAATAACTTTTTTTTTTGCGGGTAGGCATAATAACATCTTAATTATACTTCCCCATGTTTATTTGAATTCATGGGTCTTTCCTATTCGTGTGAACCAAACAATTGAGTTTACAGAATTACTGTGTTTTTCAATCATTTGTTTTAAGCGTGCATCCTATTCCTGTCTTTATTTCTATGTTTTTGAAATCCTTCGAACCAGACATGGCATAAATCGTCAGTGGAGCTGCGGAAGGGCAGGAAATGTCCTCGCGTATACAGTGAACTGAACAGCTATCGGAATAAATTTTGCTACGGTTTTGAGCCAGGTTGCAGGCTCGCAAGGTGCCAAACAGCAGCCGCCCGTGCTCTCTCGGGCACGCCGTCCATCAGAAAGCTACGTTGGACTACAAAACTGCTCCCTTTTTTCCAACTTTGTTTCTCTGGAATCATCGCACGCTGAGGTTAAACACACGTTTCCATCCAAAAGCGCCCGGCCAGCACGAATTCCAAAGCCCTTGGTCACAACTCAGAGACCGCAAACACAAAAAGTTCTTTTGTATGGCAGGAGACCTGCCGATTTCATTTCAGGAACGAAAGGGAAGAAAATATTTGGAGTATGAACAGGGTTGGTAGTTACAAATGACAAATGCCGCAGTTATAACATTTCAGGATCAATCACACCGCAACACCATGCTAGTAGTTTCCAAAGGGCTACATCTACAGGCTTCCCTGTCATTGAAAAGAATGACCACATGAGTATATATGCTGGTTCTCTTCCATAACTATTTTAAAATTTCAACATGGATGGACATAACTTACAAAACTCTAAAACTTACAGAGTTTTGTACAGAGCTACAAAACCACCAAGTTTGCAGTGGCTCTGCGTCAATACCTCCTTTTTCGTATCAATGCGTGTGATTCTTTTAATGAAAGGATATAGTCTAACTTAATACACAGTAACTGCAAGAAATTGGCTCATAAAACCAACAAAGATGGCAGTGGTGTGGTATGTGAGTGATGGTAGACGAGTTACCCAACAATACCAAAGCCAGTAACCATCAACTTTCTATTTTATTTTGGGAGCCTAATTAAAAATTTCACCAGGTACTTATAAACACCAATTGCATGAGGAGAGAGGATTCATAGGAAGGACACCAACTAAAAAAATGTGGGCAGCATTTGTCACATCTGCCTGATCTCTCCTTTGGCATTCTCCTTTATACCGACGAAACCGTCTCATGCCTGCACTTTATGCTTAATCTACTGGTAATCTTCCATCAGTTCCTTCGTTTTGATTGTGACATTGTCTCATTGATAATAATATACACATACATAATGATGCATGTCGACAACGATAAACTAGTTTTATACCTCTCAGAGTAAGATATCTGATGCACTTGGTCCTCTCTTGTTTGTACTTATAATACGTGCAGCTTCTAGCCTGTACAGAAAAAATCACCGCAAATGTGCTGAAATGACATGAACTTTAATATCTTTCAAATGATCACAGGATCCTCCTGTGTTTGATTCATAAAAATGACACGAAAGGGAATTATCATGTGTAAGCAGCATGCAGATCATGGATAACTTACTCTTCGACTATAAAAAGGTCTGTCTGCTAGTCTAGTTTCAGTGGTCTCACACAAACTATTAGGCTAATTAACGAGATTATCTGTAGTAATTGGAACAGAATTTGGCAGTTTAATGGTAATGGTAAAGCTACAGTCCTTGATGTTGATTGAAAAGAAATTAGCCCTTCTTATTTGTCAGCATCCGGTTGATTCCATACCCTCATGCTTAAATAAGCATTCTCCTCTCTTCTCTGGCACATTCGAACACCAGAAACTGAGCTACCAAACAATGTCTTACACATCCGAGGAAGAATCTGAAATCAACTTCCAGCAGCAGCATAAGTCGGCAGTCTGTGAAGCAGCACTGAGCAAAGGCAACCCCATCAACTCTGCAGCAAAAAAGAGACGAAGTCATCCTGGCAACCCAGGTAAGGAAATTGTTTCGGTATTCATGAGTTCATGAGTTCAAGTAAAACATCTTAGCTATGATTTAGCGGTTTTCAACTACCGCAAACGAAGAAAAAAACATGATAGCGTTAAAGGTGGTCTAAGCCCAATTATCCAGATATAATTTTCAACTCTACATCAAAATAGAATAGGAATCAGAATCATGGTTCTCATATAAAGATGGTAAAACGCTGTCATAATACTTAGTTGATCAGAAATTCAGGTATAAAGAAAGAGTATGAGATTACTGTAGCATGAATATTCAGTTAAACAGGATATATATCATATTGGTATTTAGCGTTCATCCTTAATTTAAGGAAATCCACATAGGCTACAAGGTGATAGATGTTCTACCAAATATGGAACAACATTGTGCAATGCAAGAAATGCAGAAGGGAATACACATAAAGGAAGCTGCTGCCATCTTGGCAGTCAGGCAACATGCTACTTTGGTTGTTAACGATGGTTTACAGACTCACCCGGTCATGATTCATTCCAGTAACAAAAAAATTACACTCCAAGCCATACAGTAATAGTTCAAACAAAAACAAGCAAGCAGTTTTATATTAAATGGAATGTGCACAGGAACCACAAACTGTCATATCCAACATTGTTATGTTGTTCATTGTGCAGATCCAGATGCAGAAGTAGTTGCATTCTCACCAAAGACACTATTGGCAACAAACAGATATATATGTGAAGTCTGCCATAAGGGTTTCCAGAGAGACCAGAATCTCCAACTCCACCGGAGATGTCACAACTTACCCTGGAAGCTCAAGCAGACAAGCGGCACTGAGACCAAGAAAAAGGTGTATATTTGCCCTGAGATCACCTGTCCTCATCATGATCCAAGCCGTGCTTTGGGTGATCTAACAGGCATAAAGAAACACTACTCGAGGAAGCATGGTGAGAAGAAATGGAAGTGCGAAAGATGCTCCAAGAAATATGCAGTTCAGTCAGACTGGAGAGCTCACACAAAGATATGTGGCACCAAGGAGTACCGATGTGATTGCGGAACAATATTCTCGAGGTATTTTCCTATAAAGAGCTATAATATACACAAGCAGCTAAAAATAAGATGCCTGAAGTTTGTCTATTACTACAGCTACTAGAAGTTTCAACTGGACTAACTGCTGATTAAGAATGCTCCAGATGTGATATTCAACTACCTCTGATTGTATGCTTACTAACAAAAAGTTCAATTGCAAACAGAAAACAAGCCACCATCAATCTTGGTGTCATAGCAGAAATTGTTGAAAAATAATAATCAAGGCATTGATTTCCCACACTTGAAAGAAAGATACAAACTGATTGTCAGGAGTAAATTTTTTTATATGTCACAGTTAAGGACTTCAAGAATCATGAGCATAACAGTGTAGAGTTGAATTGTACAACTCCAAACAATTTGCACCACGGGAGAGAGAGAAGAATCATAAGTGTAATCTGAAATGCCAATATTTGGAAACTGACTTTGTTTCTGTTACAATATTGTTACAGAAAAGATAGCTTCATCACACATCGAGCCTTCTGTGATGCACTAACTGAAGATAACTCAAGAATCAACCAAAGCCTCGCTGTGATGGTGGGAAGTTTGCATGGTCAACAGCAAGACATCTTTCCACACACAATACCTACTGCAAGCTATTCACCAACTGATGCAGTTGGAAACTTCTCTGGAAATAGCCAGAGTTCAGATAAACGTCTGAGATCTATATCTCCTTATACTTTCATGGCAAGGAATACTTCATTGTTCTCCCACCAGATATTGCCAAACGATTCTAGTATTCCGATAGATGGGAGTGAACCAAACTCTCCTTACATGTCCATGAGCTCTCCATATATGTCAGCGACAGCCCTGCTACAGAAAGCATCAGAGATGGGAGCAAAGACCAGTGAAGATCCTACATCGCCATTACTTGTGAAAGGTTTTCCAAATTACTTTACCACTAGGAGTCATATCGGTATATCTTCTGGAATCCTAGGGAACTCAACAGCTAATAGTGATAGAAAGAAGACTGCTGAAGTCAACAACAGCTCTTACATGAACTCATCATGGGCTGGTAGCTGCATTGGACCTAATAATACAGTGCCTTGGATTGGACTTCCTCCCTTCTCCACAAGGGCAGAAAATAGAAGAGAAAATAGAAGTTCTAACATTGGTGATCAGGATCACATGCAGCAAAATGCACATGACAGCATTTTTGGAGTTAGAGGTGTGGGACTAACACAAGACTTTCTAGGTTTAGGAGGCAATGTTAATGTCCAGATGAGTGATGACACCTACAATGGGGATACGTCATTAAGCTACTCCAATGAGCAGCAGAAATCTCATGAAGATATCTACTCTTATCATCAGTAGTTTCATCAATATATCGCGCTGGCGAAATCCAGTTGGGATTCATAAGATAAGTAGTTCACTTACAGCAAGAGCCCAAGTTTCAGCTGATGCTATTAGCTGAAGTCACTTCAATAGCAGATACTACAATATGAACCTTATTGTGTAATTGGAAATAGGGTTAGGAGACAATTTCATGAAATTCTGAAGAAACCTGAGATGAACTCGACTGAATCAGCCAGAGTGGCTTAAGGAAATCTTGTATTACATTCAATAAGTAATAAATTCTGTGCAAAATTACGGTTGTGGATGCAGGAATGCAGAGTGCAGAACAACGTGTTTGGTTGAATAATTAATAAGTAGAGTTTGTACAGTTACAACTTACAATTTCATTGAGCAGCAAATGAACAAGAAACAACAGAGTTGCCTCTCAAATGAGAAAACAGCAGAACAAACTGTAATCTGCTTTCAGTAAACACGCATGCCTCTCCAATGATAATGCTCGCAGCATGATGGATCTGGAAGCAGCAAAACACTGCCTTCTTCAACTGGGCGGTTCAATACAACACAGGCAAAAGCTTGTTTCTACTTGTGAGCCAGCTCAGAGGTGACCGGGCTTCATGCGCCACTACTGGCTGAGCAAGCCTGTGGTGTGGTTGTGATCACCCATTTGCAGGGTTGTCAATAACTTTTCTTTCTATCGACACATCAAGACGCAAGGCTTTGCATTCCTTTGCAAAATGTGTGGAAAAGTGGCACCTCTTAAAGCATACCCATTTCAGCAAAAAAGAGCCGTAAATAGGTGTAATCCTCTAGAGAAGAACTCTGCTCTTCATGTAACATCATGATGCCACTAGCAAATAAATAGGCATTTCTTTAATATATGTTGAAAAAGGTCGCTATAGGAAAATATGAAGATACAAAGCATTTAAGTCAGAATGTGCATGTAGGAAGGCGTACAACAGATACCATACACTTTTATTGAAACTGATCACGCTTCATCAATCACAATCCCTTCAGCCATTCCCGGAAATATGCTTGCATTTTATCTCGATTTGCCGCATTGCCAACATTAACAGTGGGGATTACCTTTTGAGGTCTCACAAACTAGCCAGAGAAACATCAGCCTATAATTAGAAGACATCACAGCAAATACTACGGTGATTAACAGCTAGGGGGTTTACCTTCAAAAAGTCCCCAAGCTCAGTGAAACTTGAGTGCTCGCTATAAGGTACACCTACAAGAAGAAGAAATTGCTTTCAAGGAAATCATAAAGGGACGGAATAGATATGCAGGTTTGGAAATGCTGAACATGTACATCTGATACAAATTGGACAAGAATGGGTCTAATACAAAATGACCAAGTTGCAGTTAACTCTGAATCTGAAACCACATAAGCTTCCAATACAGGTTCAGCTTTTAGTTTAAAATTTTGGTCATCTTACAGCTTGACAAGAGACAAAATAATCTGCTAATAAGCAAGTGTAGGATAGCTCATCAAAGGACACAACAAATGTAGAACCTAAGATACAGTGCAACTCATTTTGGCTATGGCTGCAATGGAAAAACTCTACAAGGGTATGGAAATTAGATCAATGGAACATCTGACATATGAATTACCTTTTGAATCAGAAGACAGTAAATTTAGTTTGTGGTTACCAGAAATTAAGTCCACACTGAGTATCATATATCGTTTATTTTCGGAAATAAATTGGTGGTTACCCACCTTCTCATTAACAAAGTAAACATGAAGGGAAAATACATTATCAGCTCAAACAAATCCTACCGTATATTGTAACACTGCCCTTAGAGCTTGGTTTAATTAGGTCAAGCTCCTTTCCAGCTGCCTCAGAGAAAGTCCAACCTAATAAAAAAATTAGAAAATAGTACTAAGAATCATGCAATTACAAAGTTTGGACACAAAGTTGATCACCCAAGATAATTAACCTGTAGGTCGAAAAGCCAGCACAGCTAGAAATCTTTGGTTATGAGTCTCCAAGTACTTCTTCAAGTTCTAACAAAAGCCAGTTTCTGGTAAGAAATGTTAGTAGATAAAATCATAGAATTTAATGTATCTGGTATCGGTCTCGAAACCTCATGTTGCACTGATGCAAGGGGTAGAACATGGAGTGAACTTTGATTGCATGAACTTATCCTTTTGGACAAGTTTGGCCAGCCAAATGAGTGAAGAATTCGCCTTCGTGATGCATCAGTATATATGGGTACCTTTCAAGAATATACAGAATATCTTAACTGAGAACTAGAAGATCCACATGGCCACTTGAGACAGCACAACATCAGGAGAACAGAAGGACACCGACAGAAAGACAAGATAGTGAAATCTCAGATAAATATGGTACCTCTAAAGCTTGAGAAATTGCTAGATAGACATTCTCTTTCCCAATGCTATATGCCCCAACAACAATGAGTGTTTTTGGTTGCTTCTTTAGATATCTTTGAGCTGTCCTCACAACAAAATCGATGACATCCTCCTGTGGTGGGAACCTAAAATAGTTTAAACAGGTTAGCATAGTTACCATTACAAGAAAATGCTTAAACCCCACAGTTGTGAACTGACTTGTATTTTGGATTGCAATATGTCGTATCAAGGTAAAGCAAATTTATGCGGCCAGTCTGGAGGAGTGGGTGCAATTGCATGGATTTTGATGCTCTAAAATCTCCAGTGTGGAGATAGGTCTTTCCATCCCTAAGACGAAAGTGAATTAGAGCTGCACCAGGGCAATGATTGGCCTCCAACAAGGTAACAGTCACTCCCTCAATGACATACTCGGTATCAAGCTCCAGGGGACAAATGTACCTGCAAACATCAATTTTAGCACTTGGTGGTTAGTACTAGTGCTGCCACTGCTAGACAATTTGACGGTTCATCATCAAAAAAAATCAAAAAGAAGCCTTACTCAGAATCGATTGCCAGTAACATCTTCACCAAGCGTGCTGTGAGTGCAGTACAATAGATAGGACCATGGCACCACTTCTTGGTTAAGCCACCGTAATGATCATAATGAAAATGGCTGAGAAAATAGGCAGAGCACCCCTCAACCGCTCCATATCGAAATGCATCGACAGTGAATGGCGTACCTAGGTCCGTGACGGAAAGAGCTACTCAGTGAGATCAAACATAGGTATTCAGTAAGTACCACTCTCAATTGCTTAAGGAACATGGTCTCGCAAACAAAACAAAAAAAAAGCGGCTTAAGAAACGAATCCCCATCATCAATGGCCTAGAACCACATACACGCATCATTCGGCACACTAATTAACTAGATACGTACATCACTGTAACAATATATCAATAGACTAAATGCGCAGCCATAATACTAATAACGAGTGCAGGAGCGGCCTTTACCGGGAATCTTCTTGTAGAAGGGGCAAGCGATGGGCTTCCTCGGCGCGGGCGCCCCGTTCTCCTCCGACCGTCCCCATCGTCGCTTCTTACCGGACAAAGCACCGGAAGAGGAGGGGGAGGGGGAGGAAACCCGGGATCTATCACGGAACTCCCGCGGCGGCGGCGGCGGCGGCTTCTTGATTCCCCACGCCTGGAAGAGGCTCCTCTGCACCACCGGCGCCGCCTCCTCCCGCGGCGGCTTCTCTATCCCCCAGGCCTGGAAGAGGCTCCTCTGCACCAGTGAGCCGCCGGCCTTTGCATCCGTTCCGGAGGCTGTCTCCCTCTGGTGCCGAGGAGGGGCTTGCAGGGAGGACCAGTCGATGCCGCTACGGTAGAAGTCGTCGGCGAAGCTGCTGCTGGTGGTGGCGGCTGCGGTGGGGAAGCCGTTGTCATCGAGGTCGTCCGGAACGGGTAGGGGCGAGTCGGTTTCGACGTCGCCGGTGGCCATCGCCGGGGCTTGCGGTCGGCGGGAGGGTTTGAAATGTGTGGCGGCCGGGGCGGGAGGAGCGTGGTGGTATTGGAGGGAAGGAGTCCAAACCTATACGGTCTAGTGTGAACGCGTCGATTGCCTGACAGTGCCAGCCGTCCGATCGGTTTGGCTGACAATCCGATCCCTTTTCTTGTGTTTCCACACCTGCAAAAGAAGATTTTTTATCTGTATCAAAATCTCCTTTGGCCTTTGGTTGGCCGGCAGCACCAATTTTAGATGATGAGATTGTCATAAATATTTTCCCACCCCGAGAACTAGGATGTCCTCCAAATAGAAACACTACCATCTATGAGTTGATAGAAAGCTGCAGAACACAAGAAGGGTCGTACCTTAAGGCTGGTCATAGTGGGGAGTAACTTAGACTAGTAACATATGTCAGTCATTACTACCTTCGTAATATTGGTGTCATGCATTGTTTTATTACATTTCTTTTTTTTGTGTGATGTTATGGTAACATAGCTAGTTACCACCTCACTCTCTTTCTTCATTTATTGGCATGCCATGTCACCAAAATGCCTTGAGATATGTGATGTTACTAGCTATGTTACTCCCACTATGAGCAGTCTAAGTATAGCTATACAAAATGCAGATTTCGAGATAGTACTTAGTTTTGCTCGCCATATGGAGGTATCAGCATGGTACTTTGATTTGAGGACCTGCACCAAATGACTTTGGGGTTTGTTTGCTAGTCTCCAAGCGGCAGCGAGTATAAGCCACTAGTTAATTGCCTGCGAATTCCTTATGCCAATACCACCTTACATTTTGTGTGCCAATATAATACCAGATTAAGGAATGTATACGAGTGAAGATTTGGTGCACATTGATACCAGTAATCTCTTCTTGCCAAAAAAAATATTGAAAATCATATTTTTGAGCCTTACAAAATTCTTCAAAGAAACCATTAAAGGCTTTCATAAACGTGTCAATTGGAAATAATCTGTATTTTGGGATACACTAAAACGAGAAAAGTACGGCCTAAGTATAGTGATTTCAAATCTCCAAAAATATTCTGACTTTGTCATCATTTTTGTGTGCCTAAGAGTACAAAACATTTCAAATTGAGATTTTGCATGTTAATGGGTACATCATTAACTACTCATAAGATTTTATTTCACGGGTTTTTGAAGCTTGTAAATATAACTTTTGATTTTTTTAAGGGTGAGAGCCAAAAGGACTTTCCGTGTGTAATAAAATTGTTTACTGTTTAGGGCATACTTAGAAAATTAAATCGGTTTTTTCCTTAACTATTACTGATTATTTATATATGGAAGATGCTTAAATAGTCACCTCTCTATAGAAATACAAGCATTGTGTGCTCAAAAACATAGTTTATTTTTTGTAACATCTCTCTAAGAAGGACTCATTATTCATGGCCTTAGAGCATCTCAAGTGTGCCCCAATAGCAATATCGCTGCAAAGAGCTGTTTGGGGCGTACATTGTCGTTGTATTGGAGGTGCCTCTCCCAACGGTGCCCCAATAATATTTTCCAAAGCAATAAACTCATAAATTCAAAACACGACGGTTTTAATTCAAATGTGTAGGCATTTGTATAGTTTTGAAGAAAATTAAAACCTATCCAACCCTAGATCTAGTCGTTGTTGCCGTTGGTGCCTTCGCCATCGCCTCCGCCATAACCTAGATTTAGTCATCATCACTGAGGTCGACGAAGTCCGCCTCTCTCTTCGCCTCTGTCTCGTCCTCTCGACTCCACCTCGTCGCCTCAGCATCTTCTTGCACCCGGCAGTAAGCCTCACCATGGCAACGCGGGCAACATCGCTTGCGGCGGTGTTTGCCACCCTCTGGGCTTGCATCTCCGCCATGGCATGCTGCTCGGCGTCTGACCTCGCCCCTTCCCACGATATCGTGGGAGACCTCGATGAGGCGGTTTCTGATGGTTGCATGTTCATCTGCTCGAGGGTGACATCATGCAATCGTCGTTTCTCCTCCTCCCGGCGAGCATTTTCGAAAGAGGCGAAGATGGCGTCCTCCTCCAGGTTAATTTGGAGCTAGCTCCTCCACCTCCACGTCCTCCTCGTCATTGTTGTATGGAGGCGAAGGAGTTGGGCCTGGTGGAAAGAAACATTCCTGTGCAGCCTAGGTGATGGTGGCCCACGAGGCAGCTAGGCATTTTGCTGGTAGGAAGAGAAGTGAGCACGGTTGGAGTTGGCAGCACGGCGGTCAATCTATAGTGGGGAAGCCTGTAAGAGGCGGACTAGTCCATCGTGGACCACTCTCACACACACACAACCACTCATACATTATTGTACCAAAATACTCGGTTCATAGAAGGGGGAGGTTTGGTGCTCGAGAATAATTCTAGTGTTGACATTCGAGAAGTCACATACGAATCGTAGTCGAGACTCGAGGTTGGCTCGAGAGTCTAGAGCTAACAATCTCAATGCTGCCATCCTTGACGTCGTTTCTAACATGTGAGTAGGTTATGCTCCAACGAGGCGGTCACACAATGGCACGCACCATACTTTGTCTAGTGTAGGCGACTCATCTTATCCCCCGACCCTACCCACACACAACACCCCAGGTAACTTTCATGTGTAAGTATGTTACTCAAGATGTCTCCATTCTTTGTTGCTTGCAACTACATCAACGATGATATCATGATGGTTTGTCAGAAGCATCCTGTTACACTATTCGTTTTATTCTCATCAACTTGCTACGTATTGTGTGTCTAATCCCGTGAGATTCAATAAAAGTGGGATCGAAAGTTTTTAGAATATTATAGAGCTATTTTTTCACACACGAATTTTAACGTTAACATGTGAATTAGAAAAACCGTGGCAAAGCACGAGCATCCAACTAGCAAGAATGTAAAATAACCAAAGCATGGTTACCGCGGTATCAAGTGAAAGAGTGGGATATAAGATAAGAAAACTATCAAGCCAAAGAAGAAGCTGGTAAAGAAAGAAGTCCATATTAAGACCTAGACTTTGGACGCCGTCAGATATGATCGCGTTCCATCATCGCTACCCATGCTGCGACTCTTATACTGACCGTGGTCAACTCGGGCTTAACCAGAGATCGGTCGACTGAGACCAATCAATTCTGTCACTGAAAATAAATAAAAAGTAGCCAACCATCACGAAATTATTAGTACTGAATGTACGGAGCACAAAGTTTGACTCTGTTGAGTGTCCGCGGGCTGGTTTATCGCCGCTGACTTGTTTAACTCCGCGTTGCAAACCTGAGACCGACGACCGGAACAGAAGAGCTGTGCTGTGCGGTGCGCTAGCATACGTTGAACTGGTTAATCAATCAATTTTGTATCTTCAAAGAATCTGAAGAGCAGGAGGAGTCCTTTTCGTCTCTCGGCATGGCGTGGCTTCACGCTGTGTGCCCATCGAGATTGCGGGATACGGCCGGGAAGTAGCGCACGTGCAGGCTGTTTAACATTTCGGCTGCCTTCCCGAACGGAATGGGTCCAACTCTTCTGGAACGCCGAGCTATACAACCCATGACGGGATCAGCATCGGGCGCCCTACTTGTGGCGCCAGTAGCCACTGCTTCATTTTTTCCGAATTAAAGGGCTCTCTTCCCTGATAAGTCACTTTGGACCATGGGCACCAGTGATTTTATCGTATTAAAAAATTCGAAAATTATATTTATGTGCTTAAAGAAATTATGTAGCAAAATTTTAAAAGGAGCTGATGATGTATCCCACTAACGTATAAAATCTCAATTACAAATGTTTTATTTTCTGAGCTACATAAAAATAACAAAGTCTGGTTTCTTTTTGGAGACTAGTACAAATGCCCGTGCGTTGCCACGGTTTCACAAATTTCATTTCTCAATGCACATATATAATTTAAAATTTACTATGAAAATTTGAAGCAAATCAAGGATATTATATTGTACTACAACATGATAATGCTGAACGCAATAACAAGACAATATTGTTGTGCATCTGCGTCCCAAGTTCTAGATCTTCTTGTTACTCTTCCACGGCAAGTCTCTTCTTGTTACTTTTCCGCGGTAAGTCTCACATCTTTGTTCTGGGCCATCATAACTGCCAACTCAATAACCTCTCCATGTGGTTTAAGAAACAGAACATGGGATTATCTTTGTTTCAGGTAGTGTTGCAAGCATTACAGGTGATAGGGCAAAGGTGGCCGATCTTTCGATGAGACGAGGATAACTTCGATTTGTTGGTGGAGTTCGTGCTTGACGATCCGACTACACGTGCAAAGCTCGTGCGCCAATGCAATCGCTAGGACAATCTCGGGAGTTACCGATCTTGCGGATGCACGATCAGCTGACAAGTCTTAATTCCTACCTGAAATCGAGAACAAGTAAGAACTAATATTGCAATCGAATATTGCGGATATAGATGAAAGCTTTATTGAAAAGGTGGGATTCCGAATAGTCGGTCTTGTTCGGGCGTTGGCCTCAAAAGAAGTACACGAGAGTTGCAGCAATGGCTAACTTTTAGTCTAATCAAAATCCAAGTATATGGGGGAAGTCAAGGGATTTTCGTCCAACCAGCTAGGGTTGGCCAAAAACACCCCTAAATGGGCCTACCTTATATGGCCTCTTAAAATCCCCTAAAATACCTAATCCGAAAATACATAGGCCTGGCCCATTAAATAAGGTGACGCAGCACCAAAAATAACTCAATTTTATGATGGAGTAACTTGTATAATTCATCCAAGCATCGTTGCTTCACTATGGTGGTTGTTCAATGTTCTGAAATCCTCGCTTGCAACGCCATCCTGAATCCTTGCAGGTCTGCTGCCATCTCCATGCACGTTCCAATGCGTGGCGTCCATGCTAGATCCATTCCTAAATAATATAAATACATTTGATTTAGGCAGCATCATATTCTCATATATATCAGGAAGGATTCTTAGTAACGAAGGTACCTGAGATGTGGTTGTAGGAGTATTGGTTGTATCTATCATAGCGATGTCCTCATCATCCTCCCCAACTTGAATTGAAGTCGTCCTCGACGTAGTCTCATCTTTTTCACCAAAATATGCCTTGAAATCGCAGGTAATCATGTCCTCATCATCCTCCCTTTCTTGAAAGAAAAGCCGTCCTCGGCGATGTTTATTCCGTAACCATGCTAACAAAAGAGACAAGGTATATGCATGGTATATGTATATGTCATCCGTTTTAACAGCTCTCTCATGTTTCCCATTTAATTTTGTACATATACAAGTATTGTAGTAGCGTAGAAGCTCATTAGTCCCCATTAAACATTTATCACAACTCAGTTTGCAGATATAAGTGAAGCACATATTAATTCCTTTCAAATTATAATGCTCATCATTAAACCATCCCAAAGTTGGTAAACCAAAATGCAAGGTCTCAAATTTACTAGCCACACTATGTTGAATTAAACAATTTTGTAGCAAGTTATTTGGCATAGAATGAATACCAACATTGGCGGTCATATCAAAATGAGAAAGCACTTTCACAAATTCAGTTTCATTGGAACTACAAGAATCATCACACATGATGCAAATCCTATGCACCATAAAAATATCTGCTATGTCATACCGCCCAACCAAATTAAAAGTAAAATCAGGGGCATAAACACTGTTTAAACATTTTAGTTCAGCAATCTTGTTTCTAGCATGTGACAAGGATAAAGGAGGATCCATCTGAATAGACCATAAACATATATCATTGGAAATTTCAGTTATCACTTCATCATGTCTAACCAGTTTTATGTGAGCCAAATCAGATGCAAAAATTATGTCACATGGTCCATTCTCAGTGTCACTTATCTCAACAAGCTCACTCATATGAAAGCATGAATTAGAATCAACAATAGGTGCACGTAAACCATCATCTATCTCAGTTTTTTGATCACATAAGACATTCAAATTAATAGCACAATCCTCTAATATAGGTCGTGTGACCAAATCATCGACAAACTCAACATGTGGCATAGTTAAATTAACATGACATTGATCAATCTCGAGTGTAGGAACAAACTGAGTACCTTCACCACAACTTTGAACAAATGTTTCAGATGATGGAGGAACTCTTGAAGCTGACTCGTCAACAACGCGAGATGTTTTGACCACGGTTGATGGAAAAGCGAGAACATTCACCTTCTTCTTGCACTTGTTTGTTACATGTCTCTTTATGTCCTGTTCAGCTTTGCAAGCAAGACGGAACATACAATCGATAGAATAAAATTCTTCATGCATAAGTATGTCTTGAATGTCACGGTTTAAACCTCTCCAAAATCTGTCCATAAAATCATCTTCATTTTCTTCTAAAAACGAATGCAACAAGGTAGTGTCTAACACATCATAATATTCTTGAACCGTGTAACTACCTTGATTTAGATTTTGCAATTTTTTAACCATATCACGAGTATACCATGATGGAACAAATCTATGCCGCATAGCAAGTATCAAATCGTGCCAAGTAGTAGGTATATAATCAGGGTATAACCGACAATATTCATTCCACCATAAAGAAGCAAAATCAGTGAATGTACTAATTGTAGTTTTTATTTTCTTTTGCTCAGAAAAATTATGGGAAACAAATAAATCATTTATCTCTAACTCCCAATCAATATAAAAACCAGGATTATAGCGACCATTAAATGGTGGCATAGAAAATGTAACCTGATCATGTGTCTTAACCGTTCGTGGTCGTTGTTGGAGTTTGCTAGGTGGCGGCACATCGCCAACCATGGTCGACGCCCAAGAAATTCTAACTCCAGAAGCTATCATGATTAGTAGAAAACAAGAAACAAATAACAAGTATATGTTCCTATCAAATACTATGTGGTAGTGGTGGTATGCCGCTCACAAAATTGCAGATATAAATTCTTACAAGTTCTTACCATTCAGGAGGCGGCGATCGGCAACCAGCAGTATCAAGTAACTCCGAAGATTTAGCGAAGTGATTGCCAGGCACACGTACAACACACGGTGTAGAAATATGTATAGCTGTAGGCAGGCTCAAAATATGTGGAACAACCACCACAATAATTAATGTAAAGCTGAAAATCAGTTCAAAGTAGTCAAGTGCTGGTCCTAGGCTTAGACTGTACTAGAGACGCGAGCCTAAAACACAGATAAAAAATTCAGTTGTGAGATACCAGATATGCGCCAAGCTGTACACGAATCAGGTGTGTGTTCATACGAGTTTATTGTGTCGCTACAAGCAACAAGTCACGTCAACAGCTCAACCAGGAACTAACACGTCCGCGAAGGAGCACGAGTAAGATGCAGCGGGAACAACAAGCTCACGTGGCCGATCAGTCGTCAACTCACGAAGTGTCTTTCTGAGAAGAATAGCTCGCGGAACAAAGATGGTCGGCGGCACGCGCAGCGTTGCAGCAGATGAGGATCAGTGAAAGTCTGCCCACGATGGCTGAATCGAGAAGTATCGCTCAAGTTGCAAGAAAAACCGATCTCACATTCATGTTTTTCTTCCTTTCTTTAGCTGGTACACGGTTTCCAAAAAGATAAACAACAGCACAACTCTTTTATTCTTCTTTTGCTCAACCAAGATAGGTAAAGGAAACAAACGTTTCAAGCTAGCTGCCAGGATCGGATCGGCCCTTCCTTTTTTCTTCTACACTTTTTTTTTTTGAACCGATCCAGACTTTCCAAAAAGAAAAAAAAAGGCACTATGGATGGATATTCCAATGATACCGAACTCTTTTTCTCAACTCTTTTCCCTTGGAACTTGAACCAGAACAAAACTCTTTCCTTTCCGTTTAAATTCTCACGTTGGTGCTTGAGGCAACCAGGAAAGCAAAACCACGGAGCTAACTCACAGATCTGATCGGTCCTTTTTTTTTTCTAACCTTTTTTTTTCTCTCCACGCACTAGCAGCCTATGGATCAAGCCCCGATCTTCACTCAGCCAAAACTTCCAAACGACAAAGATCTTCCGAAACCAACTAGTATACGGCTGTTTTTTTTATTGGGACTTGAACCAGATCGTTGTGAAACCAAACTTTCTAAACAAGATAACGGAGAATCAGTTGTTTCCGTGAGATTCGAACCAACTTGGTATTACTTTGTCTATACGGATCAAAACCACCAACGAGCCATGACGGCGCACAAGATCGAATATATATCGGAGTATGCAGCTGGTGGATGAACAAGATGGCGAAAGAAATAAAGATGGAGTGTGGCGGAAGCGACAAGGATGACGACGCAGAAACAAAAGATGGATGGGATTAGGCGGCGCGAAGACGTGACTAGAACTCGAAACTCTAAAAATCTAAACACTAAAAACCAGCAACTCGACACACGATGCAACGAAAATTCAACAAAACAAAAACAACATGGTGATAGCAAAGGCTAAGACTGGTTTTAGGCGAGGATGAACTAATCTAACTTCATTTTGTGGGGCTTTTTTCTGGGTTATAGGTAAAAAAAATCTACACTAGGAAAACTGTAAATCTCACCGAGCAACCTGAAATCTGATACCACTTGATAGGGCAAAGGTGGCCGATCTTTCGATGAGACGAGGATAACTTCGATTTGTTGGTGGAGTTCGTGCTTGACGATCCGACTACACGTGCAAAGCTCGTGCGCCAATGCAATCGCTAGGACAATCTCCGGGAGTTACTGATCTTGCGGATGCACGATCAGCCGACCACAAGGGTCTTAATTCCTACCTGAAATCGAGAACAAGTAAGAACTAATATTGCAATCAGAATATTGCGGATATAGATGAAAGCTTTATTGAAAAGGTGGGATTCCGAATAGTCGGTCTTGTTCGGCGTTGGCCTCAAAAGAAGTACACGAGAGTTGCAGCAATGGCTAACTTTTAGTCTAATCAAAATCCAAGTTCTAATGACGGCTACAGAGGGATATATATGGGGGAAGTCAAGGGATTTTCGTCCAACCAGCTAGGGTTGGCCAAAAACACCCCTAAATGGGTCTTCCTCCACTTATATGGCCTCTTAAAATCCCCTAAAATACCTAATCCGAAAATACATAGGCCTGGCCCATTAAATAAGGTGACGCAGCACCAAAAATAACTCAATTTTATGATGGAGTAACTTGTATAATTCATCCAAGCATCGTTGCTTCACTATGGTGGCTTCAATGTTCTGAAATCCTCGCTTGCAACGCCATCCTGAATCCTTGCAGGTCTGCTGCCATCTCCATGCACGTTCCAATGCTTGGCGTCCATGCTAGATCCATTCCTAAATAATATAAATACATTTGATTTAGGCAGCATCATATTCTCATATATATCAGGAAGGATTCTTAGTAACGAAGGTACCTGAGATGTGGTTGTAGGAGTATTGGTTGTATCTATCATAGCGATGTCCTCATCATCCTCCCCAACTTGAATTGAAGTCGTCCTCGACGTAGTCTCATCTTTTTCACCAAAATATGCCTTGAAATCGCAGGTAATCATGTCCTCATCAACAGGTAATAAACCATAGTGAAGTATGTTCCTTAACTGTCCATTTTCTTCCTTCATAATGTTCTTCTCTGCTTTGTTCCATAGTTATGTAGGTGATATGTGCAAATTATATGATATAAAAAGTGTCTAACAATGGGTACTGTAGATCAATGAGTAAAACATGACTTAGAAGGTAGAAATGAACAAGTATCTTTGCTCAACACTTGCAGTTTCCCTCTCTCTTCCTAACAAGAGTGTTTTAGTTAGCAATGTAGGTGAACATCACCTATCCAAAAATTATTGTATATCATTGCCAAAAATGGGTCTATTTGTCATACAAGTTAGATGATAATGGTTATATTATTTATGGTGTGTAACTATATAGGATTTATTGCAGCCTTTTGCAAGCTACACCAGTATAATGTACTTTTAGTTTGACTGAGAACCACTACTCTTATTTTTAGACTACCACGTTTTGGTTCTCTAACTCTTCAAAAAATTAAAATATTTCGGCAGCAACGCGCGGGGTATCATCTAGTTATTATAAGAGGAGAGTACTACAAAGAGACAAATGAATAGCCATTGGTCATCCACTCCCTTCGCCCTATCGACCACATATGAATTATCGTAGCGCACCATCCCTCTATTATTTGATGTTCATAAGCACATAGAGCATTATGCAATCCTTCTCTTCCTTCTCCAATCTATATTTTTGTCCTTTACCAGCCTTGCCATCGGGACATTGGAATAGTTCAAGCTTGGGGTCATTCTTGGGCACGTCGACATTGTAACGAGAGACTGGGTTATGCAGAGTGGGAACTTCATCAAGGCAGAAGTCCGCATGCGGCTTGAACCAATTTTTTCGACGCTCAGTAGGAGGCTGCATGTGTAATTTGTTCCTATCACAGAGCTTCTCAACAACGACTCCAGTCTTAACATTATCCCTTGAATTTCCAGGAATGTACAGGCATATATGAAAGAAGGACCCCGTGATATTCCTTACAGTGTACATCAGATCGATGTTATGGGAAAATTCGAGGTCCTTGTAATACTCAAGCTTCGTTAAGGCTGCATCATGAGTCAAGTTGTGTGTTACATCATGTTCGAACTGTCAACCGCATATAAAAGCCAGCTGCCCGTCCCTCAGCATACTCCGCATATTCCTTCAAACCTACCATTTTGAGTTGAGTGCCTCAGGCACTACAGCAGTGACGCTAAAAAATATATGTGCAATTATATCTCAACTTACATTGATTATTGGAAACAGAAATTGCAGAAACCCGCATTGCTGAATTTTCGTGGCTGCCTTCACAAGTCTTCTACAACGTTTGAGCTCTCATGTAATAAAGACAATTTATGGTCCATCAGTCAAATAATCTGTTGGAGCTCCGCACCAGCCACTCTTGCAATCTGAAAATTGAGCCAATCACTTCAATGCATGAAAAAAAATTCAAATGAAATGAACTTGTCGTGACCACTCATTTGTGCACAAACAGAATTGCAAGATCATTCAATCACTGAACATACCACTGTGAATCATAGTCATACACGGTATGAGATTGATCAACATGATCTGGTACCTTCCAATAAAGTAAAAGGACGGAATAAGTATATGATCTGGAAGCTATGTCGGCAATCGCCAATATTATAGAGGGTACTGCTCATGAATTTCTAAATGTGATTGTGCTAATGCAAGCATGGAGCCATTAGTCCAATTTGCAGAAACAAAAGAGGTGCAAAGCTTAATTTTATTTTTTTAGTAAAGGGGTTCCCCAGCTTCATTAACAGGTGTAATAAAGATTAAATAGTCATTCTTGCCTCTCTGAGCAATTTGTGAGTTGAGGTGTAGCGCGGGGCATAAGACCACCAGGCCAGAAAACTGATATCCACATTCACATAAGCAATAGCTCCAAAAGCAAGCATATCCATGTTCTCTTAGGCCCATTTTGTAGACTGTATTTGAGATATTTGTTCTTTGATCTTTCCTACTTCTGAATGGTTTTAGGCGTATATGGACCTCTATATCTCTCCTACGAGTTCTTGAATTTCTCGTTAAAGGAACAAACATGTTCTGGACAGATAACATCCATAAGAGCACTATAAAAACATGAGATGCTAGCAATGGGCTAGAAAACAAGGCAAAATGATAAATAAAATGTATACTACATTTCAGATTTAACACCATAGTGATTGTGTTTCATATATCCTGCAAGATATATAACAAATTTTAAGACGAACCATCTAGAGAAGATAGAGATTGGTGGTCTGGAGAAAAGGGTGGACTGTTGGATCGTGGGATCGGCTACCTTTGCGGAGAGGAAACATATGTGGCACTCGACACCAGAGGTTTCCGGCGTCTTGTCCTCTCCAGGATCAGCAGATGCCGACGCAGCCATCATTCCGACACCCGTGGTCACGCCCTACATCAGGTTACTCACCGCATTGCAGTCCAATGATACCTAGAGAGTACCTGCAACAAAGAGTATCCTAAGCTTCATGTCTTATGTTTGGATATAATAGAAAAATTGCTAGGCTTCAAAAATAACTTAGAGCAGAACATAGGTAGATGGTGCAATCCTACCTGGACCCAACAGAGAATGGCTATTGTATATGTATGTTTCCACCTCGAGAATCTAAAACACAAGAGCAGATTAACCAGCAGCTATATAAAAAAACATAATCTATTGGGAAGAAGTTAGTACAACCCGTGACATCAAATTTGTAACCAGAATGAACATTTGACCATATACATCTATTGTAAGCTTTGTGAGAAACCTGAGACATAAAGGTAAACCAACTAACCAAGCAATGAGTACTCTCTTAGTAAATAACATCACATATTCAAAATTAGCACTTCCCAGAAAAGAGAGAAGAGATTCAGTGTTAAAACAAGCGGAAAATGTTAGCAACAACTGGTTAAACAAGGGCAACGTGGGTACGCCTCCCTGAAATTAAGTGATCAACAGTACAACGCTAACAATTTTTTGAACGAAAATTGTCAGCTGCGCTTAATGTGTAAGCAATCCTTCAATATTGGACTTGCCAGCTAATCTAGTAAGAGCAGTGACTGAACTCGCCGAAACTGAAATAGGCGAGTTCAGTCTCCCGAATTTTAGGGTTTCGTTGATTTTAGTCGAGGCGCAGAATAGCAACCGAAAAGATGAACTAAAAAAAATCAAACGTCGCGGGAAATGCAACGAGCTTGATGTTCCGATCCAGCTACATGCAATCATAATGTACATATAAACCATAAGTTAACTATTAATCCTCCGCCGAGCCCTAAGTGGACCAAAATTTGGCCTAGGGATAGTCACCGGGGCCTCTACGTGCGGCGGAGGATGGCTACACGCGGCGGAGGACGCCTAGGCGACGACGAGGCCAACGAGCTCGATCACCGTCGCATCCTCCGCGTAATCCCCACCAGTGAGGTGAAGCGCCGATGCGCCGTCCTCGTCGTCGCTGCTGTCGGGGACCGATGGAAGCGGTGGGCTGCACGAGCCGCCGGACAGGAGCGCACCGTCCGCATTGAGCGCCGACCTGCATGGCCACCTGCGCGCTCCCTCGGACCGCATCCACTTCGCACGCTCCGCCTCCAAGCGCAAAAATGGCGGACAAGGTGGTGAGCCTCCGCCGTCGATACGGCCGCCTCCCCTACGCGAGCCATAGGGAACGAAGCGGAGGTCGCGGCGGAGCGGAGGCCGCGACGGAGCAGCCGGAATTCCTCACCGGAGTGCGAGGGTTTTTTCGTGGTGGAGGAGCGGATGCGGCAGAGGGGAGTAGAGTTTCGAAACTGAACTCCCATCCCTGACCTGGTTAAATAGGGGCCGCACGCGGAGTTTCTCGGACCCCCAAGAAACTTTTTCGGGCCGGGTTGCCGATTCAGGCCTTAGTCTCTGCGTCTTTCGGCCCGAACCCGTAAATCTGCCCGAAAAATTCAGTTTCGGCGACATTTACGGGCTCTGTTAGAGTTGCTCTAAGAGAGCATTGTTCAAGCAGAGCAGTAACCAATATTAAGCTGAATCCATCCGACAGAAGAATCATAATAGAAATTGTCCAAATTTCCTGACAGTCGGTCACATCAAACTGCACCAAATAAGACTATCACAGCTTGAAATTTTCATTAGAACCAGGGCACTCAATGAGAGTATTTACCTTCAACCAGGGCACGTAGTCCCCGCACTCGTCGTAAGTTGGTCTCTTGGAGTAGGAGGCCCTCCACTTTGCCGTCCCCATTCCATCTGCCAAAACCGCATAAGATATGGGAGAGGGAGATGAGTAGCGCCAGCCCGTCCTTCGGGTGCTCCGGATCGGGACGGGCTTCTGTAGGATGCCGCCGCACGAGGACGCTCACGTATGAGTCACCGCCGTTTAGCATGTTTAGTGAGCCATGTAGCGGTGTAGAGGACGTGTGGGAGGGAGAGATTACTCGATGTAGATTGGACTGGAGGGTACGCTTACTCAAGCCCTCCCATCTCGCCGGACGAGGGAGGCGTCGTGACTCCGCGGACATTGATGGGAAGGTTGGAAATGGGGGCGATATCAAAGGCGTGGAGGCAGGCAGGCAAGGAGGCAGGCGATTGGGCGGAAACGGGAGTGGGAGGAGGACGACCAAACGTTTGACCTATCAGTTGTTCAGGAAAATAGCGAACAAGTTTATACCTTTTTACTCAAGCCCTCCCATCTCGCCGGACGAGGGAGGCGTCGTGACTCCGCGGACATTGATGGGAAGGTTGGAAATGGGGGCGATATCAAAGGCGTGGAGGCAGGCAGGCAAGGAGGCAGGCGATTGGGCGGAAACGGGAGTGGGAGGAGGACGACCAAACGTTTGACCTATCAGTTGTTCAGGAAAATAGCGAACAAGTTTATACCTTTTATATGGTTTTCATTTTTTGATCTGGACGAGATATGCTGTCAGAATATATGGTAAGTACCGATCTGTTTTAAAACTTTATTATTGTGTGTTTTGGTGAAACTTGGTTGATTGATTCGTAAGTGTAGGCAGGAAATTAGACCAGTTTGGACGAAAAAGGAAAGGAGACCACGCCAGATCGGTACTTACCATATATTCTGACAGGAAAGCAAAAGGAAAATACTCATGAGTGCAGGCAGGAAATTATCTTTGTTTGGAGAATTTATGTTTGTTTAGTGCACGCATGAATCAGCTGAAATTGTGGAGCTTTATTGGTGCACGCATGAAGGAGTTTTATTACTGCTGAAATTGTGGAGCTTTTCCAGGTGTCTTTTCAGAGAATGTATGCATTTGTTATGGTGGGAGGGCAAAATTGTCTTAACGAAAATATGCTTGACGAAAGCTCCGACCGGAGGAAACAGAACCAGTTCCTCGGTTTTCATTTTTTGATCTGGACGAGATATGCTGTCAGAATATATGGTAAGTACCGATCTGTTTTAAAACTTTATTATTGTGTGTTTTGGTGAAACTTGGTTGATTAATTCGTAAGTGTAGGCAGGAAATCAGACCAGTTTGGACGAAAAAGGAAAGGAGACCACGCCAGATCGGTACTTACCATATATTCTGACAGGAAAGCAAAAGGAAAATACTCATGAGTGCAGGGAGGAAATTATCTTTGTTTGGAGAATTTATGTTTGTTTAGTGGACGCATGAATCAGCTGAAATTGTGGAGCTTTATTGGTGCACGCATGAAGGAGTTTTATTACTGCTGAAATTGTGGAGCTTTTCCAGGTGTCTTTTCAGAGAATGTATGCATTTGTTATGGTGGGAGGGCAAAATTGTCTTAACGAAAATATGCTTGACGAAAGCTCCGACCGGAGGAAACAGAACCAGTTCCTCCTTTTTATATAGTAGAGATTTGAATCACTATACTTAGATCCACATATTTGTTTTTTTTGTGTAGCACAAAAAATACATTATTATCAGTTGAAAGTTTACACGTTTGTGGGATACAATAATAACTACATCATAATTTATTTTCAGATTTTTCTAAAACTTAAAAATATGATTTTTAATTACCTTTTTTTAAAGGGATCACTAGTATCCATTTGCACCAAATCTCTGTCCCTCTCTCCCCCATTTCTTAAAATAAAACCATGGAAATACCATCCAATTGTTACAACCACCCCTCGTCCCTCTCAGACTCTCGCTGAGAGAAGTTAATGACATGAAACTACCATTTTACCATTGAAATTTACCAAAGATCACCACTCTATGTTCACAGAACAAAAAACTACCAAATTTACCAAAGAACGCCACTTTATGCCGCGCTCCTGATCCAGTCACCCGCGGGCGCGACCACCACCGTAGAATGCCGACGTCGCGCTCCTACTCCACTCACGCATGGGCACCGCCGAGGGCCGCAGAACGGCCTGCTCGTGCCCGTCGTGCTCATGTGCGCATGCACTGGCGTAGCTATGTACAACTCGGGGGGGGGGGGGCATGCCCCCCCAGCTTGTAAAAAGTTAGTGAAGGAATTTTTAGCATTTTGCCCCTTCAGATCATGAAGTTTTGTGGTTTGCCCCCATATATTTTAGCAAGCTCCGCGCGCATGGTCGTGCCCGCCCGCCCGTCATCACATGCCTGCCCATGTCCGTCGTCCAGCCGTGCCCATGGACGTGCCCGACCGCCGTCATCGCATGCCTGCACATACCCGCTGTGCAGCCGCACGCCTGGCCATGCCCACCGTGACACCACACACCTAGCCGTGCTCGCTGTGCCGCCTCGTGCTTGGCCGTACCGCTGGACCTGCAATTTCTCGAGGTAGAGAGAGAGAGAGAGGACAAAGAGAGACGAGCGGCGGGCGACGTACCTCGCTGGAATGCGGCGTCGGTGGGGTTCTGGTGGTCTTCGGCGTGGTCGAGACATGGAAAATAACATCTTTTATTATTTTAGATTTTTTATTTTTTAATTGGGCTGACAAGTGGGCCATTAGTCCACATCGGCAAGTTCATTATGTTATTTCCACATCATCACTTACAACGGTCCCCACGGGTCAGAAATGGTATCAATTCTCAATCAAATCGCATTTGTTGTTTTTTTTTTCAAAAACCTAATAAAATCTGGTGGTTTTTTGTTCCAAAAACGTAAAATGGTGGTCTTTAGTAAATTTCCACTATAAAATAGTGGTTTTATGCTATTAGCTCCGCTGAGAGAGACAACACCTAAACTTGTCCAAACATTAACATCATCTGAAGCTAAGGAACCCCAAACTACAGCCCTTAAGCATTATACACAAACCAAAACCTAAAACCAAGTAAGAAGCCAGCAAACTGAAATTTACAGCCAAACTACCAAGTAACTATTACAAGGAGCAAGATCTTTATTTCCTCCACAGACTGTTTTCTGCGACTATCTTCACACCCTCTTGCTGCTTGTGAAGGATGCCCAGCCAGCCGCTGCGCCGCATTGCAATGTTCCTGGCGCAAGCTTGCTTTCCGCAACATAGACCAAGACTCTATGCAGTGAGAAATGATGTACACGGCTACATTTGGATGACGTGGGCAGACATGATCAAACATAGCTGCATTTCTGGCGTTCCAAAAGTCGACCAAATAACTGCAGTAACACCCACAACAATAATACTTTTAAATTTATCTGGAACAGCCATAACCCAGTCACTAGTCAAATCCTGGAAATGCGCAGGGACATGTACCATGTATGTCGCACATTTAACTGCACTTGATATATACTTGGCTAATTTACACTCGAAGAAAATGTGATCCAAAGTCTCCAACTCAATATATTAATAATCATCAATAGTAGTACAACAAAATTTAAAATTAATAAAAATTACATGTATGTTTTGGATCACCTAGCGACGACTACGGGCACTAACGCGAGCCAAAGGCGCGCCACCATCTTGCCTCTTCATCACCGGAGCCGATCAAAGCTTATCGTAGTAGAGCTTACTGAAGTAGACAAACGATAAGTCGTCTTGCTAACACTCTAAAGGACCAGTACGCCAGAGCAGCGATCGTCGCCAAAGATGATAACCGTATATCGGAAGGAATTAACCTGGAATAACCACACCAACAGATACGGAAACCAGTCGGACCCAGAAGATCCCCTCACGACTCCACGCGTCTTCCGCCGATGCAAGACGCACCACATCCATCCATTAACTAGGAGAAACGAAAACATGACGATACTCGTGTTTACTACGTACTTCCTTGGGGCCTAAATACTTGTTGCAGAATTAGGTAAACTGCATGCTAAAATGTGTTTTGATAAATTGGACTTGTGAGAAGTATTTAAAGCCGGAGGGCTAAATGTGTTTAGATAAATTGGCAAATTTGCTGAACTAACATTCAGAAATTTCGGCCTGTTAAAACAGTTTTCTAAACCTACAGAGTTCATGCATTCCCCTTTATATGCTCAGCTGGCAAAAAGCGACTGGAACAGTCAAACTCCCCTGGAAGCAATTTTCCCTTTCCCAATTGCATGTACGCTTGGCCAAGCTAACCAATGCGTGGCCTACTTGTCAGGCAGACAAAATAGCTGGGTCCCATGTTTGATGGGTGGTATGGTAGGTAGGCTGCCGTACGCGTAAGAAAACGCGGCAGCGAATCGCAACTGAAAGCAACCAAAATCGGCGTCGGCGTCCCCTTTTAAATCGCAGCCCGTACTTGCTCCAACAAGAACCAAAAAGGGGGGAAGCCGTCTCGTCTCCCTCATCAATCCGCGTCCCCTTTCCGTTTCTTCCATTCCACCTCACCTTCCCCACGAAATAAATAAACGCGCCCCCACCGGAAAGCAAAAGCCTCCGCCCTAGCGCCCCCGCCGAATTCACACCCGACCTCTCCTGCCGCAGGTATGCTCCCGCGCCGCTCCGTGATTGGGGGAGTCGTTCTTCTTATCTTGCTTTGGGGATTTCTCTGTGCGGCGGTAGTAGGAGAGGAAAGCTCCGGTTCATGGTCTACCGGCGCGGAATGGATCTTTTTCTTGTTGTTGGAGGAAATTACGGGGGCGGGATCGGTTAGCGCGGGCCGCCGGGGTTGGGGAGTTGCTAGGGATCTTGCCAATCCGTCCAGTAGAAAGGGTAGAGGTAGGGATGTTGCGTTTGCTCCCGATTGGGGAATGTCTGCCGAACAAAGGTAGCTTCTTCAGTTGTTCTACGAACAAACTGATGCTCCAAGTCCAAGGTGACAATAGTCTATGCAGTTTCTCGCTCAGATTTTCGGTGGTTGGGAGTCGGCCACAATCAATGCCCAAATGCAGAGTCAACGATTTGTTTTCGGTGTGATTGAACAGCCTGATTGTGTTAGTTGCAACTGGAGACACTTAAGATTCTGGGCGGGAGTATCCATAGGTAGGCAGGACCCATTTTGCCATCTCACTTGGCTAATATTGTAGCCCCCTTCTAGCCGACAGAAGGAATTCTCTTGGATTCTACAAACCAATGCAAATGCCTTCAGGACTTTGGAGTAAAGTTAGTTCAATTCTTCAGATGGGGATACTCTCTCTCCCGATCAGGCGATCATTGCAATGTCCATGAGACTAGGCGACCGAATTTGCTGCTGTGTCTGTGTAATCAGGACTTCACTTGCTTCAACCTCAACATGATCCATGTCCCTACTACACACAAATCATTACATATCAAATATTTGCACACATTATGCAGATATATAAAGTGGATTATTCAGACAAGTAGTTACACCTTACATCATACATAGGATCCTAGATATATGACCTATTGATGTGGCTTTTCCTTCAACTGAGAATTGGGTTGTGCAATTATCTGGGCAAATTTTCATTTGGTTTGCTACAACTGAGTGTGTGCTGTATGTAAACAAGGATACATTTACATCAAATGATTGTCCAATTCATTATTCGTCATTCTCAATAAACAAAGATAATTTTAGCAAATGCACTGTTTGCAGTAAACTAATAACTAGGATCGCATGGAGAATCACAACCTCTTTATGGAGGTCTCTACACGGTTGGAGGACACGGCGAAGGACTTTATTATCCAATATGGGTGGCAGCATAATCTCAGGATTGGTCCTTCGCAATCTTTTGAGTTCTTGCGTATACACACCATGTTTTTCGTTTGTTGTTTCCTTTTTCTAGACTTTTGGTGGATGTTTGGTCTGCGGCTGTGTGCATCCTAGTTATGCAGAGGCCGGGTGTAATGCTTAATTATTTTAAGTAATAAAGCGTCCATTATCGAAAAACTAATAATTAGGGGCTCCCCTCATGTTCCCTTCAATTAGTATATGGTTTACGAAATTAAGTCTTGCTTTATGATTTTATATTCTTGTAGATTGTATATATTTCCTGTAATTCTGTATTTGCTAAGCGCTCATAAATTGCATTTACCGTTTTCCATGCCCTGCATATGTTTCATTTTTTTGTTGTCTATGACATCTGAATTTCTATGTTCTACCAGTACATTTCGTGAACATTATTGTAAAATACATATTCTCTTTTTTTCTTTTTCTTTTTTCCTATAGGTGTCAGATGACGCATAGGTTTCCAAATGAAGGTGCCTCATCGAGCTCCACCTCTGCGAGCAGCCAGAGAAGCGAGACCGATGATGACAAAATGATTGCGATGCTTCTTGAAGAAGAATATGCCAATCTTGATGGTGCTATGGCCAAGCGTCTTACAAATTTAACATCTATTCCTGTAAGCCGTTGCATGCATGTTCTGTTCTGTTCTATTTATTTCTGTTTTCCGTTCCTTTCCTAGTAAGTACCGTTGATTTGTTTGTTTTGCACCCTTGTGTTTTTCTTTACTCTATGGTATGATATTGGTTAAAAAGATGAATTTCTATCTGACACTCCTTTCCTTTGGCACATTTGCAGCATGTTCCCCGGATCAACACATACTTCCCGACGTATAGTGATGCCACTATGGATCATCACCGCCTTCACGATAGGTAACTTTTAATAATTTTTTATATATGATTTAATCTACTCCCTCCGTTCTTTTTTAATTGACTCGGATTTAGTACAAGTTGTACTAAATCCGAGTCAATTAAAAAAGAACGGAGGAAGTAGTACAGTTTTTACTTCTGCCTCTTGCAAAGCTAGGCTTCATTTTTAGCATAGAAAGTACTGGTATATATCGCCTTCAGTGGAAGAGGACCAGAGGTATTAATGTTTCATGCATGTCGGATGGCTACATGCTTTCTTATCAGTCTTTTGGCAAACATTTTGACACATATTAAGAGTCCAGAGTTGCTAGCTATACAAGTCCATAGAAATTTATTCTTGCATTAGTCAATAGAAGTTGACCCAAAAGCTAGAAGCATGATTTTTTTGATCTGAGCCACATTTGGGACTCTATGAAAGACATCCAGAGGACATAGGGAAAACTTTGGCACATCGTTCGGATTGTGCATCGAAATCATATCTTGCTTTTATTTTTTACGTTTCAAATAAATGGTATATCTACATACTGAAACAGTTTTAGCGTGTACTCTGGTGCACACTCCAGAATCTGCTTAAGCTGACCTGGAATCACTTACCCACCTGTTTCATTGAATAATATCGTTCTTCATGTATTTCTTAATTCAAGAGTTTTTTTATTAGATTAAATGCATATGGCTTGCTTGAAGTGAGGGTATCAGGTGATGGCAATTGTCAGGTTCGTGTTTTTTTTCTTCTGAAGCAGAATTCTATTAACTTAATGAAATTACATTACCTCTTAAAGTTCTTGCCCATATGTTCATCTGATGATGCATCTATTTATTGTTTTGTAGTTCCGTGCACTCTCAGACCAGCTATATCGATCACCCGAGCATCACAAGCATGTTCGTAAAGAAATAGTGAAGCAGGTATATTGGTCACCTGGGCATATCAGAAATACCACTGTTCAGTATATGTTACTTACTCGTATGGCTACACTGGCACTTCTTCCTTCTATACCTCAACACATGCATTTTCACCTTTTCCATGAATACCCCCTTTGTCTGATTTACTACTTTTTCTTCTTCGTGTGAGCTATAGATAAACGGATTTTCATCGCTAGGCTATAGACTAGTTAATTCTGTTTACAGAGACTTGAATGCTCCCTTTTTTTATTTCTTCTACAGCTCAAGGCATGTAACTCCTTGTATGAAGGCCATGTCCCAATGAAATATAAACACTACTGCAAGAAGATGAAAAAGTACGCACTTATGTGGGCCTGATTTTGCTGCGGAGTACTTTGATGGAAACAGCTCATTCTCGTGATTCTGTACTTAGTTATTACTGTCACTGAAATCTCATATTTTCCAGATCCGGTGAGTGGGGAGACCATGTCACACTACAAGCAGCTGCTGATAAGGTTAATTCTATTTCACACGCAATGTTTCCATCATGTCCCTGCTGGACTGAAACTTTACCCATTTCCCTGCAGTGTTGCAAGATTTTCTTCCTGTTATATTCGATCAATTTTCCCATTTGTTTTTCATTGTAGACTAACATATTCTGTCAATGTCAGAACTACTTAATATAATTTTAATTATATCATAATCTTAATGGTCTCTTAATCTCTTGTGTTATTACTTTTTTGTGCATCACATGTCATATTTGTACTTGTGCGGCACTAGAAGTTCTATACATTAGTTGAATATATACTACCATAGTTTTGTACCCTTATATGGAATTAGATGTTCACATCTTCACAAGATGAGCCCCTTGAGAAACAAGACACCTAATGTTTCTATTTGCTTCTGCAGTTTGCTGCGAAAATATGTCTTCTAACATCATTCAGAGATACCTGTTTTGTTGAAATTGTTCCACAATATCAGGCTCCGCAGAGAGGTAACGTTTTGGCCTGTGTCAAGGAAAAACAAATATTTTGCTTAAAGAAACACTAGTCGCGAATGGTATTATTTTTTGTTATATACTTGCACCTGCTGCTTCAGCATAATATTTCCCTCACTAGATGTGTTGCATGCAATTTGCAAATAAATAATATCTGTTGTGCGCACGCTTATACATATATTACCTTTCATTACTGCATAAATATAGATTAAAGCAAACAAATAAATAACTGGTTGTGATGGCTCATGTTGACGCTGCATGTTTTTTCAGAGCTCTGGCTAAGTTTCTGGTCCGAAATTCACTACAACTCACTGTATGATGCTCGAGGTGAGAACCACAATGCCCTTAGCTTCTTTAACCATGGATCTGTGATGCATTAGTCTGTTCGTCTGATTCTATTGTATATATTTTCTTAAGAGGAAATTACTTGTTGCGTTGCAGTCCCAACCCAATACAAGCCTAAAAGGAAGCACTGGTTTTTTTAGATCCACTTGCTGCTTCAGGCTTTGGATTTTGTTGCATGGCCTTCTCGACGCGGCATCCTCATGTAGAGCGGACACCCCCTCTGTGTCCTTCTCCACTGAAGGTCTGAATCGTGGGTCTGTTGGATGGCACTCCTTGAGGCGGTACTATACAACATTAGATATAGCTCAATACTGAATTTGAGGTTGCTTGTAAATAGATGCCTACACTGACATACAGATTGATTGTACAAATGCTTGTTCATTGTTACATTTGTATACGGTGCTACTCCATGTAATTTCATTCACTTCATTTATGGGAACAATTCGTTTTAGGTTAAAATTTTCAGACTGGATGTCCATCGTAAGTACTCAGTGCCAGAATTACATATGCATATATGGGACAGCAGTTGCCAACTCTGCTTCATAAGTTTGTATTGGTGATGCGCTTTTTTTTTGTTGCTTCAGTGGCGTTTAGAGCTAAATATTCTCTCCACTCGCCCATAATTTCTGTCTGCCAAAGCCTTATGGTGTCTCTGATTTTAGCCAACGCTCACCTGGCCAAAATGTTGTCTAGCCAATAGTTTGCATGAAGCATTGGTCGCTCAAGATTTTGGCTAATGCCGCAAAAAGGCAAACTAGAGTTTGCAAACGGACAAAGGCAAGGAAAAAAAAACTAGCCATGATCCAAACAAGATCCAAAGTATACATTGGACACAAATGATAAACCAAACATACTCTTAGCCTCCTGCCTTGCACACAGACACTACCCTCGATCCGTTGTCTATCTAGATACATGCTTGAGCCTCCGCCGAGCCCTCGCCTACGCCATGCCCTCGCCTCCGCCGAGCCCTTGCCTACGCTATGCCCATGTGTGAGATGTGTGCGATGCGATGGGTTTGGTCGGTTTGACCGGTTCCGGCCCATCTCAAACCAGTAAAGAGTATTTTATTTCGGTTTGGTCGGTTTATTACCTCGAACCCGGCATAAACCGTAGATGCGGTGCGGTGCGGTTTGGGGCAGCTGTTTGGCCAGTTTGACACCAAATTATGCCCAGATTTACATGCCTCTTCTCCTCGCCTTATCGGCCACCTCAGCTACCTTGTTGCAGATCAACCATTGAGGTTGTCATTGGACGCAGTATCGCCCTAGGCAACGGACCATCCGTGACGTACGGTTGATGATGCCAAGACCGAGAAAGACGGTGAAAGCATGAGGACTTCCAAGTAACCGATATGAGCTCCGCCCCCTTTTTTTTTTTTGGTCTGACTAAGGCTCAACCTACTAAGGATGGCAATGGAGCGGGTTTGGACGGATATAGGAAAACCAGATCCATGCCCAAATCCATCAGCCTCGCTCTGCCCCGCCCACGAAAGTATCCATGGGCATGGAAGTTGCCCCAAATCCAAATCCGATGGATACCCGGATATCCATGGATATCCATGCCCATAAAATTTAAGTACCGTTTCAGCAATATTTCACTTGCATTTCATCAATAATAAGCTAACATGAATATTTTGGCAGCATTTCGACATTATTTCAGTAGCATTTCAGCCATAATTATGGTGACAATTCATAGGAATATCAAAGCAACAATATATCACATTACTGAGGAGGCGGAGCAATCAACAAAGATCCACAATCAATGCGGTCGGCGAATGCCCTACCAGCACAAGGCGATTCCGTGATTATTTAGAGTATAAAATCATTAAGGCTTAAAATAAGGGTTTGGTGATTTGGGCCTAAAAAGGGCAGCCAATCGTAGGTAAAATCGCATGTGTCACTGACATGTGGGTCCCACATGTCAGTTGGATATCCATCGAATATCCATGGAGCAAAAGCTCTGCCCGTGCCCGCTCCATGAATTATTGGATATCCGCCCCATAAAAATCCGTGGACACAATCAACCCTCCATACCTGTGCCCGACGGGTCGAGTATCCGTGGATACCCAGATCCGTGGATAAAATTGCCATCGTGACAACCTACTGAGAATTAGGTTAGTTCTCAGCAGGCTGACGTCACTTGTATGGATTTAACGCAGTTTGGTCCGATTCCATCATGACGATTACGATCGCTGGTGTGTGACATCTACTACGCGAATGGGGCAGGCGTGGGAAAACGGGCCGAGGCCCCGCTCATCAGTAGCCTTTTCTTCAACGAGTTCGGGAGCCATTCATCCGGTAAGTTTTGTCTTTGGAACGAAGTGTGACGCGACGAGGGAGTAAAAATGACAGAAATACTAATTTTTTCGATAAAGGGAATATATTAATATCAAAAGATACCATATCAGCACTCAAACACCACTAATGATGACTACGGATGCATTCAAAAAAGGATAAGAAAACTAAAAAAAGTCCCATGATATCTGGCAACAACATATATCCACCGCCAACACCAATACAGACTCTCCAAAAACGCCCAAAAGGGAACAATGCTCTAACACCGTCGTCGCGATCAAAGATCTTAGATTTTCACCGAAGATAGTCCCCAAAATAATGCCTCCAACAAGGTCATTGCCAGGCATCATCAAAGATCTTAGATTTTCACGAAGATAGTCCCTTTCACGAAGGTAGGACTCTGAATTTCACTGTGTTGTCGCCTTTCATACCGCTGTTGTGAAGCCCGTAACATCAAACAAGTCCCTCAACAGCGCAGAGACTTGAACCTCCCTTAGCTAGTCCTCCCCTCCGGCCTTCATGAATTTCTCTTCTTTCGACTTTCATCATGGATCTATAGTCACTTGATGTCAACACAGAAAAAGAGCTTCGCGCCGCTCCCTCCAGAACTAAACGGTCGGAATAAAAGCATGGGTGCGCACGACCGAATACTGCACAAACTAGGGATGCACACAACCATTTGGCATGAGTACTAAGATTTTTTAATCTTGGTTAAGATTAAAGCATAGTCCTCAAGATAAATTGCGTGAGTACCAGGTCTAGCCTAGGCCTCAAGTATAAATAGGGACCTAAATTCGCGTTCGTGAAGATTTGAACTAAGGTGTTGGGTTTGTACATCCACTCCCCAACCAGTTGAGCTAGGCTCCCCCAAGACAAAAAATACGAATAAAGGACACAAGCCGTATTTCATGTTGTTGAGCTATCTCACTTGTCACTTCACCCGTTTCCATTTTCTAGTTGTTGGCTGGGCCTTTCTAGTTCACGAGCTTGCTATTGTTTGTATTTTGTTAGGCTATAGGGAGGCATGCTGCTATTTCTCCTTTCATTCTTTTCTCAAACAATGTCAGTAAAGGACACTATAAAATGGGAGATAATTTAAAAGAAAACTCAGTTACAATCCTACTTGTAACTAAAAAAACTAAATTAATCTCATTTGTAACTAAAAACACAAGTGGCAACTTGATTTGTAACTAAAAAAACTCAATTGCAACCCAACTTGTAAATGAAAAAACTTAGTGATAACCTTACTTACAACTGGATAAAAAATCACATGCAACCCAACTTGCAACTAGAAATATAAACTCAGTTGCAACCCTCCCTGCAACTAGATAAAAACTCAGTTTCAATTCGGCTTGCAATTGTAAAAATCTAATGTATAATTCAACTTGCAAGTGCAAAATCTCAGCTGCGACTCGACTTGCAACCGCAAAATTCTCACTTGCAACTGCAAAAATCTCAGGCACAACTCGACTTGCAACTGAAAAAAAAGAGTTGCAACTAGAAGGAAAATATTAGTTACGACTTGACTTGCAAGTGGAAACACCAGTTGCCACTCGACTTGAACTGAAAAAATCTCAGGTGCGACCAGACTTGCAACATATATAATCTCTATCTCGGCCAAGAAGTGGATTCCAAATTATGTGTGGGATTCTACTTTTGTAAATTAGCAATGAAGAATTATACCGTCCGAGGAACAAATCCATCTACACAAGAAATAAAGTTTTGCGGTCGAGAAACAAAACTTAGCAGCCGAGGGAAAAAAAAGCAAGTTCACGAGGAACAACTATTTTAACTGGAACAATTGTTGCCCGAAATGAATACAAGAAAGGAACAATATACAAATCCAGAAAAGAAAGACAAATGAAATGAAAAAGACTGAAAAGAAATAGAAAAAACTAAAGAAAGCATATGAATTGATATATGTAGAAAAGAAACTATACTATCCATGCACTTCTATCTGATTGGTGAAAGTAAAACATACAATCCATGTACTTCAATACAAATTGGTGGAGAAAAACCAGTTCTAATCTCTCGCTTGTGGAGAAACCAATCACATGGATTGATGGCATGGCCACTCTCTTGCAGGGAACTAGTAGCTTCTCGTCACACGAGTGAGTTTTTCATGTGTCTGCCTGCCAACGCGCAGACAACAAAAAAATCAAAACCGGTCGATTGAGTAAGTGGGCTACGAAATTTCTTCAGCGCGCCGGACACATCCTGCAGGGGCTGGAAAAAAGGCCCATACCCAACAACAAATAAAAAGGCTTAACAACAAGAAACGGACCAAAAAGATAAGAGACGAAGTTCGTTGGACTTTCATACTGACTGTCTGAGTGAGCGAGAGGATGTGTCTCACGCGACCCTTTGGCGACTCGGGAGGCGACTGGGAGCTCGCCCTCCCGGAGCGCCGCCGCCGCAGATCGGGTCGCACCCAGGGGGGTCGCCGGTCGACGGCGAGGAAGGGGAGCAGGTTTGCCCCCCTCGCTCGCATCTGCTCCGACGCCGAGGACTCGCTCTCTGTCGTCTACGCTTCGGACGCCGACGACTCTCCACCATCGCCTTCTTCCCCTGTGCTGAACCTAGGGAGGTTCTGGCCAGATCCGGCGGGGGAGGCGCCGCCGCCGGTGCCGCCGATTGTTGCTCCAAGGGAGGGGAACCAAGCACCAGCCACATCGCCGCCGCCGTTGGAGTCTCCCCACTTCCCGCCGCTACCTGTCGCCCCAGATCTGGGCCGGAACTCGCCGCCCGCCGTGGGATCTGGTAGTTCCGCGCCAGCAGCTTCGTCGTTCCGTGTGGGTGAGCTTGTCGTGGCGCTTCCTCCGTGCCCTGGGCGGCCGGAGCTGAGGGAGGCGCCGCCGCCGCTCCATCTAGGGTTTGCCTGCTGTACGGGGAGCGTTGCCCGGAGCTCTGGGGGGCCTCCTGGGCCGGCCCAGGGATTGGGCCCGGCGCATGAGGCCCACGGGGGCTTGGTTGGGGCGCTGGGAGCGTTTGGGCCAGCCCAACTGCTGGCGGGCCAGCGAGACCTTCCTACCCCTTCGTCCGAACCGTCAGATAGCCGCCATGTCGCAACCTGTGGGATCGCACGATCCAGCGCGATTAGGGTTCCCGCTGGGGACGATCCTACCCCTCCGCCGCCAGGTCTTAAGTGGTTCTGGCTCCCTCCAGAAACCCTAGATCTCACTCTCGCCTTCCCCGCCACCTCTCAAGACGTCAGTCGTAACCGTTCCGCCGCCAAGCGCCTCACCACCCACCGTGACCCCTGCTCAGGCGCCCTCGTTCCTCACCTCGAAGCCATGGACCGCGACCGCTCGTACGGCAAGCGCCCGTTTGATGACTACCACGGGAACTACTCTCGCAGCCGCGAGCAAGACCTGCGGCAGAAGCTGGACCGCGAACAAGAGGAACAACGTCGTCAACAGCGCCAACGTGACCGCGACCTCGACCGGGCGGGTTCCTCGTCGTGGCGTTCCGAGTGGGAAGGCCCACGGCAGGACACCCGGCTCCCTCCTCCTCCTCCTCGCGGCCGCGATTCAGGGAAGAACGCGGGCCGGAGGAATCTCCGCCAGCCGCGCGCGCATCAAGGACCTAATTCTGCTCAATCACTTGGGGATGGCACCGGCCCTGGGGATGCCGCTGTCACAAACCCTGATGCGGCACACATAACATGCTATAACTGTGGGAAACAGGGACACATTCAAGCCGACTGCACCGACGAGCCCTTATGTGTCAATTGCAAGAAAGTTGGCCACCTCTCTGCCATGTGCGCTGCCTTCGCCAAAGTGCTGGCTCCCTTTTGGGCGGGTTTCAGCGGAGGGCGCCATGGCTTCCTCTGCATTGAAGTCCCAGATGAAGAGCTTCAGCGCCCTGCCTCCAACTCTGCCACGGTCATCCTGGATGGGGGGCGCCTGTCGGAAGAAGAAGTGGAAGAAGAGTTCAAAGACCTCGTGGATGAGAACTGGAATTGGCAGGTGAGGCAGCTCTCGTCCTCGGACTTCGCTGTCGTCTTCCCTTCCAAGGAAAGCCTCCGCATTGCGATCCGTGGGGGTGGGCTAACCCTGCCGACAAGCAAGATCAAAGCTCTGGTTACTGTCCCACTGGGGGACCCCCTTGCATCTGAGACACTTGAAGAGATTTGGGTCAAGCTGGTTGGGGTGCCGCCTCCGTTGCGTCTTGCTGAACGCCTGCTGCTGTCAACACGTGAGGTGGGCCGCCCAATAGCTGTGGATGAGGACTCCCTCTCTCCTGTGGAGAGGCCGGTCAGGATGTCCTTTGGATGCCGCAAAGGAGATGTACTCCCAGAGTCTATTACTCTCTTCGTCAACCTCCAAGGGTACCGTATCAAGATCCTACGCGAGACCGCGGCTGCTGAAGACTCCCCCCCAAGGGCTCCCCCAAGCTTCCCTCCTGGCGATGACAACGGGGATTGTGATGATGACTATGAAGAAACTGACGATGACCGTTGGGATGGACGGAGGGGCAAGCACTTGAAAGAAAAACGAGCCGCCGCCTCTGCGCCAAGCAAGGGAGGTAGCGGCCCGCGGAAATCGGTGCCGCTCAGCGCGGAGCCTCTCTCTCCCCCTGCGGACGACGCGACGCTTCTCACCATCCCTGCTTCTGCTCGCAGCCAGTACGGCTCCAATCTAACCCCCACCGGCAACATCTTTCCCCTCGTGGCACAAATCATCAAGGCCTCGGCTCCTTCAACCTCCAAGCACCAGCCTCCTGAGGCCTCGGACAGTGACTTGCTCCTCCAACTTGACCTACCTGAGAACCTGACATCGGAAGAACGGGTCTCGCCGACCCCTGGAAAAGCCTTGAGGTTGTCCGAGGAGGATCGAGCGGAGGTGGGCTGGGTCACCCCTCCCTCTGTTACGTCTGATCAGGAATATAGGAGGAACAGCGAGCGCAGGAGCAAGAGCAACCATGATCGCCCCTCCAGAAGACTGATGATGGAAGCGGCGGAAGCTGAAGCCACGGTGGTGACATCTGCGTCTCCTCCTTCGCTGGACCTGCACCAGGCTCCCGCCATCTCCAAGGGCGGCCCACCTCCCTCGGGCCAACTGCTGCTGCTGGATGCCCCAATCCCAGCCCTGGGAGCTCCTGTTGCTCGTGCGCCGCGCTCCAAGGCCCCTCCGGTGGAGGCGCAACGCAAGAGTGAAAGAGCAAAAGGGACTTCTGATGGCCCGGTCCTGGAACGTGCCATCCGCACCACCGCTGAGAAGAACTCCATGTCCAAGAGCTCCACCGATGATTCTGCTGCACCGTCCTCTGCCACGCCAGCTCCAGGTAACTCCAACCTTCCCTCTTCCTTTGTCGCTTTCCAAGATTCGTCGGTTCAGCATTTGGTTAAGGTAGCTAGAGACAGCTGCATCCTGTTTAAATCCTCGGAGGGTTCACCTGCCCACGCGGTGACTCTTCTCCAAGCTCGTGAACGTGCCCAGGCTGAACTGCTCTCAGCTAGGCGAAAGTTGGAAGAGGAAAAGGCTAAAGACAAGGAAGAAGCAATGCGGACAAGTACTGACCAAAGGGAGGAAAGTACTTGCCCAGAAGCTGGTTCCGAGGGGGAACCGTGCTCGGGCCCTGGTAGAACAAAGAAGCTTGCTCCCAAGAAGCACAGGATCGCGCGCAGACCTACCCCGGTTGGACACCGGCCTGTAACCCGCCGAGCACGGGCGCTTAGCATGGTTTCCCAATGAGGGCCCTATTCTGGAATATTAGGGGGTTCGGCCGCAGAGGGAGGCGAACCCTGCTCAAAGACTACCTCAGACTTCACCGTATTGATCTGGTCCTTCTCCAAGAAACTATTAAACAAGACTTCACGGACGCCGAGCTTGCCAGCCTTGAGGTGGGAGAGAAATTCTTCTGGTCATGGCTCCCAGCGAATGGCCACTCGGGAGGCATGCTGTTGGGAGTTAGGGACAGTATGTTTGAGGTGGGGAGAATGGACAAGGGTCAATTCTTCCTTAGCCTTTCTATTCTGCATCGGGCTACCAAGAAAAAGCTTGAAGTCATAGGTGTCTACGGCCCTGCAGACCATGCTCGGTCCAGAGGGTTCCTGGCCGAGATTACCGCAAAAATCGCCAGCTGCGATTTGCCGATCCTCATGGGTGGGGACTTCAACCTTATCAGAGCGGCGGAAGATAAGAACAATGACAATGTCAACTGGACCCTTATTGATCTCTTCAACGACAGCATTGCTGCTTGGGCCCTTAGAGAAATCCCGCGCACGGGGGCACGTTTCACTTGGTCTAACCGTCAGATTAATCCCGTCCGCTCTGCCCTGGACCGTGTCTTTGTCTCTGCATCCTTTGAAGCTATTTTCCCTCTTTGCTCTCTTGCTGCCGAGACCTGTCTTGGCTCTGATCACACGCCTCTCGTTTTTGACACCGGGGAGGGCTTCCCCGTTCGTTCTAATCGTTTTTTCTTTGAGTCCAGCTGGTTTGAGCGCCCCGATTTTGTCCCTCTTGTCCAGTTTACATGGGCCAGACTTCTGTCCAAGGTGGGCGGCCGAGACATCATCGACTGGTGGTCGTTCATGTCTTCGGGCCTAAGACAGTACTTGAGGGGATGGAATCAGAACCTTGGTAGGGACACCAAGGCCACAAAGAACGCGCTCCTCACTCAGATTGCACAACTGGATGTGCTGGCCGACTCCTCGGGTTTGGACGAAGACGCCTGGGCATCTAGATATCACCTCGAGGAGCAACTGCTGCATATATATAAGATTGAAGAGGAACACTGGAGGCAGAGAGGCAGGGTTAGGTGGGCTCTGCAGGGAGATGCCAACACAGCCTATTTTCACGCAGTTGCCAACGGCCGAAGAAGGAAATGCAATATTTCTTCGTTAGTCACGGAAAGCGGGACGATCACGGACCCGAAGCTCATCCAGAAGCATGTTTATGATTTTTACAGAAGCCTGCTTGGCTCGTCTGCTGCAAGGATGTGCGGGTTGGCGCCAGACACCTGGGATAGGCTTAGTCGGGTCTCAGAGGAGGAGAATGTGAATCTGGCTCTCACCTTCTCTGAGACTGAGCTCGAGGCCATCGTTAAGGACATGAAGACAGATACCGCCCCGGGCCCGGACGGTTTCCCTGTTGTCTTCTTCAAAAGATTCTGGCCGCAGGTCAAGCTGGGTATTTTGCACATCCTCAATGACTTTGTGCTGGGCGCATTGACATTTCTAGGCTCAACTTTGGAATTCTTTCGCTTATTCCGAAAGTGCCCGGCGCGGATCAAATCACTCAATACAGACCAATTGCACTGATCAATGTAATCTTTAAGATCGTTTCCAAGGCTTACGCGTCTAGGTTGGATCCGGTTGCGCATAGGATCCTTTCTCCCAATCAAACTGCCTTTGTCAAAGGAAGAAATATCCTCGACGGTCCGTTGACGCTGCTAGAAATCATTCACGATCTGAGACGGAGAAAGCATAACGCGGTGCTTCTCAAGTTGGACTTTGAGAAGGCATACGACAGAGTGAACTGGGACTTCCTGGGGGAAGTCCTCCGTTGCAAAGGTTTCGATGAAGGTTACATCCATAGGATTTTACAACTTGTCTCTGGGGGTGATACGCGTAGATGCACACGTCCGTTGGGAACCCCTGATGGGATTCGTAGCATAGAAAACAAAAAATTTCCTACCGCAAGAACGAAAACCAAGCCAAGATCTAATCTAGTAGACGGTAGCAACGAGGAGATGATGAGACTAACCCTCAAAGATTCGCAAAAAGAGATTAGATCTCGGGGTGGATGTAGTCGATCACTTGCCGCTTGCAAAAGCGCGTAGAAGATCTTGATCTTGACGGTGCCACAATCGGGCAGCACCTCCGTACTCGGTCACACGTACAGCTCGATGAAGACACCTCCTCCTTGTTCCAGCAAGCGGGGAGATGTGGTAGATGGGATCTAGTCCAGCAGCACGGCGTGGTGGTGGTGGAGAGTTTGCGTGGACAGGGCTTCGCCTATTCGCGTTGGGTGGAAGAAACTAGGCAAAAGGTGGAGCAAACGGAGCAAACGACCGCGGAACAAAAATCTGATTATTTGAGCCGGCCGCGTGCTCTTTTTATAGGCGTGTGAGGCGGCGGACGTTTCAGCGTGGAAGCCACGTCAAAACGATCGATCGGATCGATCCAATCTGTAATGTGCAAGGCAAAAAGCAAAACAGTTTCCTTTTCTTGCGTGCACAAACAGCACACGGCCGATTCCTTTCCTAGGCGTGCACAGGCAAAACACTTTGCCTTTCCTTGCGTGTGGCCGGCCGGCCGGTCGGCCCAGCTGGCCGGGCCTTGCCCTTTCCTTTTTTTTTCTTTCTCCTTTTGCTCTTTTCTTTGATAGTTTGTCTACATGAGCTACTTAATTGGCCCATTAGCAAAACTACTTATAGACTACTTTTAGCCCCACATTTATTTCTACTAAATAAATTGATATTAATATTTACTAATTCAATTAATTAATAAATCATTAATCATCTTCCCAGAACAATTCCGTAACTCTCCAAAACTATTTATTTAATCCTGAAATTACCCCTAGCAACATCGCACCCTTAAGTGTGTCACCCTACGGTTCGAGAATGTGCGGACATGATCGAGACGCCTCTCCAATAATCATCAGCGGGACCTGGAGATCCGTAATGACTCCTACATATTCAACGATGAACAATGTGATCGAATGAACCATTTACATACGATACCGATTCCCTTTGTCTCACGATATATTACTTGTCCGAGGTTTGATCATCGGTATCTCGATACCTTGTTCAACCTCGTCTCCTGACAAGTACTCTTTACTCGTACCGTGGTATGTGGTCTCTTATGAACCATTCATATGCTTGCAAGCCATTTAGACGACATTCCACCGAGAGGGCCAGTATATCTATCCGTCATCGGGATGGACAAATCCCACTGTTGATCCATATGCCTCAAGCTCATACTTTCCGGATACCTAATCCCATCTTTATAACCACCCATTTACGCAGTGGCGTTTGATGTAATCAAAGTACCCTTCCGGCATAACGATTTATATGATCTCATGGTCGAAAGGACTTGGTAACTATGTATCGAAAGCTTATAGCAAATGAACTTAATGACGTGATCTTATGCTACGCTTAATTGGGTGTGTCCATTACATCATTCACACAATGATATAACCTTGTCATTAATAACATCCAATATTCATGATCACGAAACGATGATCATCTATTAATCAACAAGCTAGTTATACAACAGGCTTTACTAGGGACTTCTTGTTGTTTACATAACACACATGTATCAATGTTTCGGTCAATACAATTATAGCATGGTATATAAACATTTATCATAAACACAAAGATATATAATAACCAATTTATTATTGCCTCTTGGGCATATCTCCAACAGTCTCCCACTTGCACTAGAGTCAATAATCTAGATTACATTGTAAGGTACCTAACACCCATGGCATTCTGGTGTTGGTCATGCTTTGACCTAGGGAGAGCTTTAGTCAAAGGATCTGCTACATTCAGATCAGTGTGTACTTTGCAAATCTTTACTTCTCCATCTTCGATGTACTCGCGAATCGAATGAAAATGCAGCTTGATATGCTTCAGCTTCTTGTGTGACCTTGGTTCTTGTGCATTGGCGATGGCACCCATGTTGTCACAATAAATGACTAGTGGGTCCAATGCACTAGGAACCACACCCTCAACAATGAACCTCTTCATCCATACCGCTTCCGATGAAGCCTCCGAAGCCGCTATGTATTCCGATTGAGACTTCGCCACCGTGCACTGCTTGGCACCACTACTGCACACCATTCAATATAAACACGTACCCAGACCGAGACTTAGAGTCATCGGGATCGTGTTCCAACTTGCATCGGTGTAACTTGTTACAACGAGCTCTTGGTCACCGCCATAACAAAGAAACATATCCTTAGTTCTTTTCAAGTACTTCAGGATATTCTTGACCGCTGTCCAGTGTTCCATTCCTGGATCACTTTGATATCTGCTGGTCAAACTAACAGCATGTGCTATATCCGGTCTAGTACACGCATGGCATACATGATAGAGCCTACTGCCGAGGCATAGGGGATCCGATTCATCCTCTCTCTTTCTTCTCGTAGCTGGACCTTGAGTCTTACTCAAGACCTTACCTGGCAACATCGGTAAGAATCCTTTCTTACTTTCATCCATTCTAAACTTCTTTAGAATCTTGTCCAGTATGTACTCTGTGAAAGCCCTATTAGGCGTCTTGATCTATCTCGATAAATCTTGATGCCTAAAATGTACGCTGCTTCACCAAGGTCCTTCATTGAAAAACACTTATTCAAATAACCTTTTTTGCTTAAAAGTTCTATATCATTCCCAATCAATAATATGTCATCTACATATAATATCGGGAATGATACAGAGCTCCCACTCACTTTCTTGTAAATACAAGCCTCTCCATGGCACTGTATAAACCCGAAGTCTTTGATCACCTTATCAAAGCGTCGGTTCCAACTCTGGATGCTTGCTTCAGTCCATAAATGGAACGCTGAAGTTTGCATACCATGTCAACATTTTTAGGATTGACAAAACCTTTGGGTTGTACCATATACAACTCTTCCTCAATGTCACCATTAAGGAACGCCGTTTTGACATCCATCTGCCAAATCTCATAATCGAAAAATGCAGCTATTGCTAACAAAATCCTCACAGACTTTAGCTTCGCTACGGTGAGAAAGTCTCATCGTAGTCAACACCTTGAATTTGTCGGAAACCCTTTGCGACAAGTCGAGCTTTATAGACATAACATTACCGTCGCATCATTTTCTCTTGAAGATCCATTTATTCTCAACAGCCTTGCGGCTATCAGGTAGATCTACCAAAGTCCATACTTTGTTATCATACATGGATCCCGGATTTCATGGCTTCTTGCCATTTGTTGGAATCTGGGCTCATCATCGCTTCTTCATACGTCGCAGGGTCCTCATCATTGTTGTCCACAATCATGAGATTTAGACAAGGATCATACCAATCGGGAGTGGTACGTTCCCTTGTCGACCTGCGAGGTTCAGTAGCTACTTCGCTCGAAGTTTCATGATCATTATCATTAGCTTCCTCTCTTACGGTGCGGCGGCACAGAACATCTTCCGCTGCGCTACTCGATCAACGAGAGAAGGTTCAGTAACCTCGGAGTTCTACTTTTCTTCCAGTCACTTCTTTAGTGAGAAACTCTTTCTCAAGAAAGGTTCCGTTCTTAGCAACAAAGACTTTGCCTTCGGATCTGTGATAGAAAGTATACCCTATAGTTTCCTTAGGGTATCCTATGAAGACGCATTTCTCCGCTTTGGGTTCTAGCTTGTCCGGTTGTAACTTTTTTACATAGGCTTTGCAACCCCAAACTTTAAGGAACGACAACTTAGGTTTCTTATTAAACCATAATTCATACGGTGTCGTTGCAACGGATTTCGATGGTGCCCTATTTAAAGTGAATGCAGCTGTCTCTAATGCATGACCCCAAAATGATAAAGGCAAATCAGTAAGAGACATCATAGAACGAACCATATCTAAGAGAGTTCGATTACGACGTTCGGACACACCATTGCGCTGTGGTGTTCCCGGTGGTGTCAACTGTGAAAGTATTCCGCATTTCTTCAAATGCATGCCAAACTCATAACTCAGATATTCGCCTCCGCGATCAGAACGCAAAAACTTGATCTTCTTGTTACGTTGATTTTCTACTTCACTTTGGAATTCCTTGAACTGGAAAGTCTCGGATTTATGTTTCATGAAATAGATATACCCATATCTACTCAGATCATCTGTGAAGGTTAGAACATAACGATAACCACCGCGCGAGGCTACACTCATTGGTCCGAACACATCGGTATGTATGATTTCCTATAAGTCTGTAGCTCGCTCCATAATACCAGAGAATGGAGTCTTAAGTCATTTTTCCCATTAGACATGCTTCGCATCTATCAAGTGACTCAAAGTCAAGTGACTCAAGTAATCCATCGGAATGGAGTTTCTTCATGCGTTTCACTCCAATACGACCAAGACGACAGTGCCACATATAAGTAGAATTATCATTCAATTTAATTCGCTTAGCATCAATGTTATGAACATGTGTATCGCTACTATCGAGACTTAATAGAAATAAACCATTCTTCTCAGTGCATGACCATAAAAGATATTATTCATAAAAATAGAACAACCATTATTCTCAGACTTGAATGAATAACCGTCTTGCATTAAACACGATCCAGATATAATGTTCATGCTCAACGCACCAAATATAACAATTATTAAGGTCTAAAACTAATCCCGATGGTAGATGTAGAGGAGCGTGCCGACGGCGATCACATCGACCTTGGATCCATTTCCAATGCGCATCGTCACTTCATCCCTCGCTAGGCTTCGTTTATTCCGTAGTTCCTGTTTGAGTTAAAAATGTGAGCAACCGAACCAGTATCAAATACCCAGCACTAGTACGAGAACCAGTGAGATAAACATCTATAACATGTATATCAGATATACCTTTCTTCTTCTTGACAAGGCCGCTCTTCGGATCAGCCAAGTACTTGGGGCAATTCCGCTTCCAGTGACCCTTCCCATTGCAGTAATAGCAGTCAGTATCAGGTTTAGGGCCACCCTTAGGCTTCTCGGGAGGCGCGGCAGCTTTCTTGCCGCCCTTCTTGAGGTCCTTCTTAGGTTTACCCCTGCTTCTTGAACTTGGTGGTCTTATTGACCATCAACACTTGGTGCTCTTTCTGTATCTCAACCTCAGCAGATTTCAGCATGGAGAAGAGTTCAGGTAACTCCTTATTCATGTTCTGCATATTGTAGTTCATCACGAAGTTCTTGTAACTTGGTGGCAGTGATTGGAGAACACGATGAATACCCATGGTTAGGGATCACAATCCCCAAGTCACTGAGCTTCCTCGCATGTCCGGACATAGCGAACATGTGCTCACTAACGGAGCTGCCCTCTTCCATCATGCAGCCAAAGAACTGCCGAGGCCTCATAGCTCTCCACGGCATGAGTTTCAAAGATAACTTTGAGCTCACGCATCATATCACAAGGGTCGTGGTGCTCAAAACGCTTTTGGAGCTCTGCCTCTAGGCTGCATAGGATGGCACACTGAACTTGAGAGTACACTTTAGCCCGAGCTTCGAAAACATTCTTTTCTTCCTCGGATACTACAGGAGGTGGTGTGGAACCTAGCGGTGCATCAAGCACATATTGCAGATTTCCGCCATTGAGGAAGATCCTCACATGACGGAACCAGTCGGTGAAGTTGCTACCATTGCTTTTAAGCTTTTCTTTCTCTAGGAACTGGTTAAAATTGATTGATGGGGACGCCATGATCTACAACAATTATTTGCAATAGTTTAGACTAAGTTTATGACAAATTGAGTTCAAATTTTAATTTAACAAAATTAAAAACTAGGTGAACTCCCACTCAAAACAATATCCCTCGCATTGTCTTAGTGATCACACGAACCAAATCCACCACACCAAGCCCGATCATCACGAACAAGATGTAATTTCAATGGCGAACACCCAAGTGTTCATCATATCAATCATATGACTCATGCTCTACCTTTCGGTACCCCGTGTTCCGAGACCATGTCTGTACATGCTAGGCTCGTCAAGGCAACCTTAGTACCCGCGTGTACTTGTACCCGTTGTATGCACATGTAGAATCTATCACACCCGATCATCACGAGATGCTTCGAAACGACAAGTCTTAGCAACGGTGCATACTAAGGATGAACACTTTATTATCTTGATATTTAGTGAGGGGGATCATCTTATAATGCTACCGTCGCGATCTAAGCAATATAAGATGCATAAAAGGATTAACATCACATGCAATTCATATGTGATATGATATGGCCCTTTTGTCTTTGCGCCTTTGATCTTCATCTCCAAAGCACGGACATGATCCTCCATCATCAACGGGCATGATCTCCATCATCATCGGCGAAGCAACAAGGTCAATGGCGCCGTCTTCATGATTGTCCTCCATGTAGTAACTATTACAACTACTTGAAAATACTACTCAACATGAAATTTAAAGACAACCATAAGGCTCCTGCCGGTTGCCACAATACAATGATGATCATCTCATACATATTCATCATCACATTATGGCCATATCACATCACCAAACCCTGCAAAAACAAGTTAGACGGTTCTAATTTGGTTTGCATATTTTACGTGGTTTAGGGTTTTCGCATAAGATCCAATCTACCTACGAACATGAACCACAACGGTGATACTAATATTGTCAATCGAAAGAGTAAGTTGGATCTTTACTATAGTAGGAGAGACAGACACCCGCAAAGCCACTTATGCAATACAAGTTGCATGTCGAGCGTGGAGCAAATCTCATGAACGCGGTCATGTAAAGTTAGCCCGAGCCGCTTCATCCCACTATGCCACAAAGATGCAAAGTACTCGAACTAAAGACAACAAAGCATCAACGCCCACAAACAATTGTGTTCTACTCGTGCAACCAATCTATGCATAGACACGGCTCTAATACCACTGATGGGATTCGTAGCATAGAAAACAAAAAATTTCCTACCGCAAGAACGAAACCAAGCCAAGATCTAATCTAGTAGACGGTAGCAACGAGGAGATGATGAGACTAACCCTCGAAGATTCGCAAAGCTTAACGAGATTAGATCTCGGGGTGGATGTAGTCGATCACTTGCCGCTTGCAAGCGCGTAGAAGATCTTGATCTTGACGGTGCCACAATCGGGCAGCACCTCCGTACTCGGTCACACGTACAGCTCGATGAAGACACCTCCTCCTTGTTCCAGCAAGCGGGGAGATGTGGTAGATGGGATCTAGTCCAGCAGCACGACGGCGTGGTGGTGGTGGAGAGTTTGCGCGGACAGGGCTTCGCCTATTCGCGTTGGGTGGAAGAAACTAGGCAAAAGGTGGAGCAAACGGAGCAAACGACCGCGGAACAAAAATCTGATTATTTGAGCCGGCCGCGTGCTCTTTTTATAGGCGTGTGAGGCGGCGGACGTTTCAGCGTGGAAGCCACGTCAAAACGATCGATCGGATCGATCCAATCTGTAATGTGCAAGGCAAAAAGCAAAACAGTTTCCTTTTCTTGCGTGCACAAACAGCACACGGCCGATTTCTTTCCTAGGCGTGCACAGGCAAAACACTTTGCCTTTCCTTGCGTGTGGCCGGCCGGCCGGTCGGCCCAGCTGGCCGGGCCTTGCCCTTTCCTTTTTTTTTCTTTCTCCTTTTGCTCTTTTCTTTGATAGTTTGTCTACATGAGCTACTTAATTGGCCCATTAGCAAAACTACTTATAGACTACTTTTAGCCCCACATTTATTTCTACTAAATAAATTGATATTAATATTTACTAATTCAATTAATTAATAAATCATTAATCATCTTCCCGGAACAATTCCGTAACTCTCCAAAACTATTTATTTAATCCCGAAATTACCCCTAGCAACATCGCAACCTTAAGTGTGTCACCCTACGGTTCGAGAATGTGCAGACATGATCGAGACGCCTCTCCGACCAATAATCATCAGCGGGACCTGGAGATCCGTAATGACTCCTACATATTCAACGATGAACAATGTGATCGAATGAACCATTTACATACGATACCGATTCCCTTTGTCTCGCGATATATTACTTGTCCGGGTTTGATCATCGGTATCTCGATACCTTGTTCAACCTCGTCTCCGACAAGTACTCTTTACTCGTACCGTGGTATGTGGTCTCTTATGAACCATTCATATGCTTGCAAGCCATTTAGACGACATTCCACCGAGAGGGCCCAGAGTATATCTATCCGTCATCGGGATGGACAAATCCCACTGTTGATCCATATGCCTCAAGCTCATACTTTCGGATACCTAATCCCATCTTTATAACCACCCATTTACGCAGTGGCGTTTGATGTAATCAAAGTACCCTTCCGGCATAACTGATTTATATGATCTCATGGTCGAAAGGACTTGGTAACTATGTATCGAAAGCTTATAGCAAATGAACTTAATGACGTGATCTTATGCTACGCTTAATTGGGTGTGTCCATTACATCATTCACACAATGATATAACCTTGTCATTAATAACATCCAATGTTCATGATCACGAAACGATGATCATCTATTAATCAACAAGCTAGTTATACAAGAGGCTTTACTAGGGACTTCTTGTTGTTTACATAACACACATGTATCAATGTTTCGATCAATACAATTATAGCATGGTATATAAACATTTATCATAAACACAAAGATATATAATAACCAATTTATTATTGCCTCTTGGGCATATCTCCAACAACCCCAAGTGGAAGGTATGATGCGTATAGAAGCAAGTTTCCCTCAGTATGAAACCAAGGTTTAATCGAACCAGTAGGAGCCAAGAAGCACGTTGAAGGTTGATGGTGGCGAAATGTGATGCGGCGCAACAACAGGGATTCCGGCGCCAACGTGGAATCTGCACAACAAAACCAAAGTACTTTGCCCCAACGAAACAGTGAGGTTGTCAATCTCACCGCTTGCTGTAACAAAGGATTAAACGTATCGAGTGGAAGATGTTTGCAAAGAAAACGGTAAAACACAATTGCAAGATTGTATGCTATGTAAAGAATAGGACCGGGGTCCACAGTTCACTAGAGGTGTCTCTCCCATAAGATAAAAGCATGTTGGGTGAACAAATTAGTCGGGCAATTGACAAATAGAGAAAGGCATAACAATGCATATACATGATATGATAAATATAGTGAGATTTAATTGGGCATTACGACAAAGTACATAGACCGCCATCCAACTGCATCTATGCCTAAAAAGTCCACCTTCAGGTTATCATCCGAACCCCATTCAGTATTAAGTTGCTAAGCAACAACAATTGCATTAAGTATGGTGCGTAATGTAATCGACAACTACATCCTTAGACATAGAATCAATGTTTTATCCCTAGTGGCAACACATCACAACCTTAGAACTTTGTCACTGTCCCGGTGTCAATGAAGGCATGAACCCACTATCGAGCATAAATACTCCCTCTTGGAGTTAAGAGCAAAAACTTGGCCGAGCCTCTACTAATAACGGAGAGCATGCAAGATCATAAACAACACATAAACAATAGATTGATAATCACCATAACATAGTATTCTCTATCCATCGGATCCCGACAAACACAACATATAGAATTACATATAGATGATCTTGATCATGTTAGGCAGCTCACAAGATCCAACAATGAAGCACAACAAGGAGAAGACGACCATCTAGCTACTGCTATGGACCCATGGTCCAGGGTGAACTACTCACTCATCACTCCGGAGGCGATCATGGCGATGAAGAGTCCTCCGGAGATGAATCCCCTCTCCGGCAGGGTGCGGGACGATCTCTGAATCCCCGAGATGGGATTCGCGGCGGCGCGTCTGGAAGGTTTTCGTATCGTGGCTCTCGTGCGGGGTTTCGCGACGGAGGCTTTAAGTAGGCGGAAGGGCAACGCGGGGCCACACGACCCCACACCCTAGGTCCGCGCGGCCAGGGCCGGCCGCGCCGCCCTATGGTGTCGGCGCCTCGTGGCCCCACTTCCTTCCCTCTTCGGTCTTCTGAAGCTTCGTGCAAAAATAGGACCCTGGGAAGATTTCGTCCAATTCCGAGAATATTTCCTTAGTTTGAAACCAAAACAAAGACTGGCTCTTCGGCATCTTGTTAATAGGTTAGTTCCAGAAATGCATAAATATGACATATAATGTGCATAAAACATGTAGGTATCATCAATAAAGTAGCATGGAACATAAGAAATTATCGATACGTTGGAGACGTATCAGCATCCCCAAGTTAGTTCTGCTCGTCCCGAGCAGGTAAAACGATAACAAAGATAATTTCTGAAGTGACATGCCATCATAATCTTGATCATACTATTTGTAAACATATGTAATGAATGCAGCGATCAAAACAAAGGTAATGACATGAGTAAACAAGTGAATCATATGACAAAGACTTTTCATGAATAGTACTTCAAGACAAGCATCAATAAGTCTTGCATAAGAGTTAACTCATAAAGCAATAAATCAAAGTAAAGGTATTGAAGCAACACAAAGGAAGATTAAGTTTCAGCGGTTGCTTTCAACTTATAACATGTATATCTCATGGATATTGTCAACATAAAGTAATATAACAAGTGCAATATGCAAGTATGTAGGAATCAATGCACAGTTCACACAAGTGTTTGCTTCTTAAGGTGGAGGAGATAGGTAAACTGACTCAACAATAAAAGTAAAAGAAAGGTCATTCAAAGAGGAAAGCATCGATTGCTGTATTTGTGCTAGAGCTTTTATTTTGAAAACATGAAACAATTTTGTCAACGGTAGTAATAAAGCATACGAGTTATGAAAATTATATCTTACAAGTTGCAAGCCTCATGCATAGTATACTAATAGTGCCCGCACCTCGTCCTACTTAGCTTGGACTACCGGATCTTTGCATGCCATGTTTCAACCAAGTGTCACAAAGGGGTACCTCCATGCCGCCTGTACAAAGGTCTAAGGAGAATGCTCGCATTTTGGATTTCTCGCTTTTGATTATTCTCAACTTAGACATCCATATCGGGACAACATGGACAACAGATAATGGACTCCTCTTAAATGCATAAGCATGTAGCAATGATTATTATTCTCATATGAGATTGAGGATATATGTCCAAAACTGAAACTTCCACCATGATTCATGGCTTTAGTTAGCGGCCCAATGTTCTTCTCTAACAATTTTGCATGCTCCAACCACTAAAATGATAGATCCTTCAGACAAGACGGACATGCATAGCAACTCACATGATATTCAACAATAGTTGATGGCGTTCCCAGAAGCATGGTTATCGCACAACAAGCAACTTAATAAAAGATAAAGTGCATAAGTACATATTCAATACTACGATAGTTTTTAAGGCTATTTTGTCCCATGAGCTATATATTGCAAAGGTGGATGATGGAATTTTAAAGGTAGCACTCAAGCAATTTACTTTGGAATGGCGGAGAAATACCATGTAGTAGGTAGGTATGGTGGACACAAATGGCATAGTAGTTGGCTCAAGGATTTTGGATGCATGAGAAGTATTCCCTCTCGATACAAGGTTTAGGCAAGCAAGGTTATTTGAAGCAAACTCAAGGATGAACAGGTGCAGCAAAACTCACATAAAAGATATATTGTAAACATTATAAGAGTCTACACCGTCTTCCTTGTTGTTCAAAACTCAATACTAGATATTATCTAGACCTTAGAGAGACCAGATATGCAAATCAAATTTAAGCAAGCTCTATGTATTTCTTCATTAATGGGTGCAAAGCATATGATGCAAGAGCTTAAACATGAGCACAACAATTGCCAAGTATCACATTATCCAAGACATTTTAGAATTACTACATGTAGCATTTTCCAATTCCATCCATATAACAATTTAACGAAGAAGAAACGCCTCGAACATTATGAGTAAAGCCTAAGGACATATTTGTCCATATGCAACAGCGGAGCGTGTCTCTCTCCACAAAGTGAATGCTAGGATCCATTTTATTCAAACAAAAACAAAAACAAAAACAAACCGACGCTCCAAGTAAAGAACACAAGATGTTGAATAAAAATATAGTTTCGGGGAGGAACCTGATGATGTTGTCGATGAAGAAGGGGATGCCTTGGGCATCCCCAAGCTTAGACGCTTGAGTCTTCTTAAAATATGCAGGGGTGAACCACGGGGGCATCCCCAAGCTTAGAGCTTTCACTCCTCTTGATCATGGTATATCATACTCCTCTCTTGACCCTTGAAAACTTCCTTCACACCAAACTTCAAGCAAACTCATTAGAGGGTTAGTGCACAATTAATAATTCACACATTCAGAGGTGACACAAACATTCTTTACACTTCTGGACATTGCATAAAGCTACTGGACATTAATGGATCAAAGAAATAAATCCAACATAGCAAAAGAGGCAATGCGAAATAAAAGGCAGAATCTGTCAAAAACAGAACAGTCCGTAAAGACGAATTTAAAGCGGCACCAGACTTGCTCAAATGGAAAAACTCAAAACTAATGAAAGTTGCGTACATATCGAGGATCACGCTCGTAAATTGGCAGATTTTTTCGAATTTTCTACAGAGAACTGTGCCCAGATTCGTGACAGACAGCAATGCTGTTTCTGCGCGATCCCAAATATAACATCAACTTTGACATAGAAACTTTACTTGGCACAAAAACATGATAAGGAGAGGTTGCTACAGTAGTAAACAACTTCCAAGACTCAACAAAACAAAAATTGCTGTAGTAAAAACATGGGTTGTCTCCCATAAGCGCTTTTCTTTAACGCCTTTCAGCTAGGCGCAGAAAGTGCAAATCAAGTAACATCGAGAGTAGAAGCATCAACATCATAACTTGTTCTAATAATAGAATCAAAAGGCAACTTCATTCTCTTTCTAGGGAAGTGTTCCATACCTTTCTTGAGAGGAAATTGATATTTAATATTACCTTCCCTCATATCAATAACAGCACCAACGGTTCGAAGAAAAGGTCTTCCCAACACAATAGGACAAGATGCATTGCATTCGATATCCAAGACAACAAAATCAACGGGGACAAGGTTATTGTTAACCTTAATGTGCAAATTATCAATCCTCCCCAAAGGTTTCTATTTAACATTATCGGCAAGATTAACATCCAAATAACAATTCTTCAATGGTGGCAAGTCAAGCATATCATAAATCTTTTTAGGCATAACAGAAATACTTGCACCAAGATCACATAAAGCATTACATTCAAAGTCATTGAATTTCATTTTAATGATGGGCTCCCAACCATCTTCTAACTTTCTAGGAATAGAAGTTTCAAGTTTTAGTTTCTCTTCTCTAGCTTTTATGAGAGCATTTGTAATATGTTTTGTAAAGGCTAAATTTATAGCACTAGCATTAGGACTTTTAGCAAGTTTTTGTAAGAACTTTATAACTTCAGAGATGTGGAAATCATCAAAATCTAAATCATTATGAGCTACAGCAATGGGATCATTGTCCCCAAGGTTGGAAAAAATTTCAGCAGTTTTATCACAAGCAGTTTCAGCAGTTTTAGCAATTTCAGGCAGTTTTGTACGCTTTGCACTAGAAGTAGAAACATTGCCAACACCAATTATTTTACCATTGATAGTAGGAGGTGCAGCAACATGTGAAGAATTAACATTACTAGTGGTGGTAATAGTCCAAACTTTAGCTACTCCCTCCGATCCATATTAATTGACTTCAATATGGATGTATCTAGAACTAAAATGTGTCTAGATACATCCATATCAGAGTCAATTAATATGAACCGGAGGGAGTACATTATTCTCTTTAGCTAGTTTTTCATTTTCTTCTCTATCCCACCTAGCACGCAGTTCAGCCATTAATCTTATATTCTCATTAATTCTAACTTGGATGGCATTTGCTGTAGTAGTAATTTTATTATCAATATCATTATTAGGCATAACTTTCAATTTTAAAAGATTAACATCAGAGGCAAGTCTATCAACTCTAGAAGCAATAATATCAATTTTATCAAGCTTTTCCTCAACAGATTTGTTAAAAGCAGTTTGTGTACTAATAAATTCTTTAAGCATGGCTTCAAGACCAGAGGGTACACTCCTATTATTGTTGTAAGAATTCCCATAAGAATTACCATAACCATTACCATTAGCGAAGGATATGGCCTATAGTTATTACCAGAGTTGTTCCTATAAGCATTGTTGTTGAAATTATTATTTTTAATGAAATTCACATCAACATTTTCTTCTTGAGCAACCAATGAAGCTAAAGGAACATTATTTGGATCAACATTAGATCTACCTTTCACAAGCATAGACATAATCACATCAATCTTATCACTCAAGGAAGAGGTTTCTTCAGAATTTACCTTCTTACCTTGTGGAGCTCTTTCCGTGTGCCATTCAGAGTAATTTATCATCATATCATCAAGAAGTTTTGTAGCCGCCCCCAATGTGATGGACATAAAGGTACCTCCAGCAGCTGAATCCAATAAATTCCGAAGAAAAATTTAGTCCTGCATAGAAGGTTTGGATGATCATCCAAGTAGTCAGTCCATGGGTTGGGAAATTCTTTACCAAAGTTTTCATTCTCTCCCATGCTTGAGCAACATGTTCAGTATCTAATTGCTTAAAATTCATTATGCTACTTCTCAAAGATATAATTTTAGCGGGAGGATAATATCTACCAATAAAAGCATCCTTGCATTTAGTCCATGAATCAATACTATTCTTAGGCAAAGATAGCAACCAATCTTTAGCTCTTCCTCTTAATGAGAAAGGAAACACTTTCAATTTAATAATATCACCATCTACATCCTTATACTTTTGCATTTCTAAAGTTCAACAAAATTATTAAGATGGGCAGCAGCATCATCAGAACTAGCACCAAAATTGATCTCTCATGACAAGGTTCAGTAGTTTAATTTCAAAGAATTCTCTGTAGTAGCAGGTGGAGCAATAGGTGTGCATAGGAAATCATTATTATTTGCATTTGTGAAGTCACACAACTTAGTATTTTCAGGGGTATTCATTTTAGCAACAGTAAATAAAACAAACTAGATAAAGTAAATGCAAGTAATTAATTTTTTTGTGTTTTTGATATAGAGAGCAAGGCAGTAAATAAAGTAAACTTAGCAACTAATTTTTTTGTATTTTGATTTAGTGCAGCAAACAAAGTAGTAAATAAAATAAAGCAAGACAAAAACAAAGTAAAGAGATTGAGAAGTGGAGACTCCCCTTGCAGTGTCTTGATCTCCCGGCAACGGCGCCAATTTAGCTTGATACGCGTAGATGCACACGTCCGTTGGGAACCCCAAGTGGAAGGTATGATGCGTATAGAAGCAAGTTTCCCTCAGTATGAAACCAAGGTTTAATCGAACCAGTAGGAGCCAAGAAGCACGTTGAAGGTTGATGGTGGCGAAATGTGATGCGGCGCAACAACGGGGATTCCGGCGCCAACGTGGAATCTGCACAACAAAACCAAAGTACTTTGCCCCAACGAAACAGTGAGGTTGTCAATCTCACCGCTTGCTGTAACAAAGGATTAAACGTATCGAGTGGAAGATGTTTGCAAAGAAAACAGTAAAACACAATTGCAGTAGATTGTATGCTATGTAAAGAATAGGACCGGGGTCCACAGTTCACTAGAGGTGTCTCTCCCATAAGATAAAAGCATGTTGGGTGAACAAATTACGGTCGGGCAATTGACAAATAGAAAGGCATAACAATGCATATACATGATATGATAAATATAGTGAGATTTAATTGGGCATTACGACAAAGTACATAGACCGCCATCCAACCGCATCTATGCCTAAAAGTCCACCTTCAGTTATCATCCGAACCCCATTCAGTATTAAGTTGCTAAGCAAAGACAATTGCATTAAGTATGGTGCGTAATGTAATCGACAACTACATCCTTAGACATAGAATCAATGTTTTATCCCTAGTGGCAACAGCACATCACAACCTTAGAACTTTCTGTCACTGTCCCAGGTGTCAATGAAGGCATGAACCCACTATCGAGCATAAATACTCCCTCTTGGAGTTAAGAGCAAAAACTTGGCCAGAGCCTCTACTAATAACGGAGAGCATGCAAGATCATAAACAACACATAAACAATAGATTGATAATCACCATAACATAGTATTCTCTATCCATTGGATCCCGACAAACACAACATATAGAATTACATATAGATGATCTTGATCATGTTAGGCAGCTCACAAGATCCAACAATGAAGCACAACAAGGAGAAGACGGCCATCTAGCTACTGCTATGGACCCATGGTCCAGGGTGAACTACTCACTCATCACTCCGGAGGCGATCATGGCGATGAAGAGTCCTCCGGAGATGAATCCCTCTCCGGCAGGGTGCCGGAGGCGATCTCCTGAATCCCCCGAGATGGGATTCGGCGGCGGCGTCTCGGAAGGTTTTCCGTATCGTGGCTCTCGGCGGGGTTTTCGCGACGGAGGCTTTAAGTAGGCGGAAGGGCAACGCGGGGGCCACACGAGGGCCCCACACCCTAGGTCGGCGCGGCCAGGGCCTGGGCCGCGCCGCCCTATGGTGTCGGCGCCTCGTGGCCCCACTTCCTTCCCTTCGGTCTTCTGGAAGCTTCGTGCAAAAATAGGACCCGGGCGAAGATTTCGTCCAATTCCGAGAATATTTCCTTACTAGGATTTCTGAAACCAAAAACAGCAGAAAACAGCAACTGGCTCTTCGGCATCTTGTTAATAGGTTAGTTCCAGAAAATGCATAAATATGACATATAATGTGCATAAAACATGTAGGTATCAACAATAAAGTAGCATGGAACATAAGAAATTATCGATACGTTAGAGACGTATCAGGGGGACAAACTGCTATCTCTATCAACGGTGAAGTGGGGCCGTTTTTCAGAAATCTGAGAGGGGTTCGCCAGGGAGACCCCCTTTCACTTTTTCAACTTTATTGGTGAGGCCCTGTCTGGTATTCTGTCGGCGGCTTCCAAGGCAGGACACATTCACGGTTTGGTTCCACACCTGTTGCCCGGGGGCGTCACCCATCTCCAGTATGCTGACGACATGCTTATCCTCATTCAAGGTTCGGATGAGGATATTGCCAACCTTAAATTCCTGCTGATGTGCTTTGAGGATATGTCGGGGCTCAAGATCAACTATCACAAAAGCGAGGTCTTTGTGCTGGGTCAGCGGTTCGAAGAGCGGACTTCTATTGCTAACAAGCTTAACTGCAAACTTGGCTCCTTCCCCTTCATCTATCTGGGCCTCCCTATCTCGGACAGAAAGCTTACCCTAGAGCAGTGGCTCTTTCTTGTGCGGAAACTCGCCACAAAAATCGAACCTTGGTTAGGAAGGCTGATGTCGTCAGGGGGACGACTTATCCTTTCTAATGCATGTCTAGACAATCTCCCGATGTTTGCGATGGGCCTGTTCCTCCTCCATGATGGGATTCATGCGAGGTTTGACTCGCATCGCTCTAAGTTCTTTTGGGAAGGAGCGGGACCGAAGAGAAAATACCACCTGGTGAACTGGCCAACTGTTTGTAGACCCAAGGAATTTGGAGGGCTAGGGTTACTCAATACCAAAAAGATGAATGTGGCACTGTTGTTGAAGTGGATTTGGAGACTATACCAGGAAGAGGACACGATCTGGGCTCGCATCATCCGGGCTAAGTATGGGGACGCCTCCGACTTGTTTGCGGGATCAGGTCATGGAGGCTCCCCCTTCTGGAAAAGTCTTCACAAAATCAAGAACCTCTTTAAGGTTGGAGCAAAGCACAAGGTGCGGAACGGCAATAGAACCAGCTTCTGGAAGGACTGGTGGTGGGGCAGGGGCCCCCTTCTCGAGTCCTTCCCTTTGTTATTTGCCATCTGTGACAACCAAGATATTTCGGTCGCTGATGCGTTATTCCAAGACAACCTGCAAGTCCGTTTTCGCCGTTCTCTTGATCCGGAGGGTGTGAGGCAGTGGGAAGATCTTCATACAAGTTTGGTGGCGGTGACTCTCACAACGGGTCAAGACGAGATCTCTTGGCACCTGGAACAAAACGGATTATTTTCTGTGAGATCCATGTATGCTATGCTGTCGAAGGGTACGACGGTGGCTCACTTCAAAGACCTGTGGGAAGCCTCTGTTCCGCTAAAAATCAAAATCTTCTCCTGGCAGTTAGCCCTGGATAAACTGCCCTCGGCTCAGCAGATCCTTACTCGACATGGTCCGTCAAACGGCCTCTGTGCCCTGTGTGGTGCGCCGGAGGACGTTGGCGGTCTTCGCGTGGTCAGTCACGCGCCAGTTGCTCGGGTGTAACTGGCGCCCTACTAATTTTGCCCAATTCCATGATATCCTGTCTAGCTTCTCGGGTTACCCTAGAAAGTTGTTGTGGATCCTTTTTCTTGCCCAGTATTGGGCGCTGTGGCATGTGCGCAATAAACTTGCTATTGAAAAGAAAATTATTGCTAACCCAGCTGACATTGTTTACAAAATCATCATTTTTTTGCAGCTGTGGAGCCTAAAATGCAAGTCAAGAGAAAAGGAGGGCTTAAACTGGATGGTGCGCGAGCTAAGGGAGCTGTACGCGTCTCTCAGGCCAGCGACAACATGATGGAGTAGTCCGTGCCAGGGTGGGATGTCTGGGACGGTCTGGAATGCGTGAAGACCTCTCCTTGTTTATGTGCTGGCGGTCTCTGTCTTCAGGAACCCTGATTACATATTCTATGCTTATGTGTGTGTTGGCGAAGCTGTAAGGCCCAGCAGTTTGTACTAAACTCTTGCTACCGTGTGGGGCTTTATTAATTTAAAGTCGGGCAAATCTTTGCCTATTATCTAAAAAAAAAAAGATAAGAGACATGTAACGACACGAATCTTCACTCACAAAATAATCCAACGGGTCACAAGTTTACAGAGCATTAGCTTAATTCTCAGTTTACTAAGAACTAGCAAATTCCTTTTTTTTACTTGGTACGGAAGGAGTAGAGGAAAGAAAATTGGGCAATCATCAATTGTGTGGACAGAGGTGTTCGAGTATGCAATAGATCACCTGGATCTCACATCTATTGTTTGCCAACGATAGCTTGATTTTTATCAATGCTAATAGGGCAAGTGCAGCTCGACTGATTGAGATCCTCCATATATATTCCGGGCAGATGGTTAATAAGGAAGAGAGTTCGATTTTCTTCAGTCCTATACGGTGTCCGGCGCCTCGAGCCCGTCCCCGTCCCACAGAGCACGCACCGGGGACGCCGGACACAACGAAAAGCGAGGCGGGGAATGGCGGGGCCGACCCATCAGCGGCACAATTAATTTTAACCTAACCGTCGCCTACCTCGCGACGGTGCAGTTCCCGCAGCGACGGTGCAGTTCCCGCAGAGGGCGCAGCGACGCGTCCCGTCGCGCCTAGCACTGCGTGACGGCGTTAATGAGCGCCACCGATCATCCGCCTCCCTCCGGCCTATAAAAAGGGCGCCTCTCGTCGTCCCTCTCACACACAAACCCTAGCGCCTCTCTCCCAAACCCTAGCCGCCACCATCTCTCAACAAGACTCGACGCTATGTCTGGTAGAGGCGGAGGCCGACCTCGCGGCCGCAGCCGTGGTCGTGGTCGTGGCCGCGGCATAGCTGAACGCTTGCCGTCGCCTCCCACGCCGTCGTCTTCATCGTCGGAGATGGACGTGGAGCCGGACGTCCTGTTCGAGTTCGTCCACGTCCTCAAGAGCGACCCGCGCGGCATCCAGAGGCTGCCGGACTCCTTCACCGAGTACGTCGGCGGCGCAAGATGCATCTGCGGGAGCATTCGTGCGGCTACTGCCGGTGGATCGTCGACGACGCGCGCGGCAAGATGTACCTCAACATCGGCTGGGAGAAGTTCGCGCGCCACCACAGCCTCGAAGCCGGCTTCATCCTCGTGTTCTCCTACTTCGGCAACAGGGACATGAGCGTCAAGGTCTTCGACGAGAGGCGCTGCCGCCGGGACTACCACGGCGACAGGGACTCCCACGTCGACAGCACCGATGAGGAGGACGACTGAGTGTTGTTTCTTCGCAGCGAATACGTGCACGGAGGTTTCTGCCTGTTCGCCTCATCGGTAGAACCAACAAGGGCACCATCCTCCCGCTGGATTTTCCAGTTTAGGTGACTGGGTGTGCCCTCGAGTGTTCTTTCTTAGCAGCGAACACAGGAAACCTTCGATGCACGGCCTAGTTAGGTTTAGTTTTTTTGCAATATTTTATATTTGTGTCCACCATGGTTCAAACTATGTATAAGTTTGTGGAAAACCATGTTCCAAACTATGTCTTCGTGTAAACCACGTTCCCAATTATGTATTAGTTTGTGGAAATTGAAATAAAAATGCTAAGAAAAATTATTTTAAATGTTTGGGGGCGGCGTTTGGGGGACGCGGCTGGGGAGCGACGTCCCCCAAACGCTCAATCCGGCGCAGTTTGGGGGACGCGGCTGGAGATGCTCTAATGGATGGGCTAAAAAAAACCTTTCTTATCCGAGAAAGGAGGCGCTTCTGAAGTCTTTGATTCAAGCCAAGCCTATTCATAGCATGAGCTGTTTTTTTACTATCCAAGGGCTCTTGTAAGAAATTTATCTCTTTGATGGGCAAGTTTTGGTGGAGTGGTAACCTGGACAAAGGATCAATGCGCTGGTTATCATACTTCATGGGTGTACCATCGACAGTGGCAAGATCCGGCAAGTCCGGGTGGCCCACAGATGGTGATGGTGCCATACGGCCCATCGGGAGGCCCAGTTGCTGTTCATCAGGATGGGGGAAGTCCAGCCCAGGAACAAGGAGCCGGATCCAACCGACCTTTTCTGGAAGCCGGATCCGGCCTGGCCCATTATGGGTAGCCGGATCCAGTATGGCGTATTAGTGATAGGGGATCCTTGACATGCACGGCAATGTAATGTTTCGTAGTTAGGCAAGATTATAATCCGGGTAGGACTCTCCGTAGAAACCCTAAATCCTGACGCCTTTATAAGCCGGATCCTGGGAGCCCTAGAGGCACAACCACAACTCATTGTAACAACACGAAAGCACCTAGATAATTCTCGAGCAGGTGTTCCGAAGCTGGGTAAATCGCGTACCACCGTCCCGAGTGCTCTCCGCCCGATGGTCCCTACTTCTTCCCCCCTCCGCGAGGATCCCTCCTCCGGGGTACCGTCGAGTAGGCAACGACATCATGTGACAAGTTGGCTATTCTGAAAAGTCAAGGCGGAATGGGTTTTGGTGATGTGCATGTGATTCAATGTCGCTTTGTTGGAAAAGCAATCCTGAAGGATGATTATGAACCCCGAGTCTTTATGTTCCCAGGTTCTTAGTAGCAGATATCTTCATAATCAAGATTTTATGAACGTATTAGCGCCAAGAGCTGCTTCTAGGACGTGGCGAGCAATTTTGGCGGGCAGAGAAGCCCTGCGTCTAGGGCTTGTGAAAAAGTAGGATCGGGAAAGACGATCTCCATTTGGGATGATAATTGGCTACCAACTGCCACAATGATGAGGCCCACAAGTTGGCTCGAGGACACTGAATTGACGATGGTAAATGAGTTTATTATAATCGATCGTTAGTGAAATATTCCTCTGATAAGAAGCCTGTTCTTTGCTCCTGATGTGGGCTCGATCTTGAGAACTCCTCTTCGTGCGAGTGAAGGAGAAGATTGGCTAGCATGGTCTAAAGAGAAATCTAGTGTGTATTCAGTCCGTTCAGCATATCGAGCGATGGTACTGAGTGATCAGATGGAGGATGCAATAGCGGCTGGAGCAGCTTCATCTTCGTCTGAGAGTGATGATGATATCTGGAGATGGCTTTGGAAGGTCTGCGTTGTTCCTAAGGTGCGTGTTTTTTTTGGTGGAGGGTTCTTAGGGGAATTTTACCTGATTACGGGACTCTCGCACGGAGACATGTTATGGAAAATAGCACCTATGGATTATGCAAGGCAGAGTCCGAGACATTGATTGAGTGCAATCATACTAAACTGTTTTGGATAGCAGCAAAAGAAGTTTTATTGTTTAAACTTCTGAGACTTCTCCCTCTACGTGGAGAGCGGACATTCTCTGTGATCCGACGTGTACATAGAGGGAAAGAGCTATTATCACTACAGTGATATGTATTCAATTTGGACTTGGAGAAACAATGTGACACATGGAGAGGTAGGTTTCGACCCGACCAAATAGATGGAATTCATTAAAAAAACTTTGCAAACCCTGGAATTACCTAGGGATAAAGTGCACACACGAGCACTCCGAGCTGCTTGCTCATGACATGGACCACCAGGGGACACTGTTAAGGTAAACTCTGATGGTGCGCTTCAAGTAGACACTGGCGGAGGCACAACCAAGCCAGCCTCTCCCCCTCCCGCCCCCAGCCATGAACAATTCCTGAAGAAATTGTACGTATTTGGCCCATTTGCCCTCCCCTCCCCCAGATTGGCCCAAAATCGTATGGTTTTGCCCCTCTCAGCCCATTTGCCCCCCCAAAAAAAAAAGAATTGGCCCAAGTTCCGCCACTCCAAGTAGACGAAGGTCATGCAGCGACAAGGATAGTGGCGCGAGATGAAACTAGTTTCTGTGGAGCAAGGTGTAAGATTTATGAAGGCATCATTGATCCACTGATAATTGAGGCTTTGGCTTTTTTTTTGAAAGGTCCAGCAATTGCTGGATTTCGGTTATATTGCAGGGGGAAACTTACAAGGACTATCCGAACACAAAATTATGTGACAGAATAGACGGAAGAAGGAGGCTTTGGCTTTGAGAGATGGATTTGCCCTTGTTCTGGACAAGGGTTTTACTCGACTCTAAAACTCTCGCACTATCGGTTGTTTGACAAATTTCAGATGATATTAGCGAGCTTTGCAAGAATTTTCTTTCTTTTAATATTTTTTTTGCCAGACGCGAAGCTAATAAGGTGGCTCACAACACTGCTAAGTTTGGCTGCTTACATGGTGAGTCGTTTTCCTGGGACACTGAGCCTCCGGATTTTTTTAGCTAACAGCCTTAGTGGTGATTGTGATCCTGTTATGACGATTTAATAAAGCATGCGAGTTTCTAAAAAAAATAAGGAAAAAAATCTACTCCCTTCGGTTCAAAATAATTACCTCAAAATAGATGTATAACATGTCTATATATATCTACTTTGAACCGGAAAACATCTAGTGGTGCTTTTGCCAATGATCAAAAGTTGCCTGCCATTCTAGACGCATGAAGTCCCCTGTAAGTTTGCCGAGCGCACGCTTTGTGCCAAGGGATCGAAGGCCATCATATGAGATGGCATGATAGCAACCTTTGACTTATCCATGACTAGTACAAACGCACGCTCACACACCACATCAAACAAAACAAGCTTACCTGCGGTAGCAAAGTAGCTCTGGTGACTGCAAACAGAGCTTGGCTCTGGTGGTTAGGTCACTTGTGGTGGAACCAGCCCACCCAGGTTCAAGTCCTAGACTTGACATGGGTGTTTGCATTTACCTGGATTTATTCCGGATTTAACGCGTTTTCAGTGGTAGGTGACGTGCTCACATCGGCAATGTAGAGTGGTGTCAACCTCAAGATATGCTCTTCGGAATAGGAGGGGTGTGCGTGCGTGCGTTCATAGGGGTGTTTGCGTGCGTGTTTGTAGCGTCTTCGTTGTGCGTGTTAAAAAAAAAAAAGTAGCTCTGGTGACTGTGAACAGAAAGCCGAGCCTAACCCTCCGGCACTCGATTGGAGTGGCCGAGTCACGACACACGGCAGTCCGCAACTACGGCGGCCTCACCCAAGCAACCAGCGCCGGCCGTATCGCTCCACCTCTCTACCTGATGGATAACAGTTACCTCAGCCATTCGGATAAGGAGCTGATCCGACGTCCAACTGCTTCAAAAGCAGCCGGCGCTGAACGCAAGCACAGTGAGGTGCATCCATGCGCGCACTGCCGCTGTGCCGCCACGCAACGCAACGCAGCGCGGCGATCAAAAGCGCCTTGACGGCCTGCGAGTCGTCGGCGAGACGGCGACTTGACTAAAAAGAACGCGGCGGCGACTTCCTGCGCTGCCCCCGCGTGTGCGCCGATAAAACGGACCGGATCGGCTGGCCGGCGGCAGATTCCACCGGGGGAGTTTAGAGATAGGTCACCGCCGCGCGGCCCACGCCCATGAATGGGACGTACGCACGGCGGCACGCGGCCCGTGCTGTACGGATTGGAAAAATTGTAGGGCGGCCGTGGAAAAGAAAAGCGAGACCGGGCGGTGGTTCTGGATTTCTGGTCCAAGTCCAAGGCTACCCGGTTAGGTTCATCACGACACTGTCCACCGTCAGCATCAAGGACTATACGTAATCTTCAGAAAAATTCAGGACTATATGTACCAGCCATAGTTGCTTCCGAGCTCCTTCCGAGCTCCATCATCATGGATTATAGCTACCAGTATTAATGCTCATCCTTTGGGAAGTTTGGAAGGAGCGCAGCAGCGCTGGAGTCTTCCGCCACCACCAATCCACCATTAACATAATCATCGCCAATCAAGAACAAGGCCCGTGCTTGGTGTTTAGCCAGCGCAAAACATGCGAGCAATGTAATACCGGGAGAGTGGCTTTTGTTGAAGTTCTAGGGCATATCCTAGGCAATTGTTTAAAACTCTAAACTTCTTCTCTATTAATGAAAAATGACAAATCTTTAGCCTCGTTTAAAAAAAAGAATGAAAATCGGGGCAACTGATGAATTCCTGCCAATCACACGAGGCCACACCATACATAAGTCGATTCTGTAGATGTAGCACTACTCTGTTCGTACCCACCAGCAGATCCAAGTGTGCCCAAGGGAGCGCACTCGATACCGGTTAAAAATGTTTTTTTCTTCACAAAATACCATATTTTCACCTCATATGTACATTGGAAAATATATTATTTTCTCTTAGCTAGCCACCTTCTTCCGCGGTGTGGCACCCTCCTTATATATACTCTATTTTTTTTACGGAACCTCGTCAAGAGGGTGGGGAGCTCCCGCAATGCATTATAGGAAGAGGGAAAATGGTCCTTATATATACTCTAGCTCCGCCATTGTTCGTACCTATATCCAGCAGAAGAAAAGCAAGCTGTCACTCATCTCTGGCACTGCTGGATAGCCTTTTATGGCTGAATTGAAGATCAGTAATTAATCCAATTTTTTTGCGTTTTAGGAAAAAGTTCAAACATTACCATATAGGTAGTCCCTATGTTTTCGGGTTCCCTGTGGAGATCTTGAATGTTATGTAAGCTGAAAAACACGTCCCCTCTATGAAGATCATCCCTATCCGTAACATGTAACCCTAGAAACATACACGGGCTCTGATTTTGAAGAAAATAACATCATGGCATGGGCATAATTTGGTTTGAGATATACATATATGGGTTTGTATTTATTACTGGCCAGTAGTTTGACCAAATATGAAAAAACATATCAACATATGCAAAATCAACTCATTATTATTAGAACTGTCATTAAATATATATATTCATATTATATGTATTTGACATTGTATATGGTATTGTTCTTACATGTTTGGTCAAATTTTAGTATGTGCTAAAACTAATATGCACTACACTTTACTAGCAAAGAGGCAGTATTATATGATTGAAATATTTCTTTATGAGCATGTAAAATTTGGAGTGTGGACCTATAACCGTACTAGAAAACTATTCAACGATAGAGGCAAATTTCGGTGGCGGCACTAGGAAGCTGATGCTTGGTATTCATTTCGCCAAAAATTGTCGTTGTTTGCCAAAATTTTCACCGTTTAATCATAATTTTCACTGTTTTGTGAAAATCTTTGGTGTACTATGGAATACCAAAGAATACCCCTCACGCCGCCACTCTGGCAAATTCATCCCTGAAAGAACACAAATGTACCCGAGACAGTATCTCAGCTATCAGTCTATTACCATATAGATCTCCATTTCGAATACTGTATTAACTACAATCAAAATCCCGTCTGTCTACTACAACAAGCTCTACTACGACAAGCTTTGCCTGGCTCCGGTGATGGAGGGGTGAGGACGGCGGCGCGCCTTCGGCTCGTGCTAGTGTCTGTAGTCGTCGCTAGGTGGTCCAATGATCTATTTGTAATTTTTATTACTTTTAGATATCTTTGTACTACTGTTGATGATTATTAATAGATCGGTGGAATTTTCGCAAAAAAAATAAAATCCGTATCATATGTGTATGACCGTCTTTCTCGTTCAGGACTAAATTACATGGGCGGTTATTTAACTTATCTCGTATGTGCAGCCGTGCAGGTTGGTTACGCACAAATGTACTGATAATGTTCGGCCAGAATAACAAACTGATTCATATAATCCCGCACAGAACATAGTGATGATTTTTTTTAAAGACTAATCAGGATGCAGCATCGAAGTCCAGACACGACATGTCCTAGTACCATCATTACAGATGGCGTGCTAATAAAGAGCACATGGTCACGGATTAGTTGTGCAAATCACTTTAATTTGATGGCAGGTAGGAATATGATAGGATTATTTGACCAGGTTGCTACACGATACTCTATTTGCCATTTGCGCGCTGACGCAACTGACCTAGCTAACTCATTTGCATGTGTCGAGAACTTGAACCAAGACCTTTTCAATATTGATAAGCTTACATCGGAGCACCAGGTAATCGATCAATCAGTCATGTTCTTCAGACCGCAATAGCTGCCGTCACGTCTAACAGCTTCATCCATATCCGCATTTCGGCAGCGGAATCAGACATCTGAACAAACCTTGTCTTATTCTTCGATTTCCCCCGATCCTTCGAACACGTCTGCACTTGTCCATTTGACCCAGCACCAAGTTCAGACTTCAGAGGGCAGAAGATGCGCGTTGGCAAGATTCACACGGACCAAACATGCTGCATTCTGATCATAGCATGGACCACGGTGAGAGCATCTCCACCGGCGGCTCCGATAACTATTTGAGGGCCGGCGTAATTTTTAGGCTCACACCGATGCGCCTTAAAAAGTGTCGGCACGGTTTCGCGTCTTATAATAGCGCCGGCAACCCCGTGCCGGCAACCCTGTGCCGACCCCTTCGCGTAGGACGCAAATCGGACGCACCGGCGCCTCGCGACACGTCAGTTTTCGCGGGTGGAGCCGTCTTGGCAGCGACTTGAAGCGATGACGGCATCATAACTGCGACGCCTTGGCTGTTGTGCGGCCGGCCGCCGATGAAACCACCGGTCCACGCGCAGACGCCGCCGTAAATGCGACGCCTTGGCTGTTGTGCGGCTAGTTGGCACCGCTTATTAGTACGCCCTCCACCGCACTATTCCTTGTACTCTCCACCGCCGCCGCTCTATCTTTTCCTCTCCACCACCGCCGCCGCACTATCCTCTCCTCTCCACCACCACCGCATTCCTCTGTAGAACAATACCGGGGAGGCTGCATACCACGTATTCGATGCTTGGCCGTAACGGCCGCACACCGCCATCGGCGCCGCAGCCACCGCCGCAGCCACAACACGACGCCGAGATCGACTTCAACTCTGACAACTCCGACGACTCTGGCGACTCTCAGTTCGACGAGTAGGACGAGGCGTACATAGCAGTCGCAGAAGCTGAGGTGGCGGAGGAGGCGGCGCAGTGGGGCGAGCAGCAGCAGGTCCCCGACGACCCGGAGCAGGCGATGATCCTAGCCTCCTTCAATACGCAGCGCTTCCGGAGGCTGAAGGAGGAACATCAGGAGTTATTCAACGACGCCAACTTCGAGCACGCCGTCGAGATCTCGCGCCAGCGGGAGGCCACAGAGGAGGCGGGACGTCTCCTCATGGAGGCCGAGCGACAAAAGCTTCATGAGCTTAACGCTTAGCGCTAGGCTGAGGCGGTCGCCCGCGAGCAAGCAAGGCTCGCCCAGAACGAGGCATTTCGCGAGTGGCTTGCGTCTCTGAGGGGGCAGCGCCACCGGCAAGCTCCAGCTTCGTCGGCGGCCATGCTCCACCACCAGATGCGCGAAGCAAGGGCAGAGAGGTGGGCACGGACGCAGGCGGCAAAAGGGAAGATCGACGACGAGGCAGGCCCGTCGCGCGCTCCAACCGACGGCTAGTAGATTAGGGTTCGAAGTTATAGTTTTATTAAGTCTAAATTCAAGTCATTTTTGTATAAAACTAGTCTAAATTCGTATGAATTTCGTTTTTTTAATTGTTTTTACATTTGATTTTTTTGGGGTTGCCGCATGGAGGCGCCGGTGTGGAAACAACATCCTTAAATGAAAAATGTTGTGCCGGTGCTCCTGTTGGGGAGATGCTATGAGGTTTCCAACAGTCACCATATGTTGTCATTCTACCCTAACAAATTTCCACGAAACCGAATTCTTGAATGATCCAGAGTTTCAAACATACTGCTCAATGTCACATTCCCACTTTGATATATACTACTGTGCTTCATTCATTTCTAAAATAACCTTTTCAGTAGACACTACTAGGAAAAAGCTATTCAGTGGCGCACCACTATTCCCCATCAGTGGCGCACTGCTGGTGCGCCACTACTATCACGCCACTGCTAAGTTTTAGTAGTGGCGCAGCTCTGGTGCGCCACAACTATCCTATGTAATAGTGGCGCACTACCCTGTGCGCCATTGATAGGTACAGTGGTGCGCCACTACTACTCCAAAGGGGTGCGCCACTGTTGTTCAGCAGCAGTGCGCCACTACTGTTACGGCGAGCTGGTGCGCCATTGCTGCCTGTTTAGGTGCGCCACTGTTGCATCTCAGCGCCCGCCACAGCTGGCAGCTTTGGTGCGCCACTGCTAGTTTCGAAGGTGATCGAGAGGTTGTGCGCCTGGGTCCAGCTGGTGCGCCACTGTTACTGGTGGTCGTGCGCCACTCAAGATCCAGTAGTGCGCCACTACTAGTAGTTCGTTTTCATTTTTTGTATTTCTGGCATGTATTTGTACAGGTTGTATAGCACAGTATAACACAGATACAGAATATATAACACATATATACAACAGCACAGTATACCAATACATAGTCCTTCACATTAGCCTCCATGATTCACAAGATTTCGAATATTAGACAAGTGTTACGGTGTTACAAGTCACAAATGAGCTAGTGGCGGTTACACAAGGTCGATCATCTAAACTAGCATCACATAGAAGAGAGCTAGAGTCACTACTAGCACCGTCCCGATGAAAGTGGTCTTCATCCGGTTCCTCCTCCGCTCCGTCCTCTCTCCCGCCGGATAGCGTGCGTATCTGTCTTCGGCCTCCGCTCTAGTGGTGTACCCTTTGTAGCTGTTACCGCTAAAACGGTGAACCTGTCTCCGACACTCCTCCCAGTCGTTGTAGACTCCGGGAACCTTGCCCTTGTACACGACATACCACGTCATATCTGCACATATATGAACAAGCCAAAGAAACATTAGTGCACGCTCATAGATGTTTGCAACGAATAAGAGCAAACTCAAAAACGATCCAAGTAGTATGAACTAAAAGGCATGCCTCATACATTGTTGGTCGGAACAAATATCAACATTTAGGGAAGGGGTCAGTGAAACCAAGTAGGATGCACAAGAGATTGATACTTGTGTCATTGCACCAGGTTCACTGACCCCTCCCCCAAGTGTATAGGTGACCAAACATTCTAATCATCGGCATTTTGAGATACCAAAGCAAATGGAAGAATGACAAGGGCCTCATACTTTGTCGGTCGAAACAAATATGAACATCCCGGGATGGCGTTAGTGAGGCCAGGTAGGATGCACAAGAGATTGATATTTGTGCCATCACACCAGGCTCACTAGTGTACAGTTGACCGAACATTCTAATCATCGGCACTAAAATGGAAGAAAGAGCCAAGTGGTATCAACTAAATAGCATATGCCTCATACATTGTTGGTCGGAACAAATATTAACATTCCGCGAAGGGGTAAGTGAAACCAAGTAGGATGCACAAGAGATTGATACTTGTGTCATCGCACCAGGTTCACTTGCCCCTCCCCAGAGAGTTGACCAACCATTATAATCATCGGCATTTTGAAAATCTCAAAGCAAATGGAATGACAAAATGGAATAAGTGCCTCATACATCATTGGTCAACACAAATACTATGGTCAGAAACCATAGTTGCATCACCACCGCAGTCCCCTTTCCCGGCCGCCGTTCCGTGAACGGGTCCTTAACGACACAACAACGTTGATCTGCCTCTCGGCGCCACGGCAGACCCAGCCGCGTCCCTTCGGCCGCGTCTCTGCGCTCTGCATGGCCGGACCACGATTGGACTCACCGGGGAATGATAATCGCCATCAACACTATCGCCGGACTCCACAGGATCATAGCAGTTTGCAGGATGCCACTTTTCTTGTGCATTGAACGAGTCTTTGATGCAAAGACCGTGCCGGGCCAGGCCGGCACGGTCTTTGCATCAAGGACTTCGTTCACGGACGAGAGCGCGTCTCTGCAAAGTACTCTACACTGTGGACTCGACGATAGTGGTGATGGCGTTATCGTATTCCCTGAGTCCAATCGTGGTCCGGCATGGAGAAAGCGCAGACATTAGACACGGCCACAAGGGAGACGGCTGGGTGGCGTGGTTCTGCGCCGAAGAGACATGTCGGCGTTGTTGTCTCGTCAAGGACTCGTTCAACGACGGCCGGGGAAAGGGGGCCTACAAAGTATATTGCGGCGTATAGGTGACCAAACATTCTAATCATCGGCCAATGGTGCGAAAGCAAATGGAAGAATGACAAGGGCCTCATACTTTTTCGGTCGAAACAAATATGAACATCCCGGGATGGCGTTAGCGAGGCCAGTAGGATGCACAAGAGATTGATATTTGTGCCATCACACCGGGCTCACTAGCGACACCAGTGTACAAGTGACCAACCATTCTAATCATCGGCCAATGCAATTAAGAAGTGCCAACTCAAATAAGAAGATAAGTAGCTAGTATGAACTAAATGGAATGCCTCATACTTTGTCGGTCAAAAAAATATTAACATTTAGGGATGGAGTGAGCGAGACCAGGTAGGATGCACAAGACATGGATATTTGTGCCATCACACCAGGCTCGCTCACGCCATCCCCAAGTGTACGGATGACCAACCATTCTAATCATCGGCATATGCAAACAAAATTAACGACCAAATCAAGTGCGGAAAACGACCATATATATAAGTTCACAAACATAGCCGAACTAGTAATTAATAGCAAGTAAAGTGCTGGATAAAGTTTATTACAACACAATCACGTCTTTAGTTCACACAACTACATAACTAGGCTCGCACATCAAGACTTTCCACTCGGAGCGTGGATAAAACCGCGCCTTTCTTCAAGCACATCCATGAGCGGTAGTCGTCACCCTGCATTTGGAGCATCGTGTTTATATCACTGTTTGACGGCTGATAGCCGGCGTAGAACTCCCCCGCGCTTCTAATGACATCTTGATGGATGATTTCACAAAACTCTACTTGGATGCGGAAGAAGTCTTGCTTGATGCCGTCGTCAGGGACCCGCGCCAATTTGTTGGCCCAGTCTCTGAGATGCTCAGGTAGCGTAAGCTGCTGCTGGTCCCGTATGAACTTATCCATGTGATAGAGGGCGTAGTAGGCATCCTTGTTACTAGAAGGCGGCTTCTTGACGCAGGGAAACTTTGTTTGGTGCTTGAACACATGCTTCCCGTACCTAATATTTGGCCTCTGCATGTTGCCTTTCGCTTTGACGTAGCCATTGAGAGCATCATCAAGTACGGCCTTGACATTCGTGTAGTCCGTGGTTGACTTACCGTCCGCATCTAAGTATGTGGCCATGGAATGTTTCGGGGTTATGGAGATGAGTGTGCAGGTTTTGTCTCTGCGTAGAAGACATAATGTTTAAGAACATGACGATTGAAATCTAAATAAATCACGAGTTAAGACCGGTACGGTGAGGGGGTGACTTACTCGGGAAATACAGGGAGGATGTTACACTTATTCTGGTTCGCTAGAAAGAAGTCTTTGAGGTATCCACTCGCGACTGCCCGGTCTCCGGCGGTGGCCAAGTGGACGGCACGCATGTAGAAGGGGTCGGCTATCGCGATGTCCGGGATGTTGTGTCTAATGATCCGCATCGCCTTGCTGAGCGAGTATAGGCGAATGAAGGTGTAGTGCAGCGGATAACTGTTCAGCATGGCGAAGATGTCATCATACCGCAGGAAGATCTTCTCCGCGAAGCCACTATCGACAAAGCCATGGCCCAAGGGCACCTTGGCAATATACACCGGGTATCCATGATCTCTCTCCCTGATACGCCGCTCCTCCATATACTGAATACCGTCAACCAGAGATCGCATAGGACCGGGTGCGGCATCGTACAATCTTTTAATTAGCATCCGCTCACCCGACACATGCACCCTCGCCTCGATATTCTTGGGCACTGGTGGCCCGTCCTGAGCACGGATAGGTGCCGGCTGGCTGGCACTTGTCGTCCTTCTTCTTTCTTTTCCGTCCCTTCGGCTTCGTATTTATTGGGACTGCATTCTCCTCTGCGCAAGCCTTCTTCAGTGTGTTAGGACTGATAACACTTCTCACCTCGGCTATCGGCTGAGTCTCGGTGAAGTCGGCACTGGAGGCGTCTCCCGAACTGAATAGGCGCCGCTTGTTGCAATAGGTTTTCCCTCGGCGGCAGCTTGAGAGGGTTGGCTACTGAGATCGTAGTCCACCCCAAAATCGAAGTTGCAGTCAAGGTTGGCAAACGTACTGTCCTCGTACGGACCATCGTTCGGATCCTGTGCCATCTGCATGTCCTCATCTGCCATCTGCATGTCCTCATCGGCTGATGGCGGCACCGTTGGGGTGGTCTTGCCATGGCTTGGCGCCGGCAGGGCTGGGGGTGTTGTCTGTGGGGTGGTGCCCCTCGCCCCCAAACGAATCTGGCTCTTTGGCCAAACCATGGACCAATTGAAGCAATGCTGGAGGGTAAGGACCTCATCTTCGTCGGCACCATGGGGTTGAAAGGGAGGTAGCACGTCGTCGTAGCCGCTAAGCACCCGAACCAGTTGAATCCTATACACGTCGGGTTGCATGGGTCTACCGTGTAACTGGCGGTTGCTCGGTTGAACGATTTTGGCCTTGGCAACATCGATCAACTCGCCGTTCACAAAGTGCAGGAGAGTGCATGGGACGTCGACGGCGGAGCTCTGCGGAAAACATGTAGGGCGTTAGGGATGGCTAGCTAGTCAAAGGCAAGGATATGGAAGTCATTGGCGAGGGTTGGTTACCGTGATGGCGTCCAGCTCGGCTAAGGTCGAGGCACCGCCCGGCGGCGGCGTGCAGCGATGGAGTGGACGCTTGTTGGCGCGGTGCCGGGCGGCGTATTATCCGCAGCGACGGGTGCATTGAGCTGAAGTAATGGCGCCGCGGGAGACACCAACGTTGGCGCCGCGGAGACACCAAGGTTGGCGCCGCCGGAGCCACCAAGGTTGGCGCCGCCGAGCCACCAATGTTGGCGCCGCCGAGACACCATTGTTGCCGCTGCGGACTCACCGATGGCTCCACGTTGTGGGAGTTGCTGCCCGTGAAACTGGGAACCGGGGAGGCCCCTTTTTCCTCCCCTATACCACTCGTCAAGACCGGCAACCAAGGTAGGGATGATGGAGCTAAGCGTCGTGCCCACTTGGTCCTCCACTTGTTGTCGTTGCGTCCTCTGTTGGGTCTCCACGATTTGTTGCACTTGTTGCCGCACTTGCTCCTCGACCAATGTCGGGATCTGCGCAACTTGTGCCTTGAGATGTGCGACCTCCTTCTCATCGATGGTGGCCTTTTTCTCCTTTTTCCCCGACTTATAGTATTCTGACCATTTCATAGAGCATCCTTCGCCGACCACACGACCGGCCGACGTCGGCTTACTCAATGGATCCCTCTTCTTGTGGGCATTCAACGCCCTATTTAAAGGGTTATCCCAAGGGGCACATGATACGTCTCCAACGTATCGATAATTTCTTATGTTCCATGCTACTTTATTGATGATACCTACATGTTTTATGCACATTATATGTCATATTTATGCATTTTCTGGAACTAACCTATTAACAAGATGCCGAAGAGCCAGTTGCTGTTTTCTGCTGTTTTTGGTTTCAGAAATCCTAGTAAGGAAATATTCTCGGAATTGGACGAAACTTTCCCAGGTCCTATTTTTGCACGAAGCTTCCAGAAGACCGAAGAGATAACGAAGTGGGGCCACGAGGCGGCCAGAGCTAGGGCGGCGCGGCCAGCCTGGCCGCGCCGGCCCCCCTGGGCACCTCGTGTGGCCCGCGTTGCCCTTCCGCCTACTTAAAGTCTCCGTCGCGAAACCCCCGGTACCGAGAGCCACGATACGGAAAACCTTCCAGAGACGCCGCCGAATCCCATCTCGGGGATTCGGGAGATCGCCTCCGACACCCTGCCGGAGAGGGGATTCATCTCCGGGAGGACTCTTCATCGCCATGATCGCCTCGGAGTGATGAGTGAGTAGTTCACCCCTGGACCATGGGTCCATAGCGGCTAGATGGTCGTCTTCTCCTTGTTGTGCTTCATTGTTGGATCTTGTGAGCTGCCTAACATGATCAAGATCATCTATCTGTAATACTATATGTTGTGTTTGTCGGGATCCGATGGATAGAGAGTACTATGATTATGGTGATTATCAATCTATTGTTTATGTGTTGTTTATGATCTTGCATGCTCTCTGTTATTAGTAGAGGCTCTGGCCAAGTTTGTACTCTTAACTCCAAGAGGGAGTATTTATGCTCGATAGTGGGTTCATGCCTCCATTGAATCTGGGACAGTGACAGAAAGTTCTAAGGTTGTGGATGTCTTTGTGCCACTAGGGATAAAACATTGATTCTATATCTAAGGATGTAGTTGTCGATTACATTACGCACCATACTTAATGCAATTGTCTGTTGCTTAGCAACTTAATACTGAATGGGGTTCGGACGATAACCTGAAGGTGGACTTTTTAGGCATAGATGCAGTTGGATGGCGGTCTATGTACTTTGTCGTAATGCCCAATTAAATCTCACTATATTTATCATATCATGTATATGCATTGTTATGCCTTTCTCTATTTGTCAATTGCCCGACTGTAATTTGTTCACCCAACATGCTTTTATCTTATGGGAGAGACACCTCTAGTGAACTGTGGACCCCGGTCCTATTCTTTACATAGCATACAATCTGCAATTGTGGTTTACTATTTTCTTTGCAAACATCTTCCACTCGATACGTTTAATCCTTTGTTACTGCAAGCCGGTGACATTGACAACCTCATTGTTTCGTTGGGGCAAAGTACTTTGGTTTTGTTGTGCAGATTCCACGTTGGCGGAATCCCTTGTTGCGCCGCATCACATTTCGCCACCATCAACCTTCAACGTGCTTCTTGGCTCCTCTGGTTCGATTAAACCTTGGTTTCATCTTGAGAAACTTGCTTCTATACGCATCATACCTTCCACTTGGGGTTCCCAACGGACGTGTGCATCTACGCGTATCAAGCTAAATTTCTGGCGCCGTTGCGGGAGATCAAGACACGCTGCAAGGGGAGTCTCCACTTCTCAATCTCTTTACTTTGTTTTTGTCTTGCTTTATTTTATTTACTACTTTGTTTGCTGCACTAAATCAAAACACAAAAAATTAGTTGCTAGTTTTACTTTATTTACCGTCTTGCACTCTATATCAAAAACACAAAAAAATTAGTTACTTGCATTTACTTTATCTAGTTTGTTTTATTTTTTGCTAAAATGAATACCCCTGAAAATACTAAGTTGTGTGACTTCACAAATGCAAATAATAATGATTTCCTATGCACACCTATTGCTCCACCTCTACTACAGAATTCTTTGAAATTAAACCTGCTCTACTAAATCTTGTCATGAGAGATCAATTTTCTGGTGTTAGTTCTGATGATGCTGCTGCCCATCTCAATAATTTTGTTGAACTTTGTGAAATGCAAAAGTATAAAGATGTAGATGGTGATATTATTTGAAAGTGTTTCCTTTCTCATTAAGAGGAAGAGCTAAAGATTGGTTGCTATCTTTGCCTAAGAATAGTATTGATTCATGGACTAAATGCAAGGATGCTTTTATTGGTAGATATTATCCTCCCGCTAAAATTATATCTTTGAGAAGTAGCATAATGAATTTTAAGCAATTAGATACTGAACATGTTGCTCAAGCATGGGAGAGAATGAAAACTTTGGTAAAGAATTGCCCAACCCATGGATGACTACTTGGATGATCATCCAAACCTTCTATGCAGGACTAAATTTTTCTTCGCGGAATTTATTGGATTCAGCTGCTGGAGGTACCTTTATGTCCATCACATTGGGGGCGGCTACAAAACTTCTTGATGATATGATGATAAATTACTCTGAATGGCACACGGAAGAGCTCCACAAGGTAAGAAGGTAAATTCTGTTGAAGAAACCTCTTCCTTGAATGATAAGATTGATGTGATTATGTCTATGCTTGTGAATGGTAGATCTAATGTTGATCCAAATAATGTTCCTTTAGCTTCATTGGTTGCTCAAGAAGAAAATGTTGATGTGAATTTCATTAAAAACAATAATTTCAACAACAATGCTTATAGGAACAACTCTGGTAATAACTATAGGCCATATCCTTCTGCTAATGGTAATGGTTATGGTAAATCTTATGGGAATTCTTACAACAATAATAGGAGTGTACCCTCTGGTCTTGAAGCTATGCTTAAAGAATTTATTAGTACACAAACTGCTTTTAACAAATCTGTTGAGGAAAAGCTTAATAAAATTGATACTATTGCTTCTAGAGTTGATAGGCTTGCCTCTGATGTTAATCTTTTAAAATTGAAAGTTATGCCTAATAATGATATTGATAATAAGATTACTACTACAGCAAATGCCATCCAAGTTAGAATTAATGAGAATATAAGATTAATGGCTGAATTGCGTGCTAGGTGGGATAGAGAAGAAAATGAAAAACTAGCTAAAGAGAATAATATAGCTAAAGTTTGGACTATCACCACCACTAGTAATGCTAATTCTTCACATGTTTCTGCACCTCCTATTATCAATGGTAAAATAATTGGTGTTGGCAATGTTTCTACTCCTAGTGCAAAGCGAACAAAACTGAAAATTGCTAAAACTGCTGAAACTGCTTGTGATAAAACTGAAATTTTTTCCAACCTTGGGAACAATGATCCCATTGCTGTAGCTCATAATGATTTAGATTTTGATGATTGTCACATCTCTGAAGTTATAAATTTCTTACAAAAACTTGCTAAAAGTCCTAATGCTAGTGCTATAAATTTAGCCTTTACAAAACATATTACAAATGCTCTCATAAAAGCTAGAGAGGAGAAACTTAAACTTGAAACCTCTATTCCTAGAAAGTTAGAAGATGGTTGGTAGCCCATCATTAAAATGAAATTCAATGACTTTGAATGTAATGCTTTATGCGATCTTGGTGCAAGTATTTCTGTTATGCCTAAGAAGATTTATGATATGCTTGACTTGCCACCATTGAAGAATTGTTATTTGGATGTTAATCTTGCCGATAATGTTAAAAAGAAACCTTTGGGGAGGATTGATAATGTGCATATTACGGTTAACAATAACCTTGTCCCCGTTGATTTTGTTGTCTTGGATATCGAATGCAATGCATCTTGTCCTATTGTATTGGGAAGACCTTTTCTTCGAACCGTTGGTGCTGTTATTGATATGAGAGAAGGTAATATTAAATATCAATTTCCTCTCAAGAAAGGTATGGAACACTTCCCTAGAAGAGAATGAAGTTGCCTTTTGATTCTATTATTAGAACAAGTTATGATGTTGATGCTTCATCTCTCGATGTTACTTGATTTGCACTTTCGCGCCTAGGCGTTAAAAAAAAGCGCTTATGGGAGACAACCCATGTTTTTACTACAGCAATTTTTTGTTTTATTGAGTCTTGGAAGTTGTTTACTACTGTAGCAACCTCTCCTTGTCATGTTTTTGTGCCAATTAAGGTTTCTATGTCAAAGTTGATGTTATATTTGGGATCGCTGCGCAGAAATAGCATTGCTGTCTGTCACGAATCTGGGCACAGTTCTCTGTAGAAAATTCGAAAAAATCTGCCAATTTACGAGCGTGATCCTCAGATATGTACGCAACTTTCATTAGTTATGAGTTTTTCCATTTGAGCAAGTCTGGTGCCATCTTAAAATTCGTCTTTACGGACTGTTCTGTTTTTGACAGATTCTGCCTTTTATTTCGCATTGCCTCTTTTGCTATGTTGGATTTATTTCTTTGATCCATTAATGTCCAGTAGCATTATGCAATGTCCAGAAGTGAAAATAATGATTGTGTCACCTCTGAATGAGTGAATTATTAATTGTGCACTAACCCTCTAATGAGTTTGCTTGAAGTTCGGTGTGAAGGAAGTTTTCAAGGGTCAAGAGAGGAGAATGATATACTATGATCAAGAGGAGTGAAAGCTCTAAGCTTGGGGATGCCCCGTGGTTCACCCCTGCATATTTTAAGAAGACTCAAGCGTCTAAGCTTGGGGATGCCCAGGCATCCCCTTCTTCATCGACAACATCATCAGGTTCCTCCCCGAAACTATATTTTTATTCAGTCACATCTTGTGTTCTTTACTTGGAGCGTCGGTTTGTTTTTGTTTTGTTTTTGTTTGAATAAAATGGATCCTAGCATTCACTTTGTGGGAGAGAGACACGCTCCGCTGTTGCATATGGACACATGTGTCCTTAGGCTTTACTCATAATGTTCAAGGCGGAGTTTCTTCTTCGTTAAAATTGTTATATGATTGGAATTGGAAAATGCTACATGTAGTAATTCTAAAATGTCTTGGATAATGTGATACTTGGCAATTGTTGTGCTCATGTTTAAGCTCTTGCATCATATGCTTTGCACCCATTAATGAAGAAATACATAGAGCTTGCTAAAATTTGATTTGCATATTTGGTTTCTCTAAGGTCTAGATAATATCTAGTATTGAGTTTTGAACAACAAGGAAGACGATGTAGAGTCTTATAATGTTTACAATGTGTCTTTTATGTGAGTTTTGCTGCACTTGTTCATCCTTGAGTTTGCTTCAAATAACCTTGCTAGCCTAAACCTTGTATCGAGAGGGAATACTTCTCATGCATCCAAAATCCTTGAGCCAACTACTATGCCATTTGTGTCCACCATACCTACCTACTACATGGTATTTCCCCGCCATTCCAAAGTAAATTGCTTGAGTGCTACCTTTAAAATTCCATCATTCACCTTTGCAATATATAGCTCATGGGACAAAATAGCCTTAAAAACTATCGTAGTATTGAATATGTACTTATGCACTTTATCTTTTATTAAGTTGCTTGTTGTGCGATAACCATGCTTCTGGGAATGCCATCAACTATTGTTGAATATCATGTGAGTTGCTATGCATGTCCGTCTTGTCTGAAGGATCTATCATTTTAGTGGTTGGAGCATGCAAAATTGTTAGAGAAGAACATTGGGCCGCTAACTAAAGCCATGAATCATGGTGGAAGTTTCGATTTGGACATATATCCTCAATCTCATATGAGAATAATAATCATTGCTACATGCTTATGCATTTAAGATGAGTCCATTATCTGTTGTCCATGTTGTCCCGGTATGGATGTCTAAGTTGAGAATAATCAAAAGCGAGAAATCCAAAATGCGAGCATTCTCCTTAGACCTTTGTACAGGCGGCATGGAGGTACCTTTGTGACACTTGGTTGAAACATGGCATGCAAAGATCCGGTAGTCCAAGCTAAGTGCGGGCACTATTAGTATACTATGCATGAGGCTTGCAACTTGTAAGATATAATTTACATAACTCATATGCTTTATTACTACCGTTGACAAAATTGTTTCATGTTTTCAAAATAAAAGCTCTAGCACAAATACGGCAATCGATGCTCTCCTCTTTGAAGGACCATTCTTTTACTTTTATTGTTGAGTCAGTTTACCTATCTCCTTCCACCTTAAGAAGCAAACACTTGTGTGAACTGTGCATTGATTCCTACATACTTGCATATTGCACTTGTTATATTACTTTATGTTGACAATATCCATGAGATATACATGTTATAAGTTGAAAGCAACCGCTGAAACTTAATCTTCCTATGTGTTGCTTCAACACCTTTACTTTGATTATTGCTTTATGAGTTAACTCTTATGCAAGACTTATTGATGCTTGTCTTGAAGTACTATTCATGAAAAGTCTTTGCTATATGATTCACTTGTTTACTCATGTCATTACCTTTGTTTTGATCGCTGCATTCATTACATATGTTTACAAATAGTATGATCAAGATTATGATGGCATGTCACTTCAGAAATTATCTTTGTTATCGTTTTACCTCGGGACGAGCAGAACTAAGCTTGGGATGCTGATACGTCTCAACGTATCGATAATTTCTTATGTTCCATGCTACTTTATTGATGATACCTACATGTTTTATGCACATTATATGTCATATTTATGCATTTTCGGAACTAACCTATTAACAAGATGCCGAAGAGCGAGTTCTGTTTTCTGCTGTTTTTGGTTTCAGAAATCCTAGTAAGGAAATATTCTCGGAATTGGACGAAACTTTCGCCCGGGGTCCTATTTTGCACGAAGCTTCCGAGAAGACCGAAGAGATAACGAGTGGGGCCACGAGGCAGCCGGGAGCTAGGGCGGCGCGGCCTGGCCCGGCCGCGGCCGGCGCCCCTGGGCACCTCGTGTGGCCCCCGCGTTGCCCTTCCGCTACTTAAAGTCTCCGTCGCGAAACCCCCACGAGAAGCCACGATACGGAAAACCTTCCGAGACGCCACCGCCGCGAATCCCATCTCGGGGATTCAGGAGATCGCCTCCGGCACCCGGAGAGGGGATTCATCTCCGGAGGACTCTTCATCGCCATGATCGCCTCCGGAGTGATGAGTGAGTAGTTCACCCCCGGACCATGGGTCCATAGCAGTAGCTAGATGGTCGTCTTCTCCTTGTTGTGCTTCATTGTTGGATCTTGTGAGCTGCCTAACATGATCAAGATCATCTATCGTAATACTATATGTTGTGTTTGTCGGGATCCGATGGATAGAGAGTACTATGATTATGGTGATTATCAATCTATTGTTTATGTGTTGTTTATGATCTTGCATGCTCTCCGTTATTAGTAGAGGCTCTGCCAAGTTTGTACTCTTAACTCCAAGAGGGAGTATTTATGCTCGATAGTGGGTTCATGCCTCCATTGAATGGGACAGTGACGGAAAGTTCTAAGGTTGTGGATGTGCTGTTGCCACTAGGGATAAAACATTGATTCTATATCTAAGGATGTAGTTGTCGATTACATTACGCACCATACTTAATGCAATTGTGTTGTTAGCAACTTAATACTGGGGTTCGGACGATAACCTGAAGGTGGACTTTTTAGGCATAGATGCAGTTGGATGGCGGTCTATGTACTTTGTCCTAATGCCCAATTAAATCTCACTATATTTATCATATCATGTATATGCATTGTTATGCCTTTCTCTATTTGTCAATTGCCCGACTGTAATTTGTTCACCCAACATGCTTTTATCTTATGGGAGAGACACCTCTAGTGAACTTGGACCCCGGTCCTATTCTTTACATAGCATACAATCTACTGCAATTGTGTTTTACTATTTTCTTTGCAAACATCTTCCACGATACGTTTAATCCTTTGTTACAGCAGCGGTGAGATTGACAACCTCACTGTTTCCTTGGGGCAAAGTACTTTGGTTTTGTTGTGCAGATTCCACGTTGGCGCCGGAATCCCTGTTGTTGCATCACATTTCGCCACCATCAACCTTCAACGTGCTTCTTGGCTCCTCTGGTTCGATTAAACCTTGGTTTCATACTGAGAAACTTGCTTCTATACGCATCATACCTTCCACTTGGGGTTCCCAACGGACGTGTGCATCTACGCGTATCAGCGAGGAGCTCGTGGACCCCGCGCCGCTACTAGCTTCCTTTTCACTTTCCGCAGCGATCTCCTTAGCCTACGGGAGGAACATGCATGAACCATTTAGAAATTTGGATTCATCAATAAGAATGCAACTATAATGGAGCTAATTAAGCGGGTGCATTCCTTACCAGAAGAGCCTCAAACTCCTTCACCTCCGGAGTGGTGGTGAGCTCCTTTGTTTTCGGGTCAATACGGTACCGGGCCAGGAGAAAGTTCCTGGTTTGCTTGTTTTTGTATTGCGAGAAGAGGGGCTCGAGGCCGTTCTTCACACGCTCCTCATCCGCGGCGTCCCATTTCGGTTGCGCCACCCTAAAACCGCCAGGACCTAGTTTGTGGGTGCCTAAGTTCAGTTTTCGCATGTCCTTCCCCCACTGACTAGAATCCGACGTTGACTCGCTCTCGCACTTGATCTTGAAATCAGCGTAGTCTTGCTCGGTGATCGAGGGATTTGACTCCTTGATCTTGTCGTAACTCGCACCACTATTAATCATTTTCTTCACTCGGTTCCTCCAACTAGCGAGGGCGGTGCTCATCTTCGTGAGGGCGGCATTGTGCACTTTGTTCCGCATGAGACGCTTTTCTGAGCAGTCCACCGGGAACTCGTATCGTTCGTGCAGCTTCTTGAAGAGGAGGGTGCGCAAATTCGCTCGGTCAGGATGCCTGAGGTTCTCGGTGTTGATCGAGACCGTGCTCCGGAGGATGCACCCGAGTTGGGCAGAGTACCCTTTGACTAAATTAGGGGGCGCCGTTGGATGCCCACTATCGTTCACTTCGGTGAATGCCTGCTTCACGGTGCTGAGCACATTCGGGCGACGCTCCCTCCGTAGCTTCTTCGGTGCGCCGGTGTCATCCTCGGCGGCACCATCCGTGGTGTCATCCTCCAGCACCATCAGTGGTGTCATCCTCGGCGGCATCATCCGCTCGGTACTCTGGATCGGTGCCATCATCCTCGCCGTCGTCGCGGCGGGTTGTGACTCCATCACCTCCATTTCATCGGTTAGCATCCAGAATGGCTTGCTACCGCTGCCGCCGGCCTCTTCGTTGTTGGCCATGTTCGAACTAAGTAGGAAAAAATGCATAAAATTAGCGCAAGATTTCACGGAAAAATTGGGCATGACCTATGCTAATTTATGGACATATGAGTGCCCCATTTTCGCCGAAACGGAAATGAATCAACATTTCGGCGATAATGGGCAACTGTCGATCCCTGCACAAGAATATGACATAAAAATACACCAGGAAAACAATCCACCAGCTGAGCACCATGGCACATACACAATTATTCCTCCATATACACCATATGCATCAGCTAACCATGGGCAGTACAGCAAGCAGCAAGCAGCATCAAGCAGCAGCAGCAAGCAGCTAGCAGCTAGCAGCCAGCAGCAGTAGCAAGCAGCAGCAAGCAGCAACAAGCACCATCAGCACCAACAGCAAGCACCATCAGCACTAGTAGCACCAGCAGCAAGCACTAGTAGCACCAGCAGCAAGCACCAGGAGCACCAACAGCAAGCAACATCAGCACCGGTAGCAAGCACTAGTAGCAGCAAGCACCAGGAGCAAGCACCATCAGCACCATCAGCACCAGGAGAGGTGAGGTGTTGCTCACCGTGAGTCGCGTGGAGTTGGCGAGAGGTGAGGTGTTGCTCCGGGTCGAGGAAGATGCGGCAGCAACGGTCAGGTGCTCAAGTTCCAGGAAGTACCAGCAACATACACACCTAGCAGCATTAAAATCAGCATTAAAAAGGAATCAAATAAATGGAAACTTTACGTAGGAAAATGACACTACAGACTATGGCCAGAATCAGATAGCATCAAGCAATGTTCAGTATGCCAATTTTCCCTTTTCCGTATGTCGAATAATAAATGGAAACTGAACAGAAACAAACAAAATGTTCATGGTATTGTGGAGTTCAAAGCTTTCATGGTACTGTGGTATTTACAAAGTTCATGTCTTCTGTCTCTTTCTTTTAGTTTTTGAGTCTGGTCTGTTTGTAGTGTCTTAGAGTTTATGAGTATTACTTCTGTATCTTTCACTTTTAAATCGCAGTGGCACATTGGATGAGGTCTTTGAATTATTCAACTTGAATTCCTTGAGTTTACTCACTATCTTTAGTTGATTGTACTGAGCCCACTCTAGCCTAACACACACAGACTGATAGTGGTGCCCATTTTAAGCCTGTGCAACTTTTTTTAATAGTGCCAGGCTTTAAACCAATCACTCACAGTCAAAAACCTTGTTGTGAAGTGAGTACTGAATGTGAAAGAAACGATGGACTGAGACGTAAATGCCAAAATGTGTCTGTTTACTAAAAGAAAAACAGTCAGTTTTTACTCATTCTATCATTAGCTAGGTTTGTGCAGATGTCTTTTTCTAATTGGCCACCGAAAACTGTCTGTTTCTAGATTGAAAAACAGCTAGCTGTTCATTAGACACTCCCTTATTTTATTTAGCCATTTATTTGTACCTCTATTATGTTCGTAAACATGTACTTCCCACACCATTAACACTTCCTTACAAAAATCATGGGAACAACTTTTTATGACAAACGACTTCAAATATGTGAACATTTATTCTGGGCTACATGACCAATAGATTTTTATTTGTTCACTTATGACAAACAACAAACAAACCTATCTATTAGTTTCACCAGTAGTTAAATGTTATCAGAATCAGACTAACAGTTGAGTAAGCGGCTGAAGGCGTCAGTACATGGTATTTACAAAGTTCATGTCTTCTTAACAGTGGCTGCTAAATTTAATGACCAACTCTTACAATTGATGTCTAGAGAACATCAAGCGAGCAAAATTTTCTTCTGTTTGTTTGTTTTATCTCCACAAAAGGATTTCCCATAATTTAAAAAATCTACTGGTATACTAGATCGACTCGGCGGCGGCATGAACACGAAGTTTAGAATCCCTAATTTAGTTCTACTTTCTGTTCTTAGTTGCTAGAATCTGAGCCCGAGTGCTCCAATCCCCTTCTCTTCTATCCATGGCAATCAGAGGCCCATCGGGGTCTTGATAGAGAGGGAGGGAGGGGAGAGGGGCCTCACCTGCGACGACGGCGATGGCGGCTGGAGGCGGTCGGGGGCCGTTGACGAACTGGTGGCCGATGAAGAACTGGGCGCCTACGCTGGTGTCCATGATGTGGTTAGTAGACGGAGGAACGCCGCTAGGTCAGAGAGGGAGGGAGGGAGACGGGCCTCACCTGCGGCGACGCGACGGCGGCAGGCGGTAAATCGAGGGCCTTGTGGCTTCAGCGGTTGCACGCTTCTCCTGCTCGTGCTCCACGGCGTGTAGCTCGATCCTGCTCCGGGCGCGGTGAGTACGGCGAGCGGCAGAGGAGGGCGGCTTCGGAGAGAGGCGCCGACGGAGAGAGGCGCCGGTGAATGGGGGCGGAGAGGAGGCGGATCGAGATCAAGATCGAGGATTGGGGAATGGGGATGGGGAGAAGAAGATGGTCGGGACAGGGGATTTGGCTAAGTCCCCGACCCCCCTAAGCAATAGCGCACTGCTAGGGGTGCGCCACAGTGATGCTTAGCAATGGCGCACCACTAGGGGTGCGCCACTACGACTTTAGGATAGGGTCAAAAACAATTTGGCTCGTAGTGTTGACAAGATCCGCACCGTACCGCAATGGCTAGCTATCTGTCCCCTGTTTGGTTTACCCTGGCCGGCCAGGTTCGAACCCTGGCGGCCCCAATTTTTTAACTTTTTTTAAAATGATTTAACCCAGCAGTAATAAATACCATAATACACCAAAATAAAAGGCATAAATAATTATAATTATGTAGAATATTTAAAATACTATAGAATCTAGAAAATATCCAAAAATATAAATTATATGTCTATTTTGATCGGTACAATGTGTAGATTAACAATATGACAACCATTATTCATACAAGAAAATGATACATAATTATCTTTTCACAATCTTCTTGCCCTTCTTTCTCGCGGTTGAATAATTTAGCCCCGGAACTCCTAGACTTCTTCTCTTGAATGGACGGCCTTTAGGTAGGGTGGTCCTGCTTCTTCTTGTTGTGTATGGTTCTTCATCATCGTCGTCGTCATCTTCCATCTTCGGATCGCCGTACTGGTCAAAGTCTAGCTCGTTGGCTGCTCCATCCATTCCGATGATGCTCCTTTTGCCTCTCCTCACGACAACACGGCTGGGCTTTTGCGGGTCGGTAATGAAGAAGCATTGGTCCACTTGGGAAGCTAGTACCCATGGCTCATATTTCGCGGTGACCTTTGCGCCCGCTGTCTTGGATTTGGCTTCGGGTATAACCATGGTGGTGAAATGCCGGTCTTCTTTTATGACGTTCTTGGCCCACCTGACACGGAACATTGGCACATTCTCTCCGGCGTAGCTCAGCTCCCAGATCTCCTCGATCTTTCCGTAGTATCTCTGCTTGACGTCACCGGTGTAGGACTCCATCGTTACCCGTAGTTCTGATAATCGCTCTTCATGTCCTTTTCCTCGGTGTAGAATGTGTAGCCGTTGATATCGTACGCCTGAAATGTCATCAGGTTGTGTTCGGCGCCCTGTGACAAGGCGAATATGAGTTTTTCTTCCGCAGAAGAATCCTCGTCTATAGGGTACGTCAGCATCTTGTCCTTGAACCACCGCGTGAAGGTTGAGTTGTGCTCTTTGATTATATCTCCGTCCGTCCTCTGTTGGCCCTGATCACTGTACGTCTTTGCGATGAAGGTTTTGTGCTCTACCACCCAAGGATCGACCACGTCTATGTGTTGTAGCGCGACTAGGTTTGCTCTTTCAAAGTCGGCGATTCGACCCTTGAAGTCGACATGCATTTCGCGGCTACCGTCGCGGTGACCCCATCCAGCGAGCTTCCCGAGATGCCTGTTTACGGGCAGGCCAACGGGGTTCTCGATTTCTAGATAACTCGTGCAGAAGGAGATGCACTCTTCGGTCAGAAAGCCCTTGGCTATGCTTCCGTCTGGACGTGCCCTGTTGCGAACGTACCCTTTGATGACACCATTCATCCTTTCGAACGGCATCATGCTGTGCAGGAACGTCGGCCCCAGTTGGATTATATCCTCCACGATATGTACCAGCAGATGCACCATAACGTCGAAGAAAGCGGGCGGGAAGTACATCTCAAGCTCGCACAGTATCACCACGATCTCTTCCTGTAGCCTTGTAAGTTGCCTCACGCCAACAGACTTCCGAGAGATGACGTCGAAAAAGTTGCATAGGCCAAAAAGCGTTTCACGGACGTGCGCGTCCATGATCCCACGGATTGCAACCGGAAGTATTTGCGTCATCAGCACGTGACAGTCGTGAGACTTCATCCCGCTGAACCTCTGCTTCGCTTGTCTAGGTACCTGCTTATCTTCCCCGCGTACCGTAAGGAAGTTTTACTCCTAGGAGACAGTCGAAAAACTGCTCGATCTCCTTCTGACTTAGAGTGAAGCACGCGGGGGGGCAGTAATATTCGATCTTCTTGGCCTTTTTGCCCTTGCGACGACTTTGCGTGTCCTCCGCCTCATCATCGTCATTATCATCATCATCATCATCATCATTAGGGCGTCCCGCGTGAAGCTCCTCCCTGATCCCAATTGATAGCAAGTCGTACCTTGCTTTCGGCCCATCTTTGGTCCTCTCTGGCATGTTGAGGAGGGTACCAAGCAGACTCTCGCACACGTTCTTCGTGATGTGCATGACATCAAGGCTGTGAGGCACACGTAAGATCTTCCAGTACGGCAAGTCCCAGAAAACAGACCTCGTCTTCCATACCTTGAGCAGCGGCTCCGGCGCCTTTCGCTTCTTCCCGGCGGTGGGCACTCATTCCAATTTTTCAATAGCTCGTCTATTTGCCCGCTTCTCGTACGTGGCCGTCTTCGGGGTTCGTCTTGACCATCGAACAGATCCTTGCGTTTCCTCCATGGGTCTTCGTCGCGAAGCCACCTTCGATGTCCCATGAACACCGTTTTCGAGGACCCCGGATCTCTATCTAGCTGGCGGTACGTTGTATCATCCATGCACCTGACGCATGCATTGAATCCGTGGACCACCTGCCCCGCGACATATCCGTAACCGAGAAAGTCGTGCACCGTCGTGAGCAGCGCGGCTCTCATAGGGAAATATTCTTCCGCGGCGGCGTCCCACGTATTGGCAGGCGCGTCCCATAGTGTGGCTAGCTCCTCTTTCAGAAGCCCCATATACAGATTGATGTCGTTCCCTGGTTGTTTCGGCCCTTCAATTAGCATACTCATTTGAATGTACTTCCTCTTCATGCACAACCAGGGGGAGGTTGTACATCCACACAAACACGGGCCATGTGCTATGCGTGCTGCTCTGGCTGCCAAACGGATTGACTCCATCGGTGCTCGCGCCCAGCCTTATGTTCCTAGGATCGTCCCCAAATTCTGGGTACTCGAGGTTCAACGCATTCCACTGGCTAGCATCCGAAGGGTGTCTCAACATCCTGTCCTTTTTCTTTTTCTTCGGATCATCAACGTCATCTTCTCCCTTCCTCATCTCCGCGTGCCAGCGCATTAGCTTTGCTTGCTTAGGATCCGCGAAATACCGCTGCAGACGAGGAGTGATTGGAAAGTACCACACCACCTTCCGAGGAGCTTTCTTCCCCTTCTTGTACCGACTGACGCCGCACTCCGGACATATGGTACACTCCGCGTGCTCGTTCCGATAAATGATGCAATCGTTCAAGCACACATGATATTTCACATGCGGTAAATCCAGAGGACACACGATTTTCTTGGCCTCCTCGATACTAGTCGGACACGTGTTACCTTTGGGAAGACGTTCGTGCCAGAATGACATGTTGTCGTTGAAGGATGTGTCGGTCATTTTGTGCTTTACCTTCATCTCCAGAGCCATGAGCGTTACTTTCAGGCGGGTATCCTCCGGCCTGCATCCTTCATACAATGGAGTAACCGCGTCTACCTCCAGTTGATCCATCTTGGCTTTCTCTCGGGCGGCATCCCTTGCGTTACTCGTCTGCTTGAGAAGCAGCTCTTGAAGATAAGGGTCCTGCACCCAGTCCATCGACGATGGTCCATCGTCTTCATCTTCATGATCTTCATCATCGGGTCCTCCATCTTGATCTTCCATATCATCGGGTCCATGATCTCCTACATTGTGATCATGATCATGGCCGGGATCTTCTACATCCTGATCATGTCCGGGAACTTCTACATGGTGCTCACCACCTTCCTTATTTCTTGTTGAAATCCCATGGACAAATTCATAATCATCTTCGTCGCCTTCCCACCGATAGCCATCCATGAAACCACGCACGAGAAGGTGGTCCCGTACCATATCGGCTTTAGGGTCCATAAGGCTCGTCAGCTTGCATCTTCGACACGGACATCTTATCTCCTTTTGGTTATTTCTAATCATCTCGGCCGTCGCAGCTTTCAAAAACCTAGCCACAATGCCTTCGCTCATCATGCGGACCATGGTCGCCTGCGGGTATAGAGAAAATGGATATCTTAGCATACCAAAAGAAAATTTTGGCATGACCTTCCCTAAAAATAGGACATATGTATATGCGTAGTATGCCCACTATTCGCCGAAACGGAAATGAATCAACATTTCGGCAAAATATTGGCAACTCCATCGCATTTCAAATCCCTGCAAACAAAAACATGCATGCAACACATGTGTGGAGGCTTCGCATATACAACACATGTGTGGAGAGGCTTCGCATACAACACACATGCACGTGATAGAGACGCTTTTCGCGCATGCGCACAACACATGAGCTTCACATAACATATGTGCACACACACGTGTGTGTGCAAGACGATCGGAACCGGTCACACACAAAGCATAAAACCAACAAAGTTACCGATACGACGAGACCTAGAGTGTTGGATGAGGTGAAAAGTTGAGATTGAGTAGGGTATTGAGCTAAGAGAGCTTCACCATTACTTACCTATGAAGAAAATTTAAGTTTACCAACTTAATTTTGGTGAATGAAGAGGTGAAAATGAGGTGGGAAGGAGGGGCAACACGACCAGATCCAGATTTGGTGGGAGGTGGTGGTGGAAGAGTGTTTGGGGAAAGTGGGTGGCACATGTGAGTGGAGGGTGAAAAGCAGGAAATGGTCCCAGGTTAGCAGTGGCGCACCACCTAGTCGTGCGCCACTACTAGGGTGACATAGCAATGGCGCACTGCCAGGTGGTGCGCCACTGCTAAGCCTCTCATCTCTAAAGGGGCTCTGGCCACCCCCTAGCAGTGGCGCACCTAAAGACATGCGCCATAGGTAACCTATGTAGCAGTGGCGCACCACTGATGTGCGCCATTGCTAAGCCTATCATGTCTAAACGGGCTCTGGACACCTCCTAGCAGTGGCGCACCACTTTGACGTGCGCCATAGGTAAGTAATGTAGCAGTGGCGCACCCCGGAGACGTGCGCCACTACTAGGTTGGGGGAGGAGCTGGCCTCCTGTCACCACTTACTTATGGCGCACCACATTCGAGGTGCGCCACTACTACTTTTGTAACAGTGGCCCACCGTTTTGTGGTGCGCCACTGCTAAGTAGTAGTGGCGCACGGCAGTCATGGTGCGCCACTGCTGGCTGTCTTACGGCTAGGCCTTTTCCTAGTAGTGAGAATTCAGGATGCATTGGTGACATGATTGGATCTCCAACAATTCCCCACAAGAGAAGGCCATTTACACAAAAATAACTCTTTTCTGAAACTATAGCACAAACTGACCCTCCGGCGAAACTACTTCACCCATCTAACCCTTTTGTGTGGCGCCCTTCACATCGGCGCCACACCTCACTGTGTGGCGCCCCTGCCAGCGGCGCCACTCGCCCAGCCGACGTGGCGCCCTCGACGCTGAGCTGTGCGCCGATCCGACGTGGCAGGATATGTGGCGCCGCTCCCATTGGCGCCACACATGCACTTATAATTGGCCAAAACATACTGTAAGACAATACTCCTGGGACTTAGCCATTTTGGCGAGGCTGTATGTATGACGCCGACATCACGGGCGCCACACAGTGAAGTGTGGCGCCAGTGCCACGGGCGCCACACAAACAGCCTCGCCAAAACGGCGAAGGACTAAACTTCCAGAGCCCCTAGATGTTTTCGACATATAAGTTGCAATGTGTGGCACCCGTGCCGTCGGCGCCACATTGTGAAGTGTGGCGCCCATGTCGTCGGTGCCACACAATGACTTTTGCTAATCCATGAAAATTTCTACCTCATTTCAACAGTTTTCAATACAACAATAGCAATTTCAATAGCAATTTCATACACACATCATACACATAGCACACATCATAGCTCACATCGTAGCACATAGATTCAAACAACACGTAGCAACAATAGACATGGTTCGAAATGACATAGAGTTCACAACACGATAGAGTTCACAACAACACGTAGCAAATGCATCTATCCTCCGCGACGTCCCCTCCTCACGGGCTGCTTCCGGACGGCCAACCTTTTCGTCCGCTGTCGTGGCTCTTGTTGATGTTGCTCCTCCTGCTCCTGCTCCTGCTCCTCCTCCTCCTCTGAAGATAACGGCTCATCGTTCCTCATCTTCCTCAAAGTTGATCTCCGCGGCGGCGTCTCATCCTCCTGAATGACATCCTTCTTTCCTCGGTTGACATAATCGTCCGGAGTGTATCGTTTTGGAGCCTTGCCCCTTGGCTTCAACTGGTCAGTGTGGCTTGCTTCTTGCGTTGACTCACAATGCCTTGACTCAGGATGGTGTCGTCGTCAGGAATCTTCAGAAACATGAACACATGAGATTACAAAAAGTTGAAACTAGTAAGCACATGTTTGAGTGGTAACAAAATAGTCCAAACCTCCGCATCTTCAGAAGAGGATGTAGCCGCAATTTCGGTGTCGCGGCAACCTAGCAAGTTGGCTAACCGCCGCATCTTTCGTGCAGTGTTCTGCGTCGTGGAAGTCATGGTTACAAAGCCACCCGAACACAATAGCTTACATTGAAAGTTGGTGACCATACCTTAATGAAATGCCACATCGGTCCGATAGGCTTCTCATCTATATGGCTCTGATCCCAAACAACCTCGCACTCCTCAGCTGTTTTTTGGATCTCGGACCGCTGCGACAAACATATTATACACAATTTGAGCGATCACATGCGAATGTAGAGTGTGTACTAGCTAACGAGAGAATACATTACCACGAAGTTCAGCTCGAAAGCAATAGAAGTCGATCTTCCTCTGCGAGCATAGATGTCGTGCTGGCTTTGCGCAACCTCATCGAACTCGATGGGGTCGTCCAAGATCTGGTCATCATACGCGGGCTTGACTAACTCGATACGCGTGCTTTGATGAAACCATTGGAGATAGTTGTTGAAAGCGGCCAAGTCATGAGGGACAATCTCCACATAGTCAGCATTCCGTACCGCTTCCAAACAGTGTTGGAACGCTGTAACGTGGCCACTATGATGGACATGCCAATTTGTGATCTTCCTCTGCCGCTGCCTATCAAGCCTGCAAGAATCAAGAAGTTACATACTATCTCTTCAATCAACAAGCTTCCATCCCATGATTCAAGAAGTTTACCTATGAAGCGCGTGGTCCTCTTGCCGCTGAGGTGGGCACTCCTGATACAGCCCAAACTATCTCATCACTCTGTGCGGCTGGTGGTACTCAACAAGCCACATGCATATGAGTGGGCAGCGCATACGCCAGAAACGCGCCTCCTCAACGCACTTGGGGTTGAGGTCAGCCATCCCCGCGCCAATATGGTAGTAGGTACCATATGGCTCCCAATTCACCTGCAGCATACAAATATTTCAGAATTTACAACATGCCATTGCAAAAGAGTGATGGATTAAAATCGGTTACCTGCTCAGCGGTAAGAGTTTCCAACTCCTCAGTGTAGTGCATGTACATGATCTTTGGATCGCTCGTCATCTCCGAGACATTGTCCCAAAGAAATGCCCAAGTCGGCTCCCGATCAAGGTTGTTCTGGTAATGAGGCCATGGTCTCTCTGTGAGTATCCTGGGCCGCCCAACTGATAGGCGGTCCCAGCTCCATACGGAAAGTAGGAGCAAGCATCCACCATACCGCGGCTCCCAGTCCCGCGACAAGCTTCGTCCAACTGCGTACATAAGATATTTGGTTAGAGGTAGAGGTAGACACAGTACTATAGAAGAATAGTACATACAACAAATCATCACCTGTCGGTAGAGGTAGGCAAGTGTCGCTGTTCCCCAACTCCACCGGCGCTCCAACAACGTAAGCGCCATGAGCCAACACCAATGGGCCAACTTCCCACCACTGTCAGCAAAGAGAGTCCTCGATATCATGTACCACAAGTACACTCGGGTGTATGTCTTGATACTGTCCTCGTTGGCCCCTTCCGGCAGGAGTTCTCCAAAGTTAAGCCTAATCCAAGCGAAAGGTGCGCCGGCGGGAGTTCTCTCCTTTGGATTTTCTGACGCCGGAGGAGCCATGCCAATAAGGTCCTCCATCTGTCTGCGCCACCCATCAGAAGCTGTGTTCATACACAGTGGCTCGCCCTGAATAGGAAGTCCAAGGATCATGGAAACATCCTGAAGAGTAGGGGTCATCTCGCCGGCCCTCAAGTGGAAGGTGTGCGTCTCCGGCCTCCACCGGTCGACAAGGGCGGTGAGTGCCGCGGCGTTCATGTTCAGCCCCCCCGGCTTACAAGCGTGATGAACGGGAGAAGACCGGTGGGCTGGATGAACTCCGTGTACCTCTCGTCATACGGCATATCTACTGTGCCATGGTACCGAATCTTCAAAGGGTGAAGATCCGTTCTCCTCTCCGTCATATGAAAAGCCCGGTGATCCCTGTCATACTCTTGATCTAGGAGCCACACCATCCTACATGTTTATTCCATCACAAATATGAGTTATTCCATCACAAATAATGGTCATTTGAAACACAAATATGGATACATACATATCTAGGTTTCCTACACATACACATTCATGAAATTTGATGTCTAGGGTTCCTCCACAAATCTAGGATACATACATATCTAGGGTTCCTACACATACACATTCAACACATACATAGCCATTTCAACACATACATACATACATCTAAAATTTAACATCTAGGGTTCCAACAAATCTAGTGTTAAACACATGCATTTTGTGGGCTATCAATTTGAACACATAGAGTATAATTTAGATTGCACCAACCAACATTTCAAATCTAGTTTTCATGTCTAGGGTTCATGTACAAATCTAGCAAGATCTATGAAATTAGTGGATGAATGTGAAGGATTCGAAGGGGATTACCTTGAGTAATGGATGGGGAAGAGATTGACCGTCAGATCTGGCGAATGTGGCCGATTTGGTGGGGGAGGGGGAGAGGGAGGAGGAGAACCGGCACTGTCTTGAAACAGAAGAGAGAAGAAGAAGATGGTTGAAGCGGCTGGCGCGATCCGTGGCGTCCTTCCGAGCGGCGCCACAGTTTCACAGTGTGGCGCCGATGGGAGCGGCACCACACATCCCGCCACGTCGGATCGGCGCACAGCTCAGCATCGAGGGCGCCACGTCGGCTGGGCGAGTGGCGCCGCTGGCAGGGGCGCCACACAGTGAGGTGTGGCGCCGATGTGAAGGACGCCACGCAAAAGGGTTAGATGGGTGAAATAATTTCGCCGGAGGGTCAGTTTGTGCTATAGTTTCAAAAAAGGATTATTTTTGTGTAAATCGCCACAAGAGAAAACCCCGAGTCTTTGAAAATATCAGCTATAGTACAAAATTGTTGAGGTAACGGTACCAATGGTAGAAGAGCACTGCTATTCCTTGGCCAAATTTTCGCTTCTTCAAAGTTCAGGGAAAAAACTGGGCTTCTACTGTTCGACCCTGTTAACTGAACGAACTGTGACCTGCGCCATTGGGCAAACGGAAGATAGGCCACGGCGTCAGCAGAGCAGGACATGTAGCGAGGCGTTCTTGGTGGCCGCACACACAGGGCACGTGTCCACGCTGGCGTCGCACGCGCGGCACAGGCTCAGGTGACGGCACGGCAAGACCAGCACGCACGCCCCGCCCTGACCGCAGGCCCTGCACGCCGACGCCGCGTCGTCGGCGCCGGCGTTGTCGCGTGCGGGGGTCTCGAAGCAGCACGATTGCGCGTCCTCGGCGTCGCACGCTGCGCCGGCGCAAGGGGACTGGAGGAGCTGTTCGAGGGTGGCGCGGAGTCCCGCGGCGACGGCCTCGTGGCTCTGCGCGACGCCTATCCAGGCCTGGCCCTCCGCGCCGATCTGGCGCAGCCTCTCCTCCATCTCCGCGTTGCGGCAGCGCGCCAGCTCCAGCGTAGCCTCCGCGGCCCGCAGCCGCACCGCCGCGGCGCGCTCGGCCGCCGCCACCAGCGCCCGGACGTGCCGCCGCCACGCCTCGTCCAAGCCCGCGCGCATCCGCTCGGTCTGCACATATCCATCAAAACCACGGGGAATCAAACACCAGTGTACCAAACTAAGAACTCGTCGATTCAAATCACGAACGAGGCGATCGTACATACCTCGAATCGCACGAGCGCGTCGATCTCCATTCCCTGGCTGTACAGATGCGACAGGAGGCCCTGCGACAAGCCGGCGGCGGCGGCATTGCCACTCATCCCGCTGGTTGACGCGACGCCGGAACTCATCGCCCTGCTCGCCATATCGGCGACGGGCACAAACCCCGGCGCCGCCGAAGCCGCCACGCGCGCCCGCTTCCTGGGCACGAAAGCGTAGTTGTGGTTGTTGTCGTTGCAGGTGAGATCGCTTCTGGGGACGTCGCTAGGCATCGTGTTGCCAATCCCGGCCATCGCCGGCGCGCACCCGCCGCGCTCGTCCAGGAACGGAGAGGCACCCGTCGCCCCGTCCTCCAGAGCCCTGCAAGACGCATAGGATTGAGGCATCGCCCTCTTTAACAGATACCGAGATACAGAAACCCGAAGGCGCGCAGACCTGTAGGAGTGGAGGTCGTGGTGGTGGTGGAAGGCACGGAATACATGCTGCGCCTGCACGGCCATGGCCAGCGACTCGATAGGAGAGAAGAGAGGGGCGGAGGAAACTGACGAGGGAGAGAGAGTGGGGAGGCAGGTTTTATACGTGTGCCCGAGGAAGCGGTTGGGGAGAAGCCATATCTTGAAGTAATAAATGATACTCATAGGAGTACCAAAGTAATAGAATCGATAGGAGTACTATATGATTCATGAACCTTTTTATGTAAGCCATTTTGTCAAAGGAATGGCAACCCAAGGCCACAAGTATTCTTTGGATTTTATGGAGCCGTGTGTGACCGAATGGATTTTCTAGAATTTGGTCGGTTTTCATGTCCATTGATGTGCTTTCAGGTAAGTTTTTTTTTATATGTTGTTGTTATTATTGACAGATGATTGCTGCTCCAGTGAGTTGGTCCCTTTAGACCTTATTAACGTATCTATAAACTACAAGCTCTACTACAAAAAGTTTTGCCTAGGTCTGGTGATAGAGAGGCTAAGACGGCTGCACGCCTTCAGCCCACGCTAGTGTATGTAATCGTTGCTAGGTGGTCAAATGCCTATTTATTATATTTATTAATTTTTTGGGCTATTTATATTAACGTTGATGATCATTAATAATAGGTAGAATTTTTGAAAAAACCAAGAATTAAGCTAAATATCACATCGATTATCATCAATTATTGATGAGTTAGAAGTCTATGCGGAAGTATGGCCGTTCTCTATGCAGGAGATTAAATTAAAAAAAAAAATCAATCCAATGTATAGGCTTGTATTTTGCCTGAACAGGAACTTAAATGGTATCAACGATCAATAGCCTAATTTATATTGAAAGAAGACTCGAATACAAGATATTTTCGCAACGTCTCTAACAACAGACATCGGAGGAAACTTATACACTCTCTTATTCAGGTTGAGGGGACGATCGGGGGACATGAGCAACTCAAAGCCTACAAAAAGCTATTATAAAAATATGTTTGGCGAAACGGAGGAAGGTGAATTCCCGATGGATGATCCCCCAATAGAAGATATTCAACAAGTATCCGAAGAGGAGAATGCCCTACTTACTGCTCCGTATTTCGAGGATGAAATAAAAAAAAGCGGTTTCTAAATGGAGCACAACAAGGCCCCGGGTTCGGACGATATTTTAGCTGAGTTTTATCAGAACTTCTTGGAGATCATCAAAATGGATCTGCTCGAGTTGTTCATTGCTCTTCATGCTAGACAACTAGAACTCGTTCGCCTCAATTTCAGTAAGATATATTGCTGCCAAAGGTTATTTAATCAGAAGTGATTCAACAATATAGACCTACGTGTCTTGTAAACGTTAGCTTCAAGATATTCACGAAAATCGTGACTATTAGGATAAGTTTGGTTGCTGGTCATGTTGTGCATCCTACTCAAGTACTTTTATGCAAGGAAAAAATATCCTAGATGAGGTTGTAATCCTGCATGAAACTGTTGATGAGCTATATGGGAAAAAATAAATGGAATAATATTAAAGATGATTTCGAAAAGTTTTATGATCAAGTCAAGTGGTATTTTCTCGAGCAAACATTCAGAATGAAAGGTTTCTCTAATGAGTGTCGTGGTCTAATCCATGATTTCATTTTTGGAGTAAGTGTAGCTATCAAAGTCAACGATGACGTACACAAATACTTCTAGGACAAAGAAGGATTAAAGCAATCGCCAATGCTATTCAATTATAGAGCGTGCAAAAAGTGATGGCCAAATTAAAGGTGTAGTATCACATATGGTGGATGATGGACTATTCATTCTTCAATGATGATATGATTATCTTTATGGAACATGACCTAGAACATGCAAGAAATCTAAATTAATATTATCAACCTCAGAGCAACTCTCAGGACTCAAAATAAATTTCACAAAAGTGAATTGTTTTGCTTCGGTGAGGCTCAAGACAAGGCTAACCATTATGCTGAGTTATTTGGCTGTGGAAAAGGCCAGTTCGCAATCAACTATTTAGGCATTCCGATTTATTATCAGAGGCTAAATTACGAATGTTGAATGGAAACACGTCGAGGAAAGGCTTTAAAAATGGTTAAGTATCCAGAAAGGAAAATTACAATCTTTGGACGGAATATTGGTGCTCATTTATTCAACACAAAGCAATATGGTACTGCATATTATCGAATGGATTATTTCCGGTCGGGATTCTTTTGTCAATGAGATAGTGAGAAAAGGAAATATCAACTAGCCTAAATATCAAGGAGGACTTGGGATTCATGAACCAGAGGTCAAGAACAGAGCTCTTCTACTAATTGGCCTCACAAAAGCTTCTTACTAAAGATGAGTTTGTCAAACTCTCCTAAAGAGAAACTACATCGGTTCGTGCACTTTATCTCGGGTATATTGGAAATCGGGAGAATCACATTTCTAGGCTGATCTGATGGCGATAAATAAATTTGTTTTCCCATATGGATCTTTATCGATTAAGACTGGTTCAGAAATAAGCTTTTGGGAGGATAAATGGCTAGGTAATGCCATGCTCCAAGAACAATATACTGATGTGTACAATAAGTGATACAGTCACAAAGGTGTTGGAAACTTTCCCGCTAAGTGTGGTGTTCAGAAGAGATCTCATAGGTCTTAGACTAGCATTGCGAAATGCGTTGCTATTGCGTCTAGAATTTGTCCAATCGATGCAAGGGCCCAGTGAGTCCCGTTGGAATCTACATGATAACGGCAAATTTTATGTGGATTCTATATACAAAGATGTGCTGGTTGATAAAAAAAAATCTAGAAGATGAAGATTCTGCTAAGAACTAAAATTTCTGCATGGTATCTTCATCGAGGTATCCTAACTAAAGACAACCTTGCGAAATGCGAATGGCATGGAAGTAAAAGAAATGTGTCTTCTTTCACCATGAAGAGACTATCATACATTTGTTCTTTCAGTGCAAATTTGTGAGATCTATATGGTCAGTCACTCAGATAGGTTCCACACTACTAGAAAAACAGGCTTCCGGTGAGCCCCATAAGTCGCGAAGGTAAAGGAACCGCGACTAATGGTACCTTTAGTCGCGGTTCGGGAGGCGAACCGCGACCAAAGGCCTGGGCCCAGGGCGCTCGGTGGCCAGCCGTTGCACGTGGGGCTTTAGCCGCGGTTGGCCAGCCAACCGCGACTAAAGGTGCCCGAAGGCCTTTAGTCGCGGTTGACCTGGCAAACGCGGCTAAAGCCGCCCCCCCTATATACCCACCCAGCAGCCAACACTTAGCCATTTGGTGCCATTTTCTTCACAAGCTTCACAAGTGGGTGTTAGGTTTGCTTTTGGTTCCTCTTATGCACATAAGGTGTTTGATGAAATGCCCCAAGAGCATGAAACAAACATGATATGAAGTGTTGGAGCCACACTTGAGCTTTCTCATTTATTTTTCCTCCTCGATCGCGGTTAGCAACTTGAACCTTTGATGTGTCGTTGATAAAATGTGCATGTGTGTGTAGTTCATTGTTTAATTAATATTGTTTGTAGCTAGTTAGTTTAACAAATGCATGATGGTTAATTATATATTTTATATTATAATAATGCAGATGAATCGACAATGGATGTACGGTAACCGACTCTCCGGCGAGTTCAGTACGGGTTTGAATGATTTCCTCGTAGTGGCTAATGCGAACAAGCAGGGGGGTTTTGTTATCTGTCCATGTGTTAAATGTAAGAATCAGAAGGGTTACTCTTCCTCAAGAGATGTTCACCTGCACCTGCTTCGGCACGGTTTCATGCCAAGCTATAATTGTTGGACCAAGCATGGAGAAAGAGGGGTTATAATGGAAGAAGATGAAGAAGGGGATGATTTCATCGATGAAAGCTATCTTGCTCATTTCGGTGATACTTTCATGGAGGATGCTGAAGGTGAAGGGGAAGGTGAAGGGGAAGGTGAAGAAGAGGCACGTGATGATCCCGTTGATGATCTTGGTCGGACCATTGCTGATGCACGGAGACGCTGCGAAACTGAAAAAGAGAGGGAGAATTTGGATCGCATGTTAGAGGATCACAGAAAGGCGCTGTACCCCGGATGCGATGATGGTCTGAAAAAGCTGGGCTGCACACTGGATTTGCTGAAATGGAAGGCACAGGCAGGTGTAGCTGACTCGGCATTTGAAGACTTGCTGAAAATGTTGAAGAATATGTTTCCAAAGAATAACGAGTTGCCCGCCAGTACGTACGAAGCAAAGAAGGTTGTCTGCCCTCTAGGTTTAGAGGTTCTGAAGATACATGCATGCATCAACGACCGCATCCTCTACCGCGGTGAATACGAGAATTTGAATGAATGCCCGGTATGCACTGCATTGCGTTATAAGATCAGAGGCGATGACCCTTGTGACGATGTTGAGGGCCAGAAACCCAGGAAGAAGGTTCCCGCCAAGGTGATGTGGTATGCTCCTATAATACCACGGTTGAAACGTCTGTTCAGGAACAAAGAGCATGCCAAGTTGTTGCGATGGCACAAAGAGGACCGTAAGTCGGACGGGGAGTTGAGACACCCCGCAGATGGAACGCAATGGAGAAAGATCGACAGAGAGTTCAAAGATTTTGCAGCTGACGCAAGGAACATAAGATTTGGTCTAAGTACGGATGGCATGAATCCTTTTGGCGAGCAGAGCTCCAGCCATAGCACCTGGCCCGTGACTCTATGCATCTACAACCTTCCTCCTTGGTTGTGCATGAAGCGGAAGTTCATTATGATGCTAGTGCTCATCCAAGGTCCGAAGCAACCCGGCAACGACATCGATGTGTACCTAAGGCCATTAGTTGATGAGCTTTTACAGCTGTGGGGCAGACCTGGTGTCCGTGTGTGGGATGAGCACAAAGAAGAGGAATTTGACCTACGAGCGTTGCTTTTCGTAACCATCAACGATTGGCCTGCTCTTAGTAACCTTTCGGGACTGTCAAATAAGGGATACAATGCATGCACGCACTGCTTACATGAGACTCAAAGTGTACATTTGCCAAATTGTAAGAAGAACGTGTACCTTGGGCATCGTCGATTTCTTCCGAAAGGTCATCCAGTAAGAAAGAAAGGCAAGCATTACAACGGCAAGGCAGATCACCGGCCGAAGCCTGCGGAACACACTGGTGCTGAGGTATTTGATATGGTCAAGGATTTGAAAGTCATCTTTGGAAAGGGTCCTGGCGGACAATCAGTTCCGAAGGGAGCTGACGGGCACGTAGCCATGTGGAAGAAGAAATCTATATTCTGGGAGCTAGAATATTGGAAAGTCCTAGAAGTCCGCTCTGCAATCGACGTGATGCACGTTACGAAGAATATTTGCGTGAACATCCTAAGCTTCTTGGGCGTGTATGGGAAGTCAAATGATACAAAGGAAGCACGGCAGGACCAGCAAAGTTTGAAAGACCCTGATGACCTGTATCCGGAACGGTTTCAAGGTCGTGCCAGCTACGCTCTGACCAAAGAAGAGAAGGTCATCTTTTTTGAATGCCTGAGCAGTATGAAGGTCCCGTCAGGATTCTCGTCCAATATAAAGGGAATAATAAACATGGCGGAGAAAAAGTTCCAAAACCTGAAGTCTCACGACTGCCACGTGATTATGACGCAATTGCTTCCGATTGCTTTGAGGGGGCTCCTGCCGGAAAATGTTCGAGTAGCCATTGTGAAGTTATGTGCATTCATCAATGCAATCTCTCAGAAGGTAATCAATCCAGAAGTTCTACCACGGTTACAGAACGATGTGGTCCAATGTCTTGTCAGTTTCGAGTTGGTGTTCCCGCCATCCTTCTTCAATATTATGACGCACCTCCTGGTTCACCTAGTCGATGAGATTTCCATTCTCGGTCCTGTATTTCTACACAATATGTTCCCCTTCGAGAGGTTCATGGGAGTATTAAAGAAATATGTTCGTAACCGTGCTAGGCCAGAAGGAAGCATCGCCAAGGGCTATGGAAATGAGGAGGTAATTGAGTTTTGTGTTGACTTTGTTCCTGACCTTAAGCCGATTGGTCTTCCTCAATCGCGGCACGAGGGGAGACTAAGTGGAAAAGGCACGATCGGAAGGAAATCAACGATATGTATGGACGGCCATTCTCTGACTGAAGCACACCACACAGTTCTGACCAATTCCAGCTTGGTGGCTCCGTACTTTGAGAAACACAAGAATATTTTACGCTCGGACAACCCGGGGAAGCCTGAATCCTGGATTAGGAAGGCCCACATGGAGACTTTCGGCAGTTGGTTGAGAAAACATTTAATGAGTGACAATAAGGTTGTAGATCAGCTGTACATGTTGGCCAAGACACCATCTTCGACTATAACGACTTTCCAAGGGTACGAGATAAACGGGAATACATTTTACACGATCGCCCAAGATAAAAAGAGCACCAACCAAAACAGTGGTGTCCGCTTTGATGCAGCAACCGAGAATGGGCAAAAGGTCACATATTATGGTTACATAGAGGAGATATGGGAACTTGACTATGGACCCTCCTTTAGGGTCCCTTTGTTCCGGTGCAAATGGTTCAAGCTAACAGGAGGTGGGGTAAAGGTGGACCAGCAATACGGAATGACAATGGTGGATTTCAACAATCTTGGTTACCTTGACGAACCATTCGTCCTAGCGAAAGATGTCGCTCAGGTTTTCTATGTGAAGGACATGAGTAGCAAACCGAGAAACGGAAAGATAAGAAAACGATCAGTACATCATGCGATGATCCAAAGCGCCACATTGTTCTTTCAGGGAAAAGAAACATCGTGGGAGTGGAGGACAAGACAGACATGTCAGAAGATTATAATATGTTTGCTGAAATTCCGCCCTTCAAAGTGAACACCGACCCAAGCATTAAGTTAAATGATGAGGATGCTCCATGGATACGGCACAATCGTAAGCAAGCAGGGACACAAGGGAAGAAATGATGTGTAATAATTTATTATTGTACCAAACTTTGTTGAATGAATCATGTGAATTATATTACCCGTGATGTGTTTGGTGTCCATTTTCGAATGATTCAATTGACTCGAGATAGCACTGATGATACATGAAATTTGGAGTGACTAAGTCATACTCCTGCATACATGAAATTTGGAGTGACTAAGTCATACTCCTGCATACATGAAATTTGGAGTGATTTAGTCATACTCCTGCCTAGGCGTATAATATGCATACTCGTAGTCTTCATAGCCGCCGCCGTTGTACTGGTAGTCGTCGCCTTCTAAGTTGCCGCCGCGTCGTCGTCGCTGCTGTCGTCGCTGCGGGCGCTCGTGGCTCGAACTGAGGGTAGCGCAGGCGGGGGATATCGCCGGCCGTGATGTAGTCCATGACGCTCTGCAGAGTCCGGCCGTACCACCATAGCCGACGGCCGGCCTCGTGGAAGTTTCCAGGAGGCAGACCGTCCTCCTCATACCTGGCGAGCGCCCTCTCACGCCGATTGATGAAGAAGGCGTCCCAAGTATGCTGGTTATCGGGATGCCAGCGGGGATTCATCCGCTGCTCCGGCGTGAGGTCGAGGTAGTAGTGGTTCGTGATGGCCGCCCGGCGCGCAGTACCCTGAGGGACGGGAGGGACCGGCACGCCGCCGGCGCTTAGGCTCCAGCCGGCGGGGACGCGGTAGCCCGGTGGGCAAGGGTAGTTCGAGGCGCAAAGCTCCTCCACCTGCTGGTAGGTTAGAGTGGGTGCGGTGGAAGCCATGAGAGAGTGATGAGAGATTGTAGAGATCGATGTGATAATGCTGGCCAAGCCGGGCAACATATATGTAGTGAGAAATGGCGGGAAAAATGGGAGCGGGAAGACAGGAGGCGGGAAGAAAGTGGCGGGAAGAAACAGGCGGGAAGACATGGAAGAAATGGCGGGAAGAAAGAGGCGGGAAGACATGGAAGAAATGGCCGGAAGAAATGGCGGGAAGATGGGGCCGGCGGAAAGACAGAGGCGGGAAGAGGAAAAGACATAGGCGGAAAGATTTTTAAATGAATTAGTTTTATTTTTCTGAATTTTTTGATATATTATTTGTATTTTTAAGATTTTTAAATGAATTAGTTTTATTTTTCTGAATTTTTTGATATATTATTTGTATTTTTAAGATTTTTAAATGAATTAGTTTTATTTTTCTGAATTTTTTGATATATTATTTGTATTTTTAAGATTTTTAAATGAATTAGTTTTATTTTTCTGAATTTTTTGATATATTATTTGTATTTTTAAGATTTTAAATGAACTAGTTCTATTTTTCTGAATTTTTAGATATATTATTTGTATTTTTCAGATTTTTAAGTGAATTAGTTTTATTTTTCTGAATTTTTTGATATATTATTTGTATTTTTCAGATTTAGAAATGAATTTTGTTTTGAAAAAAAGCCTTTAGTCGCGGTTGGCCTAGCCAACCGCGACTAAAAGGTTATTTCCGCGGGAAGTTGGAATTTGGGCGAAAAAAGCCTTTGGTCGCGGTTGGTGTGGCCAATCGCGACTAGCAGGCCTTTAGTCGCCTGGCACACCAACCGCGACCAAAGGGGGGTCCCTATATAATCGCGCTGAACGGCCGCGCGGTCGCTTCGCTTATTCTCTTCGTCTTCATCGCGCGAGAGATGCCGCCACGCCGCGCCCGAGGATCGTCGCACGCCGCGCGCACGCCGCTGTTGTCTCGCCGCCGCACGCCGCCTCGCCTCCCGCCGCCGGCCCAGGATCGCCGCACCGCGCGCGCTCGCCGCTTCGCTAAACGCGCGACGCCGCACGCGCCGCCTCGCACGCCGCTTCGTCCAGACGCGCGCGCCGCGCAGACGCAACGCAGACGCTGATGCGGCGCGCGCGCGCCGGCCGGCAGAGAGGAGAAAGGCCTGCAGGGCGCACGCACCGCCTCTGGCCGGCCGATTTTTTTTGTTTTTTTTTAATTTGTAACTAATAACTTAACCAAAATAACTTAAGAAAAAAATAACTTAAGAAAAAAATAACTTAACCAAAATAACTTAAGAAAAAAATAACTTAACCAAAATAACTTAAGAAAAAAATAACTTAAAAAATAACTTAAGAAAAAAATAACTTAACCAAAATAACTTAAGAAAAAAATAACTTAACCAAAATAACTTAAGAAAAAAATAACTTAAAAAATAACTTAAGAAAAAAATAACTTAACCAAAATAACTTAAGAAAAAAATAACTTAACCAAAATAACTTAAGAAAAAAATAACTTAACCAAAATAACTTAAGAAAAAAATAACTTAACCAAAATAACTTAAGAAAAAAATAACTTAACCAAAATAACTTAAGAAAAAAATAACTTAACCAAAATAACTTAAGAAAAAAATAACTTAACCAAAATAACTTATGAAAAAAATAACTTAACCAAAATAACTTAAGAACAAAATAACTTAACCAAAATAACTTATGAAAAAAATAACTTAAAAAATAACTTAATTGGCATGTTTGGAATTTGGAAAACTTTTGTGTTTTTTTCTAACTAACTACACGGGAATGTTAACTCTCGGTCACCGCCACCGCTCTCTCGGCACCGCCACCGCTCTCTCGGTCACCGCCACACCGGTCTCTCGGTCACGCGGTTGCATATACACAATTAATTTGTTTTGACTACATGTTTTCAGGACTGACATATGGCGGACGATAGAGCTGACCCGATTCTGGACAACTATGATCTGGACGTTGAAGACCATATATTCGGCATCATAAAAGGCGATATTCCATATGTGCCGACCGGACAAGAAGAAGATGATATCTCTTCTTATCTGAACCTTGACGGTGAAGATGAAGGGCGCCGTCAGCAAGATGATGCCGAAGAAACGTCGGTAAACGACGATCTTGAATTGGAAGTAGCAACCACCTCCGGCGCCGAGGTATATATATACATTGAGCCTCTGGTGATACAAACTAACTGATTTGAATAAATATGTGTGTACTAACGCGCGCGACTCTCTTTCTTATTTTAGCCCTCGGCCGGATCGTCGAAAAAATCGAGTACGTCGTCGTCAAAGCGTGGCGCAACCAAGACGATGAAACCAAACGAAACATGCACCATCGAGGTTGTCGACGAAGCAACCGGCAGGCCGCTGGAGCCCAGCAAGAACGCCACCAAGTTTATCAACCAATGCGGAGCCGTTGTTAGAGAGAACGTCTCGATCACCGTCCAGGAGTGGAATGAGCCAAAGAAGGCACGTCTTGGTTTCACTTTCGTCGATAAGAGAACAAAAAAAGATTGCTTCAAGAAGCTTATAGAACATTTCGTTCTACCTCCGGAATACCGCAGATACGATGAGGCGGGTAACAAGATTCAGGAAAACAAGGAGAGGTGCAAGCTAGTCAAACAGTTCGCTCTTTCTAAGATGGCCGACGCATTCCGGAAATACAAGCAAAATCTAGCCCATGACTTTGTCAAGCAGGGCAAGACTCCGGATTTCAAAGGACAATATGAGAAACTGCAACATGATTGGCCAGAATTTGTGAAGCAAAAGAAATCGGAGCAGTTCCTTGAAATGTCGAAAAAAATAAGAAGAATGCGGCCAAGAAGGAGTACAATCATATTATGGGGCCAGGAGGGTATCGCTTTTGGCAGCCTAGGTGGGAGAAGATGGAGAACGAGCTGAGGGCGCGAGGAATCCGTCCAGGTACGGAGGGATGGGACCCAAGGGCCAAAAGCTGGTGGTACGGGCATGGGGGATCGCTGAACCCGGAGACAGGGGAGTGTGTTTATCAGGGCAAAATAATTAAACCCACCCAAAAGCTTATTGAGGCAATGAGGGATGCTCAAGAGGGGAGGATCAAGTTCAACAGAGAGAACGACGCCCTGACAAAAGCCCTCGGGAATCCTGAACACGGAGGACGTGTACGAGGCATGCCCGGGGACATTCCGTGGAAAGTAGGGTTCCCCCAGAACGATGACCCGTACGGTTACAGAAGCCGTAAGAGAAAGATGGATCGGGATGCAGATGTTGTGGCGAAGCTGGTAACGGAAATGGATGTGATGAAGAAAACCGTGAGTGTACTAGTAGCCGAAAGAGATGCAGCTCGGGCGCAGCATGAAGATCATCCAATGGATCTCGGAAGCCAGCAGAGAAGAAGCAGCGTGGCTTCCACGGAGGCCTCACCGGCTGGTGCACCGACGATCGAAATTACTGCACCGGAGCATCTGGTGGTCGAAGTTACTGCACCGGAGCCTCCTCGCTACCCCGTGGACGATATAAAGGAGATGAAAGCATGTCATCTGTATTATCCTATCGGGAACATGTCCATGAAGGTAGCCACCGGCAGTGCTTTACCACCTGGAGCACTCCACCACAACAACCCCATTCCAGATGGCTATGCTCGTGTCACGGTGGAGGAGATAGTCCAAGGGTTTGAGGACCTGGACATTGACATTGCTACACCTGAAGGGGCGACAAGACTTGGAGATGTCAAGCGCCAGTTCATTCTATGGCAGAAGAAGTTTATCAAGTTTCCAGGCGAGGCGCCAAGGCAAACAAGTCCACCCCCCTCCGGTGGTGGTGGCGGCGGCGGTGGTGGTGGTGGTGGCTCACCTACACCTCCGGCGGGTCAGCCGACGCCGCCCCCCAATTCACCTCCGGCGGGTAAGCAGACGCCGCCCCCCAGTCCTCGTCCGGCGGGTGATCAGACGCCGCCCCCCAATCCACCTCCGGCGAAGAAGCAGAAGCAGTCCTGGGTTATTAACCCGGACCCTTACGTACCTGCAACCACAAAGATACCGAGCCATCACTTAAGCCTCTCACCAAGAGGTCTTGGGAATGTAGTGCCGAGGAAGTCGAGGCGGGCGCGGCTGCTGATTTAGAGAAATGGAAGGCGAGCTGCAAGAAGAAAATAGAGGGCGAGCCCAAGCCAGTATTTTCTGATGAGCAAAAGAAGTGGGCTAAGTCATTTTTGAACACATCGTCCCAAGCCGCGAAGAATCTCCCTGACGACTATGAACGTGAACTTCGTGCGCAAGCACTCACGTTCCGGAGGAAGCAGGAGGAGGCGGAGAAGCAGGAGAAGAAAGCCTTGGAGGAGGCCCAGAAAAAATTAGAAAGGGGGAAACAACAAGTTGCCCAGCTCGGGGAACAAAGTAAACAGTCGATCCCCCCGCTCATAGTGAAAGCCGCAGGTCCGGAGGACGAAGCCCCTGATGTCATAGCAGCTGCGGCAGCACAGGGATTGACTGTAGCGAAAGCCAAAGAACAAGCGGCAGACTTAGGTCTGACTCTTCGTGTAGCATTAGGCCTTGATGACGTGGCAATGAAGGACGTAGTATTTGGATATGTGAAGGATGGTCCTCTCGTCGAGCCTGCGCAGGAAGAGGATCTACCTCGACAAATGAAAGGTCTGCTAAATTGGTACAAGGGTTACATAAAACTTAAAAACGCCAGAGAATATATTTATGCGGAAGTTAGACCTGAGCATCACTTCAAACATTACTATATAACAATTCATCGGAGTGAATTGTTCCAGCTGTTCAATCTGCGCGAGCTCGACAAATCTATCATCAGCTTCTATGTTCTGTAAGTGATTTATTAATTTCTACCCCATCTCGTTCATTGCCTGCACTATAATATATATATATTGTCCTAACTATCTTGTTGTGTACGCTATTATGCAGAATGAAGAAGCGGGAAATGCGAATAAGGCACACCCATGATGTTGGGTTCATTGACCCACAAATCGTTAATTCATATGTGTTACAACACCACCCCAGAGACGTGGAGGGTGACCTGTGGATGTTTCTTACAAAACAGGAACTCAAAAGTGATATTCTATTTCCTTACCATTTTGGGTGAGTGTTTCTGTCTTGAGCACATTCTCTTTTGTTTACTCCATGCATGGTATGTGGCTAATCGATGAGTTATGCATGACTGTGCATGTATCGTGTCCGCAGGTTCCACTGGATTCTGCTAGTAATTCAAATTCAGAACTCCACAGTTATCGTCCACGACTCTCTGAATATGGATACGAAGCTTTGGGGCAACATGAGAAAAATGATGCAAAAGTAACTACTTTCATTCGTTTGCGCTCTATATCGATCGGCCTTTTACATTCATCATTTCCTAATATCAAGTAACTAATTAATAACTCTCTTGTTCATTTAATTTTCCTTGCCTCGTAGGGTTTGGAGACGGTTCGTAGATCAAAAGGTCGGTGAATTCAAAAAAGAGCTACATTTTAAAATGGCAAAGGCTGCGACCGGGGACATTCAGCCACCGGGGACCAATCTATGTGGATACTATGTTTGTGAGAGGATCCGGAGATACACCACTGAGCGGCAGCCGTCTGAGAACAACACCAGGAGGAATAACCTCCGGGCGACGCTTACTCCAGAAGCTCGCTTCCGACCACTTCAAGAGGAACTAGCTGGATGGTTGGCGAACCAAGTCATCGATCCTAGAGGAGAACACTATGTAGAGGACGTAGAACTTTATATGCACTAAATATATGTATGGAAACTTGTTCAAAATTGTATATGGTCATCCGATATTGAATATATATTGTATATTCCTCTTGAATTCTTTTTGGTTCTAATTTCAAATTTGTTTGAAATTGTACATTCACATGCATGTATACCGTAGAATATGTGAAACTCCTTCAAAATTAAAATAAAACACAAAAGAAATAAAACAATACAACTTAAAAAGTAACCAGGGGTTAGGGGAACCAGGTTAGGGGGGGCTAAAACCCTAAACCTGCGGCGGCCTTTAGTCGCGGTTGGCGAGCAGAACCGCGACTAAAGGTCCTCCGCCCTGGCGCTCGCCTGCCGCCCACGTGGACGGGCCTTTAGTCGCGGTTCGTAAGGAACCGCGACTAAAGGGGGGGCCTTTAGTCGCGAATAATAGGTCGCGGTTGCGCAACCGCGACTAATGGCAGTTGCGCACCGCGACCGAAGGCCATTTTTCCACCAGTGCCACCACGCAACGTTGGAACATATTTGGCAATTGGCTAAATAGTATGAATCATATGTTTAAACTACTTATTAGGGTGGGAGTGCTGGTCGTTATTTGGTCGCTTCGAGTATGTATAAATGATAAGGTCTTAATTGATAAAAAAAAAGTCTTTCCTAGTGCATGTTATCTATCGGTACACGGCTATGCTCTGTTCATGGTCATCTCTATACTGCGTGGAGCATTGCCACCTGTTTATAGTGGTGTCTACACGTTCGAGGAAGTGGCAAGGAATACTTTTTTCCAACATGGATGGCAGCATAATATTCGGATAGGACCTCCACCACCCTAGGCGTTCTACAATTTATCAGCGTTGATACGTATTTTCCCTTTTTTTACTTGAATGGCCATGTGCATACTAGTTATGCAGAGGATGTATGTACTGCCTACACTTTTTAAGTAATAAAGTGTCAACACCCGGATTTTTAAGTCCTGGTGCCTATTATGTCGTACATCGCAATCCCAGGAATAATGTTGTTGCGAGACATAATAGTTGAATATCATAGAGTCATCATTTATTACAACACATAGAGTCTTACATCCATAGATCACATGATCCAATATTACACAAATAGTTGATCTAATGATCAACGAACATAATAAATAGCGGAAGCGTAGTAGTAGGTGGAACTATCTATCCACAGGCCAACGCTTGACGTTAGAAGCATCCTAGTTCTGGTAGACGTCCTGCTGACCGTCATCTTCATAGTGTTGCTCCTCTTCATAGTCTGGCATTGGAATAGCCAGGGACACAGCCATGAGTACTTTAAGTACTCGCAAACTAATACTAATGTAAGTAATTATCAATTTTAAGGGTTGCTAAGCTCTAGGTTTATTTGCATAAAGCCAAGTTTAGTTAATAAATATTTAGTAAAGATGCTTGAATCACTAGACTAACTCAAGTGGGAACATTAGTGTCATTCCCACAACATCAGTTGTGTTTTCAAAATTCAAGTCACCATTCAATTCATCATTCCTTTTTAAGACAAGTTCTGACAACGGAACAGTATGGCCTTTCCAATCGTCCGTAACCGTGGACACGGCTATTCGAATAGGTTTAACACTCTGCAGAGGTTGTACTCTTGTGCCACAACTTTTGATTACATCCGTCGGGGATAACCCCGAATCATCGTAACTCAGTACGCGGATCATCAACCATAACCTTTCACTTAAATAACCTAGTATAGGCACCTCTCCCCATGAGCTTGGCCTCCCGGTGAAAACCAACTGTCAACCCGGGAACTGCACAGGGCTTGGGTCGTACATTCACCTCATATTCACATCATTTCACTTGTAACGGAGGCAGCCTCGGCATAACCCCTATGATGCTTGTTTAGAGGGAACCCATACTAAACTACATAAGTTTCTAGTTAAGCCCTACCCATAATCAGGTATTGTGGGGGTACTTGTATAATTGGAAGGGTATCGCATCCGAACCCAATCATCAGTTTTCATCAAAATTTCACCAAGTCATCAATGTCATATTTACTTTCAAAATCTTTCAAGTCATTTCATTTCAACTTGTCCCCATCTAGAGTAGTCAATTTTATTTATTTAGCAATAGCAACTAGTCATGAGGGGGTGCTATCTAGCTTTGTTTGCTTAGTTTATAATTGATACTCTTGTTCTATTCTAAACAAGTGAATCATGAATCAAAAAGTAAACTTTGAAATACCATAAGTAAAATAATAGTAAGGCAAAACATGGGATAGGATTGTTAAGCATAATGTAACATGTAATGTTGCCTTGCTCATGAAGAGCTTTGCATTAAGTTGGCTTGCAAGAATATTAGCTTGCCTTGGTTGGGATAGGAGTCAAAGTTTTCCTCCTCTTCTTGGGTGTAGTCTTCCTCCTCTTGATATTCCTCGTTACTAGCGTCTATACACGAATACGAGGTATACAATCACCACACAAGCTTAAGGGCTAAGCTAAACACACCAAAAATGCACACAAGTCTATACTAGCATCACATCTTATTAGCATGGTGATTTACTTTGTTTATGTTAAAGAAAAATAATTTCCTCTCATTATAATTATTTATTAGCATAGCTCTTTAATGTTCTGGAGGAAATAATTTTCTCTCATTGAATCTTATTAAGACTTAATCTCTTCAAATAATAATAAGGTATGAATATTGTTTGACCAAGGTCAACACTTCATATCTATTATTTGAGAGTAGAATTTAAATGAGGTGCTACACCTCATGCAGTTTAATACTAGCATGATAATGATTTAATGTCTCTAAGTAACCAAGCATGAGGCTTATTAGACCAAGGTCAGTACCTCCATTTGAATTACTTAGGATCACAATTTAAATGAGAGAGTAGCTCTCATACTATTTAAATAAATTGATGTGTATGTGTTAAATGGACTAGAAATGGCTCCATAGCCATTATTTAGTTCTAGTTCATGATCATTGATACGTCTCCAACGTATGCATAATTTCTGATGTTCCATGCTTGTTTTATGACAATACCTACATGTTTTGTTCACACTTTATATCGTTTTGATGCGTTTCCGGAACTAACCTATTGACGAGATGCCGAAGTGCCAGTTCCTGTTTTTTTGGTTTCAGAAATCCTAGTAAGGAAATATTCTAATCGGACGAAATCAACGCCCAGTACCCTATTTTCATCGGAGCTTCCAGAACACCCGAGAGACACCAGAGGGGAGGCCCAGGGGCCCCACACAAGGTGGCGGCGCGGCCCAGGGGGGCGCCCCCCTGTTGTCTGGTGGCTCCAGGCCCCCTCCGACTCCGCCTCTTCGCCTATAAAAGCCTTCCTGACCTAAAACACCGATACGATTGACGAAACCCGAGAAAACCTTCCAGAGCCGCCGTCGCGAAATCAAGATTCGGGGGACAGAAGTCTCTGTTCCGGCACGCCGCCGGGACGGGGAATTGCCCCCGGAAGCCATCTCCACCGCCATCGCTGTTCCCATGATGAGGAGGGAGTACTTCTCCCCCTGGGGCTGAGGGCTCTACCGTAGCTATGTGGTTAATCTCTCTCTCTGTACTCCAATACAATGATCTCATGAATTGTTTGCATGATTGAGATCCATATGACGAGCTTTGTATCGCTACTAGTTATGTGCTACTCATGTGATGTTATTAAAGTAGTCTATTCCTCCTGCATGGTGTAATGGTGACAGTGTGTGCATCGTGTAGTTCTTGTCGTAGATTATGATCATAATCTCTTGTAGGTTATGGAGTTGATTATCGCTATGATAGTATTGATGTGATCTATTCCCCCTTCATAGTGTAAAGGTGACAGTGTGTATGCTATGTTAGTACTCGGTTTATTTTGCAAAGATCTATTATGCTCTAAGGTTATTTAAATATGAACATCGAATGTTGTGGAGCTTGTTAACTCCGGCATTGAGGTGCTCTTGTAGCCCTACACAACGAATGGTGTTTGTCATCCAACAAAAGAGTGTATGTAGCACAAATGAGAGAAGTTATTATTTATTATGCGATCAATGTTGAGAGTGTCCACTAGTGAAAGTATGATCCCTAGACCTTGTTTCCAAATATCGAATCTCCGTTTATTTACTGTTCTGTTGCATGTTTACTCGTTGCCATATTTTATTCAGATTACTATTACCACTCACATACATCCATACTACTTGTATTTCACTATCTTTTCGCCGAACTAGTGCACCTATACATATGACAAGTGTATTAGGTGTGTTGGGGACACAAGAGACTTCTTGTATCGTGATTGCAGGGTTGCTTGAGAGGGATATCTTTGACCTCTTCCTCCCTGAGTTCGATAAACCTTGGGTGATCCACTTAAGGAAAAACTTGCTGCTGTTCTACAAACCTCTGCTCTTGGAGGCCCAACACTGTCTACAAGAATAGAAGCACCCGTAGATGATACGTCTCCAACGTATCGATAATTTCTTATGTTCCATGCTACTTTGTTGATGATACCTACATGTTTTATGCACATTATATGTCGTATTTACGCATTTTCTGGAACTAACCTATTAACAAGATGCCGAAGAGCCAATTGCTATTTTGTGCTGTTTTTGGTTTCAGAAATCCTAGTAACGAAATATTCTCGGAATTGGACGAAATCAACGCCCAGGGTCCTATTTTTGCACGAAGCTTCCAGAAAACCGAAGGGGAGTCGAAGTGGGGCCACGAGGTGGCGACACCACAGGCGGCGCGGCCCAGCCCTGGCCGCGCCGACCTATGGTGTGGGCCCCTCGTGCCGCCTCTTGACCTGCCCTTCCGCCTACAAATAGCCTCCGTCGCGAAACCCCAGTACCGAGAGCCACGATACAGAAAACCTTCCAGAGACGCCGCCGCGAATCCCATCTCGGGGATTCAGGAGATCGCCCGGCACCCTGCCGGAGAGGGGATTCATCTCCCGAGGACTCTACACCGCCATGGTCGCCTCCGGAGTGATGAGTGAGTAGTTCACCCCTGGACTATGGGTCCATAGCAGTAGCTAGATGGTCGTCTTCTCCTCATGTGCTTCATTGTTGGATCTTGTGAGCTGCCTAACATGATCAAGATCATCTATCCGTAATTCTATATGTTGTGTTTGTCGGGATCCGATGGATAGAGAATACTATGTTATGGTGATTATCAATCTATTGTTTATGTGTTGTTTATGATCTTGCATGCTCTCCGTTATTAGTAGAGGCTCTGGCCAAGTTTTTGCTCTTAACTCCAAGAGGGAGTATTTATGCTCGATAGTGGGTTCATGCCTTCATTGACACCTGGGACAGTGACAGAAAGTTCTAAGGTTGTGATGTGCTGTTGCCACTAGGGATAAAACATTGATTCTATGTCTAAGGATGTAGTTGTTGATTACATTACGCACCATACTTAATGCAATTGTCTGTTGCTTTGCAACTTAATACTGAATGGGGTTCGGATGATAACCTGAAGGTGGACTTTTTAGGCATAGATGCAGTTGGATGGCGGGCTATGTACTTTGTCGTAATGCCCGGATTAAATCTCACTATATTTATCATATCATGTATATGCATTGTTATGCCCTTCTCTATTTGTCAATTGCCCGACTGTAATTTGTTCACCCAACATGCTTTTATCTTATGGGAGAGACACCTCTAGTGAACTGTGGACCCCGGTCCTATTCTTTACATCGCATACAATCTACTGCAATACTTGTTTTACTGTTTTCTTGCAAACAATCATCTTCCACACAATACGGTTAATCCTTTGTTACAGCAAGCCGGTGAGATTGACAACCTCACTGCTTCGTTGGGGCAAAGTACTTTGGTTGTGTTGTGCAGGTTCCACGTTGGCGCCGGAATCCCTGGTGTTGCGTCGCACTACATCCCGCCACCATCAACCTTCAACGTGCTTCTTGGCTCCTCCTGGTTCGATAAACCTTGGTTTCTTTCTGAGGGAAAACTTGCCACTGTGCGCATCATACCTTCCTCTTGGGGTTCCCAACGGACGTGTACATCTACGCGCATCAAGCACTTTTTCTGGCGCCGTTGCCGGGAGATCAAGACACGCTGCAAGGGGAGTCTCCACTTCTCAATCTCTTTATTTTGTTTTTGTCTTGCTTTATTTTATTTACTACTTTGTTTGCTGCACCTAAACAAAACACAAAAAAATTAGTTGCTAGTTTTACTTTATTTACTGTCTTGCTCTCTATATCAAAAACACAAAAATTAGTTACTTGCATTTAGTTTACTTTTGTTATCATGTCTAGTTCTGTACTTGTTACTTCTTCACCTGAGGAATTAGTTTTTACTTTTAAACAAGGGGATGAGGAAAGTTTTAAAGATGCTTGGTCTAGGATTTTTACTTCTTATCGTAAAACTGAACCTCAAATGACTCTAAGTTTGCTCCTTAGTAATTTTTATTTTGGTCTTATGATTCGCTATAGATATGCCTTGGATGCTCTAGTGGGAGGAGATTTCCTTCATTGTAATGGGGATCAAGCTTTTAATGCCATAAAAAAGTTGGTTGCATCACATGATTCAGCTAATAACTTTGATTCAGCCCTTATTAGCATTTATAATAGATTAAACACTCTTGAAACAAGTGCATCTCGCCTAAATGAAAATTATGGATATATTCGTAACCGTCTTGATCAAGTTTTAGTGAACTCTGAACCTTCATTGTGGAATCCTACTATTAAAATTGTCATAGGTAATCAAACTCTTCATGCTAATTGTGATATTATGACTGAATTTTGCCTAATGCCTGAGAGTATTCATAAATCATTGAAACTTTGGGAATTCTCTGAAGGGGGAGAAGGAATAACTCTTATTGATAACTCTGTTATAATTCCCAAAGGGATAGCTGCGGGTGTGCATACAACCATTCTTGGGATAACAATATCCATTGATTACCTTGTCATTGAATGCGCAGGAACAGGACAAATCACACTCGGAAGATCCCTGCTGAAACTGTTGGGAGCAGTCATAGACGTGAGAGAAGGCACCTTAAAATTCACCTCTACACCCGGGGGTAGCCATATATTCCCTAAGCCAAAGAGTAAGAAAGAGGACAAGAAAGGTAAGGGTAAAGCCCAAGGTAATGTCAATGTTTCATCTCTTGATAATACTTGATTTGCACTTTCTGCGCCTAGCTGAAAGGCGTTAAAGAAAAGCGCTTATGGGAGACAACCCATGTTTTTACTACAGCACTTTGTTTTATATTTGAGTCTTGGAAGTTGTTTACTACTGTAGCAACCTCTTCTTATCATGTTTTTGTGCCAAGTAAAGTTTCTATGTTAAAGTTGATGTTATATTTGGGATCGCTGCGCAGAAACAGCATTGCTGTCTGTCACGAATCTGGGCACAAGTCTCTGTAGAAAATTCTAAAAAATCTGCCAATTTACGAGCGTGATCCTCAGATATGTACGCAACTTTCATTAGTTTTGAGTTTTTCCATTTGAGCAAGTCTGGTGCCATTTTAAAATTCGTCTTTACGGACTGTTCTGTTTTTGACAGATTCTGCCTTTTATTTCGCATTGCCATATTTGCTATGTTGGATGAATTTCTTTGATCCATTAATGTCCAGTAGCTTTGTGCAATGTCCAGAAGTGTAAAGAATGTTTGTGTCACCTCTGAATATGTGAATTATTAATTGTGCACTAACCCTCTAATGAGTTTGCTTGATGTTTGGTGTGAAGGAAGTTTTCAAGGGTCAAGAGAGGAGTATGATATACTATGATCAAGAGGAGTGAAAGCTCTAAGCTTGGGGATGCCCCCGTGGTTCATCCCTGCATATTTTAAGAAGACTCAAGCGTCTAAGCTTGGGGATGCCCAAGGCATCCCCTTCTTCATCGACAACATCATCAGGTTCCTCCCCCGAAACTATATTTTTATTCAGTCACATCTTGTGTTCTTTACTTGGAGCGTCGGTTTGTTTTTGTTTTTGTTTGTTTGAATAAAATGGATCCTAGCATTCACTTTGTGGGAGAGAGACACGCTCCGCTGTTTCATATGGACAAATATGTCCTTAGGCTTTACTCATAATGTTCATGGCGAAGTTTCTTCTTCGTTAAATTGTTATATGGTTGGAATTGGAAAATGCTACATGTAGTAATTCTAAAATGTCTTGGATAATGTGATACTTGGCAATTGTTGTGCTCATGTTTAAGCTCTTGCATCATATGCTTTGCACCCATTAATGAAGAAATACATAGAGCTTGCTAAAATTTGGTTTGCATATTTGGTCTCTCTAAGGTCTAGATAATATCTAGTATTGAGTTTTGAACAACAAGGAAGACGGTGTAGAGTCTTATAATGTTTACAATATGTCTTTTATGTGAGTTTTGCTGCACCGGTTCATCCTTGAGTTTGCTTCAAATAACCTTGCTAGCCTAAACCTTGTATCGAGAGGGAATACTTCTCATGCATCCAAAATCCTTGAGCCAACCACTATGCCATTTGTGTCCACCATACCTACCTACTACATGGTATTTCTCCGCCATTCCAAAGTAAATTGCTTGAGTGCTACCTTTAAAATTCCATCATTCACCTTTGCAATATATAGCTCATGGGACAAAATAGCCTTAAAAACTATCGTAGTATTGAATATGTACTTATGCACTTTATCTCTTATTAAGTTGCTTGTTGTGCGATAACCATGCTTCTGGGGAACGCCATCAACTACTCTTTATTGAATATCATGTGAGTTGCTATGCATGTCCGTCTTGTCTGAAGTAAGAGGGATCTACCACCTTAATGGTTGGAGCATGCATATTGTTAGAGAAGAACATTGGGCCGCTAACTAAAGCCATGAATCATGGTTGAAGTTTCAGTTTTGGACATATATCCTCAATCTCATATGAGAATAATAATTGTTGCTACATGCTTATGCATTAAAGAGGAGTCCATTATCTGTTGTCCATGTTGTCCCGGTATGGATGTCTAAGTTGAGAATAATCAAAAGCGAGAAATCCAAAATGCGAGCTTTCTCCTTAGACCTTTGTACAGGCGGCATGGAGGTACCCCTTTGTGACACTTGGTTGAAACATGGCATTGCAAAGATCCGGTAGTCCAAGCTAAGTAGGACAAGGTGCGGGCACTATTAGTACACTATGCATGAGGCTTGCAACTTGTAAGATATAATTTACATAACTCATATGCTTTATTACTACCGTTGACAAAATTGTTTCATGTTTTCAAAATAAAAGCTCTAGCACAAATATAGCAATCGATGCTTTCCTCTTTGAAGGACCTTTCTTTTACCTTTATTGTTGAGTCAGTTTACCTATCTCTCTCCACCTTAAGAAGCAAACACTTGTGTGAACTATGCATTGATTCCTACATACTTGCATATTGCACTTGTTATATTACTTTATGTTGACAATATCCATGAGATATACATGTTATAAGTTGAAAGCAACCGCTGAAACTTAATCTTCCTTTGTGTTGCTTCAATACCTTTACTTTGATTTATTGCTTTATGAGTTAACTCTTATGCAAGACTTATTGATGCTTGTCTTGAAGTACTATTCATGAAAAGTCTTTGCTTTATGATTCAGCTTGTTTACTCATGTCATTACCATTGTTTTGATCGCTGCATTCATTACATATGTTTACAAATAGTATGATCAAGATTATGATGGCATGTCACTTCAGAAATTATCTTTGTTATCGTTTTACCTGCTCGGGACGAGCAGAACTAAGCTTGGGGATGCTGATACGTCTCCAACATATCGATAATTTCTTATGTTCCATGCTACTTTATTGATGATACCTACATGTTTTATGCACATTATATGTCGTATTTACGCATTTTCCGGAACTAACCTATTAACAAGATGCCGAAGAGCCGGTTGCTGTTTTTGGTTTCAGAAATCCTAGTAACGAAATATTCTCGGAATTGGACGAAATCAACGCCCAGGGTCCTATTTTTGCACGAAGCTTCCAGAAGACCGAAGGGGAGTCGAGTGGGGCCACGAGGTGGCAACACCACAGGCGGCGCGCCCAGGCCCGGCCGCGCCGACCTATGGTGTGGGCCCCTCGTGCCGCCTCTTGACCTGCCCTTCCGCCTACAAATAGCCTCCATCGCGAAACCCCCAGTACCGAGAGCCACGATACGGAAAACCTTCCAGACGCCGCCGCCGCGAATCCCATCTCGGGGATTCAGGAGATCGCCTCCGCCGGAGAGGGGATTCATCTCCCAGGACTCTACACCGCCATGGTCGCCTCCGGAGTGATGAGTGAGTAGTTCACCCCTGGACTATGGGTCCATAGCAGTAGCTAGATGGTCGTCTTCTCCTCATGTGCTTCATTGTTGGATCTTGTGAGCTGCCTAACATGATCAAGATCATCTATCTGTAATTCTATATGTTGTGTTTGTCGGGATCCGATGGATAGAGAATACTATGTTATGGTGATTATCAATCTATTGTTTATGTGTTGTTTATGATCTTGCATGCTCTCCGTTATTAGTAGAGGCTCTGGCCAAGTTTTTGCTCTTAACTCCAAGAGGGAGTATTTATGCTCGATAGTGGGTTCATGCCTTCATTGACACTTGGGACAGTGACAGAAAGTTCTAAGGTTGTGATGTGCTGTTGCCACTAGGGATAAAACATTGATTCTATGTCTAAGGATGTAGTTGTTGATTACATTACGCACCATACTTAATGCAATTGTCTGTTGCTTTGCAACTTAATACTGAATGGGGTTCGGATGATAACCTGAAGGTGGACTTTTTAGGCATAGATGCAGTTGGATGGCGGTCTATGTACTTTGTCGTAATGTCCGGATTAAATCTCACTATATTTATCATATCATGTATATGCATTGTTATGCCCTTCTCTATTTGTCAATTGCCCGACTGTAATTTGTTCACCCAACATGCTTTTATCTTATGGGAGAGACACCTCTAGTGAACTGTGGACCCCGATCCTATTCTTTACATCGCATACAATCTACTGCAATACTTGTTTTACTTTTCTTGCAAACAATCATCTTCCACACAATACGGTTAATCCTTTGTTACAGCAAGCCGGTGAGATTGACAACCTCACTCACGTTGGGGCAAAGTACTTTGGTTGTGTTGTGCAGGTTCCACATTGGCGCCGGAATCCCTGGTGTTGCGCCGCACTACATCCCGCCACCATCAACCTTCAACGTGCTTCTTGGCTCCTCCTGGTTCGATAAACCATGGTTTCTTTCTGAGGGAAAACTTGCCACTGTGCGCATCATACCTTCCTCTTGGGGTTCCCAACGGACGTGTACATCTACGCGCATCAGACATCAAGCTATTTTCTGGCGCCGTTGCCGGGAGGAAAGGTAAAAGGTACTCACACTCCGAATCTCGGCTACTAAGCTATTTTCCGGCGCCGTTGTAAGTACTCGCTATTTCCTTTAGATCCTGCAATTGCATCTTTTGGTTTCTTGTTTACACTAGTTAGGCATAATGGAAAGTAACAATGAGCTTCTTATTCTATTTCCTGAGTTAAGACATGGATTGTTTGCTGCGAAAATTAAAAAACCTATGGAATCTTATTTGCATGCTGGTAGCAATGATATTAGTATGAACGCTTTGAACACCATTGTTGCTAATGATATGGAAAATTCTAAGCTTGGGGAAGCTGGTTTTGATGAGCATGATATTTTTAGTCCCCCAAGCATTGAGGAGAAAATTTTCTTTGATGATACTTTGCCTCCTATTTATGATGATTACAATGATAGTGGTCTTTTGGTGCCGCCTACTATGGAGAGTAAATTTTATTATGATTATACTATGCCTCCTACACTTGATGAGAATAATAATGATAGCTACTTTGTTGAATTTGCTCCCACTACAACTAATAAAATTGATTATGCTTATGTGGAGAGTAATAATTTTATGCATATGGCTCATGACAAGAATGTTTCATATGATACTTATATTGTTGAGTTTGTTCATGATGCTACTGAAAGTTATTATGAGAGAGGGAAACATGGTTATATGCATCTTAATAATATTAAGTTTCCCCTCTTTATTTTGAGAATCTTGAAATTGCGCTTATGTTGCTTTTCTATGCTTACCACTTTGTTCTTCATAAATTTATTTGTGTACAAGATTCCTTTTCATAGGAAGTGGGTTAGGCTTAAATGTGTTTTGAATTTGCTTCTTGATGTCCTCTTTTGCTTCATTGTCTATTTTCATGAGAGCATCATCATTAAATTTACTGAGCCCATCTTAATGGCTATAAAGAAAGAACTTCTTGGGAGATAACCCATGTGTTTATTTTACTACAGCAATTTTTGTTTTGTTGAGTCTTGGAAGTTGTTTACTACTGTAGCAACCTCTCCTTATCATGTTTTTGTGCCAAGTAAAGTCTCTATGTTAAAGTTGATGCTAGATTTGGATTACTGCGCAGAAACAGATTTGCTGTCTGTCACGAATTTGAGCAGAAGTCTCTGTAAAAAAATCAAAAAAATCTGCAAATTTACGTGTGTGATCCTCAGATATGTACGCAACTTTCATTAGTTTTGAGTTTTTCCGTTTGAGCACGTTAAGTGCCCCTACCAGATTCGTCTTTACGGACTGTTCTGTTTTTGACAAATTCTGCCTTTTATTTCGTATTGCCGCTTTTGTTAAGTTGAATGAGTTTCTTTGTTCCATTAACTTTCAGAAGTTTTGTGCAATGTCCAGAAGTGTTAAGAATGATTGTGTCACCTCTGAACATGTGAATTTTGATTATGCACTAACCCTCTAATGAGTTTGCTTGAAGTTTGGTGTGGCAGAAGTTTTCAAGGGTCAAGAGAGGAGGATGATATATGATCAAGAAGAGTGAAAAGCCTAAGCTTGGGGATGCCCCCGTGGTTCATCCCTGCATATTTCAAGAAGACTCAAGCGTCTAAGCTTGGGGATGCCCAAGGCATCCCCTTCTTCATCAACTTATCAGGTTTCTTCTATTGAAACTATATTTTTATTCACCACATCTTATGTACTTTACTTGGAGCGTCTGTGTGCTTTTATTTTTGTTTTGTTATTGTCATTCTCTGAATAAGTTCATCCTTGTGTGGGAGAGAGACACGCTCCGCTTTTTCATATGAACACATGTGTTCTTAGCTTTTAATGTTCAAGGGCGAAAGTTGATCGCTTCATTTGTTGCTATTTTGTTGGAATCAGAAAATGCTTCATATGGTCTTGAATAATTTGATACTTGGCAATTGTTTTGAGCTCTTATAAATCATGTTTAAGCTCTTGCATCATGTAGTTAAATCTAGTAGTGGAGAACTACCGTAGAGCTTGTTGAAATTTGGTTTGCATGATTGGTCTCTCTAAGTCTAGATATTTTCTGGTAAAGTGTTTGAGCAACAAGGAAGACAGTGTAGAGTCTTATAATGCTTGTAATATGTTTTTATGTAAGTTTTGCTGTACCGGTTCATACTTGTGTTTGCTTCAAACAACCTTGCTAGCCTAAGCCTTGTACTGAGAGGGAATACTTCTCGTGCATCCAAAACCTTGAGCCAAAACCTATGCCATTTGTGTCCACCATATCTACCTACTATGTGGTATTTCCTGCCATTCCAAGTAAATATTTCATGTGCTACCTTTAAACAATTCAAAAGCTATTATCTCTTATTTGTGTTAATGTTTTATAGCTCATGAGGAAGTATGTGGTGTTTTATCTTTCGATCTTGTCATTTACTTCAGACTTTCACAATGGACTAGTGGCTTCATCCGCTTATCCAATAATTTTGCAAAAAGAGCTGGCAATGGGGTTCCCATCCCCAATTAATTAACTTGCATTAATAATTCTCTTCACATGTTTTGCTCTGATCTATCAGTAAGCAACTTAAATTTGCAAATAGACACTCCTCCATGGTATGTGAATGTTGGAAGGCACCCGAGGATTCGGTTAGCCATGGCTTGTGTAAGCAAAAGGTTGGGGGAGTGTCATCTAATAACTAAAACTAAAGTACATGTGTAAACAAAAGAGAAGAGGGATGATCTACCTTGCTGGTAGAGATAACGTCTTTCATGGGAGCCGCTCTTGAAAGTCTGGTTGATGAGGTAGTTAGAGTGCCCGCTACCATTCGTTGACAACAACAAACACCTCTCAAAACTTTACTTTTATGCTCTCTATATGATTTCAAAACTTGAAAAGCTCTAGCACATGATTTTATCCCTGCTTCCCTCTGCGAAGGGCCTATCTTTTACTTTATTGTTGAGTCAGTTTACCCATTTCCTTCCATCTTAGAAGCAAACACTTGTGTCAACTGTGCATTGATTCTTACATATTTGCTTATTTGCATTCATCATATTACTCTATGTTGACCATTATCCATGAGATATGCATGTTGAAAGTTGAAAGCAACTGCTGAAACTTATATCTTCCTTTGTGTTGCTTCGATGCCTTTACTTTGAATTTATTGCTTTATGAGTTAACTCTTATGCAAGACTTTTGATGCTTGTCTTGAAAGTACTATTCATGAAAAGTTTGCTATATGTTATCTATTTGTTAGCAAACTATAGATCATTGCTTTGAATCACTCCATTCATGTCATATGCTTTACAATAATGTTGATCAAGATTATGATGGTAGCATGTCACTTCAGAAATTATTCTTGTTATCGTTTACCTACTCGAGGACGAGTAGGAACTAAGCTTGGGGATGCTGATACGTCTCCAACGTATCCATAATTTCTGATGTTCCATGCTTGTTTTATGACAATACCTACATGTTTTGTTCACACTTTATATCGTTTTGATGCGTTTTGGAACTAACCTATTGACGGGATGCCGAAGTCGTTTTCCGCTGTTTTTGGTTTCAAATCCTAGTAAGGAAATATTCTCGAATCGGACGAAATCAACGCCCGCACTATTTTCATCGGGAGCTTCCACACCGAGAGACACCAGAGGGGAGGCCCAGGGGCCCCACACAAGGTGGCGGCGCCCGTGGGGCGCCCGTTGTCCGGTGGCTCCGTGCCCCTCCGACTCCGCCTCTTCGCCTATAAAAGCCTTCCCGACCTAAAACACCGATACGATTGACGAAACCCGAGAAAACCTTCCAAAGCCGCCGCGTCGAGAAATCAAGATTCGGGGACAAGTCTCGTTCGCGCACGCCGCGGGACGGGGAATTGCCGCCGGAAGCCATCTCCACCGCCATCTTCACCGCCATCGCTATTCCCATGATGACGAGGGAGTAGTTCTCCCCTGGGGCTGAGGGCTCTACCGTAGCTATGTGGTTAATCTCTCTCTCTGTACTCCAATACAATGATCTCATGAATTGTTTGCATGATTGAGATCCATATGATGAGCTTTGTATCGCTACTAGTTATGTGCTACTCATGTGATGTTATTAAAGTAGTCTATTCCTCCTGCATGGTGTAATGGTGACAGTGTGTGCATCGTGTAGTTCTTGTCGTAGATTATGATCATAATCTCTTGTAGGTTATGGAGTTGATTATCGCTATGATAGTATTGATGTGATCTATTCCCCCTTCATAGTGTAAAGGTGACAGTGTGTATGCTATGTTAGTACTCGGTTTATTTTGCAAAGATCTATTATGCTCTAAGGTTATTTAAATATGAACATCGAATGTTGTGGAGCTTGTTAACTCCGGCATTGAGGTGCTCTTGTAGCCCTACACAACGAATGGTGTTTGTCATCCAACAAAAGAGTGTATGTAGCACAAATGAGAGAAGTTATTATTTATTATGCGATCAATGTTGAGAGTGTCCACTAGTGAAAGTATGATCCCTAGGCCTTGTTTCCAAATATCGAATCTCCGTTTATTTACTGTTCTGTTGCATGTTTACTCGCTGCCATATTTTATTCAGATTACTATTACCACTCATATACATCCATACTACTTGTATTTCACTATCTCTTCGCCGAACTAGTGCACCTATACATCCGACAAGTGTATTAGGTGTGTTGGGGACACAAGAGACTTCTTGTATCGTGATTGCAGGGTTGCTTGAGAGGGATATCTTTGACCTCTTCCTCCCGAGTTCGATAAACCTTGGGTGATCCACTTAAGGGAAAACCTCTACAAACCTCTGCTCTTGGAGGCCCAACACTGTCTACAAGAATAGAAGCACCCGTAGACATCAATCATGTAAAACAACTATACTATATTTTTGCATAAACAATTAGAGTATGTCAAATGTGATTTATGAGGTTTGGAATCCACTAAAAATCATTTGTAGATAATTTTTAATATTTATTTGAAGTTGGAAAAGGCCCTGCCCTGTTATTTTTGTCCTTTAAATTTAATTACTAATTTGGAAAAGAGGCCATTGGCATTGTTTAGATAATTTCATGAGCGTTCTGAATATATAAAATTTTCTAAATTTTGTTTAGTAGATTTTAAACTATTCAAATTTGAAGTTGACATTAGTGGGGAACTTGAATTAAACAGAAATTATATTTTTGAATAACTCGGCTTGGCGGGAAGGTTAAACGGGCTAAACAGGCGAAACAGACTGGGCCGGCCCAGCAGTGTGACTCGCACACGCGGGCCGCCTGACAGCGTGGGCTCCACCCGTCAGTGGCTCCTAAAGAGCGAAACGGTACGCGCGATGAGATCTGTTGGATCAGAAGGGAGATCAACGGCGCACGACTGTCGTCGTCTCCGGCGAGAATCCGACGAACTGGCGGCGAGCCTAGGGGGTCGGAGGGCGTACCGAGGTTCCCGCGGGGTTCTGCTGGGTGCGAGGTGACGTTGGCGTGGACGAGGAAGCTCCTGGTACCGTCGGTGATGCGTGGGGAGGCGTCAATCGTTGACGGTGATCTGCGGGCTCCGGCGGCCTTCGTCTTCGAATTGGAGCTACTCCGGCGAGGTGGCGTCAAATTAGGTGGTCGAGAGGGAGCAAGGATGGGAGGAGAACGAGTTGGTGTGAAGGATTCGTGCTCGGGGCTCCTCTATTTATAGAGGGGAAGGTGACCGGCGGGTGCTGTGAGAGGGCGTCCATGGCGCGGCGTCTCCGGCGTGCAAAAGGGCAATGTAAGGACGGCATCTTGTAGGCGGCATTATGGTGATGCTCGAGGAGTAGCTGGCGCGTCCAGGGCGTGAAGGGATAGCTCGGGCGCGTGCAATGTCTGCCACGGCGTGCGCGGCCGAAAGTAGATGAGGACGGCGACGACGGTGCAGGCGCTTGCATTTGATGGTGTCTACGGGCTAGAGGGTGGCGAGGAGATGCTCGACGCAGAGACAGCCTTTGCAGGGGAGGGCGAGGGTGCTCGAGCGCGCGGCGTCCTGGCGCGTCCAGAGCGTGGTGAGCGCGCGTGCTGGCGTGCACTGGCATGGTTTGGGCACGCCTCGCCTGGCCAATGCCGTGCGCGCGCGAGCCAGGGCCATGCACTGGCAGAGTCCTTGTGCTCCAGGGATGCTCTTAGACATGGTGGAGGAGAGAGGGGAGAGCCAGAGAGATGAGTGGCATGCTGGCCGGCATGGTGCACGGCATGGAGCTTTTGCTGCCATTTCTCCACTTTAAACGAGAAGGGCAAGGACGGGGCTTGGTGCAGGGTTTGCAGGAGGAGGTGATCAACACAAATTAAAGTGGGTTTAGGAAAAAAAAACCCACTGGACAATGAGGTGTAACACAAAACTGAGATGCTGCCTGCCATGTGTTCGACACAATGGCCGCAAGAGAAAAATGTTTGAATTTCGAAATTCTTTTTGGTGGAGTTCATTCATATATTTAATGTGATGGAAAGATGGTGTTGGTGGTCAAATTGATGAAGGTTTGCAAAATTTCAAAATGGGGGTCATCTTCTCTTTGTTTCAAAGTCCTCTCTTGTCAATTCTATTCGGGTCAACCTGGTCAACTTCAGCAGTTGTCGAGGGTACTCCTCGACAATGCCCTCCGATTGGGGCTTAGGGTTGATGGAATCCTGCAAGCTGACACGAGACATCGGTTGCAGACAAGCGGGGAGAGCGATTTACCCAGGTTCGGGGCCCTCGATGAGGTAAAACCCTTACGTCCTGCCTGTCTGTTCTTGATTATAATGAAAACAGTGTTACAATGGGGTGCCGAATAGTTCGGCTGTGATCTCGTCGAGATAGCTAATCGCTAGGGTAACCTAGTTCTAAGCTTCTGTTGGCTAAGATCGCTAAGATTGGTCGTGTCCTCGATAGCCCCTCTCCTGGCCTTTATATAGGTGGCCAGGTCCCGAGAGGTTTAGTCGAGTACGGGTAGGTTTACAATAGATCTATCTCTAATCTTTCCTTCTTCGGCTCTTTCCGCGTCTTGTACTTCAAGTAATCTTTCGCCGCACCGTCCTAGTGGCCCATCTTGTCTTCGAGTACCTTCATGGGCCTCCACCTGGGCCGTATAGGGTAGAGCAATAGTGGTTACCCGAAGGGTAATGCCCACGTCAGTAGCCCCCGAGTGTCTAGCCGAACATAGTTCGGGTAGAGACTGAAGCATGTCTTCTTCCGAACTCCTTTTCCTTGATCGTTCTTGCATTTCTTCTGTCTTCTATCGGGTGCGCGTCAGCGCTCCCGATGGGAGTAGCCCCCGAGTCTAGGTACGGATGCTCGCGATCCGTGCGTAGACTCAAGTTGTACCACTCGAACATCTTCTTCTGCCGAAGCTTTTTCTGCAAGCCTCTTGTAGTGCATCCGATACATTTTCTTTATGCAAGGGATACCGAATAACGTGCCCAACTTTTGTTGGTTAACTGCCGAAGGCAAAACAACGTTACCCTACACAGAATCAAGTCCCCGGGCATGATCCTGGAGTGCGAAAAAAGTTCTGTCGGGTGCGCATCCAGCGCTCCCGATGGGAGTAGCCCCCGAGTCTGGGCGCGGGCGTATTACGCCTGGGCGCAGACTTGAGTCAATTATTTCCTTCGAGTCCTCATTTTATCGGGTGCGCGACAGCGCTCCCGATGGGAGTAGCCCCCGAGCCTAGGTGCGGGTGCTTGCAATCCGTGCATAGGCTCAAGTTGACCACTCGACCTTTTTGTCTTTTCGTATGCAATTAACAATGCCCATGACGTCAGTGGTGACATGCTGCTGCTATGACCTGATTGACAAGACTTGACCCTCCGGGCCCACCCTAGTTCTGCGCAGGCAGTTTTTAGGTTTTGACTAGCGCACGCGCAGCGACCGAGGCGTTTCCTCGATTTTCGCGCGACGTGGGAATAATGGGCCGCCGGTTCCATCCTGTTTTCTAGTGCCACGTGTACAGCTGGATTCGCTCCACCTCCCACGACGCCCACGGAGTTATGGCCACGATCTGATAACAATCTTTGCGGTATAAATAGAGGGCTTCCTCATTTTTACTTTTTTACACCTCCTACTGCTCATCTTCCCCGCACATCCTTTCCTTCTTCCCGCATCGTTCTCTCAAGAGCTTCAAGCGCCATGGGTAAAAAGAAGGGTGCCAGTGCTTCGGAGGCGGCCAAGGTTAGCCGTGATTGGAGTGCCTCCGCCATTTCCAACCGCGACATCAACAAGCTGCGGTCCCTCGGATTCATCTCCGCATCTGAGGACGATATCCGTCTTCCAGGTGCGGTTTCTCGCCCAAAGCCCCCGAAGGGCTTTACTGTTATGTTTTCTGCCTTTCTGTTCCGTGGCCTCTCCCTTCCGGCGCACGAGTTCCTTCGCTCTCTTCTCTACTTCTATGGGATCCAGCTCTGGCAGCTGACCCCGAACTCCATCCTCCATCTATCCATCTTTGTCACTGTCTGCGAAGCCTTCCTCGGCATTGACCCTCATTGGGGTCTTTGGAGGAAGATCTTCTACGTGAAGCGCCATAATGACAGCAACGGTCCCCCCGTCGTCGGTGGCGTCGGCTTTGTTGTCAGGAAGGAGGTTGACTATCTCGATTACCCGATGAAGGAGTCCGTCCAAGGCTGGCGCAACAAATGGTTTTATCTTCGAGATCCTTCAGTATCTGGGAGATGCTCAAACCTTCCTCCCTTCGAGGACAAACTGATTGCTAAGCCGAAGAAATCCTGGCAAAACACCCTTTCTCCCGACGAAAAATTGACAGCCGACAGGCTGTTCGATCAAATAGTCACTCTGAAAAACACGGGAGGCTTGACAATGTGCGGCACTGAGGTTGTCTCAGTGTTCCTGCAGCGTCGAGTGCAGCCGTTGATGTCTCGCCCCCATCAACTGTGGCTTTATTCGGGTAAGGATGATGAGTCCAGGGTTAGCTCTGCCGATCTTTCGGCTGATGATCTTCGGGACGAAGTCCGTCGCCTGACATGTCTTAGCAAGAATGACAATATCGTCCTGATATCAGCTCGTCCTCCTTACGATGCTGACCATCCTCCAACCGAGGTAATTCTTCGTTTATTTTTACTGCCGACATTCCTTTTTCTGTTGTGTCTCATTATTCTCTTTTTTTTTTTGTTTTGAAAGGCGCTTGCAGCTGCCCGATGCTATCCTCCTACTCCCGAAAGTGGTGTAGTATTAGAGGATGAGGACGAAGATTCCGATGGAACCGAGGACGCCCCTCATATCCTTGAGGACAGCGATGTCCAAGAGGAAGAGGCTACTGAAGATGACGCCTTCGTCAGGAGTAGGCGTCGGAAGCAGGTACACGATGACCTTATCGCTTCGGCTGAATCAAGTCCTCACGGAGGCGATAATGATGCCGACGACGCTGCCGCGCCTCCTCCTGCCAAGAAGAGTTCAACAAACATTTTTGCAGGCGAAGATGATCTTGACCTGTGAGTGTTTCTTGCTTCCTCCTTGATTTATTCTTTGTCACCTCGTATGCTAACTGCGCACTATTTTTAAGTAGCTCTGATGACGACGATGATGAAGTCACTCTTGCAAAGAGGGCGAAACTGGTTTCCGAGAGAGTCGTATTGGCTAAAGGATCTAACCCTTCACCTGCAAAATCGACACCTCCTTCACGAACGGCCGTAGAGAAGGTTCCAGTGTCGACAGTTATCCCTCCTGGCGACGTTCCTGCTTCATCGGCTGGTCGTGATCATGTAAGTATTTAACTTGCTTCACTTCACTAGATTTCCTTTTATCGGTTGGATCCTTATAATCTTATCTTGTCACAGCCGATCTATTCCACAGTCGATGCCGTGGTGGAGTTCGCCGAAGAATTCACCCGATTAGAGTTAGAGAACTCCCAACTTCGAAAGACTGTCAGATCTTCGGCTGATCAGGTGCTGGAAGCCAACAGGCTTGCCACTGATGCCAAGAACGAGAACATCTTGCTGAAGGAGGAGGTAAAGAAGTTGAAGCAGCGGTTGAAGGATGAGCAAGACGCCAAGCAGCAGCAGCTTTAATCGACAAAAAGGAAGGCGCCCTTCGCGAGTCCATCAAGGAATTATTAGGTAAAACCTGCAACTTGCTGAAACGGAAAGGGTGTTTTGATTATTGATTACTGATCTGTCTTTTTCTCAGATGCTGCCAACTTAACCGTCACACGTCGTCATCAACTTCGAGAGGATTCCATAGCCGACGCCTTGTCACTTGCTGCCGAGTCTAACATCCAAGTGCTTGGTCTTTTGAAAAAGGCCAAAGGGGCGTTGTCAAGGTTATACTCGATGATCTTCCCGAAGATGAAGGAGGACAAGACTCTTGACGATATGGCGGCTTCTTTCCTCGTTGATCCTTCCGAGCCTGTGGAGGTATTGAAACGCCGCAGCCGTTTATTTGGGGCGGTTCTCACTTTTCAATTACTGGGGCATGCGATGGAGTCAAATTTGGAGGAGTTGTCTAAAACGTTGCCTCGATAGCGATCACAACTTGATCGACCTTGAACCTTACAAGCGATCGCAGTTATTTGTGCGAACCGACTTCTGAAGCTGGTGGATGAAGCTCAAGCCAAGCCTGCTCCCGAATCCGCCCCTGGCTCGTCATCAGCGAATCCTTGAACTTTTCATTTGACTTGTTGTAAATAAGACCAGTCGCGACTTCATTGTAGTTTGATTTCACTTTGGCTCTGTTGCCACTTCGAACATGACTTGAACATGCTTTTGAATGTATCGCACATGCCCAGTGCTCCCGATGGGAGTTTTTATTTTGATACTTAACACTACAAGAAAAGTTCTGATAGACAACGTCCCAAAATCGTCAACTAAGGGGCATTTTTCGTCGCCTATGGGCCTAACCCGACGATATGGGTTCCGTTGTCGAAACTGCGTCAGGCAAAGTCCAACGACGATTTTTTCGGTCCGTCGCGCTTGGCGCCCTTCCGCCACGGAAAATCGGACCGTTGCGGAAGTGTTTTCGGGAGCCCATTGACTGCCGACGTCATGCAAATGACACGTGGCGACGCCGTTAATCGCGTTAACGGCGTTAACCTACTGAAACCCCGTGGTAGATGGTAGGCCCACACGAGGCCTGCCACGTCTTAAGCGGGCCGGCCAGATGACATAGTTTGACCGGTCAACTATATAGCTGGGCTGGTCCATTAGTTACGTGGGCCGGGCCTAACCTCTAAGGTTGACTGGTCAAAACTTAAATGGGCCGCCCATTTAACATGTGGGTCCACCTTACAAGAATCGGGCCGCCCAAGAAGCAAGTGGGCGGTCAAAAACATAGGTGGGTCCCACTTTCCGTTAAAAGGTCGCCCATTTAGTGTGTGGGTCCACCGTATAGCAAGTGGGCCGGCCAACAAGCTAGTGGGCCGGCCAAAAACACAGTGGGTCCCACTTTCCGCTTAAAGGGTCGGCCCATTTAGTTTGTGGGTCCACCATATAGCAAGTGGCCGCCCAACAAAATAGTGGGCCGGCCAAAACATGTGTCCCACTTTCCTGTTAAAGGGTCGGCCCATTTAGTATGTGGGGCCCACCATATAGCAGTGGGTGGCCCACCAAGATAGCGGTCGGCCAAAAACACAGTGGGTCCCACATTCCCGTTAATGGGCCGCCCATTTGGTATGTGGGGTCCACCATATAGAAGTGGGCCGGCCCAACAAGATAGCGGGCCAAAAACACAGGTGGGTCCCACCTTCCTATTAAAGGGCCGGCCCATTTGGTGTGTGGGGTCCACCATATAGAAAGTGGGCCGGCCCAACAAGATAGTGGGTCGGCCAAAAACACAGGTGGGTCCCACCTTCCTATTAAAGGGCCGGCCCATTTACCATGTGGGACCACCATAGAGCAAGTGGGCCGGCCCAATAAGCATGTGGAGCCCATTATCGTGTAACCGGGCCGGCCTACTAAAGAAGTGGGCCGGCCCAAAATGAAAGTGGGTCCCACACTACTGTAAGTGGGCCGGCCCAATCTGTTGTAGGGCCCTACTTGTTTGACTAGTCAACTTGCATTAAATTTCATGAGCCTAAAATCTGATTTCAATGATACACACAAGTACATACACAAATAAAACAAATAGGAAAATTACAAGGCAATTAATGTGCCCAAATAAAAAAATTACATAGAATCATTGAGGACTTCTATTAGCATCATCAATAACACGTTGACATTTGGCAATCGCCTTGATTGAATCTTGTGTACTCTTTGTCAACATATCAGCTACAGATCTTAAAGCAGCAATACCATGTCTTTTATAAAGTACAGCCTTGAGATATTTACTGTCTGATGAAAGAAATGGTCTAGGTTGACGGCTATGAGAAGATGCATCAGAAGAAAGATCAGAACTTTTTGTGGGCCTCACTGGTAATGAAGATTGCTTCATCACAACTGCATTCTGATAATAATGCAAAAAGAGTTAAACGATGAACTATGCAAACATTTATTATGCAATGTAGATATAAGATAATAACAAGTTGCATAAATAAGACATGTATGGAACTTGTACTAAGCACAAACTTACATCATAATGTTGCACAGGGTCGCTACAGATCCTTTTTTGGCGACTATCTTCTAATGATGACTGCTTCATTAAAACTGCATTCTGGTAACATTGTAAACATAGTTACAACAATTAACTATTCAAACATGTATTACGCAATGTAGAGATCAGATAACAGCATGTAGCAGAAATAAGCACAAGATAAGATAAGATGCATGTACTAAGCACATACTGGCTCACTGCAGGTCCTTCTCTTGCGTGCACTAGTCGTGGTCAACATGCCTATCATTTTAGGTTCAGCCATCAAGTGAAATGCTAATCCTCCTGCTCCATTGTCCTTAATCTGTGTTTAGATATCACATTTAAGACCAAGTCAGCTGGTTTCAAATAACAAAAAACTTGAGCTGCCAAATGAATAAGCCAATAGTTACCAGATATCAGATTAAAACCAACTAGATGTTGCTTTGCATGAGATACGAATTTCAGACATTCAGATTTAGAGTAGGGTAATGCCAAGGTTTTACACATAAAGTAAACTGGCATTAAGAATGACCAAATGTCAGGTTCAAATCACCCTCGAAGTTTCTCCAAGACAAGCATATCAAATAGGCAGAAACATAGTAAAGCATGAATGGCATTGCTATGGCAGGGTTCCAAGTGTTAATCTCTTGCATAAGGAACAATGCATATAGGTTATAGATAATAACGGAAGTAAACTGCCAAAATTACCAACCACGAACTCAGATTCCAACCTTACCTAGCGTCCCCGCTGTTAATGTTGGATGTTCTAATAAGTGGTTCGCATGATCAATCCCTAGGAAAAATAACATTGACAAGTCAGTCTACGATAATACAAAGACCAGACATGCACGCAGCAATAACTATATAAGCTAAAGACGAGGTATAAGAGCAAGCAGATTGGAAATGCACATAGCATGATTATAAAAGCAGTGTGAGAATAGCAGACACGAGAAAACAGCTAGCGGTGAGCTAATGACGTGGTATAAGAACAAGCAGATTGGAAATGCCCATAGCACGACTATAAAAGCAGTGCGACAATAGCATGCAGTACAAAAACAGTTGGCAGCAAATGAATGGGTACAAGGCTATAAATATGTGGATGCACACAGGTGTCAGTAGAATGAACAGGATGGTAGCGACCGGATAATGCTTTTGTACTGTACAACATTTAAACAAACTTCATGCGAAGCAACACATCAAGAAAGTTAACGGCATATGAGATCTGCAAATAACTACACAAAACATGGCTAAAGAAACACCGCGATCTAACGGGCCAGCGTACTAACACAACTTGCATTCCAGCGGCGGCGAACGCGGGAGACGATGAATCGACCCTGTTTCAGTAGAAGCGGGCGTTAGTGAAGCAGATCTGGTTGGCTGGCAAGGTATTCGGTGAAGTTGATACAGCCGCTGCGGCGAGGTAGTCGGTGGCGAGGTCGGCGGTGAAGCAGATCCGTCGGTGGCGAGGTCGGCGGTGAAGCAGATCCGTCGGTGACGAGGGCGGCGGGGGAGCGGATCAGGTGGGTGGACAGCCAACACGATCAAGGCTACGCTGTGGAGGAGTATGCCGGCGGCGAAGCAGATCTAGTACTGTAGAGAGTCAGAGCTTTGGCGTGTGAGAGTATTTTTGAGCTAATGGGGCGAATGGTTGGTGGGTGGGTGTGGGCCTGTGGGGAGGGTTCGGGATCTAGGCAAGATATTTCATTGTTACCGAATGAGCCCTCCATGGTCGGTGGGTTGTAGCTTCCGGACCAGGGTTAAAAGGGTAAAACTGGTCACGGGATTTTCGAATGGATGCGGCGGGATGATTTGGCGCGTGGCCGAAATTTTCAGTTTCAAGCTACGAGAGAACGACAAAAATAATGTTCTTCCCCAGGGAGCTCTCATTTCTTCCTCTTCTCTTTCTCTCTCGAGTCTCTCCCACTCCCCCGGCTCCTCTCCCCCTTCTCTCCGGCGGCCTCGCCGGCCGGAGACGAGGCCGACTTCTCTCTGTATATTGTACACCCTCCGAACTAAATTAATTGATTCAACTTTCCTTAGACGTGTATGTATCTAGAGTAAAAACATGTGTGGATACATCCATATTTAGATAAGCAAAGTTGAGTCAGCTAATTTGGATCCGAGGGAGTTAGTGTTGTTGTAAGCTTAGATCCAGTGTTTCCCATGAGCAGAATGGCGCAATGGAGTCGGGGATCTCGTCATCGGCTTCAGATCTGGCCTATGGTGAATCTGGCGGATCTTGCCGGCCAAACCCCGATCTGGTGCCATCAATGTGATGGCGCTAACGGTGAGGCTTGCTTTGGTCAGTGCTTCAGATCTGGCCAATGGGGAAGTCAAGCTGCTAAAGTTCACAAGCTCGGGGCATACGACGGCGTCATCCGTCTTGCCCGTGCACATCTTGGACTTTCAGCGACCCTTCTCAGAGCCAATATGCCGTTGCTGAGGCCCTTCTTCTCCTTCGTCCTGGCGACTACCGGCGACACCGTCCCAAGTGGTGCGTCCCCGGCGACGGAGTTGCTGGAAAGGATGCGGAGCAGAGATCTGATGTGCGGTCGAGAAGGACTCGATTGATTTTCTTCTATATGTTTTGGGGTCCTTTTTGTAAAGTTGCAGGTTCTATTAGTTATTGTCTAGTACTTTTGGTCCTCTATGTAATTTTTTGGACTAGTTTCCATTGGCACTGATAAACTTGAATTTTGACAAGTTCACGAGGAAAAAAATTCCTTTGCACATATGGCCTATCATGTATAAACATTCTTGAGATTTAAACTATATGTAATGTGCCATGCATTAACCCTAAACCATATATATGTAACTAACCCTAGCTGATCAAACCCTACTTAATTAAAACAAATAACCCTAAACTATACGCATGCACTTTATGCGCAAAGGCGCGGGTGCCTCTAATAATGTGTGTGCGCACTCGATCGATGATCCCTAAACCTTATACAACCCTGAAACCCTAATCCCTAATCCCTAAACCCTAAACACCCTAAACACTAAACCCTAGACCCTAAACCCTAACCCTAACCCTAAACCCTAATTAAACCCTATATATAGGCCAACGACACTTAATTGTGCATCAAGCAGGCCAGGGGTTATAGAGCATGTTTTTATTAGATCGGGTTATAGCTAGCTAGTATAGTTTAGGGTTATGTGTTTTAATTAAGTAGGGTTGATTAGCTAGGGTTAGTTACATATATATGGTTTAGGGTTAATGCATGGCACATTTAATTTTATTAGAGGATCACGAGGCACCCATGACCCGCTCGATCGATGCACAATTAAGTGTCGTTGGCCTATACATAGGGTTTAATTGGGGTTTAGGATTAGCTAGGGTTTAGGGTTAGGGTTAGGGTTAGGGTTTAGGGTTTAGTGTTTAGGGTGTTTAGGGTTTAGGGATTAGGGATTTAAGGTTTTAGGGTTGTTTAAGGTTTAGGGATCATCGATCGAGTGCGCACACACATTATTAGAGGCACCCGCGCCTTTACGCATAAATTGCATGCATATATATGTGTGTTTTTTGGGCCACCAACGATATATAGATGATCGAGAGAGAGAGAGAGAGATTGAAATCCCCAAGAATATGTTCAAATATACATTAAAATATATGCACGAATGCATTGTAGGCCATGCATGCACACTAATTATATATATATTATGAGGCAACTTAATCAAATGTGTTTTCATTCGAGAGAACTTGTCAAAGTTCAAGTTAATTAATTTATCACGATAATTATATAATTAATTAATGAATCTCAGGGATATGTTATACAACATGATCGATATAGGCCATGTATATTTTAATTGGTGTTAATCTACGGTTTGCTAGCTAGCTGCTATATATAGAGCATGTTTTTATTAGATCGGGTTATATCTAGTATAGTTTAGGGTTATGTGTTTTAATTAAGTAGGGTTGATTAGCTAGGGTTAGTTACATATATATGGTTTAGGGTTAATGCATGGCACATTTAATTTTATTAGAGGATCGCGAGGCACCCATGACCCGCTCGATCGATGCACAATTAAGTGTCGTTGGCCTATACATAGGGTTTAATTGGGGTTTAGGATTAGCTAGGGTTTAGGGTTAGGGTTAGGGTTAGGGTACGTTTAGGGTCTAGGGTTTAGGGTTTAGTGTTTAGGGTGTTTAGGGTTTAGGGATTAGGGATTTAGGGGTTTTAGGGTTGTTTAAGGTTTAGGGATCATCGATCGAGTGCGCACACACATTATTAGAGGCACCCGCGCCTTTACGCATAAATTGCATGCATATATATATATGTGTGTTTTTTGGCCACCAACGATATATAGATGATCGAGAGAGAGAGATTGAAATCCCCAAGAATATGTTCAAATATACATTAAAATATATGCACGAATGCATGGTAGGCCATGCATGCACACTAATTATATATATATATTATGAGGCAACTTAATCAAATGTGTTTTCATTCGAGAGAACTTGTCAAAATTAAAGTTAATTAATTTATCACGATAATTATATAATTAATTAATGAATCTCAGGGATATGTTATACAACATGATCGATATAGGCCATGTATATATTAATTGGTGTTAATCTACGGTTTGCTAGCTAGCTGCTATATATAGAGCATGTTTTTATTAGATCGGGTTATAGCTAGTATAGTTTAGGGTTATGTGTTTTCATTAAGTAGGGTTGATTAGCTATGGTTAGTTACATATATATGGTTTAGGGTTAATGCATGGCACATTTAATTTAATTAGAGGACCGCGAGGCATATAGCAGCTAGCTAGCAAACCGTAGATTAACACCAATTAAAATATACATGGCCTATATCGATCATGTTGTATAACATATCCCTGAGATTCATTAATTAATTATATAATTATCGTGATAAATTAATTAACTTGAACTTTGACAAGTTCTCTCGAATGAAAACACATTTGATTAAGTTGCCTCATAATATATATATAATTAGTGTGCATGCATGGCCTACAATGCATTCGTGCATATATTTTAATGTATATTTGAACATATTCTTGGGGATTTCAATCTCTCTCTCTCGATCATCTATATATCGTTGGTGGCCCAAAAACACACATATATATGCATGCAATTTATGCGTAAAGGCGCGGGTGCCTCTAATAATGTGTGTGCGCACTCGATCGATGATCCCTAAACCTTAAACAACCCTAAAACCTTAAATCCCTAATCCCTAAACCCTAAACACCCTAAACACTAAACCCTAAACCCTAGACCCTAAACATACCCTAACCCTAACCCTAACCCTAACCCTAAACCCTAGCTAATCCTAAACCCCAATTAAACCCTATGTATAGGCCAACGACACTTAATTGTGCATCGATCGAGCGGGTCATGGGTGCCTCGTGATCCTCTAATAAAATTAAATGTGCCATGCATTAACCCTAAACCATATATATGTAACTAACCCTAGCTAATCAACCCTACTTAATTAAAACACATAACCCTAAACTATACTAGCTAGCTATAACCCGATCTAATAAAAACATGCTCTATATATAGCAGCTAGCTAGCAAACCGTAGATTAACACCAATTAAAATATACATGGCCTATATCGATCATGTTGTATAACATATCCCTGAGATTCATTAATTAATTATATAATTATCGTGATAAATTAATTAACTTGAACTTTGACAAGTTCTCTCGAATGAAAACACATTTGATTAAGTTGCCTCATAATATATATATAATTAGTGTGCATGCATGGCCTACAATGCATTCGTGCATATATTTTAATGTATATTTGAACATATTCTTGGGGATTTCAATCTCTCTCTCTCGATCATCTATATATCGTTGGTGGCCCAAAAACACACATATATACGCATGCACTTGATGCGTAAAGGCGCGGGTGCCTCTAATAATGTGTGCGCACTCGATCGATGATCCCTAAACCTTAAACAACCCTAAAACCCTAATCCCTAATCCCCTAAACCCTAAACACCCTAAACACACTAAACCCTAGACCCTAAACACCCTAAACACTAAACCCTAAACCCTAGACCCTAAACACCGTAAACCCTAAACCCTAAACCCTAAACCCTAAACCCTAAACCCTAAACCCTAAACCCTAAACCCTAAAACCCTAAACCCTAAACCCTAAATCCTAAACCCTATAAACACCCTAAACACTAATTAAACCCTAAACCCTAGACCCTAAACACTAAACCCTAAACCCTAGACCCTAAACACCGTAAACACTAAACCCTAAACCCTAAACACCCTAAACACTAATTAAACCCTAAACCATAGACCCTAAACACTAGACCCTAAACCCTAGACCCTAAACACCCTAAACACTAAACCCTAGACCCTCTAAACACCGTAAACACTAAACCCTAAACCCTAGACCCTAGCTAAACACCCAAAACACTAAACCCTAAACCCAGCTAGCTAACCCTAAACTCTAATTAAACCCTATATATATAGGCCAACGACACTTAATTAATTGTGCATCAAGCAGGCCAGGGGTGCCTCGCGGTCCTCTAGTTAAATTAAACTAGCATGATGACCCGCGCATTTGCGCGGCTAGATATCTTATGGTCTTCCGTATTTACGTAAGATACATGTAAAATTATAGGACAAGTAAATCTGATGCAAAAAATCGTACGTCAAAGTCATTTTTCATTTGTTGATACAAATTTATTCTATATTTTGTGTTCATGTATCATTTGCAATAGAAAAATACTCTAGCAAATATGTATACATACTACTAAGGAATAGTTAGTGGATTTTTTGTTTATATATTTTATTGGCTGAATTATATATTTAGTACGGAGTTGGTATTTGCCGACATCAAATCTCAGGATTGGAGTCTAACCTTAATGTTCAATGCCTAAAATTTGCGTTCCATTTTCCATCCATCTCATTGTCATTTGTGTATCTGAAGATGCATCCACAAATGGTGGGTTTGGAATCCCATAAAATGTTAGTTGCGTCTATTGATTAAAGATCTGTAAAATAGTGTCACACTCTAAATATGAACATGGCTATGTACTTCACAAAGACGTAAGAAATAGTAGTCTGCAGTACTCTATCTGTGTTTATTGTATTATATCCTGTTTATAGTTCTCTTGCATGGATTTACCTAAGCGGTACTTCTCAGTTTTTTTTAATAATCGATCCTACCTTAGATACCTTTGTCTAGTTCATTCAATATTTAGATTATATCCTACTTTTTTTTAATCCTTTTGCTCATACACCCTTTTTTCACTCGATATGTCAAAATTTGGTTTTTCTAAGCTTTACTCGGCCTATCATGGTTCTATTTGATTCGGAAAAGAAGGCAGACCTTAATTATCTGCTCCATGGCGTGCTAATGTACGATTCTCCAACTGCAGGGACCTCTATAGACAGCTTAGACATGCTAGATGATCGATGACATATGAGTTTCTTAGTTGCGGCAAAATCTGTACATACATGCAGTCTCAGGAAGAAGACACATACCATGGTGCATGCTTACCGATATTCATTTGTAACATGACGGGAGGTTAGAATAATTATAACATAGATATACATTACCTTTTTTGCGGGGTAGATATAGTTTACCAGTCTAATTAAAAACTACTCATCTTTGCAAAAAAAATATACTTACACTTAGAGTATACTAAAATTTCATGCAACATAGTGAAGAAATCAAACTTTTCCTTTCGCTAGCTTCTTTCTTGTCGACGTGACGTCTCCTCTAGTATCTGCATGGGCAAAGCAGTGGAATCCATGCACATGTGCTTGCACTTCTGGCCATGAATTCCGTGCATGGTCTCAAGTATTTGCCTTCTGCATGCAATCGATCATGTCCATGATCTGAACTCATCTTCTCTAAAGAAGCACCTGTACTTATGGGATACATCATTATTACTCTGGTCTCATCATCAAGATCAAAAAAGGATATATAGCTACCTTGAATGCATACCTTTGTGGTGCCGATCGAGTAGAGCAAAACCTCCGACACCAGGGCTAGCTTGGTATGCGCTATGACGACGAACACGGCCGGCGCCGCGGCGTGGTCGCATGTACCCCAGTGACATGAAAGCCCTCACGTTTTTTGTTGTTGAATTGCTTTGCCGAGTTGTGGGGGATCACATACATATAGATTGTTTCTCTTACTAAGATCTGACGTTCCTATATCACTTTCCTTTTGATGAGCACGCCTTGGAGATCTAGGGATCGATTTACTTGCGGATATTACTTCCTCTTGAAAATATAGAGAAATTTAAGGCATACTTTTACGAACGGAGGGAGTACCAAAAATCGAAGATGTTTCTGTCGTGCCTTGATATATTCGGCACCCTGGCATCTTGCGCTTGTATTTGGTTCGCTGATGCCATGTCTTCGATGCTCCCACTGCCGGGCATCTGACCGTCGACGATGTACGAATGAGTTGATTTTCCAACTTCCATCTACTGATTGTGTGGAGGCGTTTGTATATGGTGTTCTTCTTATGTACGATTCCCCGGTCCGGCCAGTTGAGGTGCGCGTTTCGATCGGCCGGATAGTTATCTGTTAACCTGAAGTAAGCAAGCCAGATATCGATCGGCCGGATAGTTAGCGTGAAGAAGCAAGCCGGATATTGAGGTGCAGTTCCGATAAAGCCGGTTAGTTTAAAGAAGATTTAAAGTCAGGTCAGGATATACATTCAATGGATCGTTTACAGTACGTGCTGGTGCAGAGATCCATTGATTCTTTCTAAACGATCAGTTCTGTACGTCTTTTTTTTCTTTTTCGTGCATAGCGATTTTCAATCTATATCACATGGTTTTGATCTGTACGCTTTCTTTTGGGTGCGTAGCGATAGATCTAAATCCGTTGGTTTTATGTTGTCTAATCTTCACCATTGGTTGTCTTCTACTTTAATTATATAATAGATGTGACATGCATTAACCCTAAACCATATATATATATAACTAACCCCTAGCTAATCAAACCCTAGTTAATTAAAACACATAACCCTAAACTATATACTAGCTATAACCCGATCTAATAAAAACATGCTCTATATATAGCATGCAGCTAGCTAGCAAAATTAAACGGTAGATTAAAACCAATTAATATATACATGGCCTATATATCGATCATATGTTGTATAACATCTCCCTGAGATTCATTAATTAATTATATAATTATCGATGATAAATTAATTAACTTGAATTTTGACAAGTTCTCTCAAATGAAAACACATTTGATTAAGTTTCCTCATAATATATATATAATTAGTGTGCATGCATGGCCTACCATGCATGCATTAATTCGTGCATATATTTTAATATATATTTGAACATATTCTTGGGGGATTTCAATCTCTCTCTCTCTCGATCATCTATATGTCGTTGGTGGCCAAAAAACACACACATATACGCATGCACTTTATGCGCAAAGGCGCGTGTGCCTCTAATAATGTGTGTGTGCGCACTCGATCGATGATCCCTAAACCTTAAACCCTAAATAAACCCTAATCCCTAATCCCTAAACCCTAAACACCATAAACATTAAACCCTAAACCCTAGACCCTAAACCCTAACCTCCTAACCCTAAACCCTAAACCCTAATTAAACCCTATATATAGGCCAATGACACTTAATTATGCATCAAGCAGGCCAGGGGTGCCTCGCGGTCCTCTAATTAAATTAAATGTGCCATGCATATATATGTGTTTAATTTGGGGATTTCAATCGCTCTCTCGTATGTAGCTCTCTCTACCTCTCTCTCTCTCTCTCTCTCTCTCTCTCTCTCTCGTTGGTGGCCAACAACACACACATGCACTTTGTGCGCAAAGGCATGCGCCTCTAATAATGTGTGCGCAGTCGATCGATCTAGTTTTGATTAATCATAGCACACAAATAAAGAAGTTGTATTTGAATCCACACAACCTAATCTAAAACACATAACCCCTAACATGGCCTAATTAATTAACCCTTCTCGATCTCTACCTAATTAGTGGAAATTGCACAAAATCAAAAGGGGTCCCTCACTAATTATGCATATCTGCTAGATTGTGATAAACTTTTGCCACATATATATTTGGTGGATGGGTGCATCTTGGCATGTAAACAATTAGTGTTTGCAAATGGCGTTGTCAAAATTTATGTACAAATGATTTCTTTCCATCCAAAGTGCATAAAATGGGAGTTTTAATGAAGAAAGTACAAATAAAACAGCTCAACATGCTTCCACACCCCGATTTTCACACGAAGTAGAGCATATTTAAAGGATAATTCCAGAGTTTTACTATTTTTCAAGCAACTTTGCTAATTTTCCCCCACTCACATGACTTTATGTCGATTTAACGAAAATATGGCGAATTTAAACTACATGGGCGGGATAGTTTGAATTGTGCGCGCGGCAAAGGGAACCGCCTATTCCTCAACCTTGTGCACGGCAAATTACACACGCAACTCCATTAAACGCCACCTACCGACCTTAATTATCACCCCGGCGGCCCGGCCGCATGACCCCCCACCCACCCGTACACAACTTATCCCCGTCCGTGCGAAGAGCTTCCCCTCCCCGTCCCGTCCGTGCGAAGAAGAAGCTTCCCCTCCCCGTCGTTCTTCTCGAGACGCACCGGCGGTCAAGTTGATCCACGGTAGGGCTGCTATCTCTAGCTCAATCATGTATCGGGCAAGACAGCCTAACGATTTATATTTTCTTGATGCTGCTAAAAAAATCGTCAGTATGCTCGAACTAATTGGCACTTTATAGTTTTCCGCTCGATTTGTCATCGATCAATTTGTTCATTTGCGTGGGCATATAGAGTCAGTTCTGCACTCGATCCGTTAATTTGCTGAAATGCCATGGCAGAGTTTTGTACACGATCTGTTTGCTAAAATGTCGATGGGCATTTTTTGTTTTGTACTCGACATGATTGCTGAAATGCATAATCATGTAGTATAGTTTTGTACTCGATGGATATACATTTCCTACTTCGCCTTAAATTAATCACCAACCACTGTATCTCATAATTAAACAGATGGACAGAACTTGGAAACTGCATGGACACTTATGTTCCCCTTCATATATAAATGGTGTTCAACCCTTTATGGGGTTTATTAGAGCTCATGATGGTCACAACCTGGACGTGTATTGCCCGCGCTGCACATGTATGAATGGTGAGAAGAGGCCTCACCCTGTAGTGGCAGATCATTTACACATTTTTGGGATGGACCGCACATATGTTAGGCGGGTTTAGCATGGTGAACCATATAATGATCCTTTAGCAGGAGAAGCAGATCTTGCTCACACTGTATGTGTGCTGGCATATGTAGTTAATTATTTATATTGATGCTGCCGCTGTTTCAATCAATAGTTTGCATTGCTGTGCAAGGTTCTGTACTCAAATTTAACTTGTTGCAGATGGATGGACGGGAAGGAGAGAAAAAGCGCTTGCTTCAGGAAACGGGTTTCAGCTCTGGGACATGTGCTGTGCCAGATGAGAAGGTAAATATGTAAAACGGCATTTGTTCAGGTTGCATCCCTTAGATGTTTGTCTAATCGGTTGATGTACTAATTGCAGAAGCATAGAGTTAAAGAGGTCTCTCAGTTTGATGGGAGATTTGAAGATGAATCTCAGTTTGATGCACCTGTGGATGGTACTGATGACGAGCCTTTCATAGACGAAGGTCCTGCACCTGAGATTATCCAGCCTACAGAAGGAGGCCGTGGACCGAGTACACAGCTTTGCGTTGAAGTGGATGCACGCCCGGAGATCATCACGGGCGTCCGGGTAGTCTCAAGACCACCCAGCCCTGATGCACCTGTGGATGGTACTGATGACGAGCCTCTCATAGACGAAGGTCCTGCACCTGAGATTATCCAGCCTACAGAAGGAGGCCGTGGACCGAGTACACAGCTTTGCGTTGAAGAGGATGCACACCCGGAGATCATCAGGGGCGTCCCGGTAGTCTCAGGACCACCCAGCCCTGATGCAAAATGTTGAGCTACTTTATGATTCGTACTCTTATGTTCTGGTGCTGTAGTATGTTATGATTTGTACGCCTTTGGCGCTAGATTAAGCATTCAGTGGATGATCGCGTTGCAAAATTCGACACCCACACAATCAGTTCATCGTACGAGTAGTAGCACAATTACTTCTACATCGATTCCTGCCAGCGCATTAGTTGGTAGCATGAAACACTTTCAGGTACTCCCCTCTGATTCATATTAATTGACTCAATTCTGTCTAGATATGGATGTATCTAGATGCATTTGTTAACTAGACTAACAAACTTGAGTCAGTTAATATGAATCCGTGTAAACCGCCCAAGTCCTCGAGCAGCTAGTTTATTGACTCTGGACTCCAAGCCTCTCGCGGCAAGCCATCGACGAAGCTTTGACCAGATCTTGGCCCGCAATTTTTGTGTGTGGCGAATAGCAAAGCTTTGACCAGTTCCTCTCGGGATACAGCACGCCGGTGAGCTTGCACGGTTGCCATGAGCACTTTCCGGCGGAACTTCCTCTTCAGCGCCCTCAAGCCGCTGCTGCGAGACAGCACGCAGTGCCTCGAGGTGGACGGAATTCTGGATCTCAGGGCGGGTGGTCCGCATCGTCCGGGAACGATCTCCAGCGGGTTAACGAGGACATGCATGGCGGCCAGGGGATTTGTTTTTTGTTTTTTTTTGGTTTGAGCTTGGGATTTGGGGTTTTTTCGGATAGGGGAGGAGGAACCGAGGAAGAGGAAGGAACAGCCGCGTGCTTGGCGCGTGGCGGTGTGCTTGAATTTCGAATTTTTGTGAAATGTTTCATTTCCCCGCTACAATTCGGGGGTTTCTTGACGCGCCAATGCGTCCCGCCGGGCAGCTTCAAGTAAATTTGGGGTGCCACACTATGGGCCCTAGTTTCAGTGAGACATGTAATGACTAGTCACATCAGTAAGTTCACTGTGTAATAAAATATGTTACCCCTCCCCTTTATGTAGCACCCCTTCTCTCCCGATCGAGTGCCGATTGCCGACGGATGCAAGCCGCTAGCTCGATCCCCTCCTTTCGCCTCCACCGTCCAGGCATCCAGCTTGGAGGGGCAAGCTGCATCTAGCCCAAGCGGATTAGGTAGGACTAGTAATGTTCTCTCCTTTCTCGAGATCGGTTCTTTTTTCCTCTCCTCGATATCTTGCGCATCTCTTTCCTATTCTGGGCAAAGGGGTGTCTTTCTGGTCACCCTCGAGCTGGGAGTGATTGATGGGGGTGGGGGCGGGGGCTACCTTTGCTTGGATTGGGGTGTTCTTCCTTTATTTGTCGACATTTGCAACCTTTGTAGTTTCTGCTGATCCTCACTGTATCTTTTGTCAGCTTGTACAGGAAAGGTAAGACCTCGGCGGTGGGGGCAATGGAGCGTAAGGCCACCACGCATGTGGGCAGTTGGCTGAGCCTGAGCTGCGTCCCCAGCCCCGCGAAGCAGGTACTCCGTTTGCTTATCCACTCTTTACCTTTTAAGTGTCTCTCTGGTCTCTGCATCCTCAATCTGTTCCTGTTCTGGAATATGCTTAAAGTAGCACATGTCTTCAGCTGTTTGTGCGTAAAGCCTCTGTGACACCATGCTCTATATTCTCTGTATCAGGTTGGTACCTCCAGGTTCCGTGCTGAGGCTATGGGGAACGAGAATAGCGCCCCACCTGCTGCAGGAGCATGGCCCGATCTGCAGCACAAGAAGCGAAATGCCACTGCCGAGCTGGGCAGGGACCGCCCAGGGGTAATTTTTTTAACCAACTTACCATGATGTAGTCTGAATCTGATACTCCCTCAGATCCAAATTAATTGACTCAACTATCTGTAGATACGGATGTATCTAGATGTGTTTTAGCTCTAGATACTACTGCCTCCATCCCAAAGCTTTGGGCTTATATTATTTTTAGAAAGTCAAACTATACCATGTTTGACTAAGCTTTTACCAAAAATCAGTAACATGCAAAATACAAAATTAATATCATTAAATAGATAATAAAATATATTTTCCTACGGTATCTACACAGTATTATATTTGTTGATAGAATGTTCTAAAATTTTGGTCAAACTTTGCTTGTTTTGATTTCTCAAAAATAAATAAGGCTTAAGCTTTTGGATGGTGGTAGTACATTCATATCTAGACAAAGCTGAGTTAACTAGTTTTTTTGTCTGTCCATAGCTAGTGTTCACGCTGCAAAAGGCTAAGAGCATCCACTATATGCATCAGTCTATCTCATACAGTAATTCAATATCACTGCTGAGGTCTGCCTTTTGTTTTGCTATTCATATGCAGACTGAAACTTTAGGGCCTTTACTCAAAAGGAAGATCAAAACTGCGGCTGATCAGGCTGCCAGTATGTTGATGCCGCCCCCATCTTCTAAATGCCTCTACAAGCACAAGGCCACGCACCAGCTGGGTGGTGATCTTTTAATGAATATGGTATATTTTCTTAATCCACAAAACATGCCTTGATTTTTCTCTGTTTATTGTCGGTTTTTTCTATGCTTGCCAAAAGTTTACAACAACAACAACAACAACCAAGCCTTTCAGTCCCAAACAAGTTGGGGTAGGCTAGAGTTGAAACCCATAAGATCTCGAAGCCAAAAGTTTAGAAACACCAAATTCGTTTGCTTACAATCATCATACAGTAATGTTCATCTACTCCAGTTCCCCTAACCCAACATAAAATGATGTTAATTTCGATTTTTAGATTAAAAGAGCACCATTAGGCGCTGTTAATTACGACTTTGAGATTAAAATGTCATTTGCAATTGTTAATTACAATTTTGAGACAATTGGTTAGTTTAACCTCGATCTCTTCTGCTCTCCATTTTTCCCAACCGAACAAAAATGTAACCATTCCATTCCTCTGAAATGGAACCATTCCATTCCATTCCACGTTGTTTCAGAACCGAACACACCCTTGCATTGTTGTGAACTGTTGTCCATACACGGCCATACCCTTCCACTTACATCTAGCACTATATGCATCAGTCTGTCTCAGAGTCATTCAATATCACTGCTGAGATCTGTTCCCATTCTTATGCAGGCTGAAACTGCTGCGCCTTTACTCAAGTGGATGCAAAATGGGGCTAATGAGGCTGCTGTGAGGACGATGGTGCCGGCACCATCTTCCGAAAACCTCTACAAGCACGAGGCCATGGGCCAGCTGGGTGGTGACCTTTTAATGAATCTGGTATATTTTCTTAATCCACATACATGATTTCATTATTATCTGTTTAATTACTGTTGGCTTTGTCTAATGCTTACCAAAAGTTCAGAAACACTGCGTTTGCTTACAATCATCATACACTAATTTTTCACTTTTCAGTCTGTCTCATCCAGTATATAAACTGTTGATTTCCATTGGCTTCTTTTGTAATCATTTGCATTGTTGTCAACTGTTCTCTATGCACAACCCTATTCTTCCACTTACACCCCGCACTATTTGCATCAGTCTATCTCATAGATTTATTAAATATCAATGATGAGTTCTGTTGCTATTCATATGCAGGATGAAACTTCTGTTCCTCTACTCAAATGGATAAAAAATGATCCTGATGAGGCTGCTGTGAAGACGATGGTGCTGCCACCATCTTCTGAAAACCTCCTCAAGCACAAGGCCACGGGCCAGCTGGGTGGTACCCTTTTCAGTAAGCAGGTATATTTTCTTAATCCTCATACATGATTTGATTTTTGTCTGTTTATTGCCGGCTTTGTCTAATGCTTACCAATAGTTCAGAAACACACACACCTATTCTTCCACTTACATCCAGCACTATATGCATCAGTGTCTCATAGATTCATTTTATATATCACTGCTGATGTCTGTTGCTCTTCAATTTTTATATGCAGACTGAAACTGCTAAGCCTTCATTGGTCAAAAGGATTGCAACTGCTGCTGATGAGGCATCTGCAGAGGCTGCCACCAAGTTACTGTCAGCCCCACCTTCTGGATGCTTATATAAGCTCAAGTCCAAGGATCAGCCGGGCCGTAACCATCCAAGGGTTCGGGTATATTTTCTTAAGCCACATATACATGCCATGATTTATGTCTGATATTATCACCGGCTCTGTCTAATGCTTTTTGGAATTCGGAAACACCAAATTAGCATGCTTATATTCATCATACACTAATTTTTCACTGTTCAGTTTGTAACATAGTGTTATGCACTTGCTTGTCAACATTTGCATTGCTCTGAACTATGCACTTTACACAACCTAATTCTTCCACTTACGTTCAGCGCTACGCACCAGTAGTACCTCCCATGTTTCCTTCACCATCCCGATGCCGAGCTTGCGGGAATATGGCGGGCCCATGTACATACCCCGCATATAACACCTCCTATGGCTCTATCTACCTTTCTAGTAGCTCCTTCACAGAGTTACAGGTATGTATTCTCAGTGGTTTAGCATGAATTGGCATATAGTAAAGTCTTGTTTTTAGTCTTCCTGCTTCTTACATTTGTATCAATTTTCACATGCAGACTGTACCTTGTGAACTTCGTCCAATGATTAACCAGATGTGTCCGCATGAAGGATCTTTCACTATGCATGGCAATGGCAAATTGATGAACACCTACACGGTCTATGAGGTGTATGTCTACAAGACGCAGGCCATCACATATTTGTATGGACATGATTGGAGAAAGTTTGCTTTTGACTACGGTCTGAAGAAGGGCGACGAGCTGAGGATCAGAAACTCAAACGGGCAGATATACGTAACTGCTTACAGAGTTGGAGACACTTCCAAATATATAATATGTAACTTTTTTCTACTCATATCTTTTGATAACTGCATTCTGAGCAGTTGTTCTAAACCATTCCCTCTGTTCTAGCTTGCTGGGTTTAACATGATCAAAGCTGCAGATCCCCTGACGGAACAGGAGCGGATGTCACAAAGGGCAACCACACCAGCACCGGCACCGGCTTCCCACTCTCCTGCATCAGCACCGGTTCCTGTACCAGCTCCGTTTACTGCATCTACCCAGCAGTCCCCTACATCAGCATTGGTTCCTGTAGAGGCCCCATATACTACACATGCCCAGCAGGCTCCTGCATCAGCACTGGTTCCTCTAGCTGCACCGTTTACTGCACCTGCCCAACAGTCTCCTGCATCAGCACCGGTTCCTCTAGAGGCACCGTTTACTGCACCTGCCCAGCAGTCTCCTGCATCAGCACCAGCTCGTGTACCAGCCCAGGCTCATGCACCTGCCCCAGCCAGATCACCGAGGTCTCAGCTCATTGCTGTGGCCACCCGTGTGGTGACCAGGACGCATCTGAAGGCTATGTTCGTGAGTATATGACATCATAACTGCTCTTATCTTGATGTCTTCTCTGCTCAAAGTCTCACATGGTTCAGTGCATTGGTGCCATTGACTAATTTTTGGTGGTATCTCTTGCTTTGAATCAGAAATTGCCTAAAAGTATCTCCAAGGATCTCAATGCTGGCCGAAGGGGCAAGATATCCCTCGTCATGGAGAGTGAAGGTCTCACCGTGGAGGGACGGTACTCTGTCAGTCCCACAGATGGCCGCTTGGCTGTTACTTCCAGGTGGAAAAAGTTCATTGACGGTGCCAAACTTCGCATTGGATCAAAGTTGAAGGTCAAGATCTTTCGATGCCGCTGTGACATGCTGGTCATAAAGTTCGCGGTTGTCTAGTTCTGTTGTCCCATGAGCCCTTAGCAAATGCATTTGTAGTTATACTTATATAAGGTTATCTTATCTGAACTGCTAATTAATTGTATGGGTGGTAAAACTCTGGCAAGCTTTTGCTCTTAGCAAGTATGTATGTATGATCAGCTATTATGATAACTAATGTTTGTGTTCATCTTAATTTGCATTTCCCTTTTAGAAAAAAACTTAATTTCTATTTTGGCTGACCTGTTAGAGAACTATCAGATTGAACCCACAACATGATTCATATAGATTCATTACACCGAGCCACATGTCTTGACCTTGCGATACACTACTTCCATTAATTAGTGCAAGAAGGCTTACCTGAGCTGCCTGAACCATGGCAGATTCGAATCCACCTTATCTATCTAGAAATACAACCTTTGCAGAAAGAGGATTTGCAGTATGGGGAGGCTGACATTGGGGACCCATGAGCCAGCAGCGTCGTCAACGTTTTAAAGGTGGCAGGAGATCGAAAGAAAAAATAAGCCAAAAATCAGTTGGTAAACAAATTCAAGAAAAGAAACATTTACCTTTCTGAGAGGATGACATGCGGGACCCATGAGGCAGCAGCATCCTCAACTATTTCAAGGCGGCAGGGGATCAAAATAAAAAAGGAAATAGCCAGAAATTAATTAGGGTCAAAAATAAATCCATCAAAGGAAACTTTTATTGTTCATAGAGGATGACATGTGGGACCGACTTGCCAGCTGCGTCGTCATCGTTTCAAAGGGGGCAGGGGATCAAAAGAAAAAGACAAATAGCCAGAAATTAGGGGAAAAAAATCCAACAAAGAAAACTTTTATTGTTCATAGAGGATGACATGCGGGACCCATGAGCCAGCAGCTTCCTCAACGTTTCAAAGTCGGCATGAGATTGAAAGAAAAAGTCAAGTGACATAATATCAGGAGCCAAAAATAATCCAAGAAAAGAAACTTTATTGTACATAGAGGATGACATGCGGGTCCCATTTTGTAGCAGCGGTCTCAACGCTTCCAAGGCGGCACAGGACCGAAAGAAAAATGAAGTAGCTAGAAATCAGGGTGTGAAAAAAATCCAAGAAAAGAAAGATTTCAATTGGGCTGTATCTGGACATCTGGGCCTTCGAACTATACTGCTGGGCCTTTTGACTCGTACAATTTCAGCCCACTCCAAAACAGGAAAGGTCGGATTTTTCTCAAAAAAAAAAGGAAAGTCCTATGCTTCGCAAAAACAAAAAACAAGGAGATTCAACATATAAGTTTGTTTATGTAGATATAAAGATTTAATTTATCCGTTTGCAATAGCTCAGAGCGAAATACAACGTTTATTGTCTGCAAAATAAAATATCACATGTTTCTTGTACGGGGAGGCTGACATCGGGGACCCATGAGCCAGCAGCGAGTCAACGTTTCAAAGGCGGCAGGGGATCGAAAATAAAAAAAGCCAAAAATCAGTTGGTAAAAAAATACAAGAAAAGAAAACATTTATCGTTCTGAGAGGATGACATGCGGGACCCATGAGGCAGCAGCATCCTCAACGTTTCAAAGTCGGCATGAGATCGAAAGAAAAAGGCAAGTGACATAATATCAAGAGCCAAAAATAATCCAAGAAAAGAAACTTTATTGTACATAGAGGATGACATGCGGGTCCCATTTTGTAGCAGCGGTCTCAACGTTTCCAAGGCGGCACAGGACCAAAAGAAAAATGAGGCAGCAGCATTCTCAACAATTCCAAGGCGGCAGGGGATCAAAAGAAAAATAAAGGAAATAGCCAGAAATTAATTAGGGGTCAAAAATAAATCCACCAAAGGAAACTTTTATTGTTCATAGAGGATGACATGTGGGACCGACCTGCCAACAGCGTCCTCATCGTTTCAACGGGGGCAGGGATCAAAAGAAAAAGGCAAATAGCCAGAAATTAGGGGTAAAAAATAACTCCAAGAAAGGAAACTTTTATTGTTCGTAGAGGATGACATGCGGGACCCATGAGCCAGCAGCTTACTCAACGTTTCAAAGGCGGCATGAGATCGAAAGAAAAAGGCAAGTGACCAAATATCAGAGCCAAAAATAATCCAAGATTTATTGTACATAGAGGATGACATGTGGGTCCCATTTTGCAGCAGCGGTCTCAATGTTTGTAATGCGGCTTGAGATCAAAAGAAAAAGAAAGTAGCTAGTAATTAGGGGGTGAAAAAAATCCAAGAAAAGAAAGTTGATGGACATAGAGGATGACATGCGGGTCCCTTGAACCAACAGCTTACTCAACGTTTCAAAGGGCAGGGGATCAAAAGAAAAAGGCAAGCCAAAAATCAGAGGGTGAAAAAAAACCAACAAAGGAAACTTTTATAGCACACAGAGGATGACATGCCCCATGAGCCAGCAGGTACCTCAACGTTTCAAACGTGGCATGAGATCGAAAGAAAAAGTCAAGTTACCAAATATGAGGTGCCAAAAAAACTCCAAGAAAAGAAAGTTGATTGCTCATAGAGGATGACATGCGGGTCCCATTTAGCAGCAGCGGTCTCACCGTTTGAGAGGCGGCAGGGGATCGAAAGAAAAGTCAAGTGACCAAATATGAGGAGCCAAAAATAATTCAAGAAAAGAAAGTTTTATAGTACATAGAGGATGACATGCGGGTCCCATTTAGCAGCAGCGGTATCACCGTTTGAGAGGCGGCAGGGGATCAAAAGAAAAAGAAATTGCCAAAAATCAGAGGGTGAAAAAAACCAAGAAAATGAACTTTTATAGTACATAGAGGATGACATGCGGGTCCCATGAGCCAGCAGGTTCCTCAACGTTTCAAACGTGGCATGAGATCGAAAGAAAAAGGCAAGTGAAAAAATATCAGGAGCCAAAAATAATTCAAGAAAAGAAAGTTTTATAGTACATAGAGGATGACATGCGGGTCCCATTTAGCAACAGCGGTATCACCGTTTGAGAGGCAGCAGGGATCGAAAGAAAAAGTCAAGTGACCAAATATGAGGTGCCAAAAAAATCCAAGAAAAGAAAGTTTTATAGTACATAGAGGATGACATGCGGGTCCCATTTAGCAGCAGCGGTATCACCGTTTGAGAGGCAGCAGGGGATCGAAAGAAAAAGTCAAGTGACCAAATATGAGGTGCCAAAAAAATCCAAGAAAAGAAAGTTTTATAGTACATAGAGGATGACATGCGGGTCCCATTTAGCAGCAGCGGTATCACCGTTTGAGAGGCGGCAGGGATTGAAAATAAGAAATGCAAAAAAAAATAATCCAGAAAAGAAAGTTTTATAGTACATAGAGGATGACATGCGGGTCCCATTTAGCAGCAGCGGTATCACCGTTTGAGAGGCGGCAGGGGATCGAAAGAAAAAGGTAAGTGACCAAATATGAGGTGCCAAAAATAATCCAGAAAAGAAAGTTTTATAGTACATAGAGGATGACATGCGGGTCCCAGTTAGCAGCAGCGGTATCACCGTTTGAGAGGCGGCAGGGGATCGAAAGAAAAAGGCAAGTGACCAAATTTGAGGTGCCAAAAAAAACTCCAAGAAAAGAAAGTTGATTGCACATAGAGGATGACATGCGGGTCCCATTTAGCAGCAGCGGTCTCAACGTTTCCAAGGCGGCAAGGGATCAAAAGAAAAAGGAAGTAGCCAGAAATCAGGGGTCAAAAAAATCCAAGAATAGAAAGAATTTTGGTTCATAGAGGATGACATGCGGGACCCATGATCCTGCATCGTAAACGGCTCGATCGGAGAACGTTGAACGAGATGGCGCGATCTAGAAAAAAACAATGCCAGAGAGGCTGCCATCTGGGCCCTACATCCCTCGGCGGTGCGGATTTGCGTTGACTCGGCCGGCGAACCCGAGATTTCGAGATGCACCACGTCCCGGGCCACCATACGCCACGTTTTGGCCGCTTTCGTCGGGCTAGGTGGCCTCAAAAACGAGAAAAAAAAAGTTTTGACATGCACCACGGAGGGACCAAAATCGTCGGCCATGGTACACCAGCAACCACGGCGCGACTTCAACTTCGTCGGCCATGGCAACTTTTCTTGTAGTGTAATCTGAATTAAGGGTTGCACTGCAGATTCCTCTGTCTTCTTCTCGTGTTGGGCTTTTTCCAAATCCTTCGGGTAATGATGAATCAAGCCTCGTTCGCCATTTGCGTGACCAAGTGTCTAGTTTAGACAAAGATATCACTTCTCTTCGTGCAATGGCGGCCTTGGTGAAGAAAAAGGGGGAGATGGCGATAGCTATCGAACAGTATGCTCTTGATGGTCTGCATATTGCTACCGAAAGTTTGGGCTGTAAGTATTAACCCATGTTTCTGCTTTTCTGCAACAGTTTCAAATATTCCCTTAACTGGTTCTTATTCCTTTCCAGTTGTAGCTTCAGATGCGGCTGAAGAGAACAAGAAGATCCATGAAGAGGTTGAAGCAATGACTGACGTTGCGCACCCGAATCATGGCTTGTGGCTGCATCGTCCGAAGGCTGTCGTCATGGCGAAGTTCAAGTATCGGGTGGGGAAGGCGCATTATTATTTTGATAAGTTCCATGCTCATCTCACGATGGTTTGGAACACCTTGTTTCCCCTAGACCAAGCACCTGAAACTTTATCTGCTTTGTTCACCCGATTCAAATCCCCCGAAAGGATTCGGCAGTTGGTGCGGAAGGAACTCTTGGCGGGTGCGGAGCTTGCTCTTGCTTCGACATTGGCATGTCACCCGTCTCTAGACTTGGAAGCCATAGCCAATACTGAGAAGAACTTGGGCCAATATTATGATGCCGCCAGAGGTCCTGCATACACCATTGTTTCCCGGATGGAGTCGTGTCTTGAAAAGGATCTGAAGGCCCATTGGGGCCGGGAGGCTTGACTATGAATGTAATAGCCTTAGTCCCTGCATAAGATTACTTTGTATAAATTTATTGCATACGTTGTACGCTATGATAGTTGTTATTTTATTTGTCGAGGGCGGCTGAGTGATCAATTCAACCTGCTCTCCCGACGACTTCGTTGAATTATGCAATGTTATTGCGAAGCCTTTGTGTAAGTTTTGTAAGAGCGAGACCCGTCGACTTAGTCGAGGGAATTAGACGCTTGGCATCGTCACTCGGTGCACCGGTTTGAGCCTTATTTTGTGATAATGTAACCATCGACGGCAGCACTCGCGTATTTTTCCGAGGCTTGGATTGGTTGTTTTCTTTTTGTGTGCCACTAATCTTAGCTCTCGTTGAGAGTATTTAATTAATGACACTGCGTGTCTTATGGCCAGCGCTCCCGATGGGAGTAGAGCCGAAGGTAAGGGCCGTAGTCGACCTGTTCGAGTGGTGTGGCCTGAATTGAAGAAAAGGATGCAAAGAACCTGATTAAAACTTTATTCATAAAGAAAAATCAACCTTAAAGGCAATAAGAACAATTGCACCCTATGTATAGAACCGTCGCAGGTGTGCGATATTCCATGGGTTTTCGACATCTTTTCCCGAAGTTGGATTTTTGAGCCTGTACGCTCCTCCTGGTATCACTTCGGTGACGACGTATGGTCCTTCCCATGGAGACTCGAGTTTCGAGGGTCTTTTTTGCTTTAACCTTAGTACCATATCTCCAACGCTGAAGCATCGATTGCGTATTCGTCGACTGTGGTAGTTTCTCAGCGCCTGCTGATATACCGTGGTCCTGGCTAAAGCAACGTCTCGAGCTTCATCTAGTAGGTCAACGGCATCTTGCAGTGCGGTATTGGAAGAGGGTTCTGTATATGCCGTCACTCGAGGTGCTTCAAATCGAACATCGGCTGGTAGGACTGCTTCGGCTCCATGTACCAGAAAAAATGGGGTGTACTGCGTTGACCTGTTAGGCGTGGTACGCAAACTCCATAGTACTGAAGGTAATTCTTCGACCCAAGCTCCCTCTGCGCCTGTAAGGCGTTTCTTGAGGCCGTCTCCTATTAAACCGTTGATCCTTTCCACCTGCCCGTTTGTTTGCGGGTGAGCCACTGATGCAAACTTCAGCTTTATACCCCTGTCATCGCAGAATTCTCGGAACTCTTTGGAGTCGAAATTGGTTCCATTATCTGTGACGATACTGTGAGGTACGCCGAACCGACATGTTATCTCCTTGAAGAACTGGACTGCTGTTTTTGCCTTCTGGTTCCGTACTGGTACTGCCTCAATCCACTTTGTGAATTTATCGACTGCGACTAATAGGTACGTGTGTCCTCCAGGCGATGATCTCGGCAGTGGCCCGACTTGATCGAGTCCCCATTGAGCGAACGGCCATGCCAGCGGTATCGTCATTAGGTCTGTTGCAGGGGCGTGCGGTTTTGGAGAGAATCGTTGACAAGGGTCACATTTCATGACCAAATCTCGAGCATCCGATGCTGCCGTTGGCCAGTAGAATCCTGCCCTGAAGGCTTTTGCTACGAGAGCCCTACTTCCCGCATGATGCCCGCAAGTTCCCTCGTGTATCTCGCGCAGCAGTGCTTTTCCGTCGTCGATGGCAATGCACCTTTGGAAAATACCAGAAATGCTGCGTTTGTAGAGTTCACCGTTTACTATGGCGAAAGCTTTTGATCGCCTGACGATTCGTTTTGCTTCTACCGGATCTGCCGGTAGTTCCTGCCTTATCAAGTACGCCAGGAACGGTTTAGTCCATAATGGCTCGAGGAAGAGAACTTGTTTGGCTGGGAGAGCTAGAGCGTTATCAATAACTTGCTGTGGGCTTGCCTCTGCTTCTTCAGTCGATGGTTTTGAAGGTGTCGGCGCTTTCTTTTATTGATCGCTGAGTGATTACCTCGTAAAAAACTCCGTCTGGGATGGGAGAACACATGGAGCCGATGTTGGCTAAGGTGTCAGCTTCCTCGTTGCTGGCTCTGCCGATATGTTTGAGCTCACACCCCTCGAACTTGGCTTCCATGTTCTGATACAGCTGTCGATAGGCGATCATGTTGTCGCTAACTGCGTCGCACAGGTTCATCGACTGTTGTACTACCAAGTTTGAGTCCCCATAGATTTCTAGGCGAGTCGCCCCACATGCCTTTGCCATCTTCATCCCATGCAGCAGTGCTTCGTATTCTGCTTCATTGTTTGTCGGCAGAGGGAAGTTCATACGCAATATGTACTTCATCTTATCTCCTTGTGGTGATATCAGCACTACTCCTGCTGCAGCGCCTGTGCTTCGTTTTGATCCGTCGAAATACATTATCCATGATCCCGACATGTCGGGTGCCACCGGTGTCTGGGATTGAATCCAATCTGCCACGAAGTCTGGGAGGATTTGGGATTTTATGGCCGTTCGGTTGACATAAGTTATGTCGTGAGGCGCTATCTCGATGGCCCATTGGGACACTCGACCAGTGGCCTCTGGATTGGTCATTATATTTTTCAACGGCGCCTCGCTCACAACGATAATCGGATGCTCGGTGAAGTAGTGCCGTAGCTTGCGGGCTGATCTCCATACTGCATACGCCAGTTTCTGATGATGGGGGTACCTTTGTCTTGCAGGTGTGAGTACTTCACTGAGGTAGTAAACGGGCCTCTGTACGCCGTGGACTCTCCCCGCTTCTTCTCGTTCAACGACCAAGACGCTGCTGAAGACTTGGGCTGTCGCAGCTATGTACATGAGCAGCGTTTCCTTCTCACGGGGGGTTACAAGGACTGGAGACGTCGATAAGATCTTCTTTAGATTGTCGAAGGATTCCTGTGCCTCCTTTGTCCACTCGAATTTTTCCGATTTTTTCATCAGATTGTAGAAAGGCAAAGCTTTTTCTCCCAGCTTGGCAATGAACCTGCTGAGTGCTGCTAAGCGTCCTGCCAACTGCTGCACTTGGTGCAGATTCTTTGGCGGCTCCATATCGAGAATAGCTTTGATTTTCAAGGGGTTGGCTTCGATCCCTCTGGCCGAGATGAAGTATCCTAGTACTTGCCCCCCTGGGACCCCGAAGAAGCACTTTTTGGGGTTTAGCTTGATCTTATACCTGTCTAGGTTGTCGAAGGTTTCTCGCAGATCGTCGACGAGGGTGGCAGTGTGCTTTGTTTTTACCACAATATCGTCGATGTAGACCTCGATGTTTCGCCCGATTTGTTCCCCAAGACAAGCTTGCATGCAACGTTGATAAGTTGCTCCCGCATTTTTCAACCCGAAGGTCATGACGTTGTAGCAGAAAACGCCGTGTGGGGTGATGAACGCGGTCAGCTCCTGATCTTCCTTCTTCAATTTGATCTGGTTATACCCAGAGTAAGCATCGAGGAAGGAGAGGCGATCACATCCGGCTGTGGAATCAACTATCTGGTCGATTCTAGGCAGCGGGAAATGGTCTTTCGGACAGTGTTTATTGAGGCCGGTGTAGTCGATACACATACGCAGAGCGGTGGTGTCCTTCTTGGGTACCATTACAGGGTTAGCCACCCACTCTGCTTCCTTAAGCTCTCGGATGAATCCTGCTTTGCGAAGTCGATTGATTTCTTCACCAATTGCTTTCCTCTTGGGTTCTGAGAATCGACGCATCGACTGTTACCGGTTTGGCCGTCGGATCGACATTAAGGGCGTGCTCAGCGAGTTCCCTGGGGATACCTGGCATGTCGGATGGTTCCCATGCAAATATCTCCCAGCGCTCACGGAGGAACTCGATGAGCGCGCCTTCCTATGCGGCCGTGAGGTCAGCCGATATATTGACCGTTTTCTTCGGGTCAGTGGGGTGCACCTGCAGCTTCTTGGCTTCCTTTGCAGCGTCAAACTCGTCGGATCTTACGTTTCGGTTATCGGCTGGCGGCTGCGTATGGTCCACGGCTGCGTCGATCGCATTGAGCTCCTCCTTAACGCCGAACTTTGAAGCGATCTTTTGGAATTCTCTGTCACAGGTGTCTGACCGGCGAAACTCCCATGAACGGTTATTGGGGTTCCGTTGTTGCCTGGCATCTTCAGTTTTAGGTAAGCATAATGGGGCACGGCCATAAACTTGGCGAACGCTGGCCTGCCGAGGATGGCGTGATACTGAGATTCCCAGTCGACAACTTCAAACTCGATCTTTTCTCTTCTGAAATTGGTGGGCGTGCCAAAGACTACATCCAATGATGTCTTTCCGAGAGAGTAAGCGGGCCGAGTCGGTATAATGCCGTGGAACCCTGTGTCGGATTCCCTTAGCATATCGACTGTCAAACCCATAGCTTTCATCGTGTTGGCGAACAGTAGGTTTAAGCCGCTTCCTCCATCCATGAATACCTTACTCATGTTGTACCCTCCGATCTGCGCCTCGAGGACTAGAGCTGCGTGGCCTGGCCTAGGGACAGCTTTCGGGTGATCTGTCCTGTCGAAGGAGATGCTTTGCTCTGACCAGTCGATGAATTCAGGTGTATCAACCATAGCAACTTCCGCGTATTTGATACGTCCAAAACGTATCTACTTTCCCGAACACTTTTGCTATTGTTTTGCCTCTAATTTGTGTATTTTGGATACAACTAACACGGACTAACGCTGTTTTCAGCAGAACTGCTCTGGTGTCTCGTTTTTGTGCAGAAATCCAACTTTCGGGAAAATCCTCGGAATTTATGCGGAAGGGCCTATTTTACCAGAATATTGACGGAGCCAGAAGGGCAAAGGAGGTGGAGGCCCGAGGGCCCCACACCACATGGCGGCGCGCCCAGGGGGGCCCGCGGCCATGTGGTGTGGCCCCCTCGGCCGGCCTCCCCCCTTCGGACTACTTATTGGTTTCGACCTAAAAACGCACGGGAGAAGTCGACATCGCCGAAACCCTCCAGAGAGCCGCCACATCGCGAAACTCCGTCTCGGGAGCCGTCTCCGTTGGCACTCCGCCGGACGGGAATTGGAGGAGATCTTCACCGACATCACCGCCAACGCCTCTCCATCAACCAGCAATGTTTCCCCCATCCATGTGTGAGTAATTCCCCCGCTGTAGGCTGAAGGGGATGGTAGGGATTGGATGAGATTGGTCATGTAATAGTCATAAGATTGTTAGGGCATAGTGCCTAGTATCCGTAGATGTCACTTTTATGATATTGTTGCAACTTGTTATGCTTAATGCTTGTCACTAGGGCCCGAGTGCCATGATCTCAGATCTGAACATGTTATTGTTTCATCATGATATGCATTGTTTATTGATCTTACCTGCAAGTTGTATACACATGTCGCTGTCCGGAACCAATGGCCCCGAAGTGACAGAAATCGGGACAACCGGAGGGAATGGTAGTGATGTGAGGATCACATGTGTTCACGGAGTGTTAATGCTTTGCTCCGGTACTCTATTAAAAGGAGTACCTTAATATCCAGTAGTTTCCCTAGAGGCCCGGCTGCCACCGGCTGGTAGGACAGAAGATGTTGTGCAAGTTTCTCATTACGAGCACGTACGACTAAATATGGAACACATGCCTATTGATTGATTAGTACTTGGATACCGTTTTATTATTATCTGCAAATGCCCCTGCTTTGATTGTTACATGAGTTTCTCTCATCCATGCAACGCCCGTTAAATCCGTCCCCGTGCCTACAGTATTTTAATCCTGCTGTTTACTATAATCACTACTGCTGTCTTTATTTCACCGGCTGATATTTCACTATTCCTACTGCCATAAAACTGTTACCGATAAACTCTTGCGAGCAAGTCTGTTTCCAGTGCAGCTGAATTGACAACTCCGCTGTTAAGGCTTCAAGTATTCTTTGTCTCCCTTGTGTCGAATCAATAAATTGGGTAATACTTCCCTCGAAGACTGTTGCGATCCCCTATACTTGTGGGTCATCAAGACTATTTTCTGGCGCCGTTGCCGGGGAGCATAGCTTTATTTGGAAGTTCACTTGGATTGATATTGTTCGCTGCAAATTCTCCATCATGGGTAAACCTCGCGATACTAAGATCGCCATATTACCATCCACTACAAGAAAAGGTACAACTCTTAGTACCTCTGCTGCTCTTGATTCACCATCTGTGATTGATAAACTTGTTTCACCGCCACATGCTTCACATGCTGGTACTTCTGCTGAATCTGAAAATTCTTATAATATTGATAATGTTTCTGCTGTGCTTGATGATAGTGGTTCATTGGGATCTTTTCTAGATGCTACAATTGCTAGGTCTAGACAAATTGAAAATACTGAAACTCCTAATGCTACTACACCTGTTAAATCACCTGAACTTGATTATTCTAGTGATGATCTTGATGAAGATTATGTAGAGCTTGATGATGATTTTATTGAAAAATGCAATGCTACTACTGATGCAAGAAAAATTAAAAAGTTGCTTGCAGAACATGCTGTTAGATATAAACCATCTCCTGATCCTAAATTTGCCACATCTCCTATAAACATTAGGGATAAAGATTATGATTTTTCTCTTGATCTATCTCATATAGCTATTGTTGAGAAAACACCCTTTTGTGGTACTGAAAAAGAAAGTGCTGTTGAACACTTGACTGAGTTATCTACTCTTAGTGGCGTGTTTTCTGATGATGTCAAGATGCGTACTTATTTTGTCGCTAAATTTTTTCCTTTCTCATTAAAGGATGATGCTAAAACTTGGTATAATAATTTGCCTCCTGGTTCTATTAAAAGTCCAACCGACTTGCGTGATGTTTTCTTTCGAAAATACTTTCCTGCTAGTGCTCAACATGCTGCTTTGCAGAGAATTTATAATTTTGACCAGGAAGATGGAGAGAAATTGCCTGAGGCTTGGGCTAGATTTTGTTCTCTTATTAGAGCTCAGCCTGACCATGATTTGGAAAAGCATGATTTACTTGATATATTTTATAGTGGACTAACTATTGAGTCTAGGGCATACCTGGATAGTTGTGCTGGTTGTGTTTTCAGGAAAAGAACTCCAGACGACGCTGAAGAATTATTGGCTAAAATAGGCCGGAATCATGATGATTGGTCTACACCTGAACCAACCCCGACACCGATAGTGAAGAAGAGGGGTATGATTAAATTAAATGATGAAGATATGAGGGAAGCCAAGAAGTCTCTTAAGGAGAAGGGTATTAAACCTGAAGATGTGAAGAATTTACCTCCTATAGAAGATATATGTGAGACAATTCCCCCTTCATCCATGATTGAGGTACACTCGCTTCAACACTTTACTAGGGAAGATATTCCATATTCAAAATCTCCTGCTCAATGCTTAGATGAATTTGATAATTATATTGTTAAGCAAGAAAACTTTAATATGAGGGTAGAGAATCATTTAATGGAAAATTCCCGAGCTATTAGTGAATTGCATGGTATTGTGGAGAGAACCTCCAATGATGTTAAGATACTTGTTAAGCATTTTCAAATGGTTCAAACTCAAATTGATCAACTTACTAAAGTGCAAAATGACTTGTTGGGAAATAATTCTAAAGAAAAACATGCTTGTGAAGTAACAACTAGAGGTGGTGCTTCTACCCAGGATCCTCTATATCCTGAAGGGCATCCCAAAAGAGTTGAACAAGATTCTCAACTAATTAAAACTAGTGCTCCATCTAAGAAAAAGAAAAAGAAACATAAGAATGTTGTAGAATCCTCTGAACCTGTTAATGATCCTAATAGTATTTCTATTTCTGATGCTGAAACTGAAAGTGGTAATGAACATGAGGAAGATAACGATAAGAATGATACTCCTGATAAAGAAGAAATTGAAAAAGAACCTGAAAAGCATGCTAAAAATAAAAAGTACACTAAAGAAGATTTTATTACTGAGAAACATGGTAATGAAAGAGAACCTTGGGTTCAAAAGCAAATGCCTTTTCCTGCTAAGAAACTAAAATCAAAGGAGGAGGAACATTATAATAAATTTTGTGATTGGATGAAACCTTTATTTTTGCAAATCCCTTTGACTGATGCTATTAAATTGCCTCCTTATTCAAAGTATATGAAAGATATTGTTACTAACAAAAGGAAAGTCCCCAATGAGGAAATTTCCACTATGCTCGCTAATTACTCCTTCAATGGTAAGATTCCAAAGAAGCTTGGAGACCCAGGTATACCGACTATTCCTTGTTCCATCAAGAATAATTATGTTAGAACTGCTCTATGTGATTTGGGAGCAGGTGTGAGTGTAATGCCTTTTTCTCTTTATAAGAGACTTGATTTAGATAAATTGATACCTACTGATATATCTTTGCAAATGGCTGATAAATCTACTGCTATTCCTGTTGGTTTATGTGAAAATGTTCCTGTTCAAGTTACTCAACATTGCTTGATATTAACTGATTTTGTTGTGTTGGAAATGCCTGAAGATGATAATATGTCCATTATTCTTGGAAGACCCTTTCTTAATACTGCAGGGGCTGTTATTGATTGCAATAAAGGCATGGTTACTTTCAATGTTGATGATAAGGAACACACTGTCTATTTTCCCAAGAGGATTGATAAAGTATGTGGAGTCAATACAATTTTTAATGTGAAAACTATCAAAGTGGGATCCATTGATTGTCCTATATATGAGCCTAAAGAAGAATATCAAACTCTTGTGATTGGATCCATGTCAATTCAATATAAGGTAACATGATTGATTTGAGGTTTATTTCTTCTTATGTCATATAAAATTTATTTGATAGCAAGACTTGATCAACCTTGTTAACAAGTATATTTTATTGCATAAAAGAGCTAAACAACACTTCTTTCTTTCTTTCTCCCTCCACCTATTTTACTTGCTGTAGCACTTTTGTTTTGCAATATGCTTTAGTCGTTTAAGATTTTAGAAATCATTTTCCTGCGCAGTAATCATTAATTTAATACCCAGAAATGTGCATTTTTCGAAGTTCTCTAAAAATTACAAAAATTACACCGTTGGTCCTATTTTTCGACGAGGCACCTGGGAGCACCAGAGGATGACCTGTGGGGCACCAGGGGGTGCCACACCATAGGCCGGCGCGGCCAGCAAGGGGGCCGCGCCACCATGTGGTGTGGGCCACCCCTTGCCCCACTTCATCATCTCTTCCTCCCAGCACCTTCTCTCTCCCGAAAAAGCTCGTACCAAGTTTCTCTCACTCGTGTTTCTGCTCAAGAACTCGCGATTTTTCGATCTCCTTGCTCAGCCCAGATTTCTGTTTGAAATTTGGCACATTTACTCCTTGGTATGTGACTCCTTTGATTGTCCAATTAGAATTTCATTTGGTTGAGTATATCTTGAATATTTTGCTGCTGTAGATAACATGTTTAGTGAGCTTGCATGCTTGTTCTAAGTGGAAGAAACTAGTTTTGATGCATGTGTAGTACTCTAGCAAGTTCCTATAGTAGTTCCCTTCAATTACATACCTTGAAATCAAATTTTATAATGATTGTTGAAAAATTTCAGAAAATGGAAGGAAGTATGCACCAACTTAACCAAGAAGAGTTGGAGGTACAGCAAGTTATGAGAGTCCATCGTGAAGAGGGAGTATACCCCTCTTATTACCCATGCACGGACTTTATGCGGAATGCAGGAATCCTGCAAGATGTTCAAACACTAATTTCCAATGCAGGATTGGGAAATTTTGCTGTTGGTGAACCTCACCAATATGCTAAACTAACGGTGTCGGTTGTGCAGGATTTCGAGTTTCACCGGTCTCAAACTGACCCCATGGTCCGGTATAAGATTTATAACAAAACTATTGACTTGCCTTTCAGTGATTTTTGTACAGCGATTAGAGTGCCGCGATGGGGATCTTGCGAGAAGATCAGGGGAACACCGCGGGAGCTTGATACGTCTCCAACGTATCGATAATTTCTTATGTTCCATGCTACATTATTGATGATATCTACATGTTTTATACACATTATATGTCGTATTTATGCGTTTTCTGGAACTAACCTATTAACAAGATGCCGAAGTGCCAGTTCCTGTTTTCTGTTTTTGGTTTCAGAAATCCTAGTAACGAAATATTCTCTAATTGGACGAAATCAACGCCCAGGTTCCTATTTTGCCCGGAAGCATCCAACACCCGAGAGCCGCGAGGGGCCCCGTCCCAGATGACATGGTGGCGCGGCCGGCCCCGGCCGCGCCACCCTATGGTGTCATCGCCCCTCGACCCTCCTGCGCCGCCTCTTCGCCTATATAAAGCCCCCGCATCGAAAACCCTTACAGAGGAAGCCACGATACGAGAAAAGTTCCAGAGCCGCCGTCATCGCGAAGCCAAGATCCGGGGACAGGAGTCTCTGTTCCGGCACCTGCCGGAGCGGGGAAGTGCCCCGAAGGCTTCTCCATCGACACCGCTGCCATCTCCACCGCCATCTTCATCACCGCTGCTGCTCCCATGAGGAGGGAGTAGTTCTCCATCGAGGCTCGGGGCTGTACCGGTAGCTATGTGGTTAATCTCTCTCCTATGTACTTCAATACAATGATCTCATGAGCTGCTTTACATGATTGAGATTCATATGAGTTTTGTATCACTACTATCTATGTGCTACTCTAGTGATGTGTTATTAAAGTAGTTTTATTCCTCCTGCATGTGTGCAAAGGTGACAGTGCGTGCACCGTGTTAGTACTTGGTTTATGCTATGATCATGATCTCTTGTAGATTGCGAAGTTAACTATTGCTATGATAATATTGATGTGATCTATTCCTCCTACATATGCATGAAGGTGACAGTGTGCATGCTATGCTAGTACTTGGTTTAGTCGTTTTGATCTATCTTACACTTAAGGTTACTTAAACATGAGCATTATTGTGGAGCTTGTTAACTCCGGCATTGAGGGTTCGTGTAATCCTACGCAATGTGTTCATCATCCAACAAAAGTGTAGAGTATGCATTTATCTATTCTGTTATGTGATCAATGTTGAGAGTGTCCACTAGTGAAAGTGTAATCCCTAGGCCTTGTTCCCAAATACTGCTGAGTTACTACTGCTTGTTTACTGTTTTACTGTGTTACTACTGCTGCAATACTACCACCATCAACTACACGCCAGCAAGCTATTTTCTGGCACCATTGCTACTGCTCATATATATTCATACCACCTGTATTTCACTATCTCTTCGCCGAACTAGTGCACCTATTAGGTGTGTTGGGGACACAAGAGACTTCTTGCTTTGTGGTTGCAGGGTTGCATGAGAGGGATATCTTTGACCTCTTCCTCCCTGAGTTCGATAAACCTTGGGTGATCCACTTAAGGGAAAACTTGCTGCTGTTCTACAAACCTCTGCACTTGGAGGCCCAACACTGTCTACAGGAAAGGAGGGGGAACGTAGACATCAAGCACTTTTCGGCGCCGTTGCCGGGGAGGAAAGGTAAAAGGTACTCACACTCCGGATCTCGGCTACTAAGCTATTTTCCCGGCGTAAGTACTCGAAGCTATTTCCTTTAGACTCTGCAATTGCGACATTTGGTTTCTTGTTTACACTAGTTAGGCATAATGGAAAACAACAAAAATATGAGAGATCTTTATGAACTTTATCTTGAATTAGGACATGATGTGTTTGAAGAGAGAATTAAAAAACCCATGGAACTTTATATGCATGATAATGGGAATGTTATTAGTATGAATGCTTTGAACACCATTGTTGCTAATGCTATGGAAAATTCTAAGCTTGGGGAAGCTGGCTTTGATGAGCATGATATTTTTAGTCCCCCAAGCATTGAGGAGAAAATTTACTTTGATGATACTTTGCCTCCTATTTATGATGATTATAATGATAGTAGTCTTTTGTTACCACCTGTTATGGAGGATAAATTTGATTATGATTACAATATACCTCCTATATTTGATAGCTACTTTGTTGAATTTGCTCCCACTACAACTAATAAAATTGATTATGCTTATGTTGGGAGTAGTAATTATTTTATGCATGAGACTCATGATAAAAATGCTTTATGTGATAGTTATATTGTTGAGTTTGCTCATGATGCTACTGAAAGTTATTATGAGAGAGGAAAATATGGTTGTAGAAATTTTCATGTTACTAAAACACCTCTCTATATGCTGAAATTTTTGAAGCTACACTTGTTTTATCTTCCTATGCTTGTTACTTTGCTCTTCATGAACTTGTTTATTTACAAGACTCCTATGCATAGGAAGCATGTTAGACTTAAATGTGTTTTGAATTTGCCTCTTGATGCTCTCTTTTGCTTCAAATACTATTTCTTGCGAGTGCATCATTAAAACTGCTGAGCCCATCTTAATGGCTATAAAGAAAGAACTTCTTGGGAGATAACCCATGTGTTTATTTTACTACAGCAATTTTTGTTTTGTTGAGTCTTGGAAGTTGTTTACTACTGTAGCAACCTCTCCTTATCATGTTTTTGTGCCAAGTAAAGTTTCTATGTCAAAGTTGATGTTATATTTGGGATCGCTGCGCAGAAACAGCATTGCTGTCTGTCACGAATCTGGGCATAATTCTCTGTAGAAAATTCGAAAAAATCTGCCAATTTACGAGCGTGATCCTCAGATATGTACGCAACTTTCATTAGTTTTGAGTTTTTCCATTTGAGCAAGTCTGGTGCCATTTATAAATTCGTCTTTACGGACTGTTCTGTTTTTGACAGATTCTGCCTTTTATTTCGCATTGCCGCTTTTGTTAAGTTGAATGAGTTTCTTTGTTCCATTAACTTTCAGAAGTTTTGTGCAATGTCCAGAAGTGTTAAGAATGATTGTGTCACCTCTGAACATGTGAATTTTGATTATGCACTAACCCTCTAATGAGTTTGCTTGAAGTTTGGTGTGAAGGAAGTTTTCAAGGGTCAATAGAAGAGGGTGATATAATGTGATCGAGAAGAGTGAAAGGTCTAAGCTTGGGGATGCCCCGGTGGTTCATCCCTGCATATTTCAAGAAGACTCAAGCATCTAAGCTTGGGGATGCCCAAGGCATCCCCTTCTTCATCGACAACTTATCAGGTTTCTTCTAGTGAAACTATATTTTTATTCCATCACATCCTATGTATTTTACTTGGAGCGTCTGTGTGCTTTTATTTTTGTTTTTGTTTTGTTATCTTAGTTCTCTGAATAAGTTCATCCTTGTGTGGGAGAGAGACACGCTCCGCTGGTTCGTATGAACACATGTGTTCTTAGCTCATAATATTCATGGCGAAGTTTCCTCTTCGTTAAATTGTTATATGGTTGGAATTGGAAAAATGCTACATGTAGTAATTGGTAAAATGTCTTGGATAATGTGATACTTGGCAATTGTTGTGCTCATGTTTAAGCTCTTGCATCATATACTTTGCACCTATTAGTGAAGAAATACATAGAGCATGCTAAAATTTGGTTTGCATAATTGGTCTCTCTAAGGTCTAGATAATTTCTAGTATTGAGTTTGAACAACAAGGAAGACGGTGTAGAGTCTTATAATGTTTACAATATGTCTTTTATGTGAGTTTTGCTGCATCGGTTCATCCTTGAGTTTGCTTCAAATAACCTTGCTAGCCTAAACCTTGTATCGAGAGGGAATACTTCTCATGCATCCAAAATCCTTGAGCCAACTACTATGCCATTTGTGTCCACCATACCTACCTACTACATGGTATTTCTCCGCCATTCCAAAGTAAATTGCTTGAGTGCTACCTTTAAACAATTCAAAAGTTATTACCTCTTATTTGTGTCAATGTTTTATAGCTCATGAGGAAGTATGTGGTGTTTTATCTTTCGATCTTGTCATTTACTTTTGACAGACTTTCACAATGGACTAGTGGCTTCATCCGCTTATCCAATAATTTTGCAAAAAGAGCTGGCAATGAGGTTCCCAGCCTCAATTAATTAACTTTCATTAATAATTCTCTTCACATGTTTTGCTCTGATTCATCAGTAAGCAACTTAATTTTGCAAATAGACACTCCTCCATGGTATGTGAATGTTGGAAGGCACCCGAGGATTCGGTTAGCCATGGCTTGTGTAAGCAAAAGGTTGGGAGGAGTGTCATCCATAAATAAAGAAAAACTAAACTAAAGTACATGTGTAAACAAAAGAGAAGAGGGATGATCTACCTTGCTGGTAGAGATAACGTCCTTCATGGGAGCCGCTCTTGAAAGTCTGGTTGATGAGGTAGTTAGAGTACCCGCTACCATTCGTTGACAACAACAAACACCTCTCAAAACTTTACTTTTATGCTCTCTTTATGTTTTCAAAACCAAAGCTCTAGCACAAATATAGCAATCGATGCTTTCCTCTTTGAAGGACCTTTCTTTTACTTTTATGTTGAGTCAGTTCACCTATCTCTCTCCACCTTAAGAAGCAAACACTTGTGTGAACTGTGCATTGATTCCTACATACTTGCATATTGCACTTGTTATATTACTTTATGTTGACAATATCCATGAGATATACATGTTATAAGTTGAAAGCAACCGCTGAAACTTAATCTTCCATTGTGTTGCTTCAATGCCTTTACTTTAAATTATTGCTTTATGAGTTAACTCTTATGCAAGACTTATTGATGCCTGTCTTGAAGTACTATTCATGAAAAGTCTTTGCTTTATGATTCAGATGTTTACTCATGTCATTACCATTGTTTTGATCGCTGCATTCATCTCATATGCTTACAATAGTATGATCAAGGTTATGATGGCATGTCACTTAAGAAATTATCTTTGTTATCGTTTTACCTGCTCGGGACGAGCAGAACTAAGCTTGGGGATGCTGATACGTCTCCAACGTATCGATAATTTCTTATGTTCCATGCTACATTATTGATGATATCTACATGTTTTATACACATTATATGTCGTATTTATGCGTTTTCTGGAACTAACCTATTAACAAGATGCCAAGTGCCTGTTTTCTGCTGTTTTTGGTTTCAGAAATCCTAGTAACGAAATATTCTCGGAATTGGACGAAATCAACGCCCAGGTTCCTATTTTGCCCGGAAGCATCCAGAACACCCGAGAGCCGCCAGAGGGGCCCTGTGGGCCCCAGATGACATGGTGGCGCGGCCTGGGCCCTGGCCGCGCCACCCTATGGTGTCATCGCCCCTTCGACCCTCCTGCGCCGCCTCTTCGCCTATATAAAGCCCCTGCATCGAAAACCCTTACAGAGGAAGCCACGATACGAGAAAAGTTCCAGAGCCGCCGCCATCGCGAAGCCAAGATCTGGGGGACAGGAGTCTCTGTTCCGGCACCCTGCCGGGGGGGGGAAGTGCCCCCGGAAGGCTTCTCCATCGACACCGCTGCCATCTCCACCGCCATCTTCATCACCGCTGCTGCTCCCATGAGGAGGGAGTAGTTCTCCATCGAGGCTCGGGGCTGTACCGGTAGCTATGTGGTTAATCTCTCTCCTATGTACTTCAATACAATGATCTCATGAGCTGCTTTACATGATTGAGATTCATATGAGTTTTGTATCACTACTATCTATGTGCTACTCTAGTGATGTGTTATTAAAGTAGTTTTATTCCTCCTGCATGTGTGCAAAGGTGACAGTGCACCGTGTTAGTACTTGGTTTATGCTATGATCATGATCTCTTGTAGATTGCGAAGTTAACTATTGCTATGATAATATTGATGTGATCTATTCCTCCTACATATGCATGAAGGTGACAGTGTGCATGCTATGCTAGTACTTGGTTTAGTCGTTTTGATCTATCTTACACTTAAGGTTACTTAAACATGAGCATTATTGTGGAGCTTGTTAACTCCGGCATTGAGGGTTCGTGTAATCCTACGCAATGTGTTCATCATCCAACAAAAGTGTAGAGTATGCATTTATCTATTCTGTTATGTGATCAATGTTGAGAGTGTCCACTAGTGAAAGTGTAATCCCTAGGCCTTGTTCCCAAATACTGCTGAGTTACTACTGCTTGTTTACTGTTTTACTGTGTTACTACTGCTGCAATACTACCACCATCAACTACACGCCAGCAAGCTATTTTCTGGCACCATTGCTACTGCTCATATATATTCATACCACCTGTATTTCACTATCTCTTCGCCGAACTAGTGCACCTATTAGGTGTGTTGGGGACACAAGAGACTTCTTGCTTTGTGGTTGCAGGGTTGCATGAGAGGGATATCTTTGACCTCTTCCTCCCTGAGTTCGATAAACCTTGGGTGATCCACTTAAGGGAAAACTTGCTGCTGTTCTACAAACCTCTGCACTTGGAGGCCCAACACTGTCTACAAGAATCAGGGGAACACCGCGGGAGCTCTCGAATCTTTATACAAGGATTTGCAATGGGAGGAGCTTCTCCAATGATGGTGGTAAGATTAGTAGCATTCAACATCCAGCCATCCGCTATTTTGCCTATTTCATTACAAAGTGCGTTCTTGCGAGAAGGACTGGAGGTAAATTATCTGTCCAAGATTTGGCTTTCTTAGCTGCTGCTTTGCAACAGGATAGGACTTATAATTTGGGTGCTTTAATAGCTTGTAGACTTGCTACTAACCGTGAGAAAGGAGGAATTTGTGGAGGTCTTATCGCCTCTCGCTTATTAGCTATGCATGGTGTAGGTCCTCACCATTTAGATATTCCGCTTTCTATAGAGAAACTTGATGTTTTCTCCATGATCAGGCATGAGTTTATTTCAGATGCATCTAATTTGAACAACCTGCATTATAGGATAACTTTGTATAAGAAAAGTTGGAGTATAACTAAGAAAATTGAAAAATTAGTACGCTTGCCTGCACCTGCTTTGTTTAACCTTGATGCCAGGGACGGGTGGTCGATCACAGAAAATGAGCTAAACGCATACATAGAAAGGGAAAGCCGTCGTGCAAGGGAAGATGTGGAGGAGGCCGAGGAGCACCCCGACTCTTCATCCGATGCAGCGAGCTCCTCATATCAACATCATGGTCATGTGGAGCCTCCACGATATTCTTCTGCGCAGGGGCCCTATTACCACTCCATGTATGATCCACCGGCGTGGAACTCCGACCCTCGTTGGGAATGAACTCCACTTAGGCCAAAAGCCTAAGCTTGGGGGAGGTATACCGGCATCACTCATTCTTTGCATATTATGGTTGCTGGATACTTGTACATACTTGTTTAGTCTCTTAGAGTGGTTTTCTAATGAGAAGGAGATGATATTTGGGGAAGTGCTGTCCAAAAACAGATTCTGTGCTGTTACCAAAAAAATTCGTACGCACAGCCAGAACGTTATTTTGAGTTGCCAATTTTTGAGCATGTTCCCCAGGTTGTTATCTAACTTTCATTAGTTGAACACTTTTTGATCTGAGCAATGGAAGATTTTTGTTAATTTCGATTTCTGTACTGCTGTCAGGATTTGGCAGATTTCTGTCATCCTGCTTTTCTGTGTTTCTGTTAGTTTGCATTCTTTTGTTTTCGCTTTGTTTCTCTCCTAAAACACAAAAAGACCAAAAATATTTCTGTTGTTTCTCTTCACCATTTGTTTATTTGGTTCCTTGCTCTTAGTTTGCTTTATTTGCTATCGTTAGTTTGCTATAAGAAAACCCAAAAAGATTTTGCTTTGTTTTCTTGTTTCTTTTGTTCTTGTTTCCAATTCGAAAACACCAAAAATATTTGCTGTTCTTCTTTGGTTTGTAAAGTTCATCATGAGTTCAATGGTCTTCGGTGGCTGGAGCGTGGTTTTCATTTCATATTATCCAAGCTACACAAGTGAAAAAGCAATAATGACGATCTACGACAATCTGATTGTGGTGAGAGGCTGGTATGAACTCTATTTGCTTTCATTTTTGTACATATACTCATCCATGTGAGCATGCTTAGTTGGTTCATGTGAGGTATATGTTATTTGAGGAAGTCTAGTAGTTCATGATCTCTCATGTTTAGTTCTAATTTATTAATATGAGTAGCATGTCATGGATGTTTGCTTGCATTGTTTTATTCATAAGTAAGTATGGCATTGTGGTATCCTCCTCTGAATAATTCATTTATATCGACTTGGCACATGCTCACGCATGCATATGACTGAACAAAAAGTCAATTAAGCCTCGATGATTTATATTGCTTCAGAGTTCTTGTATCACTTTTATGCCTCCGTTAATTTATTTTGCCGCAAGCATGATTATGACAGTTACTGCTCTCTTGATTTGTCGCTCCCTAGTCTTTTGCTAGCCTTCACTTGTACTGAGCGGGAATGCCGCTCGTGCTTCCAAACACCTGAAAACCAAGTTGTTCCAAAGTGTCCACCATAAATACCTATGCATGGCATTTCAAACCATTCCAAGTAAATTCTCATGCGCTACCTTTAAAACCTTCAAAATGCTTCTCAATTTGTGTTAATGTTTCATAGCTCATGAGGAAGTATGTGGTGTTTATCTTTCAATCTTGTCATTTACTCCGGACGGACTTTCACCAATGGACTAGTGGCTTCATCCGCTTATCCAATAACTTTGCATAAAGAGCTGGCAAAGGGGTTCCCAGCCCCAATTAATTAACTTCATTAATAATTCTCTTCACATGTGTTGCTCTGATTCATCAGTAAGCAACTTAATTTTGCAAATAGACACTCCTCCATGGTATGTGAAAAGTTGGACGGCACCCGATGGAATCGGTTAGCCATGGCTTGAGAAAGCAAAGGTGGGGAGGAGTGTCATCATAATAAAAATAAAATAAAAAGGCACTCCTTCATGGTATGAGATTGTTGGTAGGCACCCGATGGAATCGGTTAGCCATGGTTTGTGAAAGAAAGGTTGGAAGGAGTGCCACCCCACTAAAATACATGTGTAAACAAAAGAGAAGAGGGATGATCTACCACGGTGGTAGAAATAACGTCCTTCATGGGAGCCGCTCTTGAAAGTCCGGTTGATGAGGTAGTTAGTGTACCCATTGCCATTCGTTGACAACAACAAACACCTCTCAAAATAATTTTACTCCTGCTTTACAAATGAAAAGCTCTAGCGCATGTTAATCCCTGCTTCCCTCTGCGAAGGGTCAATCTTTTACTTTTATGTTGTGTCTCCATTCTTTCTTTGAGCACTGTCTTGAGAGCACAACTGTCATTCTTAGTATAATATGCTTGTCTCAAAATATGATTGATTGTGGTATAACTTTGATGCTTTTATCTTTGACAATCACTACTTCTAGTCTTTCTATGAACTCCAGAGGTGCCTCGGCATTTATGTTTTGCCGATCAAATACGGGCAAGCGAGATACCACTTTATCATATTCTCTTATGAACATTGCAATCCTGCTTATATACATGATTCATGGTGCTTATTATTAATTATTGGTACTTCTCCATGATTGACATAGCTGTTGGATGATCTTATTTGCATGTATCTCATTATGAACTGCTTAAGTATTAGCCATAGCATGAGAATATATACATCATATGAGCAAATGTGTTCGTGAAAGTTCTTTTATCGCTCAGTTGTTAACTGAATTGCTTGAGGACAAGCAATAAGCTAAGCTTGGGGGAGTTGATACGTCCAAAACGTATCTACTTTCCCGAACACTTTTGCTATTGTTTTGCCTCTAATTTGTGTATTTTGGATACAACTAACACGGACTAACGCTGTTTTCAGCAGAATGCTCTGGTGTCTCGTTTTTGTGCAGAAATCCAACTTTCGGGAAAATCCTCGGAATTTATGCGGAAGGGCCTATTTTACCAGAATATTGACGGAGCCAGAAGGGCAAAGGAGGTGGAGGCCCGAGGGCCCCACACCACATGGCGGCGCGGCCCAGGGGGGCCCGCGCGGCCATGTGGTGTGGCCCCCTCGGCCGGCCTCCGACGCCCCCCTTCGGACTACTTATTGGTTTCGACCTAAAAACGCACGGGGAGAAGTCGACATCGCCAGAAACCCTCCAGAGAGCCGCCACATCGCGAAACTCCGTCTCGGGAGCCAGAAGTCTCCGTTCTGGCACTCCGCCGGGACGGGGAATTGGAGGAGATCTTCACCGACATCACCGCCAACGCCTCTCCATCAACCAGCAATGTTTCCCCCATCCATGTGTGAGTAATTCCCCCGCTGTAGGCTGAAGGGGATGGTAGGGATTGGATGAGATTGGTCATGTAATAGTCATAAGATTGTTAGGGCATAGTGCCTAGTATCCGTAGATGTCACTTTTATGATATTGTTGCAACTTGTTATGCTTAATGCTTGTCACTAGGGCCCGAGTGCCATGATCTCAGATCTGAACATGTTATTGTTTCATCATGATATGCATTGTTTATTGATCTTACCTGCAAGTTGTATACACATGTCGCTGTCCGGAACCAATGGCCCCAAAGTGACAGAAATCGGGACAACCGGAGGGAATGGTAGTGATGTGAGGATCACATGTGTTCACGGAGTGTTAATGCTTTGCTCCGGTACTCTATTAAAAGGAGTACCTTAATATCCAGTAGTTTCCCTAGAGGCCCGGCTGCCACCGGCTGGTAGGACAGAAGATGTTGTGCAAGTTTCTCATTGCGAGCACGTACGACTAAATATGGAACACATGCCTATTGATTGATTAGTACTTGGATACCGTTTTATTATTATCTGCAAATGCCCTGCTTTGATTGTTACATGAGTTTCTCTCATCCATGCAATGCCCGTTAAATCCGTCCCTGTGCCTACAGTATTTTAATCCTGCTGTTTACTATAATCACTACTGCTGTCTTTATTTCACCGTGATATTTCACTATTCCTACGCCATAAAACTGTTACTACGATAAACTCTTGCGAGCAAGTCTGTTTCCAGGTGCAGCTGAATTGACAACTCCGCTGTTAAGGCCTTCAAGTATTCTTTGTCTCCCCTTGTGTCGAATCAATAAATTGGGTAATACTTCCCTCGAAGACTGTTGCGATCCCCTATACTTGTGGGTCATCAGTATTTCACTTCTCGTGAGAATTTCTTGATTTCCCTCTTTGAGAAGCTGGTTTTGTGGATCATGCTGACCTGCCCGCGCGGTTCTGGGAATACCTCGGCTGGCACGTACTCATCCTTCTCCATTGGTTCATACGGTTCCGGGATATATGGCTCCGCCCGATAGCTGTAAGATCTTGCCTTTTTCTCCATTATGTGAGCTCTCGATATAGCTTCGCTTCTGAGGTCATCACAGAACTGTCGAATTTCCAGGAAGTGTCGGCAGTTCCTTAATAGGTGACTGGATTTTTCCCGCCGTCCTTCGGGTCGATATAGGAGTGGAGGTAGCATGGGGCATCGAGTTGCTCCGTGGCTGATAGGTGCGGTGAACGGGCGCGGCCATGGATTGATTGCATGCCCTCCTGTTCCCGTTCTCCATAGTGTGATTCCCTTCGCCTTTTCTTTCTCCCTGTTGCGTGATCGGGGTCCCCTCGGTTACCCCCGTGCGTGCTTCTGGGCGGAATTTCCAAGGTTTCTGTTGAGACCGAGTGGCCCGTACACGTCCTTGGGAGGCGAAGAAAGCCTCCGGAGTCGATGATGAAGTGGACGCCTCCAAAGGTGGTGGTCATGTCGTTACTCGATTCTGAAGGGGTCGAGTGCGACGGCTTGAGGTGTGATGCAAACTCGAAGGGCTCATAGTAGATCGGATCTTTCGGTCCTGGAGGCGTCGGTGACTCGAGCACAAACGCAGCGGACGTGACTGGTACTGCCGATGTCCTGCCTTGTGCCGACAGGTTTCCCACAGACGGCGCCAATTGCCAGGTGGTGGTCAACAGGAAAGTTGTTCACTTTGACTTGGTCTTGGATGAGGTGTCAAGGGTTGACCAAGTTTGGTTTAAGAAAATTCCAATACAGGGGTGCAAAGAGGTGAAGATTTTATAAAGTGGTCATATGACCATTATCATATGTATGTTTAAATTTGAAATTTCCTTTGATTTGAATCTGGATTCTTTTATGCATTTGTGTTTGTTTTTGTTATATAAGGGTTTTACAAACCATAGACCAAGCAATGGTAGCCTTTGGTGATGATTTGCATAATTGGCCAAAGTTGTATGTGGGTGAGAATTGAATAAATTTCCATTTCTTTTCTTCTTCTCAAATTAGGGTTGAGTGATCTTAGTTTAGGGTTTAAGCATACTCAACCAATCAACAAACACTCTTCATGGCAAAATGCACAAGAGAAATGCATATGCATAAAGCTATATGTGGCACTATATGCATAATAAAAGTTATTGTTTGTTGCAAATTTTGGATATTTGAATTTCTCTTCTCTTTATTCATTATTGAAAACTTAGGATGTTACAAACCCTTCCCCCTTACAAAAGGTCTCGTCCCGAGATCTTAAAGAAAACTAGGTACTAAAGAGATTGGGGTACTCAGTCTTCATGAAGTCTTCTCTCTCCCAAGTGGCTTCTTCTTCGGTGTGATTACTCCATTGGATCTTCAGAAACTTGATACTTATAGTACGAGTGGTTCTGAAAGCTTCTTCTAGGATGCGAATCGGCACTTCGCGATAGGTCAAGTCTGAGTTGATGTCCACAGATCTGTGATCTATGTTCTTGAAAACTTCGGTCTTCTCCGACACTTCCAAGCATTTGCGAAGTAGTGAAATGTGAAACACATTGTGCACCGCTGACATTTCTTCGGGTAACTCCAGTTTATAAGACACTTCTCCTCGGCGACTCAGGACTTTGAAAGGTCCAACATAGCGGGGTGCAAGCTTTCCTCTAAGCTGGAATCTCTGCATTCCTTTAAGAGGGGATACTTTGAGATACACGAAATCTCCTATCTCGAAGGTCATCTCTCGACGTCTTTTGTCAGCGTAGCTCTTTTGCCTTGATTGGGCAGTCTTGAGGTACTCTCGGATCTTGTGTACCTTCTCTTCAGCCTCTCTGATCTTACATCTTTGCCTTGATTTTTTGGCCACTCATGGCAGATATTTGTCTACCTGAATCGGGATAAGGACTAAAAGTAAATGATTTTGAGAGTTTAAGGTTCACTTGAACCAAATGAAAGTTTTAGGACCAAAAGTAATCTTTCACTAGAATTTAAGGACCAAAAGTGGACTTCTTTCTTACTGAATTCTACCGTTCAAAGATGTAGTAAAAACAACTTGCATCACGTACGCTATGACAGTACGGCCACCGTACCGGAAAGATCTCATGTTTCAGCCTAGTCTTATGCCACATGATCGTGACATGTGGATTACTCTAGCTAGTTTGGGCAAAAATTTAAATTGCGACGAAAAACCGTCAGAAAGGTCCCATGTAAAATATGGAAGGTCCTTCAGTGGGGCACACAATAGCAGACGACCAATACCGAGGACTGATCGGGTAAAAACATCTAGGAGTAGTGAGTTGCAGCCTTTCAATTTCTACCGGCCGAGAACACTCTTTCCTCTTCTGTCTCCTTGAGGGCGCCACACCTATGGTTGCAAGCGGCAACCATCATCATAAGTCATAAGCCTGTGAAAACGTTATCTAATTTAAACTAAACTAATTAGCTGAGAAATGTTACAACTAAACTGATCACGAGCCGGCGTAGCCGCATCTATCGCCTGGCCCGTTCGTGGGCACATGAATCTGCCTGCGCAATGCTCGTGAGTCGTGAATGAGCATGCAGATCGCGCCGGCCACCGTCCGCGGTCCAGCGACCCCCCGGCGCCCACTTGTTAGCAGCAGCAAACGCGAATTGCGTGATGATCTTGCTGCCGCAGTCGACCGCGAATTGCGTGATGATCGATCGTGCTCCCTCCTACAGGCCATAAGATTTGCGACAGACAGCTGGTCGGTAGTTAATGTCGGGCTCTGGTCGCTCGAGATCGACTCGACTCAGTCAGAGACGGAGCCAGGAATGAAATATAAAAGAGGCAATCTTATTACGAGGGGGGGCAGAATTAGCTAAAATCACATAAATAAGGAGCTGCATGCTCGAAAAAATCACATAGGGGCGCAGCCCCCTCGTCCCCCTTTGTCTCCGTCCCTGGACTGAGTTACCCGATCGACACCAGCGATAACCGAAGGACTGTTCAAGCTCTCGCCCTCGATCAAAGCTGGTAGGAGCAGTATGTACTTGGTCGCGGCCGGTCGGCTCGCAAGGCACGAGCGGCCTCTGCGCGCCGATCCGTACCCAACGTCCAACGCAGGCACGCAGGTTTATGTAGGTACGAACACTACGTACGAGTGTACGACGCTATCACTCTACGGCGTACGTATTATTACCGGTAGTCGTATGATGAAGGACGTTATATAGGCTGGTGCATCATTCATGCTCGTAGTACGTGGGGTCGTGAATGACTAATCTCTGCTACTAGTGCCAAGAAGAATAGTTCGACTGCAGATTCGACTGCCTTTTCCTCAAAAAAAAAAAAAAAAATAGTTCATACAGTACTAAAATGCGTCGCAGGCCATGATGATCGGATCGGATGTGACAGCCGGCCGGACAGGAGGAGCACATGCATGCATGAATCACCGGCCAAATTACTCGCACCCTCACGTACGGCTCTGTACGTCTTCCTTCAAATAGTGCGAGCGACATTGGGTTGGCGCATGTGATTAATGCCCCTTTTTTCCTTTTTGGGTGCAGTGCACGGTGTATGTGTACCTTTGTTTTTATCACGGAGTAGGATTTCTTCCATTTTGTGGACAAAGAAAAGAAGAAAACAAATTCCTATCGTAATGGGCCGCATTCATAGCCACAGTACACACTACTGTGGTAACTTAGGCATGTCATATGGGCCATGGACTCAGTTACCAGGTCTTCAGCAACGTAGTAGCAGCCACAGCCCACAAGCCACAGCCAATGTCCTCGCTGTCTCTCCTCGGCCCACCCACGATCAATTTGGTACTAGGATAATCAGTAGACTAGAGTAGAGCGAGCTTTCCCTCAAAAAAAATCCGTAGAGCGAGGCAGAGAGGCCATGTTTGTAACCGCTGGCAAATCTTGGCACTGCACAAGACACCCCTACAGTAGTATCATCGTAATGGATGCCGAGCCAGGGATACGCATCCACCCATGTTTTGTCCACTGCCGCGTCTCGTAATCCAGGCTGAGTAGGCAGATGCACGTAGTCCTGCCTCCCCTGTCGTTTGGTGGAAGCAGTGAAGGTAGTTTCACTTTTCTGTTGGGTGCAGCAGGGTAGGGTCTAGGATTTGCGGGGGAACATACAGTCGGAGGAGCAGATGCCATGAGCAGGCGGCCGGATATCATACCAGTGCTAGCTGCGCACAGCTCGGTCGATCTGATTCATTCAACGGGCAATGAATTCTCGGGAGCAGGGACGGGCAGTAGCTGCAGGAAACTGGCGGCCGTGCGGGAAGGACACAGTGCGGGGCCGCTTGATTTGCTGCAACATGTTGCGGTGCGACCTGGTAATGCAATGGGATTTTGTTGTAACAAACAAAGTGCGGTGGATTAAAAAACATTGAAATACACAGGCCGCCGGAGATGGTATACCATGCTAACAATCACGGAAAGTGGTACT